>CM068367.1:1283603090-1285060590 GCA_034769895.1 Magicicada septendecula
GATCACTAGGTTAGAAACTATTAAAGAATCTATTAATAATATATGTTCTTTATATGAGAACTTTTGGGATTTACGCGTGAGTTTTGATGTCTCACAAAGATCAAAACGTTTTCATATATCTTAACAAACCTCTCGAAAGTTGTATATACAATCCACGCTTAGACAAAATCACAGGACGTATAAGTTAGGGATTATATTTCCTTCAAAAATGTAACCCGGAAATTGAAACGTAATATACTATAATTGGTTACAAATATAATAAGCGCGATAACACTTTTTTTAATCGTTTGCAGTACTTCCGTTGAACCCAGCTTGTTAGAAACAGAGTTTTGCAGTTCCTGGATGTGCGGAGTGCGATAACACCCATTTACCCTTGACTTGCACCAGACGTCGACAACAAATCCGCGACCCAAAGCCGGTTGTTAATGCGCTGTCCGGATCCGCTCTGCAGGCCAATATTTGTCTAGAGCGAAATACGTAACGATCCAGCCGCTTGCCAAACACTTGTTTACTCTTCTGCCTCCTTCGGTAAACACAGCTGCGCACACTCATACATACTCGGCCAATTAAGCACGACATTCCTGCCCTGCCCAGCCTCCTCTTCTTCTTCCGTGAACTCGTTGTATCTCTCTGCTCCATTACACTTCGGCAATACATTGTTGTTAAACTTTGACAAAAAAAGATCAACACGAAAATTTGTATTAGATATCCAATTCTTGAGTTTTGTTGTCCATAACTTGTCTGCATTCAAATACTACGTAATGCACTTTTCGACAATGGAACACAAATTTGTAATGAATTTAACTTAATTTTAACTTAATAAATTTAAATAAAAATAATTTTAATAAATTTAACCTAAACAATGTCTCTTGTTTACGAAGCTAAATTTTTACATATTTTGATGAAGCTTTCGCTCTTTCATAAGTTTCATGAAAGTCGCCTAAAGGACGTAGAGTTCCGAAATCGAAAAACTAACTGCATTACATAGTATTAGATATCGATACAAATTTAATTTTTGTTGTTAATACGAGGAGGATATTATGAGATATTAAACTTTATTTAGGATATTAAGTCATCTGATTTTAAAATGTGAAATTTTTAAAGAAATATTTTTGAAACGAGAAATTAGAAATATTCAGTAATGATTTACGACAAATGAAATAGTTCGAATCGCTAAGTCACTAAACATCCACAAAATACAGCAGGCCCATAAAACCGTAAGACTTATTTCGATTGTTTAAAAGATGGTGACACAAGAAACAGATTTATTTAAAACCAGAAACGTACAAACCTAATATAGCTGTTCATTATTAATCATACTTTTCACAGTTAGAAAATATAACATCAATAAAGCAGATCTTCAAAAGTAAAAAAATTTTGAAATACAGTATAATATAACTGTGCAAACCCAACCGTCACATGCATTAGTACAAAAACATGGATAGTTCACCGCACGGCGGCCAGTGGCCGAGTGGCTCTGTACTCGAAAAGGCAGACAGGAGCAGGTGATTACATCGAATTACATTAGTAGAAATATATAATCACAAAATAAATACTATATTAACTTTTCAGTTAATGAATAAATTTAAATTAATACGATAACTACAACATTTTCAAAATTCGATTAAATAAAATAATAAATACAATGAACGTATACGTTTCAATTGTAATAAAGCAGTTGTTTATTGTAATAATTCAATCTGTCTGTAATTTGTTTGCGACAAAATATCTGATACACTAGTATGAATTAGCAGTATAATAGAAGTACAGTATTATCAATAACTTGTATCCTTATGTTGAAAAGTGTTGATTTATCTGATTTACAAGAACAAAGGGATTATTATTATTAATGAAAGCACAAAAGTGTCAAGACCCAAGAGGCAAAGGTAGGCCTCCAAATCTCCTTTCATAAAACGGAGTTCATAGTGGACATCAAACCGGCGCCTAGATAGGGTTCCACAAGCGAGGAGAAACGTTTAAATACGTATCTAGGCTAGTGAATAGAACACAATTTCTCTGAGAAAGAACCATCGTACCAAGGATCGAAATGGCATACCAGTTAACCAAAGACGTCTACAAAAAACGATCTGTGTCCCTCAGTGCCAAGCTCAGACACTATTGCAGTCATTTGACCGGAGACCCTGTACGCTGCAGAATGCCTCACGATGAACAGAGAAGGTATGGCGGAGAAACTAGAAGTTAAAGGAAGAAAGATCCTGAGGAAAATCTTAGGCCCGGTCAAAGAAAACGGTGAGTAGAAAAGACTGCACAACGACGAGCGATAGGCCCTACACGTATGTGGAAAAGTTAATGGACAGATTTCAGAAAGAAGGATTGCTTTCTGTGGTCACACGACGCGAATGAGCTCAGGAAGACTGACCAACCACATCTTGGCGTACTTTCTAAGTAAGAAAGTAACCAAGGGAGCCTGGTTCATCGAGATGGACAGAAATCTGCATGAAGTGGACATCACTCGTGAGGACATCTTACGCGTAATAAACGTAAACCCTCTTAAGAAGAAATTTAGAGCGCAGAAGAGTATTCAGGAGAAGCCGAAACTGAGAACGGGCAAGGCGTGGACTGAAGAAAGAAAGGAAGCGCGCAGAAAACAAGTACAGGAATAGTGGACAAAACCCCAAGGAAGAGAATAGTTGAAGTAACCGGGTTCATAGCTGGCGTAAACGTTAAAAAAACGCTCATTGTTTCCATTAAGTTGACCGACAATACTATCATAGAAATATTTTTAAAAAATTGCTCATTGAAACGCAAAGGTTGATATAGATTGTGATGTTATGACGTTATTCAGTTATTATAATCTAAATAAATTGTGTAAACTTGTTTTTGTATATATTAACAAATTGTTTTTAACCCTTAAACACCAGAAAAGACCGCTGTTTTTATTTCCTAGGGTAACCAGAAATAAATATTTTTATAAGTCTATTTATCATTCCGGTTGAAAACTTTTTCGGAGAAAATTAAACACATTTGGTCATGTTAAAGAGTAGAGGTTTAGCGTATTTCTCCTTCAATTAAACGTTTAATTAAAAGACCGCATACGTTACTCAGTGTTATGTAACAGCCGCTTTAACGGGTCTTCGTTTTTGTCTTGCCGTCTATATATGTAGATGCTTATAATTCAAAACAAAATAAAAGAGCGAGGCCTATTAAAAACTTTCATTTTCTCGTCATACAAAGAGAGGTAGAAGGGGGTGGGAAGGAGGAGTATATTATAATCTCTGTCTACACCCACCGGTTTTGTCTGCTACCGCTCGCTGACCGTTTACTAATACATATTCATACGTTCGTGGTCTCCGACTCCCACTGTACGTCTGCCCGACCTTTGCTGTATGGCGCATCCAATTCAGACTGTCAGAGGAATTGTTTTGTTTAATTATTTCTCTGTCTAGTCTTCAACTAAAAGAAGAATTCAAAGCCGATGATTACTTTCAAGGAAACGCGCGTTTAAAAATCTGAATCTTCTTGAGTACACAGGTACGCTACATTGTGGTAATAAAAGTATATTTTAAAATATTTCAGAGGTCGAGTAGTGGTCAGAACACTTATGGCTCATGACCGTTTCCAGTCCGTTCATAGAGTTATCCAGAACTTAATTTCGAGGACATAAATTAGTTTCAAACTATATGTACTGAAGTCGCTCAAAGAAAAACCGTTGACTTACCTGAGGTCACTCGGTGTTAAGTCATTTTCTCACAAAAATAACTTTGGATTTTGTTAAATCCTTTCTTCTTGAAACACATTGCTTATTCTGAATTTTTTTATTTTTTCATGAATGTGAAAGCTTGAGCCCACTTGACATCCTCAGTAGATCTATTTGATAGTTTTTACATTTCACACAAAAATATAATGGAAAAAATCATTATATATCTTTTCATGTAATAGTACAATTTTTACGTTTTATATTTTTATATTTTCGACATCGAAAACTCTCTGCTCTCATTTTCCGCTCCCTTCTGTTTCTGTTCCAGGTTACATTTCTGGACTAGGATCAGGTTACCTAAGATCTATTAAGTGCTTCCATTGAGACAGACAAAGTCTACTGTTGGTATGTAGGTAGTCTGTTGCGGTTTGGAAGCTCTTGAAGAATCGCGAGTTATTCCAAAGACGCTAATAAGGAAGGCTGGATTGTTTGTTAGAAAGAAGTGGACTGTATTTAAGATATTAAACATGCGTTTATTGAATAATTTGGTTTGTTAGTTACGATCGGCACGTGCGGATGCATTTTGAGGCGATAATGCCCGAAATCAACTTTGAATGAAATCGTGGTCCATGGTAGATGGACGCAGGTAGACGATTAAAGTTGAATGTTATAAATGTATGCTGAACAATAGCCAAAAGGCCGCGGCTGTAAGAGAAGTGTTTAACGAGAGTTGCGCTCGGAGTCGTGTTATAAACTAAACTAATACTGGCTTGCAGTCGGCTAGGCTGGCCGATTGCAAGGTTTGATAAAAGCGTGACGTCATCCGCGCGTGCCGTGCAATGTTAGTAGGCTGCTTACAACTGACAAAACAGTACAAAGTTTAAACATACTGCCCGCCAAAATCGGGACGATTTTGTACATTAACGGTTAAATTGAACAATATAATAATTAGACTTACATGTCGTAAGCGATACAATAATTGGCGCACTGGCCAGAGAGCATAGACATAATAAACATAATATACTTAAAGACTTATACATAAAATTTGTAAAAAACAAAAATCATTAATCTAGCACAAAGCTTAAGTCAAAACAAAACAATTTCTGTGCTAGAAAAGGTACAACAAATAAAAAATCGTGATAAAAATGAACCTTTACATAACTGAGCATGATCTCTCTTGAAGCATAACATGTGGATAAAAAATACATATATTTAAACCTTGACAAACGTAAATAATATTCTTAAATTATATAAGAGAAACCATCTTGATCACTGCTTCATATATAGTAATAGAAATGATAGAAACATAATGTTATCATAATCGTATCAAAGTTCAATGGTACATGACATTGAAAAATACAATACACATATAGAATAATTGCCACTATAACTGACACTTGTGGTTCTCAGAATTTGAATCACACAAACATATTAACGATACACAACATTCATAATAATTGATAGTACATATGAGACATAGTCACTGTTGCTGTAGTAGCTAGCGACACTTAACAATGTTACAATGCTTATGATACAATTGACTTGTATGCTCGCCCCGGGTAATGTCCCGGGCGTGTTCCATGTAATGTGACACGCACACACTCACACACACTCACACACACACACACACACCTCGTGTGTCTCGTATGGCACGCATACGATTAGCTTGTTGCCACCGGAAGGGGGCATAATTTGTGGATGGGTCGGCGTAAGATACCTAGCGCAGTGCGTACTTCTGCGACGCGTACTAAGGAATCTTGACCCGGAAAAACATTGGTAATTACCCCACGCTTCCATTCTAGAGGGGGGGAATTGTCATCCAAAATGAGGACAAGTTGTCCGACCTTCAAATTTTTAAATGGGGTGCGCCATTTGTTGCGCTGCTGCAGCTGGTGCAGATAATCCCTAGACCACCGTTTCCAGATGGTCTGCGTAAATTTTTGGAGCAGAAGCCATCTGCCCAAATGAGTATTATTGCCTTGTGTATAGTCGGGTTCCGGAAGTGCCGTCAGTGGGGCACCGACCAAAAAATGAGCGGGTGTTAAGGGTTCAGGGTCTCTAGCATCGTCGGACACGGCGCATAACGGGCGTGAATTAAGGCAAGCCTCAATTTGAGAAAGAAGGGTAGAATATTCCTCAAAATTCAAGATCGTACTGCCAATTACGCGACGTAAATGGAATTTAACACTCCTTACACCACTTTCCCACAAACCACCGAAATGAGGGGCTGAAGGGGGGATAAAGGACCATTTGATGCCGTGGAGACCGCAAAACTCCAGAGAAGATTGTTCAACTTCCTTGGAGGTTAAAAATTTGTACCAATCATGCAACGTGTGGTTGGCACGACGAAAATTCGTGCCATTATCCGAAAATATTTGCGCGGGAATACCTCTGCGCGATATGAACCTTTTTAAAGCCGCTATAAAGGCGTTGGAAGTAAGATCCGACACCAATTCTAAATGGATGGCCCTAGTACACATGCATATAAATAGAGCGATATATGCCTTGGTCGTGGACTTAGAGCGCTGCCCGCCATGGCGCAAAAACACCGGACCTGCGTAATCCACGGCCGACTGTGAGAATGGCCTTGACGGCGTGACCCTAGAAGAGGGTAATTGACCGAGTAATTGATTCGCGCCTTTAGCCCGGAAACGAAAACAAGTGACACACTTATGTATCACTGAGCGGATATAGGACTTATCGTGTATGATCCAATACTTACGCCTAAGCGAAGCTTGAGTTGATTGCACTCCAGCGTGCAACAAACGGATGTGTTCGTATTCAATTATTAATCTCGTGAGATGAGAGTGCGGGTGTAAAATTATTTGGTGTTTAGTCTCGTAGCTAAGTGGGGAGAATTGCAAGCGTCCACCCACTCTTAAAATGCCTGATTTATCCAGGAATGGGTTGAGAGCAAGAATTTTACTACTGCGTGGAAGGCACCGGTGTGCCTCAAGTTCCCTAACCTCTACGTCGAAATGCAACTTCTGAGATTGCCGGACAAAAACCAAGAGCGTGTCAGACAATTCTTGAGCCGACAAAAAGGACGTGTCTCTTTCAACCACCGCGAGCCTAGAATTGCGAAGAAATCGACGGCAGTATGCGAAGACGCGAATAAGCCTCGTAAGAGATGAATAGTTTTCAATGTAACTATGTGTTGAGGACGCGACAATTAGTGAGGTTTGAGCCTGCTTGCGACGTTCCTCTTCAATGTCGGGAAAGGTACAGGGAGTATTAATGTCGAACGCGCTGACCGGCCATGAGGTCGCATCACGAGCCAACCAGGAGGGACCATGCCACCATTGAGCATGACAGTGCAGACTACGAGGGAGGCAACCGCGCGATAAAACGTCGGCAGGGTTGTCATTCGATACTACATGACGCCAAGTTCCCCTGCTGCTAACAAGACGCTGTATTTCTGCGACACGGTTAGCCACAAATACCTTCCAGCGGGAAGATTGCTGATGTATCCAGTACAACGCTATCATCGAATCCGAATAAAGATATAATCCGTCAAAATTGTAATCGACGGCATTTAAAACCTTGGACGTTAATTGAGCCAACAATAAACAAGCACAAAGTTCAAGTCTAGGAAGCGTTATCTGTTTCAGCGGAGCGACCCTAGATTTAGCACACAACAAGTTTGATGATATGGCGCCGTTCGAATAGACCGCCCGCACATAAATGCAACACGCGTAACCTTTAACCGAAGCGTCGGCGAATCCGTGCAGCTGCAATGAACTAACTGGGCAACTGTTCGAACTCTTAACCGACCTCGTGATCTCAAAATGGGTGTCAGAAACTAATTGGGCGTATAATTCCGACCATTGATCGGCTAGTGACCCGGACAAGGGTTCGTCCCAATCAGTGCCCGCCAACCACAACTGCTGCACGAAATGCTTGCAGCAAAATGTGATGGGAGCAATTAGACCTAGTGGATCATAGATCCCGGCAATGATTGACAACACGCTTCTCTTGTTGAGAACGGTTAGATTGTCATCACCCCTAACGGTGTACAAAAAGTTATCCCCCTCAACATTCCACTGTATGCCCAAGGTACGCACGTTTTGACCCTTGCTGAAGTCACGGGTTACTTGGGCGCGAAGAGTCATAATCTTATGGTGGTTAGAGAACCATTTGTGTAACGAAAAACCATACCTCCTCAACAACATCTCGATCTCGCCTTTCATTTCAGCTAAGCTGTTCGGATCATCCGAACCCGTTATGAGATCGTCTACGTAAAAGTCATTTGCTATGGCCTTAGCAGCGGTAGGGTAGTCGGCTTTATTTTCATATGCTATTTGAGCCAGACAACGCGTAGCAAGGAAGGAGGCACTAGCAGTGCCATATGTAACCGTCCTTAACGCGTAATGTCGCAATTCCTTATGCGGTGCATCACGCCAAACAATTCGTTGCAAGTTTGAATCCTTAGGATTAACAATGATCTGGCGATACATCTTTTCAATGTCCGCAATAAGTACGTATCGGTGGGTGCGGAACCGAACCATTATCGAAAACAGATCCTGCTGGATCGTAGGACCGACCATTAAAGTGTCGTTAAGGGACAAATTATTGGTGGTTTTAGCGGATGCGTCAAATACCACGCGCAATTTAGTGGTAAGCTAGAGTCTTTGAAGACTGCGTGATGGGGCAGATAAAAGATCTCTGACCTGTCAAGCGACAGATCGTATTCATTAAGCGGCGACAGTGGCCAAGTCTTAAGTAGTCATTCATGAACTCACTATAATCCTTATAAAGGGTAGGGTTCTGCTTGAATTTGAATTCTAACGATTGGAATCTTCGTATTGCTCCGCGGAGAGAATCTCCCAAATAAGATTTATCAGATCTGCGGGGCAGGGCTACCACGAATCTCCCGTCGCGATTGCGGCTAGTGTTTTTCACGAAATGCCTTTCACACGGTGAGTCCTCAGATCGGGTTTCGCGACTAGGGATTTCCTCCAACTTCCAAAATTCCTTTAGTTGCGAGGAAACCTGATTATCATCCTTACAGACCATAAATGAAGAAACCGTTTTAGTCACATCGACGTTGAATGGTAAGTCACCGGCCAAAATAAATCCTAACTTGGTTTCCTGAATTATAGGAAAGTGTGGTCCGCGCGTATATTTCACAGGTTCAATTAATTGTAGAAAATATTGAGCGCCGATTAATATATCGACTTGCGATGAGCAATGTAGGTGAGGATCCGCCAGGAATATGCGCTTGGGTAAATTTAAAGAGGTAAGATTGAATGACTCCGCCGGTAAATTATTAGTTATACTGGGTAGTACGGCACAATGTACGTTTAACGTGAAGGGTTTATAGCGTGAATGTAGCCTTACATTAGTGCTGAAGTCAGCCTGGGAAAGTGAGTTGTTTATACCCGTGATGGGCAATTGCGATTTAACTAATTGGAGGCCCAACCTGCGGGCGAAATCCATTGTGCAAAAGTTCGCTTGAGAACCGGAATCCAGTAATATCCTAACGGGAAATTTTTTGCCGACCTTATTGTATGTCATACAGACGGCGGTAGATAACAATACCGATTTATTGGTCTGTGATTTCAGTGAGCACTGGTTGTTAACAGAAGTTACGTCCCTGTTGGGGACATGAATCATGGTGTGGTGACGCCTAGAACATTTTTTACACGAAAATTTGGAGGGACATTTTGAACCCTCGTGTCCCGAACGGAGACAGTTTAAGCAAAGTTTGTTTTTTAGTAACGCATTTTTTCTATCAGGGATAGACAGCGATATAAATTGTGGGCAATCGTTAAGTCTATGTTCACCGTTACATAGCCTGCATAAGTTATTTCTAATATGTGAGTGGAATGCGCCCTTTGGATTGCTTATCTGTTTAACTGCCTTGCGATAAGGAGACTTATCGCTTTTGTTCAACCTGCTCGTTGGGCTAGTCACGCTATCGATATTTTGCAGTAGTTTCCTACGTGAATTTAAAAAATTTATAAAATTATTAAAATCAGGGAGTTTATGCTCCGATAAACTCTCTTTCCATAAACGTAAAGTGTAACTGTCAAGTTTTTTGGCTAGATAATTTACTACAATAATTTCAAACGTATTGACTGGCAGTTTGAGATTATTTAAAGCGTTTATATTTGCAGAGATTTGATCAATAAATTGCGATATGCTACCTTGAGATTCCTGCTGAACTAATGGTACGTCTAGGACATTCCACACGTGGTGAGCGGAGACAATCAGCTTACTATCATATCTCTTCCTCAACAGATCGATAGCCACCGCGTAATTTTCATGTGTTATGGGTAATGATTTTATTACGTTAAGCGCCTCGCCATGTAATGACGAGTGCAAATAATGAAGCTTCTGTATATCTGTCAGGTCTGTTCTGACATGAATTAGTTCCATAAAAATATGGTAATAATGTTGCCATTCCACAATACTACCCTCGAACCGTGGTAATTTTATTGGTTCCAATTGAATGGGGGTTGTTTTAGGCTGTTTACCATCAGTATTAATTAGTGGTTTTTGGTTCAAGTGCTCAGATTGCTCCAACAAGTGTTGCAATTTACATTCTATAGCACAGAGATCGTCCTCCGTTTGCACTCTATCACTTGTTGACGCAACGTCTGCTTCCTCAGCCTCGATTTGTGACTGTATCTCGTCATATTTGGTGGATAATTCCATCAAATGACGCAGTTTTATTTTGAGCGCATGAGGATCGCTGTTTAACACATCAAAATTATCCGCGAAGGTATTTATTCGGGATATTGAGGCCTTAATTGTACCTCGTTTTTTTATCAGAGCCCTTACATCGGCCATTATTACAGTTTGAGATAAAAAATGGAAAGATATTTAGAAACAATTGAGCATCGAGCATGTGAACCACAAACTTAATTTTGAATGAGTTTAAATACGTTTGGTAGCTAGCGATCGTTGGTTTGAACATAAACTTACTCTCTCTAACTAATCAAACTCGTTGGCAGTTAAATTATTGAAATTATAAATCTAAATGATTACAAAGTATAGCTTTATCTTTAAAGTTCTGACTGATAATGAGCTGCCAACCATCTATTAATTTATATTGTGTAATAAGTTAATTGTTTATATAAATATGTCAAAAATACACACTGGGTGAAATATTATTAAAAATAAATCAAATATAGGTAAAGTTTATAGTCACGTGGCCGTCGATCCATTCGTGATGAAGCTGGCTTCGATCCCGTTTGGAGCTGCTACACCTCCTGTCTCTGCCGGTTAGCCGTTGCCTCATGTTGTACCCTCCATCATTTAAAGCTGTGGAATCTCGAAAATGTTGTCCTGTTTCGTCCCGTCGTCTCTGGTCTACTGCTTGGCTGAATCTTGTCGAGATGACTGCGACGTGCTTCACGATAATGGTGTCGCTCAGGACGAAAATGATGCCCGTCTGTCGTGATTAACTTCAGATTGGTTTTTCCAGAAATGATGTATATAAATAAATGTTGTCGCCTGTGTACTCAGGTATGAGAAATCTTTGCCGTTGGGACCAAAAATGATGTAGTTTGTTTTGGCCTGAAAATATGAAATCCTGCCTGATTGGACCAAAAATGATGTCGTTTTTGGCCTGAAATGTGAAATCCGGTCCGGTGGGACCAAAAATGTTGCGGTTTGGAAGCTCTTGAAGAATCGCGAGTTATTCCAAAGACGCTAATAAGGAAGGCTGGATTGTTTGTTAGAAAGAAGTGGACTGTATTTAAGATATTAAACATGCGTTTATTGAATAATTTGGTTTGTTAGTTACGATCGGCACGTGCGGATGCATTTTGAGGCGATAATGCCCGAAATCAACTTTGAATGAAATCGTGGTCCATGGTAGATGGACGCAGGTAGACGATTAAAGTTGAATGTTATAAATGTATGCTGAACAATAGCCAAAAGGCCGCGGCTGTAAGAGAAGTGTTTAACGAGAGTTGCGCTCGGAGTCGTGTTATAAACTAAACTAATACTGGCTTGCAGTCGGCTAGGCTGGCCGATTGCAAGGTTTGATAAAAGCGTGACGTCATCCGCGCGTGCCGTGCAATGTTAGTAGGCTGCTTACAACTGACAAAACAGTACAAAGTTTAAACATAGTCATTGACCGTAATGTTGAGCCTTTGCCCGTTTGACGCCAGATAGTCTAGAACTTCCCCAAAGAATTACGCTCTCAACGTTTGTGAATAATCATACGCTTATTGGACTTGAGATTCTCGGTTTATACCATGGGGACCGCAAGTCATGTACAGGCCTGTTCGGTGTTGCAACACAAGTCTCTTTAACTGCAGTTCACCGTATGTTCTAGTCCTCCCCGAACATTTAACAAGACATTAACTTACACGAAAAAATGGTCATCCGCTAAAAATCCAGATGGTTCGTATACTTTTCTTCTGTTCAGTCCTATCGTAGTTTACATTTCGCCTAATCATAAGGATTCCTCATAGATTCGACCGTGGATTGAGTGTGTGACATCAAAAGCCGGCATGGAATATGAAGTATATTTCATTCGTGTAGCGCAAGGACGCTTATAGGCTAATGGGAGTTTCAAATATATTAATTCAAAAAAACGTAATGGTAGTATAATGTAGTTATAAAAAGATTTTGTACTACATCACAATTGTGCGCAAATTAAAATCAGTTTTGATTATTACATTTATTAGTAGTATTATCGAGTTAATTCCGTCTGTAATTACTTTTATCTCTAATAAGAGATGTGTAATTTCCTTTGTAACATTCTCTCCGGTGTTCTACCCGGTACGATCATGTTAGAAGAGTAGAAGAAGGTATAATCCGCAGAGCGGTGGCAGGATGAGGGCCAGCTAGAAGAAGGCATAAAGGAAAACCCAAGAAGAATTGGATCAAGTGTGCACAGAACGTCGTGAACAAGTAGAGTCTTCAACTTGAGAAGACTGAAGATAGACATGAGTGGTGACGAAATGCAGTTAAAGGGGAATAAATGGACATTTTTTGAAACTCATTATATAGGCTATGTTTAATACATAATGTAATGTGCTTAATGTGTTGGAAGTTTGTTTAAGTATGTAAATAAAGTATGCAATTTCTGTCTGAGGCTTTCACGGCCGGCTTCAATGTTACGAGATCTTCGTCTTGCCGGGCTGTAATTTCCCTTTATTCTGATTGGCTGGTGGTGTCTGACCACAACTTCGTGCGGACACCAAAAGTTTATAAATATGGGTCTCCTACTCAGAGTCACTAGCCTTAACCACAGTTCAGTGGTCACTGGCTGCGAAACCTTTGTCAGTGTTTTGCAGCCTTCTGCACTGAAGATGGTCGTCGAAGGCACGGCCGAAACGTTTGGACCAAACAACCTTGGACCAGGGCCTTACAGCCCGGCAAGCCGGAGTTCTCATAACAAAGTATGTAAAAATAGTTTTTCTGACGTTTCCTTCAGCTTGGAGGAAAATTCTTGTTTTAAAAAATCTTTCGTTCTATGAGAAACTGCGATTCGTGAACGATATCCTAGTGATCGATAAAGGATTTCATTATATCGTACGCGAAGGTCAATATGTATAATATCTGATTTACCGAAATTTGCGGTAGTCGGTCCTTTGGTCTCCTTCCTTGGCAATAAGTGGGGAAAAGCCGAGCAGAACTGGACTCGTGGATGGTAATAATTACGTAGTCGGTTAAAGGTTTTAGGCCGCACAGACGCACTGTACGGCATTAAGAAATAACTGTTTTAGGAGACGGTACGAATGGCGTGTACAGGACTCGTGGATAGTAATAATTACGTAGTCGGTTAAAGGTTTTAGGCCGCACAGACGCACTGTACGGCATTAAGAAATAACTGTTTTAGGAGACGGTACGAATGGCGTGTACAGGACTCGTGGATAGTAATAATTACGTAGTCGGTTAAAGGTTTTAGGCCGCACAGACGCACTGTACGGCATTAAGAAATAACTGTTTTAGGAGACGGTACGAATGGCGTGTACAGGACTCGTGGATAGTAATAATTACGTAGTCGGTTAAAGGTTTTAGGCCGCACAGACGCACTGTACGGCATTAAGAAATAACTGTTTTAGGAGACGGTACGAATGGCGTGTACAGGACTCGTGGATAGTAATAATTACGTAGTCGGTTAAAGGTTTTAGGCCGCACAGACGCACTGTACGGCATTAAGAAATAACTGTTTTAGGAGACGGTACGAATGGCGTGTACAGGACTCGTGGATAGTAATAATTACGTAGTCGGTTAAAGGTTTTAGGCCGCACAGGCGCACTGTACGGCATTAAGAAATAACTGTTTTAGGGAACGGTACGAACGGCGTGAAATAATAAACAGTGTTGGCCGGCGTCGTGCACATTAGCGTGTGCGTTAGACATCTGTTGTTGATGTTATTCCGCGAAAACTAAGTAGACCATGTTATTATATCAGATTTATCACACGGCGGGTAGCAAACGATAATTGCACACCATATACGGCGGCCGTTACAAGTGCACAGAAGCTGTACAGCAAACCTACATACTGTACGTGTCCCCCCCCCCCCCCGGCCATTCGACTGCTGTTTACTGTTTGTTTACTCCTCGGAGAATTGGCGTGGAGTTTTACACTAGTTTTTTTTTCTCTCAATTTGTCTGGTTTAAAAGACGCAAAGTCGCAGAACAGAGAATCAAAATTTCAACATCATCAATGTCAACATAATAGAAATAAATAATTTGCTGAAATTTAATCTGTTGTAAATTATCAAGTTATGGTTTTTTTTAGTTAGCTGAAGAGGAAAACAATAAAAAAATGATTCGATAATTTCCATTTACCTCCCGCTTCTATAAGTCTGCAGCTAATGGCTTTGCAATGGGATTATTATCGCTCCTGTCTGCTGTTAGTTTCTCTCGTGAGCGGACGCGAGACTCCCTTGCTGTATAGTTTCTCTCTGTGTAAAAACCTTGTTAAACATTTTGTTATATAGTCTTCCTGTCTTCATTTTTTTAATGACCACTTTGCCAATTAAAATGCAATAACAAAAGGATACCATGTAATTTGTGTTTGATCATTTGCTTCCTATTTGCATTCAACAACCGAATTTACAACGAAGGAGTTGATACTTGTACACGGACGTCTTGACTATGTAGCAAAGTATATTTTTGATTTGACTGCAAATAGTTGCTATCAAAAGTTACAAAAGTCGATGACACAAACGATGATAAGGAAACAAGTTCTTTTCTGCAAAAATTGCAAGATTCGTTTGTAGCTGTAGGAAAACGGATTCCCACCAAACCGATCTAAAATACTCGAATGAGCTTTTAAAGAGTGTGTTATATTTTCTTTCGTTTACAAATTTAAATCCTTTTTAAATGATTAGCGGTACACATATAATTAATTCAAATTTGCATGAAGGATTGAGGGAACGCTAAATGCGGAAGCTCGTTGGTCTGGTCCTACATATATAAGAATGTTTTGTCGAAAACGCATTGGAACTATCGAGCACTCGCTTCTTCGTTCTTATTCAGTATAATGTGTTAATTCAAGGAAGAGTGTAGACTTCAGGATCTCATCATTCTCACATTTCTTAAATTAAAACGTTTTTAAATATCACTTCGTTGTCACTATCGTGCTTTATTTTTCAACACATTGGCTCGGCTAAGCAGAAGTCGAGTGACTGCATAATTTATATTGGCAAGACTTTGAGGCCACTGTTAATCAGCCTTGTGAGACAGAAGAACAAATTTGTATGAACCGCTAATGTCAGTTTGTTCGCTACTGACTCCGTACTTGGAATGTAATTACAGAATTCTGATAACTTAGATCTGTTCTATGGGAAAACTTTTGATAGTTATCTCTGTTATCCGTGACATTTCCAATAATGTCCTGTACTTTATTATCCATATATCCATATATCTGAGCTATATACTGGAAAAATTAAAAAAGCAGTGAAATATATCATCGTATGGAAACATCAAAAGGTTTGGACAAGACACTTGCGAGTAGAAAGAGAGATAGAGTTATGTTATGGATAAGCATAGGTAAATTAATATTGCCGAGACAAATATACAGAATGATGTTATGAGAACTTCTCAAGCCGAATTTCTCATAACATTGAAGCCGGACGTGAAAGCCTCAGACACAATATAGAATGATAGTTTTGATGTTTTATTGAAAATTAATTAATTGAACAATGGTGGAAATTTAAAAGTTCTTATTGATTTACTTTGCAAATTAGTTTGTTGAGCAACACAAGATTTACTAAAATTGTCTTCCAATAGTTCATTCTTATACAGATTTAGGTCTTTAAAGGTTTTTCAGAGTTCATGATTTTAATGACAGTATTAAAATTTGGGCTTCCCTCGAATTTCGACTAGAGAACGATATCCACAGCTGGAGTCTTGACTACTTATGTAAATACTTTATATTTTTTGACACAAGATTATATTTTTTATTGTTTTTTATTTACAGTGTTTCAACAGTTTTATAATGTAGGCCATTGTCATCATCAGAATTATATAATTATTTTGTAATGTATTTGTATGTTTATAATGTAATGTGATGTGTATGGATGTAAATGCACAAGCGCGCATGTGTGGTATCCGCGGTGTATAGTCAAAATGACGGAGTACTACGGAACGAGGCTTGCTTTACGCATCGATGTATAGTCTACTATATGGATCGCGTGCTGCATTCACTGAATTCGGTCCGACCGCTGCACCAGTTGGGGGGCAAGAACACTTGCGTATGCTATATACTGTACCTTGACAAAGTCTGACTTTTCTGCTTTGTTATAGCTTTTGTTGTTTTAGCGGAGCATATTTTGCGTTAAATGGTATACCTATGTCATTTTAACAATTAATGATTCCAAAGTGGGAGGTTTTTAATAAAGTCTTTTCCAAAATAAACACATTTGTTTCATTGTAGGAATTCAGTATTCTGACACATTATTTCAGTTTATCTCTAAGTTCTGTTGCCTTTATAAACAGTTCTGTTACGTTCTTATTTATGAACATTTAATGTTGAAGCCAGACGAATAAAGATAAGAATAAGGGAAACAAAGAATAAAAGACGTGAGCCGTAAACTTCAAAATGTTTATTGCGTAAAAGAAGCTGGCGTATTTGCTCGCCATGATCGTTGAAGTGTTCAATAAGCAATGCTAATTTACATTATTTTTTTATATTTCATTTAATTAACTGTATAAAAATTGTTTACATTAAACATTACTAAATAATACAAATTTATTTAACTTTTGGCGGACACCAAGCTTAAAGAAGGTAGCTGCAGCGGTTCTTTCCTTAGCATATCATAGCACAAGATTTTAAATAATAATGTCCCTATTAATTTGATAAGTTTCACTTCATGGCTGTCTTCATAAAAATCATTGTTTGAAATATGTTTTCTAAACACTGTGCTGGTAACGTTTTTGCAAGCCGATATAATCTTTTTTTTTTTGTATTAAGTTGACTGTTAGATATAATCAATAAATTATACATATATTTTACAATCTTTAAAACGTCTGATGACGCTCTAATTATTTTTTCCGCTTGACACAAAGTCAGTAAAATGAGTGTAAACGCTCAAGTTATTGTCATCTGTTATCAGTAGGCCTAAATGAATGCACTCTTCACACCTTAACTTCGAAATAATTTTTTGTTTACAATAAAGCCACACAAATAATACAAAATGTTATCCTTAAAGTATGACCTAACGTCTTTAACCATATTCACAATTCCCTTAAAGTTTTTAATTTCTTTAGTATCCGTTTCATTGAAATCTTTCTCTACTTCTGAAAAACTCATTATTGAAATTTTGTTAATGAAATCAAAATCTAAACGGTTACTTTTGTTTGATCTTCATAAGCACAAATTTTCAGTAGAACTGCCCCAAATGTAATAATTGTAAGGTGTCAAAACAAGTGCATTACTGACTGAATGACTTGTCTAGTACACGTGTTAACTTAGCGCCAAACGCTTTATTGCCCCCCATTGTGTGGGAAGCTGTACGTGCTTCGGGACGTTTTCTGCCGTTCACTTTGCCTGTCAGCTCGCGATCCATATATATCGTTATATAATGCAAGGGACTCTGCCTTTTTCAAATACTGTATTTTAATCCTTGGTTGTATGTTGTTCTTTTTGTATTCTAGTTCTGCTAAAATTCGGTTATTTAATTTTTTATTATTTATTTATTTGTTTATTGTTAATTAGGTTGATAGATTTTTACCTAATTCAAGCCTCAAACGTTGGTCGTCACTTTATAATTATTATTATTTTATTATTAAAAAATGTTCACTAGTGGTTTGTAGTTCGACGTTCTTCGGTTGATGAGACGAAGCGGCTGTGTTTATTTCTCGCTGTAATTAGATTTCGTTATTAGGAATTTACTTACTTGGAGTGAAGTTCTGTTAACAATGTAGAATTGAGATGAGAGTTTAAATTTCAAAATTATTTAAACCATCTCAATTGCCGCCACCAGTAGTGCCACCTGTTGCGAATTGTCTACCTAACCTGAAACGTCTAGTCTACTGAAATAATTTGTTGAACTCTTTCATTGGGTAAAATTATGTTTTATTTCTCAATAAGATTAATGAAATTGTGTTAACCCACAATAGTATTGTTAATTATTCATTTGACATTACTGATAGACTCTTTAAAATTATTTTTTCTCAGGGTTTGCTATTCTGATTCTAATAATCGTCACGTGGGACGTAATTTTTTGGTTAGATTATTTTATAAACATTGTAGGTTCTTTGAAACTGCAAGATACACAAACATTAAGAATTATACTACTATAATTATTGAGTAGTAGGAGAGTGATTACATTACTGAAAACTTCTTAATTACTAACATGAAAATTCAACATATGACTTTTGTCGACATTTTAGGTTAACGCTGGTTTGCTTAACTAATAACCAGTTACCTTTAATTACTAACAACTCTTAACATTTTTAAAATATCCGTAAGATACGGTTATAAATTCGTTTAGCGTTCATAAAACAATTATCTGAGTCATCAGATTGGCTAACATGAAATTAGGTAAATGGATATTTCCAGTTAGCATGGTTAAACAGTATTAAATATTTTTAACAAACACAAAATAAAACAAACGACTTAATTAGAATACTAATGTTCAAAGTTTTTTAAAGTTCATCATTAATTAACTGATACCTCGTATCTAGTAATGTTTCTCAGGTCAATTATGATAATTATGTTCGATTATCGTTAACTCTTTTCATTTAAAATAGTTAATTGCTATCGTTATATTCATTGGATTCTTGTTGTCCATATGACACTGTTTCTTTCATTATAAATACTGCTATTTATTAAAATAGTTAACAATTGATATAAGTAAAGTCATTTGTCTTTTTATTCTTCTTAATAATGATTATTAAAATTGTTCATTTAAATAAGGTCCCAAGCTTTGTTGTGTTTAATTGACATAATATCATTAATTGTAATCGATAATATTTTTTATCGAAAACATGTCATAATTATTCTAAGTATTTAATAATTGTCACTATACTTGCGTTCGGTGCCTTTTCCTTTATTGGCACTATTAACTTTTTATTAATAATGGATACACTGTCTATGCGCACATACTCCGATAAAATTCACTGAAAAAAATCAACTCGACTTTGTTTACTTTCGGTATAACTTCACTTTCACTTTTTTTAGGTTACCGTTGCCATCAGCTGGTCGGTTCTTCTTAAAATGGCTCGCAGGAGCGACGTGGCCTCTCCGTCAAAGTACTGTGATGGACTGTGTTCTCTTCGGTATCCGAATCTGGCGTCTAATGCTTAACGACGATCGCTGATTGGTTAATTTTCTTAATTTTCGTGACCATTCAGTATATCTCGGCAAAATAGACGCCTTCAACGCGTCTTTCACCTGGTTTTGAGATTATAAGAAATTGGTTTACAAGATGACGCCCAAGGGCTGGCAAATTATTAACTCCTTATAATTAACATTATTCCCTTATTTTTGCTCTAATTAACAATTCATTATTACCATTGTTCAGGATTCTTTGAGACGGATATTTTGGATCCCCACACCATATGAGTTTGATCCTTATTAACAAAATTAAATTTACCAATATCTCTTATTAGCTTTTTACGTTTATAAGGTTCGTTTTAGTTATTTATATTAGTAAATTTCAATAAACAGTGATTATTCCTCGCTAATAGTCGAGTATGAACTCTTTACAATCATTTATAAGGTTGTATTTTGATAAAATTTGTTTTTGGCTTTTTAGGCCTAACTCAATATGATTTACTATATTTTAATTACATTTTTCCATTATTATCCCTTACTTTTACTGCAACCTTATTACTCATAATTGTTGTCTACAACTTCTTATCACTATTACAATATTACTCATGACACAAGAAAATACTTATTTCTAATTAACTTTATCAATACATTGGCTAGGCATATTGGCCTATGACACTATCAGTTAGTTTTACTTATTGTTTTTTAATAGTGGTTTCTTAACCATTTCTACTTTGACACATTTACTCTGAAATGATCATTACAACTCCTGATCATCTCAGTTTCAGTTATTCCATCATTATTTTGTTCATTTTAGTCTTGATAAACACTCCTAGTTTGTATTCTAGCGTGTTACATGTATTATTTTTGTTAGAAATTACATAATTGTTTTTTAAGTCATTGTTTCTCACGTAATATGTCATTACCATAACTATAAAGTTTGACAATGTTTTGGGCTGTACCAGTATATTCTCACTTGCTGTTAATTTATCATTATTTCTTGCATCTAGTGCTGCATGACAAATACTTTTAATTTTCATTATTAAGATTCAATTGTATTCTACTAATTATTGGTTTATATTCTATCAGTGGTATTATACCTTATTGATTCTACTGGTATTAACCTCTTTCTCTTATATTGATATTCTTAAAGGTTTCTTAGATTGTTTATTGGGTAAATCCTATTCTGTCTATTTCAGTTTGTTGATTTACACCAATCACAATATAAATCCTTCCTTGGTAAACTAGTCTTGGTACTGGTATGACCCTTATAACATCTAGTTTAATTACACTATAACAGAATATAACATTTTTGTTATCAATTCTTGTCATTATTAATGAAAAATGCTAGTGACTAGGTTATGTGTGCACTATACTGCCTTGCAACAATGAGTTCCATCTTGTGGTTTTTATTTCTATGCTTTTTACACGATAATTTAAGTGACTTAATACTATTAATTATAGTTGTTGTCTGGTATTTATTTTTCAGCTTCTTTTATATTATTTTTATAATAATCTTGGAGATTATCAGTTTTTCTAATGTCTCTGTGTCTATCTCATCTACATTCATACTACGTAAGATACAATTTCGTTGTTGTTTTTTACATCTTGTTAATCATATTAGTACACAGTTTTAAATTCACTCTCCTGGTCATTATACTTTTATTTTAAATTAGGGTTATCGTCACAGTCAGTTATAATAGTCTTGTTAATGGTTTGCTGTCATTGTGAAATCATTTAATAGGGTTTGTATTTTAGTTTTAAACTGATTCCTTTTCCTCAGTCATGAGTATTATTTTCTCTTTTCTTTATTTGTTATTTTCTTTCCCTTATCTATTAGTTCTCCTGGTTGAGTTACCTCAGTTCGTCCCTAATTTAACTTAATTCATTTACCTTCCTTTGTCTTATTTTCTAGTCTTCCTCTCACTGTCTGATCTATTGGGTATATTGGGTCAACGCTGGTCTTGTCTTTAGTCAGTTGTCTTCATTTCTTTCGTAGTTCATTATTTCTTACTACTTATCTCTTTATTCTTCTCATTTAGTTTATTATTTAGTTTTCTTCTTCATTTAAAATTAAATTTTAATTGTTCTGATGGCCTTTTCTCGATTATGATTGCTCCTCGTGGATGTTTGTATTTTGGCGAGTATATATACTGTTACAGTATATATATCGATGGCTTTACGTTCGCTTCCTTGTCCTACAGTTGTGTAATAAACATCGGCTTACGGAGAGCCACTCCGTGGAGACGATGTTCTCCAGACAAAGGCGGTACCGCGCGCAGCATGCTGCGTCATGTGTAATAATAAGCTTTTCACTTTTTATTTAATTAAATTTGAAGTGAAGCTGTTGCGACCGTGCCGCGTGAGAGAGTTATTTCCTTCCATCTGACAGTCATTGTCGTCTTGGTCGTCATTAAACGTAATTGTGAAAATTATTCACCAAGTAGCTTGTTAGACTTTCCCAAGCGAGCGGGAGCGACGTTCCTAATTACGTGTTTAATAATCCCGACTTTCAGTCTCCTCGTGGCTATCACTTGTTGCTGAAAAGTTTACTTAAAATATGAAAACCGTATAGCTGGAAGGTTCAGAGGAGATAAAAAACTGACACAGAAGAGGCAGAATGGTAAGTAAGCATTCGATTACAGATGACGTCAGAAATAAACAGTCAGTTTGGTGCGAACACGTTTAACGAGTTGATGAACACAGAATCTCAAAACTCCTGTTGAATTAGCAACACAAAAGTAGAGGGAGGGCGGGACACCAAGGAAAAGTTGACGAAGGAGATACAGGCAAGGGCAGAGATGGTTGTAAATTGATGTAAACATGATGAAAAACATGTAACGGAATGGGTCGAAAGTAACGAAAACAATCTACCAGGAGAACAGAAGATAGAAATTACGTGCAGTCAGAAATTTTCTGAAATAATAAAAGAAAATATATTACTGTATTGGTGGCTCAGTAGACCAGTGGGTATGGCACCTGGCTACTAATCTAGAGGACCCGGGTTCGATTCCCGGGGCCGCACAATAAAATCAAGGTGCGTTTTTCAGCCACCAGGTCGATTCAGCCTGTTGAAAATGAGTACCTGGGATAACATCCTGGGGATAATAATGGGCGGCTGAAGCGTAGTGCTGGCCACACTGCCTTTCTTGTGTGCCGTACGGCTCACATTAGGCAGCCTACCCTGCCTACTCCTAAGCTACTTCGATGGTATACATGGGAGCCATTATTATTATTATATTACTGTATTACTAAAATTAATAACTGATACATTTCGTGTTTAAACTCTTGATTTACTTGTCTTCTTTTGTTCGTGTTATTCTTTTGGGGAATGTAGTAGGACCTCCATCTCACAGTGTGTGTGTGTGTGTGTGTGTGTGTGTGTGTGTGTGTGTGTGTGTGTGTGTGTGTGTGTGTGTGTGTGTGTGTGTGTGTGAGAGAGAGAGAGAGAGAGAGTACTTGCCAAAACCATCCGATGGTATAATATTTATATTTCCTGTATTTTCATTAGTAATTTTCATAGTCTCCCACTATTTTTCGTTCTGTACCAGTTTCGTCTGACACCAACTTACCCATTTTCTTTCTAGCATTTTGCTACCAACTTAACTTACGTATGTGTAAATCGTTTCCTTTTCTTAACTTTCTCACGTCCTTTTTCACATATTTGTTTCACTGGCCTTTCACGTGGTTGCTACCTTTCGCTTGTCATCAAATCTTCCATTTTTTACTCATTTTGCCCCTCAACAGTTTTCGTCTAAGTGATTCTGTGTCTACCTCTTCCTATGAGGTTTCTCTTCCTATTGTCTGTTCATCCAAAGGCGTATCCAAGCCGTCAATACTTTGTGGTAGTCTCAGCAAACGAGAAATTTTTTTTATGGTTTATTATGCTATTTTAAAACATACGACCTTATTCTACTGATGTACTTTTTTCAGTGATTCCAGTACGTTTCCAACTTTTTACTGTCAGCAGATAACGAGATGGCCAGACAGTGGAAGGAAAAGGCCAGCTCACGTCAAGCAAGCTACACCGCCATCTCTTTGTCTCTTTCTTTGGTTTGTCTTTGTTGCCACCTCTTTAATCATTTCGATTGTGTTTAAGATAACATCGGTACCGATCTGTGACAAGATTGATCATATATTTCAGCTGTCACCTTAGGATATGATATAACATATTACGTTAGGTTTTTTTTCCTTTTGCTGAAGGTACAGTTTTAAGGTATCAAAATCTCTAAGTTTTAATCTGGGCGAAGGACTACTGAACCTCCGAGTTTCTAAGTACAGACAATTTGCGCTTTATTCTGAAATCGGAAGTAGGATTTGTTGCCAAAGATGACTCTATTTTTTTTCAGTCGTCTTCAAATAGACAGTCCTGATCCATGCTTGTCTGAAAGAGGCAGATAACGCAGCATTTATTGCCAGCTTTCGGTTTCGTTAATAGTGGTTTAATTTCGGTAGTGGTAATTAATTTCGGTTTTTAATCTAATAAGACGGGACTATTGACGTAACGGATGCTAATTATGATTTCGCCCTGCGTTTGAACAGACCGAGAAATAAGATATTAGAAAGCTGTAATCCACAATTTAATCTTTACAATACGTTCAGAGAGAACTACAATTATATATCATATTTAGAAAACCTATAAACGTAACAGAGTTGGAATAAAAGAGGTTGTTAGGGGTAGTATATCATATGCCGTCAAAGAAAGTAGCTTATTTCACATAGATAAGTGAAAGGGAAAGCAGACAGGTCGTGAACCAGAGGGCGGCTCCCCGTCAGTCATTGATTAATACAAGACGATAAAAATGAGGAGCGTAGGAAGCACGCTACAGAGAACCGTTTAAAATAGAATGAGTATTCATTTCGTCGTCTATTTTAATTACATTTTACAAGAACTAATTTTGATGTTTATAATACTGTCGTGAACGATTCAAAAGTACATATTATGAGATCGTTGCTTTCGTTTATTTTGTCTCCCTAAACGCTTTCTACTATCCAAGTTCGAAAAAGAAACAATTACTATTAAATTTTATTAATTTAAAAATGTTTAAATATTTCATATTTTATAAAATGCCTTTTGCCCCTGCATTTACACGACCTTGATCTTTGCCTTTCCGATAATAATGGATATCTGATTTGGTCGCCTGGCTTCCAACATTATAACACTGATCTTAATATCCAGAAAGTCAAAACAATAAGACGAAGACGTCGATTAATCTGACCGTTAAAATCTTCCAGATTAAACCAGTTTGTTTAATTCCGCATAAATTGTGCGTACGGAACTTGAAATAAATATTTTTTTGACAGACAACCGTAGTTTTACGGTTGACACCGTCTTCAGCATTACAGGTTTATCTGTACAGTCCTGATCCATGAGTCCTTTATCCTACATTGCCTCCTTCCATAATACCTTCGATCTATCTCTTTTTTGTCTATTTGGAGGTGATCAGTCATTTTCCCCTCTTAGCGCCGACTTTAATTTGATTTCCTGTGGACATCTCCTCGCTATCTTAACCTCTTCTTGTCGATTGGTTTTAACACGCTCACGTGAACTCCCATTCTACTTCGTACTCTCAACCATGACTCTGCACAGTGAGAGTACTCACTGTACCCCTCCTGCAGAACCTTCTCCAATAATCCATAAAATAAATATGTTTGAAAATAATTAAGTATTTATTGTTAATTATAAATATAAATAATTATAAATATGTTTTTCTTAATTAATTTGATTTTTTCTTTAAACAAAATACAGATCATTAAATTATAAAACGTTCTATTGTTTTCCTTTGTCTTAGGAATTTGGTCGTAGGAATTGTCTAAGGCGTAGGTCTAACAACAAAACACCGGTTACTATTAGCCTAACCGGCTACAAGTCAGAGCATATTTTAAGCTATAAACTAGGGGGCATTAGTGCCACCTACATAGTGAAGGACTTAGTGCCGCCTAGTGGCAGGTATTAGTGCCGGTTCCGAAATGTGAGAAAAAAGGGGAGAAATCAACAAATCACGACGGCACTTTTGCATTTGCGTATATTAACTTTCAAAATTAGCGGTTATTTTTTTCTTCATTTTCTTAATGTTAAAGCATTTGTGTCTATTTTTACATTTAATTTCACGAGTAAAGATTGAACATGATCATGGTCAAGTTAAATTTAAATTAGATAATGTTTAATATTATATAAAAAGTCACACACACACACACACACACACACACACATATTGCAACAGAACAGGATGTAAGTTTCTTATAATAGGGATACTAATGCTGTAACACATTTTCTGACAGCCATAGACATGTTAAAAATTGATTTTGTTCTTTTCTTTTCTTTGTAAAGTAGTCATAAGTTTTGAACCAAGGTATGTTTAAAAAAGTATGTTATGTCAAAATATGCATAATTCTGTACTCTTTTATGTCAAGCGAATTAGTTGTGTGTAAGTGAGCGGGTGCGCGTGTGATTCACATTATATGTAATAACTTCGTTGAAAATTGACATTTCAATTTGAAACTTGGACAGGGTGTTGTCATTGTTATAAGCTACATTTTCCATATACTCAATTCTTCCACAACTGTTATTTTTATATGGTTTTTTAAATGAAATCAGTTCTTTTATTTCGTTATCTCTTAGAAAGTAATACAATTTGTAGATTAAATCTACACAGGTCTTTGCAGAATCGGACAGAGTTTTAACCTGATGTCTGGCTATCACTAAGAATATCTTTGACGTTGCTAGATTTTCCACCAATCAGAAGGTCTAAAATTTATTTGTGACGGTCTCTTACAGAGTACGGATCGTCCAGTTCGTTCCGAAGTCTTGCCGTAGAAAGACGTACTCGCTGTCACGAGATTTTCGTGTCAGGACTAGTCGATTTCTAGAAGACTTTGTAGTCGGTTGACGGTACGAGTTCTTTGTAACCATTGCCACATTAGAGAACTCAAATAATTTTAAATAGATCATATTCCAGTGCTTTTTCGCGAAGAGTTGAAGATTTCCGGATTACGGACAGAATACCTATCGTGGTATTCTGAGTATTAACGCGAAAACACTTCAAGAAGCCGGAATTGTGTAAGCCTAACACACGATCCATTATACCCAGTTTGATCCTTGAGCTTAAGATTATTTAAAACAATAACAGTTCTGAAAATATGCTCAGCTACAAGTTGTCAATTAACTCATGGACGCTTAAAAAATTTTGTTCGTTGGCATTTATTCTTTTAAGGAATATAAAAAAACAGAACAGAAGTTAACGCGTAATACGAAACAAATACGTGTGCGCACGAAATCACCCACGTTCTATAAATACTGGTATATGGCTAAAGAGAGGCATATACTGTATTTATTCTCGGTGGCTCCGGTATCGTACTGCGAAGGGATATATATTTCAGCATACACGCCACCAAGCGAGGACAACCACGACGACCACAATTTGTCAAAAAGAGAGAAAAATGTACACGTACACGCGAGTGAGTGAGCAGCGGGGAGAGCGTGCACACACACACATGTGCTGACACCTGCGAACACGGTCCGTGTGAACAAGTGTAATGCAAATAAAACAGATTGGCAGTCACGAAGACAAATTCCAGTGTATTACCTCGCTTATAGAACACCGTGTTTACTCAGCTGTCATCGAGTGAAATACGCTCAACGACAAAATAAAGATCAAAATATCCAGTCTTAGAATGTGTTCAGTACTACACGATTAACATTTGAACCTGTTTTCTGTCGTTTCGTAACTCACTAAGGGTTGCGATTTTCCGATGTTTTCCTCTCCGTCGCTTCACTTTTCCACCTTCAGTTCTTTTTTTTTTTTGTTAGCGGGAGTCCTACAGTCTATGCCACATCCCGCATTTCGATCGCCATTTCTCCCTATCCTTCCAGTCATTATCTTCAATAGCTCGGTCTCTCATGCTTTCGCTAATTCCTGTTCTCCATTGTGTTGTTATCAGTCTTCCTTGTCTTCTCCTGTTTTGTGGTGTGTAAGTCAATGCTTTCTTTGGCCATCTATTCTTCTCAATCCTCATTACGTGGCCATACCATAGCAAGTGTCTGGATTCTATTCTTTCTGCTGTTGTAAATAACGTTCCCTGTTTTCCTTCTTATATCTTCGTTTCTAACATATTGCATTCTAGAAATATCACACGCTCTTCTTAAGAAGTCCATTTCCACAGTTTCTATCATCTTCTTATCTTTATCTGAAAGTTGCCAGCATTCGCAGCCATAAGTTAAAATGGGCTCCTCAATAGTTGTGTAGATTGTCAGTTTAGTTTGAAGTTTCATTTTGTTTGACCAAAGTAACGAGTTTAGCAAACGAATAGCCTTTTTTCCCTGTTGTATCCTATTTTGATGTCATTTTTTGTTGTTCCATCTTCTGAAATAATGCTTCCCAAGTTCTTATTTGAAAACCTAAAAATTTACAACTCGACAATGACACCAGAAACAGTTCCCTAGAGTTCCATGTACGCAGGCCACTACATTTTCAAGACGGAAACAGTACAAAGAATATCTTATACAAGACAGACTAACCAAAGAACGAATAGATATTCTAAAATTGTTTTCTATGTTTTGAAAAAGTGTTACGATAAATTCTAAAACTAATATTAATCATATTACACATCATAAATGTACTACACCTTACAAATGGAATTGAAGAAAATTTTAAAGCAGTAGGAACAGGCTGCTGTCGACGAGCATGTCAGTTTTCATGGCAGACACATAAGAAATGAAATCGCTAGCTCAATAAAAACGTTTTTCATAAAACAGAATTCCAAAAATTGACCAGCCGAAGTGGTTCAGTCATAAACCAAAATCTGATTATAGTGTTCAATTTTGAAAATTTCAAAACGTTTGGATGTCAAGGCCCATAATGTGGGTGAAAAATTTGGTTTAAATCGCAAAAATTAATGTGCGGTATCAAATTAAAGAGAATTTTTGTGTTAACATACACGCGCACACGCACACACACACACACACACACACACAATTATACACACCTTATTATTAGAGTATAATATATGTTGACAACTTTTTAAGTCTATGGGCACAGTATAAACTAATTTTATTTACTTAATAAAAAACTGTTCACTTGAAAAGATATATTTTTTCAAGCAAACATCAAATTGTAGGTTGGAGGCCCTACATTTCGAATGCTTCATTTGTTCAAGTATAACAGTTCAGATATTTCAGAAAATTCACAACGAAGAAAATATTTACTTCTTCGTTAAAATATGCACCTACGTAAAGTAATAAAATTATAATTGCCAATTTCAGATAAAGAAGAAATTTGTTATAAATAAATTAATTGGAACTGAAAGAGGAACGGTATAATTCTTTTGCTGTTACGTTTTGAGATATCTAATTAGTTACGCTCAAGTGAATACGTTCGAACCAGTTGAAATAAGAAAGCAAAAACTGTAGATTTTAAGTATTTTCCACTGAGCTGTTTTGTCCTAAGGAGATCCTTTGCTTAAGAGCTTAGCATACTTACAGCCGTTATCAGTTATTATCTATTTTATATATATATAAAGAAATTTACTAGACTACGAAACCGCGGTTATATAAATTACTTGATAATGTGAAAGTTTTGAATATTAATCGAGACGTATAGATTTATTTCTGCTGCAGCTTCAGAGTAAACACAGCTTTAAAGTAATCCATAGATTATCAGTGAAAAGTTCGATGTGGTTAAAAAATTCTTCCTTTATAATTAGTTCAGACAGTTGGTAGGCTATACTGAAAACAAATCGTATGTTTTTCTGTTGTGATGTGTTACATTTTCGCTTGGAACATTGCTGTCATTTTTACTCTGCTACATTTAACTGTTAAGACTCATGTGTCCTAGTATATAGTTATAAAATACATAAAAAAATACCTTTAGTTATACATTGATCACTTTTCAGATATTTTAAAATTATTTATTAATCCATTGTAAGTACCAGTAAACTCCCTGAGCTGCACAACGTGGTCAGACTTTTACAATTTTTGCACAATTGTGACTTCTATTTTTAGCTCTTGGCGCCCTAAAGATAAAAATTTTCAAAGCAAACATTACGTAGGGATTTGAGATAATATAATTTCTTTTCTTCTCATGTTCGGAATAAAGTTTTCAAATTTTTTCAAAATTTTAATAGTTTCAGGTGTTTTTAAATCTTTAAATTTTCAAACGTAAACACTACATTCAAATTTCGGTTGAAATTCTGTTCAATTTGATATCCCACATGGGCATATTGCAATTGTTTCAAAATTTTGACCACTCACCTTTCCCCCCTGCCATCCTATTTATGAGGGGGGATAGATCTCAAAAACAAAAGAGTTCTGTAGGTTATATGTATGAATACGCATGGCAGGTTTTACAGAAAAATCGGTTAATGCATTCAAACGTTGTCATGAGACGTACCCCAAATAGATAGACAGACAGACAAATGCCAAACGGTCGAGTTACAACTGAGAACTCGCTTCCCTCGTTCGAGAAGATTAAGGGTTTTGTACAGTTCATCGTTTTAGCATAAAGTATGTAGAAACGACATCGGTAAACTGTGCCGATAGCCTTCCTCCATGAAAAATTATTGAAAGCAATGTCCGGTAGGAGAACAACGAGTAGTCATACCAAGGTCGCGTTCTTCAGCGTAAAGCACTCGGTATTGTCAACACAGAGAACCGGCTTTTTTCCGACTCCAGTCATTCGATACGACTGCAGAAGCGCAATGAATATTCATGGAATGCGTTTGGCTTTATGAATGTCAATAGTGTCGGCTGGTTGTTGGCATCGGAAGTATTTATGTTGGAACGCGGCCATCAATTGCGAACGTGACACGGAGATATTTATATTATTTATTTATGTAATCTCCAGTGTGCTCAGAGGAAGTACACTAATCAATAGTCTGTCATATTAAATAAGTGAAATGTCGATCACGTGTTTAACCAAGTGTAAAAAAAAAGAAGAAAAAAGTAATAATTTTCGTCAAGAAACGTTAGTCGTGTTGATTCTGATCTGTCTTGAACGGAGGACAGATTTTCGAAAACACAAATGATGTGCGTTGAAACTATAGGTCGAATTGACATTATAAGTCTCATAAGAGCGATGGTTAATTCTTTTTGTTTTCCTGAAAAATAAAATAATTTAAAAAATTATTTTTGCTATTGCGCAAGTATTATAATTGCGTGGCATGCGCTTCAAAGATTTTATCCTGAATATTTGGAGACTTAAATGTTTTAACGAATGATCGATGCAGACTAGCCTTTGCAACGGCGTCGTAGTTCAGCAGCCGTTTGACTAACTGGAACGACAATATAATTGATGTATCTTCCCAGCTGAGAGAATCTCTTGTTACTCATTTTATTTATACCTATTTATATTCTCCTCATTTAAGAACGTACCCCATCGATTTATCCCCCTCGATTAGATGGTAAAATGCAGTCCATAGCATCGCAATGACATTCTCCATTTAACATACAACTAACAGTACACAAATGCGTACTTGTTACCGTTACATAAAGAAATGTTTTCATGGATGATAAATATTTACACTGGCAGTCTGACGTTGCCATTCTTAACTTTCTGCTTATTCTGTAAATTTCATCATAAATGTGGAGACAGAAAGTCGTTTTTATTTTGACTTTTTTCAGGTGACAAAATTTCCGTGTATTATTGCGCGCGCGCGCACACACACACACACACTCTCTCTCTCTCTCTCTCTCTCTCTCTCTCTCTCTCTCTCTCTACAGCCCTCGTATTCAGCTGAAGTGGAAGTAAGCAAAGGTCGATCCTTCATTGTATTCGGTCTCATTTTATCTTCAAATTGTACGTTTTGTCCATGCCATTCGCTTCGGGGGGAGGTATTAAAATTCAGAAAGTATATAATAAGAATAATTTCCTAAAAAACTTTGAATCAACGTTAATATGCTTATGTTTACAGATGAAAATAATTATATTTTTGTGTCTGAATTTTTTCAAATTTGATGCAAAATATTAAGTACGAACTGTAATAAGCCTTATGTTTCGGAGATCTATCACAGAGTTGCAATAAACCGACTATTTCAAAACACGATACATACAGCGATAATTGTGTAAGATTTCGTTCGCGACGACAGTACTAAACAAGAAAGCAAACACTGCGTTTATTTTCGAGTTAGCATTTCTATGACTGTATTTCTTCGATGTAACTAGTCTCGTGTCTTCATGTAATAGCTAGTTGGTCTGTTACAGTCTCCAGTGCTGTCTAGATCGCATCAAACTTTTATTATCCTTGGATACATATCCTAGGACTTTCGTGTAGTTGAACAAATGTATAACTGCTCATCCGACCCGGATATTCAACCTGGTATTTTTCCATTCTCGAATTTCGCTATGTATAATAAAAATGATCAACGTACCATTATTTCTCAATCTATCTCCAAATCTACATTCGTTAACGGTACGATGGAATCTCATCTGTACAGCCTATGTCGATAATTTTTATATCAGCCAGTAAATTCAGGCAGGGAAGAAGATCGCTCTGGATGTTAGAATTTGATTTCTTAATATGACAGTATCTTTTTATCTTCTTAAAGCGTTGTCAGCTTATACACAGAACAAACATTACATTGTTCATTAGCACAACAGGCGCATGTAGCTGCTCTTGCCCTGTCCACCATTGTCGCCCACCTATCCCCATCCTGAGCGTGGGTGATGCTCGTGTTCAAATATCGGAGGTCACCCAACACATTGTCCTTTCACCGACCCTTAGGCCTTCCTCTCGGACGTATCCTTCTGGTATGACCTTGTTGGGTTTTTTGTTGTCCTGTAGTCTTCACCCCAACCACCTCAATCTCCGAATCGTAACGAAGGAGGTAAGGCCGCATAAACTGCACACAATATTCTGTTTCAGCAGACTGTGCTTAACTTCTTTATTAGCTTATATGGAATATGACAAACTTGTAACGACACCCAAGCTTAATGTGCGATTAATACAACTGTACAATACGACTGTAGTAAGGTTATTCATATAGTTACGTGACTCGTCTTTTCTCTCGTACAAACAGCCGGTTTGCTTGCAGCTTGTTGAATACACATTAACACCGTACACGACTCATTCAAACAGTAATTGTGTTAGCCGTGTTTATAAGCGCGTAGTCGGTGGTAGTGGCCAGAGAGCGGGAACCCAACCAAAGTCGGAGATTGCGAAACGCCACCCGGCCGTGCAAAACGACATGACGTTTGTATAGACACGGCAACATTATCTCGAGAGCTCTACTTTCTTTTTGTTTCTCTGACGCATAAACTGTGCGGATATAATCGCGTCTTATCGAGTCCTACATCGTTGTCTGCCACTGCTATACAAATTAACTTTTTATTACCGCAGATGTTTCGGTTCGGAATAACGATTCCGACACGCAGATTACATGTCGACCAGACACACGTGTATCTGTTACAATCGCCTTCGGTTTATTTATAATTAATAATTACTAAAATATACTGGAGTATTTTGGATATTTTTATTCTTCTTCTTCTCTTCTTTTTCTTTAGCACTACAGCCCAAAGTGATCCCTGGCTTCCAAAAGCAATCTTCTCCTATGCCTCCTGTCCATTCTCTCAAATGCTTCATATCCATTCTCCTTAGATCTTCCAGCACATCATCCAACCATCTTATCCAAGGTCGGTCCCTCTTTCTGCTTTTATAGACTTGCGCACTTAGAATTTTCTTTGGCATACGCTGATCATCCGTCCGCTCTAGGTGCTGACCTACCCATTATATTCGTTGAGCTTTTACGAATCTTACACGTCTTCCAATCTTTCTTTCAAACCTTCTCAGTGTTTCTTGTTCCTTTTTTGTTAATGTACATGTCTCGCCTCCACAAGTAACAACCGGTCTCATAAGTGTCTTATATATTTGTATTTCTTGCTACGAATAATGAGTTTGTTCTCAGTACTCTACTGTTGGCTTAATATGCGCAATTTTCTATTTGTATCCTGTCATGTATTGTCGTGTTTATTAACCCTTCATTATCTATCATGTTATCCAGGTATCTGAACTTATTAACTGCATCACATTAATTATCCTGTATGCAGAAATTATATAGATTTCTTCTATTTTTGATGCAGAAATTACCATGTATATTGTTTTGCTGATATTAACATTAATTATTTACGTATTTAGTTTTGCTGATATCCCAATCCAGCGAATAAGGTATTTTTATTACCTTACATTAAAAACCTTTCAGTTGGTTTTGACAGAGTTTTCGGATAAACTGAATTTTGGGTATCAGTAGCAATGTCACCTTTTCTGTAATATCTAAGATAATTATAGTTAAAGACACATTTCATTACTAGTCGTTTAGGATTTGGTCTGCAGGATTTGTTAAATGGCGCAGAATAGTAGCAGAACTATTCTTGGTAGTTCTTTCTTCTTTCTTGAGATACTGTGGTTGTTTTGTTGTACCAAAACGACTAGAATACATCGACTTCATGCAACCGCAAAGGAAGGAGTCTAACGGCGGGTGATCGTCCGATTAGACGAATCCATAGGTTACGTATATACGCGTATTATTTAAACCAGAAACTCGTGAGCTGGTGTCACGTACCATGTGTGAACCTCATCCACTGTATAACTGCAACCGGATTTGTTGGTACTCCTTGTGTCTGTGTGCCCAATAAACGTAAATATTATCGTTTGAATCCATCATTTTTCAGTTACCCAAATTTGGTTAATGCCTAGTTTATTAAGTTTAAATTCTCAATGCTCCATTCAGTAAAATAAATATAACACCGAACAATTGCTCTGAATGAATTGTATCATTAATAATAAACATCTATAGGCTATAAGTTGTCGCTTATAGACACGTTAATATTGTTTTTTTCTTATAGATCTCTAGACCATACTGATAGAATATTTCTAATCGTCCAGATTGAAATTAATCTGTGTGTGTCTGTGTATGCCCGCGCGCACTACCGTCTTTATGTACATGGATGTGTTTCCTTTAGTTTTGCAAGATAGTTAATTATCTTTTAGAACTGATGATTGCGTATAATTGTCTTTTTAGTTACTGCGCGTTTTCGAAATCCGCGTCATAAAGTCAAAGTGAAGACATGTTCCACTATCAAAATACGTTTCCTTAAATCTTCTCCGATATCCTCAAGTCTGACAGAGAATCTATAGTTGCGTATGCCATACATTTTCCGACAGTTCTCCGTATTTAACGCTCAAACCTACGTGTTTTTAAACTTAGGCCTACATGTGAACGATTTTGCTACGTGTTAAAAGTGCGTTTGGTACGCCACATGAAAGCAATTTACATAGAAAATACACTGGTTAGCTCGCACAAAGACGTACACATTGTAAGGTATATACAGAATGACAGGTCTGATGGATCAGACAACTTCATAGTGCGTGTACAATTAAATACCGAGAAAAGTAATCACCCAGCAACAAATTTATTCTGTGTGTCACGTAGGCTAACCACACAGAACCACACAAGCTAACGTTGCTTGACAACAAATGCTTGTCTGCATGAACTTGAACGTGTGTTTCTCTAGGCAGATATATAAACGGCTGAAACGAACGACCTGCTAAATACCACGCGGCTAAAACGTTAGTGACAGTTCAAAATTGGCTTTCTTTCTTTTTATTTATTATTATAAAATCTGTGTAGTCAGCTGGACAATAAGTGCATCGTATGTTTACAAGGCAAACTAAATTATTTGCCTTGTAGGTGGTATTCGTTTCAGAATTCTCCTTACTTTAAACGTGTGACTGACTGTGCACGTTGCAACACGTTATTGCATTTGCTTCGTAATGTCACTTGCAGCAAATCTTATCGACACTTCGTGTCGGAAGGTTTAATCCTCTCAGTCGCCCGATTTCAGTTGCGTGTCCGTCAGCTTGTCGACCAGTTTGTTTTGTGTATACTGCAATTCTTTCACTACATTTGACCACTTACCATATTACCATACCATACCATACCATATATTTTTCTTACCATTTTATCACTTCTTTGAGGGATCCTACATTAGTATGTCGTTGCATTACTTAGAATTTGGTACTTGAACGGTGCCTCCAAAATAGATCGGAACGTTTTGTTTGGATTTTTAATTAAAATTTGATATGGAATATTTCTTTGTCGCCCTACAATAATTTAGAACGTAATCATATCTACTACTTCAGAGATTACACATGTATTATACATGATCCGGTCTCACAGGTTTGTTGTGTCCATCTTGCTTTTGGCCGTCCTGGATCTCTTTTACACCTTACTGCATACTGTTAAGATTTATTGGCAATCTTATCATCTGGCTGCCTATTAAACAGTCTTTCCATTTGGTGCTATACTCTATTTTTTCCACTTATTGAAAATTTACTCAGTCCCTTCCTGATATCGTCATTCTTCTTACCACCTCTTAATGTACAACCTACCACTGAACGCGAAAATGCCATCTCAGCAGCCTGCATATGTTTACTATCGTTTTTAACTATCTCTACCGAGGACGCAAATGGTCAGAGGGACACGATCGGTTCAATCTTAATCTCGTCTTTATGTATTAATTCCATAATTAGGTTGCGATACCTCTTCATGTTTCATAGAAGTTGTGCATGTCTCAAACCGAATGTGATTCCGTAAAAAGAATGGCATATAATCAGAACACCTGATGCCGTCCAAAAATGTAAAGTTTTTGTTGCAAGTTGATGACGACGATGGTAACAATGATATAATGGTATCGGTGTTGGTGATGATGATGATGACGATGATCTGTGTTATGTAGTATACTACAATTCAAAAAATTTGTCCTTCAAACTTTTCTTCTAATTGATGCAAAAGGGAACATTTTCATGCGGCAGAAAATCCACAATTAAGTTTATATTTTTTATCTAACGTTTTTTATCTTTTTTGGGGGGGCCCTGGGGTTTTTAAATTTCCAAAACGTAACATCACATTCAGATACTAATTGAAATTCTCTTTTAATCTGATATCCCCCATGAATTTTTGCGATTTTATCCAAATTATCACTCGCTTTTTGGACTTTTATGGCCGAAAATTTAGAATTTTCGAAAATAAACACTATATTTAGCTTGTGGTTAAAATTCCCTTTAATTTGACAGCCCACTTGGGGTTTTGTGATTTTTTCACAATTCTGACCCTCTCACATTTTTGCCTCTCTTTTTGACGCCCTATTTTTGGGGGATCAGTCTAAAAAACAGGAGGGTTCTTTAGGTTAAAAGTATATACATGCGTGCTTAGGTTTATGAAAATCGGTTGACGCGTTCAAAAGTTATCGTGAGACATATCTCAAATAGACAGAGGAATGACAATCGGTCGAGTTAAAACTGAGAACTCGCTTCGCTCGTTCAAATATATATTGAGTTAGCGTAACGGTTGTATTCGAAACGACCTTAAGTTTTATCACAATGACCACGTCCAAATAAAATTTGAGATTATTTGAACAGCAGCGAATGAGAACCATTGACCGATGATAATATGCGAGATGACTGACATGAAGGTAACATTGTATTGACGCTGTAATTTGAAACTTCGTAGGACGATTCCATTGCAGCAACATTTAAAAAAATAAATATCGTATGCATGTACGTGTTAATTGTTGTGGTGGGTAGAAATTATATATAACCATAATAATTGATCCAGTGCGAACAGTAGTAGATGCTCTTTTTCTAGACAAACGATTAGCATTATTCTGTAGTTAACCAGGTTCAGAAAATGGTGGACAGCAATCTTGTACGACAAATAATAATTACCTTGTGGAGGTGAGGTAATAATTGTTTTAATGTTGACGGAGAAATTGTGTAAATAATGAAATGTTATGAAATGACGCGAAGTGAATTTGCATGCACCAACACAGCTGATATGTAATAAAAATGTAAACGGGGAACGTTCCTAGACGGCTGTGATACTTTAAGGACATTCCGTGGATTTTCGTAAATACTTGAAGTTAATAACAAGTGTTTTCTATAAATAAGTTCGAAATATTTCTACTTTCGTTAACGAAAACGAATCGTGACTCCGTGAAGTAAAACACAGATATGCACTCAAGCATTTAATATATCAGTATACTTACATAACGAACGTTTTATATCGGAGCGGTTCACTAATTTTTTTCAAAAATCGTATCAATTAATTAATTCTTTAATAATTTCTAGAGTAATTAATAATGTTGAGAAGAACAGGTCGCCGCAGTTGCAGACACTTGACAAATGTAGTCGCATCGAGCGGACGGCCAATTTGAACTGTAAACGAAATTCTCTTGTCGGGAGATTGGTTGTTATCTTACGCCGGGCTGGATTTCGCGCACAAGATGAATAAGGTTTTGGCATTCAACCTGACATCGTGCTATATCCGATTACGGTAGCTTCTCGGTTTATCTCTTGGCGCCCGTCCAAATTCGCCAACTGATTAAATGCTACAAGTAAGTTTTTATGGACGCTCTTTAAAACTTCGTCTTAACGTCACGCCGCCTCAAACGAAAGTGACAACAAATTCATCCTCATTAAAGTGAATTAATGCGTATTTTACTCTGTTTTCTTCAGTGCTTAAATAACAAACTTGAGCATTAATTTTTTTTTATCTAAAAAAAACTGCGATCGTCGACATTAAAACCGTCGATGCGGGTGAGCAAGTACATTTGTGTTCGCATTTTGGACAAAGAGAGAATGAAACGGAAAGTCGGGGAGTATTACTTCGTCTCTTTAACCTTTAACAAAGCAACCGTTAGCAGTTGTAATTTATTTTTTATCTCCACCCATGTATCTGCATTGTTGACATGTTCCTGTGTGTGACTTAAACAAATTTCTTTGACGACAACTCGACAATATTGTTGTTACAGTTGAATTAGTAATAGTGGTGTCAAAGCTTTTGAGTCCATGTAGACCTGAGTTTGACAACATCATTTTACTAACGGGAAATTTGATTGATGCAAAAAAGCAGTAAAGTTATTAGTAAGATTCTAAGAAAAGATTATTAAATCGAAGTGTTCCAAAGTAAATATTTTGAATGCAGGTATAAAAGTTTATACAATTTTGAATTTTTTCAGTAGACTACATTTTATAGTAAACCCACATCTTTAGTGTGTTCACTAATATCACTGTACAGTACTTAGTTTGTTTACAGTACAATATTAAACTAACGGATATGTATTTCGTTAATTTCTCATAATCACTTTAGCCATTTCTATCTTGAGCAATTCTTATCCAGTTCACTACACGATGGTGTTTAGGCAGATCATCCCTCCATCTTACTAGTACGAGGGAGTAAGTGCCCCTTTATGCTCTCTGAGCTGCATAGCTCGCTTATTATAACGAAGTACAGTACATTTATTGTAACACAAATGTCGATATTACAAAATTTTTCAGTTATAAGAAAAATTACAGAAATCCTTATTACTCAACTATTTCTTTAGTAAAATACAGTATAACAATTCTAGAGCACAGAATCATACAAACAATAAACACTAAAAATTAGAAACATCTGGATTTGGGTTACAATTCCTTTTGGCCTAACACCCTAATGTATTTTCAAATTCTTCAAATTTTTGATTTTTTTTGGACCTGGGGCCTAAATTTTTGAAATTTTAAAAACTTGACACTAAATTAAGATGTTACTTAAAATTCTTTTTAATTTGATACCCCACATGGGTTTTGCGATTTTTCACAATTTTGACCGACACAAACTTTTGCCTCCCTCCTCCAATTTTTGGGGAGATCAATCTCAAAAACAGTACGGTTCTGTAGGCTAAAAGTATGCACACGAGTGCCGTTTTTCGAAAATCGGTTGATGCGTTCAAGAGTTATCGTGAGTCGTACCCTAAATAAACAGATAGCTGGGTAGATAGACAGACAGACAGACAAATGCCAAATGGTCGAGTTAAAACTTAGAACTAGCCTCGTTCGTTCAATTAAATACCATTGTCGTTGTCTCTTTATGCCTCCTGGCCTCACTCTCACCGTCTTCCGTTCATTCTTTGATTATGTAAATAACAGAAAATACTGGTTCGATTGGCAACTATTAAACTTGACATTCTGTCTGTCCTTGTTGTACAGGAATATTAAAACTTTTGTTTGTACAACACGAGGACAATGTGTTACTATTCATAACAGTGCTCATCTTCCCGTAGGCAGTCCACCCTGATTTATTCGCCTGGAGGTTTGTTAATTCAAACCTGAATTTAAAACAAATGAGTGAGTTGTCGTGAATGTATCCAAATCATTTTTCCTTAAATACTCGATGTATATGATGTTAGTATAACTTTGTCGTCGATTGATGATGAGCGATACGAAATGACTGTTAACGGTATTGTTTATCTAGCACCGCAACAAACCAAACGAAAATGAATGTGCAGATTTGGCACACGGCGCCCTAGGAGTCGGCGGAGAGATGGGTGTCCTGAGTGACCTTAAGCAGTTTAGCATAAACATAAGAAAATCATTCACCGACAAATGTAGATGGACGACGTTGGTTGAGCATCCGAGGGCAGCTACAAACCGGTGCGTCTGTTGTGCCAATGAAGAAGTACCGTACCAAAAATACGATAATGAAAGGCGCCAATGAGGTCTGTACACACAAAATCCACACAAGATTTCTTACGCACGTAGAGTAAATACCGTGGCACAGAATTTTAGTATAGGCCTACTGAACAACAACAACAAGAACACACTAACCGGCGTTTTGACCTAAGACGACTCTGCTAAGCATAGCATAAACAAGCGAGGAACCGTCGTTACACAAAAATCTAAAGGATATTGTAAAATAACAGTAACGTGCATTTTATAGTGATTTGTTTGTGTTGCATTTACGGTTTTATGTTTTTCTTCGGTGTGACACAACCCATTCATATTGGAACATAACTACAACATTATACATTTCTGTTCTTGAAACTTTTACTAAACTTGTATAGGAACCACTAACAAGCAATTACACTTTCCATAAGCGCTTTAAAGCGCCTCGGCTCATCTTTAGATGGAACACAACAAATAGGTTGTTGTGTTCCATCTGAAGATGAGCCGAGACGCTTGAAAGCTCTTATGAAAAGTATAATTGCTTGTTAGTGGTTGCTATACAAGTTTAGTAAAACTTAGACTTAACCAGTAAATTGAGTTTATCTTTTAGTTGTTCTTGAAACTGTCATAGTTTTATAATAAATAATGTGTCTTAAAGTAAATGAAAATGTGTACTTCTCGTTGTGTTTATAAAACCGTAACTTCGTTCGATTGCGAAAATTGTCTCAATAGTCATACTGTACAAGTACAATATGAGTTTGCGAAGTTTTTATATCTGTAATTTTTAATCCGAATGACGGCAACCATCATCAGTTTTATGGAAAACTTCATTTATCCAAAGTAGCAACCGATCACGTATTTCGGGGAATCGGAATTCTTTTGTACTTTTCGTTTTCATAGTCATCATCATCATCATCTGCAGGGATTAAACCAAAGACGGTTTGTTCCGGTCTCAAACAGGCAAAGTCTAGAGCTGGTCACTCCAGCGCTTCCTCGGACGTCCCACATCTCTCCGTCCCCTCGGCTTACAGTACCATAGTTGTTTGGGGTTGCGGCAGTCATCCATTCGGCAAAGATGTTCCTACCAATTCAACCTATACTGGGCGATCCTGTCGAGTATACACATAATATTCAGTTCCTGCCGTATAGCTGTGTTCCTTCTATGATCATGGAGAGTATATAGTTCCTCTGAAAGCATGATCTCCATTATTGCTCGTTTTCATAGTTACTTCAAATCGATATTTCCACTTTCCCCTGGTTAAGCTGAATAATTATTCTTTGCATTTGAAAGTTTTTTTTTCTAAATATACTACGTTATTTACAAGAATTCCAGACTTGCATGAAACATATATCAACTATTTTAATTTTTCCGTTACCTCGTTTCCATTTGAATGAAAATAAAACCAACGTATTAAATATCACTATAATATTGACGACTCGGAACACAATATTATAGTGATATTTAGTTAAGTAACGGACACGTCATGGACAACGAAATCCAAGAATCCAACGTATTATTCACTAAAATTTCTATACAGTATTACTTCAACCTTTTTTATCGTTTTATCTTCAACTTAATTATACTCAACGCAGAACGATATGGTACCGCAGAATACCATATGTTATAGTCGTCGCACTTTCCTATTGAAAGGTTCTCTACGTTCGCACTAAACTACGTCGCATGGGCGTAGTTACAGTTTACTGGCGTGGAAATAACCTTGAATCAATGTTAAACGTGCCATTTTCGATGGGGTGTCTTCGACTTTACCGTTTTTCATGTTATCTGTATGTCCCGCCGCACAAACGTCTACACGTTCGATATAAAACAACTCAAAAACTGCGCTTCGCCTTACGACGATCCGTACAGCGTCGTTGTCTTGATATAATCGTGTCGTTAGCTCCGATAAAAAGGCACGAAAGCCGGATGGCTAGGCACTAAGAATGCCTCTAAAGAAATTAGATTTGTTATTGGCTCTCGTTCAAACCAGTCGTCGCTGATAGCAATAAAACGCTCCAAGTAGCCTGCAAACGCTGCGAGACGTTTTAACGGCCGGAATAAAAACATTTTATTGAGAAAACCTTAACGAATGTGTATCACTTTGAGATACCACCGGTCGGAAAGAAAACAGCCTAACGAATAACAACGTAGCGGCTTAAGAAGAGTGAGACAGCCGCGAACGCTTAACGCTTATAAAACGTCTATAGTACAGTGATAATTGTCGATTTGGCTTCTGATTTATGTAAGAAATCTCGTATATAATAACTTATAAATTATGTATAGACCTATACAGTAGCTTTCTGATATTTGTTGGGTGGATCTGTAATTTTATTTTCCGTATTCTTTTTGTAGTTTCTGTTTAGTCTTACTACCTTGTTTTACATGAAACAATTGCAATACCTTTTGAAAAAAGTACTTAAAACTAATTTAATGTATTTTCATATGTTCACTTTTTATTTTGATAACAACAAGCGTAATACTGAATATTCAAACTAACCCTTTCTGAACACAAAATTCAAACCAATTTTGTAAGTAGACTATATTTTGTTTAAAACGCACTAATGACTGCTTGACAAAGACCAACATAGGTTAAATGGAAGTGACACTGAAGAGAATTTTAATATTAGCTATCACTGTTTAACCTAACTGTTAGTTACCTAACAAAAGACCGTATTACCTGGCCAAATGATCCGTTAAAATGGCCAACTATTTTAACGTCAGTTAACTTTAACGGCGTTTCGTAAAACAGGTTATCTCCCGCTAATTCCTTCACACACGATTTAAAGGCTGGACACACGTAGGACAAACTGGGAACGAACAACGTTTATACACGTTGCCCTCTACGGTTGCCTACTCCTACTCTTCCCCTACAGTTTTCTTTAAAAAAAAAAAAGATTATGTGTACGCTGGTGTTCAGAATACGTGTCTTAGACATGTAATCTGCCTTGTACTTCCTTTAAAACGTAAACGTTTTTCATAACCACATCTCACTGCCCTCAGCAACTTCTCCTTTTTCTCCAAGGTTCAAGTTCACTTCCTTAAGCACGGCACTCTAAACAAAAAAGGTTTTCCAAAAGCCTGTATAACTTCTAAATCCTACGATCACTTGCGAGCAGGTTCCTTTTATTCTGAAACGCTGCTTCGCAAATGCCAGTTTTAACTCCACTTCTGCTAACAAACACCTCTTGTCTTGCGTAATCATATTGGCCACGTAGCAGAATTGCTTCACTTGTTCAGTTTCTGGACCATTCAATTGCGTTGTTGATCTTTTACGTTCACGATGTAGGCCTATTATCTACATACTAATCTTATTCCAATTATTATTTGTTAGCGATTGTTTATAACACGTATAAAAAATGTCTTCTCTATTCCACTAAACTGTTATACTTTTGAGAATAACCACTATACTTTTGATAAAATTGTGATTATGTTACATGTCACAATTATAATATATTTAATAATTATTTGACATTTTTTTTGTATATTGATCAGTGGCGAAGTTACATGGAGGCAATTGAGGCAATGCCTACCCTAAAAAATTCTGTAGAATAAAAATTATAAATACGTATGAACTACATAACGTAAAGATTATACATTGTTACCGCGACTGTCGAATTTATTAAACCGAAACGTGCTTTACTGAGCGACCGCTAGATGGTGACAGGTGAGATTCGGCATAGCTCGTTTAAAGCGAATGAGGCAACCTGAACTTGCCTCAGCGTTTTTTGTATACATCGTATGTAAGCAATGTGTGGGTGCGAAAGGGAAGTGAAGGGAGGGGGGATTGTCCCGCGCTGTACACATAGAGCGTTGAGGCATGCCTCACTACTGTGGTCCAAACAGTTAAGTTAAAGCGCCTGTGTTGTTTATAAGTGTGTTTATTTTATGCGGTTATTAAAAGTGTCCCTGTTATTCCGCTGAACTAACACATGATCAAGATTGTTATTTGAATTATTTGTAACATTAAACATATATATAGAAACTAATCAAGTTTAAAATTTTGAAGTTCAATCAGTTGTATTATTGTGTATGACTTATACAAGGATTGTTCAATAGAAACACGTTTAGAGCTGTAAAGCATTTTTTATTCAACTATTTTAAAAGAAGTCTCCATTAGCATTAAGACATGAGTTCCACTGTTGCACTAACCTGTAGATTCCCTGCTAGTAAAATTCTTACGGCTGTTTGTGGAACCATTCGCTTACAGCAAACTCTACCTCAGCGTCCGATTTGAACCACCGTCCTTTTAATGATTCCTTAAAAAAAATTTAAGATACGATTTTTGCCTACCCATTCATTAACTACTAGCTTCGCCACTGATATTGATACAAATTATCCCTAATATAAAACTGTTTCTATGGAAGTATTTATTTATTTTCTTTACTGATGTAGATTTCGTTGAAACCCTTTACTAATCAACATCATCAGAGTAATGTAAAAAACGTTTATATATTGAAAATCTCTTACAATTATAATATGGTTATTACCCCATTTAACTATTTCGGTGGTGGACTGTTCACTGGTAACTGGATAATGGTACGTTAACCGACAATCGTTGTTAAGAGGAATTAATATACTGTAGTGGTAACGGGAAATACATTTTTCATAATTCTTAATTTTTTTATGTCTTTGGAAACAGTTTTCCTGATTGCGTTAATTATCATTGTATACGTCCATTGCTTCATAGTATGCTTGTGTATCTTACTCTTAAGCATAAGGACTTATAAGTTTCCTATCCTTTTAAAATTCCATGCAGCACTGAACTCGTCACGTACATCATTATTTACAGAGATTACTCTGCAACAAAGCAGTAGGCTATACAAACACGTGTAGTTACGACTCAGGCCTCATATTAAACCTTCTTATTTGTTGCCAACCGATTGCTAAACAGTTTTGCGTTTTTTCAGCAACGTGTTACTAAACCGTGATTTCTTATTAAATATGAAATGTAAACTATGCTTTATCTGTTTAATTATCTTTGGAATAAATAACAAATTTTTTCATCCTGACACCATTCATCTGATCGAAAGCGGCAGATTGTAGTTTCAATTAAAATCAAAATGTCATCTTGTCTTACTCAATCGAATGCAATTTCCGTATGCTAATTATGTTAGAAAATACGTGTTTTTTATTATTACCAAACTGTTTCGATTAAAAATGGTTTATGGTTATACCGCTAACCCCTCCTCCTCACGCCTGGATTGATCAAAGCTGGTAGTTTAAAGTATCCGCGCTGGCTATTTTTCAATAACATTTCATAATCCGTGGTGACAAAATTAACAGTTCCGCATCGGGCGTCTTTGATAAATGTAAGGACGGTTTCTGTAGTTTGATAATCAACACCAGAGAGTTAATAACAAACTCGATTTATAAAATATCGATTAAGGATTAATAATGATATTTTCAAAACGTCGCTCCTACCTCGATTTTGTCACTACCTGAATCGCGTATCCTAAAATAGGCCAGAGATTATTTTATGGGATGGTCTGTTTACCTTACTACGTATAAAATTGATAGTTATTATTGGACCTCATAAATTCGAAGGTTGATTTCCTCCAAAATGTCGTTCTGTATACTTAGATAATTTTGATTAGGCCTATTCTACTTTAACAAAGCGTTTTTTTAATGAGTTTAAATATTCTACTCTGAAACTAATGTTATTTGTCAACCAAATAAGACATTTCAACCGATAACGAGAGAATACGACGACAGTGATTTATTAAAGGTCGTTATCAAAATGTACTAATGTTATATTCAGGTAATTGTTTGTTTACGCTATCTAACAGGTGTTTATTCGAATGCTTGTTCGTATCTAACGTTCGAGTATTTGAACCGATTTTCTAAACAAATTTACCGTAAACAGTTTTAGGTAGGCTATATTTTAATTTTGGTAGTCTGTTTCCGCGAGAGAATTTTATTAAAAAATGGTTCAGAGCTATACTAGCTTTATTAAAAACCTGATACTGATCGCGCTGTTTCAGTCCACGTATAAGCACTGTATCTAAGCAAAACGTTTTTCTATGTAGCTGATTTGACGCCTAAGTAGCTTGATTTCGTCACGTGTGGCTGGAAAGATAGAGCCGAGTTTGGCAAAGTTAAGAAATAATCTTGATGTCGAGCGTGACTTAATATTGAAAATTATCAGACACTAAAACTAATATTGCAGAGCTAATTGTTCAAAAGCAGCTTCATTGTTCACATTAAACTATGTTTGGTATCATTAGTATTATAACTTTGCAAGTTAAGAGAAGTTTGATTTATTACATGTTAATTAAAAAGTAAGAGTTTGTAACATATTTACTGTTTGTTTTATTTCATAGCTCATAGATTTTATTTCATAGATGGGTTCCGTGAAATTTTTAATTTGGGGGGGGGTGTCCGCGGACTGAAAAGTTTGGAAACCACTGTGTTAGAGGATGTGGATGAGGATAAATTATATTATATAAGTCTCCCTGACATAAAAATTATGTGCGAGCGCTCACGCATGTGTATCTGTGTTCGTGAACGTATTTAGTTAGTTAGACTAAGAATGTCCGTATTCAATGGAGAATCCTAGTCCTGTGTACCAGCAGTGTAAACAAAGAGTCGCTGAGTCTAAAGCTCTACGACATCTATAGACTTAACGAAAATAAAAACGACCGCGTTTGAATAATGCATAGAATAGAAACAGAAGAAGAGAAAGCAGCGTGAACGTTGTTTTCACGCTATGTGGATCGCTTAACGAATCGATAGCCTCTTTGTATGTCAGAGGCGTTCTTGTTCCAGCTCTGGATAGTGCGCATTAACGCGTAAAGATAAGAATCGTAACACGTTAGAGACGCGTCGATGATCTGATTCCAACACTATCTATCGAGCTTGTCGATCGACGACAAAGAAAACAGTTTGACGTTGATTTTTTCTCACACCGTACGACCGGCTGTTTAACGATTCGAAAGCCGCTTTCCTCGTCAGAACGAGAAAGAAAGATAGACAGACAGACAATCGTGTGTAAGTACGTATGACCTAAATAAATTCCATGTGGAGGTCGACCTTGTCCAAGTTTTTTTTAAGAAGCCAAAGTGTTTACGTATGTAAGTGCCGTACGTTCGAGACCCGCTCGCTGGCGTGACTTAGGAGAAAATGTATTATTTCTTTAGCTTGCACTGTTTACCTTCCATACAGAGAGTATGACTGACATTAAGTATTGTTTCGTCACGTGTTTATCTTAAGTAGATAAATAAATACATATATGCATATGTTATAATAACAGTGACGGATATATTTATATCTACGCCTGTTTAGCAATAATAGCGTATTGCTCACTTCATATGGTACACGGTAATATTGCCATATGGTTAGTAGTGCACGTATCGCGTGCATCAGATATAACTGATGTTTACGAATGGCCACGTAAACAGCCTTTGTAAATTAATAAGGCCTAATAATCTATTCAATGCGTTCAATGTGTATGTTATCTGCAAAGGACAATCTTTCATTCAGTTTGAATAATACCCAACTCGTTCGTGTGAGTTAAGAAGAACAACATTAAGTCTCAGTGAATGTGTGGCAGTGCGCGCATTACAATATCTCTGTGAGCTTCAGTCTAAAAGACGGTAAGAAAAAGTTGATTTGAATTTTCACAGTTGATACTAATGTTCGACCGCGTTTCGAAATCGTGCGGGTCTTCTTTCGCCATGTTTAATTCTCGCCAGACGCTACGACCACACTGCAGGAGTCGTTTTCACTGCCAGTCTTGTCCAAACAGATACACTGTTCAGTGATTTGTGTAACAGTCGAGGTTACCTCTGGACAAGAATGCAAGTGTAGCCGACAGGGTGATGAAATGACATCGAATGAACCACGACCTTACGCTCGGAAAAATATCAAATCGATAGCGAAGATCCAAGTTAATATTACTTCTTTCACCAGAAGTTGAAGATTCAGTATGATCAGACAATGTTACTTTAAGTTCACGTGTTTTCTGACGTATTTTCTTAGGTTTTTTTCTATCGGCCATCTAAGGACTACATGCCAATTTCAATTCTTTATTCTTTGTTCTTTTCTTTTTCTCCAATATTCATTCATCTTTTCACTGTGTCACTGTGTCTCTTCTTCCTGTCTTCAGTCCACTATGGACCTGCGTTTTTCTCTCTCCTATCCTGGACTCCTTCCATTTTTAACAATTTTGCCCGAAAAACTTCTCTTTCAATTGCTTCTTCTCCGTTTGTATTATTTTTTTCTAAATCCTTTTGGACTTCTTTAATCCAACTTGATGTGACTTCTTCCCCCACAGATATTTTAAGATCTGCTTTGTTAACCTATTGTCGTCAATTCTATATAAATGTCCAAAAAATAATAGTCTCCTCTTTCTCATTGTTTCTGTTACATTTTCTATAATATTTTGATATATTTGATCATTACTTCTTCATTTCCAACCTTCTGAAGTTTTTCGTGGGCCTAATATTTTCCTAATAACTCGTCTTTCTAATATTTCTAGTTTGTCTAAATTATAATTTAATGCTAGACATTCACTTTCATATAGGCATTCTGGCTTCACTACTGTACTGTAATGCCTTATTTTCGCATTTTTAGATATGCACTTTTTATTGTAAATAAAAATTTTAACTTATTATAAATATGCACTTTTATTTACAATAAAAAGTGCATATTTATAATATGTTAAAATTTTTATTTATTGTTTAAACTACAATATAGGGTAAATAAATAATATAAAATCGCCAATCAGAGAAAAAAGTATTTTTTAACCTAACAGTCTTGGAACTGGCTTGCAGTGATGAGGTCCTCTCCAAAGATATTTTCATAACGTCCTCTTGTAGAAGTCATGGTAGTGATAGATTTTGACCGTAATTCCAGTTCTATGTGGTGTTTTACACGACGTACAGGGTACTCTTTCTTGTACAGTGGGAATATCTAGGTCGTTATGAACAATTTCTCACCTTGGAGCATTAACAGTGACTCCTAATAATTTAGTCCATCTCTGTACGATTGCAAAAGTGGACTTGCTAGCCCATTGCACAGTTTGACGCCGTAATGCCGTACGGATGTTGTATATAATTTTATAACTCTCCTCTATTAAAAGATATTTTAGATTTTAGTGTTGGAGCGTCTTTGACGTACGTAAGTCGTGAACGGACTGCCTTAACCCTGAGTAACGTCAGACGTATGGATTTCGTTACCGCTACAGCGGTGGTATTCACTGCCAACTCATTAATCAAAGCATCCGGGAACCTCGACACGTTCCGTCAGCCGCACCGCACCATTATACATCCGTTTAGTAAAGCCGTATTGAATATTTTAAATAGCAAGAATACCATAGACGAACACTACATTAGATTCAATCAGACGTACAGGTCGACATTCTTCCTCTTGGTTAAAGGAAAAAAACCTCGAAATTGCCAGAGACACTTTCGTAACTATTACATAAGCTGCTAACGTTATAGTCCATCTCTGTACGATTGCAAAAGTGGACTTGCTAGCCCATTGCACAGTTTGACGCCGTAATGCCGTACGGATGTTGTATATAATTTTATAACTCTGGATTAAACTGAGGTTTGGTATATCTCGACTATATATCGAAAAACTGATAAATCGATGAACACCTCGACATGGGGCGTAGTTCTGTCTATGTTTCGACAGCGTCATGTGAGTTGAAGTGGGCGATCAAGAACTTTATTAAAGGGTAATACGCTTTTTAGGAAACAAGTCATGAAGTGGGGTGCAAGAAAATAATGTTAAAAGTTTCGACAATTGGTTTTCCTCAATGTTTAATAACTTGCTTACTAGATCCAAACTTTTATTTGAAGACTGTCGTATGAGTTCTGGAACAGTTCTAATCGTTAGTTGTCTCTCGTCTCCCAGAGATTTCATTTAATGTTCAGTTAATGTTTTCTACCTGACGAAAACTAAGGAATCATTCATGAGTATATATATCTTAAAATTTTACTTGTTAACATTTATTACGTAATATTCAGAACCGACGTACTTTTAAGAGGAAGGCTCTAGCTAAGTAAATAACCTGCGAGTTTCTCAGTACTGTCTTCATTTCGTTCTTGTTTCTCTTTACATTTCAGACATAACACTTTGTCCCATAAACAAAACTCTGACGCATGTTCTGGCACCTCGCATTTACAATTTTTAAAACTACCGGAAGATTGAACGCGCTCAAAACGTCAGCAGTAAAATGAAGACTGAAGTACCGTAATTTTACTAACGATCGTAAATCTACCTCGTACAAATCGTCCTTGTTTATTAAAGAAAAATAAGCACATTTTTACTTTCCACGGTCGCATTATAACTTAATCGCAGTTTACTAAATGATGAGCAAAGCGTTATCAAACTGGTTATCATTCCTTCGACTGCAAAAGAAAAGAAAACACACTTTATCCTTCGTAGGTTACCTTCATCACTGAATGGAAGCAAAACGGCCGTGATAGTATTCGATTTTTGTATCCCTGAAAATTTAAGGACTTCCGCTGTAAGACAATGTGAACAAACACAACTCATACGTTAAATACGATTGTGGTTAATAACTGCAATTCTTTTTTACCATCGAGTTGCATTTTTTTACACCGTGAAGGCCTACTTTTATCACACAATATGCGCAAATGTAACTGTGATGTTTATATTTTTTACATTAAAATGGTAGGCTATTTTCCATTACATTAAAATGTTATTAATTTTTTCATTTTTGTATTTTATGTGGATGATATCTGAAATACATTTCAGAAATAGCAATTTTTAATGTGCCGTTAAATTGTCCGAAAAAGCACTGATATCGATATCCCTGGAAAATTGAAGCTCTACTGTTCAGAGAGTTTATAGATGCAGCAGCCATTATCTGCTTAAGACGTTTCCAGTATAGGCCCTAACAAGAAATTAAATTAAATAAATTTTTCACATACGTGGAGGCTGTTTATTGTTCAGGCGGTTGTTAAAGTGTCAACGAAAGCGATCAGTCATCGTGAACGCCACGAAGCTGTTGAACTTCTTCGCGAGCCGCCCTATGTTTGCGTTCAGTTTTACCCGTCGTAAAGAAGACCCATTACCATAACGTACCTCCGATAGGTATTGTTATGGTAATACGGATCGCAGTAAACGGAACGGGTATTACTGCATTCACAACAGAAACCTTGATTCCCGCCCGTATAGGACTACAAACGTGTAATAAAGGGACTGGCCGCCCGCAGACACTGAATCGGATCATAAACCCTGTGAGCAACAAAGCATACAGTCTGGGCATATGTTGAGCAGAGTGATATAGGCCGTGACATATGTTCTATAATATAAAATGTTTATAATATTAAATAAAAACAATATATTATTACAAGTAAATTGACATCTCATTTAAGAACAAATTAAAAGGAGAATATGAAGTAAGATATACAACAATTAAGTAATAAAATTTTCGTTTGGAATATAACATGAACTTCTATAAAACAAACTAACCATCGTGTAAACAAATCATCGAAATCCTAAAAAAAATAATACATGACACAGAATACATAAAAAACAAATGAATCGTCAAAAATAACAATAAAGATATCATAAACGATAAAGGTATTACAGAAAACAATGCTTCGCATGCAAAAAGTATATATAGGTCAGACAGGAAGACCAATAATTAATCTCTTTCGTGAACACTAAAAGCTTTTTTTGAAGTAGACTGCGTAAGAGTAGCCTAGCATCGTGCGTTATAAACACAAAACTCGTTTTCCCTGAAACAGGTAACATTGCACTAACAAAATCAACAGAAAAGAGCGAAAAATAAAACAAAACAGAGTGTATCTTAGAATATACTTACACGTGTAAAAATCACAAATGGTACGCCAGTTTCTGAACAAATGCAGAAAAACAGTACACGTAACATCGTGCCCTAATTAACAATAAATTAACAAATCAACTGTTATCTCTCTCTCTCTCACACAGCGCGCGCGCATACGCACATACATTATCAGAACTATTCTTACTAATTAATGAATATTAATAAAAAATAATGTTTTTATTTTCACATGAATGTATTCTTTATTTTTATTTGTATTATAACGGTTCGACAGTTCTGTTTTGTAATACTGTCATCTACAGACATAAAAACCGGAGTAGAAGCCGGGTCAGACAGCGAAATTAAAAATGAATCCCTTTCTTAAAAATAAAAATCTTTTCTGTTTTATAAAAAAGTTTTTTTATATCTGAATTCGACAGTAGCCTACACAAAACTGTCGAAATATTGTAATACTAATAAAAATAAAAAAATTTATTCGTGTAAAAATAAAAACATTTATTATTCACATTCGTGCGCGCGCGCGCGTGTGTGAGTGTGTGAGCATGCGCGCGTGTGTATACATGCAAAGCAACAACAATATCTAGAAACATCCAGAAAGAACAAATCTTAATTGAATAGCAGTTCCGTTATTGCCAAAGAATGGGAATTGCCCCATTGTTGAAAGGGAATTACAGGTCATCGAAAGCGCTATGCGTAAATTATACAAAGCAAATGCTCGACAAGGGATATTTATTATATTATTTTATGTACGTCACGTTACTTATATGCTTATTAAAATGTGCACGCAGATGTATCAAATTTTTATGCATCTCCAACCGACCAGTAGACCTAGTAGAAATCGTCGCGCGAGGGGAACGAAATTCTGTTGCTTTGTTTTTTTTTTTGCGATGTGCAGCGGTACAGTATGTTTGAAATTCGGTAAGCAGTGTACCTGCATGTCTGCCAGCAGAATGTCTTATTGTCTACACCGCACAGTTCATTCGCTTCCGCTCCCGCCCACATATTACTACTACTAACGTCATATTATTATTATTATTTAAAACACTCTGTGCGAACACTACCATTCCTTTGTCGTTGCTTTACACGCCTCTCCGGCTGTCAGAGAAACCTGTTTCTAACCCTTGCCAATTTCTACAACCGGCCGTCAGTAAGGATGGCATGATTTTTCACTTTCTATCCCCGTTTCAGTGTTTTACTTGTCTGTCAACATATCAGACTAGTTCTTGTTGCGTCACGTTCTTTCTACGTCTTCTGAAACGCCTATTAATTAACGCTGACGTTCGTTTTCATGAATGTCAGACTGTTTTACCTTGGCAAGCAGTAGTAATATGTTAAATAAGAAATTTGTAATTTACTATTCCGGTTTTTGTTTTATCGCTGTTTGGTTCAGTTAATTTGTAATTAATTACTCCTGTGAACCGTCCCGTATGCCTGGTATCGAAGTATATAATTGTCTTGTTTCTCCAACATGGCAGAGCGAAAGTGACAGTTCACATAACGGATTTTCATCATCGTGAGCCGTGGATCTACAACCCTTGGTGGGTCTTGGCCTGCTCCAAGAATCGATTCCATTCTTCCCTAATGCATTCCCTGGCTTTCCAGTTTCTTATGTTCAGCTTTCCGAGGTCCTCCTCTATCTGGTCTTTAAATCTACTTCGGGGTTTTCTCCTTTTTCTACTACCCATTCGTTTCTAGTAGAAAATATGTTTCGTAGGCTGTCCTTACTTCATTCTCTCTATGTGCCCAACCCACCTTAGCCTGTATATTTTGATTACCCTGACAATGTTCAGCTCTTTATAAAGATGGTATAGTTCATAATTATAGCGCCTGCGCCACATTCCATTCCCTTGTAGTCCGCTAAATATTGTTCTTATAAACGGATTTTCATGAGTCGGTCGGAATTTACGGAAATGGGAATTAGATACTGCCGACCCTAATAAAAACTAAATTACAAGCACAGGGATTAAATGATAACGATGCAAGAGGGATCAGAGGAATAGCAAAAGGAAATGGCATAAGGAGAAGAGGTCTACAAGTCAAATCTGTAACTATAAGAATAGTAAAACACGACTACAGGGTTCAATTAATTTGAAATTATACGCACATATGACGTTGTATGATACCGTATTAAAGATAAACGGTGAACTTTGCAATCAGCCCAGATGATATGTGACTGTCAGGCAGTGCGCACTGTCTTCGTTAGCTGTGTGTGTACGGTGTTTTCATTATGTCATTTGTAACAGTTGTGTTTGTTTTATTCGTTAGTGTGTGCATGTGTTTTTTAATCATTTCACCGACGACTCCTATATATTAGGAAGAAGAAGTTTTACCTTATGATGGGAATTTAATTCCCGAAACATGTAGTGGAATATTTAACTACAAGATCGCCTGACGGATCAAATTAAGGTATAATTTCAAATTAATTGAATCTTATAAGCGATCTGGAGACCATTTATATGATGAACGACTACAGGGGCTTAGTCAAATTGTTAGAATAAATGACAGTAGGTCGTTGTGAGAAGCGAGAATGAAAAGAGAAGATACAACATGGGGGGGGCGGAAAATTCAAAGAAAATTTATATAACTAAATAGCACCGGCGACTCTAAAGAGACTAACGTGAACAGAGGCTAGAGGATTTGCGAAAATAAGGAAGTGTGGAGCAAATAACAGAGCTGTAATATATCTCTCCTAACATCTTACGGTAGAAAAGACTAGGATTTCCTCAACACATATAATTTCTTAAAAAATAATAAGTCTTGAAATGGAAAAATATAACTGACTACAGAAATGTTACCTGTAGGAGAACACTGCAGATTTCTTGAGTGAGTGACAGTCTATTAATTTAATAGAAACTGATATTAAGTTAAGACTAAAACTGATTTTGAAGTTAATATTCATCTTCATCTTTATTATTTTCACTGCAAGGCTTACGTTCGCAGTATGTTCCGTTCTCCATAGGGTCCTTCTTTCCTTTGGTACACCCACATCTCTTCTCCCAGAAGATTTACAACGCACGACCACCCTAACCAGCTTGCTATCATCCATTCTATTTATGAGTTGTAACCCACTTTCCATTTTGTTAGTTTTGTCATTTGATCGACTATAAGCTACAGACCTGAGCTATAGAACTTGTTCATTATTTTGATTGAAATAGGTCTAAATTTATTATTATATTTATTACCGAATTTATTATTAAATGTTTATCTAAATATTTATTTTATTAGCTAAATTTCAATATCATATAATTTTCAGTTATCACAAAAACTAAAACAACGTTATGAACTATTTTCGTAGTAAAATAACAATTGTGAATCAGACTGTGTCATACAATAAACACTAAAGTTTCCAACTGCTGCTTTTTTTTAGTTTAATTTATGACCATAACGCCTAAATGATCAATAATGTAGTCCTAGCTTTTAAGTTAATGTATGTTTACATAGAATCTATAGGCCTGTATCTAATACTGTTCACAAATAGGCCTATATATAATGTGTAAAATTATTTGAGACGTTTAACTTTTAGATGTAAAATAGCTTATGAACGTTTCGAAGATTATCCAAAACTTGCAATGAGTGATGAGAGATATTGATTCTGTCAAATTATTGAAGATACCGAATTTGTGTTTTCAATAAAAAAAAAGTGATTCCCCCACATAGACTTGTATAATTTTCCTAAAATTTGGAATTCTGTTTATGGCCGCGATCCCCCTAAAGTTAAAAAATTTCCTAGTATACGCTACATACGGCTTTGGGTTAAAATTCCCTTTAGTCTGACATCCGGCTGAGTTTTTATAATTTTCCAAGTATTGAATGTCTTTTTTGGGCTCTGGTGTCCTAAAATTTTGAAATTTCCAAATCCGTACACTATAATTCAGGCTGTGGTTAAAATTCCCTTTAATTTGATAGCCCATATAGATTTTTGCGATATTTTCCCAATTTTGACCCCCTCACATTTTTGCTTCCGCCCCCTATTTTTGAGTGGATCAGTCTCGATAACAGTGGGGCTCTGCTGGGTAAAAGTTTGGGCACGCATGTCAAGATACATTCCCCAAACAGATAGACAGACAAATGCTAAAAGGTCAAATTGAAACTGAGAACTCCTTCAAAAAGATTTTTCTTAATGTCCTCATTTGTGATCTCGCCTCCCCGAGTGCAACCCTTGAAACGTCTCAGAAACGTCACCACGGCGGACTATAGGCGCTTTTCAAACTTCCAAGTAAATGTTTACTACCCACTATTATATGACTGGCACTACCATATCCTTAAAAAATCTCGTAAGGAAGACTGTCTCCCACCTAACATACATAGCGTCTGACAAACAGTACCGACAATTATTTCATAGTTACGTATCTTTACTCATTTTTATTTCTATGTTCCATAAGGAAATGGAAGTATGTATGGTAATGGCGAAAAAAATCGTGTTCGAGATAAGGGCTGATTCTGATTGTACTACCCTCAAAACATGAAGAAAAGTCATTTTTCGAAAAGTGTTTGTGTGTGTCTGTGTGCCTGTATGTCTGTGTGTAGAATTTTTCTACGGCAAACGATAACTGCCGCAAACAGAATCAAATTATTTTTTGCATACATGCATGAATTGTAGAGGACTCAAGGCCTACTGATTTTGGTGAAGATCGGTTAATGGGAAGGGGTAGTTTACCTGCAACGTTTTATGTTTAAACAAGAGTAAAGTACTTAATTTTGATGAATAAAGTATCCTGAAAAGAATGTCATAATAATCCACTGTAGAAAGGTAGATGAAATATCTATAAATGAAAAGGGTAGTTGAAGGGGGAGAGAGTAGTTTTTTATAAATGAAAATGATAGTTGAAGGGGGAGGGGATAATTATTTATATGTGTACTACGTTAACGGCAACAAACAAGTACAGTAGTTTGTTGTTAAAATTCCTTCCCGGGCTGTTTGGCCGTGGTCCAATGTTTTCTGCAAAACCATACGTTTCGGCAGTGCCGTCGACTGCTATCATCAGTGAAAATCGAGTGCGATAACGTGTGGTGGTATACGTTAGTGACACAGTACTGTGGTTAAGGCTGAAGCAATAAGTGGAAAGAAGTAGTTTCTATGGAAACATTTCATTTCGTAAATGATTTTAAATATAAATCTTAGAACATGGAAGTCATGTATGGTTCTCCATACCGATATGTTATTTATCTAATTCCTTATTCACTCAGCTTATGTCGCATTCTAGAAATTGATTTAAGTTTGGAACAGAGCAGTCTTTAAATTAATGTATCGAGAACTATATGAAATTCTGGAAGTTCAAAATGCTGAACACAGAGTATTGAATAGCACCGAGGCTGGAATACAGCCACAGGTACATAGTCCAAGTACTCAGTACTTAGTAGGGTTGGAGTACGACCACAATCAACTAGTGTCATAAAATGAAGAAACATAAATAGACTGGAATGATACCACTCTTGAATCTGCAAATTCGAGCTGACTGAGAACCTTAACTATATAAAGTAACATAAAAATCATATTAAAAAAAAAAAATAGTCAGAAAAACATGAATAATTAACCTCGAAAACAGAACAAAGTAAACGAATTCAAACTATTTCGTAATCCTATCAAGCGAAATAAACAAACCGTGAGAATCCCTCCACCCCACTTTTTACGGAGGACAAGGTGCTTAGATAATTTCCACTGTATCAGGTTTCATTATGCTCATGCCACTGTTATTTGTTGCTCAATAATGCTAAAGGCGAGAAATGTCTACGCGCCTTGCAAAAACCAAATTCTGAATATTTAAGTGGGAACAAACTGGTAACCAGTTTTTCTGTGTTTGAAAAAAGTTTAGCGTGAACGTCGTGAGTACTGACGAAGTCCGAGTGAATGTGAATGCAAAACTCCAAGACGTCAAATTACAAGTGTTCGAAAATGCAACCCGTTACTAATTACTGGCATCAGCAAACTACAATACACCCAGTAAAACCGGCTACTTCTCAGTGTGTGATTACCTCTTTCATTGTTTTTGCTCCGAAATTATGTGCTTAAAATCAAAATTTCTAATTCGTATGTTTGACCAACGTTTAATATGACGTTCATCAGCTGAATTACATAAACAGTATTACGAATCAAAAAGGACAAGATGCGCTTTTTGAAGTGATGTGTGGTATGAAGAATATTGGCCTCAAGCGGCAATAAAAAATTAATGTAAATATAAATTATCACGTAAAACACTTTTGCTGTACGCTTTTCGTTAGGGCATGAATTCAGTATGTTACATGAATGAAGTTCGATAGCCGACGAATGCGAATTTAAATATTTATATAAAAAAGTAATATTGTTTTAATTTGCATACGAAATAATATAATCAACCCCCCCCACAGGGCCACCATAAGCGGGCGTGGAGGGCGTACACTGCTCGGGGGTGGCACAGTCAGGGGAGCAGCAAATCACATCATCGACCATTTATTATTATCAAGTTAAATGCCTGTATAGCTTGCTCCTCAAACGAACAAACTCAGCACTAGTGACTGTCAGCTGTGTCAATGATAAAGAGTTCCCGAAATCCGAAAAGCAGTCTGGGAATCCCCGTGCAATGTCATTATCGACACACACCATGTGACTAAAATTAAGAGGTAGAGTTTTTACTTTTTAGTAGACTTTCAGTACAAATTATGTTAAATGATAAATGTTCAATAGCCTGAACACAGTTTGATTACACGTTTCGGTATTTTCATCTTTTTTTTATTAACTAGAATTAATCAGTTTTATGAAAGAAGTCGTCGTCGTCGTCGTCGTCGTCGCCGTCTCCTCCTCCTCCTCCTCCTCCTCCTCCTCCTCCTCCTCCTCCTCCTCCTCCTCCTCCTCCTCCTCCTCCTCCTCCTCCTTCTTCTTCTTCTCCTTCTTCTTCTTCTTCTCCTCCTCCTATCAGGGACTAGGCGAATATTCCTGTTCCGGTTCAAAATATACACTTCGCCAGTGCCTCCTAGGTCTTCATTCCGTTTTGTATTGCCAAACTTCCTTAGGCAACCTGCCACCTGACATCCAATTCAGATGAGCAGTCCATCTCTCTCTTTGTTCTCTGCAATACGATCTTGGATATAAAAAATGTCCAACTCTTTACGCATGTCTTCCTTGCAGAGTCTATATTGTAGAGTCATTGTAGTTTTATGAAAGTAGAAACCTACATTTTTGCTTTGCTTATTACTTAACTACGTATTCTGAAAGATGATAAATCGTTTTAAGACTGGAGATTTACCAGACTGAAGACTGCAAAAATAATTAGATCTTACACGCTATTGGTACAATTTTGAAAAAAGAATATAGTCACCAACAAGTGACTAATTCGTCGATATGAAGGCCAAAAAAAAGGGTGTTTGGTATAAAATTCATATTATATAATTCATCAGTCAAAAAAACGAACGTAATTATTGTTACCTATTTAGTATTGTTGACGTTAATTTTGTTCATACACAATCCTGGCGTAAACATTTTTCGTGCAACTCTGTAAGCAATGCAAATATGAGTATAACAAAAATGAAATTTTATGATATGCATGTGGTTGCACGAGGGTCCATAGACGGCTAGCAGCGGACCCCCCCCCCCCCAAAATCTGATCCGTCTGTTAGGATTCTCTTCCACACAATACGCTGTCAGTTTTGTGTCCCATATGTTTCAAAATCCGGCATCCTCCATTACTTGCTTCGTCTAGTCTAGTGTACGTTTGGCCTCCTTAAACATCTCCTGCGCCTCATACCGCTTATAGTAACCGAGTAAATAAAAACACAAAATACCGTTATGTACCCTTAAAACTGAAACTGGATCTAGTCGTATTGCGATTATCGTCTTTAATAACAATTCGAGGACTCGTATGTTTCAAATCTAAAGCCATTTGCAGTGAAAACCTTCGAACGTTAAGTATACCAATGCCTGCAATACAGATGTAACATAACCCAGACCCTACATATCCTGACGAGTATAGGAACGTTCTACATTTAGTACCATGACTTACTAAATGGAGGATGGACGCCTACCTAAGGTTGCGTTCCGATATGGACCCTTTGGTACAATAGATGTAGGAAGGCCGATAGTGAGATGGACTCTGTGATGACGGAACAGGCAAAGTACCTACTCCGTGAGGTGCAGAAAAAGAAGAAGAACAAGACCATGACTTACAACATTCCGTACTGTACTTAAGTTCGTTGTCAGCAACCCTCTCCAATGACGATTTTCTCCAAGCGTTACTATTATGGAATCTAACAAAAGAGAACACGAAAAACGGCTTGGAGAAAATATGCGCGCACGCGAACGCAGACGCACATATGCGTGTACATATAAACACCGATTGAAATTCTAAAATTAGTAATTTACGCGTGCCACTAGAATTCTACCACGTTCCCTCCCATGTACGCAATACTCACTCTCTTGTACTTCCATTAGTCGATTTAAATTTTAATTCTTCCTTTCAATTGCCCGTTCCAATGAAGCAATCGACAATCAAGTCGACTCAAAAGGACAAAGAATTTTTGTCGACTTACGATAACATACTAATGATTTAATTACGGGACGCGTACGACGCTCGTGTCTAGCATTTCCACGGACGGGACGACACCGTGTTTGGAGAGTTGTCGGTACCAGTTGCGCAGACTAGTCGCTTGTCATCGTAAGTAAAAATTGCTAATTGCTGTGGCCGGCGCAGCTGGAGACTTTTGAGTTTGTTCGCTATCAATTAGAGAAACTGTCGAGACCTGCTCGTAGTGACGGACGTCTGTTACGACCTCTTGTCTCAGCGCTAGCATAGCTGAGGTGAAGCTTTTCTTATTTCATACTAGAATCGTTACTTCGTTTTCTGATGGCTATCACTACCTATGGCATCAGTTTATCACCATTTATCAAAGGTAGTATGAAGCGTTTTGTTCTCTCAAAATGCAAACAAACTTGAGCAATCTGATTATGAGCAACATATGGGAAAAAGAATATTTCTTTTTTTATTCCGTTTATTAACAAGCAGTACCTTATATATATCAAGCTTGAAACAACAAGGCCTATGTATAATAAGTTATATAATAACCTAATTTAACAGCTCCGCCGGAGATGAAGAGTACTCCATCCGTTAGCTCCATCCACCGTGGTCTGTACTGCCAAATAATGAAGAAGAAGGCATTATTATAATTTTTATCAACACATTTCTATTATTATACTGTTAAAATTATTATTATTATTATTATTATTATTATTATTATTATTATTGTATCGTTGGTTGCGAAATCTGGGCCGATGCACTAAAGATGGAGAAGTACAGGAATCGTATGCCATCGGTGCAGAGAACAGGAACCCACAGAGTAGCAACCTCTTATCGGACAGTGTCAGAGCCAGTAGTCCTGGTGATAACAGGAGTGGTTCCCATAGACCTTTTGGCTCAAGAGCGAAAGTATCTCTTCGATAGATATTGGAGGAGACGCAGCAAAGTATGAAGCCAGGGAGTTCACCCTCCGGCACTAGCAAGGTCGATGGAAGAGAGAGTAAGATGGACCGAAAGGCTCATACCGAACTTGAAGAAATGGATTGGCCGTCAGAACGATGAGGTTCACTACCATTTGACACAGTTCCTCACAGTGGCCACGACAATTTTAACGCCTATCACTACAGAATGGGAAAGATGCAAAGCCCAGAATGCCAGTACGGTGATTCTACGCAAAAAGATGCCTTGCACACCTTTCTACGTAAAATGCAGCAGATTCACAAGAGAGGGGATGACATTAGAGATGGACCTCGGGGAGTTCACGCCCAGTTGAGATTATGCTTCGTGGCATGGGACCGCATTTCTACATTTATTCAGTGGATCTTACAAGAAAAGAAAAGACAGGCCCAACTCGCACCCAAAGGGTAGTAACACATACGGGACAATTAGAAGAAGCCCGACAAGGGGACAATAGGCTCCATCCTGGTAGTAAGGCGTTAAGTGGTTCTATAATGAGAGAGAAATCAGTTCCATAATCCCTGAATTAGAGATGGATTTTTAGTGGGTGATAGTCCCACACATCAGGGGACAGACAGTTCCTCTGACGGTGCGTAAATCATTTTTCCCCTGTTAAAAACAAGTTGTAGAATGCAGATTTATAAGGCCTAAATTAAGATCCAAGGCCGTAGAATAATTAAGTAGGGGTGGCGCTGTGGTAAGTCCAACAGGAGGCATCGTGGTTTCGAGTTCGTCTCATTGTAAATCGTTTCTCACAACGCTGAACCGGACACCGGGTCCACTCAACCTTAGAGAATCCACTTAAGAGAATCAAAAAAATTAAAGGAAGTCTAGGCGTAGTCTGGTCTAAGTGTAGAAGGTCTAAAATAATGTAGCCTGATCAGTGGTGCCCATCCTCCCCAAGCCGAATGCGCAACTCTCCCGAAATTTCTCATTACCCCCACCCATGATTCATCATCAGCCTATGCCTCAAATTCAATTTTTAATAACTGTTTGTAATCACCAAAAGATTTAAAATATTTATTTTTATTCAATTAGAAACTCAATTATATTTTAAATCAAAATCAATAAACTATAATTAATATCGTATTAATAAACGCTCTATAATTAATACTGGATTTAATAAAATAATTCAATAAAACATCTTTGACATTTTGTTTCAACGTGAGATGCCAAATTTTAGTTTTTTCTTTTACAGACTTTAACATTTTATTACAAAAACACGTTGTTCTTTTTAAAATTTTATGAAATATATAATGGTTTCCAGTAAGAGCATCACAATTCCGCTGACTGACACAAGCTCTCCGACTTTGGAACAGAACAAAATATGTCTAGTTTTATCTTATCAGCTAAGAACGGCGTGTTGAAAGGAATTAAAACTATAAAGTTTTCTTTGCACCTTTTGCAATGGCAAATTTGTTAACAGTTTCCTTATTAACAAAGTTATAAAAATAGATTTAAAGAACATTTTTTAACACAGTTTTATTCGTTTTAAACATTTGTTGCATCTAATCCCTTACCCTCCCCCCAATCTATAATACCCATAAAACACGGAACTTGCCATCCGTGGGCACCTCCGAACCTTATCCTTAGTTATCGTAAGCCCTGTCAAGCTTGCGAAAGCGTTTAGGCAAATATGCGTGTAGCTAAAGTAATACATCGAAGAGAGAAGACGCGAATAGCCCAACGCTCGTGTTGCTTGAAAAGACATATGAAATCCGATCACTCATTTAATATACACTCGTATGTACGTAGGTACATTCTTAATTTATGATTCGGTAATTACAGACTTCCTAGTAATTAATTTGTGTTAAGAGCGGCCATGCGAGTCCTTTTAATAGAATACGCATAAGGAAAGTTCCATGTCGTTTTGAAAAAAATTAAAATCATAAAAATCTTATGTAACTTAAAAGGTAACATAAGTATTAATTAAACTTAACTAACTCTGCTTGTTTTTACGACTCTACGGGCGTACATTGAAGTCTATGAGGTTTTTACGAAGGTTAGCATGCGAGTCCGAACCTATTTATTCCGTGTTACGGCCGTTACGTACGTACGCCGATAAAAAGGAAATGACATCGCGGAACGCAGCAGAAATAATTGTTTTGAAAAACTCCACGCTTTTAGAAGTATCCCAGCCTTATTAAAATAGAAGTAGCCTATATAGCGATGTTATAGTCTGGTGATTGTGAACTAGTTACCAGACCAAGAAGGCGTGACTGACTAGAAGCGGGCATGAAATAATATCATATGGAAAAACTATTAATAAAAGGGCAGAGATATTTTGTTTTATCAGAGACAATTTTGTATCGACTAACAATGTTTAAAGACAAGTTTTTTTCTATTTTTATCTTATCTATTATTTCCTATGTAAGTAACTCGTTGAGTTTCCTGCAGGTCTCCCATGTAATATCTTCGAATAAATACTATTGGAAGTATGTTTGTTTTCACCTGGCGCACGTTTCACAGAAATTATTCTGTATCTTCAGAGGTTTTTTGAATTATCTTATATATATGATTTTATTTAAATATGTTGTTATTTTATATTATTAATAATAATATATAATAAATAATAATTTAATAATAATAAAATATATTCTTGTTAAATGTATTTATTATTAATAATATATATTATATATATATATATTCAATCACTTTCTGCTACAGTTCATTTCTTGATATATATAAAGTATTTAAAATTTATATTTATATTACCTCAATATGTTATTTTTCCTCCTTATTTGGAACATGTTTCGAGAGCTCCCGTGCTCTCATCCTCAGCCTTCGCGATCTTGCGTCTGGTGAAGTATTTGCGTGTTGGCTGGATGCTATTAAGGTTTCTTGTTGGTCTCTGGTATTTTAAAGTTGTATTATTGTGTGTGATTGTGATATATGTATTTGTATTTTGTGTATTTTCGATGTTGAGTGCTTTGAATATTGTGTCATGTTTTGTATTGATTTGTATTTGTTCAGGTATTGGTTTGTTTTGTATTAGTTATATATATATATATATATATATATATATATATATTAATAGTCTTAATACGATTGATCTTAAAGACTAACCAGTAGCTAATTGTTCACTTAAATTACTATGCCCGACAACACTAATGTGGGTGTAGCGACGTGGCTTCACTCGTAAAGCCAAGCGACACATCCGTGAACACTAAACAAACAAACAAAATACAGGATTCTGAGTGGCCGGTGGCCTTTATTTTTTGGGTGGCTCGAGAGCATGTGGACTCGACAGACATAATTACTACCAAATTTAGAGAACTGACACCCAATGGTTCTGTATTTCTTTTTAGGTGTGTGACATTTTTGAGCACAGTATAGTTTTTAGTTTTATGAAGAAAGTTGTGTTAGTGGTTGAAATCACAAGCAGAATGATCACTGTTGCACACCACTATGTAAAAATTATCCCGATCTGACGATGAGCTGTGAAGCTTGAAAGCGCTAATCGGGATAATTTTTATATAGTGGTGTGCAACAGTGATCATTCTGCTTGTTTTTAGTTTTAGTTTTTAATTCGTGTATATATTCATTGTCAACCAACCCGCCTCTCTCTGTCACACACACACACACACACACTCTCTCTCTCTCTCTCTCTCTCTCTCTAATCCTCAATCCTCAGAAACTGGTCGTTATACGGCTACTTTGATGTTCTCAGAGTTTCCTATTCATTGCCAATTTCTTTAACTCCTGATACTCCCACTCTGACTTTCTCTATCGTACCATGCGTAAACTATCTCCTTGGCTTTCCCTTCCAGTTTTCCCTCTATTCATTTGCCCTATTCGTTTCCCCCTTCTCTTGTTTACGGTTTTTCAAATTTCTCTTTCCTCCGTAAATCGTCTGAGATGTTCATCACTATCAACTTTCGTCATTCTCCTCTAGCACCACATCTCAAACTCCTCTATACATTGTTTTCCCTTTTTATTAACAGGTAGTGTCTCCAACCTGTACAGCACTAGCTCCACACATAATTCCTCATTATTATTTTTCAACGTCGTTCACTTCCAGCCTGTTCTTGTATTAACAGAAAATTTAAATATACGGACTTCCATTACTGTAATGCCCTGAGAATTCTATAATAATCGTACTAAGTTTCACTTGTACATATAATTTAACTGACCTTTCTTTCGATGGGCCTCTATCGTAATGAAGTAAATGTGTAGAAGTGCATAACAGCGTGAAATAAGAAAGTATCGGCAGCAATTATTTTAATGAATGTTTGCAGTATTCAGCGGTAATGTAGCGCGGTGAAAGCCTCTATCTCTGTACTGTGGGACTACTGTGTATGATTTAGTAATTGTTCAGATAAGTGAGAATTATTTTCTCTAGAAAACTGAAGAAGTAACCCAAGAGAAATGTCATTTTCCGTTGCTAATTTTGTTGCAGGTGGGCTTAAAGTGCTAGGCTTTCCATCGCTCGATGATTGTTAAAGGTCGTAATTATAAGTTCATAATAATTAAAACTCTTCATCGAAGTTAATAAACAAATATTTGGTAAGTTCTAAAGATGATTTTATTTTTCTGACAATTGTTTCGGCAGTTACGCCAGCTTCAGAGGTTGGATTTCATCTGTACAACTTACCAAGTGTTTATTTATTAAATTCGAGTGTTAGTAAAATGTTCTACTAAGTGCCGAGCGACCGTTCGATCAGTGTAAAAACTCTTCGCTGATGGCTATACAGAAGGTACTATGCTTAACATACGATTAGGTCCTTAAAATTCACGACGGTATTTGAATCGGCGTAAAGCATGACGACTGTCCCATAAGAAACAATAGTAAAGATAGGTTAGGGTCTAAGACACAAAATTTAATGCCATGTACGATTTTTGCGTCAAAAATGTTTAATTCATTGTGATTAAGGTAGCATACAGTATAACATTATGCTCTGTATGACGGTGGTTGGCGTGTGAACCCTTGGCCTACCTGCTGTCTCTCCCCCATTGTAATACTTCCGCCCGGGCTCGACAGCAGCTAATTGCCGCGTGAGTCACCTCACTGTGCGTCCAGTATGAAACAATTTTTTTTTTTTGCCTCGACGAATACTGGTAAAATTTTGTTATATTTGAAATCAGCGAAATAATACGATGAAAATGACACCAAACACGACTAAGGAATACTAAAAATTTGGCGTTATAAAGTAACAATGACTGAATAATTACAATGACTTTATTTGTATTATGTCCCTGCTGTCGAGCCCGGGCGGAAGTATTACAATGGGGGGGAGGCAGCAGGTAGGCCAAGGGTCCACACGCCAACCACCGTCATACAGAGCATAATTTGTCTGTCAAAGGCCAAACTATTTACAGTCTAGGCAACACGCCTGGTTTACTGTTCTTTACACAAGACGGACCGGAAACTGAAGCGGGATCATTTTCCACCCCCTCGGTTTTATCAACTTGACTGCTGCTTTAAAGAAGAAACGGAGGGTTGACTGTTTTGTTCGTTTTGTTGTGTTCTTTTTCCTTTCCTGCAGTGCGTACAAAAATAATCTAGACATCCTGAGTGTAGCGCTGTGAAGGCTGATTTAGTAATTGCGCAGATACATGAGAATTATTTTCTCTAGAAAACTGGAAAATTATCCCAAGAGCTGTCATTTTCCCGCCGACAATTGAAGTGTTAAAGCATCTGCGAAAAACCATTGTAACTTTTTTATAATGGGGGCTGACCCATATAGGTAGGCTATTAATGCATCAGTTCGCAAATGTAACTTAATATTTACATTAACGGAACAACGTAAAACGAGGCGTCCCTGTATCTTTCTGATGTCTACTGCATCGCACGTGGTCCACTGTGTAAAAGCTATTATGTAAATTATCGGTTCACGAAAGTTCTCCTAAGTAGTAAATTCTAGTGATATCCGCTTGGAGAATATCGTTTAAAAGAAACTTTCCACGATCGGTTGTGACCAGAACGATAAATTAAAAAGCCGTTTGCGCGGTTATAATGTTGAAGATGATATTGATAATGATTATGACGATGCTGCGAACCGCCTTTCAATCCAGTTTTTCTAATTTCCTTTAATTTGTTGTGTTGCAGGAAAGTGTGTCGGAACTGTAAGTGCCCTCGCGAAGAGCACAGTGGAGGCGGCATGAGCTTGCCGGCGCTGCCTTCGGCGCCGACTCTCCCGCCGCCTCCAGAATCAATATCCGATAAACTGCTGGGCAAAGGAATCGTCGATCCGCAGAGGCACTCTCAGTCAGACGATGACTCCGGTTGCGCGCTCGAAGAATACACTTGGGTTCCTCCAGGACTGAGGCCTGACCAGGTAACAGCATGTACAGTTGTCTCTGTAAATTGTAGTTTTAGATAAAAGCTTCTTGTCGTCGTTTAAACTTAAGAATCATGATTTTATAGTTGTTACAATTTCGTTTTCGTGTTCCTTTACAGCTGTCTCACGTGTTCCTTTACTGCTGCATTTGGTTTTCGCATTGTGTTAGGAATATTAGGACCCAATGCGGAAGTACGATTACGATATGTAGGCTTTATATCTCGGATACTCTTAGACGTTGTCGAGTAACTTTCGTATTTTCGTAATCGGTTACTAACTAAGAGTAATATAAGTTCTCTTATTTTCCTTCTCTGAAGTCAGTACTTTGTTCCATACTGTCTTAATACCCGCCTTTCCCTTATTACTCCGTTTCCGCTAATACTTTTTTGCACGTCTGAAAAAAATCTTGAACTACCCGGTAGTTTCCAATTACTGAGTCATCTTCTAACTTTGAAACACAATACGTGTATTCCTTTCGCCTTTTGGATGTCTCAGGTTTGTCTAAATAGTTCCTTCGCTATCCTTACGGTCTCTTTAATATTAATGAGATCTCGTCAGTGTACAGTGAAGGCAATGACACTTTTGTAGTTATTCCATTCATCAGCGAGTTGTCTATTGCTCGATTACAAACAATAAGCCTATTAGATTATGTTCACTAGTAAAAGATTTCTAAAGGCGTTTGTTAAGAGCGTTTACTGTAATTTGTGTTGGGTTTTCGAATAACTTAAAATGAATAGGACGTCTTCAGTAAAAGACCGTTTCATCACTTCAGAAGTGATGGCTGAGTAGCATGTTATTGACTCTATTTGTGAAACGTTTTCTCCAAACTCGACAAGCATAGAAAATTCGGTGCATTGTGTGACTCAACGTAATGGCACTGAATTCAAATAATAGTCCCGCAAAAAATAATAATTCTACTGTATATATGCTGTTGTGGTGTAAAAGCGGAGAAAGACATTTTGAGCACATTATGTAAGTTAGAATACACCTATCTGCATACATCTCTCCGTCAGTACTAATCAGACGGAAAGTAAAAATAAACACTTGATATTCAAACACATTTTTTTGTCAAGGGGCTTGTGATACACTCTGTATGTTTCCAACGTTTCTTTGCCCTCCGTCGGCGTCGATCACTTTATAAGGGGAAATAATTGCGTGTGGGTTGCTTTCTATAATGAGTTATTAGGGCTAATTTAAAGATATGAATGTGTAATATGTATGTAAATACATGCATAATATGCATGAAAATATACACGTAAAAATGAAAATGAAAATGCAAATGCAGTGTATAGCACCTGTATACAAGACACTGCCTATACGACATACACAGAACGCGCGCGCGCGCGCGTGCGTGTGTGTGTGTGAGAGAGAGAGAGAGAGAGAAGAGAGAGAGAGAGAGAGAGAGAGAGAGAGAGAGAGAGAGAGAGAGAGAGAGAGAGAGAGAGAGAGACTCAATACACGAATTGTTTTCTTGTGTACGTGAATGGTCATATCTGTGCTCCTCCGTTTGTTTGTTTTTTGGTTTGTATTTATATTTTGAGTAAATAAAACTCAATAAATAGCCTAAAAGCTGCCTCGGCTTCCTAAAGCCGTACGATATGAAAGAATTTTATTGTTTAGTTACAACAACAACAAAAATATACAGAAAAACACTTTTAACGCCGGTGATAGAAACCGAAACATTAATGCTTGCCTGTCCATAAATAAATACGACGAAACAGAGGAATTTCCGCCTCCTTAGATCCTAACAGATACCGAGAACAGATTCCTAAACGGGTGAAAGGCGAGAGATCGTGGGAACGGAGACAACATAAACATTGGAAGAATTCTGATAAAGGTTGTTATCATACAAACGACTGGTAGTGGCATGATACATTATAGCGTAACTTACGAGCACACGGGCGGGGCGATCTCTACCGTGTGTTTGCTGAAGCATTTTATTACTTTTGATGAAACGTCGATAATGTATTCGAATCGATCCTTTGATCCTGGAAGTTTCGGTAAAACGGAAACGCCACGGAACTGTTACAATCATGGGTTGTATACAACCGTCTTTTCAAAATGAAATATATAAATTTTACAATACTTGTGATCAGCTAAATTTGTCACGTTAGTGCATGCGTTTGCGTGATTGCTTTTCCGCTCGCGCGCGTTTGTTTTGAGGTAGCAAGTAAATCTAGGGAGAAATCTCTTGAAGATACGTATAATTTTTGAATCGAAAACGATCACAGCAGAAGTGAAATAATGTAATGGCGACATGGCGGTGAAGGGCACATAAATAACGATTCATTTAATCTGTCGGATAACCTGGCAAAATATTTAAAAATAATTTTTTGTCAAATAATTCTTTATTTTGTTTCCTACACCTGTGCGCTGTCGAGACTAAAAATATAATTTTTTTAAAGAATACACACGCGAGCATGTTATAAATAAATAAATAAATAAACGCTCACACACATGTATTTATAAAAATAAATAACTGATTTCAAATTATACTTAATTACTTCTTTATTATGTTTTGTATCTGAGTATACAGAACTATCTCAACATTGTAATAAAATTAAAAGTAAAATTATGTATATTCATGTAAAAACTAAAATATTGTTTATTCATTATTAATATTCACTAATAGGAATAATTGTAATTTTTAATGTGTGTGTGTGTGTGTGTGTGTGTGTGTGGGCGCGCGCGCGCGTGTCCGTGTGAAGAGGGATAGAGAGATTTTGTCTTTGTGGATATCTTTCTCCTGTTAAATACCGTTAAATTAAACATCTCTCTGGAGTTTCTGTACTACAAATATGTCTACGTCTCTCTCTCTCTCTCTCTCTCTCTCTCTCTCTCTCTCTCTCTCTCTCTCTCTCTCTCTCTCTCTCTCTCTCTCTCTCTCTCTCTCTCTCTCCCTCTCTCTCCCTCCCCCTCACATAATGAAGTCTACCACAAAGCAATTATATTATAAAAAGCTACGAACCATTGTACAATGTTAATAGTTGGTACAGTGGGAGTAGTTTGCAGTTAATACCACTGCCTACTCTTAAGGACAGGATGGGAAGACCTAGTGCAGACTAGTGCGAAAAATTTTGAGGTACAGAATTAAAAAAAGATTAAAAATGACGGAGAAAAGTGGAGCTTGCTAGTACTAAAAGCAAAGAGGCATAAAACTTATAATTATGGAAATAAAAGGTATTTGTTTCACAGCGATAAACGCGGAATGATTCACGACGAAACCACACAGGAGCCTCAAAAAAATGGCACGGTCAATCTTCATGTGAATCTGTGAGTTAATCTGTAACTATTATTACAGGATGATTATTGATTAAGCTATAGGCCTACATAATAATGGCTCCTAAGAAGTCTAGAAGTTAGGAGGGTGGGCTTCCTTATGCGAACCGTTCGGAAGGAAAGCAGTATGGCCAGCTATAGCCTTGAGTCGCCCATTACTACCCCAGGATGTTATCCCAGGTACTCATTTCCACAGGCTTAGTCGACCTGGAGGCTGGAAAACGCACCTGGTTTTATGGTGCGTCCGGTAATTAAAGTGGAAACCTCTAGATTAGTATGCTACGCCATACCTACTGTATTCTAAGCCCCAATTAAGCTATAAGTGCATAGTTGTAAGTTCTATTTATTTGCAGTAATTCACAATAAATTTATATTTTTTAGTTAAGACCTATAAATATAGCCAATAAAAGTACGGTAGCACTGGTATTTTTGATTTATAATTAATGCTTTTATTAATAAAAAATATAATAAAAATAATAATTTCATAAATATACTTTAATCTTTACATTTAGTTAATAAATATATTCTAGTCATACTCTGGTCGGGCCATTCGTAGTACTTTAGCATAATATGTAAATGTGATTCTTGTGTTTTTAGTAACTCCTATATACCGTAGTACCGCCGCTAATCCCACAAACAGGTTATTCACAAATAAATAACGTAGTTGAAACCTAATAGAGGTGTTGTGAGTATCGACACCAGGCGTCTTAATCATACACTCGCTGCCAATACAATAATGTGTAGCCAATCTTTCAACGAGTATCCTGCTGGATCGCGGTCACGGCTTCGGAACATTATCCACGGTTACGTACAATAAATATTTATTGTACGAGTTGTGTTCGGAAACCGTGTGTTTACGGCCATTATAAAACCGTTATTAATCTTGGCATCGTCTCTGTAGTAATTTTAGTCTTAGAAAATAACAGTAGATGTGTTGTTACTAAGAATAATTGGAGCATCTCACGGGCGTGTAGTGTATCGGTCGGGAATACCGCAGAATTATTGACAACGGGAAAATGGGTTTAAGATAAATTTAACCTTCGTATGAACGCATTTTGGTACCCGTTTATTTAAAAAGCGTCTTTACGTTAGTCATTCTAAAATTAGGCGTCGACGTTCAGCGTATCCTTTCATCGATTTCGGTGTTTCGACATTCAAGTGAGTTTTTCAGCAGCGAGATTGAGTCTCTTTCTCCTATTTACTCGTATGTAAGTATCCAAGTTCTAATTTCTTTTTTTATTTTCCTCATTCTTCCGCCAGTCCGTTTTAGGACGTCATTTATTCACAAATGATGATGATGATCATGATCATCATCATCATAATGTTCAGCAAGGATTAAACCAAAAATGGTTTGTTGTGGTCCCAACCTAGAGCTGGTTACGTCAACGCTTCTTCGGGCGCCCCACACCTCTCCGTCCTTTCGGCTTATAATTCCATAATTGTTTGGGGATGTGGCAGTCAGTCATTCATTCGGTGAAGATGTTCCAACCATTTTAGCTGACGTTGGACAATTCTATCAAGTATACTCATAATATTCAGCTTCCGTCGTAGATCGACATTTCTTTTGGGGTCTTGAAGGGGTGGCCTATATCCTGCCACGTGCTTGAGAAATCTCATTTCGGCCACTTCAATACGACTGGCCTGTGACTTCGTTAAAGTCCAATTCTCAGATCCATAGAGAAGTGTGGGGATGGCCATCACATTGTAGAACTTAAGGCGTTTTTTTCCTCGTTGGTTTTAGAGTTCTCCTGATGGTCCCACACTATGGTTGAACTTGTGCAGCTTCTTCACCACATACTGTTTGTAAGACACATTACAGCCCGGATATTCAGAATTGCTGACCTGCTCCACGACAGTATCATGTACAACAATTTTTACTCGTATGAGGTCAGCTCCATGAAAAGTCATCGCCTTGGTCTTCAATGTGGAGATCTGAAATCGAAAATCACTACAGATTTGACTCAGTGAGTGTACAGCCATTTGGAAGCCGCGTTCCGAGTTCGTCTTTCACAAACCGCATTCACAAATGGGGTCCTATTGTATTCCTTCGTCGTCTGATCCTTTTTCGAGGCAAAAAATTCTCGGAAACTAACTTAACCGTAAGTACACGTCTGCGTCTCCGTTACAGTGTTGTGTAGCGTGGTTTCTCAAATCAAAATCAACCATTTAATCTCCCCATCGCTTCTCCCCAAAGGTCTTTTTCCGATATTCTAAGTATCTTCTTGGCAGCCTCTACAGATCCACTAGATTGACATGATGGAATTAATAACCATCAGTGTTATCTGTCGAGCTTTCTGAATTGAGCTCGTCAAGTATTTCGGCGTGTCTCTTCCTGGCCATCTTCCAAATTTCACTCCAGTAAAGAAACGACATTTTACTGTGGTCGAAACTTTATTCTGCCACGTATGTGTAATAATTCCATAGACTATCATCCTTCCTAAAGTAATTGCATATTTCTAGTTTTCTATCTACGCCTAGTCCCTGGCTCACAGAGATTCTGCAGCATAGGATATTTACGGTTTTGCTGTTTCATAGTGTTTGATATTATGTGTTGTGTGGCTTTAGAAATTAAAATTTGTCTTAGAAACTGAAATCTTAGAGCGAAACCTTTCGTTACTTTTTGTAACTTAATGTATGCATTTTGAGAGTTTCTTCTAAACTGGCATCATGGACGTGGTCTTCCATATATAGAAGAGTTACTACAGCTTTCTTGCCTTCAGTTTAAGTCGCATGTGTAAAAATTTATTGTTGTTTTGTTGTTTTTATTCATCTTACTATGTCTTCTTCAGTTGAGATCTCTATCTGAAAGTTCCTTGAGGAATTTGGATTGGTTGTGGGGGGGGGGGAGATTAACTACAAATTATGTAAAGCGTCACACCGCGTACGAATGAAATATTTCATCATTAAAAAATTATGCGCCTTATAAAGAAGAGGAAGAAAACATTTATACTTTTAAATTCGTGTATATGAATAAGTTGCATAAGTTCAACCTTATGTGCGGGACCATTAGGCGAATTCTTAAGTCAGCTAGTAAAGGAACACCCCTAAAATTCTACAAACGATGGCTCTTCCCACACTTCTTTATGGGTCTGAGAAATTGACTTTAACGAAAGGCCAGGCCAGTCGCATCCAAGCGGCTGAAATGAGATTTCTCAGGCACGTGGCAGGATATACTCTCCATGATCGTAGAAGAAACACAAATATACGGCAGGAACTGAATATTCTGAGTATACGCGACAGGATCGCCCAGTATCGGCTGAATTGGTGTGAACATCTTTGCCGAATGGATGACTGCCGCATCCCCAAACGACTCTGGAACTATAAGCCGAGGGGACGGAGAGGTGTGGGACGTTCGAGGAAGCGCTGAAGTGACCAGCTCTAATCTTTGCCTATTTGAGACCGGAACAATCCATCCTTGGTTTAATCCGTGAAGATGATGATGATGAAATTCGTGTACAAAAAACTGAAAGTACTGACTACTTGAATGGAATTTTTAAATATTTGAAAAATGAAACTGTGCTCCCCAGGAAAAAAATAAAAGACTTGGGAAAATATGTTTTTAAGAATTTTGGGGCGGACGTTATTTCACCTCTCCTGCATCATATTATTTTATTACATAAAATGGTGAAGAAATAGTAGACGGTAAAAGTTATAACAAACAGACCACACATATTGATTGTGTAAGTGTATAAGACACGTGATGGCTTTTGAGGGAATTAGACTACATTACATCGATATCAATGTTTTTTTGTCTAAACACTGATACCGAGTTCTTATTTCTTCTAAAAGTTTCACGCCAAGTCACGTGAACTTCAAGCGCTCTCTCCCATTTATTATTATAACAATTACACGAACAGCATCCTTTCAAAAATCAGTAATGAGTTGTCGTGTTTCTGTCTCTCTCCACTGACGTTATAGTTTGAACGCTGTTAACCCGAATGGTTCAGAAGCTGTAGCTGTATGTAGTACAGATCTCAAGGTCTTTCCGTGCGGAATGTGTCGGTCTGCTCTGACCTACTACTTACTTACCTCTCTGCATTCTCTCCAACTCGTTTCGTAATCCGACTTCTTCAACGACCTCACGGTTGAGGACCGTGGCACCTTCACGCCGCAACAAGATTTATCGGCTATAGCTTCGCGTGCTTACACGCCGCATTTACAGTATATAATATATTTTATTATTGAACTTTCGTTCAGAGGAGGCATTTAAATTTTTAATGACTTGGCCATTAACTCGTACGCCGACCGCCGCACGCAGTCAAATACCAGCGATAAAACTTGGGACGTTACTTAGTTGACTAACAAGAATTTTGTACATTTCAAGTAATCTAACTTTTACCGCTTCCTGTTTTACAGTGATTAGTTAACGTTTTTTTAGTTTCATCATCGTTTAGTATAATCAACATTCCTCTTCGTCTTCGTTCTCGTATCTTCAGATTATAATGATATTTTCGTTCCCTCTAGTTGCTGTTATTGCAGTTAATTGGTTTTGTCTCGTTCAGTTAAGTAGATAAATGTAGTAGAATGCTTCACGTTATGAGCCGTACAGAATCCTTCTTCTTCGTATTTTATTTTACGCTGGATCTTTTACTTTCTATGAAGTTAGAGAATGTAGAACACATTTCCCTATAATAATTGCATTAGAAGTATTAAGTAAGCCTTGCCCCTCGTACTAAGTTCCGTTATTATGGATACCACGACCACTACACGGTATGAACGGATTAATAGGACGCGTTCTAAGACGCCAAAGTTTACTCAGAAATATACTGGAGGGAACGCTCTAAGAGATATAGAGGAAACCCCCATTTTCAATATGTCCAGCAAATTGTATAAGAAGTTTGATGAGGAAGCTAAGTTGATATAAAGAGGATCGAACCGACTGGAGAATTGTCGCAGACCAATCTACGGACTGACTAGTCAACAAGAAGAAGTAGGAGATCACAACACGTAAAAATATTGATGCACTCTTCTGTAACAACAGTGCACTTAATTAAACTTCTTTCGGAATGATTGCAACTCTTCATGGTTTTCCAGCAATCTTGAAACCCAATACGTAGCTTGAAAATCCTTTTCTTGGATGTAATTATATTAGATAAAAGCTGTATATAAACGTTTCTTTTCCTTAGGAAATTGGTACGTTACTTTAGAGGCATAGCTGTAGTGAACTTTACAGATTGTGTTGTCGTTATTATAAAAGTCTAACGAGTGTGCCTATTAAGAAAAAAATAAGTATAGACGAAACACAGGTGGGAACCGGTGAATCGTCTTTTCCACATTCTAGTGTAGCTCTTTCCACAAATCCCTTAGATTCCCACAGCTCTCGCTGGAGATTAGAACGCGCTTACCCAGAATTGAATCCAGTTATACGCCCAAATTTTAAGTCTGGATGGCACTAATTTCGTCGTAATTGGTGCCAAAGACTTCATCATCTTCAGAAGTTTATTTTTTTTTTTTTGTTCATTGAGTCATGTTATTGCGATTATATTTTATTATATTATATTTTATATTGTAGTATATTCATTCGTGAGATTGTACGTAACATGAATGGAGAGGATAAGAAATTGACTCTAAAAAAATCATGTGCTAAACAAAAGAGCTTTAACTAGATTCAATCTAGGGCATATAATGCTAATTCCAAACCCAAAAATGACATTGAGCGTTCACGAATATTTTTCCGACTACGGAAGTAACAAGCACAGGATTGTGAGAATGGTTCGACTTATTGAATAATGTAGCTTACTTACATCAAACATTTTCCTGTCAAGAGTATGTCAATTTAAGTTTTTAAATAAAGACTGGGTGTACATGACGAAGGCTGTACGCATACACGTTTTTAAAAGGACATTTTTGTGTCCTTCCTGCAGTGACTTACAGGTCATATACTTGCTCAATGAAGGAGAGAATCACACACACACACACACACTGATGACTGCACAAAAATCGGTGGAGAACACTACACTAGGTGTAACAAGGTGTGAATGAGGAAAGAAAATGGATACAGCTGCTGCAACAAAACGGTGTATAAAAAGTTGCACAGCGTAGGTGACAAACAGACTAGCCTAGTACAAAACTGATACATGTTCACATTTGTACCTTGATAGGCTAACGTTATTCGGATAAATAAGGAAAGCAAACATCAGGCAATAAATTATAATATTTCTACTTCTGAAACTGTTTTTGCTCTACAAGTTGTCGCTTACTGTGTTGTACGTGGGGCTAGTAACAGGGACAAACTGTACGACCATAGCAAGTAACTGACGTAAGAAAGCAAATGAGATATAAGACTCGTTTACTGACGCTACAAGGCATTTCATTCGCACATGTCGTACCGGCCGAGAGATTTCTATGAGTTAATTAAAGGGTATTGCAGGCGTGATAAAAAAAAAGTAGAAAACTAATCGATTCCTGTTTATACCGAGAGCACACTGGCAGGGAGTAACGCGGTTTCTCGTTTCTCGCTGTCCAACGAAAGACAGTACGTAAAAAGTGGGAACTTAATAGGTTACTTTTCGCACCTCGTGTTTGCGCACTTAATTAAACTGCATATCGATTGCGGTAGAGTAAAAACGTATCGATCATGGTCGAAGATTTATCTACGCTCAGATCTCGTAGACTGTGATTAGTGTGAAAGCGTATCCTATGAGATTATTAACGTGCGTTGACTAGATAATTTTTTCTAGTTTTCAATCATGATGAGTTTTTAGAAAACGTAATAAATCTGTGCATTAAGAGTATTAAAAAAAAAGAAAGAACATTTCAGTAAAACATTTCAATATGGCAGGCTGACGGGCGATAGTTCGTCTGTCCACTACAAGCCACACTATGTTGTAACACTCGTCATTTTGTAAGCGATGCAAGTAATCATCTACACAGTAATTTGTTATAGATTGGCTCTAGTATTTGATAAACCTCGCATTTGATATATTTGGTGACAAAGAATTGACCGACGTATGGAAGAGAGTACTGTATTAACATTTGGTTAGACGGTTTCAGTAAACTGAGTGTGATCTTGAAGTCAACCTTGTTTTTGCCACGAATACAGTAGATCTGCGCATGTAATTTGATAACGAAATAGAAGACTAGATGGATTACAGCTTGACTGAGTCTCGACTTTAACACGAATAAACACACGATTTTCCTTGCGGTCATGCATCAGCTGTTTCCAGTGTCTGGCTTCCCTGAGACGTCTGAACGTACAGTAGAGAAATTATAATTGAAACTCTATTGTAATCGTGTTCTGCGTGTAGTCCTACATACATGACTAAAAATGGTACCTAACCACAGGTAATTTCTTTGTCAAGTAAATAACCATTGATTCCTCAACATTCCATGTAGCTAACTTTAATTTTTCCGCAATCCACTTATTCATAACCTTATTCTTTGCCAAGGTCCCACTGCCACACTTAAGAGTCTAACCTTGTTTAATACATATATAGGCCTACATTAACGACATGTTGCGAGCATGGAAATCCAGAGTGACTTCGGGAATACAGCTTAACAAATCAATTTGAATGGGTTCCTTGCTACATCCGGATGACATAGTTCTTATAAGCTATGAATCTGAATATGATATAAGAGAGAAATAAATAAATTTAGGAATATCTTTGGTACGATTCATAGAAATCTTAGAAATAAAACAAGACACAGCACAAGGATTAAATTTTATAAGAGAATTGCAATAACTCCGTTGATTTATGCAAGTGAGGCATGGGTCATAACAAAAAAGGAAAGCGGCAAGATTCAGAGTGCTGAAATGCAGTTTCTTCGAAATACTTTAAATTATACATTGCAAGATAGAATAAGGAATAGATAGAATAAGGAATGAAGATATCAGAGCAGAACTCGAAGTGAAGGACATAAGTGAAATTATTACAATTTACAGAAGACAATGGTGGGATCATCTGCAAAGGATGCCAGAGGATCGATTGCCGAAAGCGGCACTGTACTATAAAGCAATGGGTAGAAGAGACGTGGGTCGTCCGAGGATGAGATGGGTGCCGGAACAGGTTTATATAATCCTTGAAGAGGAGAAGAAGAAGAAGAAGAAGGAAATAGCCAGGAGTTCTCAGGCGTCGTCCCCCGTCTCAGATCTACAAACCCATACAACATCACCCAATTACCACGGTCAGATATTCACGTTTTCGCGGATTTCTACCCTCTGCCTGCATTAGCGTCAGTTGCTTGTCGCCAGACCCTGAAAACGTCGCTTGCTGCTCCATTGCACAGTCATTTGTGGATCGATTAAATAACGACAACTTCAGTTTCAATTTACTCAGTCGTGGAAGTTGGGTTCGCGTTAATAGTCCAAATCAAATCGTGTCTGAAGACTAATCGTATTGGTCGTTTCACAGTAAACTGACACTAAACAAGTCGTTTTCGAAGACCAAATAACGGATTGATTACAGAGTGATCGAGGTACGGTTCGGTTTAACTGCATCTTCATCTTATTACAGCCCGAAACTGTGGATTGACGTGTGGTCATTCTGATGTCGGCGGACTGTCCTGTCGATCCGATTCATCCCACAAAAGATCCACTATTTACGACTCTTTGTCCTTCATTTCTAGCCCATTTCCTATATTTTCCCTGTAGTATCGTTACATATCTATATATTTAACTGCTCCAGATATCGGTGTCTCCTTCTGATGCAAGTTTCCCATAAAATGTTTTACACAACATTCGGTACTATTTATGCACATCATCACTGCTACCAGGTTCCATCATGACAACACGTCCATTCTCGTACACCAGCGTGTCTCAACAATCATTATTCCCATTGGTCATACCGGGAAATAACATTCATATATTCGATTATTAGAAGCTGTACAGAGTCACATCTCTCACTAAAAACTATGTCTTCAATAATATAAAGAGGGATCTAGTTCAAAAAAAGCTATCGGTCAATAAAAGCCTGACAGCTGACAGCCTTTCTGGAGAGGTGGTGTGCACCGAACGCGCCAAAGAAATACTCCCGCTTACGAGTATAATGTAAAGTGTCTAGAGAGGAGACAAGGGAGACAACGAGAAATAGTTCGCCCTCTCTCTCTCTCTCTCTCTCTCTCTCTCTCTCTCTCTCTCTCTCTCTCTCTCTCTCTCTCTCTCTGCCACACACATCCTTTGAATGTTCTCGTCAGCCTTACGTTCACACTATAAAGCAGTTTACAAGGCTGTTGTGCGCATGTGCGAAATGACTGGAAAAATTTAGTTAGCCTCGCAGGGAGGCCTTTGTCTACTGCGCATCTTTAAATGACTGTTCAAATCTTCCGTCTGCTCTACTATTATCACTCCTATTTCTTTGAAACATTGATAACTCTGTTAAACACAGTAGCTGTACGTATGAACAATCGACAATGAATATTTCATTGAAGCTGACCGAGTCTCTCAATAGTATCAGGCACATTTCTCGCAATCCACACAATAATACTCCAGTTTTAAACTCTAACGATTTTAAAAACATGAACTGTTTTTACATCAAACTCAAATCTGTTTGTTGTAACGCTGATCCCATACGGTTTTCAGGTCTTCGTTGAGACCTTTGCTACCACGGCTGCAGTGCTATTCGCGTTTTACTGAAATCACCGTAAAATATTGCCTCTATTGCTCAGTATTTCAACGAGAGTAGTTTTTATAAGGTCACTAAGCGGGAGAAAGTTCTAACAATGACAAACGAACTTGCAGCCGTATCTAAATGTTAACTCAAGACGTTGCGCTAGATTTCACGTTCGTACAGTACTAAACTGTCTAGAAATAAGCAAGTTTGCATGTGTGTTGTGTGAAACAACTTTTTTAAAATTGTGCAATCATTTATGTTACATTCCGTATATTTTTCTAACATGTATTATAATATATATTATGTACTCATATAATTCATTATATAACATATATATATATATATATATTGTAATATAACCTTCCGATACTGTTTATCATCCACACCATGTCGGTGTCACTTTGCAACCTAACGTCTTTTTAAATTATTATCTAATTTTGTTAACTCGGTTTACTCTTTATTTTTGGTTATTGAGTATAGCTGGTGGTGTTTATTCCTCGTATGTATTTTAAATATGTTTATTTGTTGGTTTGTTTAGGTTTCTAATCTCCTTCATAGATTTTTCTATGATTTCGACAAACACAATTATTCGCTATCTGCCTCAGACGTTTGAATAACACGGTTGTAATTTAGAAACTACTCTTTAATGAGACCTTCGATTACCATCTCGAACGTACCGATTGAGGTTATTTCTATTTTTGTAGTTATCTTCAGAATTACCACACGCTGACGTCTTCTTGGTCTTCGCTCGTTCAATGTGAAACCTATTAACTTAATACCTTGAGAAATAAAACACTTGGAATTGTATTTGATAATGATAATGTTTATTATTTATTTTTATTCAAGTTAGTTGAAAATTATGCTTTCGACATTAAAAATAGCATAGATCGATTCTGTCTCAGGGTTCGATTCCTCATTTTTTCTTTAGTTAATATTATTGTCAAGTTCTTTGGACTGCTATGCAAGGTTCATTTACATTAAAAAAAACAAACAAGGAGTACATTACAGTACAAATATAGTAATACTAATCATCTAATATAACAGAAACAATGGTAATTGAAATTGAAAATACATTACTAGAAATCCCTTAATTTAATCTAAGGCCGCAAAGCATCATGGGCTTGGCGAGTTGACAAATGCAATATGGCGTCTTGTTGGTCTGCTATTAACCATGTGAAATGTTTACCCATTGTTTTATTTAATAAAATAAATGTCATTAAGTGTTCACTATTTGTTACTTATATTTTCTTTGTGCATTAATGTTTTTATCCGTTGTAAATGTTGCTGGATCGTTCCTAGTGTTGATAGTGATAAACCGTATATTTGATGTTACCTTTAGGTTAGTTGAACTTGTAGAGATATTCACTGGTTATTATTTAGTTTTATTTTATTCTTCTTTCTTGTTAGTCGTTCCGTGTTTAGTTATATCTTCATTTTATATTACAGTATTTTTATTTAATTTTGGACATTTTTTCATAAATTCATTAAATTTTCTTCCTTCTCAGATTAGATTCCTTTATATAAATTTTGTCATTTGGTTTGTGCACTGAACTCAACCGAAATCTCTCGTCTCTAACAACAAAGTGTCCGTTTCTTCTTATTTCACTGAACTGACCAGAAATTACTATGATTCTTATTGGTCCAATTTATGAGATTTAGGTATCACATGACATCGGTTATAAAAAATACATTATTTTTATATTTTACACCCAAATTATTCCTTAATTATTACATAATTAGACTTAATATAATTTACATTTTGTTTTTTTTTCTGGTAAAATTATTAGCAATTTGGTACGGTACCCCTCATGACCTGTATTTGTAAATTAATAATTAGTTTTGGGGAATTTACTTTTACAAAACAGAATATTTTAGAACTATTGATGGCTGATTGATATGACATTTTGGGAAATTATTAATTGAACTTATTTATTCCTTGCTTTCTAGTAATATTAACTCCTTTAAAACTAAACAAAACTCTTAACTAAAAATCATGTCTTAATGACTACAACTTCTCCTAATGCTAAATAACAACACACCTTTTAACAAAATTGTCTGTGTGATTAACAAATAACAATATTACATCTGGGTTTACAGACCATTTTGGATCTGTCTTTATTTGTCTTTGACCTTCATCCTTATTATATTGTCTGTGGGATGGTTATTGATTAATTTCAATGTTCTTCACTTTAACACCGTGGTATGTTTATAATTTACCTTGAATCACTTTACCTCTTATTTTAAATTACATTTGGTAAACTAGTTACTATACATTTTTTATTTATTCCAAAGTTGTACTGTACTCTCTGTTTTATTATTATTATTTATTTATTAGGTATGTATTTTCTTTATGTAATGGGAAGGAACATCACGTTACAATATATATATATTTATATTATACTTGAATTCAGCTTTAGAACTTAGAAACGAACGTGTCGCAACGTGGGAATAGCTATCAGTGACGAGAAGCTCTTCACTTTGCATTTCGCGGACAGCCCAGTAATTGTAACTGAAGAATACCAGAAATGGGGCTTCAGTCGTGTGTCCTACCGCCTATATGCGAGATGTAGACTAAATAGCCTTTCCAAATATTCCCGCTAAAGCTCTGCGATCGTCGGTGGCTCAACTGAGACCGAAGTCAAAAACCACTGACGTTTACGAGGGAAGTTTGAGCCTTACACAAAATAATATTATTTCGTGAATCCCAAGACTGACGTAACGCGTTGCTAAACGAAATTACACCAGCACCTCCGGCTGTAATAACCGTACCAATAATTCGGAACGCGACGACGACAAACCAGTTTTACGGATATGTAAAGGATACGACGGAAAGTAACCTGTTAGTTTATTGTCTAATTTTGCGTTTTATGCGTGCGAAGATTGTACCATCGTGAGTGCCCGCATCTGTGCGAGAAAAACTACGGTATACGTTTGCAGTCAATTATATATTATACTTGTCACTTCAAGTACGTCGAGGGCGTTTTTTTTTATAGAGCCGCGTTAATAAAGTAGAATGAGACAATTTAGAGAGGAGAGTGAGAAAGAGAAATGTAGACAGAGGGCTAATCCCAAGAGATCATATCTCATTTCGGCGCCTGCTGGACCGAAACGACATCTAACGACATACGAGACTCCGCGGTGGTTTGTCGTTAAAAAAATCACAGAAAATCTTACAACTGACGAACATTTTTCACCGCTGCAGTAGTACGAATTTGAAAACGCACGATCGTTCTGACTCAAGGTCATAAACGATCCAATCAAATCGTCACACAAAAATATTACGAAGAAAAATTTCACTGATCACCAAAGCAAAATAAGTGAAAAAGAGAACGTTGTGTTTGAAAATATCGTGGAGAGAAACCCCCATTAAAAGAGAACCCAATACTGAAGTGGCGCTCAAGGTATGACAATTATTAACACCACGATACTGTTTGAAATTTCACTCAGCGGTAATCTATTCACATAGTCAAAAAAACGTGTGTAATTCCAAGGGGTAGTATCGAATGCAAGGGAGAAAAAGCTCGGTCGTTTTTCCAATCGATCATGTTTCGTCGGCCTGTCGAACCAGAAGTGGTGTAAAAAAGCCCACATCGCTCGTCAGAACAAAGCACATTCATAGTCGTTTAGTAGACCGCGGCAGAAATAGTAACTCACCAGTATTTCCATACATATCAAAGTACAGTTAAATATCGGTTCATAAAAGTTAAAAGTACACAATAAATATATAAATTTCATTTTACCCCGATTTTTGTAGGCCGACCACATTGTCAGAGCCAAAATCCGAGACGTATTTACAGAATATTTTTTTAATTTACTTTTTACACGAAAAGAACTATTTACTATTATTTTTACTTAAAAAAAAATAGAGTAATAATAGTAAAGAACTACTATTTACTTTTTACTATTTACGAAAGAACTATTACGACTAACTTGATATTGAGACACTATTATTATTATTATTATTATTATTATTACCAGTATTAGGCACGTACACAGTATTTAATAGATATTGATGACTCTATGTTGAGGGCTTCAACCATGATTACTTGTCAAGTGTATTAACAATTGCTTTTCTTTATAAACATAGTTATAAAATTTTACGCAGTTCACTTGAATTGAAATGTGTCAATGTGTTGAGTCGTAGCCTCCGTTTGTTGTCAGACCATTGGATTTTCCGGTACGACAATAGTCATTCCTTATTGGCGTTATGAGACGCTATCGAGAATAAGTAGTTACCTACACAGTTTAGAAGTTCGTTCTGAATACCCCCAATTGAAAAAGAAATCAGCTTCCTTTTCGTAACTACTTTCGTATTTCCATTCTTATTTTTTCACCTTCATTATCAAAACAAATACTAATACTTCCCAAAATTTAAAATCCAGGACAAATCAACGCCCTGGTAGTCCATTTCCGGTACACCGAGCCAAGCGCTTACAATCCGCCGGATTTCGGGGCGTTTAGTCACCCTAAATTAAGCTAACCAATCGAGGGACTTAAGTTAAAAATAAGAAACATTTGCGACAAGAGGCAGTACACAACACTTTCAGAAGACATCTTAACGGAACGTAATCGGTCAAAAATTAACGTTGTAAAGGCGATCAAATAAATAATGAGTGATTTTTTTTGATTTTTTATTTGTAACTGCTTTACGTTCTGAAGTTCCTTCTTCTCCGTCATAAATTACTAGTATTATATACAGACTTCGACCACTTACCAGGGGGGAATTTACGGGGGGCCGCGACCGGACCCCCTCCCCCAAGAGGGTCGAAAAAAGTTGACGAATTTTGATATTCTCTTAATTTGTATTCTATTCTATTATTTTTTCAGCTGTGTTTTTAAGCTAGTAACTCTATTTTTGAATATACAAACTGGTTTATTACACAGCATTTGCATGTACGACTGAAATATGAAATATAGAAATCAATTCAGCCAGTTACTTCTAAACAATGTTTCAGTAACGCTATTTTTATTGTGTTATTACCGTTTACTTTAATGGGATTGATCAGCCACCTTACAGATAATCGATTCGACCGGACTCCGGACCCCCCGCAAAGGCAAAATTCTAGATACGCCACTGCCACTTACTTCAGCCTTGAACAGAAGGGGCTAGGATGTTGAATTACAAAACTATAGTACTATTTCTTCATGCAGACGAGATATGCCATTTTCAGTTTCAGTTTCACCAAATTTTCAATTAATTCGTGGCCATTTTCTCGTTAGTCTTCACTCTTGCTCCTTCATCTGATGATTTTCCAACGACTTATTTGTTATAAATCGTTAAACCAATTTTTTGTCACCCGCTTTCGTATTTCGTGTACCCAACTTTTTATCTGTTCTTATTTTTTACCATACGTGGATTAATCGTTCCCGATGTTGTACGTTAAACAAGTTCTGCTTTAAGCGTAGTAACGTTTTGACCGCTTGACTAAAGTAGCGTGTGATTCACGCGGAACGGTAAAAACAGACCTTATGACACGCGGCCCTGCATAACCAGCTTCGTATAACACGTTCTTCCGACACGGCACGACGCTGGAAACAAGAAAATTGTGGAACTAGATCTGCTTCCTGTTGCGACCAGTATTCTGCGGTCTCATTTACTACGGCACTCTGCATTCCGTCACTATGATGTCAGATACGTGTGTGTTTTGAACACAATAGCTTCTCACAATTGGACATTTGATACGCGCAGTATACAACTAATATAATGAATACCTTTCTCTTTAATGCTGCTTTACAATTTGTCCTTTTATTTCTCCGCTTTCACCGCGTATCGTTCAGATCTGCGTTTCTCTTATTATCACTCTTGTCATTGTGACCGTGTCAAAAAAGCATAATTATTAACCTCTGACAGATTTAGACACGTTGAAATAACAATAATAAAAAAAATACGTCTGACAGACTTAAACACATCAAAATCATAAGATTCACCAAATCTTACCAAATCTAAAATAATAGGTGTATCAGTATCTCTTTTAATACCTTTTTGTTATAATTTAGTGTGCCAGATATGGGTTTATAAACGACATCATTGTCTCGTCATCATCACCCCTTCTCGCAGTAACCACTCGCTTCACATTTTTGCTGATCTTTCCATTGGAGATAACTTTCATATCCTATTCTTATCGTGACATTTTTCAAATACCCTTTTCTATATCTTCATCGTCCTTTCCTTTTTCAGATCAGTCTCCTAGAATGTTCGTGATGAAATCTTTTATTTTTATAGGTATATCCTAAAAACTGAATAATCCTTGAGTCTCTTTATTTTGTAAATTTCGTTTCTCCTGCACATGATCCTTTATGCCTGTAAATTTGTTTGGTACAACTTCCAACTTCCTTCGAGGTCGCGGAAGCTTCAACTTATTCTTCTTCTTCCTGTTCCCCCTCCCCCACTCTTTCTTCTTTTCTCCTTTCTCATCTTCTTCTTTTCCTTTTTCTTTTTTCTCTTTCTCGGGAGCTACAAAATTGGTCTGTTTCGGCTTCCTCAACAGTTCGCTCTATCTCTTCCGATCTGTGGCAATGCTCCACAATTTCAAGTCGCTTTCCACACGGTTTTTCATCTTTTCCTCGATCTACATCTACCTTTAGTTTCCTCTGGTCCCCATTCTGTTAGATTCCTGACGTTTCTGTGTGAGGGTGTCACTCTTTATATGTGACTAATTCTTCGAATTCTTCGAGCTTTTATACACCCAACTATATCCACGTGTTTCGATAATTAATTTAGCTTGAAATTCTTCTTTCTCCTCCTCACAGCATCTCGTTCCTACAGCAGGTATTTTCCATCTTATTAATGTCATGTTCCGCCATAGCCACGTTCTACTGCTTCGAGACGGGTCTTGTATCTTCTCCATGTTATAACTCTGACATCCATAAACCAATGTGCTATGGGCCAATCGTTTTACAAAATCTTTCCTTACATTTCTACGCTTGTTTTATGTGTTACGAATTTTTTTCTTCTGTTCATAAATATTTGTTTTGTGACGGCTATTCTTTTTTTGACTTATGCTAAACATGTTTTTTTTTTTTTTTTTTTTTTGAATTTACTAGGTTTTTAGATGACTCATTTTAAATACTAGATTTAATTTAATGCGATGACTCATTGTTTGACGAATGTTTACGTAAAAATTCTTCACTGATTTCGCGATTACCCAGGGGAGATAACGTGTTGGGAAGGGACAAGCAGTTGTTGGTTCGCATTCTGTCGGTAAACACAGTAATAAAATTCAACGCTAATTTACGCCGAAGAACTCACAGCACGCCGGTGTCTAAGCAAACTCAACTCCCCAGTGTGGGTGTGTGACATACTTGTGTGTTTTACTATATAAGGACAGATCTTGCCCAAAGTCGTCATCGTCGTCGTTGCTGTGTGTTCAGACACGGTAGCGGTTTAACAACTAAAAATTCTAATCCACGAGTGCGTTTGTACAAGTAGCAGTTCGTGCAACCGCCAACTTGTAACAACTCCTGTTTGTTCATCACTCAGATTCCAACTGACGATAAAACTGTTACGGTTAAACACGAATTTTTCGAAGTCGTCTTTTTTTAAATTTTTACTTCCATGTTCCGCAAGGAAATGGAAGTATAGTGATCACGAAAAAAATCGTATTCGAGATAAGGGCTGATTCTGATTGTACTACCAACAAAACATGAAGAAAAGTCATTTTCCTAAAAGTGTCTGTGTGTAGAATTATTTCTATGGCGAACGATAACTGTCGCAAATTCAAACAGAATCAAATAATTTTTTACATATGTGCCCTATTTTTTCGAGGACTCAAGGCCTATTGATTTTTATGAAGATCGGTTAATGGGGAGGGGTTGTTTACCTTCATTTTTGTGTTTTAAAAAGAGTAACGTACTTAATTTTAATAAATAAGTGCTCCGAAAATAAAGTCATATTAATCCAATGTAAAATGGTAAATGAGATAATTATAAATGGAATGGGTAGTTGAAGGGGGAGGGGGTGATTTTTTGAAAATTGCTGTGCTGAAATCAAGTAAAGTACGAATATTTAATTTTGAAGTATAAGCTACCTTAGAAATTACATATGATAAAACTATTACTCTATGAAAGTGTAAATATCATTAATGGTGGTGATCGGTGAGGAGGAGGAATTCACCACCCAACCGGTGAACTATCTGCGTAGTTCAGTTTCCTTATAAGAATAAAGTACCTAATTTTTACAGATAAAGTGACTCGAAAATAACATTATATTAAACGACTACCCTATAATAACAAAAATATCTATAAATAGTGAAAAAAGTTTGAGGGTGGGGGATTTTGTTTTTATAGAAATTATCGAACCGAATTTAAGTAAATGATTTTAAATATAAATCTTAGAACATGGAAGTCGTGTATGGTTCTCCATACCGATATTTCTTGTTGTTTTTCTCCTTCTAGAAACTCCTAAAATATTTAAAATTATTATAAGCGGTGAGAGTTGTTGTAACATTGTATAATTACACGGACCTACGGATAACAAGTAGAACGCGTACGAATCTACGGTTCTTAGAACAAGACTAACACGTAAACCCAAATAAACGACTATAGAATGTGAGGAACAATAAAGAAGAATGTGAAATGTATAGAGCATAGTTAATGGTTTTAAAGTGTAAACTGGGATTCTCTGCAAGGTCAGTGGACTGAATAAGGAACGGGCGCTGTTCCCGGAAACTCGATATTAAGCGCTAATTTGACACCGATTTTGATTCAGTGGTACTGGCTGACAACTTTGAAAAAAGCCATCACTGCTTTCAGTACGCGCAGAATGGAGAAGTAAGGCTCCTCCGTCGGCCACTTTCTCTGTCTTACTGCCCCCCTTTCCTTTCTAATCAACGGCACGCTGTATAGTTTACACACGGTGTTCGGCAAGCGAATGATCCCTTCCACACAATTACCTTGCGTCACGTGACTTTCATCTATAAATGTCCCCAGTGTGCCAAAATTATTTGTTCTGCGCAGGTCGTTTTAATCGTTGTATACTAAAGTGGTGATTGTCGATAGTCATTAAGGAGTAATGACTATTGTGAATACCGTACATTTTTCTTTCATTGTTGAGTTAATGAAGAAAAATAGTCGGAAAAACAACTATTATCAAAATAGCTTCTTCGATCTGAGTGTCTTCTATTTCGATTTTTTTTTTACGTTGATCGTAGTCATTATCCGCGAAGTGCTTATGTGACAGTATTCTCAACGTAGACAGGTATAGTTATGTGACAGTATTCTCAACGTAGACAGGTATAGATATTTACCGAATCACGTTGTAAACTGAAAACGCAAAGAAATAGACTCGTTTACAGTCTTCCGTATAAACTTATACTTTATTCAGAAGTCACATGACACAATGAAGGAGACTGGAAATGATTCACGAGGATTTTCACTCGTGTGGATTACTCGACTAGAAAAGTACTTGTGCGAAAATTATAGGTCGAGATTATTATTGTTAATCTTTTATGGTGTCAAAGTTTTCTCCATCGTTCCTGAAATTTTTAAAATTATTTTCACCGTAACGAAGCCGTAGACTGTACATTTCAACAACTAATTGACCTTTAAAATACAAGTCGTTGTATTTCCGTTGTTAACTGACGTATACGTATCGTTTTTGCTTCAATATGTAACTTAATGAGTCACTAAGGCGATGACATAGTCTTAATTTTTCTATATTCTTCATTCCTGTCAAGAAACATGTAAATTTTAGTTACTATTTTTTCGAATAGTAAGCTAAAGGGTTAACCTTTATAAAACTTTTTTATATCTAATGTTTGATTTTCTTTTAAGAATAGTTTAATTTTGTGTGAAAGTATTAAACAAAAATCAAAACGTCAAACGTTTCATGTGATATCACCAGCGTCTAGTCTAACCTTAAAACAACTTTATGTTGCAAGAAGGCAGGTTAAATTCTAAACATTTTTAATTACAGTTTTCTAATTGCCTTGTTATCCACTTGTCTTAACGATTGTTGATATTAAACACGAGCGCTGACACGCTCTGATCGTTTGAAGTTCTTGTCACCGCATTCTTAGCGGACTCTTGTCTAATCGTGAATGCGCGTGCACACACATACACTCGAATGTTTCAGTTCCTTCACCGCGTTCTGTCGAGTTTATAAGGATGTCAGCAGATAATACAACAGCAGAGAATTCCTATTGGCCTGCGCCGGTCTCGGCCGGTACAAGCATGGAGCTGTAATTGCCAGTTACGACTCCAGCTGTCGTAATAAGTACTCTCCGCGGTGGCTTTTATCGATCTCTGTAATTTTCTATTTTATTAGCAGTACAAGGAGAACGTTGCAAACGATTGCAGCAGGGAAATCCTCTCCACAGTAACTGTCTTAAAGAAAGAACAGGCATCTGCTACGATATTAATTAGATTTATTTTTAAAATAGTCCATTTATCGGCAGTTTTAGAATGACTAATACATCATAAACGAAAATGAAAATAATTCATTTAAATAGACAAAATGTTTATTCACTTCTAATGTATTTTGTCAATTGACAAGTTCTAATCAGTTGGTTTTAAAAATCGAAAATGCCTTCTTCTTCTTCTTCCTCCTCCTTCCTTCTTCTTCTTCTTCTTATTCGTCTTTATCCGTACTTTGAGTTTGTTGTGTTTCCTTTTCAAACCCTTCTATCATTCCAGTCACCGTTCGTTAACTCCCTTTCGTCCGCAGTTCGATTGACATAGGTTTGCCGTATCTAAGCTTGTGCTCTCTTTCTTTTCGCTGTTTTTTGCCATTTTAATGTTCTTTTGGGCCATCTTTGCTTCATCCAGTCTAAGTACATGGCCGTATCAATGTAACGCTGTGTTTCCTAGGAACTTTGTAATGGGACAAGGTACTCCCATTTATCTCAATATTTCTTCACTTCGAGTTTTAGTTTTTCGTGTTAGTTGTAAAACCTTCCACAAAATCCTACAGATCCTATTTCTTTTTATCTCTTACGCCCTTCTTCTTCGTATTCTTCTTCTTTCTTCTTTGGCTTGACGACCCGGGATATGTTTTAGCCTTCTCAACGAATTAAGAGGAAATGAGTATAACCTAATATGAGGGCTTAAAGTTTTCGTGAAAACCCATAAAAACATCGCGTTCTTCAGCGTGTGCATTTAAAGTGAATAGATCTAGCACACTTTATTCTCTTACTGATGGTGTGAATAAGTTAACAAACAGACAACCGCCACGCAGTTGGCCAGGATTTCGCCTCACGCGTTTGGATATTACGTGTAGGCCTACTGTTGTCGGTACATAGCCTACATTGTCTCAGAACAAGACGATTTGTCGCGCGGTGGTGGTGAATAAAATCTAGGACGGTCGTAGCGCAGTGAAGGTCGACTGGCAATATACCGTATACAAACACGCGGACGATTACATCTGCACCTTGCCGTTAAATGTTTTTTTCTGTGGCCAAAGTTCTTCTTCTGCTGACAGACTGGCATTATTTTACTAATGAGAGTGCACGTTGTAACATAACAAGATTATGCCCTAGAGTAAATATAATGTAATCATCAAAATTCGTTGTGAATTATGCCTAAACGCAATCTTTCTTATAAATGAAATACAAAGAAGTATAAAATCAATTTAACAAATAAAGAAATGAACATAAAATGTATCTATTTAAAGATAATTAATAATGTCAAGTAGTAAGAGATAATAAAAAACAAACGGGAATTATCATAATAAACAAATGCAATGGAAATTGGAAATGAAAACTTATTCATTAAATAGTTTAATGACAATGATATGACGATGACTGTTACACCCAGGAGGGAAGATCGAATGATAATAAATATGTAAATAGTTGTAATAAATAAAAATATAGTGTATAAATGTTAACAAATTAGGAAGTAAGTAAAAAAAAAAACATATGTTATTACATAAGCCTATTAAACTATAGGGAGGTCTGCGAACCTCAAGCAGTTGTTTTGTGTAATCGCACTACGAACTGAAAGTGATTTAAATATTACAATTAAAATAATATTAAACAATAATCACAAACGTTAGGTAGTTTAATAACGTAAGAAAGTGAAAATAACGGTGATTGACGTTAATAAACAGTGTATAGTGAAAGTGAATAGGAAATAGACCTGGTTATAAATAAGCAGTGAATAAAACATATAATTTATATAAAACAACTATATAGATAATATAGTAAGATCAAACAAAGTGTACAAGAATTAAAAATAGTGGAATAGTGCACTGGAAACTAATTATATACATCAGTGACTAATAAAAAACAAGATTCAACTGAATCATGTTAATTAAAAAATATAAAAACAAACCTGTGATCCCATAAACATAACTAATTGCCAAGAACATTACTAATTGAATCGGGAGTTTTTTAAAAGAAAGGGTATTGTTGAAACATATTTTAAATAGGTCAGAACACATTAATTTGAAGCTGGACATTTTATACAAAAAAAAATAATATTACACAATGAATTAATGAAGGAAGACTTAAAAAATAATGAGAAGCATAATGGTTTAATATAATATACTGTTACGACGGTCTACTCGATCGTCGTAGGTACAGTGGAAACAAAATAAGTACAAGACACCAATTAAGTCACTAATCACACCTTTAATTGTTACAGTAAAACAGTTCGTAATTAACAACACAGTCTCTACAACAAATCAAATGAAAATTGTTCACACGCAATAAAATGTCCACTAATATTAAAACTCAATTGTATTACAATTATACCGTCCGAATATAAAACGCACCACTTCACTAGTAACTACTTGAACGTACACAGTAATAACTCGAACCGCTCTGTAAATATATCGCACTAATACTCTCGAACCGCACAGTCAAAAATTCGCCTCATACTAAACTGAACGTCGTTTGAGTACCGGTATTTATAGCTAGTTGAATATCTAGACGATTCCTAATTGCGTCGTAGCGTGCGTATGAACTACGTAATTAACTACGGCCTTGACACAGGCCGAGCGCCCCGCGAAACCCGGCACAGTCGAGAAGATTCTCGCAAAATGCGTCTAGTAGCACGTACACCACACGCTTACATTCTGGATGTCTCTGGAACGTTCGATAAGCACGTAGATTGTTCTGTGACGTCGTAACACTGCCTCTTCCTTAAGCCTGTTCGTCCCGAACTGGCAAACCGTCTCCGAAGTAATACTCGACCAGGTGTTCTAGGTGGAATCCTTGCGAAGGATAATTTTCCCATTCTTCGAATTCAGTCTCGTGTGATCCGAACATCACGTTCCCAGGAATCTGGGAATCTGAGTCTTTCGCGCAACCAGTAGTTTCGCTGGAATCACTCCAGTTGCGTCATGTACTGATGACCTAAATACCACTGGCTGATCCAAGTTTATTTGGTTCTCGTCAACAACCTCTTGCGTAACCTAATCTTCAGCCACTTTACCCTCGGGCGCTTCTATCAGCTCAGGAACAAGCAAGAGTTTTGTCTCGACACCCATAGTTGGCTTTCCAATCACTTCTTTTGTCGTTATACTTATTTGTACTTCCTCTGCTAGTTCTTCCTCCATTTCCGCTTGCAACAGGGAGGGTTCCTCTTGACCAGACTTGTTGACTTTTTCTTCGACTAATGCCACTCGCTTAATCGAATGGTTGGTAGACCCTGTCATTTTAGCCATGCAAAGCTTTATCTTCTCTTGGCCAACCTTCAGGACATTCTCTCCTAAGTCCATAACGAATCCGTAGGCATTCATAATGTCCGTGCCAAGAATCACTTCATCGACAATGTCTGCAACGAGCATTTGGTGGCTAAACTCAAGAAGACCCAGGCGTACACGTACGTCTACCTTTCCTAGCACCTTGACGGGGCGTCCAGTCACAGTCTGTATTGTACAAGAGCTAATTAGAGGATGGCGGTTACAGACTAAGTCAGGGCGCACAATGGACACTGTTGCGCCCGTGTCAACTGTAAATGATGTTGGTTTACCATCCGCAAATCCATTAACAATCAAGTTTCCACTGATCTTATGTAGCGTGGAAACTGTGTGCTGTTCTGGGGCTTTACTTCTCCAATTGGTGCGATCAGTCTCTTCTCTCGGTATCTTCTTCTCCCAACAGTCTACCTGTAGATGACCACGTTTTCCACAATTGTAACATTTCGGTCTTCTGTCTTTTTCAAATCGTTGCGACTCTCTTGAACTTTTGAATTGTTTGTCCGACAACATTGTTTTTCTGCACCCATCGTAACGGTAATGTGATACAGGGATCTTCTGACTCCAACGTGATGGCACAAACCCATTAATGCAGCGGGACGCTGACTTGGCAGCTTCAAACTCTAGGGCGTGAACAAGAGCTTCTGAGCTATCTCAGTGTCTTGCCATTCGTAACACATGCTGAAGTTCACAATCTCCGATGCCATCAATAAATGTCTGCACCGCAAACCTTATTCGGAAGTCTTCTGGTGCTTCAGGATAGGACAATCTAATCAATCTGTCGATACTTGCTTCAAATTATTGAAGACTTTCCCCGGAACGTTGTCGTCTTGTTCTCAAATGAGCGCAGTACACATCTCGCAAATGTTTATCACCATACCGTAATTCTAGAGCTTTTATCAACTCGGCATAGATGTTCTGGCTGTCACGTGGCACTTTCTGTAGTAATTCTGCCGCAGGTCCTTTTAATGCAAGAACAAGTGAAACAGCCTTGTCTTTCTCTCTCCAATTATTTGCGCATGCAGCAGCTTCAAATTGGCGGAGGTACGTTGCCCAGTGACTGCTTCCGTCAAAGGTGGAGCTTTGACATGAACTGTCCCTACTGCAGGCAAAGTGACTTTCTCTACTAACTTATTTTCTGTGTCTTTTTCTGTCTTTTTCTGTGTGTTTTGGTTGAATCTTCATGCACTGTTCAACTTCAATTTTAATTTGTTCTCTTATATTTGCCATTGAGATTTCTACTGCAGATATTTTTGTTGACATAACTTCTTCCACAGTTAAGACAGATTTTTCTACTTAAACTATTTTATTTGACATGGATTCTTCTACGTCAGATATTCTGGTAATCTGATTGTTGAGCTCACCTCGTAATTCACCTACGTCACCACGTAGGAGACCCAATTCTGCGGTAGTATGTTCTTGCATCTGCTTTTGTTCATGAATTAACGCTTTGATGTCACCTGCTTCACGTTTACGTTCCTGTGCCTCCTGCTTACGTTCCTCTTTTTGTCTTTCTTCTGTTTCTAGCATTAGTGCTTTCTGACGTTCCTCAGCTTCTTCTCTTTTCTGCCTGCGTTTTTCATCCTGTCGTTTTTCTGCTTCTTCCGCTTTCTCATCCTGTCGTTTCTCTGCTTCTTCCTGTGTCTGCCGCAGCAGTGTTTGTAAAGTTTCCATCATCTGACTGGGATCCATGCTTACCGATTAATTACGAATCACACTCGTCTTGTACAAAGTGTCCACTGTTAACCGTTTTATCCCAGTTCTGACACCACTGTTACGACGGTCTACTCGATCGTCGTAGGTACAGTGGAAACAAAATAAGTACAAGACACCAATTAAGTCACTAATCACACCTTTAATTGTTATAGTAAAACAGTTCATAATTAACAACACAGTCTCTACAACAAATCAAATGAAAATTGTTCACACGCAATAAAATGTCCACTAATATTAAAACTCAATTGTATTACAATTATACCGTCCGTATATAAAACGCAACACTTCGCTAATAACTACTTGAACGTACACAGTAATAACTCGAACCGCTCTGTAAATATATCGCACTAATACTCTCGAACCGCACAGTCAAAAATTCGCCTCATACTAAACTGAACGTCGTTTGAGTACCGGTATTTATAGCTAGTTGAATATCTAGACGATTCCTAATTGCGTCGTAGCGTGCGTATGAACTACGTAATTAACTACGGCCTTGACACAGGCCGAGCGCCCCGCGAAGCCCGGCACAGTCGAGAAGATTCTCGCAAAATGCGTCTAGTAGCATGTACACCACACGCTTACATTCTGGATGTCTCTGGAACGTTCGATAAGCACGTAGATTGTTCTGTGACGTCGTAACAATACGGAAAACTGAAGACCAGAAGATAAATATCAAGAAATAATCTGTAGACTAAACTACAAATTTGGTGAGATTGTTCCATCATGTTAAAATATACCTTTGATCAAACATTATTCAATTCAAAGCACAAGAACAGTGAAATGAAATAACAAAAACACTATAAACATTATGATTATTAATTTTATTTGTTCATTGTAATTGTTTTATTAGTTGTTCCTATTAAGGTTGTTTCTTTTGTATGATCCAAAGAACCCCAAACTCAACACACATATACATCATCACTAAAACAGATTTATAATTATTATATTTTATTTCACATGTATGACTTTAACTGTACATATACTTTAATTAATTTTTTATTAACCCTGAGAAAGAGTTTTCATCTTATCGAACCTAAAGGAGCTACCAACTGAAGAGAAGGGCATTGTATGTTAGTGAATCTCAATATACGTTAAAAAGAAAAGAATAATAAAATTGATTGAAATTAAAACAAGACAGAATAAAAGAGTTCAAATGTTTCATTTCACATAGTTAGAAAATAACTGATCTAACAACGTTCACGATTATAACCGAATAAAGAAGAAAAGAATAATAAATTGATTGAAATTAAAACAAGACAGAATAAAAGAGTTCAAATGTTTCATTTCACATAGTTAGAAAATAACTGATCTAACAACGTTCACGATTATAACCGAATACAGAAGAAGTATTCATATAGTTTAGGTTTCATGTAGCTTTATTCGTATAGAAGTATTCATATAACGTATTTAAAAATAATCTTCCTTTCTTAAAAACAAGCTTTCCTTACTTCTTGGATAAGTTGAGGCTTAACATATCGTAGCTTTTTTTCAGGTAATGTGTGTTTGCTAAAATATAACTTATGATACAAAAATATTAACTACGAATCAACAAATAGTTGGTAATCTAAGAATCGTTTACGTAATCGTCTGTATAAAATATTTTGTAGTTTATCCCATTAGTCTATTATGAACCCTATCGTTGTGATAACCTGTTATTAACCTGCTATACAATATAAAAGCTCCTGTTTACTTATGGTAACAAAAATGGAAGTTTAAGTATCTTGCATTTAATCTTTATTTCTTGTTGCAGACGGCTTTAACCTACTTTATCCTGCTTGTTCTGTACTTTCCAGAAGCGGAATACATTAATTTTTTGTCCCCCCCCCCCCCTCTCTCTCTCTCTCTCTCTCTCTCTCTCTCTCTCTCTCTCTCTCTCTCTCTCTCTCTCTCTCTCTCTCCTCTCTCTCTCTCTCTCTCTCTCTCTCTCTCTCTCCTCTCTCTCTCATCTCTCTCTCTCTCTTTCTCTTTCTCTTTCTCTCGTCAGTCGCCTGACAAGTCTGATGCAGTCTTCCAGTGGCTCCTGTTCTGAGCCAATCTCCTCATCACCGCATACCTTCAAGGCATATCAACATTCTACCACAGGTACTCCAATATTTGCCTTCCCTGGAGTTCTTCCCCTCCACTGGACCGTCTGTCACCAATTTCGTTAATCCTGATTACTTCAACCAGTGGCCCACTAAACGTTCCGTCTTATTGTTCTCCACGCAGTTCTCCCAACCCCATATTTCCGTGGCCCCCGCTCATTTGTTACTTTGTCCATTCATTTTATTTTTTACATTCTTCTACAGCACCACAGGCTAAAATGCTTCTATTATTTATCTGTCTTCTGTCGCAACTGTCCGGATTCGCATCCACGTAGCTCGAAACTCCAAACGTAGGCCTATAATTTTTTTAGAGGCTGGTATTATCTTTTAGTAACTGCCTTGAAAACGAACAGAATATTTGTTTTATTTTCTAAAACCACATTTAAGGCAAACATTTATAAATCAAGCTTAGCTTTATACAAAACACGAACATGGTTTAAAGTAATCCTCAGTGTCTTTATAATCGTTTATACAGCTTTGTCAAAATGTCAACTTACAAAATTGATGTACGATACAAAGTTATACAATAACTAAAACAGACAATTATTTATTAAAAAACAAAATTAGTTTTTATCGTTTTATGAGGAAATATCGACGATCCTGAAAACATCTCCCGCAGCTATATTGAATTTCTACATAATTCGATCTTTATTCTGACGTATTTTTGACTGCTTGTCTGCTTATATTTTCTGTTCGGATTGCTCTTGTTATTAATCAATTCATACTACCCATATACCCTGTAATTACAATAACGTAAATTTTGGTGAACGTTTTTGTTTCTTATAGCCTTTCATGAAGGCACTTGTTATCCTTCATGATTTTGTGGTTGTCCTAATGACTTGAGAAGTTTTTTTTTTGTTTTCCACTCCAATTTAATTCTCTGAGGTATGCCATTGTATATCCTAAATACCAACAGCAGTTTTATTTGCTTCGAGACATCAGTTTTTTTCTTGCTGAATCACCGTCCTCGACGTGCTGATAACCTTTACAGGCAGCTAGGCCTATACGAGTATGTGTAAAGTTCTGTTCAAAGTAAACATTTAACTCGTATGATATTAACACGTTTTATTAAAAATCGTGTGACAGATTTGTTCTCGATTAATGCCCGACTTACTCACGGTTCACTCACTTTGGCTATGTCAGGGTCCTTTCATGACCGGGTCAATCGAATCCCGCTTCCTTACTACCGTTCACTTAACAATATGATCCTCCGCTCTGCTCACGCCAAGACCAGTTCATTTCAGACGATTAGGTCTGATTAATTTTCTTCTTCTTCTTCTTCTTCTTCTTCTTCTTCTTCTTCTTCTTCTTCTTCTTCTTCTTCTTCTTCTTCTTCTTCTTCTTCTTCTTCTTCTTCTTCTTCTTCTTCTTCTTTTTTTTCTTCTTCTTTTTCTTATTGGCGTCTCCCACAAAGGTTAGCAACAACATGAAAATTCGCATCAACCATACAGCCGCCAACCAAACAGCGAATAATTCTGTTGATGTACAATGGAATTGTCGGCAGATGTCTCATCCATGAAATGATTCTTCGTCCTGACTGTCTTCTATCTTCGGTTTTTACCCTGCAGTATGAGCTGTACAACTTGTCATTTAGGACTTCGCAAAACATATCTAAAGTACCCAGTCTTTCTTTTCTAAATACTGAAAATCAATAATTCTTTTCTTCGTAACACCTGTTTAGCTTAGGAACATGTAAATCAAATTATACGTCTTAATTGTTATAGGGCTAGTGTTGAAAGTTGAGGAGATAACGATGAATACAAATTTAAACTTCACGTGGAAAGATTGCGCTAATATCAAGAGTTGTCAAGTTTGGGGATGTGTAATTCAGATTACGGTTCTCTAAGCCTCGACAGACAATTAATGTCTAAATTACTGATGATGATAATTAAAATATATAATAAATATTTTCTAACTGATTTATAATCAGTATTTATCTTTTTAAGGCAATTTTTAAGGAATTCTGCCGATACGGATTGTTATGAAACACTACCGCTATAAAAAAAATTAAATTCAAAATACATTTAGAACAAATTAGTTTAACAAGAGCCTCGCCCACTTTTTTTACAGAGGGTATAAAATTTAATTAATGTGTTTTGTTGGAGTTTACGTGTAATTTGCGTGTTCGACAAAGCGGCGGCGTACGCGGACCGGGCGCGCGCGGGCAGATAGCCTGCAGTTTTCTCTTTGTACGAGTTGTACTCGACAAGTGAGAGAGTAAAAAAGGAACAAATTACATTAGACGCGAGGGACAGACAGTCCGAGAGCGACAAGGACACTTACCTTAATTAAGGAAGTCGAGATTGCCTGTGTTGTCCAAGCGAGTGGCCTGCTTCTACGTACGCTGTCATCTTATTTCATTGTCTGCGAGGAGCAACGTTAACTCTGTTTCATACAGTAATTTCATTTATACAATTTGCCTTACAAAACTGGTGTGCATTCGTGATGGTGACTCTAGTACTGTAGAACAGAACTGACGCTCCACGCTACTCTGAGTACTCACGTGCCAAACAGCGCCAACTAATTGCGGTTATATTCTACAGTTTCTACGCACTTGTCACGTGTTCAGCGTAGGCTAGATTAGGTCAGATGTTTGTCAAAAAATATTAATTGCAATAGCGAACGGACATTTCAGCTCAAGCGCTTCTATTCCGTAATCGAAGTACTCATCAATAAAGCAGAGGTCTTGTGAAATACTCAAGTCGGTGTGTACGTTGATACTTGTTACTATATCTTGCCGATCTTACAACATTAATATATCTATATCAAAAGCCGCTTATAACCGTGGCGAAGGGAGCTGAAATTTATTCGTTATATCCGTTCTTATACTTTGAATTGCCGAGGCGTATGAAATCATGTCGCTATAAACGACACCGTTATGTACGATTTCCGCTGTATTTATTAAAAAAAGTTCTTAACGGCTACTTTGTGGCTCATTAATTGAGTAAAACTTTTTTCCGTAACGCGCTTTGGGAAACGAAGAGAACTCATTGGCTACTTCTTCGTTGATATAAAAGGCACTTACTACTACTTTTGGCTTCCTCCATACTGGGAGCCATCTGTCATGACCTGTGAGTTTCACCAGTTTCCGTAACTAAATTGTTTCTTTTTTACGAGGAACCACACTTTCGGAATATCCCGAAGCTACAAGATTAGATGCTTTGACATTGGAATTCATTGTCATTATTAATTCGTAAGCGACGTTCAAAGTATTTATGACCGATGTAATGGAAATAATAGTTGTAATACACCAACATAAAGGTTTCGAGTCCATTGACTGAAATTGTAAATACAATGATGCCAAATGATATATCGAATTCCAAGTTGATAAGAAATTGGAGCACTTTGTTAGACCTTGTTAACTGTTACCATTTTCTTATAGTCAGTTGTACGTTCGTAATATTCAATGTTAAGTAAGCAATAGTTACCAAAATAACTGAAAAAGTAAATACATTTTTTGTCATAGTTTTCAAATATTTTGTGTTATAATAAATGTGGTTATAATAAAATACTATTTAATTGGTTTAAAACAATGGTCTTTTAATATTTATAACAGGTTTAACAAACAAGCTAATCTCTTACCAGTTTAAACCCGGCAACAATTATCGGGAAAGAGTCGTACAAGTTTTTACGAACTTTTTGGACAAACGCCTAAAATGTTGGTTTGTATCCATCCAAACTTGAGTGTGCCAGAAGTAAAATGTGTCTAATTTATAACAAATTAGTTATTTACAATCTTAAGTATTCTTATATTTGTTTAATTGTATTAATTACAGGTCCGATAAATATTTTCTTACCAAAGACTGAACTCAAGAACTCAATAGTGTTGTGTTTCCTGCAAACGAAACCGTGAAGCATCGTTTTCTTTCCTTCTTTGCAATGTCATCACCACTAAGACTTGATCCTAAAATGTTAAAATTAATGTCATCCTGAAAACCTTGTTTACAATTTTTCGTAATAAAAAAATTGGAAATTATTACCAGATACGCTGAATGGATCCCTAATATTATTCATTTCCGTGAATTAGAAATCGTCATGTATCGATTTAATAATAAGTCATGTTATTTACGTCTGACGCGTCGATAGTTAACGAACTTATCCCTCGTAGAATATTTATAACTACTTCTAACCTGCTATAACTAACGTGTGTCCCCTCTTAATAAATTTTATCGGTTTGACACGATTGTCTGCACTTGGTGCTAATTATTCAAACCATCGAGTTGTTTAATACCTTGCCTGCATTCTTCACTGCGACGTTTCTAATAGGCTACTGTGTCTTCAATTCCACAACTAAAGAATTCCCACCTCACCGATGATTTATAACCGGACAGAAACGCAGGGCAGACTAATCTAGATTAACTGCTCTCGGTAACTATGGTATATATAAACTTTATAATTGGTATAAAACGTCAAGCGATAAATTGATTTTGTAGTAAATCATTTAGATAATAGATAGTGCAGACTAGGATTGTTAGATCGTATTTAGTTCTAATTAATATTATGTTAAATTATAGTTTGTCTCCTTCAATTATAGAAAGCACATTATAGAAAATTTGTAATAGCAGGTAGGAAAAGTACATTGATCGTATGAAAATAAAATAAATGGATAAAATAAATCTCCTCTCCATCGAAAAGAATACATTCAGTGACGTACGAAGAATAAAAAATCGAATTTTTGTAAAGATCGTATCTTTCAATCTGGAATAATATGAAATTAAAATTTAAACAGTCTTCTTCTTCTTCTTCTTCTTCTTCTTCTTCTTCTTCTTCTTCTTCTTCTTCTTCTTCTTCTTCTTCTTCTTCTTCTCTTCTTCTTCTTCTTCTTCGTCGTCGTCGTCGTCGTCGTCGTCGTCGTCGTCGTCGTCGTCGTCGCCGCCGCCGTCGTCGTCGTCTTCTTCTTTTTCACTATCTTTTTCTTCTTTTCTTCTTTTCTTCTTTCATATCATATCACGGTTTCGTCCTCAACCATCCTTCCAACACTTTTGGGCCTCCTGAGATTTTTTCTTCCTGATGGCTGGTAATTCATTATCTGCCTTGGAATGCCACATATTCGTCCCAAACGATCAATCCACCTGATCTTGTAGCTCCTTGTTGTCGGCGTTGTATCTCCGACATTCAGTTCAAGAACTAAATTTAAGCAGTGCGATTTTTTATGGTATACCATAGGACCTGGTGTTTCAATTATACAGTTGTTGAATGATTCCGGTGATATCAATGACGTCCTCTGTTAAGTTAACAAAATATAAGGATGACACAAAGAAATTTTTCTCATTAACTGTATCTCGAGTAATCCTTTCTTAGCCAACTCAACTGGGGGTGTTATAATGATTCCTGTCACCGGGTTCAAGTATTTTCTCAGTATAAGATATGCCGAGTGTCAAAGTTACTGTCAAACACAGAAGATTATTTTACAGAAGGCGAACGTTTTTGCTTTACTTATGGTAATAGCAGGCTGGTATTATCGTCTCGTTTTTACTGTTAATGTCGGCAATCAAAGCAACTTTATCAGGCATACATTTTTTAAACTTTTTTAACACCACAGTTTAGTAGCATTTTTCCATGTTTCTGAATATAAGGCATACACCTTATTTCACCAGAATGACGACTGTACAACGTGTCGTCTTCATTGACGACGATAAGTTGCAGTTGACGAATACTAATTCTGGCAACGCCGCGTCAACGTGGACTGAATATTACTGTCATTTTACAAATAGGGCAATGTGATTGACGTAGAGATGCAGTGCAACGCTTCTAAGAACACACTATTATGTCAAAGCTTACCGAATGTACGCTTTGACCGAGGCAGTTTAAACGTAACAGCGAAATTTCCCACAACCTCGACTCGGTTATATTAGAGAAAAAAACATAAAAAAATTAGAAGCGAAAGATGGAAACTATGTGCACGGAAGAGTTTATTTTCTTCTAGATACCATTATGTGATATTCAGCAACAGGGAAGAATAACACAACAATTACACGGAAAATAAAGGATAGCCACAGAAAAATACTTCGGCGAAAACGATCAATTTATGTTAAATTTCATGGCTATAGTTGACTCGAAATCCATTAAAAATTTTGCTCGCGAATGCGCGTGTAGTGTTTCATTTCACGGTCGTTTTCCATCTGTTCTTTTGTATTAGACGCTTAAGGATGGTTTATAAAGAAAGGGACCTCTACATTAAGGGCTTGAACCGAAACAAAAAAAAAAACGTTAAATATGAGCCGGCTTTGTTAAATATTATTAATGATCATGTAGAGTGTGAGTGTGTGCGCGCGCGCGCGAACAAACAAAGAAAAATTAAGAAAACGTTGTAAAAGCAGATAAATAACTACTGCAACAACAGCGTTAAAGCTAAAGAGAGATCCAGTCGGCACAAAGCGAGAGATGACGAGAAAAATTGAAGGACCTGCCTTGTGTATTTGTGTCTTTCTTAGCGAACACAGGATTGTCTCCCCTGTAACGACACACACGCACACACAACGCTACTTCAGCATGATTTATGTTCTCTTCACGCACAAAAACCTGTGTACCATTTTTCATTACAGTACTTCATCTAAACGTGGCACACAGGGGAAGAGTCCCATTTATCATGCTTACGATCTTTAAATTTTTTGTTTCCGTTCTTAAACTGTCAGTGCTGAAAACTTCTACCGCGCTCTTTATAATCTTCATTCAGGCGCCTAACAGCTTAAATCATCACTCGTACAACCGACTTTAGCTATTATGAGTTTTCATATATATATATATATATATATATATATATATATATATATATAAAAATATAATCCTTGAATTATTACAAGCTGACACTAAAAGTGAGTTATGATAATTCATCTCTTGTAAGTTACATTATGTGAGAATTACATATTTTATTTTTGTTGTTTTATGCAATAACACGATTCTGTTTCTAATATTTGCGTTCTTTATTAACGCCATACTTCGTACATTTAACGATTGTTTAATTCATTGAAGCATTAAAACGTTTCACGACCGGTGACAATATGATAAAAATCATCGACACGTTCGCAAAACCTTTGACCAAAGCATGGGGAGGGGGGGTGACACTGAAACGATAAAACTTCTAGCGATCCATGTAACTTCCATTCCGAGTGTTACATCGAAAACACGGTAAGTACCACACACAAAGATAGCAGCTGAAATTCTCGTTCTCATTCCAAACCTTCGATCATCAGGGTACTCTGATCGAAACAGGTGGCGAAAGCGTATTGGACTCCAACTGGAGTTACAACCGGACCCACATTCAACTTAAATGTATTTGCGGTATATATTAAATATCTGTTAATTTATCACATGATACAGTGTTTAATGATTTAAAAACAAAAATTTGCCGGGTGTTATAGAGTCAAACGCACTCCCGTAAATGAAGAAAAAACAGATATATACTCGAGCACTATATCGACTTTCAGTTTCTTGAGATATACTGTCTTATATAAAACAGATAATTACAAGAATCGTCGTGAATTTCTTTCAGTCTCATTTAAAGCTGTCCCCCCTAATGAAGGGGACAAGGTATATAGTAGTCTGATAATAATGTAAAGCAGTGGTTCCCAACCTTTCCGGACCCGCGTACCACTTTGGTCTTCCGCGTTCATTTCGAGTACCACCTTAAAGAAAGGTTATTGGGGTTTTCGCGATAAAAAACTTGATACAACATGAACAGTATATGTTATTATTCCTAGTTACGTATAATTATTTAAATCTAATTATTAATAATTACAAATCAAAGACTGTGACAAGGCGGTACGTAGACTGCGAAAACAAACGCGAGTAAAGAAAACAAAATAAGATAAGAGCAGACATCTAATGAAATATTACCGCAAAGTGTTTTGGTTGTGTGTTTATAAGGATAATCGTTTAAATCATGCCCGATTAAATTTTATTGTTGTTTTGAACATACATTTTTATATATTTATTTTTTTAAGTAAATAGTTTTTTCCTACCTAGGTCTTCTTGCGTACCACCGGTTGGAAACCACTGATCTACAGAGTTATTGTCCGTTTTTTTTTATGTCATTCCCGGATTAGTCACGTTTGCCTGTTCCGGCTTCGCTCTCTTATTTTCGGGCTCCCAACATTTCTCTCTTGCAGCAGCCTGTACATTAAATTTTCTGCCGCATTCTACTGGTGACACGCGTTACATGGTAATCTTTTCTTGTATTCTGTTGTTTCTCATATCGGTTGCACTTGCGACCATTGTTTTACATCACCATTTTTTCGTATTATAAACGTGTACAACTTTCGCTGCACTAAGAACTTTCATCTCTAGTGAGACCTTTGTCGGAAACCCGTTTCTTTGGTGCCTGTGATTCAGATTTTAACGCGTAGCCTGTTGGCTACAAATGGGAAGGGCACTGGCTCGAAAACGTAGGATGTACATTGTCTCAGTAAATGGAAGTTGTTGCAGTAATTGTGTCCGTCGTACCAAAGGGCGTAGCTAAACAAATAAATGGCTTGCTCACGGGATACAAGTATTATTGGAGTTAGCGTTCAATTATACAGACAGAGAGGAGACCAAGTCCAGTGACCCGCCGCGTAGACGGGAGCAGATTGCTCAAGTGTAGGTGGTCACCGATTACTCTAGCCTGTAGCACAGATTGTAGTCATTTTATTTTGGTTTGTTCGACATCATTAGCAACAAGAAATGTGGTTTATAAAAGCTACTACTACTGCTGCTGCTACTACTACTACTACAACTACTAATACAACAACAACTACTACTACTACTACAACAACAACAACAACAACAACTACTACTAATACACTACTACTATTACTACTACTACTATTGTTGCTTCTGCTGCTGCTGCTGCTACTACTACTACTACCACTACTATACTATAAGAAGGTGTTTATAAAATCTAAATATCTGAATAAATTAATCTTTTTTTATAATTTTTAAATTTGTCTCGCCTTTAAAAATTTCTGTTTCAAATAGTAGCTGAATCATAAGCCTACTATACACATTATAAGCGTTTATAAGGTGTTCGTGATAGATCAACAGAACTAATCTTTACATTAACCGTTAAAGAACAGCTATAAATGGATTTACCCCCTGTTATTCGTTACCCATCAGTATCCAAGCCTTTATATACGATATATTATTATTATTATTAGTTTGTGGATTACCAGTGTGGAATAGGCCTAAATCTAAAAGCAACAGGGAAAGGTTAAAAGCGTTGAAATTGACTACTGGAGGAGTAGATGTAATTTGACGAAGCTAGACGTGGTTAGAAATCACGAAACAAGAAGGCGAACTGGAGTGGATAAAGATGTCAGAAAAACTATTAAGTGGTTTGCTAAGCTGTATATAAAACGGCCGAAAGAAGGTGGCCAAAAAATAAGGCAACTGACACGGGAGAAAAAGGATAGACTAAACTTTCCTATTAGCTAGACTAATGTACATATACCGGCTGATAGGCTAAAAAAAGATTGTTAGCGTCTAGCGTCTTCTTCTGCTTCTTATTAATAATAATACATTATTATTAATTAATTTTTCATTTGAAGTTGCGCGCATATGAGTAAATTAAAGAAGATCGGCAAACTATATGACATTTACTTCTAGTTTAGGTAGGTGTACGTAATTTCATGCTTTGCTGAGAATAAACGAATAGCCTACTTAAATAATACAACTAACTGTAGTCAGTATGTTACTCAACAAATCCTTGTTCCATATAAAGAGAATTACTGCCATAACACAGAAACATTTGCTGCACGTAATTAAAAGTGCAACGGATGAACATGATCTTCTGTATTAAGGCACGAACTATGTAACCCAGTCGTTAGTGTCTCTCCCTCTCACGATTTCTTTTCTCCGAAAATGCATCGTCTTTCTGTTTCGTTCTCTTTTCTAATATCCCTTATTACCTACCTCGCAATGATTCAACGACTGGTATACACACACACGCGCGCGCATTTCTTCCCTATCGACAGCAAGGCGTATTATATTGTATTTCCCACATTGTCATTACACAATTCTTGAAGTAAATTATTATGTTAATTAAAGAAAAAAAGTTATTAAGAAGTTAACTTTCATATCGTCTAACGCCCTCAAGGCACTGCTGTGTTGCTGTGACGATTTTATCAGTCGCTTACATTAGAGCGTTATATAATACAAAGTAAGTTCTTGAAATTAAGTGCTTTTTTTAATTAGTGTATGAGATTATCCGTGTTTGATATTTACTGTAGCAGTCGGTACAGTGGAACGACCGTGATACGACTCCAATTTTTCAGAGAACTTTATTCTGTAAAAACTGATTTTGTTTATGTTAATTTATTGCATACTGCTTTTGGTTGATGTGACTTTTTAGGTGCATACCGAAGGTACAATATTGTTCGAAAGCTTCAGGAATTGTTTATAAATGGGTAATTTGTTATACATTAATAACTTGAAACTTCGATAATAAAATATATTTATTGAAAAAAAAATCTTATTTGTCAGTATAGTAGACTCTCATTAATTAATCTGACATCTCTTGTAATCCCATGCACTCGCTCCAGAGATATCGAGATGGTCTATTTCAGCATTAATCTCTTGTAACTTAACTGACGTGGAAGCGACAAACCTACGTAAAAAACTTTAGGCATTTTATTATGAACGTAGAAGTTAATACTTTCATTTGTTCATTTTGTATTTTTATTAATTCATTAAATTAAACACTGAACTTCACAATTGTGTTTTATAATGCAAGCAACGGCGTGGTGCATAAGTTGCATAAGTTCAACCTTATGTGCGGGACCATCAGGCGAACCCTTATGTCAGCAAGTAAAGCAACACGCCTAATATTCTGCAAGGTGATGGCTCTTCCCACATTTCTTTATGGGTCTGAGAATTGGACTTTAAGGACAGGCCAGGCCAGTCGCATCCAAGCGGCTGAAATGAGATTTCTCAGGCACGTGGCAGGGTATACTCTCCATGATCATAGAAGAAACACAGATTTACGGTAAGAACTGAATATTATGAGTATACTCGACAGGATTGCCCAGTATCGTCTGAATTGGTGGGAACATCTTTGCCGAATGGATGACTGCCGCATCCGCAAGCAACTATGGAACTATAAGCCGAGGGGACGGAGAGGTGTGGGACGTCCGAGGAAGCGCTGGAGTGACCAGCTGTAATATTTGCCTATTTGAGACCGGAACAAACCATTCTTAGTTTAAACCTTGAGGATGATGATGATGATGATGAACTTCATAATTCAAGTCTGAATCATGTGTTTGTCCTTGACGTATTAAGCCGCCCTCAAATACGTATATTTTGGATTATCCCTAATCCGACAGACTCTCGGACAAATGTGGGACTCATAGTTTTTAAAGTCTGCTAAACAATTTTTAATCCGTGTAAAGATACGTGTGTGTACGTGTATTCACGCCTATTATACATACAATATATACAGTATAGGCCAATGCTTATATTAGTATGCACGTAGGCCTTTGTCCGCCAACGAAGAGCTAACATATAGCAGGTCGTATCCCGTGAATCAGTACCACGCGGAGATCCGGTACGCACCCAGTTAAAGGCAGCCATTACGTTGAATGGAATCACATTTTTCACGGCCGTACAGCTGCACACGTGTTCCCTCCCCCGCAATAATGGGAACGGCGATAGTCACACTGGTAACCATTTATAAAAGTCACCCGGTAAATAGCTCAATTGTTGTGTGCCACCCGCATTAATTAATACGCATAATAAAACGAACGCTATTAATTATACACTGCAGCAATAGCAAGCAAGTGTTGCATTGTGCCGGTAAGCGTCTGCTGTTGACACCGAACAAAACTCAACGGTATGAATAGCGTCGAATCCTTATGGAAATGTGTGCTCAGAAAGGAAAGAAACAAACACGCTTTGAAACCAACGTACCCGGTGCACTGTCTCGAATAATACAGCATCGATCCCCGTTTCCGTTTTAAATACTCGTACGTTTTGCCTCCCTATGACTGGAATTCGAGTACTGTATCCATATTTGTGACTCACGATTTGTTTAATCATTGTAAAGAGTTCGCTGGTAAAAATTCCAAATACGTTCTGTCTTATCCACGGTTACTTGACTGTAGACTAGTAACCGTCGTCTTATCTCCATACTCGCGTCTCACGGTGCAGAACCGAATATAAAAAACTGTCGGTACATTAAAGACTATTTTCGTACTAATTAAATACTATTAATAAAGACTAGTTTATACTAATAAAGACTAATAAATACTAATTGATTAATTAAGAAAGTCGTGTTAGTGGTTATAACCACAAACAGAATTATCACTGTTACACACCACAATATAAAAATTATTTCGATTAGCGCTTTCAAGCTTCTCAGCTCATCGCCAGATCGGAAAAATCGGAAAAATTTTCCGATCTAACGATGAGCTGAGAAGCTTGAAAGCGCTAATCGGAATAATGTTTCTATAGTGGTGTGCAACAGTAATAATTCTGTTTGTATACTAATTGATTGCTACTAATTAATAAAGATTATTAGTTTTAGCAATATTAAGAAAAAAATATATAATTCTTAGACCTTAATTCTTCCACGTGCTCCTCTTATACTTCACTGCAGTCTTAGTGAACCTCCATTTTTCACTGAACGAGAGCTACGAGAGTTCTCAGTTTTAACTCGACCGTTTGGCATTTGTCTGTCTATCTGTCTGCCTGTATTTCTGTCTGCTGGTATAGTTTCACATTTACTGTTGAAAGCATTAACAGACTCTCGTTAAGCTTAGCAGGCGTGCTCTCATACCCTTATTTTTTTAAATCTCAGAAATCAATGTGGAGATGCAAATTAAAGATAATTTTAACCAGAATCCGAATATAGTGTTTATTCTGAATATTTTTTAACTATAAGGGGATATACGACGGGCCGGTAATATACAGATAAATAGGCATTATGATAAAAAATATTTGTCATTTAGGCATTATGGCTATAAATTTAAGTAAACACCAATGCGGTAATTCGGAATTTTTAGTGTTTATTGTGTACATTACAGTCCCAGTTACAGTAATAGAGTAAAATCATAGTAAAAAGTATAAAGTAATACGGGGTATCCGTAATTTTTCTGATAATTGAAAAATTATCTATTGTTAAAATTTATCATCATCATCATCATCATCCTCAAGGTTCAAACCAAGAATGGTTTGTTCCGGTCTCAAATAGGCAAATATTACAGCTGGTCACTCCAGCGCTTCCTCGGACGTCCCACACCTCTCCGTTCCCTCGGCTTATAATTCCATAGTTGTTTGGGGATGCGGCAGTCATCCATTCGGCAAAGATGTTCCCACCAATTCAGCCGATACTGGGCAATCCTGTCGAGTTATACTCATAATATTCAGTTCCTACCGTATACCTATGTTTCTTCTGTGATCATGGAGAGTATACCCTGCCACGTGCCTGAGAAATCTCATTTCAGCCGCTTGGCCTGGCCTGTCGTTAAAGTCCAATTCTCAGACCCATAAAGAAATGTGGGGAGAGCTATCACCTTGTAGAATTTTAGGCGTGTTCCTTTACTTGCTGACTTAAGGGTTCGCCTGAAATTTATCTAATAATAAATGTTTTTCGTTCTAAATATGAGGGAGTTCTGCAGTTCAGAGAATTTACTAGTTTTACATCGAATTAAAATTCTATTTCCTCTAACGAAAAAAAAATAGGCTCCGATATAATTAATTAACAAGCAGATATTTTGTAAAAGTGAGACTTTTCTTAAAGTTTTCTTAAAGCAGATTTCTGTAGAATATAAAAGAGCTTAACTTTAACCTTTTAAAGAGTCGGGGGGTATAAGGAAAAAAAGAATAAAAATCTTATTAAGCAACTTCTTTTCCCGAGTTATAATCGGAGAACTACGTTTTATCCCCAACTGAAGAGCTCGAGCTATTGGCATTTTTCTCTGGAAGTAGGCAGTACAGACGACGATAATATTAACCAAGTTGTACTGAAAATAGTAAAATGTTGAAATAAATTTTAGAAATCAAACAACCGTTTGAAACGATTAATTCTATTGATAGAAGTGTCAATCTTATACAATCTCCTACCCCCCTCTCACCCTCACACACACACACACACACACACACACACACACACACACACACACACACACACACACACACACACACACACACACACACACACACACACACACTCACTCACTCACTTATACTTCGTTCGATTTACAAGATGTTCATGTGCCAGTGAATTCCAGTACGTCATTCAGCACACGTAAAGCGCCTAATAACAGATGCTGATCACAGTGTCTCTACAGGCTATACGGTGGAAGCGTGACCATCTCTCGCTCGTCTCTCAAATGTCTCTCCAATTTTGAAACAATTCATACCACCGATAAAACTGGTATGATATTGCGTAGTAACAAAACAGATAGTTTGAACTACAGAAATGATTCGGCCGAAGACTTAAATAAATCTTAAACAGAACGCGCTGTCAAGGGGTGCAAATCTTTTTTCAAGTTGTACTACACTAATTACGTGCAAAAAACGATACAATTTTATATTGCCCGTTGCAATTTTTTATAACAATAACGGCTAGGTCGTGTTGTGTTGACAGTTTTGAAACAATAACGGAAACATAATGTGTTTCAGTCCCATAACAGAGGCAACGAACGTGAGTCATTATGCCCCGTGTCATTATGTTTTGATATCTTCTCCTAGGGCGCAACTAGGAGTTGTTCCGGGGGGGGGGGGTATGAGTGAGACTGGCTTGATGGTTGGAAGGTTCTCTTAGAACAAATGAGAAATTCAGGATTCTTCCAACACAATTTTAGTAATATTCTTCTTCTTAGTCATCCTTTTCTACCCATCGGGTGTCGAGTTTTTCGAGAGAGCTCTCCATCTCGTCCTGTCCAGTGCCAAAACCCTGGCACGGAACCAAACTGCTCCTATGCCATTTACACTTTTCTTGATTTTATCCTTCCATTTCGTTCTGGGCCGTCTTCTTCCTCTTCTGCCTTCTGGTTTTGCCTCCCATGCCCGTCTCGGGTACCTTTCCTCATTCATCCTACAGACGTGGCCAAACCAACGCATTGCGAGCTTTCAGTTTTATCATTTAAAGAGAATATCTTCAAATTCTTCCAGATGTTAACGTTTCTCACCTTGTCTCTACGAATTTTCTTCTCAATTCTGCTCAGCAATCTCATCTCCATTGCTTGTATTCTCTTTTTATGTCTCTCATCCAGAGTCCATGACTCGCAACTGTATGTCAACGTTGGAGCATATACAGATTTGTATACTGCCAGTTTGGTTTTCTGTGACACTTCGCTGTTTCCCAGAAACTTCCTGTTGATAGCACCGTAAAGCTTGTTTGCAGCTGAGATCTCATGTCTAACTCTGACTCAATTCTGCCATCCTCACTGAAAACGGCACCTAAATATTTGAATGTCGCCAAATGTTCAGTTTCTTCATTGTCGATACTATTCTATGTTGCCTTGCTTGGCTATTAATCATTGTCTTGGTGGGGCTCATATTTTTCCTCCTCATCGTTTCTTCCTACACATTTATGTTATGGAGGAGATTCTGTTCTGTGCTGGCAATCAGAATGATGTCGTCTCCAAAAGCAAGGTCTGTGAAGTACACCGGTTGCAGCCATCAGTTCCCTACCTCTAACATCCTAGTTCTTTGTTGACTCTCCTTGATAGCATCAATCAATACAACAAAAAGGTAAGGTGAAATTTTAGTAATACATTTTATAAATTTCTTTGTGTCTCAAAATTTTTGAATTAACAATTAGAATTTCGCTGAAACTTTTAGTAGTTGTAGGGGGGGGGGCTTCGTCTCTGATCCCCCCTCCGTAGTTACGCCACTGTCTCCTCATAACGCTTTTCGAATTAAAATATGGGAAATCGCTTTGTCTAGTGGGTATTCTTGAAACCAACTGAAAGCAAAACGTACGTGTTTAACTGAAGACTTGGTTCCTTAAAACGTGGGCAAAAATAAGTCGTTAAAACCGTCACTCTTCACGATTGTTTACTTTTTACGCTTGCGTGTACGCGTAGGTACGACGGCAGACCTACATATCGCCGATTAAACACTTCACGCCCATGGGCTGAACGTTGTGAACCGATAAAATCGTATAAATTATTACCTGTTACATTTGTTTACATAAAATTATTTATGATTGTTTCTGTAATTTTTATTGTTACTTATTATTATTATTCTTATGCGCACACGTCATATGTGTAACACAGATATGACATATGTAAATCAGACAGGTGGGCAATAAAGTTTTGAAGTGTAGCGTGTACTGTGATCAACTTTAGTATCTTGTCGTATAATGTCCTCTCTGACACGTATGTTTAAGACATCTGTCGTGTATAATAGCTTGCGCCCACGGTGCACTTGTGCCTCTCCTATTCATTCTTCAGATTCAGCTGTTCATTCTACCACGCTGCTTATAGCTGTCCTCTGTTTCCTCTCAACAGGCCACAGTGGTTATACTCTCTCGTCTCGGCATGTTACATGAAACAGTTAAATGTTTGGTTGCACATATCGGACGAGACTACGGCAGACGTAACTGAGACAGCTAAAATGGATAAAATAATATACAATACTTCTACAGAATAATGCAATTCTTTTCTAATACACTCATCCGCCTCGTTGGTAAAATAGTTGTTTTGCAGGGAAGACAAACAATTCGTTGCCTACAAAACATACTTGAAACAAATAGCCTATATAAAACAGAGACGACAGACATGAGTAAAGTGATAATACTGACACCGTCGAGCACACTATTCTGGGGGCAGGATCAGTGTGTAAAACACGCTAGGAGGACAGGAGTGTGCATTGTCCGATGAACCCCAGTTGCTCACTGTACAGTCTACCGTGTGTTAGCGGTCGGAAGTTAGGACGCGGGCCACCTTTACACGATTTAGCGTCTAAGAATACATCAGCCTGACCCCACGGCTGCGGCTTCTGCTGCGTGGCTCGTTTGGGGCACCCGCAGGAATTCAGAGCCCCATCGGCATGGGCGACGGCCGTGGCGGCCGAGGACGTCGGTCGGAGCGGTGTGCTGCCACGTTGAGGCGGGTAACTCCCACAAGGAGGCACTTGCACAAACTCGCGGAGGCGCGAGAACAGAAATCGAGGCGCTCAAGCTTAGGATTATGGCCACTTCTGCGGCTACAGCCACGACCACGATACCGGCTGGCCGCATGCGGCCAATTTTTTATGGGACATGCATACACCAACGCCCACGAAGCCGGTGCGGCCAGCTAGCCGCAACGGACAAAGTTTTGTTATTTTGGCTGACACGACCAAGCGTCATCTTGCGGCCAAACGTTTGTGTACTTCTATTGAACAGCGGGCACGGAATGCGGCCAGTATGCGACTACCTTTCAGCTGAGCGGAAAGTGATCTTGAAATATTGGATTTCGCAGGTGAAATTTTTTTAGTTTAGATTTACCTTTTTAATTGAGATTCCGCATATTGTTGAGATTTTAGTTTTCTATTGGCAGCGTATTTTATACGGTATGGAGTTTGATGCGGAAAAGTTTCTAACAAAAATAAAATATTGGTGTCTCTATGCCCCTTATGCCGTCTCCAAATCTGCTTTATAATTCATCAAAACTTTAACCGACGTTTTTAGTTTGTATAACTAAAAATTTGTCTTCCTGTTGACAAAGTTCACAAAAAAAGTACAAAACACGCCACGTTCTGAAATAACGAATTTGTAAAGTGGGATGTACCCAGAATGCCCTTTTCTTCCGTTTCACTGATCGCCTATACAAATACACAATAGCAGCTATTTCATCGACATCCATCTTGTGACTGACGTGCTGCCAGTATTCGGCTGTGTGCACCGGCCAGCCGCACTTCTAGCCGCTGTAGTGCGCCATTATCTCCTTATTCTGTACTCTTTGTTGCTGGTACCAGGTGCTGGGCCAGCCAAAAACAAGGTGGCAATAAGAATATCACTGGGCAATATGGCGAACGCAATAACTATTAATAGGTCAAACTAAAAATCGCATATTGTGCATAATGTAGTGAGGACAAGTACCAAGAGAAACAACAAAGGGACAAGAGAAACAACGCGACAAGCTAGAGAAGTAGAGTTAGATCTGGTGCAATTGAGGACCGCCCAATGCCGTGACGCGGATATCCAGCAGATGGAACATGGCGTAAAGTGTAAACGCCAATTAAGTTTTAAGCAATATGCCGTAGGAGAGTCCGACACTAATGGATTCCATATTTGGGCTGCGGTGCCCATAAAGGATTTCCTCCCCCCTCCAAAAAAGTAGTTCATTACTATCGTATGTCCCCGTTTTTCTTTTGCACTGTTCACTGTAATAATTTCTCTTTCATTACAGTTAATTCAGTGCGGCCATGTCTTCTCGTTGCGAGTCCGGCTGAACACCGAGCTCTCACATACACGTGGGAAAGAAGTTCGTGTACAACGGTATTGCGTTTTGTCATTGCAAAAAATCTACGTTTTACGTTCCCAGAATGAATATGGAACAGATTTAACATTTAATGCTTCTAATTGGAGTAATATTATGTATAAGTATGTTTGTCTTCATTTTGTTAGTGAATGCATTTACGAATAATGCCTCCTAAATACGACAGTCGAAGATCTGCGCCGGGATAACAGGGTTGCGTCGGATGTCCGAGAGATTTCGCTGATTGCATTGAACTGACTTTGTTGTTTTATTCAGTGTTTAATTTCGATTCGTAAAACCGTCCGTCTGGCCGACGCACGTATATTAATCAATTCTCAAACGATGCCCACTCTCTCTCTCTCTCTCTCTCTCTCTCTCTCTCTCTCTCTCTCTCTCTCTCTCTCTCTCTCTCTCTGTATCCCTTCCCTGCCCTGGACTCAGATTCCCTTTACATAATTACAGACGGTTGCGTGTGTTTACACTGAAATCTGAACGGTTAATAACAGTTATTAGGTTAACATTGCAGCCGGCCGGAGACTCGTACTAACCTGTAATATTGTGTAAAAAATACCAACGCTTACGTCCTCCAGCAAGGCGTGTTTCTAATTCCTATAATATTAACAAGAAGAAATAAATACCAAATGGATTCGAGACATAAAAGTTTCGTAATGGCGTTTCTGTTAGAAACTATTTCTAATTTAGTTTTAGTTTTTTCTTTTTGCCTTCGGTATTCCGTATTTATAATTCCAGTATAGTAGTGTGTATTTATTTATTTACGTAACCACTAATATAAACTGTTCACACTCGTGTCGGAATGACCACCGCATCTCAGTGCTGTGATTACAAAATTATTAAGCGCTACGCCGAAAAGCGATTGTATGATGCCAATTTCACGCGTAAGTTTCCATTTTCCGTTAACAAGAACAGCACTGACTTTCAATATGACACGCTTTATTTTTTATTTTTATTTATTTTTTTTGTATCGGCCATCTAAGGACCACATGCCAATTTCAGTTCTTTACTCTCTGTTCTTTTCTTTTTCTCCAATATTCTTTCATCTTTGCACTGTGTCTCTTCTTCCTGTCTTCAGTCCACTTAGAACCTGCGTTTTTCTCTCGCCTACCCTGGACTCCTTCCATTTTTAACACTTTTGCCCGAAAAACCTCTCTTTCAATTTTGCTTCTTCTGCGTGTATATTATTTTTTTCTAAATCCTTTTGGACTTCTTTAATCCAACTTGATGTTGACTTCTTCCTCACAGATATTTGAAGATCTGCTTTGTTAACCTATTGTCGTCCATTCTATACAAATGTCCAAAAAATAATAGTATTCTTTTTCTCATTGTTTCTGTTATATTTTTTATACTTTGATATATTTCATCATTACTTCTGTCCAACCTCATGTCATGACATTATGTCCAACCTACTGAAGTTTTTCGTGGGCCTAATATTTTCCTAATAATTCGTCTTTCCAATATTTCTAGTTTGTCTAAATTATAATTCAATGCTAGACATTCACTTGCATATAGGCATTCTGGCTTCATTAGTGTACTGTTATGCCTTATTTTCGCATTTTTAGATATGCACTTTTTATTGTAAATATCTTTAGTTATACCATATGTCTTTTAGTTATGTTTCCATCTAATGAATCCTTTCTTCTATAGCAGATTTTTCTAAACCATTCTCTTGAACTATTTCTCTGAGATACTTAAATTTTCGAACCGTCTCTATTCGATCAATATCTGTGAAATATTTTTTATTTTATTTGATTTTTGTTTTCAACGTGTTATCCATTCTTCACTGAGAGATCCTCAGCGACTCGACTGAGACCAATTCGTCCGTCTGACTCCATCCCCATCTATGTAATAGTAATGTATGCCTTACACTTAAAAAATGTGAAATTCAATACACGCACATGCTTATTTCTCACTGGTGAACCAGCGTCTTTCGGAAGTAGTGAAACCTAACATTTAATTTCACAATGTGAAATGTCAGTTCTGCTAAGATTTCTTGTTCACTGGTATTCCATGAGTATGTTCCATGTACCAATTCTCAGACAGACAGTTCATCTTTTTCCAGTTCGCAGTCCTATTCATTATCCTATTTATCGCTATGGTCATTACCGTATCATCCGTCCAATTCCAAGACTGTTCGTTGCGTCTTTGCGCCATCCATATTTTTCCAGTGGATAGGTGGCTTGTCCACCAGCCCTCCTCCTTTATCCGGGCTTGGGACGGCAGTGGTATCCAATGTGCTATTCAGTGTGAACACGTATCAAGAATGGACGGCAGAAGGCTAGTGAAAAAGGCAACTAAACATCAAGAGGAGCATTGGTCGGCCAAGGAAGAGGTGGAGTTGCATCATGCAGGATCGTTGTTATAGAACAGGACAGAGTCCTAAAGGAAGTTAAAGAACAAGAACAAGAAGAAAAAGAAGAAACTGGAATTTTGTCCGTTTTTCACTTCTGATAGATGAGGAATAGACCTATGTCACATTAAGTACCAAAAATTGGCTTTTTGTTAAAATGCAAGCGTTACTACTGCGATGGGAATCAAGCCGCTGTAAATATCTAAACTAATCTAATCTAATAACTACTATATTTTTATTACAAATATAATTTATCACATCAATAAACCCTGAAGGGTGTGTATTTATTTTGCGCGCTAGCAGTGAACATTAATTATGGTCATTACTGTGGGCATTTGTAGCATGTCGATACGATGAAAATTAGTTGTCCGGTGTGAATAAATATCGTGATCGTTAATTAGCCTACGTTTTAAGTTTAATAAATTAAACTTATTTTATGGATAATACCGTACCACTGCAACATAAAGTTTCCGATTATAGCCCGTCGCTCACTCGTATGCTGTATCCCGAGCTTCTTATAGAGCAGGGACCATGGAAGTTACTGGGTGTGGCCTGCTACCGGCCGTGGGATTCAGTTAGTTACCTAATTGGGAGTAAGTGTACGCCGAGACCCGGTCCAAGATTCACCTGGTACAGATGGGTTGTGACCGAGAGCGCTAATGCGGTGATTGCCCTAGAAGCGGGCACAGCGGCGATAGAACTTTCGCCAAAGTGTCTGTATGGTAGCGTTCAGGGAACGGACAGGTTCAGTTCAGTGTACATATTAGTGCATTGGTATTGAAGGGAAGGTGTGCATACTGCATGTGTCTTCCCGAGAATAATGGAGCGCACTGTTGTTCCGCCGTATATGTAGCCTTCACCGATAAGCTATACTTTCCCGCGAGGCCATGTGTTATTTCCGAAGACAAATTGTGTTACTCGATACACTTGTTGGTTCTGCTAATTGGATCTAGTTTATCGTTTGCCACTCCTACTCCTGTGGCGGAATAGTCCATATCATATGGAGAACAGCCCCTATAAGAAATCGGGACTTGACCTCCTCTATCAGTAGCGAAGGACTTCCGTTTTGTGTCGTGGCGCATTTAATATGACTTCCATTTACTATGACACTAGTCGCATACTAAATGGACACTAGTGCCTCTTAAAGAAGATTATAGTATATCATTAAACTAAGTAAAGATTTTTAAAACGTGAATCTTCAAACAGTATTCACTAATTCTTGTCATCACTAAATAACTAAACGCTAGTCGATAACATCTTCAGAAAGGATTAAACCAAAAATGTTTTTTTCGGTCCCAAGTAGATAGACTAGAGCTGATCACTGCAACGATTCTTCGGACGTCCCACACCTCAATTCGTCTTATAATTCAACAGTTGTTTGAGGATGTGGCATTCATCCATTCGGTTAATGTTGCAACCATTTTAGCTGACATTGGACGATCCTGCCGAGTATAGTATTGCCCTTGGGGGTAAGTAATTGCGTCTAAATTCGGAAGACCCTTTGTTGACCCACATTCTCTTTGACGTAGAATGTGGTAGCCAAAGAGAAGCCATCACATTAAAGACCCTTACAGATATCTCAAACAGGGAAAACTGGTCTCTTTAGTGCGGTAAGACAGCCAGTTTACGGTAAACAACACAACAGAAAATCGGGCTCGACGTTAAGCCCGAAGTTGGCATCGTCTTGCCCTGGATATGCCCAGGAGACATAATAATTACTGAACTCTCGCAAGCAAGATATAATCGGACTAAACACTGATCAGACAAAAACTATGTCGCAAGATTAAAAAAAAGAAACATACGGAATCTGCATAGGAGCAGAAGCAAACATGACTATCGCATAATAAGATACAAAAAGCTCTTCCTTAGAATAATGATCGAAGTAGTAAAAAACTCACAGTGAGGTCGACGGCACATGTAGTGGATAATTGAAGAGCTGGGTCGGAAATCAAAAACGAACAAATTAAGAATGTGGAAAAGAATAAGGAAAGAAATGACGTACTGCGTCTAAACAATTATGAATTTGAAGAATAAAGAGAATTGCAAATAATTGTTTACTATGAAATACGTCGCGTTTACGTGTGTCAAGAGTTTTGTTCTCTACATTGTAACAAGCTCGTTCATTCCGATTCACACGTTACCCGCAGATTTGTTCCGTTAGCTAACACGTCTGTACACACACACACACACACACACACACACACACACACACACACACACACACACACACACACACACACACACACACACACACACACACACACAAGTAACGCCGTAATTACTTAATTGCTCAATCCAGGCCATATTTCCTCTATTATGTCTAGTAGTAAATACCTGCTTTAATTATGATATTAAATAAATACAGTAGACCGGATATTACCACGACGAACAGTTTAACGTTTACATAAACAAACGTGGACACGGAATTAGTGTCAAGTTGATGAACAAACTTGCAACGTTCCCAGCGTCATCAGTACTTCCAAAATTACAATAGTGTTGTTACGTCAAATTACTGTGTGACGTTTATTAATTACCGTTTGAGTTCCGTGAATAATCATATTTGGAACTAACGCTTCGGTGCGTTTCACTGAGATTGTTTGGACTTTCCTTGCGGTACACAAAATATTTTGTTGAGATATTAAAAAAAAATCATAATCATAAAAAGTAGTTCAAAAAGTTATTTACACTTTTGCAAAATTAAAACTCATAGCTAGGCTTACAGTTTGTTTGCGATACCAAACGCGCAAATCAGCATAGGTACTAGCTTCAGCTTCCACTCGTTGGTCTTATCCTGTTTTTGTTCCTCTTCATCGCCTTCTACTTCTTGTTTTTCTTTCCCTTATCTCTTGTGTGTTCTTGTTTTCCTAGTTCGCCTAATATTTTCTTGTTTTTTACGTTTTTCTTATTCTTCTCATTCTTGTAGTTCGACCCGTTCCTCACGCTCTTCTTGTTACTTTATTCTTTTTGTTACTCTTGTTCATCTTTTTCCGGTGGCTCTACAAGGGATTATCGGTCCTTGTCGCTTCCTTCGTCCCATTGATTTTACGTCTGTTTGTTTCTAATCTAATCTACGACTTCCAGTTTTTAAATCTTCAAGAAAATGAAGAATTTTATTGAATATTCTGCTTACAAGACTTCGATTGCTAGTTATTTCCCTCCGTTTTCCCATTTTTTACCTGGCGTTTCCCGGTTGACCAGGTGTCCAGTCCGCCTTTGATATGTTGTATCTTAACGTAAATGTTGTTGATTATTTGTAATTTATAATTTATTAGCGAGTAACGTTGCACGCCTTAGTTGTATTATTGCATGACTTATAGGGTCATTTATTATCGTGAGCATCCTGTGATTCAAAGTGCTTTAGTCCGTATTTTGATTGGTAGGTTTCCAGGCTTCACGACCGTATAGATCGTATTATCAAATCCAGTTACATTCTACCCATTTAGACTCATAAGAGGTTTGACTGAATGAAGCACTCGAGTGTGCTTAATGATTCTCTCTCTCTCTCTCTCTCTCTCTCTCTCTCTCTCTCTCTCTCTCTCTCTCTCTCTCTCACACACACACACACACACACACACACACACACACACACACACACACACACACACACACACACACAAGCATGCATATTTCAAAAACTCAGTACGAGTTGTCCTGATAACACCTGTGCCCTGAAAGTTTAATAACTCTTTCTCACGTGTTTGTTGTGGATGATATGGACAGAGAAATCTGTGAAGTTTAAGCTGTACCCTACAATCCGATAAATAGAATTTCTGATTCATTTGTCTGTAGACAGCTTAATAATAGTTTTATAACTTAATTGAATGCACACTTCGACTGGTTTTCGTCCTCACTCCCGATCGTCTGCGAAGAAGTAGTTTCCTTCTTTGAATTACCCTCGTGTTTCGTGACGTTTGTCTGTCTTCAAATACACGCGTTTGTGTTACGCTTCGAAGGAATACGAGTGATTGGTACTTTGCGAAACCAACTCATAATTACCGTAATGAGAATTTTGTGACTGATATTCGTCAATCAGTGTAGTGTCGTAAGTGAAATTCCAAACACACCATTCAAACACATATATAATATATCCTGAAAGCTTAGAAAGTCACAAATCACAGGTTACGCTGACCTGCACACACGTTAAAGCGTCGGTGTTCCATGGTCAAACGATTTCGCAGGTACTGATTTTGCAAATTTTTGTGTACACATTTAACTTTTTAATAGCTCACCGGGCTTACGTAAATTGTAATTATGCAAATTATAAACCGATATAAATTAATCAAACTTGTATCCAAATTATACAAGTATTCGGACCAGTGAAAGTTCGTGTAGCAAGCTAATTGGTTTTAATAACACGTTTGTACTATCTAATGGATAAAATTTTGTGTTCTTTATTGCACGTCGAGTATGGGACGTGGCTCTTGGATTAACGATGTCAGAAGTTACTGACGGAATTTTTTTATTAAATTTTGTGTTGTTTCTTCCTTGTTCGTGAGAAACTTCTACATTGTACGAAACAAATTTATCGTGTAAAATTTGTCATTACAACTAAATAAATATTTATTAAACACCACAAGCATGACTGTATTACAGACTGTGTAAGAACATAAGATGTCCTTGTTTTGACTGTCTAAGATGTCCTGTGTTTACAGATGTCCTTGCCTTCCTTCTTTCAATCACTTGACCTATCCATCCATTTTCTCGCTCTCCGTCTTAACAAGTATCACGTTCCACAACCTCGTACACGTCGCTTCTACAAAATCGCCTAGGTTTCCGCTCATTCGTTTTTTCATTAGATATCAGTATGTATTTTTCACTACCACTTTCACAAATACGTATCTGTAGGCGTGCACATTTTAACATATTCTTCGAACATGTCATAATGTCATAGTCTGCGTTATTTTACATAATCTACAGCGTCTTTCTCTATTTCATTCGTCTTTTGATTTCCTTCGACATTTTACAAATAAATTTTCGACTTTAAAATTTGTCGTTGTAACTTATCCTTCTTCTTCCAAAGATATTTCATTAAGGAGGGTATAGAAAATGCAGTGAGCAGTAGAGGGCCTCCAGGAAACAGACTATGAGGACAGAAGATATTGGAAACTGGGATGCAGCACACACGCGCGATCACGCTCCTGCGTGTGGACCTTGACAGCTTCCACTATTGGCGTGCACTCGCTTCTTCTCCTTGCTGGACGTCTCCAATTCCCATCCTTCCCAAATTTCCTTGGTCTTCTTACCCTTCTAATTCCTCCCACTCACCATACAGTATTGACTTTGGTTGCCTGTCTCGATTCGTTCTCTGCACATATCCTAGCCAGCCAATTCTTCGGAACTTAATAACTCCCCTTCTTCCAGTATATTATCAATCTCATAAATGTTCTTCACCCTTCAGATTTCGCCTTCTTTTGTACGGCCATAAATATACAGAGCAGGGAGCCTACGACGTTCATCGCATCCCCCAGTAATTTCTGTTTTCCCAGCCAGTGTCTGCAAATTCCTGCTCGTCATATAGTGCTCCACATCCTGCCTTCAAGTTTTTCGACGCCTACTTTTTTCCTGCGATTGAGCGGACGACGTCATCCGCAGGGCCATAAATTGTCCTTATTATTTTTCGCTCCGTTGCAATTAAACAATAATATTTATTAAACCACAAGCACAGAATGGTGTAAATAGTTCGTCGCTTAGTGATCCATAAAAACGTTTGTAATACTTTTTTCAATATTTTCTGATAATAGTTGTCAAAACTACCGAAATACTGAATAATGACCAATTAAAAGATTTTGGTCAGACTGCCATCATTTCGTAACGGTTTTTGTGTGGAAGGTGTAGTGGGGGCGGTGTGTGGAGGAAGGGGATTGGTGCAGGGATTCAACTTGATGTTTGTTTTTTGTAAAATTGTGTCAAAAAGTGTATGTGATTTATATTGTAATTGATCGTTGAGTATGTTGTTTGGTTGTGTTGTGTGGTGTTTATATATTTCGTATTGTTCAGTTGTGTTGAGTTTTCGGCCTTTAGGTAAGTAGTGTAAAATTTCGAGATTGGTGTCTATGTTGGTGTAATTGTGGTTTTCTGTGTGTATGTGTGTGGCAAATGCGGAGTGTATATTGTTGTTGGTTAGAGCTTTTAAATGTTCAGAATAACGGGATGAAAAAGATCTTCCTGTCTGGCCGATGTAGAAACTATTGCAGTCATTACATTTTAATTTGTAAACACCTGTTTTGTTATATTTGTCTATGTCTGTGTTTGTATTATTGATGTGTTTTGTAATGGTATTGGTTGTTCTGTATGCTATTTTGTATTTGTGTTTTCTGAATGTGTTGGCGATTTTGTGTGTGTAGGAGTTGTGGTATGTGAGTGTGATGTATTTATTGTGTTGTGTGCTGATGGTATTTTGTGTTTTGTTGTTTTTGTTTTTGATGCGTTTGTGTAGTGTGTTTATTAAATTAGGGTTGTAACCGTTTTTGATTGCTATGTATTTTATTGTGTTGAGTTCGTCGGTGTAATCTTGTTTATTTAAGGGTATTTTAGTTAGTCTATGGAGCATATGGTTGAAGGCCGCATGTTTATGTTGTGTTGGGTGGTTTGATGTGTTGTGTATAACCATGTCAGTTGTGGTTGGTTTCCTGTATATTTTGTATGTGTGTGTTTTGTTAGTTTTGTTAATTGTTAGGTCTAGAAAATTTATACTATTGTTTTGTTCAATTTCCAGTGTAAATTTTAATTTGTGGTGTATAGTGTTTATGTATTTGTGGAAGTTTTCAACTTGTCTTGTGTTGCCTTTGAATAAAAGTAATATATCATCTACATACCTGTGCCAATATATAATTTTGTTAGTGTATTTGTTGTTGTTTATTATGTGGTTCTGTTCTATGTTGTGTATATATATTTCTGCTAGTATTCCTGATATGGGGGAGCCCATTGGGAGACCTTCTGTTTGTGTGTATATCTTGTTATTGTATGTAAAGTAATTTTGTTCAGTTATTAGTTTGGTCAGTGTGATGATTTCTTGTATGTGTGTTTCAGGTGTGTTGTTTTGTCTGAGTAGTTGTTCTAGTGTTTGGATGGTTTCTTTGATGGGGACATTAGTGTATAAATTGGTTATATCAAAAGATGCCAGAGTTGAGTTATGTGGGATGTGGATGTGTTCAGTTTTCTTGACTAGGTCTATGTTGTTTTTGATAGATGTGTTGTTACTGAGATTAATATTTTCTCTGATTATTTTGTCTAGTTGTTTTGCGATTTTGTGGGAGGGTGCCTGTGTGTTGTTTATTAATGGTCTGATGGGAATGTTCGGTTTATGTATTTTTGGTAATGCATTTAGTTTAGGGGGGTTAGGTTTTATTTGTTTAAGGTATTTGGCGCTTTCTGGTTTGATTATATGTTTTGTGTTGTTTATAAACTTATTAATCTGTTTATTAAATTTTAATACATAAACACTATACACCACAAATTAAAATTTACACTGGAAATTGAACAAAACAATAGTATAAATTTTCTAGACCTAACAATTAACAAAACTAACAAAACACACACATACAAAATATACAGGAAACCAACCACAACTGACATGGTTATACACAACACATCAAACCACCCAACACAACATAAACATGCGGCCTTCAACCATATGCTCCATAGACTAACTAAAATACCCTTAAATAAACAAGATTACACCGACAAACTCAACACAATAAAATACATAGCAATCAAAAACGGTTACAACCCTAATTTAATAAACACACTACACAAACGCATCAAAAACAAAAACAACAAAACACAAAATACCATCAGCACACAACACAATAAATACATCACACTCACATACCACAACTCCTACACACACAAAATCGCCAACACATTCAGAAAACACAAATACAAAATAGCATACAGAACAACCAATACCATTACAAAACACATCAATAATACAAACACAGACATAGACAAATATAACAAAACAGGTGTTTACAAATTAAAATGTAATGACTGCAATAGTTTCTACATCGGCCAGACAGGAAGATCTTTTTCATCCCGTTATTCTGAACATTTAAAAGCTCTAACCAACAACAATATACACTCCGCATTTGCCACACACATACACACAGAAAACCACAATTACACCAACATAGACACCAATCTCGAAATTTTACACTACTTACCTAAAGGCCGAAAACTCAACACAACTGAACAATACGAAATATATAAACACCACACAACACAACCAAACAACATACTCAACGATCAATTACAATATAAATCACATACACTTTTTGACACAATTTTACAAAAAACAAACATCAAGTTGAATCCCTGCACCAATCCCCTTCCTCCACACACCGCCCCCACTACACCTTCCACACAAAAACCGTTACGAAATGATGGCAGTCTGACCAAAAAGCTGAAGAAGGCGGATACTTAAGCCGAAACGCGTCCGACGAAAAAAGTAAGTTTTTCACAAGATAAAGTTCATTTTTAGTAAAGTGATAGTGCTGTGAAAGAAGAGATGAACAATCAAGACAATTAAAAGATATATTATTGTGCAAAGCTTTTAATTATTTACCATATAAAGCGGGCGAGCGTGTGTGTAGACTGTCGAGGTCTGCTGCGTCCCAGTTTCCACTATCTTCTGTCCTCAGAATCTGTTTCCTACAGGCCTCTACTGCTCATTACACTTTATATACCTTTTCTCAACGAATTTTTAGTAATGAACATTACTTGTGCTCGCTTATGTTGTGTTGTGTTGCCGCCACATCCATTTCTCATAGGTCATCTTAAATCTGGTATTCTGTTATAACGAAAAAATTGCACTCTCAACAATTTTACGGGGACAAAGTTATATTGTACCCATAGAGAAATATAAATTCGTAGAAAGCGGGGAGAAAATAAAACTAAAACTACCGATTAGAGCGGTGGTACTTCAAAGTAATAAGTATTAAAATGTTGTAGTAAGGGCGGTAGTTGTTCATAAAGACGACCTTGAGTTGACGCCTGTAAGACGGCTAAAATATGAAAAAGTAACATAGCGGACGAACCGTCATAAAATTGTATTATTTTCAAGGGTGTCAGAAGGCTGCCCTAAGATTGTAAAAAGTTAAGTGCATTTAACAAAGGAACCGTTAGATTAGACAGAGAGAGATGAGAGCGAGATGGAGATAGACGCTAAGTTTTCCCACTACGTTTACACGAGCAAATAATTGACGAATAACGGAAAGCGTCATTTTTTAAGCGGGACGTTTTCACTAGACAGATTGGGTAAATTTGAAATTAGCGATATGTCAGACCAATCGGCGTGTATTTTGTAGATAGTTGGTGAGGATAGTTCGAAGCAATGTATAAAAAAACTAAGTGGTAGGAAGTTAAGTTAGTCTATGGAGAGATTACACTTAAATGACTCGTATCTAGTGTGTTAAGAAATTTGTCGATAATTTAAATACAGTAAATATACTTTTTAGCGATATAAATGATTTACATTTAGTAAATGGGATTAGTGGTATTTTATGTGAGTTTATTACTTTCTCATATGTATCTCGCCCTAAAGCTGGATGCCATTTACATTTAATGCCACGCGTTGTGCAGCCATTTACATTTAGTGGTGTAAATATAATTTACATCTGTGGTAATTAATTGTGTAAACCATTTACATCTAGTGAATATTAATCTGTGCTAATTATCTGCGCGGATTAATTACTCAACAATTATGAATCATATTAATTAAAGATTTATGTTATACGTTAAATTTGATATATCTAAAGTTGTTTCTATTCGTCAGATTTGACTCAACACAGTGACTAATAAATACGATTTTATGAGTCTATTAATCAGACGTTTCAATGGTCGAGTTTATTGTATCCATTGATGTTTAGCATAAGTTGTGAGATTTTTAGTGTAATACTTAGAATGAAATACATCAATAACAAAGGTGAAATTTCAATAATGAACGCATGAATACTGAAAATTAACTACTTATTTATTACACTTGTTACTTAAGTAAGTAACTATATCCTGCAAATTACATACATATTAAAACACATGATATAAAATACAATTTATCAATTTATACGATGTTTCCTGAAACATAAACACATGGTACATTCAAATGCGGTAAATAATGCACATATATAAAAACATATACGAATAATAAACAATCAATAATTATACTTATTCCTACCTAAAATGCGTTCATTATTTCTCAGATAGCGAATTACGTTAGTGTTATTTTATAGATTTTATGATTCATATGATTCATATATATTTGTTCTCTTGGGGTTAGTTCTTTGAAAAGAGGCAACAGAACAGTAGTATATACTACTAAGATTAAGTAGACATAAAGCTTATCTTTTGAGAGTGTTTATCCATTATTCCGCCGTCGTGAGAAGACACTTTCTGGATGATTCGTCGAAGATCATAATCACTGTTATGAAGAGCACTGATAACTTCACTTCACTCCACTAAATCTCCACTCCCGTCATGTGTGTGGTGTTGTAGTAACCCGCTGATGTCGAGTGTCCAGAGTTCAAATAGTGAGGTGTTAATGTTGTCATTACACTGAATTGTTCTGAAAGTTTGCCATGTTTGTGTACTTGGTTAACTGTGCCGTCTATCTGGGTGTACCGCGTACTGCGTGCTTAATTGTTTGGTATAGTTTATTCAATTAATTGTTCAACATGGTGATATATTGTGATGTGAGAATGTTTGAAGTGTCACTCACTGTTCTACTTTAAGTGTTAATTAGTATGTTATTATGTGCGCGTCAGTTGAGATTTCAAGTCCCGTGCGCACTTATAGTTTATGTTTCCCGCACAGAATTGTGTATAAGTGTGATTATATCGAAGTCTCTGTTCACTTATGAATTTACAGAGTTATGAATCCGGTCGGTCGCACAAACTGTTTCTATCACGAACCGTATTACTGTTCCGACATAATCGATCGTCTGTCTATCGTACGTACTAACTTCTGACTATATATTGCGACTATCAACTGCTACTATTAACTACATACTCTTGACTACCGACTGCATCTATTAACTGACTGACTGCTCGATTGAATGACTGACTGCTCGATTAACTACTTGACTGCCCGCTCCGCGTCTTCGCCAAACAGTTTTATTGGAACATCTTACCCATAAGTCTAAGTTCTGGATTTCTACGCCTTCTCGGATTCTTGATTGGTCGTACAAATTCCTACTCTTCTGCAGATTTCGTCCTCTGTTTCACGATTCGTCGTCCGAACCCTTCCTACTCTCTCCACGAGCTCTCTTAGAAGATGCTTGACGCTGGTTGGTCGTCGTCATCCCCGGAGTGTTTCATGTGACGAGCGTAGCACGGATTCTTAGAAACGAGGGCAATTTCATGGCCTTCCGTTATCTTTTGTTTAGGCTTTCCCTAAGGTTTTGACTGAGCTTTTGTTAACAGGCTCCAGAGTCTTGGTTAATTGTTTAAGTTCCTCGACGTTCGTTCCGCCGATTATCAACCCTTCGTTGGCGTCATTTCGGTGAAACTCTACTTTCCAGTCGTAAATCTCAGTAAACTGTCAAGGGTTTGTTTTCACGCTGTGCAGGATGCACTGGCAGTATTCACTGAGTTACGTCTATTGTCTATCTCTCCGTTAACATTGCTCTATACTCCTTTTGTAACATAATAAAGCCTTTCATAATTGCGCAGTTACGCCTCACCTCCACAGCAGGCGTTCCATCTCGATTCCGTGTAACTCGGCAGCTGTACGAAGTCTTTGTTTCAGATTGTTGGGTGCTGTAAATTGTGACAAACGGCTAGCTGTCAGCGACGCCCTGAAATACTCATTGTGTGCAGTGCTCAGACATTTTTTCTTTGTCTTCGCACTGTCGTCGGGTTTGACGTGCCCTCGATTCGTCATTATTTACGACCTGGGCTTGTGTCCGTCGACTTGAGTGTGGGAACGTGTCACTTGATCGAGGAATTAAAATTTTTTTAAAATTTCGATCATTACATTGTCCCCAAATTGGATTGGATGTTGGACTTCGGGAGACATCTGATCCAATTTCTGCGCTCTGTCCCAGTCGTGGATGTCTGCTTCGGAATGGACATGGTTGACTGACATCTATCTCTCATAGGAAGCAATTAATTGTTATTCCCCATCTTAATGTTTTATATGGTCATATGAATTTATTGCCGCACATCTGAGTGAATGAACGCATTTTTTACACTTTGTCTGTCCATATGCGGACTGTACGATACGATTTCGAGTAAATAATTGAATTTAAGACATGGACGTTTGTCCATTTGACAGTTTGTCTCGTTATTGTTTATATACAATGTACTAGATAAGCTGTAGATTAGCTACCCATTATATTAATCGATCTTATGTCGATGACATATATAGCAATAAAATACTTTTAAACTTGTTATTACTGTCTCAAGAATACAGTTGATACTAACAAATATATACATATGATCAATTCGTAACATATTATAAATGATTACATTGGTAAAAGAAACATACATATTAATTAAATAGTTAAGGAATCAGCATACTTCGTGATGCATACTCTTAAAGTTATAAAACAATCGTCCATTTTGAATTATTAATTACATAAACAAATTATTCGAGTCTCCACATTTTAACAAGTTATTATTCATAATTATTAACGTCTTTGGTGTCCTGTGTCATAGTATCACAATGTCCTTCTGACACATGGTACACTTCACAAATCACTTTCTGTATATGTTGATATTTATATGTCTAATTAACATAACGAATGACAATTATGTGATGATCACAAACACAGTTAGCATTGAAATACAGACTAAACACAACAAGTAAAATGGACATCATTATTTGGTTAGCTGGACTGGCCGCGCGAGCAAATTACCTAAAATATGTCTTCTGCTGGTCGCCGGGAGTCGTCGCTACCACTCGTGTTATCTATACTTCTGTTCGCTGGCTCATGATACGCCTTAATTTGCCGTATATTAAATTTTCCTTTCATCTTCCCGCTATCGCACTCCACGAGCTCATATGTGGCCTCGCCGATGATGCGGTTGATTTTATATGGTCCTGCGAAAAGTTCGAAGAACTTGTCAATTCTCTTTGACGCAGCGTCGGATTGGTGGAATGCTCTCACCAGAACCTTGTCGCCAATCGCAAATTTTGTGATTTTCTTCTTCTCATTGCAGCGTTTCGCGTGTTTCTCTCGCTTCTCCTTTATCTTTACAAATATATTGTTTTCGCGTTTTCCTTCGCTGCTAATGACTCCTTTGTCCAAGCATTGCTCCCATGCTCGTGTAGGTCTCGTGCCGAGGTGTGCTTCATGAGGGGTTATTTCGATCGTCTCGTGGTACACCTCGTTTAGACACGCTTCAATCGTTTTCACGTATTGGGACCATTTAGTGTGTTGGTCACTTATGAAAATGCGAAACAAGTTTCCCAGTTGCCGGTTAATCCACTCGGCAAGGTTGGTACATGGATTACGTATTGCAGTAAACTTTGGTTGTATGTCCAACTCCTTTAGACCGTTGACCCATCTCTTGGATGTGAACTGTGTTCCGTTGTCCGTCAAAATGGTCCGCGGACGTCCAAATAGTTCGCAATACGTTTTTATTCTCCGTAACGTCGTAGTGGTTGTTGCTCTCCGGAGGGTGAATAATTTGACATATTTCGTGAAATTATCCACTATGACTAATAAATATTTGACTCCACCCGTTCCTGTCGGTAGGGGTCCATAATAATCTGCGCTTACCAGATCTCCTTTGGCTGTAGGTATCACAGCGCGTGTGCCACCAAATAGCTCTCTGTTGTTGGTGTCTTTGCACTTCTGGCATAGGTCACAGGTTTTTATATACGTTTTTATTTTCTTTGACATCCGGTCGAATGTGAAATGTTCCTGGATCATTTTAATACACTTTTTTGTTCCTAAATGCCCGAACATATGATGGATTTCAGCAATTATGTCCCCAGATATGTTGCTAGGAACATACAGCTTCCATTCATTCCGCTGTCGCCTATACAACTTATCGTTAACATATTTATAAAATTTAGTTAATTTAGGGTCTATATTTCCCTCCTTAAATCTAGTGATGATCGCCTTTAGCTTATCGTCTTCCATCTGGTGCTTTCCAATATTTTGGATTAACTTTCGCACCTCAAGTCTCATTTTTACGGTTATGTGGTTAACTAAATATTCATGTGTGTTGTCGTGAATCTCTTCGAATTTTGCCTCGTGTGGATGTCTACTTAAGATGTCGGCTACGATGTTCTCCTTACCCTTGCAATGAATTATGTCGAACTTATACTCCTGCACTGCAAGAATCCATCGTGTAATCCGAGAATTATTTAGATGGCATTTGTTTAAGAATGTCAACGCCTTGTCGGTGATGATCGTTAATGGTTGTCCGAGAACGTATATTCGGAATTTTTCTAAGCATCGGACAATACTTAAAAGCTCTTTTTCCGTAGTATAGTAGTTCCGCTCAGCACCCTTGAATGTCTTACTAGTGAAGGCGATTACGCCGATTTCCCCGTCTTCATCGAGCTGGTAAAGTTGTCCTCCGTATGCGTAATCACTTGCATCACACTGTATATAATACCTCTGGTCTGGGCGCGGAAATCTTAAAACTACAGCGTCAATAAATAGGTTTTTGACTCTGTCAAAGCAGTCGTTTAATTCATTCGTCCATACAAATTTGTGATTCTTCTTCAATAATTCATGGAGGGGTTGTGTTGTCTCCGCATATTTGCTAGTAAAACGGTTATAAAAGTTAGTGAGGCCTAGGAAACCCTTTAACTGTTTCTGGTTCTTGGGCTTAGGGAAGTCCATAATGGCTTTCACTTTCTCTTCCGTAGCTTGGATGCCACGTGTTGTTAGTTGGTATCCAAGATACGATATTTCTTTCCTGAAAAACTGTGATTTATTTAGGTTGACGGTCAAGTTATTTTCGTTTAGATTATTTAATAATGCCTCTAAATGCTCTAAGTGTGTTTTAACATCGTCAGAATAGCATAGACAATCGTCTACGTATATTAATGTGTTTTTCTTAACATCTTCATTTAAGACCGTATCCAATCCGCGTGTTAGTGCCGCTGAACTGGTACTAAGGCCGAATGGTGTAACGGTGAATTGGTAGCACCTTCCCTCATACATGAACGCGGTATACTTCCTGCACTCTTCCTTCAAAGGTACTTGCCAAAAGCTGCTCGACAAATCGATAGTAGATAGATATCGCATCTCGCTGCATCTTGCCAAGATTTCGTTTACTGGAGAAACGCCTTCATAGTCGGGAATAGTAACGCCGTTTATCTTTCTTGCGTCCAGGCATAGACGGACCCTTCCATCTCCTTTTATGACTGTTACGAGTGGATTTATGAACGGGCTTGTACAACGTTCAATCACACCGTATCGCAGCATTCTATCAATCTCGTCCTTTACTTTCTTCTGATAAGCAAGTGGTACAGGCCAACCCCGTTGAAAGTAGGGCGTACTGTCCGTAACTTGAAACTCATGCTCGTATCCGTCTATTCTCCCCGGGCATTCCCTAAACACTCTTCTATTCTTAACAAGTATTTCCTTCAAATTTTCCAATATCTCCTCGTCTTGACAGTCCATGTTTGATATCTTCTCGTCGATGCTCCTCAAGATTTCTTCCTCTTCTTCTCCATTATCAATTAGTTCCATGTTCATGATGGGTACGGCGTGCACCTCTTCATCAGCCGCATTCACTATTTCTATTTTCTTACTGCCAATGTCGATACGACATCCTACCTCCTGTAAAAAACTTATCCCTAATATACATTGTTTAATAAGGTCAGGTATTATTAGAAAGACACACTCATTTTTGATCCCGTCAATTTCTATGTCGCACAGTATTTGTTTTCTAATTAACTTGGACTTGTTCCCAACAGCACTAATGATTAGAGAATTCGTCATGGGTAAAATCTCATATGGTTCAATGTCTCTTTTGTTTGCGTTGAACCATTCTTCTGACAACCCATTAATAACTGAGCCGGTGTCGACAAGTGCTAAAACTTTAATGTTATTGTTAAATTGTATGATTATTTCGGGACATTTTAATATCTGTTTCGTGATGTCCTCGTCATATTCATTCAGTAGGTCATCTCTTAAGTCAGGTACCAGGATATTGACATTATTAGTGGGGTTGTTTTTGTTGTCGTCAAAAACTATGTCGTTCGCTGTGTAGGGGTGTTTTTTTTTTGTTGTTCTGGTCATTGTTCGACCTTGAATTGCTGTCGTCGCTTGCCTGACTTGTACTCGGTTTGGAGTTCAGGTATTCGACGGTGTTTACTACTCCGTGTGATTTATTCTCGTAACGGTTACCGCCGTGCGCCCGTCCCTGCCACACTGGTTTCCTTTCACCCTCGTTCTTGTTGACAAAGTTACCACTGGGACGATCGACAGTTCCGCTTTCCCTTTCGTTCGTTATCCTATATGGCGCACGTCTATTTCCTGCATTGTTTGATTGAATGCTAGTGTATTCAGTGATCAAGGCCTCGAAATTGGGTATGGTGACGATCCCGCGTGTTATAACGGCGATCTGCAAGTCCCTTCCAAAGTGCCTCGAAATTTTTCTTATCAGTTGGCGGTCGGTCAACGCTGGGGTTAACTGTCGACTTTCCAAAAGAATCCTCTCGACGTACTGTATAGCTGTGACGGGTCCCTGCCATTCAAACCTGCCGTACTCAAGGTTGTCGCGGATAATGTCCTGTCGTTCCAACCCCCAATAGTTCAGTGTGAACGCCTCCTTGAATTCTTCGAAGGTATTTATCTGGTCCCGGATCACACGCCACCATATACTTGCGTCCTTCTCTAGGTGTTTGCCGATCCACCTGATGTCGCTGCTCGGGTAATAGGATTCTTGAAACTCCGACAATTCCTTTAGGAACTCCATCGGGAATCTGTCGGTTCCGTCATACTTCAATTCAACCTGTATTTGTCCGTTTACTGTTCTGTGAGGCCCAGACTCCCCGTCGGTGATCTGTCGCCGCAGTCTCTCTACTTGACACCTGAGTTCCTGGATGTGGGTTGTTTTCTCTTTGACGTTCTCGTCGAGCTTCTGTTCGGTCGTCCTTTGTCGGCCGTCTACTTCATCGATTTTCTGTTGCAATGTGTGGTTGGCGTCACCTATCTCTTGTTGCTGTTGTCGCAGTGTGTGGTATAATTCGGTCTTCAGTTCTTCCTGCTTCTTCTGATTACTATTGATGTGTAGATCTAGCTTGTTATGGACTTTCTTTATACTAGATTGTGTGGTCTGTGCCAGGCTTTTAAGTTCTTGGTGGTCCGACTCTCGAGCTTCCCACACTTCTTCAAACTTCTTATTGGTGTCATCTTTTATTTCTCTTGTAGCGTCCTCTTGTTTCTTTAAGACTTCGCTTATCTTATCGTCGCAACTGGTCTTATGGTCACGCATTTCTGATCGTATAAGCGTGAGTTGTTCGGCCATCTGCTGCTTGACGTCTTCCTTATGACTATTAAAATTTTCGTTAATTTGATCGAATTTCCGATTGATTTCTTCTTTCTGTTGATCGAATTTTTGATCGAATTTCTGATTCATCATCTTGAAGCTTTCATTATTCGTGCGCATGAAGTCCATCAACAGTGAACGTAGTGATGCCTCTTCATGTGATTGCTGGGACTCTTGTGGTTGCTGTGACTCCTGTCCCCGCGCTCTGACCTCTGACGTCTCCTCAGTCATGTTTGGTTCGACGACTGATGAGTTTTCTTCGTTGGTGTCGGGTGCGCCTAACTGGTTGTTAACGTCAAAGTCCATGCTATCAGAACTTCCGCTAGCCATTTTTGCCTTGCTTCGCGTTATCATTTACCAGTCAAGCTAACCTTACACTTATTTAATATCTTACGTTCTATATTATTTTAACTAATCTAAATACTACTGTCTGCTCTCTTTTGCCATGCGATGGGCGCCATTTATATTTAGCGATATAAATGATTTACATTTAGTAAATGGGATTAGTGGTATTTTATGTGAGTTTATTACTTTCTCATATGTATCTCGCCCTAAAGCTGGATGCCATTTACATTTAATGCCACGCGTTGTGCAGCCATTTACATTTAGTGGTGTAAATATAATTTACATCTGTGGTAATTAATTGTGTAAACCATTTACATCTAGTGAATATTAATCTGTGCTAATTATCTGCGCGGATTAATTACTCAACAATTATGAATCATATTAATTAAAGATTTATGTTATACGTTAAATTTGATATATCTAAAGTTGTTTCTATTCGTCAGATTTGACTCAACAGTGACTAATAAATACGATTTTATGAGTCTATTAATCAGACGTTTCAATGGTCGAGTTTATTGTATCCATTGATGTTTAGCATAAGTTGTGAGATTTTTAGTGTAATACTTAGAATGAAATACATCAATAACAAAGGTGAAATTTCAATAATGAACGCATGAATACTGAAAATTAACTACTTATTTATTACACTTGTTACTTAAGTAAGTAACTATATCCTGCAAATTACATACATATTAAAACACATGATATAAAATACAATTTATCAATTTATACGATGTTTCCTGAAACATAAACACATGGTACATTCAAATGCGGTAAATAATGCACATATATAAAAACATATACGAATAATAAACAATCAATAATTATACTTATTCCTACCTAAAATGCGTTCATTATTTCTCAGATAGCGAATTACGTTAGTGTTATTTTATAGATTTTATGATTCATATGATTCATATATATTTGTTCTCTTGGGGTTAGTTCTTTGAAAAGAGGCAACAGAACAGTAGTATATACTACTAAGATTAAGTAGACATAAAGCTTATCTTTTGAGAGTGTTTATCCATTATTCCGCCGTCGTGAGAAGACACTTTCTGGATGATTCGTCGAAGATCATAATCACTGTTATGAAGAGCACTGATAACTTCACTTCACTCCACTAAATCTCCACTCCCGTCATGTGTGTGGTGTTGTAGTAACCCGCTGATGTCGAGTGTCCAGAGTTCAAATAGTGAGGTGTTAATGTTGTCATTACACTGAATTGTTCTGAAAGTTTGCCATGTTTGTGTACTTGGTTAACTGTGCCGTCTATCTGGGTGTACCGCGTACTGCGTGCTTAATTGTTTGGTATAGTTTATTCAATTAATTGTTCAACATGGTGATATATTGTGATGTGAGAATGTTTGAAGTGTCACTCACTGTTCTACTTTAAGTGTTAATTAGTATGTTATTATGTGCGCGTCAGTTGAGATTTCAAGTCCCGTGCGCACTTATAGTTTATGTTTCCCGCACAGAATTGTGTATAAGTGTGATTATATCGAAGTCTCTGTTCACTTATGAATTTACAGAGTTATGAATCCGGTCGGTCGCACAAACTGTTTCTATCACGAACCGTATTACTGTTCCGACATAATCGATCGTCTGTCTATCGTACGTACTAACTTCTGACTATATATTGCGACTATCAACTGCTACTATTAACTACATACTCTTGACTACCGACTGCATCTATTAACTGACTGACTGCTCGATTGAATGACTGACTGCTCGATTAACTACTTGACTGCCCGCTCCGCGTCTTCGCCAAACAGTTTTATTGGAACATCTTACCCATAAGTCTAAGTTCTGGATTTCTACGCCTTCTCGGATTCTTGATTGGTCGTACAAATTCCTACTCTTCTGCAGATTTCGTCCTCTGTTTCACGATTCGTCGTCCGAACCCTTCCTACTCTCTCCACGAGCTCTCTTAGAAGATGCTTGACGCTGGTTGGTCGTCGTCATCCCCGGAGTGTTTCATGTGACGAGCGTAGCACGGATTCTTAGAAACGAGGGCAATTTCATGGCCTTCCGTTATCTTTTGTTTAGGCTTTCCCTAAGGTTTTGACTGAGCTTTTGTTAACAGGCTCCAGAGTCTTGGTTAATTGTTTAAGTTCCTCGACGTTCGTTCCGCCGATTATCAACCCTTCGTTGGCGTCATTTCGGTGAAACTCTACTTTCCAGTCGTAAATCTCAGTAAACTGTCAAGGGTTTGTTTTCACGCTGTGCAGGATGCACTGGCAGTATTCACTGAGTTACGTCTATTGTCTATCTCTCCGTTAACATTGCTCCATACTCCTTTTGTAACATAATAAAGCCTTTCATAATTGCGCAGTTACGCCTCACCTCCACAGCAGGCGTTCCATCTCGATTCCGTGTAACTCGGCAGCTGTACGAAGTCTTTGTTTCAGATTGTTGGGTGCTGTAAATTGTGACAAACGGCTAGCTGTCAGCGACGCCCTGAAATACTCATTGTGTGCAGTGCTCAGACATTTTTTCTTTGTCTTCGCACTGTCGTCGGGTTTGACGTGCCCTCGATTCGTCATTATTTACGACCTGGGCTTGTGTCCGTCGACTTGAGTGTGGGAACGTGTCACTTGATCGAGGAATTAAAATTTTTTTAAAATTTCGATCATTACAACTTCCATCGCAACGAAAAGTCAGTTACGGTAACGCGATATTGAGCATTGTGGAAGCTACATATTATAAACACTTAATAATCGTTTATAAGAATAATGTTCAGAGAAATTAGAGAAGATAAATTAAAATCGAGTAACATAACCAAGTTTTACTTAATATAGCATCAAGCGTTGAATGTAGAAATACATCGCGAAATCTAATGTGTTAAACATCACAGTACGGGACAGTTGGTCGAGATTTGTTATCAATCCAGTGTTGGACGCACTTAGCTTTAATAAGAATATACTGTGTATTCAACAAGTGTATTAGTATACGGCACCTGTGTAGTTACCACTAAGTTATCTAAGTGAATGGTGTAATACCTGTGAAATCAGTGTATAAAGTAGTGCAAAACTAACAAGGATAACTGCTCAATGATCAACGTCGGACGACCAGCCTGGAACCTGTAGAATTGATGATATCGCGTCGCAGAATGAGATCAACATACAAGTAACTAATAAAATGAACACTCATTTTACTATTGCGTAGTAAATTTAAATGTATGTAAATCATATTTGGTGACTCAATAAGTCAAAGAATCCATAGCCAAGAAATAAGCACGAACAAATTTTATAGCAAAATTATTAAAAGCAATGATCTACAAATTTTGTAATATGTAAATACAAAGTAGTTATTAAAAACTGAATTAATAACAGTCAACTGTGTTTATTTATTACTGGCGCCCTGGGATAATTCTTAAGAGTCGGTACATTAAAGTAAGTGTGACATTCTGTTGCTGATAATTTTATGTTATAAATATTAAGATTGTCATTGAGTAAATTAGCTTGATAAACTCTTACTTTGCACATGCTCGTAGGCCAAGTGTAGTATGTATAATAGTAACGTGAAATTTTATTAAGGGCTATTTAAAGTGTATTACACTGTATTAGGTCCAGACGTATTCGCTGAACTGCTTGGTCTCGATAGTCTTTGTAATACGTACGCCCATGTCCACCCCAGCTCATCTAATTATCTCCTCGTTTTCTACCTGTCAGATCTTGTCAAAATGCATCTTCGTCTCCAGTTTTGTTCCTTACATTTCTACAGCTTTGAATTGTTCGGTGTTCCCCTTATATATAGGCTACGCTGCACCATTTCTCGGATTCATACGCAATATTTAACGCCATATATTTTCTAGAATATTGAAGACGCATTCTGATTCTACCATACTGTCATACTTATTCATTTAATATACAAAATATAATCGGGAGAATGGGTGGTACGAAATAATACCAATTAACCCCCACACCATGGCGAAGACAAAAATGTTCTCAGCCTGAGAAGTAATCTTAGTAGCAATAAATTTTACACCGAACCTCGACAGTATATTAGCAAAAACTATCTTGTGAGAAGAGCTGTCTTGAAAGAGTGGTGGAATTAACCGTCCAAATATAGACGTTCTGTAGTCGGATGCACTACGGAATGCCATATTGTCACGAGTTTACGACGACCGCCTGAATTCCTGAACGTTTGTACCTCAAGGTGTTGTCCGTTATAGTTACACATGCTTTTGTGTAATTACCAAATGTAGTAGCCGCCCCGCCCCGCCCCGGGTAGCACAGATTGCCGATAGACCTACTGCATCCAGACGTACAATAAACGAGTCTAGATAACGAGCCGGCTTCTTCAAATACTTCGGGCAAAACGTGATTCCCTATCTTCAGCCGCTCATCGTATTATAATTACTATCAGAAAGCAATGAACTTTATAAATTTCATCTGGGATTCATATCTTTTTATGTTACTTTTTTTAGTAAAATTTGTATGTATATAAAAATAAAGAGATGGTTTTGGATTGTTGCAGTAACCAAATATACTGTTACTCACCGTCTATGGCCTTTCCGTGATGTTATTTCGTTGTTTACATGTTTCGAGGCACTTGCCTCATCATCAGAACTTTATAAAAACTAATATATGTCATCAATGATGACATATGTCAAAATACTAAAACACAATACGGCATTAAACTATGTACAGAACTTGCTTTAAAAATGAGCACGTCAATGTTAGGTGTGCCTTGCAAGACAACACGCGCCGTACTGACGAAATCTAAGTTTTATCTCGACCATATCGCATAGCGGTATCGTACAGTATATTTGATTTATATTGTAATTGGTCGTTCAACACGTGTGGCTTGGTACTGGCGTCGTTATATGCTTTATAAACCTCATATTCTTCAAGGGCGTTCAAATAACGCCCTTTATTGCAGAAATGAAGGGGTATTAGATTCGAGCTAAAATCCGTGTAACTGTGATTGTTGTCTATAAGGTGGCTGTCGAAATTTGACTTGATGTTGTCAAAGTTGTAAACTCGTGTAGGGGGTCTATGTTCAGAAAATCTTTTCAAAAAACCTCGACCCGTCTGGCCCACATAAAAAGCCTCACAGTCGTTGCAGACTAGCTTATAAACTCCTGTTTTATTTTCAAGACTGGTATGTTCACGGCTGCGGAGATTATTTAAGATGTTATTACTGGTCTTATAGGAAACAACTATGTTGTTGACTTTATTAATGGTTGACTTAAAAATTCCTGGCATGAAACGCGTATAAGGTGCCGCAGTGTACTTGCGTGCCTTTGTTTCGAGGTTCTCATTTCTGTTATTTATATCTTTAGTTTTATTTTTAATAGCGTTACTCTTCTTTTTCTTTTGTTTTTTTTTAAATATTATCTATTATTTTTTCGTTGTGCCCGTTGTTAAACGCAATGACTTTAATGGTGTTTAATTCTTCGATGTAATCCTCGATGCCAAGGGGTATAGACAATAGGCGATGTATCATGCTATGGAATGCAGCTAATTTCTGTGAAATGGGGTGGAAGGATGAGCCATGTATGACAGCGTCAGTCATCGTGGGCTTCCTAAATATATTAAAACATAGTTTTTTAGTAACAAAGTCCTTAGTTACTGTCAAATCCAGAAAATGTAATTGACCTCTAACTTCATTCTCCAAAGTAAACTGTATTTTGTTATTAATGCCATTTTGGAGAATGAAGTTAGAGGTCAATTACATTTTCTGAATTTGACAGTAACTAAGGACTTTGTTACTAAAAAACTATGTTTTAATATATTTAGGAAGCCCACGATGACTGACGCTGTCATACATGCCTCATCGTTCCACCCCATTTCACAGAAATTAGCTGCATTCCATAGCATGATACATCGCCTATTGTCTATACCCCTTGGCATCGAGGATTACATCGAAGAATTAAACACCATTAAAGTCATTGCGTTTAACAACGGGTACAACGAAAAAATAATAGATAATATTTTTAAAAAAACAAAAGAAAAAGAAGAGTAACGCTATTAAAAATAAAACTAAAGATATAAATAACAGAAATGAGAACCTCGAAATAAAAGCACGCAAGTACATTGCGGCACCTTATACGCATTTCATGCCAGGAATTTTTAAGTCAACCATTAATAAAGTCAACAACATAGTTGTTTCCTATAAGACCAGTAATAACATCTTAAATAATCTCCGCAGCCGTGAACATACCAGTCTTGAAAATAAAACAGGAGTTTATAAGCTAGTCTGCAACGACTGTGAGGCTTTTTATGTGGGCCAGACGGGTCGAGGTTTTTTGAAAAGATTTTCTGAACATAGACCCCCTACACGAGTTTACAACTTTGACAACATCAAGTCAAATTTCGACAGGCACCTTATAGACAACAATCACAGTTACACGGATTTTAGCTCGAATCTAATACCCCTTCATTTCTGCAACAAAGGGCGTTATTTGAACGCCCTTGAAGAATATGAGATTTATAAAGCATATAACGACGCCAGTACCAAGCCACACGTGTTGAACGACCAATTACAATATAAATCAAATATACTGTACGATACCGCTATGCGATATGGTCGAGATAAAACTTAGATTTCGTCAGTACGGCGCGTGTTGTCTTGCAAGGCACACCTAACATTGACGTGCTCATTTTTAAAGCAAGTTCTGTACATAGTTTAATGCCGTATTGTGTTTTAGTATTTTGACATATGTCATCATTGATGACATATATTAGTTTTTATAAAGTTCTGATGATGAGACAAGTGCCTCGAAACATGTAAACAACGAAATAACATCACGGAAAGGCCATAGACGGTGAGTAACAGTATATTTGGTTAACAAACACGTGGCTTGGGACTACAATAGGAGTTATTCCATTTAAATCAAAATTGTTGCAGTGTTAGTAGTAGTTATGTTGAGAAATGGCGAGTACATTATAATATTTCAATTGCGTCTCTTTCCTTGCTTTGTTCTTTCGTTGTTCTGTGTTGTTTTGTTAAGTAGTTAATGATACACCCACAAAGGGACTGGAAGAGACTAATTTTGCTTTCAACATCTTTGTCATCTTGATATGTACCATAGATATGGTGCAGCATAGATACTTGAAATGTGACACCTGTTCCGTTGGCGAGTCCAGTATGACAATTTTTATTGTAGACTTGTCCCAAAACAAGCCATAACTTATATTTTAGATAACGAAATGGTTTTTATTATAATCTGTTAATATATTTTTAAGATAAAACAAAGACCTTTGGAGATCGTTTCCATTCCCTTTAACGGTCACAATATCGTCTATATACTTTAATATAAATAAATAAAATCCTTTCCCCAAGTATAATCCTTTGGTGGCGTTCAATTACGCGTATGTATTAATAGCTATTTCCGTTCAGTGTTTCCAAGTATTATTTTATTTTAATTTCCATTCGCTTTCCTTTTCAAGCCAAGAGAAAATGAAACCTGTCTAATACGCTTTATGCCCGAAAAGTATTCAATTTATTTTGGTACGCGGATTAATAAAATTAACTTTGTTTAGTATTTTTTGCTCGATTTTGACGTACACACACGCTCACCGTGTCCAATGCGGTGAGGAAGTCAAAAGGGAATTTACGTAAAGATAATAACACGTTTTACGTAATAAACCATTGGCGGTATATTTTAAAACGCTCAGTAGGATGTGTATCGATTTACAGTAATTAAAAAATAAATTGCACCGCAGACAGCTTAAAAATATCAGAAAAACGCTGTATTAATTACAATTTTTTTTTGTAAGTGAAAAATAACACTAATCGATTTCGTGTGACTGGAGAAAGTTATATTTTGTTTTGAAACAGGATACAAGACCGTGTTCGTCTAAAGTTCCTTGGTGTCGTTCATCATTCTATGTCAGTCGACGACGACGCTCTGAGCTGTGCGGTTGTGCGTCGCAGAGACGAACCGCTCGGTAACTGAGTTCCGAGCTACCTTCTGGAGCTCCTGCCTCGTGGCCCTGCCCAAGTGGGGCGTGTGCTCTGTAGCAGGCCGATTCTCGGCTGTTGTGCTAGCCTACACTAGCGCAGTATACACCGAGGCCGTTTCCACGAATCACCTGGACGTATACGGTACCTTCCCAGCCCAGCCACAAGAGGATTGTCTGGGAACCTCGCCGCACGTGCATAAAATTTGCGTGCAAGCCGCCTGAATGTTTCGTCTAAGGAGCGGACGCCAAGTCCTCTCCTTAGAAGGCGTGATGAGAAGCGACGGGGGGACGGGGGACTTTGGCCGCTAGCCGAAGACCCCTGTCGAGGACGCTCTGCAACTTCTTTTTATGCATTGCGGCGAGGTAACCCCAAACCGGGCAAGCGTAGGTAATGACCGGCAGCAAATACGCGCCGACGATCATCTTGCCCAATTTCCTGGTCATGGCTGAGCTGATCAGGAGTGGAAACAGTAAGCTCAGACGAGTGGATGCTCGCTTAAGAACTGTCTGAGCGTGGGTGTGCCAGGTGAGCCGACGGTCGAGGTGTAATCCGAGGTACTTGACCTCGTTGGACCAGCGCAAGTACGTTCTGCCGATAGGGTGCTTCCGTCGCTTTGAGAATTCGACGGCTACACTCTTGGTAGCGTTGAGTTGCACTCTCCAATTTTCAGTCCAGTCCCCGAGCATGTCGAGCTGGCGCTGCAGTCGTAAGACGGCTCTTTATACATGACGATCTGCCGTAAATACGGCCGTGTCGTCCGCAAAGAGGGCCACCTGGACTCCAGGCTGTCTCGGCACGTCGTTGACGTAGAGTGGGAACAGAAGGGCGCCAAGAACACTATCTTGAGGGACGCCGGCTGTGATTCGTCTCTCGGAAGAGACTGAATCTCCAACTCTCACGCAGAAGGTCCTCTCCGTCAGAAAGGTAGCAACCAGATGGAGGTAGCAGTCCGGGAGCTGGACTTCCCTAAGCTTGAATAATAGGCCATCATGCCATACACTGTCGAAGGCTTTTTCAACATCTAAGAAACAGCCAACGGTCCGTTCTCTCCGGCACCCGGCGTCCGTGATGTATTCCACCATTCTCATCAGTTGATGAGTGGTCGAATGCCCCACATGGAAGCCGAACTGTTCGGGGACCAGCACGTCAAAGTTAATTAGATATTCTCGCAGACGACGCTGCACGAGTCGCTCAAAAACCTTGGACGTAGCGGAGAGTAGGTTGATAGGCCGGAGGTTGTCGGGGCGGGAAGCATCCTTTCCCTGCTTCGGGATCACGATGACCGTCGCCTTTCGCCATTTCTTGGGAAAGTAGGCCTGTCTGAGACACGCGTTGAACAAATCAGGTAAGAATTGAACTCCAGGCTCCGGGAGACGTCGTAGAGCGGTGTTCGTTACACCGTCCGGGCCTGGAGCTTTTCTTGGCTGAAGTTCAGCGAGCCGATCTGAGACCTCTTCCAAAGAGATGGGTTCGGGCTCCGTCGTGATCGGAAGAGACAGAAAGTCTTCCACATCCATCTCGACTTGTTCGTCGAAGTCCCAGTCCATGGGCGGGTTGGGAGCGAACTGGCGCTCGAAACACAAGCCCAAGTACTCGGCCTTCTCCTCCGGGCGACCCAGGAGTCGTCCGAACGACCCAACGATGGCGGGGAGAGGAGGTCGTCGCCTCCGTCCCGTCATCGCGGAATGTATTCTATACGGGTGACTTTGCGGGTCCGCATCCCCCGTTCGAGCCACAGCGAGTTCCCAACAGCTACGCCGGAACGCCTTCAGACTGCCACGCAGTCGTCCGGTGAGCCGATTGTATGATGCCTTATCGGCCGGATCACGGGTCCTCTGCCAACGTTTCCGGAAGTAATTCCTCTCGCGAGCGAGAAGAGGGACTTCCTCAGGGATTCGTTGGTAGTCAGGCGTGAAACTGGCTCGCATAAGTGAAGACACGTCTATAGCCGAGATGATTGCCTCTTCGATTCCAGCTACTGCTTCGTCTAGGAGGCGAACGGGATCGAGTGGGTCTGCTGGCGGCAATCTACGGTACACATCCGGGCCGTAGCGGTCCCAATCGATAACCTTCTTCTCGTCCTGTGCATAGCCGTGCTGGGTAGCGAGTGGACCAAGATGGAATTGTGGTCGGATGTCAGCTCCGTAAGCGAGAATACCTCGACCGGACAGACAATTCCTTGGGTTACCGCAATATCCAGAACATCGGGAGCCGCGTTAGGTAGCGTCGAAAAGAATGTGGGTTGCGCTGGACCAATCACCATCGCCCGGCGCGATTCAACATATCTGAGCAGGCGCTTCCCGTTCGGAGTAGTTCAGATCGCCGGCCAAAATTACCCTTCGGTGGGAATCGAAGATGACGTCTAGGTCGCCGACAAGGAGTTCAGCGCGAGGGGGCTTGTATGCTGAGACCATGAGGACGCCGCCAAGAGCTCCGTGGACCTCATTGGCGGTGGCCTCTAGGTTAGTGCGCTGCGGCAAAACGACACGATGATGACCTATAGAGGTCCTCACCGCGTTCGCCGTGCCGCCTTCTTGTCGGCCAACTCGGTCATCCCGATAGACCACGTAATTCGGTAATCGAAACCGGTTCGCCGGGGTCAGGTGGGTTTCTGTGAGGAGAAGTACGTGGTCGGAATTCTAGAAGGTCGGATGCTTGGAACCGATGGAGTTAGCAATCCAAGCTACGAGCGAGAGGTCTCGTCTAAAGGCTCGGTTCATAGAAGACCTATGACATTGCAAGCTTCTACCAAGAGCATAAACCTCTCAGTTAGGTCAGCAGTTTCCAGGCGGTCTCGGATGGACCTGAAGGTGGATGCGACTTTCTTGAGGTCGTAGCCGGACAGAAACTCACGGACGAACTGTGCGTCATCGGAAGTGACGGACTGGGCGGTTTGCCTGGAAACTGAGGCCGCGTAAGAGCGACCAGGCTTAACGGCAGATCGGGTCGTGTTGGCGGAAGCTACAGGACCAGGGGCAGTCGAGTTTTAAGTAGCGACAGGAAAAGTACGCTGTTGCGCTTCGTCGGACTTATACCGGGAAGCAGAAATTTTCTTGGTCTGTGGGCAGGCAGTAGCTCGGGGCCGACCATCCGGTGTGGTTATCCCTTTAGTTGGATGTTTTGTTTTGCCTGCTCGCGGAGGTGGCAGTGGTGGTGAGGCTACCTCTGGTTCGGAGGCGGGAGTTGGTGGTACCGAGGAGGTGGAGGGTTGATTCTCCGGCTCCAATACCGAGATATTGGCTACAGTGCGTGTCTCTGCTGCGGAAGGCGACGTGGATCGTATATGTGCCTTTGTAGGGGCTGGAGGTGGAGCCGGAGAGGGCTCGCGCCGTGCCGGTGGTGCCTTTGGTGGCGGCTTAGCCTGTACTTTAGGCTGCTTCTGTGTTTGGGGCTGCAATACTGGCTGCCTCGGCTTCGGGAGGGGCCCCTGCGGCTTTTGTTTCCGCAGGAGCTCCACACTGTATACCGGGCAGTTACTGTAATTGGCTGCATGGCCTTCGCCACAATTGATGCAGCGATAGTGGGACTTGTCTGCCACAGTTCAGGCTTGCGTGGAATGTCCCAAGGAACAACGTAAACAGGCAGGGGCACTGCAACAGACGTCGGTATGGTGGCCAAACCTCTGGCACCGGTGGCACTGCGCAAGTTTGCCCGGGGGGCGACTGGATTCCACCTTGACGCGGAAGCCAAACAGCCGCGTCAGGTGGAATATCTTGTCTGCAGCCTCACCCTTCTCGAGGTGGAGACGGACAAGTGGGAGAGGTACTCGGTTCTCAGAATTGGTGAACAGGCGGAAAATTGCCTGCACCGGGTAACCGAGTTCGCGGAGTTCCAAAAGGATCTCCTGGGGATCGGTGTGCGCGTCAAGCCCATGCAGAATTACAGACAAGGGCTTGACTCGTCTGGGGGAAAAGGTATGATATTGCAGGTTATTAGCCTGCAGAAAGGCCTTGACCAAGCGGTGGTCCTCGATCCGACTGACAACAACCTTGACCGTGTCACCGCCAAGCAGCTTAAGGTCAAGTTTGTCGGCCGACAGGCCATGGGCCGCGATCAGCCGCCTGTATAAGGCGGTGACATTGGACACCCCGTGGACGAACAGGGGTGGCGCGCGGCCAACAGCGGAAGCAGCCGGAGCTGCCCCCGAAGTAGTCGGTACCGCAGCCTGTTGGTCCTGAGAAGGACCGAGGTCCGAGAAGAAGCGGATTCGGTCGAATGGTTCCTCTTCGGCTTCTTAGCCGGGCGTCTACGCTGACCAACGGTCACGAAGTCCACCGGGAGGGGAGGTAACGGGTGATGAAGAGGATCGGCCGTTTCCATCGCTCGAGGCGATTCAGGCGAGTCGCCCGCGTGGGGCAAGGTAGAGCCGAGCGACTCGACACTCGTGCCGTCGCCCGTAGTGGGCATGTTGGCCGAGTGTGGCTGCCGGGCGGAGACTGCAAGGCAGTCCCTGCCAGACGCCAGGGATCTTGGTTCCGGCCGAAGCCGGGTAACCCACGCGACTTCCCTGCTCACGGCGATGCGGGAGGAGCTGGGCTAACGACCAGCTTCGTTAGATACCAGTCCTTACCAAGACTGGTGTCCACTGGTCCCTTTACCTCGGTGATATCCAAGCTCGCTTACCACTGGTAGGGGCTCGCAAGGATCGTCCGGGGCAGTGCTACCTAACAGCCGTGGGCAGGTTAGGGAGAAGCACTGATGTTCGGCACTCTGAGCCCAGAGCAGTCCTCTTCTTTCCTGGCCGGTGAGATGTTTGCCGGCGTCAGGTGGCCCTAATAAGGGTCTTCTGCCAGCTGCCACTTGTACCAGCTACTTAGTTCACCGGCAGCAGCTGGCTCCTGGTTCTTCTTTCCCGAAGAAAGATGGTATTCCTCGTCCTGGCGGAGAGGCAGGCGAATGCAGCAGAAGCTGTAGTAGCGTCCAGAGCAGAGCAGAGCTGAAGAGAAGGTCCTTTCAGTCCGAAGTCTGTACTGGAAGTGAGTGTTTCTCTATGTCAGTCCACACTGCTAGAGCTGTTGGGTTGCGCGTCGTGAGACGACCCAATAGTTTCCTAGTACCGAGCCTCCGGTAGGGGCTCCTGCCTAGTGATCCTGTCCAGACGGAATATTCTATGTCAGTCCCTCGTGTACATGAGTACTTGTGTGAATGAGTAGTATACAAGATGCAATTAGAAGCCACCAATTGTACGTGCGAATAAATGAAACCAATATCCTACCTGTTTATGTAACAAGAAATTAGGAGAGGAGAAAGATAAGAAGCAGTTATGTCCATTAGCAGAGAGCTGAATCCCGCGTATATGAAAACGTAAAGCGTACGGTTAGTAAGCCGGTGTAAGTTGAAACTTGGCACTCGAACCTCAAACCAGATAAAATCGTCCCCGGCCGGCAATAAAAGGAGAGACCGCATAGGGTGAACAACTGGATGCCGGGGCATTAGTGCTGCAAGACACGTCCGAAGAGATTTTATGCTTTGCAAGGGAATGAGAACGCGCGTGGGAGTTAAGGAGAGTTTCGCCAGCGCGCAGCGGTCAGCTAAGTGATAACGGCAATATGTACCCGGACCACGTTTGTACGGCGTAAACCTCAGCTTTGTACCCGGCTAAAGCGGTCGTCATCATTCATCATCAGTTCCGCGGTGACTCATCCCGCACAAGGGAGCAAATCTCTGTGTCCAGAAAACAATTATTCGAGTCTAAAATGTTCAACGTATCGTATAAACAAAAGTAACTGATGCAAACAGGAGTGTTGATTTTTTTTTGTACGGATATTATGGAAAAACAGTACATCCACGCAGTACAGTAATCCAAGGCTTGTTATTTATTACTGTTTGTTGTAGGTTTATTATCTCTTATTACTAACTGTAATTCCTAATTTTTGTTGACTTGGTCACATTTTTAGGTAATTTTTTATTTCGATGTATTTTAATTATTTTCTTTTCCTTCGTATATTAAATTCTTTGAGCTTTGATTATATGTTCATGCACAGTTCTGTATGTATATGTATAACATAGGCCTACGTATAAAAAATAACTTTATATTAATGTGTCGTTCTCCTCCACGTGGAGGCTATGACAAAAAACCAGCGCGTATTCTTGAATAATAATACACAAGCTACATATTTATAACTGTTTAGAGCCAGCGCTGTGTTATAAGGTATCTACCATTCGTGATTACAGGATAGAATATGCATAGCGAAATCCGTACGCATTTACACATAGCTTGTACTTAGCTCCCGAGTTTTATCAGGACTTGGTCGGTTAGTTATTGTCCGAATTTTCAGGCGTATTCCTAAATTATCGTAAAAAATGTTTAGTATGCTATAGCTAGAACGGAAAAACAAGAACAGCATTTCCACCCGTAAACAATCGATAATAATCAAAACTGTTTGACAAACGTAGTCTTGATAAGGCTGTCACGCTGTAGGAAAAAGTATAAATGGTAATATAATGAAGTAGCGAATGAAAATTAATAAGACATAGAGGAGTGAATTTAAGAGTGCCAGAGGCCCAAACCTGTGGTCGGAATTAGACAGAATACGGAATAATTAATAAAAGTACCACCAGATCCTCACGAGGATGAAACCACATTAGGTCTACTGATCGTCGTATGGTACAGTGGAAAACAAAAGTCACCAATTAAGTCACTAATCACCTGCTTTAATTATCACAATTAAACAGTTTTTAATCGAGATAGTCTCTTACAACAAATCAAATAAAAATTGTTCACACGCAATAAAAATGTCAACTAATATAAAACACAATTGTGTTACAATTGCCTCGCATAATTATAAAACAATTAACACTTCGCCACAATAATTACTTTTCACTAATAACCACTTGAACGCACAGAGTAATCGCCCGACAATAACTCGCAACTCAAAAGTAAACTGAGCGTCGCTGAGTACTTGCATTTATACCCCGCCGAAATACCAGAATATTCCATACTGCGCGTCAACAATAAAGGAATACATTAGAGCGTAATTCATTGCGGTCGGGACACAGTGCGCGTCGCCGCGCTACGTCTGCCACAGTCTAACTAATGCGTTGAGAATCACGTACGCACACTGGAACATTCGATAAACACGTAGATTGTTCTGTAACGTCGTAACAATATGGTAGGTGCGTAGAATACTTCTTCTTTTTTCCAGTATCACATTATTCCAACGAGAACGATTCAGTGAATATCTTCTTATGATTCTCCACAAGTTAAATGAAACAGAAAGTATCAGTTTTAAAGATGGCAGCAGGAGGTAATGAATGTGGCCTACGGTTGAACCGCAACAAGAAATATAAATCTTTTCTGTTCAGTGCTGAAGCAGAAAAGCGAGCGACGAGACACTGACTCTTAATTTGTTATTGGTTTCTATAGTGCTTTGAAATTCGTATAAACGCTGACGAACTACCCCTCAAAATAAAAAAAACTCCTAGTGTAATTTCTATGGCAATAATAGGTGGATGAAGGGTAATACTGGCCACGCAGCTTTCATTATATGCGAAAGGCTATAGCTGGGCAGCCTACCCTGCTTGTTGTACACAGAAAACACAAAAAATCAAATAACGTCCCAGTTGTTTATAGAATATATAAAAACGTACATTACATCATTCATCGATTTCCTTTCAAAGAAATTTATTTCTTACATTTGCAACGTTAAACAGTTCAAGTAGTTTGCAACTGTTCCATGATTTTATTATCGTTTTATTTTGAAACAACGGTACTAGAGAAATCTAATATATTTATTGTATTACAACACAAGTTATTTAAGCATATCATCGTCCTGGGTACAGGAACTTATCAGTAGTAAGTTGTAAACACGTGCTTGTGATACGCCTGAATAGCTATCTTCAACACGTTCGTACGCCTGACTACACCTATGAAGACGAGGCGATCTCTTGTATTCATCTAGTAGTGATTAATTTAGTAATATTTTTAGTCGCACTTACAACACGCGTCTTTTATGTGTCCGTTTAAGAATGTTGATTTTGTTTACTGTTTATGTTTATGCAGCTTTTAATAACTTTACCTCTGTGTTAAAGCATATTTCTTATTTTCCTCTTTTCCCATTTTTACAGTACGATGTTCGGTCCTCTTCTATATACATTTCCCTGTCTTACCATTAGCCTCAATACTACGATGTTCTTCCCCCTTCTATTTGCCGGATCTCTAATATTATCTTTCCGTTTCGTTCTTAGTCGTTCTATTGGTTTTCTTCTATCTGATTTTATTTTAAATTTAAATATTTTTCGGTATAGCTTCCTAATTCCATTTGTGGACAAAGTGCACAGAAGAAAATACAAGTGTAATCTTTAAATTTCCCTGTACTTTCTAACTTACCTTCGTAGTTCTTAAGCTTATATGACACTTCCGTCTCCTATTCTGTACCTTCGAGTTTTACCAACAACTCTTCTCAGATGTATCACATCTTCGATGCTGTTATGTTCGATCTGGACTTGCTTGACACCGTCTAGTACTTTGCTCCATATAATAAAGGTGGTTGGTTTTACAGTGAATTTTTGTTTTCGTACTGATTTCTCGTCTTCTTACGATGGTGTTATTTATGTGGCAGTACACAGTACTTTGTTAGCTTTACTTATGCGGTTTTTAATTTCATCAATTTCCTCACCCATACATATTTCGACTTGAGACAGATTTCGATAGTCTTTTACTTTTACTCTGCCCTATTTGTGCGATCTGCCCTATAATTCCTTCATTTAACGATAAACATTTTAAGTTTCTGTGTATTTCCGCATTAGAAAGGAGAAGAAATCTTTATATTCTATGCATAGAGGATAACTCATTTGATGAAGTTAATAAGTGCAGATACCGATAGATATTGAAGTAACATGATAGATAATGAAGGGTCCATAAACACAACAATACGTGACAGGATACAAGTAGGAAATAGGTCATATTATAGGCCTACCAACAGTAGACTACTGAGGAGTAAACTCATTAGTCATAACACAAAAATAAAAATATATAAGACACTTACCAGACCGGTTGTTACTTATGGAGGTAGATATGGGCATTAAAAAAAAGGAACAAGATACATTAAGAAGATTTTAGTTTATGGCCCGGTTAAAGAAGATGATGAATGCAGAATAAGAAATAATCAGGAGCTTGATGACCTATTGAAGCATGAGGACATTGTAAGATTCGTAAAGACTCAACGACTACAATGGCTAGGTCACCTAGAGCGGGTGGATGATCAACATATGCCAAAGAAAATCCTGAGGGCACAGGTGTATAAAAGCAGACAGAGAGGCCGACCTACTATAAGATGGTTGGATGACGTGGTGGAAGATCTAAAAAGAATCGATGTGAGGTGGCAGTGGATACACTGAGATGGCAGTGGATAGGAGACACTGGAGGAGACTGGTGTTGAAAGCCAAGGCTCACGTTGTACTGCTAAAGAAGAAGAAACGTTCTGAATCTATATTGTATGCATTTCAGTTTACATTCTAGATTTTTCCATAAGAAACGCTGGCAATATTTTACAGTGGAAAATTAACGGTTTGTGTAGCCAAATGAAGGCCAACAAATGTAGAGTTAAAAACATGCTAAACGTTTCGTTTTGAAACTGACACACGGATACAAATTATTACAGTTTCGTCTGAAATACGTAGTAAAAATATAGGTACAGAAGGAGATTAACGGCTAAATAACTACGAATTAATAATAATGACTCTTAATTAACGTTAATTTTCCAGCGTTCATCGTGACATATTTATTTATAAAGAATATAGCGTCCAAAATCCAACGTCAGACAGTTTACAAAATCTTCCTTTCGTTACTAACAAATATATTATGGGATCCGACGTTATTATTTATCATCAACTCCGGTATCACGAATTAGCCGTCATAACCTGTTTATAAGTAACATTACTGCAGAAACGGGCTGTTGTTGGTTCGCTACATCTGTTGCTTGGCCTTCACTTTCGTCCGATAACGTATAATTTGACTGGAATTCCGTTCACTTCTTAATACACGGTTCGATACGGTCCAATATTATCAAAACATGTGCAAAATAATAATAATAATAATAATAATAATAATAATAATAAATACTTATCATGTTTAATTACTTCCTGGCTACCATATTTCTTTTACGGTCCATTAAACTTCAATCTGTTAATGACCTAACAAACAAGGTTTCCGTTCCTGTACATATGTTCTCCAGTTCTTCATCGAGACAATTCGTACTCTTATAAAAAAGTAAAATAAATAAAAGAAAACAACAAGAATATCAGTCAACCCATCGAGATTCTCCAAGAGTGGTGAGTAATTCGTTGCTGAACACGACTTTCGAAGATTATATTACGTATTATAACAATTCAGATTTTGGTTAGTTTCTTTGTAAGAAGAAGGTTTTACAAGCATTATGTGCAAATCCATTCTACAAACCCCAGCCTGAAGGACTATGATTTTGTATTCAGAGGAATTCTGTTCTAGAACCAGCTGACTTCTGCACAGATATCGTCTGCCCTTTGGTTTATTTAGAAGTATCCTAGGCTTTTGAATTCCAAATCCAGTGAGTGACTACTAACTTGTTACTTTGAATGAAAGTGTAGTTGTTCATGAATGCAATGTGTTAACCTACAGACGGGCCAAATTATACGAATCTTCTACCTCAGCTTTTATGTATAACAAAAATTCTCGTCTTCGTTTACTTCTTCCAACCCACTTTTAATCGTGGTAAGGTTAACTTATTGAAATTAACCCTCGTTTAGCACTTGACGTTTATAACACTATAGTCATTTAGAATTTGATAATGGTAGAGATACCGAAAGCTTCAGTATGAGCAATTAGATGTTTGTCGATAACCAACGACAAAGTCAGTATTCCAAGGTTTGCTAACAAAATAAACCTGACTATCACTTATTTTTGCTACACTGACGAAATAGATAGTACCCCATCGCTGACCAACTATGTGACGCCTTTCATGTATATTTGTGCATGTACATTCGCATGTGTATGATGTAACTCAACTTCTCTACAGGCATCGAGGCCCACTATGTCACGACGGTGCAAGGTGGCGGAGGTATAAATACTGGGTTTCGAAGCGGGCAGTTCAGTTACACCTGGCGATTTTACAAGTGTGAGTCGAAGTGATTGTTGCGATTTACTGGAAAGTGATTATTCTGTTAATTAGTACAAAACTGTAACAAGGTGATATTTATTGTTGTTTGTTGGACAAATGTAACTTGTATTATTGTATAAGAGTGCCTGTGTTCATTTCTAATTCTTCTTTATGTCTGATTAAAGTTTGTAATTAGACTTCATTGGTGTCAGTTATTCTGTTTCCACTGTACAACACGACGATTCATGAGACTGTCGTAACTATACTGTTACTTTTCTTATTTTCTTCTTCACTTCATGGGCTTAAATTCAGCACGTTCCGATTTTACGTAGTGCCGGACCATCGTTCATGTGATCTAACATGATGCTGTGCTGTGCATCTAACATTTGTCCCACAAGGAAACTGTGTGTGTGTGTGTGTGTGTGCGCGCGCGCTCTTTACAGACATAGCTGCCTACCTTCTCTCAGCCGCAGTCTCCGATCTTCTCTACCATCCCATTTCGCATCTCCGATATTTCTTCTTTCCATCGCCTTGTTCTCTTCATATCTCCAACAATGTCGAGACCTCCCTCTTCTTCTTCTGCTTCCTAAAGGACTCCAATTCGTAAACCTTACTCTGCACATCTCATCTCCAATTCTTCTTTTGTATCCATACCCACCCTTGTTTACTGTGGGTAAAAAAGGTGAAATAACTAAGCACACTTTTTCCACCTTTATTCTCTTTCGTATTTCGTCGTTGGTGATTCTGTCCATTCTGTAAACTCTACCTCGCCTTCAGTAGTCCATTTCCGTTATTGCTGTTTTCTTTTTGCCTAACTATAAATGAAAATACTTCAAGCTATTCTTTGATATCGCCATTTCTAAATTAAAATTCAAGCTACATCCACACTTTTATTTACTGAATGAATAAATAAGAACATTACCATTCATAAATCAATTACGTCTTCAGACGATTCTGTCTTGTACAGTACAGTCGCCCGAAAGCCCCGATTTCGCTTATGTCATAAGTGTGCTGTATACATCAGGAAGGAGATTCCAGCGCTTCTTCAGTATTTGTTCTTATAAATTACGATGTACAATTTATCTGTCGATGATAAATTGCCGCATCATCCTGGTAATCAAATTTCATTGCCTTTCTATAGTGCAGAAAATTACATTAATAATTAAAGGTAACTCGTGCGAAAGATTAATCACAGCGTCTCGCAGATGTATAACATTGTTTGCCAGGTAATATAAAACTAGTCGGAATATAAAATTTAATTTATCGTTGTAAAACGAGAAGGAGAAAAATAAACCTCGCCACGTTTTATTGGCTGGTTCGTAAAAACTGTTTTTTAAAACACAGCAAAACTAATTAAACGCTCACGTGTACATACGTATACACACGTCCGCTCTCTGCCTCTGTCACACGTCCCCTCTCTGTTCGTATCATTTGGTTAACTGAATAAATTAAATTTTTAAGAAATCTTGTGTCACACAAAAAGTCTGTGATTCTTAACAGTCTGTAATTTCCGTTGCAGTAATTTAATTCAGTAGCGTACGGCATTAGAAAGGATTTTATTCGCTAGAAAATGAGACGAAAAGAATTCGTACTGTTGATACATTATAGGCTAAACAGAATCGTAGATCCTGGCTTACCTAACTTGAAGTCTCAAATTGCAGACCGTGTAAGGATAAGACGAATTTAAAGAGTCGCAAAAAGTGTTACAGTTATTTTTCGGATCAGTTGTTATTATTAAAGGGTTACTATTCAGTTAATACAATTCAGGGCTATCAAGTTATCAGTTTTCACTTTCAAGGTTTAGATGTGTCACCTTTTCCGTCTTTATATCCTTGCATCTTTTCGAAGCCTTCTTCATTCTTCCTTACGAAGTCGCGCTTTCCTCTATTTTTTGACATTCATCCTCTTCGCATCCTTTTCCATGCGTTTTTTCAATATTCTTCTGTATATTTATGTCATATTTAGAAGTTATCAATCTGTTGTTTTATTCGTCTGTCTGTATTTCTCACCCTGTCTGATCTAGAGCGATCTGGAAGCCACCTTAAGATCACTATCTCTTACAGAAAGACGACAACAGATATACAAGCAGGAAAGTCATAGCTAATACCCCAGGAGGGAATTAAGTAAAATTCTGTTAACACTAAAAAAAAAATAATATATACAATCATATTTAAGATGTCATTAATTTTTTTAGAATAATTTAAAATTATCAAACTTTTTCTAATTTTAAATTTAAAAAAATCTAAAGCCCTCTTTAAGGAAAGTGAAACATTTTAATTAAATTTAATTTCAAAAAAATGTTTTCTTCCTATTCTTCTAATACGCATAACATGTTTTTATATTTAAATGTTTCATTTGTTTTCAAAAGTGAGACTTTTTCGTAATTGTCGTTTCCTCGCTAGAATTCACTTTAAACATATCAGCCAATGGGAAAGACGGTAAAGGGAAGAGAAAAGTTCTTATAATTTGGATAGCAAAGTACATATTAGTTAACGTATAGCAATAGTATTACTCTCTAATTTTACAATAACATTATTCGAGACAGCAAATTCATGTGTAGCGAATACTGGCTTTTAAAAAACTGATAAAAAATAAATTTTCTTTACAGATCCTTCTGTAATAAATCTTGGTGTAAGTACCGTTCTGTTCCGATTCAGAGGATAAAAGAATTGCGGGTATGCTGATGTGGCAATCCACAAAGTCGCGTACATTACATTACACCCGTGTAATTTATGCTGTCCGCTATACACGAATGTTTTTTATTTCAAATACTTTCCGTTGTTATCCATTGTTGCATGGCATCTGATTCATACGGCTGATAACGTAAAAACATTGGAGCCAAGATAAAGAAATGGAATTCCTTATTTTGCACTGACACACAACTGCTCCGTCGCATACTTTCTTTTTCTCTATGTCTTTTGCCTTTTGCTGTGCTCGACTATACGAGATAGATATATTTCTTGGAATATTTTGTAGATATGTTCCAATAACATTAACGTGCTGATGTTAATATTACATTACAGACCTGCAGTTACTACTAAAATTTCGAACATACACACGCGTATATTTATAAATTCACAGAATCTACAAATACAGTTTCTGTTCTTCAGTTTTTCTTCAATCATTTCGATTCTGTTTGTGATCCTTCACGTTTCTTTCACTCAAAGCTTCTCAAATCCTTCAGTTCAATATTTTGTTGCCCGTGTCCCAAGAAAGACTTTCGCCATATTTGCTGGTTTCCATTTCACGGCTTGTTTGAGTAATCTGGTAACGTTTGAGTAGGCTTGTTTGAGTAATCTGGGTTGTTTGAGTAATCTGGTAATCTGGTATACTTCTAGAGGGGGGGCGTCAAAAATAATTTGTCTTTCTAATATGTTTTACTCTACAATTTCGTTTACTCACAGTAATTATTTCGGCATTCTCTCAAAAACGTATATGTAGCACTATGCGGTTGTGACCATCCAGCGTCTGGACCATTTCATGTGGCGAGAAAATAGGATTGGAACCCTTTGCAATGTGGTGCTACCAAAGAATCCCATGAGTGGAAAATGTATCAAGTAAGGAAGTTCTAGCGAGGATCACAACAAGCCGGAAACTTTGGAGACACATCCTGCTTACAACGGACAAAATGATTGGACATGACAGCCCAATAAAAAATGCCATTGAAGGCTTCAGAAATTCAACAGGTAGCCCATGTTAAGAGTAAATGACTGAAGTTAAGCAAGACGTCCATAGGAAGGTCTACACCGAGGTGAAGAATCTGGCGCAAGATAAACATAAACGTAGAACCGCAACCAACCAATCCTTGGACTGATGCCCTTATGATGGCTATCCTCATTTTCTAGACATCTTCTTGAAGACGTCTATGAAGTAACGATACTATGTATTCTAGATGTCATAGGCTATAGAGTTTAGTGAAAACATCTCAAGAGAAATTATTCTTGTATTATCAAAGTTATTATTTCTTACCGCTGACGTTTCGGCAGCAGGCGCAGCAGCCATATTCAGAACAGAAAATGGAGTATGTATGTTTGTAACATTGGAAGAAGACATAGGCCGTCAATGTATGTAATATTGGTATGGAGACTTAGGCCGTCAAGAGTTCATAACTTAATAAGTCTTTTTTTATCTTTTTTTATCGTAAATACTCTTTCGCAGATATTCTTTATGTAGAATATTGTATTCCTCCTTTCTCATGAATATTCTATTTTCCTTGTTCTTAAACACTTATCTCCAGACTATTCAGCCGACTTAAGAGTTTTCTGCCACAGCTAGTTCGGCAGCTTGTATTTCAATTTAGTCTCTTCCTTTATTACCAAGTTTCACTTCCTAGTATTTTCGTATAGAATTTTATATATTTTAATCGGCATTCCGGGTAAATTTTATTCGAAACATTACCGCTCAGATCAAATTAAAACATTTGTAGCAGCATCGGTTTTGGCTTTGGATGATGTAACGGTGGGTTTCCAAACGTGAATTCACTTGTCGGTTTTGTTTAGTTTCGACAGTTTTGATATCTGCCAGCGCGAATACACTATAGAAAACTGCTCGTTTCGAGAACGTACGATAATTAAATTTTACTTCCATGTTCCTTAAGGAAATGGAAGTATGGTGATGGCAAAAAAAATCGTGTTCGAGATTATTGCAGATTCTGATTGTACTACACTCAAAACATGAAAAAAAGTCATTTTTCGAAATGTGTGTGTGTGTGTGTGTGTGTGTGTGTGTGTGTCTTGGTGTCTGTGTGTCTGTCTGTAGATTTTTTCTATGGCAAACGATAACAGCCACAAATTCAAACAGAATCAAATAATTTTTTGCATACAGCCCTGATTTGTTGAGTACTCAGACATGTTGTTTTTGGTGAAGATCGGTTAAGGGAAAGGGGTAGTTTACCTGCAACGTTTTATGTTTTAACTAGGGTATTTTCTATGGCAAAGGATAACAGCCGCAAATTCAAACATAATCAAATAATTTTTTGCATGCAACTTTGAATTAAAGAGTTCTCAAGACCTATTGTTTTTGGTGAAGATCGGTTAAGGGGAAGGGGTAGTTTACCTGCAACGTTTTTTGTTTTAACAAGGGTACTTTCTATGGCAAACGATAACAGCCGCAAATTCAAACAGAATCAAATAATGTTTTGCATACCTCTCTGAGCTATAGAGATCTCAATGTCCGTTGATTTTGGTGAAGATCGGTTAAGGGAAAGGGGTAGTTTACCTGCAACATTTTATGTTTTAACAACGGTAATTTTTTCTATGACGAACGATAACTGCCGCACATTCAAACAGAATCAAATATTTTTTTGCATACGTTCCTCAGTTGTAAAAGACTGAAGGCTTGTTGATTTTGGTGAAGATAGGTTAAGGGAAAGGGGTAGTTTACCAGCCACATTTTATGTTTTAACAAGAGTAATTGTTTCTATGACGAACGATAACTGCCGCACATTTAAACAGAATCAAATAATTTTGTGCATGCCTTCCTCAATTGTAGAGAACTCAATGTCCGTTGATTTTGGTGAAGATCGGTTAAGGGAAAGAGGTAGTTTACCAGCAACATTTTATGTTGTAACAAGAGAACGTTTTCCATGAAGAACGATAACTGCCGTAAATTCAAACAAAATCAAATAATTTTTTACATATGTGCCTGAGTTGTAGAAGACACTAGGCCTTTTGATTTTGGTGAAGATCGGTTATGGGAAAAGGGCAGTTTACCTGAAACATTTTTTGTTGTAACAAGAGTAAAGTACTTAATTTTGATAAATAAAGTATCCTGATAAGAAGGTCTTAATAATCCACTGTAGAAACGTAGATGAAATATCTATAAATGAAGAGGCTAGTTGAACGGGGTGGGGGTAATTTTCTATAAATGAAAATTATAGTTGAAGGGGGAGGGGATAATTTTTATATGTGTACTACGTTATCGGCAACAAAGTAGTAGTTTGTTGTTAAAATTCCTTCCCGGGCTGTTTGGCCGTAGCCCAATGTTTTCTGGAAAACCAGACGTTTCCGCAGTGCCGTCGACTGCTATCATCAGTGAAAATCGAGTGCGATAACGTGTGGTGGTATACGTTAGTGACCACAGTACTGTGGGTAAGGCTGAAGCAATAGTGGAAAGAAGTAGTTTCTATGGAAACATTTCATTTCGAAAATGATTTTAAATATAAATCTTAGAACATGGAAGTCATGTATGGTTCTCCATACCGATATTTTTCATTTGTGTTGAAAAAATGCTGCAACACCTTGTTACTACTGAATTTCCCTTTCGGATCCGTATCTAATTAATTATTTTAATTTATTAATTTACCCTCTGATACTTTTCCTATTAACAGGCCTTAGCAAACTACTCACTTTTTTCTGTATAACATGTAAGACATCTTCTGTTTTATTAACGTCGTTTTAACTACTTCCAGTGGCGTAGCGTGGGTAATTAACAGCTGTTGCCGGTTGCTGTTAGGCACAAAACTTACCTTAAACGTTAATTATTTGTAACTTCTCTTAGAGTTGCACTTGTATTCGACTTGAACTCCACTTTGATTCGGCGATCCTTCTCTAAAAAGAGGTTTATAATGGAGTCATAAAATGTAGGCATTTTTTGCAGGTTTGTAGAATAGATTTTTGAATCGACATAGTCCAGACAGTCTGTTCTGAGCCTGAGTATTCCGCTGGAAAGTATATATGCCCCATAGGGTTGAAAAGTGACCGTTCTGCAGACGCACTTGTAATAGGAATTGTAACTACTTCATTTTGTTGCATAAAATAATAATTTCGTTTGTTTTGTCTGTTAATTGGTAAGAAAAGTATTCACCTCCCATATCTCTCTCTCTCTCTCTCGTATTTCGCTCTTTATCTAGGTATCGACAAGAGATACATAGGAGAATACCTATCAGTCTGTCTATCTCTAATTCGTCCTTCCTCATTGATGATTTACGAAGATATAATACAACGTAGGTATGCGGAAACATGTTAGTACTAAAAAAAAAAGCAGTACGCATACTGCAGAAAATTGGCAGGGAAGATTATTGATAAGAAGCAGTGAAACATATGTTTCACGCTGTTTTAGCCGGCGCTTGGCAAATTAAACTGTCACCCTCAAATGGAATCCGAATTGATTGTTTTCAGCTACAGATAAGAATTCAGATAAAAGTACCGACAATAAAATTTCGCGAGACAAGATACAAACAATTTTTAGCGTACTTATTGGGTTTCATTCCCAACTGCTAACCGAGAACAAAGTAACTATTTAAATTTTACACACGTTCAAATTATGATAAGTTGCAATAACACTTGGTTATGTAACAGAATACGTAATAAAATGTTCATTATAATGAGCAAAGTTTTGGTAACGTTTACAGTCTATTGACTTGTATGTGAACAGTCTATTGACTTGTATGTGAACAGTCTATCCTGGTTTTTTGTGAAAAAATATCTTTTCAACCAGTGAGAGTTTGAGGAAATTGGTAATTTTAAAACACTCATTTCACTTCTGTTGACTCTTTTTACCACAAACTAACTACAAACTGCTGAGATCAAAATCACCGTCTTGCTTGATATTTCCCTCAGTATCTGTGTCTGAGAGTGACTGAAAACATTAAATTTGTGTATCGTCATGAACTGTCAGATCTACAAACTAAACACTTGTACAGTCTGTATAGAGTTTTGAGTGTATGCCTAGATGTCCTGGCTACCGAGTCGCCGTGTGATTGGTCAGACGTCAGGTTTTGTACTCAGTCTTGTGACTCTTGACTTTACAAGCACATCTACAAAATGTGTAATAAGTAAATCTCTAGGTGTCTTTGTATTCATTAAAGATTTCCTTAAAAATATATTACTTCCAGTTGTTCTTTCATATTCAAAACTTGTTTCAGTACTTCTTTTCAAAACGTTTAACAGATTATCATCATCATCATCATTATCTTCATCAACCTCAAGGATTAGGCTCATTCTGAACCTGTTCCGGGACCCACTTCGCTCTCGGCCGTCCTACATCTCTCTTCCCCATCTGTCATTGCTAGCGCTGGAATCCTGTCACCCGCCATTCTTCCCAAATGTTCACACCACCTTCTTTTGTTGCTCCTTAGCTGTTCCAACAATGGGTCGACCCCCCCAGTTCCTTCATTTCTTCTTTCTATCGAGAATGGTACAGCCCAGAGTATTCCTCATAAACTTCATCTCCGTTGCCTGAATCTTTGCTTTGTCTCTATCTGTCATAATTCTGGCCTCATCTCCATACATCAAAACCGGTACCGCTACAGTGTTAAAAAACCTTATCCTTGTTTCCTTCTTTGTCTTATTTTTAAGGTATCCGTGAATTGTTCCACAGATATTCATAAATTTGTTTAATTTTACATCCAGATCAATCTCTGTCGCATATGTAACGCAACATCCCGAATAACTGAAATGCTGGACTCGTTCCATAATCTTTCCATCTATAACTATCTTAGTTCTTACCGGTTGCTTCCCTCTGAATGCCATTGTTTTAGTCTTGTCCGCCGATATTTGAAAGCCATATTCGTCTGCTATTCGATTTAGTATGTACATTGATTTTTGTAGTTTATCCTCGCTAGTTTAACACATTATTAAAACAATATTTTTCCAGTTTTTTATTATTAGTGTAAAGTCATAAAGAAACAAAAATTCTTCAGTTATAAACTGTTTAAGATGAAAGTATAATGTTGATACAGTGTGGGTCATTTGACAAAAATACATTTGCTCATAATTATTAATGCGAAACTACTTATGACCCGCTCTGCTTATATGATTAATGAATTACACAAGAAAAGTCTAAACAACTTCATGGTGTAAAACACAAATGATGAACATGAATTAAATAACACACTCTTTGTAATTTTCGATTTATTTCTTTTTAATAAATTGAAAACAATAACAGTAAAACGTGCAATAAAGTTAAGGTAGGCATCGTCTACCTTAAGACGATGAAGAAGAAGCCTCCCTCTTTTACTCTCCCTCCTTCTCCTGCTCCTCTTTCGTCTTCTTCTTCTTCGTCGTCTTCTTCTTATTATTCTTAGTCTTCGTCTTCGTCTTCATCATCTTCTTCTTCTTCTTCTTCTTCTTCTTCTTCTCCTGCGTATTCTTCTTCTTCTCCTACTTCTTCCCGTAGTTGTGATAAACTAATTAGACATGAAACGGGTGTCTGGTTGCCCAGCGTGAAAAGATCTCATTGCGCATGCGTAGCTTTGACGCGTTGTTTTTGGAGATTTGTGTTTAGAACAGGTGTATGGTTGGTGTATGCTTATCCCACTTCCAGCACTGCCTTTCCTGCTCCCCGCTATGATCTGCGAGAAACCGTTTCGTGTCTTACTATTTCATCTGTACAACTCTACCGGGGCACGGTCTCCTTATTAATTCTAGTTCTGACTAGATTGATCCCTAGCCACCGCTTGCCAGTTTGTCACATTCATCAATTCTCGACCGTCAGTAGGTGTGTCAGTTCGCCAGCGAGTTGCAGGTCTCACATTTTCTACTGTCAGTTGTCTCTTACTACTACTTTACCACTCATAACGTACATTCTTTCCATTTGACCTGCCCACTTAAGTGGTTAAGTCGTATTTCAATAAGTTGTACTACATTTTTGTCTTCATATTTGTGTCTGATGCCTCACCTTCTTCTTATCTTGCGAGCCCACAGACTTCTTCTTTTCTTATGAATTTTCTTTCAAAAGTGGCCAGCATTTTTTTCTGTTTTCTTTGCCAGAGTACACGCTTTTCAGCCGTGGACTCTGCTTGTCAAATCGTGTATACTCTTATTTTGATGAGAAAAAGTGGATCCACCAATTCCAGTTTGTCACACATTCTTAAAGTGATATTTTCATTTTGATTACTTTTAAAATAATAACAAGTTACTGTGTTTTTTTTCAATAAGTTTTCACATTTCCTTTCTCTAGTCGCTTTTTACAGTTTTGTCTTATCACAAACTTCATTTAATACTAAAATTGCGTGCCAGTCATATTCAGTGTAAGAGTTGTCAGTTCATTATTTTTTTTCTTGGTCACAAAAACAAGCACATCAGCTGACCACGTCATAAAAGAAAGAAAGGATTATCGCGTTTACCGATTTGTACGATCCGTCGTTAAACACGATGGAAGGAACTGTCAAAATTATCTGCGACAGACGCAATAAGGTGTGTCATTTGCGACCAGACGATGTTATCCGCACATCTCCAACTGCAGTCAGTGAATTTTAATAATGATTTATTCGGACTCAAGACCGGTGCAAAACGACTTTAAACGCACGCGAACCCATTGTCCTGTTGTGTTTCACACGAATGTACTGACTGTTTAACCGGTTATTATTAGACACAAAATTGTCGACTTCTGTTCCTTTTCCAAGAAAAAAAGCTGTTCCCATTAGATACAAATTATTGTATTATATAAATGACAGGCACACAATAATAATCCCTTCCACACACGCTGTATTCTTTAATTTTAAACCAGTTTCTGCTTGGACTCACACGAAATATTCATTATTTTTTGTATTTTATGTATAATTTGCATACAGTACCGAAGATAACGACACAAAACATATGTAAATGTCACGGGAAGAGAACTAAAGAACTAAAAATTATTACGACGAAGTCGCAATCAAAGGCTCGCTTTTGGAGTCAGGGCGTCGCATCGTGTCCATTCGAGGTTGGCAGTTCTGCCGCAGATTTGTAACCCGTGTTCGAATTTAAGTTGTAACACGATAGTGTTAGTTATCGAAGCGGAAAAGTGCGCTCGACATAATTATGTGCCGTAACCGAATACCCTCTGTGCCTCGTGGCTACTTGTGGTAATTATATTTTGCAGAGGTGTCGCTTTACCTCTTTGGCGTTCTTGTTCTCAGCTCAAACCACATACGGCGGTCGGACCCGCGACCGTAGTAGTCGTTAAAATGTCACGGCCGTTAACGGGACACAATAAGTTACTTTCAGTAACAAATCTGCGGTTTTATCAGTTAACTTTATCGCGATCGGTTCGGCGTTAGTTTTATTTGAGAAAGTAACGGCGTTGTGTTATAACTCTGACGCTTTATATTTCTCTTATTTTAGTTTTTGTACATGTGAAAGTGGATACGTATGCTAAGTTACGATAAACTAACGCTTGAAGTAATATAAGACAAGTCAGACATTTGTAGGCGGGTTCACTAAAGAAACGCCATCTTAGGCTACGTCCGTATATAGTTATCATTAATTATTCTTCGTGTTTATTTTTCCTTATCCTAATCACAATCAGATGTGGTGCTTACTCCAAATAGTTCGCTTTTTATGCATATGAACACTTGTGGAAGAATCTGTTTCTCCAACGAAAACTGACTTTGTTCTGAAAATATTTATTATCTTCTTAATTCCTAAGAGTCGCCGCCGTTTTGTTACCTTCAAAGAGGCTCTCCATCTTCTCACTGAGAGCTTCCCAATTCCTTTCCTCTATACCTTGTCTCTGCGTAGAATATTCCAATCCTGTCTTTCTACGATCTCATTAGATGCCCTCACTCCCTCTCTTCCGCCTGGATTAAGCCACCCGTTTTCAGCTCTCTTAACGTGGGCATAAAACAATTTCTTTTGGCTATAGGTTCCCGCGCCCACCTACATCAGGCTTCCTCACTCTGCCACTTTCTAGACAATTCCCGCAACTTCTGAAATAGGCCTATTCACCTCTGTTTACCGGAAGCTTCCTGTGAGAGTTTTTATCGACTTCTCAGAGTAACGATAGTTCCATTGATAGAAATTTATTTATTACGTATCGATTTATCCGACACTTCGATTCTAAACGGATCGAAAATCTGAATTTCAGTGTTAAAAATTTCTCATTTTTTCGCCCTTAGTTCGTTGTTTGTTATGAATACAGCTAGCAGCATCGTCGTCTATTCTCTAGTCACTTTACTTATGCGATCTTCCCATATGCCATATCTTCTTCAAGTCGTATGCTCCTTTGTATTGCTCTGCATTCCGTTTCCCTTTAATCCTCCTTCGATAACTGGATGAACCAGTCCTTTCTTCTGCCAGCTCCAAAAATCCATCTCTCCTTTATTACCCATAAAATGTTTATCCTCCGTCTTTCCGCACGAGTGAAAGGGTCCCCGACCACCGAACCGCCGTGTGGTTACCCATCCATCAAAGTTTTGTATTCATAGATGTGGCTCTTGAAATTAAAAGTGGATACGACCGTATGTCTGGATATTTCTTATTTTATCAATATACGTACTTACCTTATCAAGCTTTTCATGTAATACTTTCTTCAAACACGTGTAATGCTAGATTTTTTTTGAAAAAATTGTGATTGTTGTGAACACACAGGGGCAGGTGTTGGCTGTCACAGCATTGATGAATGTGTACGCTAGCAGCAACAATCGTTCAAAGAAATGGGTTGACAGACAATTGATATACGCCTTGCTCTACATGAACAATAAGTATAGCCGTAGCGAATTGGGTGAAGCGTGTTACTTTGTTTCGAACGGACGCGTAACGAATTGACCAGCACAGAGTTTACTTAGAAATACTTTGTACATAGTCGATAGTATTGTGGACGATACGACGACACTGCTTAAAAGGGTAGACGAGAACTCAAGGGATGAAGCAATTGAGAAGAAGACGAAACAAAGAAATAACGAGGTCACACACAGCTGGAATCCAAGTAACTCTTGAAAGGAAATAAAAGCATGCTTAGCAGAGAAGGTGTAGCGAGGAGACACTGGTACAATACCACGATTCGACATGCTGGAAGTAGAGAAGTGTCAAGGAGAGAAAATTTATGGCTCGGACAGAAAGACTACTGAAAGGATTAATCGACAGGCGAGAATATTGCTTTTTCATGGAATCGAGTAGGAGGAGAGTTTAACCAGTCTGGGGATGACTACGTGAACTAGTGACGACCAATAGGAAGCCGAGGATTGACAAGGGTTGGACATCTAGACTACATCTCCATGGTGATGAAATCAGAGAACGAATCATCTGAAGGTGGTGGAAATGACTCAAGACGTTGGGTGGAGTTTTATCCGGAATTCGAGATGTTGGGAGAAGAATTATCTGGAACTTAGGACCAGAGGCCAATAAGACACAGCTAGAGGGGTTGGACATAAAAGTTTGAAGTAGCTTGGTGGGAACGAAGATTATAAAAGATAGTGTTCGCCAAGAGGAAGAGAGTACTCAGTAGACTCTGGCCCGTGCTATCTAATCCGGCAATGACCCCCCGGCTAGGTAAGCTCATAGTCAACACGTACGTGTTGCCCGTGATTACCTACGCCTGTCCTGTTTGGGGATACCTGGCTCGTGGTCATAGAACAACGCTCCAGCGCGTACTCGACCGGGGACTGAAGCTCGCGTGCAAAGTCCCCCGGAGGTACTCTTCTCGTCTTTTGAGGAGAGGACTCGGTGTCCGCTCTCTTGATGACACCGTGAGACGCCTGGCGCGTAGATTCTATGTTCGTTCCGACAGAGTGACCCACAATTCCCTCATTGCCGGACTTGGTAAATACACCCCGCGACCAGGTGAGTCCTGAAAGCGACCTCGTTTGCTAGTCCCGGTGGTATAATCCACCAATCGCAGGTCGCTTCAGACCCCCCCATAAGTAGATAAAAAGTATAAATAGAAATCCAACAGACCCAGTGGCAGGAGTCCTATCTGAGACTCGGGACACTGCACTACTCGCGACCCGCGCTTCGCGCGGGCCGCGCAACCCCCAGTTGTGTGTGAGGAAGAGAGTTCTATTTTATTTCCGTAGAGACATGAAGTCGTCTTAACAGAGTTCTATTTTATTTCCGTAGAGACATGAAGTCGTCTTAACAGAGTTCTATTTTGTTTTTCGTAGAGACATAAAGTCTTCTTAACGGAGTTCTTTCTTGTTTTTCGTAAAGGCGTGAAGTCTTCTTAAGAAAGTCGTGAAATCATTTTCTTATTGTGACAGTCGTTTAAATAAATTATTCTTAAATAAGAATCTACTAAAAGTTGTAATTCAGTGTTACGAATACAAGTAGACTTAGAACATTAACTAACAATGTATTATACGGACGTTTTGTTTTAAACATAAACAATCTACAAGTGTATCGTTCGGTATAATATTAACCGATGAATTGTAGTGACATAAACGATTTGTAAACGAGGTCAAAGTGATATGTGTATATAATCAAGGACAATGTACGCGAAACTTGTATGAACTATATACAAAGTGTATCAAGGTCAGTCAATATAATTATCTTAAATGCGGAACTGTGAATGAATAAGTGAAATTACAAAAGACTTGTAGTATGTAAATCTGATCTTTACGCGAGAATTGGCGATGTAATGACACAGGAGTGCGGGACAGACGTGGTAAGTGGAAACGGCCGTGTTCGGATCAACAACATTTTAAACAAGTGACAACGGCAGCGCTGGAACGAGGATGGGAAATTCAGAGTTTAGCCAACACACTATGGATACTCTATACCAAGTAAAATTTTATATATTATGTTAACGTAGAAAAACCACTGACCTGTAACTTAAAAAGAATCCCGCTTGAGTAACTGTAACTTACAAAGAATCCATACTTGAGACAACATAATCTTAAATAAACAAAATTCAATATAGTAAACATATTAATTAAAGCGGACCATAAATTTGGGGTATGAATACATTAAAAGTAACAATAAATGTGTATAATTAGAAGTAGTAATGATGTGTATTTTATGTATGTGTTCTATTTCAGGGATCTAAGGAGGAATTGTTTATTTAAGTACCATTTACAGGAATATATGTATTTCGTATGTGTAATGTTAGATGATAAGATCATGAATATAATAAACATGTTTTGAGAACCCAGATCCGCAAAACTTTGTATTATTTGATACACCTTTTGATAATTAATAAACAGTCACTTAATTACTCACTTTTAATCAAAAGAATATGCATATAACAGCATAACTAATTTACATTTTTACACAGTCTGTAATTAATAAATTTGTCAATTAATTAATTAAATATATTAATCATCCTATTAATTAAATATAATGCATAAATTCGCGTTATACACGTGTCACGTCTTCTTCATTCTGGCGCCTTGATTTTTCAGTCGTCTCTTTCAAAAAATGCAGTACTCCATACAAATATATTTTTAAAACTTCTTTGTTAACAGTAACTCAGTATTTGACATTAACGTTTGTCTCCTCTGGAAGGAAACTCGTTTAGCCAGCACTGTTCTGACAATTATATCCCTCTTGCAGCACCTAGCAGTTCACTTGCCAGGTAACTAAATTTGTACATTACATTCGTATGGCTTTACTTCCTCAAATTTTACTCGTAGAATTGCTTGGTTCGAACTTTTATACAACTTGTCTTCTTGCATTTTCCGTATACTCCACGTAGAATAATTCATATTTACGAGACAGCAAATGAAAAATGGCTGCCGTGGATGTAGCCCAACTTCTGACCGAACACATCCGACAAGGAGTCACGGCCTCAAATTCGGAAAATCAAAACATTGCGAAGGCTTAACTTAGATCGTGAGAGCTGAAACGATACAGCCTTACACTCTTTCGCGTATATCAATTTTTTTCCAATAATGAAGGAAAATTAGCTAATTTTGTGACAAAAACAAAATAAAAAAATGTTGTCTCCCATGCGATCAGAAGAATTTGTGTTGTGCTCTAGACTTCGTTTATAAAGAAAATAAATAATTCTTTTAAAAGCAGAATCTTGTACAAGGTCGATAGTTTGTTGTTTTGCATTGGAACGCTGCTAAACCTTCGGTATCGATTTTTATGACGCACGGATTCTTGCGCCATTTATTTTAACTGCATATACAAATGACCAATATTACAAATGTCCGTCTGTCTCCCCCCTGTCATTCTCTCTCTCTCTCTCTCTCTCTCTCTCTCTCTCTCTCTCTCTCTCTTTTCCTAGCGTGCATTCGTTATTGCACGTCCAGTGACAAATTTCACTGAAGGCAGTGAAGATGAAACATCGGCGCGACAAACGAGGAGCGCAGCAGGTTGACGCCCGCCGGCGAGTCTCGCTGTACATGTAATGCTAATGAGTAAATAATTATCGCACATTATGTACGGCAGGCAACAGACTTGCAGATTCTACCTGTTCGGGAGACGAAACGTATCCTGATGTTTTTGTTTTTGTTTTTGTTTTATCCTATACACACACACACCCGTATGGCCGCGAGGGAATATTTATGTTTCGTGTTTGTGTGTGGTTCGCTTGTGTTTTATATAATATTCTCTATTCTTTTTATGATAATTACAGTTTACCGTCCGACGTGGAAAGTTTTAAATTATTGACAACTAGATGGTTCCCCAGAGGTGCGTGTGTTACTCGTATAAGACTAGCGACCGGACAGCCGTGGTCTGAGTGGATTCGTGCGGTCGCTGAACAATCGTGCGAACCAGAATCTGAAAGCTAAACCTGTTCATAAACTCAGAATATTATAAGATACATTTTTAGAATAAGAAGCACTTTGTCACTTCCCTGTCATTATAGTTTACTTAAAATACCAGCTGATTTAAATACTGTGCTGTCATTAATATAGATTATGTATTTTGTTTAACTATTTTTTGAAACATACTTGCTCTAACATATATATTCGAATTTTGGTTTGTGTATCTAGTAAATAATGTTTTACACAATGATTTTGACCTCTTTTAATTAGATACTTTCCTAGTTTGCTATTCTTATTAACACTAGCTTTTTTATTCAAGGATACCTTTAAAACATTTTTATGCAAACAAATCTAAAGTTTTCCAAAGTTTGAAGTTTGCCAAATAAGTATCTACTTTCCTCTTCGTTCAAACAAAGGTATTTACCGAATGCTTGGTTAAAAATTCTGTCAATTTACTAAGTTGCATTATTCATCCTCTTGAATTAGTGGTTATACTTATCCACGGACGATAAGGATGTGTTTGTTTGACGCCCTTTGATGACACAACTTGATTCGGAGATAAGAAGTTCGGACCAATTCACAATTACGAAAATCATTCGAAACGGAAACTCCGATCGCGCGTAATTTTGTAGACGCAGTCCATCGATTTGTGCATGCGCGGCATGTTAGTTTGGTTTATTGAGAGTTTCGCAAGCACCGTTATGAGATTATTGTTTAGTATACGCTCACAACATACTTAATAAAAACGAGTAATCTCATAAACATTTCCGCTAAGTATGACGTTTCCTCTGTGTTACTTTTCGTACAAAAAGTAAGTGAATCAAATTACTAAGGTGTGTAGGGAAAATGCGCGAGACAGCAAAGTGCGGAAGTGGTGATGGGACTTCAGTGGCGTACAATACGCACGCTGAAGACTTGGTGGAGGCTCTTACTTGTCAAGACGAATTCATGTAACATGTAAGTGAAGACGTTTGTAAACGACGCGATGAATTCAGCGACAGGTTTCCAAAATTTTCATGAACTGTTGCTTATAAAAGGATCCAGTTTTTTCACCTAAAAGTGTGTGCTAGGTGTGCTCACTGATGTCGCCAAAATAAACAGAGAACGTCATCGACATGAAACGTCTAAGTTCAGGATTGTCCTATAGAAGACCGATTGTTCCTTGAACTGGAAACACGTGATCCCTGAAGACAAAACGTAGATTTGGACCAGTCAGCACCTGCTTTGCCGTCTCGACTGGGCGAATCTCAGAGTATGGGAGACCGCGAGGTGTGCAACGCCTAATTGCGGGAGCCATCGCCCTGATGTGGCAACTCGTCGTTACGGACGGACGACTCGCCTTCGGGCATGCCAGCGCACCTCTAAGCTCCTGCGGGGGCGCGCCTCAAGCCTGGCGACTGGCGGAGCAAAATAAAAAGTGATGCCCCCACGTCATGCATGTATCATCATGTATTCGTGGACCGCACCCTAACACCTTGTGTCGAGCAAACGACCGCGCTGTACTGTTGGCACCTTACGTTCATCAGGCTCCGGCTTGGACAACGCAAACAAACCAGGGCTCGAGACGCCCCGTGCATCTTCTGTCTCTCTGTAGATTTTGAATATGAATCCCGAAATAAAATAGCAGTCGATGGAGTAGAAACAAAACTCGTTACAGGAAACAAACATATTGAAGACGTGAATGGTGATTCAAAGTCGTCGATGCGGCCTTTCCTGGTGTCGTGATGACAACACACGGCACACAGTGCCGCCGGTATGCGTGGATTACTTAAGAAATATAAATATAATGTCTTTTACTATACTGAGTGTAGCTCACCTTTTTAAGCTTGTGAAAAATTTCACGGCTTTGAAAATTCTGGCGGCAAACTACTGCGAAGAGGTGATAAAGAAGCTTATTCCACGCTACGACAAATGTCTTCACAGTAATAATTATTATTATACAAAACTTGGGACAGTCCAAAGAAATATAAGGCTGTAACCGCTGCCAGAATAAATTTAAAAAATAACGTTTCTTTAATGTACTGTCGGGCCTTACTTTCCGAGTACAAAACGTGAAAATTATGTCTGTCTGAATGTGGCACCACTGCCTACACTATCGTATGGCCCAACATGGTAGTTACCAAGTCGATTGGATTTTGTAAGTGCAGGAACCAGAAACGAACTTCCTTTAGGCGGTACAAGAGAGTTCAGGACAGACCTTAACTCGTAATGATGGTATACGGCCAGCATTAGAAATTGTAGAGATTGCAAGAAAAACTCGTCATTTAAAAACAGACCCGTCATTGAAAAGTTGTGTTACTCACGCTGCTTCAGATACGGAATCTCTGTTCACGCAGGCATAAACGGTACGCCGCGCGTGGAAGATGGACGTCCGAGGCATTGCCTAATCCTACAAAATCAAACGATAAGGACGATTAATTCAAATAAAAATATTAATAATAAAACCTATATCTTTTTCTTCTTCTTTTTTATTTTCTTTTTCTTTCTCCTCATCCTCTGCTCTACTTCTTTCCTCCTCCCCTCTTCTTCTCCTCCTCCTCCTCCTCCTCCATCTTCTTCTTCTTCTTCTTCTTCTTCTTCTTCTTCTTCTTCTTCTTCTTCTTCTTTTCCTTCATATTTCTTCGTGTTTAGACTAAAACCTGTACCCACTTGTAATGTAATTATGATTAAATGTAAATGTAATTTACATTTGTGGCAATTAATTATTTAATTGTGTTTGCCGTGCCCCACGATCTTGGAGCACTATTTATATATAATGAAAAATTATATAATATAATTGATATCAAATCGTTAAAATTGATTTGTAACGTCTTACGTACTTTGGGCGTTATCAATATAATGATATTTTATTATATTGATTTGCGATAGATAATATGTATTTACTTGCTTTAATCGATTACTTTCATGCCGTGTGTTATACGACCATTTAATACTATGTATAACTATTCTGATTCTTATTAACAAATACTTGATATCATTTAGTAGATTAGCGTTATCAATTCATTTATTTTATTTGAGCATATGAAACTCTTGAAAATCTATTTTATCTTTCTCCAAAATTTAAGTTAATATCTGGGATGTAATTGGTAATAATGAACGCATATATATGATCAACTTAAATTACTAGTTTATTTATAATTCACAACAAATTAAAATTGTACATATGATATGTCGCTGTACCTGAAATACATACATATTTTATAAGAACAAATTCATGTTTCAATATATGCTGAAAACAAAGAAAAACATACATACATATATAAATCAAATAATATAACAATTCATATTCTACTTATTTAATGCGTTCATTAAATCCCAAATAGGCTTTTGTTAAAACATTCATTAATTACTTTTTATTCAGATTTATTCATTGCGTTTCTTAATAATTTTCTCAGGGATGAATTCTTTGAAAGAATCAGGTCAGTAGAAGTAACTAATTAGAAATGATTAAAATAATGGTTACTTGATTATTGAATATCCATTAGTTGTTGACGAAGTGACACATTTCGTCGGATGCTGTTTTATCACAATCACTTAACACTCACTCTTCCGGTCACTCGCGTTGGCGTTTGTTTATGTGAATAATTGAAGTTTAGTGTTCGATCAAATGTTCCATCTTACGGTGTATGTTGTGTGTTCGTTTTGACGTTAATGTACATGTCTGGTTTCACTTATCGCTGCTTCTTTAAATACTCGTATAATTTGTTAATTAGTTTAATATTTCATGTTCATTATGTTGTTAATAAGGTGTAGTAACACTATATTAAATTCAACTGTTTAGTATATCGTTTATGTGGTGATATCTGTTCGTATAACGGTCTGATTGTTCACTTTATATAATTCTTATCTAAGTCCGTTACGACACACTTCGAAATACACTCTTTAAAAGTTTACTAAGATTTACTATCATGACGTGAAGATATTACTAAGTCTTTTAAGTTACAGGTTAACGTACTAAGTCCCGTACTCGAGTTAATTCTCCGCACGATTAATGTACTCTTGTGAACTTAGAATAAAACTAACTCCGAACACTTAGAATAAACTGTTTGAAATCTGAGTATCAACTGTTCCGTACTTGAAATTAACTAACTGAAAATTTGAGTATAAAACTGTCTGAAGATTTGAGTAAAAATTGTTTCAAAAATTGAGTATAGACTGTCTCTCCTCCGTCTTGGACAGATAGTTTTATTAATTCGTCCCTACTCAAAATTTTGTCTCTGGCGCAGTTCACGCCTACTTCATTTTGAGATTGGTCAGTTTTGAATTTTCTTGGAATATTCTGTCCCACCATGTCGAGATCCTACGTCATAGTTCTTCCGATAGGTCTTCCGTTTCGGTTGCTATGGAAACACTCCTCACCACCAATTTTCTCCCTGGCTGAAGGCATCTGATAGGTTCTTAGACGTCCCCCGATTTTGCTCTGACGAACGTTGACCCTTTTCGTAGAAACTACGGCTATTAGACACTTGTCTATCAACCTATTGTCTGAAGTAAACTCTGTGTTTCTCTAGATTGCCATTATCTGTACTCTCGGTCCTCCTGGCGTATTGTTCTATGTTATACCCCTTTTTTGTGGCTATTAGTAATTTTGAACATCTGCTGGCTGGTGAAGTCACCCCAACTTTCCACTCGTAAATCCTGTCTGTCACTTAGACGATAACTCCAGCTGCGTAACATGACTTGAGTTTTTGTCAGATCTATCCTACTGTATTGTTTCTTAAGGTGCAGTGCATCCGTACCATTGTAATATGTAGTTTCACTCGTTTCTGTCGTTTATCGTATTCTGACGTAACATGGTCAAACATCTGCCACGATTCTCGGTACAAGTGTGAATGTCCTTGCCTATATTGTTCCAGCTGTAGTGAGCAATAATTCTGGACTACACTTTCCCTGTCATCTTGTGCCACCAATTTCTATAGTCGTATCGTACTTAATGTCTTTCTATTGTCAAGCTAGCGACGCTGTACTGACATCTTCTCATTACGCTTTATTTATTGCGCCAACTATAAGTCGTTGACACCGCCTCGTGTGAACGTACTCCGTCGAGGTGAAAATTTAAAAATTTTTTAAAATTTTTGCTCGTTACACACTTCTACTTGCGCTTATTAATGGAGGTAGTCTCTCCTGTTTTTCTGTGGTAGATTTTTCTCCTTAGATGTTATTCAGTATTCTTGCAGGAATACGAATGTGGTCCAGTTTTCCAAATCGCCTCTCATATTATTCTACATTCTTGTACACGCCCACGTATACTCTTCCTTTTTCCTATAGCTCTCGTGTGTCCCGCCAGTCTCCTTATAAGGTTTATCTCAATGAATATAAACATTTCCTTTATTATTAACACGTACGACGGTTCAGCCAGCTGGCGGTAATGGACGGACACTCACTGGATTCGCATTAGCGCAGCTGTACCGTTATCTTACTGTATGTTCACCTCCCTTACGAGGCGAGAAAGCGTTTTATAATAGCTTCGGCTAGAAGTGGCTGGCAGCAATAAAAGGTAGAGCTGTGTTTTCGCGATCTCACAATTACTACGACTGCTTGCACGCTCCGACGGTATTGCGTGCGTACGCGCGTGCGGGAACGTGTGAGGTGACACCGGGTCTTGGCGACCACCCGCTGACCGTACACAGTACGTGACTTGGTGTCGACAGAGTACAGTATCTTATTTGTAAACCATGCAGGGAACAGGTTGTCACGATGGATGTCCTAGCGCTAACCATTTGGTTTAACAAGGTTCCGATCTGGTTGTAAGCTTTCCTGTTATTTGTCACTGGTTACTTTAGTTACTTTATTCTACCATTTATTTGCTATCCTTTATTCTTTTTATGATTAATGAACTGGATATCATTGAAAGAATAATAACCGAGCTCTAAGAAAAGTCATGGAAATTAGACATGTTACGTTACGTATGTCACCAAAATAAGTGACTAACTTGGACAGGTGATTGGGCGATGATAGGATTCCAAGATAACTCACTTGATTTGGCAGCCCAAAGGCAGACGGAAATTTGGTGCCGGTGCGGAAGACTAACGGAAAGCGACGGATAAAAGTCGTAGAAAAAGAGACAGAGAGAGAGAGAGAGAGAGAGAGAGAGAGAGAGAGAGAGAGAGAGAGAGAGAGAGAGATATGAAAATTAGACCTTGGATTATGGTTTTTTTTGTAATGATGGAATTAGATGCCAGCCAGTCCAAACTTAACAGAAGAGTTTTTTTTTTTTTAACTCGTAAAGTGGTTAGGGCAAGATGAGGTTATTTCAACCCGATTATTACAGAAAGCTAGCAATACCATATATGAATGGACCAAAAAATTGAAAATTAAACTTAACGAAGCCAAATCGGCACACATTATTTCACCAATAAAAGATTGAATAATCTTCCATCATTGGTAATAAATGGAATGGTAGCTCCTTATGAAAAAAATGCCAAATACCTGGGTATGACACTGGATGCCAAACTGAGATGGAAAGAGCATGTAAAAAAGAAAAAAGAGGAACTTAACATATAAAATTCCGACAATATAAATGGCTCATAGAAAAACATTCCAACCTCTCTTTATACAGTAAAACTATGATCTATAATCAGATAATTAAACCCACCTGGCTGTATGGAATTCAACTCTGGGGGTGCGCGAAAGATAGTAACATCACGATAATACAAACATTCCAAACAAAGTTTTGCGGACCATGGTGAATGCACCATGGTATGTTAGAAACGCCGATATCCACAGAGATCTAGGTACTGCAACAATTAAAGAAGGGATTAAAAGGTTTGCGAAGAAGTATGAAGAAAGGCTTCACCTCCACGAAAATGCAGAAGATCTTCAGCTGCTGGACAATCAACACGTGTTCCGAAGACTGAAGAGAACAAAGCCATTTGAATTTGTGTACTGTTTTGTGTTATAAAAACGGAGCATTGTGCGCGGGTGAGAGTGTTTAGTTAAGAACACCAGAACTAACTAAAGAATGTCATTGGACTTAATTTGGCTGATGTGTATTTAGTATTAAGAGGTATTAGAGATAAGTTGGTTGGTCTTACAGACCAGTTTTAACATGTTAAATTCAATAAAAATAACTCGTAAAGTCTGTCGACGAAAACCCAGTCACATAGTGTTTTATATTCTATTTTGATGACAGTTTAGTCGTTTTTTTTTCACAACGACGAATCCTTCATTTGTTACAAACCATTTGTGAATAGGCTTTTATCTATTTAAAATCAAAACAAACAAAACTTAATCTTCGTAATCTCAAATAGTATGGATTTCTTTAAGAGGAGATATAACGCCACGGATAGAAAGAAATGTGACAGCCTTTCTTGATTGCTGAGAAGCGCAGACCCAGCGAATGAATTACCCCCACTTAAGGTGTCTAGAGAGGAGTGAGGGTAAACAATACGATAACAGTTCACTGTCTCACTTTGCTCACTAATAGTCCCTTTGCCACTCACATACGTCCACTATTCTCGCCAGCCGATGTTCACGCTATGAAACACTGCACAAGACTGTTGTGCGCATGTGCAAAATGACTGAAAATTTTGTTATCCTCGAAACGAGGTGTTTGTCCATTGCGCACGTCGAGGTCAGTGTTCAATTTCTATCGTCAGGCTTCTACCTGTGCGTTTTCCGGTCGCGGTCAACGAAGTCCATCGTGCACATTCTTTTCGATCAATAGGCCTACGTCAGAATCAAGCAATCAATTTGAATTTCTCAAGACGAGCGGTCAGAAGATTTAAAATAGAGAAGATAAAATATTGTCAGATAAGAGAAGATACAGAATACAGAACTTAGGCATTCATTTACAGATGACATCAGAAACAATCAGTTAATTCGGTACGGAGGCGTGCAACGTGTGAGACTGAATACAGATCATCGAAACAAATTTCGAGTTGACACCCAAAAGGTAAAAAGTCTTAGCACATCTAGAGAAAGCCGAAGAGAAGGAATGGACAAGGCCAAGAGAGAGGAAAAGAGACTTTGAGGATAACTTGTAGAAGGACCGAGAGAGATGAAAATTAGAAATCGAAGAAGCATAACGCTATAAACCCGTCTATAATATGACGAGAGGGGTCAAAACTCAAGAAGTCTTCAACGAAGCCGTTCGAAGCAAGTTCTGTATCTGTTTTCCCTGGAATTTATTTATTTAATTTTTTTTTTTTTACTTCATCTGTTATGAACTATTCGTAAATAATCTATCTTCTCTTTAAATTCAAAACTTGGTGCTCCGAAACGGGGTTTTCTTAATGGGGAAGGGGCTAAAATGCCACTGGTGTCTGTGCGCCCCGAATTGCCCGTTTTGTCCTGATCGCGGCCTAATGAAGATCGCCTTGAACTTTCTGTACTATCGGAGCTTCGTAACCACAGAGCAGAAACTACAACGTAGCTGGTTCCTCTCTAGGAGAGCTGAGCGGTAGCAAAATCCATCCTGGTTTTGGATTTTTAGTTAAATTTTACTGTTTTTATTATCCATTAGGAGACAAATTCAAGTCCAAAAATCGGTTCATGGAGTTATCCACATTCTGCAACTGCCTCGCGAATTAAGTATAGTATATATACACATAACAAGTAATGTTATAATAGGAGATTCACACTTTACGAACAATTTGGAAATATTTGGATGTCAGCAACGGAAGTCGCTTTAGTCTGGTCTCGTCTTCTGAAGCAACTTTTCCCTAAGCCGACAGAGACAGTACGGTGGGACTAGAACAATGTTATGCTAGTTTAATTTTCGTATTCATTTGAACGAAGCACGCCTTATAATTCGTTTTATCAGAAAAAAGGAATAAATAAATAAAGGTGAAGACTCTACCTTGTTACCAAGCAGATTGGTGAGAGAGGTAACTAAAACCCGACCTAAACAAATAATCAGGAATTACAGTGCAGATTTTGTGACTGAAATAATATCTGAAACGATACATAGCAAATAAGTTCATTAAGATTATTAAGCTCTCCGACGAAAGATAACTAGCAAAAACAAAAGAAAGAAAATGCATAGAAATAGACAGAATTTTACATCTGTGAAAATAAAATATGATAATGAAGCTTAGAGTTAATAGCTCAACTAACGCTAAAATTATTCTGATATAAATACAGGAAACAATTTGTTTTTTAATATTTATTTTAATTTCAGCTTTAATCGAAGTCACACCTAATATCCAATCTTTACGCTGCAGTTATTTGAAAACAAAATTTTACAAACTGATCCCACGAAATGTGGTCGTAATAACACGAAAACGCACCGACTTCTGCTCCAGTGATGACGAAACTTACTTAATAGGATAATAGTAGCCAAATTTCGTAATACTTTCCCTAAATTTAGACTGCCGGTATTCGGTAATAATGTAGAAGACTGCATAAAAATTAATGGAAGAGTCCTAGTGGAATCGCTTTTACAAAAATCTCCACCAAGAAACAGGTCCACAAATAGTTCTGTAATCGGTGTAAGCGGTAATTAGGAAACGTTTGGTAACAGATGAAGTAGCCAGCCCATTAGGATCAGAAACAACAGATTGAGTGGTGTTTTATACGCACACGCGCGCGCTCTCACACGTAGCTCTCGACTTCCCACAGATCTCGCGACCTTCCACGAATACTTTCATTAGAGGAAAAAATATCGAATCAAAAAAAAATAATAAGCTGAATATACAGAATTCATCGCTCGACTTAATTATTCGTTAACCATTATTGTAGCTTTTAACTTTACCCTAATATATGGTCGTTAAATTTCCTCTTTCGTCTTTTTCTTCTATATAGAGAACAGCTAATTAGCTTAGATCCAGCCGAAACGAATTAAAAACCCAGTTTCTTTAACAGCAAAGAGGTTGATCCTCTATAAAAAAAATTCATAAAGATTTCTGAGGAAAAATTTCGGTCTTGCAAAGAAAAAAACTTCGATTAAATAATTCAGCATTTTGATCCACCCATTTTTCTGTTATGTTATGGGCTCGCGCACGCTGATTGCTGTACGCTGAGAATTTTGTCTTTTTCACGAACGTTAACTTTGACCTTTATTCTCTCTCTCTCTCTCCCTCTCTATCTCTCTCGGTTGTTAATTCTTCACATGTTGTTAAATAAGTATTCAAATTAGTTCCATCCGTAACAGGTGACAGATGACAACCGAGAAACCATATCAGAGCATCAGTTCTGCCCGCGCTCACGACATAACTATTTTCTTAACGTTGGCAAATTAACATATTTCTCAACATTCTCGCGTTGGTACGAACACAGAGCATCGTCTTGTTCCATACCTACCTGAAACAAAAAGCACACATATATTATAAATAATTGTTCCTGTCCTGGATGTGTACACATGTGTGTGTCTTGCTTTTAATCACCGATAGTGGAAGAAATAAATGTTGCGACAGTTTTATTTAAATTTATGCAGGCCACGTTATTATAAAAAATGCGTAGACATAATTCATACGTCACACAACTCTTCCTCTCTCCGTATGTGTGTGTGTATCTCACAGTGGCATGTGTGTAAATATTACACCCCAGGGACACCGATCTAGGGACTCCGAGGCTGATCGGAGACCAACTTCGTAGTTGCTTGCTCTCCGTTTTCCAAGATTCTATTCGTTTCTTTAGTGTTTCGTGTCAGCAGCCAATTTCTTGTCCTTTCAAACATTTTTTAAGTTTTGATCAATGGGGTGTGTTTTCTCTTCCTGCCCGTTTGTTTGCTGACAATTATAATCAACATCTTCATCGTCTATCGTAAACACGTATCGTAAACAATTTACGCATAGAAGATAATTCATTTGATGCAGTGTTCAGATACCTGGGTAATGTGAGAGATGAGTCCATAGACACGACAATACATGACAGGATACAAATAGGAAATAGGGCATATTATGCCAACAGTAGACAATTGAGAAGCAAATTAATTAGTCGTAGCACAAAAATAAAAATATATAAGACATTTATCAGACCGGTTGTTACTTACGGAGGCGAGACATTAACAAAAAAGGGAACAAGAAACGCAAAGAAGGTTTGAAAGAAACATTGTATGATGTGTTTATGGCCCTGCTAAAAAAGATGGCGAATGGAGATTAAGAAATAACCAGGAGGTAGATGAGAAGCATCTATAGATAGGTGCCAGGAGATAGGTAAATATTGAAGCATAAGGACATTGTAAGATTTTCTTCTTTAGCCTTCTTATAAAAAATGCACACACACACACACACACAAAGTCAGTTTATAACGTTTTAAGACGTTGTTCGATAATCAAATGCCATTCTTTCTTATTGCAAACGTGGTTCCTTTTACACGTGGCTAACTTTCCTTGGTTCTTTTTCAAATCTTCCGCGTTTCCATGTTACGAGCTACAGCTGCATTAATGTTTAGGAAGCCTTTCTTCTTTTGTTCAGCTTTTCTAGTCTATACGTGTTAAGAGTAATAGTAATGTGATTTAAATTACGTTAATATAGAAATATTTTTATTATTTTACATAACTAAAAACTATAATAGAATTGTGTACCTGTTTTACAGAACTAACGAAACTATAAAATGTCAAAGTGAAAACTATTCACAACAGTTCGTTCCCTAGACGTACAGGTGGTATTCTGATTTGCATAAAACGTTTTATCGCAGATTGTAAAAGAACGTTTACTCCACAGAGAGGGACTGTTCTTGTTTCGCCAAGTTTGTTTATAACTTAGCAGCCGCTTCAGCGCGTACACGAGGTTTACGAGGCGCGAGAGGCCGATTGCCGGGGTGGAAGTAGGCTACCTGTTGCTCACTCCCCCGCAGCAACGTATAATAAATTTTTAAGCTTAAACGGAATTTGTTTATTCTAAACGTACGTAATGCGCCGCTCTGCCAGAGTTTTTTTTATGTGTACACCAAGAGGTCTCTGTTGATTCACTTTCACCGAGAATGTAAACAAATTTGACTCAATTAACTGCTGCCCACACAATTGAATCAGAACAATGGCTACGCGCTCTAGTCTCCAGTTTCCTGATCTGAAGATAAGAAGAATGCTTGTATGCTGCCTAACGAAATGTAGTTTAAGATTATTTTGTAGATTTATATTTCCTTCCGGAGTAAAAAAATACAAGAAGTCCGTGTTAAGGAAGCGCGTGGAGTCGGTCAGCGGTCGGATGAATGACCGAAGGATGGTGTCCCGCGTTCGACGTACATAACTTAAGTTTGAAGTTTGCTTAATTGGTTTTTAGGATGTACGTTTCGTGGCAGCCGATAATCAGTGCGGAAATTAATTCAAGAATAAGCAGTGGCTCCAGACTTTGCCATACATTAAAGACCAAGTTCATTGGTAAGGCAGGAATTCTAACTGATGATCTGAGCTCTAACTGAGAAGCATCTAAACTCTCTCTCCAAGCTATGAAGATGAGATACCTCAGGAAGGTTGAAGGAAAGACAAGATGAGATCAAGTCAGAAACATTACTATAAGAGTGAGTCTTAAGACAGTACCTTTGAAAGATCAAATTAAGAAAGCACAGTTGCGCTGGTTTGGATACGTTCAGAGGATGGAAGGGGATAGACTTCAAAAACAACTGTATGAGGCAAGAATTGTTGGAAGAAGACCCAGGGGCCGGAGAAGAGTGACTTGGGGGGACAATGTGAGGTGCCCTCTGCAGTGGCTGGGAGTGCAGTAGAATGAAGCCATGCAGAGCCCACGGTGGCAAATCCTGTGTGGTAGAAGAGGATTGGAATACGAAAGAAGAAGAAGACAGCCGACATCGTGCATCGTTGAACTTATTATTAAGGCGTGTTCGATGGGGTGTGTCTTTTATTTGTCGAGTGTTTATCCTTCCATCCTATTTACTCGTTAACGTCACATCTTATTTCATTTCCTGCTCTCCTCATCCTTTTCCTTCCTATCTCTGCGTTGTTTCACTGTCGTTAACGACGAAATTCTTAAAGATTTTACCAACTCGGCAGGGAAGTGAATGATTTGCAATAATGAAAACTAAGATATAATATACAAAATCATAAAGAGAAACCAGAAAGAATGCATCACTTCCTGAGTTACCGTATGGTATCTAAGAGGTTGCATGTTATAATAAAATTTCCTTGCTTTTCTTTCACAGCTACTGTGTGCTACGAACACTAATCACAATCACAATACAGCGGTACAACATAGCTCACGACGAAACGTATAATTGTCTCTAATATAAAGCTTAATTTCACAGCGTATAATCAGATATTAGGGTTATTAGTGAACACCGACTACCGACACGCCTTCATCGGTAAAAGTGAAAGCAAATGACGGTATTATTAATTTAATCAGTAGCCATAGCATTTTGTTGTCTCAAAGTTAAGAAGTGAAATATGTAATGCCGTACTCACTAGCTCAAGTGTGACACAGAGACGGAGAGCAGATAAACAGACAGAGAAAAAGTCAAGAGAGACGAGAGAAATAACTTATACCTTCTAAAAATGAATCAGAGTATTGTTAAAGAGTTTCTTATTTTGCTTTCTACACAACTTGAGGCTACTGTAAGGGGAACGATAGTGTTTAGATTTAAATATAACACTTTTCCAGTCGACAATCACGTTTTATTTATTATTATTAACACCAACACAAAACACCAATAATTACTTTCTCGCCATTAAAAATACTTTGGGTAAAATTATAAAATAATATTTTATTATATATTTACATGATAATATTTTAAGTTATAAATAAATAAAAAATATTTTAACATTCTGGAATACGCATCGTAGAATGGATGAAACGTTTTATGCGTCTTTCACAGGCGTATCCGCCACACATTTTAACGCCATATCCGAACGGAATGGATGGAACCGCGTATACTAGGCAGAAAATCTGTCGCTGGTTTGTCATCGCCTTGCGAGTGGGGGAACGGTTGTATCTAAAACAGAGGACCCAGGCGGGATTCGAACTCGCACCGACAGCGTAGCAACACCACACGCTAGCCACTACGCCATGAGCGCTCCTTCGTAACTTTTAAATATTTGATTTTCCAAATATATTTCGTTTCCAAATATTTGATCTTCCCAGCTCATCGTGGCCTTTCTGTAGATCTTTCCCTGCGTCTTCCAAGGTACAATCTTCTTCAACTTAGATTGCTCATTTTAGCCCCTCTGCTTTAATATACACACAGTCTTCGTTATTTTTTTTGTCTCCAATTTTCTGATTTGCAGACCATTCTTTCCTCTTCTTTACTTCAGTCTCGCTGTTCTTCTCTTAAACAATTCTCAGTTTCCCCTCAGCCGTACGTATGGTACTTCGCTGCAACACTGGACGATTTATTGTTTTTTGAAGTCTCATTTTGTTAAAACCTTAATTAGGCCAGTCGTGCGTATGACGTTGATATCTTTGAACCCTTAATAGGTCGGCAATGGAACTATTGGATAGATTTCAAGCAAAATGGCGTAAGAGGATTACGGGCCCAACATGTGAAAATGAGATACGGCGGAGGAAGCAAAATAGAGAATTGAATGCACCATATGTTGATATTTGCATTGCCTTCTTTGTTAAGATACAAACGTTGAAGTGGCTAGGTCGTGTCCTGAGCATGGAAGACAGCAGGAGAGTCAAAAAGCTGTAGAAGAGTTCTCGTGGTGGAGTGCGACAAGGAGGACGGCCTAGGAGTCGGTGCAAATACAGTGTCCTGAGTCATCTCAAGCAGATTAGGATCTCCTGTGCTCAGGACCGATATCAATGGACGACAGTGGTTGAGCAGTCCAAAGGCAGCTGCGCCTGTTCTACCAATTAAAAAAAAATTCGTCTAGTTTATTCCTACACAATTTCTTGTACTTTATATCCGTAATAGACAGTCCGTCTAACTTGCTGTTCCGCCTATAGTCAAACCACATGTGAGGCGTAATACTTAGAGTATTAAGAAAAGATAATAAGTCTGAAATATGTATAAACGATTACGTATATAGGCGTGCGCGCGAGCGAATGTATATATGTGTTATCATGTCTCACAGTTTGTATCAGTTAATGTGTTAACAAAGTCACCGAGATAAGAATGAAAGAGCTAATGAGCGAGCGAATAAATCCAGTGGTTTATTGTACAAAGCGGTCTTCATGTAGGATAACGAATCTGTCTTATCTTTATGTGAAACAATAAAAAAGTAAAGGTGACTGCGTCCAACCGGTTTTTGTGTGAAAGTTAGCCATTAGCCTGAACACAATCCAAGCCCAGACGCCCACAGCGGCGAACACACGACTGTTTAAATGCCCGCAGCCGTAGTAATTATTTCGTTACTCACTGCACTGCCTCTCCGACGAATACCGTGCAGAGAGAAATTTGCATTGTATTTGTTCTCAACAATACGGTGTGAGCATTCGTCGTACAATATGCTCGCACAGACACACAACTCCAGCGCTCAAATACCCGTGTATATATAATCTTTCTTTCACACATTCCCGTTTAGCGCGTCCTTTATTTTTATTACTTTACGTCTTTGATCCGTGCCGGCTTCATTTCATGCATAAAGTCCGGTTATAATCAAGGTGAAAAGAATTGAGTAAAGTTTAAAACAGCTTTACAACAGCTTATTTATGTTTATGTTTGCCGTGTGCGTGTGTGTGATACACATAATTGTAACTCATAAGTTCTTTCAGATATGATAAAGTAATAGTAATTATTATTACTAATCCATTATTAAACGTTCTCCGCTTTGCGGTCTCAGTATTCATGCATATCGTCGTATCATCATCACTCCAAGGACTAGGCCTTAGACATGTTCCGGAACCCATCGGTCTACCGACATCTCTCTTGCCAGTAGGGTGATAACCCAAGGCGGCCACATATCATCATGTTATTCAAGTGTTCACACCATCTCCATCTGTGGTCTTCAATCTTCTGGTCCAGTGATACAATGTTTAAATCGCGTCTAATATCCTCGTTCCTTCTCCGATCCAAGAGAGAACAACCTTGCGTCCCTCTTAGAAATCCCTCTGGATTCTCTGCACGTCCCTTTTACCAAGAGTCCATGTCTCACTCGCATACAGGAATGTGGGGACAGCCACAGTTTTATAAAATTTCATTCGGGTATCCTTCCGTGTTTTTTTTTTCAGGTACCTATGAATCGTTCCGCAGATGCGTCTAAATTTTGTTGGTTGAAACCTCGTTCCGTTATGGCCCTCTGATTTCTCCTTTATGGTACTTTCGGTCTACCCCTTTTTTGTGCGTTCATAGGGTACCTATTCTGGAATTTTTGGAATTCGATCTTCCGACTTTTCTGTACGTACCCGTCCCGTCTTTGTTGGATGTCGTGTGTTACTAATTTGCTTGTGTTGCAGATATATTACGTACGTTTCACAGAGTTGTCCTCTACCTTTAGATAATCTTCTTCATTTCTTTTCGAGTCATCAGTGCGGCGCATTGGAGAACGTCATATATGGATCTTTTCCCTACACAAGCGCCTCTTTTTCAGAAAAAGAAATTAATAAATTACCTTAGATCCGTTGTGTGACTTCATTTTTTTTTTAATGACGTGTTTCGGAACATATGTTCCATCTTCAGATTAATTCACTCAGTTGAGGTCGTTAAATGTTAAAATCACATTACTTTGTACTTACACACGTCCGTATGGGTGTGCACGCTTTGAAGGCCGACCGTAGAGTATGTAAGTACAAAGTAATATGATTTTAATGTTTAACGGCCTCAACTGAGTGAATTAAACTGAATATGGAACATATGTTCCGAAAAACGTCATTTTAAATAAAAAACGAAGTCATAGGACGGATCTAAGGTTATTTATTAATTTATAAATAAAGAAGTGACTTGGATACCATTAACAATATGTATGTCAGAAAAAAAGTGTACCATCTTCCATTAATTTTAATTTTTATTTTCACCACAGAACCTGAAAAATTCCGTTATTTTGTATACTTTATTGATAACATTTTTTATCGTGCTTTTTACAGTGTGTGTCCAGTCGTTTCTTCTACGACTCATAAATATTATTTTCAACGGTACTTCACACTGTCAATGTAATTGTCATTCCATATATCTGCTCCGCATGTTAGTACACGTGGATAGAATACGTGAGAACATAGGTACATTCTAGTGCTTCGATTTACAACCTAGTTATTCAAGCGTCCCAAGCTAGCCTTCTCCTCCTGTAAACTTCTGTGGGTTTTCAACTTTTCTACAGGTATAATGTGTTATACATAAACAACCCAAGCACATCTTCTAACTCTTGACCCACGGGCGGTGCTGCAGGGCCCGCAGCACCCTGTCGTAGTACCCAAATACTGGCAGCGAAGTCCAAACTGCGAAAGCACGCAATCATAAATATCGCGGGTGAGGGGAGGCTGATCACATCTGTCGCGTCAGCTGCGTTATTTTCTGTTACAATGTATCGGCGTGCTCACGGTGTTTTCGTCTTCGCTGTATGCATATTTAGCCCGATTCTGCACAAATTATTGTTTTCTGATTACCATAGATGTGTGTTTATTAATACTTTGTATTCGACCAGTTAGCACTAAAGGCTACTGAGGCTTTATAGCGTGCAACAATATCTGCACCATACGTATGCAGTCTTGCATATACAACAGCCCACGTGGGCGTGCGCGACACATTCCGTGTGATTGTTAAACGCGGTTTGATGGCCGCGTGCGAATAAAGTCAGCGTTTTATTGAACCGAACGCTCGTTATGTAGGTTAACGATTTTATCTTTATCTGCAGGTGAAACAATAAAACAGTAAAGGTGACTGAGTCCAGCTGGATTTTGTGTGAAAGTTAGCCATTACTCTTCCGCCTCAAACGAACACACCGAGCCCAGCCGCCCACAGCGAACACACGATCGTTTAAATGCCCGCAGTCGTGGTAATAGTTTCGTTACTCACTGCGCTGCAGCGCCGACGACGTGGAATACTGCAGAAATTTGCATCGTATGTGTTCGCTTCAACGATAGGGTGTGAGCATTCAGTATGCGCACACAGGCAGATACCAGTGTCTCGCGAATACACGTGTTCTTTAACATATTCGCTTTTAAAAGCTTACTTAAATTTTATTGCTTTACGACTTCGATCTGTACCGGCTTCGTTTTATGTTCGAAGTTCACATGGACTCCAGGTGAAAGTCAGAGTAAAGAGGTTTTACCCACTATATATTTATAAGTAAGCCTATGTATACAAGTCATTACATCTGTTACATTACAGCATACCAACACATAGTGTAAATTATACGTTATCGTCGTCACCGTCATCATATTATTGGTTCGTATATTCAGTGAATGACCTGCCGAAGGATGACACCAAATAGAGCTCTCTTCTCTGTTAGTATTCACCACCCTCAGCTTATCACCTTCAATGGTGCCGACCCGTCGTGTCGTCGCCACTCTGCTGTCTGTATAGTCGTTGTTTAAGTATGTGCAGAAACGTGTCACCAACTGGCTACATTGATGCGAGATAAAAACTTAATTACCACTGATAACAATAATGGCGACTGTCATTCGTTTATACTGGCAGCAGGGGGGGGGGGACGAGTATATTGTCAACAAGTGTTATACTGGTGTTTTCGATAATCATCAGGTTACTAGTAATCCCTCAGGTCAAGTAAAGAGCTTCGTTCACATGTTGAATTGTTACTTCTTTATGTCTCTTGGCCTCCAAATGTAGCATACATTGTGTGACCTTGCCACCTCGTAACGAAATGTGTTGTGCCACTCCATTCTATGTTCGTAAGTCCTATGTCATACGTTTTCGACTGATTCATGACTATGATGTTGTGTCCATGACTCCCGTGCAGGGTATCTTGCTTGTTAGGACCTGTCAGTACCCACCAGTATAAGGATGGCAGATTGCCCGGCGTCCCTCTGACCGATTGATACGATACCAGTCCATACAGCGTACTAGATATTGTATCTACACAGTGTGCACCTGGAGAAACCTTCCTTAGTTGCAGCGACTTGTAATATATCCTACATAAGTTATGTGCAAAACTGTTTACTCCCCCTTTCGCCGTAACGCGTGTCAGAACAATGTATGTATGTAGTTCTCTAGGAAACCTTCCACCTTCTTTTATGTTTTTATTACTTTATATATCTTTATCTTTGCCACTTCGTTTCATGAATTTCAATAATAAAAACTTAAAAGTTTTAAAGCCGTTTCCACCCCATTTTATTGTTATACAGTTTTATAATGACTACTAAACTATAAAAACAGTTAAGTTACACGTGTATAGAAATGAATTAATGTCTCTGTAGACCTAAACAATGTAGGAGCGTATTCCCAATTAAGTAACAGCCTGTTTAATATGGAACGTTTCTATTATGATTGCCATAACTATAACGTTATAGCAGTTCTCGGTATTAGCAGCTGTAGGGGGGTTCCGGTTAGTTGGTGTGAATCATTGACTCTGGTTTTCTCACTTCTACGTTCTGAAGCATCGCTCAGAGTAAAATTACGGTTCCTGAGGAACAGTTCGCACGTGAACAAAGAACCGAGCCCCCTGCGGCGTAGCTCCTTCGTAACGCTTGAGGTTTAAGGTAGTAAACAGAATATGAAATAATGATATTCGAAAGGCCTACTCGTTGGTGGATCCTGTTAAGTCGAGCAACCTATTCCAAGATTGTAATAACCAATTCCTTTGGCGGAATTGTCGATGAGTAAACGAGAGCTGGGGTCCTGCCAGGATTGCATCTACCAGGATGGTATTTGTTGGCAGCAGGATAGACATCTAATGTGTCAGCGGAGTACGGTGGGACACTAAGCTGAGTTAGAAGGCTTACTGCGTGGGTAGACACTGAAATGAAAACCCCTGTCCTCTAGGTTGGGGTTATACGATGGGTTGGTATCCCATCTATGTAAAAAATTATAGTACCCATAAGTTTCATAGGAAGACTACCAAAAGCAGCAAGTAGATACAAACCAACTGGAGGAAGAAGCGTAGGGCTACCCAAGAAAAGATGGGAATAAATCCTATGAAGCCGGAAATGGTCCAACGCCTAATCCTTGTTGGGGAAGAAGAAGAAGATATTCGAAAAGACGTAGAATAAAGCAGCATTAGGAAGAGTGCACTGAATTGTAAAAATAACTTGTAAGAAGCTTCTTCATGAATGTGTGCCGGTGAAACAAACAAACACTGCCGATTATGGATATGATTATTACTTGGCGACTTTACAGTCAATCTGAACAATCCAGGGAAGAAGAGACTTTACAAAACCGACTTCCCGACAAATTCCGGAGCTGCATTCAGGGGTTAGTACCGTTAGAGGTGATGGAAGGTGATTTCGATGTCACGTTGTTTCAGAGAGAAAATCGTGTATCACAACGATTCTTTCATAAATGCAGCTTCATTTCATGAATCTTAATTACAATTTAGGGCGAAAAGAATGGAAGAGACGGATGTTGATTACACCACAGTATTTTCACATGATATTCAGTTTCGGGGAGGTGGCGCTTACCGTTTTATTCGTAAATAATAAATAAATGTGTGAGTGAGTGCGAAAGACTAAATGAACTGCGACTTAGATTTAAACGATTTTAATCTAGGCAACATTAATGTTTCATCTGCAGAATATCAAATTATGTTATTCAATGATGCGCAGTATCAGTGTCAACACCATAGACATTATTAATAGTGTTAATATAAATACTTCAATTGTTACTGAATTGTTGCAGGTCCACCTGTACTTTTCCGTTCTACCTGAAGACAAAGTGCCATACGTGAATTCAGCGGGCGAGCGCTACAGAGTCAAACAGCTATTACATCAGTTACCGCCCCATGACAACGAGGTACGATACTGTCACAGCCTGTCGGATGAGGAAAGGAAGGAGCTGCGATTGTTCTCGGCGCAGAGGAAGCGGGAAGCGTTGGGGAGAGGGTCTGTCAGGCAACTGGCTGCGCCTATGCCGTGCGAAGGGGTAAGTCGTATCAAATGAATTGTAAGGCATATAAGTTTTCAAACGTTGCAACGGTACTTGTTATAGAGATGACTCAGCCATCGGCGATTTAACGTATGTACTGAAAGATAAAACAAGTATTTCAGATATTTGTGAATTACAGCGTATGTGAATGAGCTTGTGTCTGTAAGTTGTTTCATTTAATCTATTTAATTTCTTTAACCATCAAAACAGAAATAGGATAATAGAATCCCACTTGAAATTCCGCAAAACACATTAATCTAACTAATTGAAATACCAGTTATGAAAAAGAAGGTACTGTTAACCTTGGACTCTAAACTATTGGACTCGACCAAAGTAAAAATGTTTTGAAGATACGTATTGTTACGGTCGCAGGTTGCATCACTAGTCAATAAGTCTATTCTTGCAGGTAGAATAGAGAGCACGTTGCTAGAGTGTACTGTGGACTGCTTTATAGAAAGTAACAGTAGACGTACTGATTTTTTTTATATTCAGTTTTGTTTTAAATAAAACACAATTTTATTTATCATTTATATTGTGATCTGAATCATGTGCCACTGGAAAGAGACACAATTTGCCTTTGCGACGTGAAACTGGAGAAGAATGTATATAATCCGTGGAAGATGGTTTCAGTTCATGAGTAAGAATATTCAGTAGTGTTGTAAAAAATGGAATTAACAAGTAAATGGAAGAAAGAACGTAAAAAGGAAACAAGTGGTTAGATAGGAATAGTCGGATATTAGGAATCGGAAGACACTAAAGGAAACTTTGAATTTGCATACATAGTGTAGAAAAGCCTCGTTCGGAGAATACTCGGTGGCTGGAATATCTAATTGGGTAAATCAGATATATGACAGAAGAGACTGACAGAAGGAATGCTGTAAAAGTACAGTAAAAATGGCAATTGGTTTGAAGTTAAGTGAATTTAAAAGGATGGCGCACGGCAGAACAGCTCAATGCTTCAGAATATGGCCACCCATCAACCCCTGGGTTTAAAATACAAGGATAAGAAAATGCCCAGCTAATGTATGTGCATTACCTTTACCTATAGACTACTCTCTGACTATTGCACTCGTAAATTTTAATTCAGAGCTATCTAGTAACTGTGACATCCGACTGCGAGTGTTTTTCAAATGTTTCTCGGCCGTGTGACGTGTTCCAAGAGTCAAAGGTCAGACTCTTGCAAAACTTTAATTTAGTTTCTCAATTTAAAACTGCTGATCTCAGGACTGGCTGGAGGCGAAAATGTTGTGCAGTTAGAATTGTTTCTACTTATTAGTTTTTTAATGTCGTAACTGAGAAAGAACAGCTGAAAATGTTAGCTTCCTCAATTTGTTTCCTTAGAGTCTAGCACTTCTTTCATTTCCTTTTCGTCAACAGTCCTTAAATTTTTTTAATAAGAAATCGGGTTCTTGTATTTACGAAAATTATAAATATTGTAGTAATTAATATTATCCGCAATAAGATTTGTTAAATATACTAACTATCTGTAAACAAATAGAAAATTTTATTTTAATATTTTTTTGAAAACAGAATTATCACCGTTGCACACAACTATAGAAAAATTATTCCGATTAGCGCTTTCAAGCTTCACAGCTCATCTTCGGATCGGAAATAACTATAAACTTCCCTAGGGCTAATACAGAAGAAGTTGTTTAGTCCTGTTATTGTTATTTCCGATCTGAAGATGAGCTGTGAAGCTTGAAAGCGCTAATCGAAATAATTTTTCTATAGCGGTCTGCAACAGTGATAATTCTGTTTGTGCTTATAACCACTAACACAACTTTCTTAATCACATTTTTTTATACGCCGTGCACACACATTTGGTTAGCCAGACCAAGCTGTAACGTCCGCAAGTTGAGTTGTTGAAATAAGAAAAAGGACATGTATGAGGTTATAAAGGTGGCGTAAACAAAAACACGCATGTGAGTCTAATGCAAAAAAAAAGTGAGACAAGAAGTAAAATGAGAAAACTTTGCGCGCACAGAAGTTGAGTTGACAGACTCGTTTATTCAAACCTTCCACGAACATGTCAGGGACTGAAGATGTTTCTAAACATGTGACCAACAAAACTGTTAATGCAATTCTCAAACTCAGTAACTGTAATACTCAAAGAAAACAGCAGACGCTTTGTACAAACTACACGCTGTATGAAACAAGAACCGAACTAAATACTAAGAATTGTAAACACTTCTGTTGTATTGCAATGATTTTAAGGCTTGTGTTGTAGTATTTTATAGGCTTGTTAAGGGAATCGAATGAAATGAATCACGCAATAAATTCCACCGCAAAGTGTTAATTGAATCTAACCGACTGAAACAGCTAGATACTATTTATAGTAGTGTAGATTTTTTTATGTGCATGTACGGTCAATATGTCACAAATAACTTATCAGACAACGAAGTAGCATGGCTGACGATGTTCCTTACAATTTAATCACATTCGTCCGTACGTCTAAATAATATTTAAAACGTCAAGAAATGAATTCTGTTAAATAAATAAATAAACTGTTCCAAATGAACTGTACCAAATAACAAATTCTACCAGGTACATAGTCCGTAACAGCTCTCTATTTAGACCTATTTAGACAAATTCATAAGTGAGTATAATCTGATAAAAAGATTTATTGTTTTCAATTGTTGTTGTTATTCTTCTTCTTATTGATACTTTTCCGTCTTATTTTCTGCTTCTTTTTCTGATTTAAAATTTTGCCTGTTTAGAATCAACTTTACTAATCGATACAATCTCTCGATCTCTTTCTTATCGTCCAATTCTTCTTTTACCTTTCGGGCGATTATCTTGGAACAACTTCATCGTCTGTCATAATCCATCCTCTCAGTAATAACAGTGATCAAAGACGTTTAATTCATTGTAATTTAAATCGTTTGAAAATCAAGAAAATAATTCGTTTTATTAAAGTCAGTTTATGTAACAAGAAAGCTTTAGTAGATAATTAAATTTAGATCATAAAACATACTGTCACAACATTGCGATAAGCAAATTAGGATACAGACGCAACAGAAGATAAAGAACCATCCGGGATTATCTAATATTTTCTGTAGGCAATAATACTTTTAGTTTTGCACTTTATATCTTCTTGGACATCCGCAGAAGCGTTCCTTTCCGAGATTTGTATTATGCGATACAGGCTTTGTCTTTCACAAAATGTTTACGACTGCTTCATACAAAACTGGAAAAGACGTAACAATTGGTTGCAGAAAGTTCTTTTTTCACCAGTATGTATTCTACTATTTGATTCCACATCCTGAGTTGTTGTGATAGTGCTTTTTATCTTTTACAAAAAGTTAAAATGACATAGAGTTACGTTTTACAAAATGATACAGAAGAAGTTCATATCACAGTATAAACACAGTCGAACGAAAATATACATTGTTTAATGATTGTAATTTCCATGGATTGTGATTGGCCTCTGAAGATGAACATCAGCTGGTACGTTCGAACGTGTCAAATCAGGGTTCATCATTAACACGAAAAGTAAATCGTATTGAGACGATCTAGTTAATCGAATTAAAGTTATCACAATTCCTGTTTGGTCACAACAGAATACGAGATTCACGTTAAACCAGGCAACTTAACGTGAGACGTAAGGAATACGAGATTCCTAACTGTGACGCTACACTATGTCGCCCGAATAATACATATTCGAATTTTATGAACGTGTCTTGAAAAACGGCACGTCTTCGGAAGTGTTCATGAACGTCTTAAAAACATTTTGCTCTGAGCTGTGAGATCGTCCTTGTAATAACATGGAAAATAAATTTATAAACTTATATTGAATTGGTAATAAAATTCTATAAGGTGATGGCAGTCCCCATGCTATTATACGGGTCCGAATCAAGGGCACCAAGAAAGAAAGATTATAGACAGATGGAAGCTCTGAAATGAAATATCTTAGATCTGTGAAAGGTTGTATAAGATTAGATCACATAAAGAACGAAGATATAAGACAGGAATTAAAAGTACAACCAGTAATGGAACTAGCGAAAACCTGTTAAAAAAAAGATGGAAAGAGCATGTTATGCGCATGTCTCCAGAAAGAATTCCAAGAAAAATCCTAAATTATAAGCCAACCGGAAGAAGAAATGTTGGCAGACCGAGACGGAGATGGTAAAGCCGGAAGAGGCAACCTGCCTAATCCTGGACAGATAGATGATGATGATGATAATGAGTTGGTAATTCATTATATAGGCTAAATCTGAATTAAATAATAGTAAACCATTAATTTGATTATAAATATATATTATTAAATTATGTATTATTATTAAATACATCATTATGTAAATGATAATTAAAATAAATCAGTATGTGTGAATGAAAGATATTCTGAGTTGATTATTAATAATGTATTTATCATTTGTAATATTTTATTTGCATATATATGAACGTACTATGAACACATAATTAAATATATAATCACAGATATTATACGTAAGCTAAACTTTGTACCAGGGCAGTGAATGCGTCTTAAAGTTTTTCATTACCTAAGGAAGGGTTGGAATGCATTTAAATGCAAAAGGTTGTGCAGAGACAGGAGTTCTCGTAAGCAAAAGTAAGCAGAAAATATTAGGATGATTGCACCTCCATTTGCACCCTTCGTAGCGTCCTCGTTGTCGCAGAAGGCGATTTACAACCCCCCCCCGCATCTAAACAGCACTGTTTGCAGTGTTTTAATAACAAACCCCAGGGGGAAAACACTTAAAATTGCTCTAAAACTTTTTTATAACACAAACGCCAGTTCGCGTAAATAACTTTCCACAAGAAACATAAAAATATTTCAAATCTTCTTTCGAATGTGAAATTAAAGGATTTTTTCTTCTGCTACAGCTCTTCTGGTTGGCGTAGAAGTCGAGAGTTTGTTTTAACCCCTACCCTGCCACCGAACAGAAACTCTTCCGGTTGCGTTATTTTTCACTGCACTGCCTAATGAAGTACTGTTCTCCCTCCCTCCCTCCCTCGCCTCCTCTCAGACGGTTTCTTTAATTGCTTTTAAATGAAACTGTACTCTATTCAGTGCTATCCGTATAATTAGTTTTCGTGAGGTTTGTGTCTGCTGTGTTTCCACCACTTCAAGCGTAATGCAATATCTCTTCCGCAAAAAAAACGGACGGTAAGGGGTAAAAACGGAGGGAGGCTATTACAATATGACGAAGTGCTTTCATCTATCAAAGGATTCTGTAGTCAATTCACTTGCCTTTGGAACAGATTACAAGAATTGCTCGTCTCAATAACAGCAACAGGCGCGATAGCAACGGTAAAACAGTAGTAGTAGTAGTAGTAGTAGTAGTAGGGGAGTATAGTAGTAGTATGGTTGTATGACAGTAGTAGAAATGGAATTTAATGGAACTTATAATGGAATTTATGGTCGTGTTCGTCACAAGTTATGCAACAATAACACTGTGGCCTATAAGAAACGTATAAAAAAATCCACTTCTTTCAGACAGCGGCTCTTCGATTTGGAAAATTATTGCGCTAGTCCACGTTAAGAAACCATCTTAGAACGCTTCGTCACCTCCGCGTGAATGTATTAAATTAATCGCAATTTTATTTACTGCGTGAGGAGGGAGGATCTGTGGAGTTAAGGCTAATGCACGGAGAGAAACGCTTTAAAACTTACAAAAAATGAAGACTGTTCCAGTAGTAATGTATGCCAGTGAAACGCCGGTTGTAATCGGCGGGACGGGCAGAAGATACAGTCGTCAAAGATGAGATTCTTAAGAAGAACTCCAGGATGTTCATACTTTAAGGTAAGGAAAGAAGCGGTGATATAAGGAGAAAGATAAACCTGCCGTCTTTAAATGATGTAACAAAGTAGTAACTGCCCAAAACTCACTGAATGTCTGTTGTATACAGAAGAAAAACGGCAAGAACGGTTGAGGAATAGTTTGATAACGGGTTTAGTACGAGGGTCATTCAATAATTAAAGAGGGATACTAAAAAGGAATACTGCAACTCATCCCTATTGCCTCGGTCGTTGTCCTTTAAATCCATCCGGCCTTTGACTGTGAAGAAATCGAGTAATCTATTACTCTGAAAGAGTTACCAGCATTTCGCAGAGGGTGACGTGACAGAGCTGCTGTCTTACAGATTAAGTCTAGGCATCATGCGTACTATCCCCACATGCGGGGTTGCTCAATCCGCTCATTTCTGACCGTTAGAGACTTTGCCCTGCATACCTCGGCCATGGGCCTCCATACCATCCCTGGAAGTTGGGAATGCCACATCCGTCGTCCTGAAGTTCCTCTTCTTTGTCTTCATCGACGTTGGGTCTCCGTCCGTACAAGGGTAAAGCAGCACTACTTTGCATCCCGCAGTACTTCGTCCTCAGCGGAACTTAGCCACCGACATATCAGGCGCCCCCCACACCGTGGACGTGCCCGCTGAGAATCGCCTGAGTGGAACAGAGACGAGGCTTCTGGCTTTCCGTAGATTGGGTTAATGCGCACGACTGATGCAACACGCAAAGGCAAGTTTCTTCATATTATCCGTTTTGTTTTCAACCTTTTTGGCATTGTTTCAAAAGGTCTAAAGGTCTTCTTCTGTTTATACTTTTATCAAATCTTGCTTCCCAGATTTGTTTCATTGGTCTTGGATGAACGTCCATATGCTATGAGCGTCCCCACGTACTGACTTATCTTGTTTCTACAATTTCAAGCAAATAGAACGCCTTTCAAAATCAATTTTAATTTATACAGTTTCTCATTGCAACTAACTTTGCAACGCGTGTAATGCCTCATCTCAACGTTCTACATTTTGCTTTTATGTTTTTCACTCGATGAACCCATGAACCGATAAGTAACATTCAAAAAATTGTAGTACTAGTCTGTTAATTTACGTAAATACTTTCATCTTCGTTTTACGTTTTCTTCGTTCTCACAACTACGTACAATAGAGCCACTGTTGCTATGCAAAATAGTTTCGTAAAAAAAATATATATATGAGAGAGAGAGAGAGAGAGAGAGAGAGAGAGAGAGAGAGAGAGAGAGAGAGAGAGAGAGAGAGAGAGAGAGAGAGAGAGAGAGAGAGAGAGAGAGAGAGAGAGGCAGAGAGACAGAGACAGACAGACAGACAGATAATATGCACACCTGATATGTCCGTAAACAGATAAAGTAAATAGAAACGGATGAACAATGCATAAAGAGACGGGAGGCACACTTAGCAGTATGGAAATGATTTAAGCTTATTTATACGGTAATAACTGGAAACAATAGTGGGAATAATACTTTTCTCTGCGGTGTTCATGAAATTACCCTAGCCAATTGTCTAAAGCTTTCTTTTGTATTGTCTTGGCCTCACCACCTTTTTAACCACTGCATGTAATACGTACATGCAGCCAGTCAGTCATCAGCGTGTAAGATTCTTATCGTTGGACGAAGTAATGAAGGGAAATATCCTTTTAATGAAGGAAATTACAACCTACTGTTGGCGTACAAACTTCTTAACTAAATCGTCTGTTGTGCTTCTTTAACTGTGCTACTATTGTTCTGCTTTAATCTGCTGATTTAATTTGTCTGTATTTGACATTAATACGTATTCATACGTTGTTAGGAAATAGGTACAGTGACGGAGACGCCGAACGTGTACAGATAATTTGTTGTAATTATAGCGAAGCGCAATATTGTTAATAACTTGAAGTTTATTTTACCTAAAGCATTAAAATATATTTAATATTCTAATAACTCAGAATAACTCTTTACGAGATTTAGTCGAAAATCCAGCGAATAAAAGCAATAATACTGTAGACAGGTTTCGAATGGTTTTTAGATTTCAAATTGCTTCGAACCTACAGAACCGCAATTCGGATTTTTTTCTGCTGTTTCCGCTAAGAAATTCCTCGCATCTGTAACTCATAATATCATAATTTTTATATGTTTACTTTCCACTTCGTTTGCCATTGTTTATGAATGAAGACCACATACCAACAAGCTTCGTCTTATGTCATGACTTTTTTCATGTACACGATAAAAAATATTGTCAAATAATAATAATCGTTGTAAACCGTCTTAACAATAAATAGCTTCTTTTGTACCATAGAACTAATTCAGGAGAACTAAGACGGGGGTGACTAAGTAAGCCTTCGGCATAAAAAACCGATTGAAGTAAATATTTTAACAAATAAAAATTTGAATTAAGAAATAAGTCAATCGAAACGACATTAATAAGAAGCCAAGCAGCTTACATCTGCTGGAGACCTACCTGAAAACATACGACTCTTAACCCTAACCATATTATAGCAGTTGAGCGACTAATGTAATCCTTCGTTAGGTTGAAGAACAGTGATATTCAGGGTGGAGACTGGTATAGAACACGACGTCAGGATGCGTAAATTGGCTTCTCCGACTCTGTGCAGTCTCACAAATTATTGGCTAAACCCGCACACGCAGATGGAGCAGATTACCACACGACCAATAAGGAAAGTAATTGATAGTTTCGAGTTCTGTAACCGACTTTTAGCCCCTGTAAAACGTAGAACGTTGTAGTTTCAAAATACCTATATGGTACTGACTTCCGGAAGAGGAATCAGATCCGGCCATCCTTTTCCTGTTCCAAAAGTCGGAAATGAATTTGATCGTGAAAAATCTAGTACTCTGAGAAATTTCTGTAGACTATAGGGAGAGCCCAAAAGACAGTAAGTAATAGGAACGCCCGAAAATTTTGGTCTTCCTGGAAAACAGGTTTCCGGGGGAATCGTTACTATCAATAGTTCTTGTCAATATTATAATTATTGTTATTATTATAATTTTCATCATTATCTTATTATGCGATTATTATTTTAAGTAATTATCTTTTATGAAGATTATTGATAATACGTAACAGTTCTGTTTTTATTTTAACGAGTAACGTTGTATTAAAAATTATATGAATATTTGTTTTTTCTCCTTCATGCGTGTGTTCTTTTAGTACCTATCCCACTTTGCGGACGGCTAGAGTTTCAACAAATATCAGTTATGGCTGCCACCACCGGGCATAGACATCACCGCATTACAAGTAATAGGATCGATATCCGAATAAAATATCAGTTGGCAATTCATAGAACGAAGAACTCATAAAACCATACGCATACGGGCGCGCGCGTGTGTGTGAATAGAATGCAGAAATTCTAGTCTAGAAACCGATCACAAAACCTTTTCCTGTGTTTTTTTTTACATTTTTGCAGTAGGATTTTTATGGTCATACATTGTAATATAATACCACCTGACGTCCGCTCGTATTCCGTAAGATATATCGGATTATTAAGTAGATATCGGGTTTTACGGAGACGTTAAACTCGGACCCCGCGGCCGTAAATCAGTTAAATGACCCGGCTAATAAACGTTTTAATGTGCGCTGTAAATCAGTAGTTGCTTGTCTTCTCCAGCGCAGAACGACAAGTATTTATATAACGCTTTTAAATGTAACTGCTGACATCCAGGATGCTAAATATAAAACCGTCTATCATTACAGATTCACCACATTTTCATAGGTCATGTTAAAAGTCAGGAAAAGCATTGCTAACATAACTGAAGAGAAGTAGCACCTCTGTTGTTCGTGACCTTTACGTAAGGCGGATTAACAATCAAATAGAAGTCTTCACCCAGCTTCAGATAGTTCTCCACACTTCACCACAGATAACCTCGATTGATTCTTCTTCTTCTTCTTCTTCTTCTTCTTCTTCTTCTTCTTCTTCTTCTTCTTCTTCTTCTTCTTCTTCTTCTTCTTCTTCTTCTTCTTCTTCTTCTTCTTCTTCTTCTTCTTCTTCTTCTTGCTCCTCCTGCTTTGCTAATATTGTTTGTCCTGAGATATCACAGCCTAAACCATAGAGTAATCAATCCGTATTTTAAAGTTAATATTTAATCATCGCGACATTCAACTTGATAATTGATAATAGAGTTTCTGTTAACAGATTATCACATATATCTATCAAAATTTTCATCTTTTTATTAAAAGAAAGGCTGGACGCATTTTTGGTCCACGAATTTGAATTGAATGAATTATAGGCCTATTAATAGTTTTACCACTCGCTTTGCCTAAAACTAAATTCGCTCTTTTTGTTGTGCAGTCTTGCAAAATAGAACATCAATGTTGCCTGTAGTACAGTTGAAAATTAGGTTTATAAATATGTATAATGTTTAGCCTATATGTAAGCAACATCCTGTAGTCTTAGTTCATTTTAAATTCATTTTAGTCTTTAATACCAAGTCTTACTCCGACCACGCTGTGATTCTGCATGTTAAACGTTGCACAGTTTGTTGTATTAAATCGGAAATTTACTTTAATTCACACTTTCCCTCTAAACTTTTAGTGGATATTTTGCTTTGTTCTGTGATACTTCAATATAACAAATTCTCCTGTGATAAAAATGAGTGTTTTATTTTTGGTGTATACTATTATCTTCTTCTTCTTCTTTTACTTCTCATCCTTGGTATCCGCTTCTTCTTCTTCTTCTTCTTCTTCTTCTCTCCTCCTCCTCCTCCTCCTCCTCCTCCTCCTCCTCCTCCTCCTCCCCCCTCCCCCTCCCCCTTATTATTGACTGAATTGATTTTACTATATTCCATATTTGAAACGTATACCCCAATGCTGTGTAATAAATCTGTTTGTATATTTAAAAAGAGCTACTGCTCTATTAGCGTACACAACTGAAAAGAAACGACCTAAATATTAAGAGATTAACAAAATTCGTCAAATTATTCGACCCTCTGGGGGGGGGTCCTGTTTCGTTCGCCCCCGTAATTACGCATCACGAAATTCGAAATCCCCGCCAATACGAAAAGTTGAAACGTTTTTCTTTAGGATTACCGGGAACGGACTCGATAACCTAACCGCTTACTTCGTTATAAGAAACAATACTTAACCTTCAGCTTGTCGCTGTACAACCGTAGTAATTCCCAGCAAAACGACTGTTAATTGAAATCGCTACTTTGCAAAGTGAATAAATCAGCCAACGCTTTCCCGCACGTTTGTGCTGTCTTATGATTTTTTCTATCCTTGCAAATAGCAACATCATATGTAAATAAGGTTTCCATAAAAGTACGTGTGCAATATTTATGGTATTAGCACACGAGACACGTCTAAGGCAGCATGCTTTATAGATCATATGTTAGACTCAAATTATGTATATTCAGCTACATATGTCTACGTAGTGAAAAGGGAAATGTGAGAGGTAGGGCAGGGAGAAACAGAGAGAAAGAGAATAAGAGTGGGAAAGAGAAGACAGACAATAAATCACACCACTGTGACAAACACTTGCAATGACTGTCGCATTTGTTTATGTTTTTATGCTAAAATCTCCTTTTTTAGCGATTTCTAATTTTACTTCGTTAGTCTTACACTCTCTGTTCTTAAAGATAACATTTGCACTAGATGTTATCTTCTGTGTGTAAATATTTGCACTAGACTGAAGCTTATTCCTACTTAGTGCTCCTCATTAATCTTCCCCGTCAACCTAGAAGTGCGATATAACTCTGTACGTTGACCATAAACCTTCTTATAAACGTTCGCAAAATGAGTCTGTAAAATTGTAGCCGTACATAAATGTGAGAGCGGCTCTGTGTGGCACTGATGCACTGACGCACTCTGGTCAAGGTCTATTCTCACTTTCTTGAGACTGTATGATCACCGTCAGCAATATTGTTCCGTTGTCTGAACTTGGGTTCACATGTTGATCATCATCATCATCTGCAAGGATTAAACCAATGATGGTTTGTTCCGGTCTTAAACAGACGAAAGAGTCTATATCTGATCACTGCAGCGCTTTCTCGGACGTCCCACACCTCTCCGTCTTCGGCTTATAGTTCCATAGTCGTTTGGGGATGCGGCAGTCATCCATTCGGCAAAGATGTTCCCACCAATTCAGCCGATACTGGGCAATCCTGTCGTGTATACTCATAATATTCAGTTCCTGCCGTATGCCGTATTCAGTTCTGTGTTTCTTCTATGATCATGGAGAATATACCCTGCCACGTGCCTGAGAAATCTCATTTCAGCCGCTAGGATACGACTGGCCTGGCCTTTCGTTAAAGTCCAATTCTCAGACCCATAAAGAAGTGTGGGGAAAGTACATCCACCGTGTAGAATTTTAGGCGGGTTTCTTTACTTGTTGACTTAAGCGTTCGCCAGATGGTCCCGCACATAAGGTTGAACTTATGCAACTTATTCACAACATCGTTGCTTGCAATATAAGACATACTGTAGCCCAGGTATTCAAAATTGCTGACTTGTTCCAGGACAGTATCATCTATAATAATTTTTGCCTCATACGGGATCAGTTCCACGGAAAAGCCATTACCTTTGTCTTAAATGTGGATATTTGTAATCCAGAGTCTTTGCAGATTCGATTTAACAAATGTATACCCATCTGCAACCTGTTTCCGAGTCCGACAGAATACCCTGATCGTCCGCAAACAACAAAGTGTCAATTGCAGATTGGCCAATCATAAAATGCTCCGGAAGACACATCTGCCAGTTTTGTACGACATTGTCAATATATAAGTTAAAAATAGAAGGTGATAATGGACACCCTTGTCGTAATCCGCAATTGTTCAGAGCCTAGAGTCACATGCTGGGTCCATATGTTGATGACTATACAAATTAATGCCTGAAATATTGACTCTAAAGAGTAAGTATGGCTCCGAAATGTTGCGCTTAACTTACCGTAGATGGTCTACTCTTGTCCAGTTCACATTTATATTTCTGTTGACCGACAAGCGTGATCTCTTTCAAGAGTGACCTTGAGACCCAGTTACGTATATAGTCATTCTTCGAGTGACTTCCTTCGCGTGTTGTCTCCTTCGTTCTTTGTGTAAATTATCACTTCAGCTTTTAGACAACACGTCACAGCTACAAGGTATGACGGCTGTGTCAACAACAGAACACAGAAAGACAATGATAATACGGAAGCAGTGGATGATGGAGAAAAAACAATTGCCTGAAACAAGGGGATCGACGACTTTCCTTAAATCCAGCCTGGAGAATCGTTATGAACAGCACGAGCCAGCACAACGTAAAAATGATATCACAACGAGCCAGCACAACGTAAAAATGATATCACAATGACAGAGAATGTCAAATACGCAGAGACCCCCTACACAAGCAATACACAGGGCCGACTACAAGGCCGGTCGACCAACGAGGCTTTGGAACATCACCACGCGATCCAGCGACCCTATAGCACAAACAAAAACGCTGTTCACTTCATATTTGTGTATATACCACCAATCGGCATTCAGTCTGAAGATGGCACTTGCAATTTTGCCGAATCGTACCAGCGCAAATATCGAGAAACAATTCGTTCAAAACGCACAAACAAAACTAGTTCCTGTTTCCACAGGCGTATGACGTCTGACCGAAAATTATCCGACCACTTTGGATATCACGGGAACCGATTGTGCAACTGCTTTGTAACTTGGTATACGACGAGTGCGTAAACATTCATTAACGTTTTGCTCTATTCAGTTAGCTGTGAGACGCTGTTGTGTAAACACATGTTGTCTGTGACTGTCGAATTCACAGTTTTTTCCACATTTGGAAGATCAGGCTTTTGTTTCGGAGTCATAGCCATAAATTCACGACTCGTCTCCAGTTAAGACCCTATTAAGGAAGTTTGAGTCACTGTTAGCGGTATCGAGTAAATCTTGAGTAATTTCAACACGGGATTCTTTTTGCTCTTGCGACAGCAGCCAGGGTATGCATTTTGCTGCCACACCTTTCATTCCAAGATCTTTCGCCAAAACCTCCGAAACAGAAGTACCTTCGAAATCCCCAGATTTTCTTATAATTCTCGCACTGTCAGCCGTCGACACGCTGCCGTTTGTTTACTGCAGCCCGCACGCGTTCAACATTTTTGGATGTTCTAATGGTTAAAGACCTTCCAAAGCGTGGATTACTTTCAATAGATTCCCGGCCACCTTTAAAACGTTTGTACCATAATTCAACAGCTCATGTATACTCATTGAGTCCTCTCTAGAAGCTTTCTTAAGTTTTCGCGGATGATTTTTCATGTTTTAGGCAAAATTTATTTTTGTTTTGTTTTTGCGGGGTCCTACAGTCTATGCCGCATCCCGCATTTCGATCGCCATTTCTCCCTATTCTTCCGGACATCATCTTCAAAAGCTCTGTCTCTCATGCTTTTCCTAATTCCTGTTCTCCATTGTGTTGTCAGTCTTCCTTTTCTTCTCCTGTTTTGTGGTGTGTAAGTCAGTGCTTTCTTTAGCCATCGCTTCTCCTCCATCCTCATTACGTGACCATACCATAGCAACTGTCTGGCTTGTATTCTTTCTGCTGTTGTAAATAGGCGCCCTGTTTTCCTTCTTATATCTTCGTCTCTAACATGTTGCATTCTAGAAATATTACACGGTCTTCTTAAGAAGTCCATTTCCACAGTTTCTATTATCTTTTTCCCTTTATCTGAAAGTTGCCATCATTCGCAGCCATAAGTTAAAATGGGCTCCACAATAGTAGTGTTCAGTTTAGTTTGAAGTTTCATTTTGTTCGACCAAAGAAACGAGTTTAGCAAACGAATGGCCTTTTTCCCTGTTGTATTCTATTTTTGATGTCATTTTTTGTTGTTCCATCTTCTGAAATAATGCTTCCCAAATATTTGAATTTCTACCACAAAAGGGCTTAAACAAGGGTGCAGCTTGTCACGTACCCTGTTTAAAATATATATCCTAGAAGCCGTCAGTAACTGGAGAAGAGAAACATCAGGAATGGGAATTCAAATGGATGAGCAGTGCTTAACAACTCTCCTATTTGCTGACGATCAGGTAATTTTAGCGTGTGACGAGGACGACACAGAAAATTTAATACGAATTTAATTATCTAATCGTTCACACATTATGAATACAACAGTCACATACAACACATGTATATACAACAGAGTCTAACAGCTAAGTGTATAGTCCAACTCGTCAATGGATGTTCACGCATCCGTGAAAAGGTCACTGTGATTGGCTACCGAGTTACAGTATTCAAAATGGTCTCCGTTTTCAACAGCAACTAGTCTCCGTTTACGGTAGTCATTATCTAAGTTTTAGGACTCTACGTGTTTGTATTATCTCTTTAACTCCTCTGTATGATATGCATTTTAAATTTAAATGTAAAACTCAGTATGGCTTATCGAGATCGGTTACGTCAGGAGTGAGAAACAATAAATGGATACCGGCTCTCATCAAATGGTATGCTACCGCTGGGCTGTAGTTTTAGAACAATATTGGATCTACTCCAAACCCGCAACCCCAGACAAAGGACACGTCGTAACTGAAACAAAGCAATGTCAGTTGGTAAAAATTCGTTCGGTTTGGCTGATTTAAATTCGCGAATATATTTACCCTTGGTAACGAAATTCGGTCTTAGTCCGTTAATTTACTCAGGCACATAGTGTTTGTTATAAAGAGAACAAGGAGTACAAGTGAAAGAATGTTGGCTTCTACCGTAAGAGACGGGTCCGCGTTGCGAAAAACCCCCTGAAGCTAGAGAAAGAGAGAGAGAGAGAGAGAGAGAGAGAGAGAGAGAGAGAGAGAGAGAGAGTAAAAGTGTTTTCACTCCAGCCTTTGATACCGCAGAATATAAATTAGGAGCCTTCCCTAGGGTATGGACAGAGGCCGTATCAAATTTCCAACGTAGTTCTCGCTAGTTTGTTTTCCCCTCTTCTGTCTTTGTGCTCCCACCTCACCGTCTCGCTCCGACTCGCTCTGTTTTACAGGCGACGAGTGTTTTATATTTACTAACTGGAAGCAAGTATGTATGTTGTTATAGAACAGAGAGGCGAAAACTACTTTTCACAAAATGTGTGAAACCAAATCATGATCTATCATCGTTGTTCAGTTTATGATTTCGTATCCCGACCTTTAAAAATCAAAGACCTTCTTTAGAAATACCTCCTGAAGCAAACCAAAATTGATTTTAAAAAGTTGAAACATCAGAATATATTTGATAAGGGAAATTGTTACTACCCTGAAGCCGTCGCATATTAGATTGAAGCAGTGTTGCCAGGTCAAGCAGACGTCTTTTCCCCACATAGCTACTCTAAATTTCCCCACTTTGGCATAAAAATTCCCACTGTCACAAATTGTGTGCTTCATGTAAAGCTTACAGCATAATACTCTAAATGTTTAAATACTCTCACAAGAATACCGTAAACATTAAGAGACTTTTTTAACTATGATAAATGAGAAAGTACTAACCCACCGAGATCGAGCCGAATACTTATGAAATACTTTCTTGCGCTTATGTCATTACAGCCTTCTATACGCAATTTTCCGATTGTTTAATTAACAAAAATAATATACTATTATAATCAATCACAACTGTTTTTACTCTATAGGCCTATATACAGCTGCTATGTTTGTCCATCATTGCACCAATTACAGTAAAAGCAAAACAAGATTTATTTTGCTCGCTAAGAACATTTTTTATGTAATAGACCGGAAAGTGTTTCAGCCCTAATATACTTGGGATTTTGTTTTTATTAAGATTAATACCACTAAAAATCCTCTTCACATACCCACTACTATGTGATAAAGTAAATATGTATGCTACAAAAGTACCCCAACTAGGAAAAGCTTCAGTATCATCCCCTTTCTTAGTGTTTTCCACTTCTCTCCAAAACCTTAATAAACTTTCATCAGCACCTGTGTAAGTATTTGTATCTGTAAGGAATTTACATTCCCTGGTTAGGTCTACAATGTCTATTTCAATCTTTCTTCAAAGGCTGGTTGTGTTGAAGCCAATGCTAAATGTCTTTAATTTTTTTCTGTCAAAAAGTTCCAAATGTTTGAAGCTTTGAATATAGCCACAATTGAAAGGAAATCCCCACCAATTTCCCACATAAGATTTTAAGGCCTTAATTTTCGTCACTGTGGGGAAAAATCCTCACACCTGGCATCCCTTCATTGAAGAGATATGACGTTTACCGTTGAAAGAATGTTTGTGTGTGTGTGTGTTATTTTATTTATAAAAATATATTTAGAGCCTAACTGGTCGTTTCTCGCATTCCGGCTTCCATTTCTTGCGGACTTGTCAGTCATTCTCTTCTAAACCTCTCTTACGCATATCCTCGGCAACAATCTAATTCCATTTTTACCAAGGCGTCTATTCTTTTCTTCTTCCCCTAGGTTGCCTTTCCATATCCTTATGGTAGCTGTTCGTCCTCCATTCCATCTTAATCTTCCTGTGCCAACTGTGTCTATTGTTTTCTCTTCTGTTTTCATTCTTTTTCTAATATTTTCATTTCTTGACGTATCTGCTCTAATGAGACCACAGTTTCTTAGCCAAAATTAAATCTTCGTTACTTCCAATTTCCGATCCATCTCTTTATTCCCTAACCGATGTTTCTGTCCCATATCTAACTGTATTTTCATACCTCGTCTTATATATACGTTCATACTGTTATCCCTTGATTCCACATTATAGAGCGTAGTTTCTTGTGATACATTTTCGTTTTGCAACCTTGCGTAAAATATCCTTATCGTCATTTCATCTTTATAATACCTATAAAATAGGTATAATACCTAGGTAACTGTATTTACTGACATGTTATATTGTGACATATTGTGTAGTAAATCTGCTCCTGCACCACTTATTACCATATATGCCTACTTTGTCTTTTCCATATTTAATATTTAATGCTAACTCTCATTGTGTGTGTGTGTGTCGATTTATATTAATGCGTATATATTTTACATATTAAAAATATTAATATTAATTACCTCTAAAATGCATAAATAAAAAAATTTTAATAACGGATTGGAAATTGTTTGTATTTGCGTTTTTGTAGGACTTAGTTTTGACATAAATAGTTAAACGGCTAGCATTTTATATAGTCTATTACTTAATATATAGAAAAGAAGTCTTTTAATAAGCAGTCTACCAAAAAATTTCGTCATCGTAAAAATTATTTTTTTATTTTCTTGATTATACTTTCCCGGTAAACATCCCGTAATCCTCAATGTTTTGTTATATATTGTCTTTCATATCTTTAATTATAAATTTTCATGTCTCTTTGTTGCTCGCTGATGTCGTAAAAACATTTGTTTGAAAAATACGCCCAGCAAACTGATGAAACTTGTGCTTGCCTGACTAATCGGTCATTTCATGAATTACATGGCTCACCTGTCAGTCCATGACAGACGTAGGCGTATTTCTAGTGGATCGTATTTTCAAATACAAAAAAATATTGTTTTATTTGCCGTCAATAACTGATTCTGAAAATTTACTTCCCTCGGCGAAAACAAATAATTCGCGTTGCGCCGACTGCCAAACTCCGTGATTTATTACACGTCACAGACTGTGGCAGGTTTATCGACGGATACTCAACCCTAAGATTCGTCTTCCCTCTTCCGTCCCCTAACTTACCTCCAACCCCCTTTTCAGTGCGAAACTTTGCTTAAGTCTTCATAAAGTTATCCTCGGATTTCACAGAGTTTCTTCTTTCTTACTAACGCCTAATTCTTGAAATTATTTTCCGTTTAGGAAAATACGAGAGCTATCGTAAAACTTGTCATAACCAGATGGCTACACGCGAGTTATTTATAAACGCATTTCCAATTTCAATACCTGCCTAACTCGTACCCACAAGAAGCACGATATTAATGAGCATAGCTCCCAATATTTTTCATTATGTAATGTAATGTTTATTGGCTCTCAGGCTAGTAAGTATTAAGTATTCGTGACTTATAATTACATATATGTCGCTATTACTCAGTCAGTTCGTTCATTTTACTTGTGTTCGCATTAAAACTGGTAATAGAGGCCGACAAAACAATTGTACGCTAAATTCATGCTTGACAGCGAACCGTTCAATTTCTGTCGTAACATCAGCGAATCCTAAGTTCCGATGAATGTCACTGAGACGGGAGTTCCAAGAAGCGTTGATAATAATCCTTAATACTTTGAAATCTGAATGTGAACAAAACAACATAAATATAGAAAACACAATATTAACTGGGTTATGTTGAAAACAAACGAAGTCAATAAAATGTGAAAGGAAGAAAATAGATTACTAAAAATCGTACAGGTCGTTTTTCATGCATTATTTGGGGCATGAGTGAACTGACAAAATGTCAGAAGTTACGAGTACCCAGAAACGTAATTACGATTGTCCATTTAAATGTTACATATACGCGTAGAAATAAACAGGTGTACAAAGTATAAACAGAATAAATGTCAGTACTAAGGTATGGGTTTTCTAATACCGAATGATATGATAAAAGATTTTCGAGGCGGTTGAAATGGACTTCCTGATGAGACATGAGGCGATCCCAGAAGGAAACACACAACAAACAGATCTGACACAACAAAACACTCTGTATAGTATACATGTAGTGAGGATAGGAGAATAGAAATGGCCTTAAAGAGGATTTAACTGCTCGTATATTCTAAGTAATAGAAGCAGGAGAGGAATGCCCACATCGCCGTGGTTTAATGGAATAAATCAGCAACAGAAGACAGAACTAAAGACGATGAATAACGAGTCGGTTGAAATGGGAAAGGCCGCGTAATCTACAATTTCTCTTTACGTAGCGGCAAATTAGTTGTACACGTTGGTAGCGTGTGATGCGTAATGGCAAAGTGAAGGCGCGATATTATGTGATTTCTTGTCAGTGATTATAGTTAACGGCATTACTTATTGTAGTCAGGACAATTGTGAATAACGCATATTGGATGGTTGTAATTGTTGAGTTGGTAGTACAGATGTGTAATAAGCCTCAGGTTGTTTCAGCGTCTGCAGTGTCTTCTTGAGTCCACACTGAAGACCGTCGAACATTATTACTCGTAACAATATAACGTAAATTAGATGTGTTAAGTTATACTAATAATGTGTTTTATTTCATTTCTTAGCGGTTGAAGTTCAGTAAATAGTGTGTAATACAAAAACGGAAAATGTCGCAACAGCACCACCTTCGGCGATTTAACGAAGAAGCTAAACATTAACGTAGAAGCAGGTAATCAAAAATGGATACAAAATAAACAAGTCACTCCCTATCGCGATTCAGATTAAGTCGATTCATACCGAGTAAATCACGTGTACTCATTAAAATGTGAAGATATGATGGCAGTAGTTGATAACACTAACATATTATTTTAACATAGCTAAAATATCGTACAGTGAATCTTATGTCGAGGTCTCGTGGAGGGAGCAAACAAATCGGACCGCTAAAGATAAAATAATATATTGGCTATTTGGGAAAAATCCAAGTTGTCAATACGTATCAATTTACTCCTTAATGATATGTAAATCCTAAAGTCTAGTTGGGTCAGTGGTATTCACCTACAGGGCGCGTAAAAAAGTCATATCAACAAAGTTCAGATTTTTCAGAAAGACTGTAGACAAGTCATATCAAACTCGCGGCCCTCATGCCTCCTTAGCGCGCCCCGCGCTTGTGTCCTTAAAGTTGTTTATTTTTATTTTTACTAAGTTTTTTAACACGTAAGTGGTTTTACAAGCTGAAAACCGTTTCTTGTTTCCCCTCAAAAACAGCGTCCTGACATCGAAAAATTAATGTTACAAAATAGTGTGAGTTATCTGACAAAAAGATGTGATAGAAATGTAAATGTAAAAAATTATCTCATTAAACAAAAGAGTAGATTTGCGCGCGCGCGCGTGTGTTAATTTCAAAATTTTGTAAAATTCGATGTTATCACTTCTTTTATAAAATTAAAGAAACATTCAAATAATAATGTACATGTAATTTTTAGATTTTTCCTTTTGTAATTAATTTATATTTCGTAAATACGCAACTTAGCTTCGCGTAGCATATTAATCTGAAGGTAATAGAGACTACGTTTTCCCTAAATTTACTCCTACTTTCTTCTATTTTTTCTTCCTTCTTCTTTCGTTTCAGCCATCTATTGGCTGCGATTACATGACTTCCTTCACTTTCTGGAGGGCGTTTCCCCTTGGCCAGTGTTATCTACCGATAACACCCTTTAGTTTTTTTTTAATTTAATTATTATTTTTGAGATCAAATGACTAAATTATGTAAATTTTATTATTTTTATATATTTATTAAAAATTATAATCTATATGCTATATAACTTATTTTAATAAAACAGTTTAAAGATACAGAAAAAACTTATAAACTATTACGTTTTTAATACACAAAATACTAAAAATTATATACTCATTCATCCACATGTGGTCACATATGTTTGAAATATAGCCTACGCGGCCCCATTGTTCTGTGTCACCGAGTTGGCTCTATATCCAATAGTCTGAGTTTGACATGACTATTGTAGACGTTCCATGGTATTTCCGAACCAGTCATATACGTACGTAGGCATTTGAGGATACCGATAATAATATAGAAGTCAAGAGGTTTGCAGCGAAGCATGGGAAGAAAATCCACATTGACGCGAATACTGAGGTGCTGTAGACTTTGTGCAGTACCAGCTAAGAAGACTCTAAAATGTTAAACCTTTTGAACTTGTATAGTGTTGTGGTGAATGACAGTGGAGATTGCGTTTTATTTTAAAGCCTAACTGTACGCTGCATGGGATAAGTTAGCCTGAATTTAATTTGATACTTCAACTGCACACTCCAACTTGTTTCTTAGTTGATCTTCTCCTCCTCCTTCTCCTCCTCCTCCTCCTCCTCCTTCTTCTTCTTCTTCTTCTTCTTCTTCTTCTTCTTCTTCTTCTTCTTCTTGTTCCTCTTCTCCTCCAGCACTATACCCCAATGTGAGCCTTGGCCTCCAATACCAATCCTCACCAAAGTCTCCAATTCGTCGCTATCTCAGCGTAACCACTCACGCCATTCTTCAAGCACATCATCCAGCCATCCAGAATATCCTTTGGCATACGTTGCTCATCCGTCCGTTCTGAGCGGCCTAGCCTTTGTATTCGTTGAGCTTCTACAAATCTTACAATACCTTCATGTTTCAATATCTCATCTATTTCTTGATTATATCTAGTTCTCCATTCACCGTTTTCTTTCACAGAGCCATAAACACGTCGTATAATTTTCTTGTTCCATTTTTGTTAGCGTTTACGTCTCTCTTCCATAAGTAACAACCGGTTTAATGGCGCTCAGTGGATATCGACTATTGACATTATTAAAAAACAAAATAAAGCATTGCAAGAAACACGCCCACCAGATGTAACATTAAAACTTATTTACACCGTATAATCGGCGTTCCTTTCTCGACAACAAAAGAATTGAGGATAGTAATATGTCATTAAGTTACCCTTAGTACTTCCGTATACTTTAGAGAAACCGTGCTGCACGTGTCCGTGCTTCTCGTGTACCGCAATGTGCGTTTACGTGCATATAACTACTTTGTGTTGCGTTGTAAATCAACTCTGTACATTACTGCGTAAGTGTAAATGTGTTTGCTACATAATTTACGCGTCATCGTGTGCGCACATCGTCACCTCGTATAATTGCAATAATGACTCGTACTGTAAACATAAGCCACTCGGTAATTAGCGACTTTACGCAACATTAAGCGTGTTTCAACGTTCATTTTATACGCGGCAACGTCGTAAACGCATTGGACAGGTTATTTACACATATTAGTGTTTTAATGTGTTTAGTTTTCCAGCCATTAAAGCTTGAACAGAAAAATCGAGAAAGTTCTTTAGCGTTTGTTAGGGGAACAGGGTCGCGGACCGAGCTGTAGCCAAGTGCTAACAGTTTTTCTTCCTATTAGTCTGAAACGTAGAGTGCTCAGCAACAGTTTAAGTACAGCCCCGATAACGTATCAAGCATGATTCAGTCATACGTTTGCCACTGTGTGCAGCTAAACCTATATACTTATGCACTGACGTGATACAACTTCGAAAAATTCTCACCTCTCGGTACAATGAGATACTGAAGCCCACTTGTTCCTAAAAGCACCAGAAAACATCTAGTTCCTTGATATAGATGCCATGTCTGACGCTTGTATGATGGTTGGCACAGTTTTCAAACATAATAATCACTTCGCCTCAATACTTCGATCCGCACTTGAATAAATCGCCAGCTCTAACTCCTAAGCGCTCGCTGTTGCTTGTATATAGCCTGCAGATGTTCTAGAATAATTTCCATGAGAGCATAATTTGCATAGTTAATAAGCACTCAAAAGGTCTGGAGGGTACTTGTGTACACAGCCTTAACAGAGACACGCACCTGCTCGGCTAGCCGAGAAACGTGTGCAACGAGGCTCTCGACTCTTTCAGAACGTGCTGTAATTGTAACAATAATAATAATACTTCGTATTGTTTAAATTAGCAGCCATCCTTACTATTTCTTTTATGAATTTGCTAACTGCTATAATTTTTATTGTTCGACTAAGCTTTTCGTCATCACTGACATCATCAGGTCTTAAACAACGTCTATCAACTGTACGTTGTAGGCTTTTATACTTTAGGCCCCTCCCCTTATGTCATCGCCCCTCCTATTGGTTCTAGCTGCTGCCGCTCTTCACGGGAACTTTGTCTACATTTTTCCGTTAGGCATTTTTCTAACGTCCGTCAAATTGTTTTAAGAATCTCCCGTTAATTTCTTCATTCTTGACTTATAATTTTTTTTGTAACCTTTTACATTTCGTCATTTTTAGTGTGTTATTCTTATTATTTTAATTTATTTTTGTTTATTGTTTAATATATAATAAAATATTTCTTCATTTGTAAAATCCACTTTTATATTCATTAATTTATTTTTATCTTCTTTTTTAACTTTAAGTATTTCTAGTTCTTCTATTAGTTTTCTTTTTTGCGGATTGTTTTCTATTTTGATTATTTCCATATTTTCATTTGGATGTATGAAATGTAAAAGGTTGCAAAAAAAATTATAAGTCAAGAATGAAGAAATTAACGGGAGATTCTTAAAACAATTTGACGGACGTTAGAAAAATGCCTAACGGAAAAATGTAGACAAAGTTCCCGTGAAGAGCGGCAGCAGCTAGAACCAATAGGAGGGGCGATGACATAAGGGGAGGGGCCTAAAGTATAAAAGCCTACAACGTACAGTTGATAGACGTTGTTTAAGACCTGATGATGTCAGTGATGACGAAAAGCTTAGTCGAACAATAAAAATTATAGCAGGTAGCAAATTCATAAAAGAAATAATAATAATAATAACCCAAACATAGGGCAGACTTGCCTAATTTCGCAACATTTTGCATTTGGATGGACTGTGAAGTTAGGAATGGTAATATGCGACATTTTAAATAATGACTGTAGAGCGCAGCACTTGCTTTATAATCTGGAACCATTTCCAACCACTGTTCGTCGACAGTTGATTCTAGGATCTTTTAGCGAGAAGACGCCTCGCCTGTTTTCTGTGATTTTCTTCCAATTTTGCAAGGTAAGTTGTTTTTATTTGATGTAACCTCATAATTAATTGTTTAGTAAAAAACTATATATTCATTAAATTCACAAAAGACTAAGCTTTCGAAAGATATCAATATATAATTGAAAAAAACATTTTGAAGGTGTTTTATTATCTATCCCCGGTCATTGAACTGTTAGTTATGGAGGCACAAGTTGGGTGGTCACAGTGCAGCAGCTGTTCTAGTGTTACCAAGTATTCAAGTCACAACAGTATTTTCCAAGCACATTTTTGATTTTTGAGCTTTCTAAAGTATTTTGTTTACCTTTAGTTATAATTAAAATGTTATTTTCGTTAGTTTTTATAAAATAATTTTTTTTAAACTGCTTTTCTTTATATAATTATTATTCAACTCACTAGTTAGTTTATATGACTCCATTTTTAATAAAAGTAAAATTTTATGAATTTAATAATTTTTATTCCTTTTCTTTTGTTTAAAAATTTGTTTTCTCTTTAGTATCTGTATATTTATTTTTGTTTTAGTGAAAATGGACTGTGAAAAAAGAGGAAAATACCGTAACAAACGCAGAAGTAATGCAGCAGTTGCACGACTTTTTGAGAACAGGTCTGCTGATAATCTACCTTCAACTTCAGGCGTCCAAGTTGTGAAAAAGGGGTCTTCAAAGATGCCGAAACCTAGAGATGACATTTGTTCTTTTTGTGGTGTGGAGTACAAAGGGGACACAAAAGGAGGAAACTGGCCCAGTGCCTACAATGTCTTTGCTAGTTGCATTATAAGTGCCAAAATTTAAAAAAATATGAACCAAATTTTAATTGTAAAATGTGTGTTACTGAGAATGACTCGGACTAAAGACAAAATTTAAAAAATCTAAAACTTTCATTAATACTTTTAATTTGAATATGGATTAAAGTATAATTTTTATAATCAAATTAATTATATTATTAAATTGTCTGTAGTCAAGTTCGTTTTAGTTTAAAAATTTCCATTAATTTTGTAATTTTAATATTAGCTTTGTAATTACATTTGTGAACTTACTTTAAACATTGTTAAAAAATTTAAAAAAAAATTATTTTATTAGAAGAATACATTATTTATAATTATATTATGATTTATATTTATAATAATATTTATAATTTTATTGTTCTAAGCAATATTATGTAAAAATATAAGTATTATTAAATATAGAAATTATAGTGCGAAATAAGGAACACTAGTGCGAAATAGGGAACACCTATTGCGAAATAATGAACACGCTGCGAAATTAGGAATAGTGTAGTATCTTTAATTTTAATTTTTTTTGTAATTACCTCCATGGTGTTTTGTATTTTTGTTATAATATATGTTTTGCTTTTGTAGCAGTAAATATTTTGTTAAGAAAACTTGTTTTTATTAAGGCATATATACATAGTTTTTGTCATATATGTGAAATTACTGCGAAATTAGGCACGTTTGCCCTGTTGGTAAATAGCACATGTTATTGGGACTTATTACAAACATTATTATTTGCTAAATATTATGTTTACTTATTATATAAAGTAAAAACCAAGCAAGTACACGATTGAAAATACGAGAGCGTCAGTTATTAAACCACAGGGGAGATTACATTCCGTACAGCTGAAGAAAATCGTTCTCTACAAATATTCAAAATAAGAGGTTAAATCACTCCCTCAGCTAGCTATGCAGAAAATACTTTAGTTTTGCATTTATTATAAAATAAGTTTACCCAGAACAGATAAAATTGATTTAATACCAAGCGTTTATAGTGTAGAAAAGAGATATCAACTGATTTAGTGTTCTAAATATATTTATCGTTAGATACATTGTACGTAGGATATATTTATAGGTACACAGTGTGCCTGTTTTACGAGTAATCTGGGACTACTTTGTGTACCAGTAGCAGCGGCAGTATCAGATTTCTTTCTTCCGTAAAACGTCGCTTTATGCGCGCTTAAACAGTTTTAGCCGGGAGCCGTAAAATTGGATTAGAATTAATGAAGGCTGACTGGCGACAATGTCGCGAACAACCTGTTTTGCGCGCGCCCCCAGGCACGCGTTATGAAGGGAAAACTTTTGAGCTCATCACCGTAGTTGCTCCCTGACGGCCAGTTTTTATCTAAGGCCGGAGGGGACGCTGCGCCGTTTAACTCGCCTTAATATTGTTCAACTTTCCGCCGTTCTTCTTGTAATAACTTCTCCACTAAACTTCAATCATTTGTTAAAACCAAAATGTCCCTTGTAGTTTACCTGTGTTCGCTGCGCCGTGTACCGTCTTAACGCCCTATAAAAACGAACCATTCGCTACGTCTCGCAGGGACGTATTCGGGGAATATTCCCTTCATAAACATTAAAATTTCTGGTATACAAAATTTACACAAACTTTTTATTTCGAGGATCCGATTTAGTGGCATATTTGTACACGGTTACTCTCTCCGACGTGTCTACAAAGCAGAAACATATGATCTCAGAATGCAGAGTTAAGAATGCAGAATGAGAGTTAAGAATACGCATTATTACATCATACAGATTTAAAGACAATCATTAGAAACATAACTTTCTAAATCACGGGTATAGATAATTCTGTTTTAAGTTTCAATTTGTTATTAATGTTGAAGAGCTGGAGTTATTACTTAAGACAAACTAAATTTAATAAATAATAATGTATTGCATTTAAATTACTTAGAAAATATTACAATTATTATGTAATTAATGTAAATATTACAGTGAATTAACTAATAACACAAACATTATTGTGCTTATTACAATTATTACAGTATTTCAATTACTACGGTCATTTATTTATTCAGAATAGTTTATTCGCTCTTATTGTAATTTTCCGTAAAAGCAGAAACTGTTTTAAGTTCATGTTACGATTTTTTACATGAAATTTTTGTATACTACATGATTTAGGGTGCTTTCAAACAATATTGGCCAGAAGGCAAGACCTCTGTAAGCGAAAAAAAATCCCAATTGCTTGGATTATTTTTAACTTAGATACGTTGTATTTAACATCACAGCATCTGCAAATTGGATGAATAACTGCCTTGTTAAGTTCTCTTATGGCACTATTGTGCAAAATCGTTTCGTCCATGGAAGTGAAGAAACCTCAGTGTAACGCTATTTAAACTTACAATTAATACACCCCAAAAATTAAATTCTGTAATAACGTTAAGAGAAATGTTTATGTGGATGTTTAACATACCCGCATATAAATTTTTACCATTGTGGAAATATGGATTAGACCTATTTCTACTGCGAAGCTCAATTGTATTAGCTCGTAGAACGTTCTGTATATGAACTTACAATTTCGATCCTCAGCTAATCCGTTCAGTTAACTGGACGAAATCCAAGCCAAAATATGTATTTTTTAAAAGTTACAGCCTTTAATGAAATTAATTGTTGTGTATCGTAAATAACAGTCGCGTGATTAACTTTAATTGAGTTTAATGTGAATCTCATACTTTCAGTCAACTTGCCGAATGAATTGTGTAGATATACACTATGATAGTAGTCTCTTTCGTCAGCCTCAAAAACATTAAACTTTAATTCAATCCCGAAAGTGATAGTAGTATCCAGCGTCTTCCTTCGGACTCGGAAACATTAGACTTTATTCGATCCCAACAGTGATAATAGTACCCAGTCTCTTTCGTCGACCTCCAAAAAATTACACCTTAATTCGACTCCCGCAAGTGATACTGTAGTAGTATCCAGTCTCTTTCATCGGAATCGAAAATTCGATAGAAAAAAAACTGGAAAATTTCGTCGACTTTAATTCGATCCCAATAGTGGTAGTAGTGTCAGTCTCTTTCGTCGGCCTCAAAAACATTAGTCTTTAATTCGATTCCAACAGTGATAACAGTATCCAGTCTTTTTCTTCGGGCCCGAAAACGTTAGATTTTAATTCGGTCCTAAAATAGTAGATTGACTTTGACAAACAGAAGCGTGGTATCTTAAAAAACTAGAAACTTACACAGTAGCTTCATTTAGAATAACCGTTGGTTTAGAGGTTAGCTTTGGAAGGTTTAAAGTAATATTACATATTTGGTTAGAGGTTGTTCCGATTCTTCTGCTTACACTTATGTTTTCTTTCAGAGGTAAAATTTTCTTTCAGATTCTACAGCAATTCTTTTTTTTCAGCAGCAGCTATAAAAATTGATTTCAAACTTCCGATTCTTCAAGATCCTAAGCGAAGAGAGCTGTCTATTTGGTGAACCTCTTACCTTTTATGCTTCCTCATGATTAATTTTGACATAGAGTATTCTTCTTCTGCACCGCGTGGGCTGGGTAATTCAGCAAATTCATCATCAGTGTTGAATCTGCCGTAAGACTGGTTTCAGCTGAAGTCTCCACGTTATTTTACCCTATGGCGCACTGGTCAGTTGTTCATAATTTCTTACCTTCGTCAACTCTGTCAACACATCATATCTTCTTCTTCCTCGCTCTCTCTCATCTTCGTGCCTTCCCTCAATTATAACTTCTGTAGACAGTTCCTTCCCAAAATGTGGCCAATTCAGTTTGCTTTTTCTTTATTATAACCCTTCTCTCTTCATTTATGCTCCTAAGCACTTCTTCATTGTTTATCTGTTCTTTCCAGCTTGGCAAACCTTCTACCCTCCAGTCTATTCCTATGATTGTTAGCGGCTGAGGCGCAGGATGCGACGAATGTCGTAGGCTAAACGCAGCGTCCCCGTGTGTATGTGTGTGTGCGTGTGTTTGTGTGCCTGTCTGTCTGTCTGTCTGTTTTACTATATATTTTATATCATGCTCCATTACAGATTAATGGATTTTATCATATACTAATTTAGCAGATTATTAAACCAGATATATTGAACCAAGGCTGCGTTTTGTATTCAGAAAGTCTGAAAGCATTTTTATAAGGTCGACGAAATGAAGTTGGACCGATTTAAATCACCATTCAGCGCACTAATTGTCAAAGCGAGCACAGTATCTGCATTTAATTATAATTAAAGTTCGATTGGACAAACGCGATTCGTACAAAATGATGAGATAAAGCCGAATAATATAACTCTTAAAGAGCGGATTTGAAATATCTCAACAGTTTATCGAGAGACAACGTTCGCTCGGCAATTAGAAGCGAAATAACGGCGAGACGATTCCACTGTGGGAGTTGAAAACCCGTGGTGGGGACGGAACAGGTACAACTTCATCATAAAAACGTTTAATAAAAGGAAACTGAAACGCATAGATCAGATAGCGCGACTCCTACAAACTGGTGCGCGAATAAAACGTATCGTAGTAGGCGTAAATAAATACGGGAGTCATCAACCCCGGTGGATAATTGATGAGCCGATCGCAACACGGCGGGCACGGGTAGGTGTTCGTCTGACCGCTGAGTACGCAGAGAAAATGATCGAGTACCTACCTCTATCGGCAGTAAGTAAAATAACAGAGATTCTGACTGATAGAGAAGCTCTTAGTCCAGTAAATGAGATCACTCGCTGATAATTCTGCGTAATTGACGCGTAGGGAACGGGTTCCAGTAATACGCTATGCTTAGCCGTCGTCGTAAATTTCGTTGCGGGAATATTTTATAGACTTTTATGCGAGAGCCGGTAGTACGTACTGATTACACGTTTATTATAGACGGCGCTTGGTAAACGTGAACGTGTCTGAAATCGCGTTAAAAAGAAAATCTATTTGATACATTCAAATGTACGTGAGGATCGCACCTTTTAAAGGCAGTAAAAGCGATGTTGGCTGATGTTTTGAAATTATAAGCATCTGAAACTACTGGGACGTTGAAACTGGCAGAAACAAAAAATTCTAAACCTTTGAAACATGACGTGTGTACAGTTTCATTCTCAGTTACACGCAGGATGAATGCCCCCGTATTAAAAGGAAATTAAAATTGAATTTAATAAACCACATTAACAAGTTGCCCGTCTAATTTAGAGATGTAACAAAAACGGGCGAGCCATAAAACCTACTGGTAGAAGATAAAGTTGAAAACGAAAGAACTAGATGTTGATCGCGACTGGATTAGCGGATAGACTCAAAGTAACAGTGAGGCATACTCTGTGTAAAAGGGTAGTCAGTCCTCTTTCAGTACAATTTACGGTCTATTTGGCTTTTTACAGGTTAATATATTAAAAAATAAGATTCTGGATTAGAATTAAAGGAAGAATTGTGGCGGTTGAAATAGAAGTTTGAGAAAGCCTTGTGAAGTATATCAGTATGCATCATATACGAAATAAAACTATGTGAAACCGAGCGAACTTCAAGGAAAATGTTAACGAAAAATTTAGCAGCATAGATTAGGAATTGAGCACATAACGCGGATGAATGACAACAGATGGTCTAAGTGAATACTAGAATGCCAGCCAATTGATCAGTGAAAAAAATAGCCTTCGTAATAGTTGGAAACAAGCTGCAGAGGTAGACATGAGGAGCAGAAATTTGCAAGAAGCTGTTGAGACGCGGGATATGACGAATGTCGTAGGCTCCCTGCAACGTCTGTGTGTTTTAAGATACTGTATATTTAACAGTGTGCTCCATTATTATTTAGCAATCCTACACACTAAAGTTTTGCGCTATTTGAATTATAGTACGTTTATGTCATTGTTGTAATATATACATTGATATCAAGTAACAACAAACGATGTTCGTGGTTTGATAAAAAAAATCGTGCAGGCTTCGTTTTCTTGAAATATTATGTCTTGATTCACCTACAGATATTATTACACTCTTCAAACTAGTTTCAGTTGTATATATCACGACAATTCCAACGTTCTTTTCAGTCTTCAAAACTTTTCTCGAATTCACTTTTTAGTATAGCCTTGGGTTAGCTCAGCGATTTTTGTTTTACTTCTTCAGCAGTCGCGGGACGTCGTCCTTTCGTGATACTTTTCACTATTGGGAAGAGGAAATATCCCATTGGGACATGTCTGGCGATTGCTGTGTCATTACAGTGTCTTTGCTGCTTCATCAATTCTTTATCACACAGTGATGTGCGTTATGTTTGCATTATCGGAGTACAATTTGCGTAAAGTATCCTTCCGTAAATCTGGCCGTTTTCTACGAATAGCTTCACACAAGTGGCCTAGAATGCCCGAACAATACTCTTCATTTACCGGTGCGCCTAGTGATGAAATTCTATTGAACACAAAACCACCATCTTCATTAGCTCACGATCTTCCACTCATTCAAGACAGTCTTTTGAAACTTTGTAAACAGTCGCTTGTTCATGCATAGCAGGCTTATCAGAAGCCTTCTGCAAACACTTTCGTCACGATAGAGCAATTTATCTCATTTTTATACACACTTTAACCACGTTCTTCAATCTTCCACTATACAATGTCAAAAAAATTGCCTAATACACCAAAACATAACTTACTCAATTATTTATCAGATCTAAATTATACATAAAACAGGGATAAAATTTTAGACGATTTTCGCTAAGGGGTGTGTACCCAAAATGACATAAAACCAGTATTGTAATCGAACAGTTGCAGAGCGAAAATTCAAAAATCGTACGAACTTTTTGATAAAACCTCGTATAACACAACTAGCAATGGTGATGAGCAGCTGTTACACTGGTTACGGTAAAAAAAAATCATTTCACAATTCTATTGCACCTGTAAACGTTTTGAATTCTGGTAAGCGTTTCTTAATAAGATCAACTTTTCTGGGTTGTTATGTGCCTGATTTTGTTACACACTTGATTAGATTTCGTCTGCGCGCGCGCGCGCGGGTGTGTGTGTGTAAAACTGGAAAAATGCCTCATCAGAAAGAACGTGGATAGCGAAGGAGTCGCGTAAGTACTACAAAATGCCCCAGTAAGTGGCCTAAGCGAACTATAATATGATGTGTAAAACCTGAAGAATTGATTATCTTCTTATATATCAAAATGTCTAATCCAAACAATATGCTTTGTCATATGGGCTGGTCTTACCTCAATTAAATTATTTTGGATTACTCTATTTTGAAGTTCCATTCAGTAAACGTTAATATAGTATACGTCAGTACTGAAAACACTTGTTTTCATTATTCCACGTATTCGATAATACGAACCACCCCCAATCGATATCAGGTGTCGATTCATTCTGATTATCAGGGTTTTACGGTACTACCTACAACGAACGTCAACTTTGTTCCGATTGTGGTACACTCCAGAACGCGGTAACTTGTGTAAATCGGCTGTACCCCACTTTAAAGGCACTGTCCCAAACACTAGCGCGTTAGTTTTGACAGGACCTGTTGAAATTTAAAATCGGCGACCGAAATCGCGCTCACAATGCCGCCACATGGTTAGCAGCGGCTAACAATGAGTTTGCTCATTGTCAGTAAATTTTCACCACCTATTTGTGAAACACAAAGCCCATCTTCACGCGACAAAACGCGGCTATTGACGGTCGTTCGTACACTTCACTGAAAGCATAGCGTTCAGTACGTTTTCCATTTCAGCTCACACACTTCTCCGGAGATATGATTTATATGTATGGTTTGGTCGGAGCGTGTTTCTGACTTTCCACGAGGGGTGTGAATTATTATACCCTCGCTCGTTGAGGTCAGCGGCCTGTTACTGGTGTTTTTTTTTTCAACTTGTCCAGGTTATTAATTTTTTTTTTTGTAAAGCGAGTCCGATGCAATGAATATATATGTAACACTTCGTTTTTCAAATTGCCTGCGGGTATCGGGACGTGTTTATAATCCCACTTCGGTTGGTGATATGAATTTAGCGGTTCTTATAATCTGTTTATTAAGTCTGCGTAGTTAAATTATTAAGTCTGCATAATTAGATTATTAAATCTACATAATTAGATTATTTTAATTACCAAGACTGCATTTGCTTACATGTATATACTAAAGAGATAAAAAATTATAGCCTATAAATATCTTGCATTTCATAATATAATTTTTTATATTAGTTGGAGAGATAGACAAATAAATTAACATGATTTTAATGGTCAGATATCCTAATTTTAGAGATGCGATTAGGATTTCCAATTATGCTTGGACGCTCCTGGGGATTGTCCAGATGGCGTGGGCGGACGTCCAAACAGATCAGATTTTTTGCTTAAACACGTTACTATAAATTGCCTTAAATATTTTTTCATAGAGAACATAATACGATAAATCAAACGTAATCACTGGTATTATGTAACGCGATGGAATCACTGATGGGAAACAGAATTCTGCCTAAAACTGTTAAAACTGCATATGTATTCTGCAGCAGAAACACTATGGCATCTCATAGTAGTAAACATATTTTTGACACTGTTTCTATAAATACTGATCTGCATGTGCAGTTGCCTTGAACGTCTGTAAAAATAGTTTAACAGACTGTATTACCTCCTCTCAAAAATAAGGATTATCAAGGGCTGTTTTGCAGAAAACCGCTATAATGTCCCTCTAATAACTGGTTCGTCCGAACTCAATTAAACTGATTTCCGTGCTTCATTATATTAACGAACCCTAATGATATCATTCACTTCCAAGTATTATGTACCAACGCCTGTTCAGGATAGACAACAGACCAGGATATTGTTTCCACGGCCTTCCGGTATCCCATTGCCTGCCTGTCTCATGTCGTGTCTAGTCCTGTATGGACATCATAATTTGTTCTTGTATCATTGTAGTTAACATATTACCAACATAACTTCCAATTCCGTCCGTTCTTTTGAATTTTATTACAGACAGAGGACATAGATATTTTTTATCACGGCCTGTTTAGTAAAATATTGCTACAATATCCCTCTAATAACTCGTTAGTCCGAACTGAATTAAACTGATTTTCCTGCCTCATTATACTAAGAAACTGAATGCCATCTCGTTTCTAAGTATTAGGTATTAATAACCTATTCAGGATACACATATATCAGGCTATTGTTTCTACATCCTTATGGCGTTCCACTGTCTCCCTCATGTCCAGTGTCCTGCATGGGCATTCTTCATAATTTGTTTCGGTGTCGTTGTTCTTAGCATATTCTGAATATGGCCTTCCAATTTCGTCTGTACTCATTGATTTCATCATTGATTTTTAGATCGAAGTAATTATTCCTGTCACAGCCTTTGAACTTGCAGCTCTTAAAAACTTCAGTAAGATCACTTCAGAGGCTCGAACATTTCTAGACTCGACTTTGCACTACCCGGGTTTTTGATCCGTATATACGCGATACAAATAATGTTATGATGCCGTGGTCCTATGTCATGATTGTTGATCGTTAAAGGTCATTTTTATAAACTTCTTTCTTTCTTTTATAAAACTTTTCCTTATTTCGTAGTTTTTTAACTTATAAAATTTCAAGGTTCTTTGCAACGTTCTTCTATGGTATACTTACCACCTGCTTTCTTGTCACATCCTTCTCATAACAAAAAGAGATGTCAGAGATATGTTTTAGGGACACCAAATTTTTAAATTGAACATAACAATTGCTCATTTTGTTTTCAAATCAGGTACTTTTTTTTTTTTTTTAAAGTGTTCTCTAAATGAGGCGTAATATTACCGGCATTATTAATTTAACAAGGTCTTTAGAACGTTTAGTTTTATTTGTGTTTCTTATGTCGTACGTCAACATTGGATATTGAAGAGTGATGAAATTTTTTTAAAAATAGATCTAAATTGAAAACTAAATTTTATAGAGGGCGCACGATATCTAAGACATCTATTGTCCTTTTCAAACTATTTACCGTAATTCACTGTATTCTTAACTGCACGTTGAACAAAGAAACATTGTACTCTCGGTGTGAGTATCGATTTGTCGAGATACGGACGTCACATCTAGAGGAAGCGATTGTTCATCTCCGTAGGAGTGCCCCGTGATGGATGGCCTCCACCGCTGCCGCCACTTCCGTAAGTAATTAACTTTGCCGCAACAAAACAATCTGTCAGAATCACGTCGCAGTTTGACCAAAAGCACATCTCGCTTCTCCAAAGCACAGCTCGTTAACCGAATCCCACTGTTACACTTCACGTATTGTTAATATGTTTCGCTATACAGAATTCATTCAAAACTTTTCTTACGATATTTTAAATTTCGATCTATGTATAATCACATAAGTAAGTGTACAGACAAATAATTAATGACACGTAGAGAATGTAAGTTAATAAAGATCGATAATTGCTTTATATCGTGAAAACAACCAAATAGTAAAAGCTCAAATGGAAGGAGAAAGTTGTCATGGCTGCATTATAAGAACTGCCGAAAACCAGAGACAGTTCGAGCTGAAGAAAGGACGTTCCATAAGACATTACTCTTAATACAATAATAATGTAATAATATCTTTATTCCAATTATTAAAGTTTACAATATTCATTACATTTACAGGACTGGGAATTACTTGCTCACCACAAATTGAGAGCAGTGAGAAGTTAAGGTTTATTAAGGTTTAGCTTTCGCACGATACAGCCTACTTACACGATTTATAAGGCAGGTGACTTAAGTGACTTTTTTTTTAACTGTACATTAATCCAGCAGTCTGAAGACCAATTCATTCCAGTGGTCATGTGACATGGTCTCTGACATTATTTGACCGGAGATTGTTCAGAAAGTTAACACTGCATTTCTTTTAAGCCTCGTGTATTAATATGCATTTTTTTAAATAAAGCAAACAGTAAGAACAACTGGAGTTACTCTTTCTAACATGTACAAAGAGTGGAAGCTACAAGTATTCCAAGAAACGTTCCACAAGTGTAAAAGATATAGGCAGAGTAAGGAATTGTTGGTCGTGAAGATACTCTATGAAGTACGAACGAGTTTGATGCTTTAGCCCTGAACTGCAGAAGAAATTTATGAAAGAAATATTAAGTTTCTGTCTTACTCAAAGTAAGACTGATATATATATATATATATATATATATATATATATATATATTGCAACAGATCAAACTTTATTATTCTAATAAGGATATTGTGAGTGTGTAGAAATCGATTAAAGTCTATTATGGAGGAGATGAAATATTATTTATTACATACAAATGTTGTTTAGAAAGATGTATAATGTTTTTTAAATTGTCATGTATTGATAGTATATTAAATTGTTTGTATTGTTCGATTAATATAAATCGCTTTTACTTGTTTGCTGCAACGTCCTCCTCTCGTCTCGTCGGTCCCGTCTCGTCGTCCTTCTTCTACAGCTTCACTCCTTCTGGTGTCCTCTTCGTCTCGTCGTCCTTGTACAGCAAGCAGCTCCAGCGGCGATATTTCAGAGTCTCGTAGTTATGTTTAACTGCTTCCACGATATCTTGTAGTGTCTTTAAGTTCCCTATGCGGATATCTTAACTTACACGACACAGCACTGAATTTTATTTTAAATTTTATTTACTTATTTATCCTCTTGGTTCTTACCGCAAAACTTCGTTAAGAATTACAAGGTTTATAGTTTACTTTATATAAAATATTCCTCTATTCCTTCTTGGTTCTTACCGCAAAACTTCGTTACGAATTTTAAGGTTTATGGTTTATTTTATATAAGATCTTTTTACATTTGTAAGAGAATAACTCTCTTACCCGGGGCACAACTTCCCCTAGCAACGTCGACAGACAGACTGTGTTCAACCTAGCTCTGCAACGTATGAATCTCCCTGAATTTGATGTAATTTGATAGGCCAAGCCCAAGTCACATGATTGATGGAACAACCAGATACACAAAATTCATGAAAAACTTTGTATAATTTTGCATAGTCCTGCATGGAAATTATCTACAATTATTATTACCCTATCATTGATAAGAGTTACACTTGAGTTTTGCTTTACTTAAAAAAACATATTTCTAAAATAGTTACAAACCTCAGAGTATACACAAATCGAAGCTATTTACTTAAATAATTCCTTGTCAAATTTTCGTGTAAATCTGTTAACTACCACTGCCGCTATAGCGATCGCAGATTATCACACCCGCACACGCGCACTAATTCATACAAAAAATACATGACAATATAGTACATTTTTTTATGAAGAGTTTGGTGTAACCTAAATGCTTATCATTTTTTAAATACAAAACTTATGACTAAAAAACAAAATATTACGCAAAACAAATTTAAACAAGAATCTGCTCGATATTCATGTACTCGAATAATATATAAATAAACTATAAATATAAATATATAAATTATAAGATATAAATTATAAGATATAAACAGCATATCTTATCATCCTGTGTTCTGTTGCAATATATATATATATATATATATAGTATTTAAAATTTATATTTATATTACCTCAAGATGTTGTTTTTCCTTATTTGGTTTTCAAATTTTTAAATTTCAAAATTTTAAATATTTTATATATATCAAGAAACGAACTGTAGCAGTCACTTAATTTCTTCACGTAGCTTCACATACGTACGCAGCCAAAATTAAATTCCATCCCGTATTGTGAACAAATAAGGCTTGTACCAAGGGCGAGATAACATAATCACATTTCGCTAAGGCTCCAGACAGCTACAGTGCAAGTTCGAGCTACAGTTACGGTACACTGGAACCCCACGTAGTGTCCTAATCATCATGTGTATAGGGGGTCACGATATTATCGTCTAACAAAAACAATGCAGTGTCGAATTATGAAACTGTGATTCATAAATTCTTATATCTAGCTTATAACGACTTATTTTTATTGTCAGCTGAAATGAACCGTACAAATCTGCATTAAAAAAGACTAAAAATCTAAAATAGGCAAGTCGTCACACGTTTTACTAGTTCGTTATCTTACTACTTACTACTGGACTGTCTGAACAAATATCTAGGAAACATGGATTTCGGGAATACGGTCGTAGGCTCGTACTGCTAATTACCGGTGGTCACTTTATTCCGGAATCCCCCATCGAGACTCACGTTACTCAAGGTGGGTCAGACCACTTCGGCCGTTTTAGCACTGACTTGGTGGACTCGAGCGTGAGTCCAGTGTCGGGTAAATAGCTCGGCGCGTTAGAAGCCAAGTGGCTCCGCATCGCCGAGTCCGATGGGTGCTAGAGCTTACGCTATGAAGCGGTGATGCTCGATCCCAGCAGGTAACAACATTCTCGCTGGACAAAACGCGTTGAGGCCAAGGAAGACTCGATTCCCACTCGTAGGCGCCACCAGTCTATCCGTGTCCTTTTATGGTTTTTCGTTATAAATGTTAGATACGTGTGAGCGGAACAGCCGACTTACCGCTCATTGGAGGACTGGAGATGATATAAGCTACAGTTTGAAACATTAACATATTCCTTTGTCCTTTATGAACAATCGCTTTTGAACTGTCATTTTCGTTTTAATTTTCAGTAAGTAAAACATTAATGTGTCTAACATTTCATACATCTGTTTCATATATTCATACATCTCTGAAATTTCTAAGAGAGACGTAAGGTTGTTCTCTCTTGGATCGGAGAAGGAACAAGGATATTATACGCGCTTTAAACATAGCATTATTGCACCAGAAGGTTGAAGACCACATAAGGAGGTGGTGTGAACACTTCAATCGCATGCCTGATATCTGTCTACCTGTGGCTGCCTTGGGTTATCACCCTATTGGGAAGAGACATGTCGGTAGACCGAGGAGGAGATAGGTTCCGGAACAGGTCTAAGGCCTGGTCCTTGGAGTGGTGATGATGATGATGATGGACAGCATTGTTGTGTACATTATTGTGTACAGCTATAGAACTTAATGCATAATATTTGTGTATTTAGTATAGAATATTTATCCTATTACAGAAAACAAATTACGAAGTCGTTAATCCAAAGGTGCGTACACAATACGAGATCGTAATTTCGAAGCGTCAGGTGTTCAGCTTCTCTCGTACAGTCGCGGTACAAGTAAAAAGGCAAAGCTGTTCGATGATACAAAGATTATAGTCAGATAAGATAACATAACTAGAAATCTCATTATCGCCGATCCGCTTTGTGCCTTCAATTAATGTGCTAAAATTGTTACTTATTAATCGGGGCGAACAAACACGGGCATTCGTATGCTGATTAGAATACATTTTGAATACAACTTATGAAGCTGACGACAGCCGGAGAGGAAAAGGACTCAGTCGTAGACACTACGAACGAAGTGTTTATGTTAATTTTTAGCATTTTCATTATGTACTCTACCCCGTCAGACGTTGGGGCTGTTCTACAGTGGAACGTATACATTTCAATTTATACAAATTTTATTCTCCAGGTTTTGTAGGTATTTAGACAAACGTATTGGAAGTAAACATTTACTTTATATTTTATATATATACATATCGTTGATAATAAGCCACGAGCGCATTAGTGCTTTCAGCGATGGGATTAGTTTGTGCGCCTCAAAAATTCGTACTTCCAATTACATAAAGACCGCAAACAGGCCTTCTTATTAACTAGACTACTCTGTAAATGTTACATAGAGTCGTAACTATTCCTACAGTATGTGGTGAACCAAATGAATCCCCGTCTGTTTAGCACATTTTATGTCCTTGAAAATTTATCATTGCGAATTCTTCGCGTACGCGGCCCTTGGTGTGTGTGTGACGTTATCTTTTATGATAATAACGTAGCTTTACAGTGATGACGGTGGGTGGTCTCTGTCGTAGTTTTGGCGTAGTGAAATGAACTAGTGTATTGTAGTGTCATCGCTCTTCTTGGTGTATGGGATTTTTACGCCAGTCCCGTTCACATATTTTACTTTTCCTTTGTTGATGGTTTAATATATCTGTAAGACAGTCTGCAATGTTCTGGTTACAAATATGACAACCTAAAATCGTGAGTCTGTGTCTGTATATGTCCTTGACATCATTACACGCATATTAAAGTTATTTGCGTTTGGTATCGTTTTGGTACGTTTGACTGTTTGTCAAGGTAGGAGGTAAGTTACGTACTCGATTCTTTAATATTCGATCCAATGTTACGTTTGCAGTTATACCAGGGTGCCGAGATCATTCGCTACGTGCGCCGCGAAGTTCTGAGGAGTACATTGTAAAATAGAAACAGAATAATTTCTGACTGAATACAACAACACCCGAACATAGAATGAATAGAGTCAAGGCACTTCCTCTTTATAAATAACCGTCCTATAACTTTTATAAGGGTAGCAATGGTAACAGAAACAGTGACAAAATAACGACATATTGTGTCATGCTGCCACATTTAACTGGCCACTTTGAGATAGCAGCAACTTAAAAAGATTGTGATCCACACTAACTTATATTGCAAGAGAAATACACCTTTGTGAAACCGAAATTTAAACACAGGTTTCAGGTTTCAAATACTGTTGTCCCTGGTTGCACATATATAAAAATTGTGTGTGTGTGTGTGTGTGTGTGTGTGTGTGTGTGTGTGTGTGTGTGTGTGTGTGTGTGTGTGTGTGTGTGTGTGTGTGTGTGTGTGTGTGTGTGTGTGTGTGTGTGTGTGTGTGTGTGTGTGTGTGTGTGTGTGTGTGTGTTGAATAATAAATAAAATCCTTTTCAATAAGAATATATTTTATATCATACTGTTTATACAATATTTTGGCATTCTGATATCAGTGTCATGTTTTTTATATAATCATAAATTTACAACGGTATTTAAATATATAAAAATATATATGTAATAAATTATATTATTAATTACAAAAAATAGTAGTTTTTAATAATAATATATTTTATATCATATTATTTACACAATATTTTGGCACTTTTTCTTCAGAATATATTCTGAAGGTAACAGTTGGTACTGTTGAAACAGTGTAAATATCTACAAAATATATAAATATAGTCTTGTAAAAAACAAGTATTATTTAATAATAATTATTATTATTATTACACAATGATAATTGTGTGAAGAAATAAATGTAATAATAATAAATAAATAAAAAATATATAATTTGAAATAACCTAAATATAATGTATATAAAATAAATGTAATAATAGAAAAATATATTTTATACCTATTTATTTGTGAAACAATATACATAAATAAAATGTGCGGGGAGGCGTGTGTGTGCGCGCGCGCAACTTACAACGTGTGTAAAAAAGGAAGTAGAAGAGTTTGAGATGGGGCATGATAAAAATAAGCTGGATAAACGTATGCTTTACCAAAAACAAACACCGCTTCTAACGCTTGTCTAAAACTATAATCTTTTTAACTTTTTTATCGAAATAACGTGTTTCTGGATTCGGATAAAATCAAATAGTGTGGCGTGAAAGTACGCTTAAATGGACGTTCTGCATGTAAACTTCATAATGGTGTCCTGGCACAATCGATTGCTTGCTATACGCTTGATAAAAACCTACAGAATCATAAACTTTATTGCTCCTCTACTTATATGAAATGTGCAATATACAACCGGTAAATCTTTCCGGGTATTACTTATCCGAGCGTAAAAGTTTAAAGAGGAGACTGAGCAGACGTAATAGCTAGACTGTACTATTAATAATATTTCAAAACGTACGTTTGAAATGTACTAGATTCGTATTAAGCGTCAAAAAGTAACACTCTTCTATTCTACTCTATACGTGAGACTTCTTCATATAACGCACGATAAAACGTATAAAATATGGCCGGGCGTATCTAAGTCTCAGCAATAAAAGATATCGTTTTCTTCGCGCAAACAGAATAGAAGCAAGCGTAATCCTCTGAAATCGTTAACTGTAAAAATAAAATGTACAAAATAAATGCTGCTTTAATTTCGTTTCTTCGTTTAATTAGTGTAGTGTTATTAATAGAGCCGATATGATTTGAGCCACTGAAGTCATTAATGGTGTGAATCTTTGGTGAATTTTACTGAACGTCACGGAATGATAGGCGTAGGAATACTAACTTATGGTGAAACACAACTTCGGCAACCAACCCTGTCCAACTGTCAGTCGCCCGGTTTGGAATATTCCATTCACCGTGAAACTTCTGCACTAACATGAAAAGTAAGATATCGATGTATTGAGTCGCGTGAATTTTTATGTAGCTCGATCTCAATTATCGAGTAGAAAGCACGCCGTGTCGGTAGCTGCCGGCGGTACGTGTTGTCAGTCACGTTTAAGTTACGTCGATCCCGACATCACACATGGGTACGACATCTTAATTAGCCAGTTGCTTACATCGCTCCTCCCATGACCGACAATCATTTATAACCGTACTATGCGCGTAAACCCTACTTCCTTGAAACTTTTACCTTTAGCGACCTGCCTGTCCTTTAACTTTCTTTTCAAACATGTGGCTGTATGGAAACGGGGTGATTTGCACCATTTTATATATAATATTTGAAAACAGTTCTACTTGCTCAAGACTCACCAGAGGACAATAATGTCATTTAAATTACAAAAGTGGCGGCTCAGTAGACCAGTGGGTATGGCACCTGGCTACTAACCTAGAGGTCCCGGGTTCGATTCCCGGGCCCGCACCATAAAATCAAGGTGCGTTTTTCAGCCCCCAGATCGACTCACCCTGTTGAAAATGAGTACCTGGGATAACATCCTGGGGATAATAATGGGCGGCTGAAGCGTAATGCTGGCCACACTGCCTTCCTTCTATGTCGTACGGCTCACATAAGGCAGCCTACCCTGCCTTCTCCTAAGCTACTTCGGTGGTATACATGGGAGCCATTATTATTATATATAATTTACAAAAGTGAAACACGCCTGAGTTCTACTAGGTGATGCCACTTTCCACACTTAACCTATGGATCTGAGAATTGGAGTTTAACGATAGTCCAGGGCAACCGTATTCAGGCGACCGAAATGAGATTTCTCAGGCACGTGGATGGATACGCTCTTCAAGACCGAAAAAAACAAATGCCGATGTACGGCAGGAACTGAATATTATTAGTAACTTCATACGATTGCCCGATATCGGCTAAAATGGTTCGAACATCTTAACCGAACGAATGACTGCCGCATCCTCAAACCACTATGGAATTATAAGCCGAAAGGACGGAGAGGTGTGGGGCCTCCGAAGAAGCGTTGGAACGACCAGCTCTAGTCTATCTGCTTGGGACTGAAACAAACCATTTTTGGTTAAATCCTTGCTGAAGATCACGGTGATGATTATAAAAGTAAGCCTTTGTGAGGTTAGAAACCGAGAAACTAGAATTTAGGTATTTTAGTTCGTAAACTCAAAACCCCACAAAGACAGTAGTGATAATATACATCTTTTTCTCTAGGGTGAAGCAGAGATATTTACGAAAACATTGGGTTGGAACGTGTTGTAGTGCAGTAACCGTTTTGCGAATACCTTCATGTCACTATCCAAACTAAGTTTTACAGTTAGAAAAGTAACGGTAGCTAATCGGGAGTAGACTAATCATAGTTCATATAAGAGTCATTTTAGTAGGCGTACTGTAAATGATGATTCTGAAAACACAAAGTTCTAAAAAAAATCCTGTTTCCTAACAAATAAAGCTCTGCAGGGAATGAGAAACTATCTAAAACAATGGTATAATTAGAATATCGAAGCCACTGTTATCAAAGAAATTATTGGGACCAATTTCATAAATAGTCCCCCTCCCCCACCAACCACCCCCTCCCCCCTCTCTCTCTCTCTAATCAATCAATCAATCAAATTTGGGATACGCCACCGAACCGATATGACTCAACGGATCTTTGTTGCCTCACAGACGATGATCCTTTGAAATATAAGCCTACACATGTATTTGTTATTTGCTGTATAAGAAACGGCGTGAGAGGCTTTGATGTAGTGCGTAACGATTTTTGCGCTATTATTGGAAATTTCGCGGTCACATTTTGTTTTAAAATCATCTTAATTGACGCGTGAACAACTTCTCTTGTAATTCAACAGTTCTAGATGTAGTTCAACAACTCAAGATGTCTCTGACACCGGATCAGACCCGTCACAAACCAGATATGTGAATCCAACTCAGAATGTGAAACAAATAAAGAAAATACATAATCTAATGACAAGGTCATTAATGTTTTATATTATATTATTCTGTACAACACTTGCGCGCTACGAATTATAATACGAATATATTCTAACACGTACAATTTAATCGGTATTAATAAAACGTAAACAATTTTCAGTTCAGTCGTTCAGTCTTGCCCGACTCTTCGTGACCCAGTGAACCAAGTCTCGCCAAAACCTTCTTTCTATCTTGTACTATTTCCCAGAAATCTTCTGTATTCTTAATTGTTGCTTCAATGACACCGTCGATCCACTCAGTTCTCTGTTATTCCCTTCTCCTTTTGCCTTCCTCTTTTCCCATCATCAGATTCTTTTCTAGCAATTCCTGTCTCCTCGTTAGATGTCCAAAGTATCGAGTTTCAGCTGTAATAATCGACTTTTCATTGAATAGTCGGGATTGATTTGTTCTAGAATTGACTGGTTAGTCCTCTTCGTAGTCCATGGGACTCCCAAAATTCTTCTCCAATACCGCAGTTCGAAGGCACCATACCAGATACCATATTCAGCCTTCCTTAATGTCCAGCTCTGACGACCACACACTACAACTGGAAAAAATATCGACTCCGCAATACGTATCTCAGCTGTCAAAGTCATATCTCTACTTTTGAAGATTTGTTTGGGTTTGTCGTAACTTTCCTTCCTTTCGAGAAGCAGACGTCTTTTGATGTCATGGCCGCAATAGCCATCTGCATAGACCTTTGAGACTGAATACAAAAAATGAAAACTGGCATTACAAAAATATTTACTCTCCATCTATGTACCACGGCGTAATAGGGCCAGTCACCCGTAAGATCCCCTTTTATTATTGTTTACTAGTTATTGTGTATTATTTGCATTTGAATTAAATATTAACTTTAAGGAAAATAGGGTCAGTCAAGATACGATGAAGTAAGTGAATATAATCGAGAAATATGAAATCGTAAAGTTGTAAGTAAATTAAAAATCCAAGTTAAAGTTAGTACGTGTCCTTAGAGTGTTAGGTAGACAATTATATTTTGAATCCGAGACACAAAAATTGTGTTTCAAATTAATTATTCAAAGTTTACAAGATCTTTTTTCTAAATCTTTGGATATCTCAAAATGCATTATTATTGATTTACACCATTATCGGTTTCCAGGGCTCGTTTAATTCTTTTACTGCTTTTGTCGTTGCCTGTTTATTAAGAAGTCCGACTGCCAGCAACATAAAGAGAGGCGTGGAGAAACGAGTCTATAAAGAGTCTGCGATCGACATAAAATATCAACTTGTTCCGTTGACTACGTCCATTATGTTGAGGTTATACGTATCTACAAAATGTATTGTAGACACATTCGCTCCCATCCTCTGCCAGCACCACAATCGTCATTCGAAACATTCAACGTCAAAATAAGAATTAACAGAAGTACCTAACGATTTGCTATTGATTTAAAAAAAAAAAATAGAAATTCATATAAATGTAATAAAACAATAAAAGAATCTAAAATTTAAGTACATACGTCGGAATAAGAAAATTTTCAGTTTAACGTGATTCATTAACGTACAGAAAGCGCGGTATCTTATTTTGAACATTAAGTTCTGTATTCATCCGAGTGCCTAATTTAATTCATAATGTACTCAAATTAATTTCTCACTGCCATTATTAATATTACAGTATTATCATTTTTGTCATTATTATTTACGTGAGTTTAACCCTCGCCCGTAAACAACCCCGCGAACGAACGACAGCGTGATGAAATGCCACTTTGGCTTTTCCAGCCTTCCCTTGTATGTACGTGCGCACCGTTTCGCCCCCTCATTTTCAACCCCTCTGAAATGCATTTTCCTGTTGGCTTAAATGCTTCTTTCCCATAATCGTCTTTACAGCTATTGAGGGTTATAACATGAAATTTAAATTACCCCTACACATGCAAAATGTACAGCCGTTCCGTACGCTTTGTGTCACCCAATGGATGTTGACACGAACGATGCCTACCTCATAATGCACACTCAAAACCGTATTCAAACCTACACTCCAAAAGTATTTGCACGTTTAATCTACGAAACATTAAAATGTTAGCATCTCTCTCCTTTTTTATACGAATAGTGTCAATAATTTTATTTAATATTAGCCTATATTTACGAGTCTCTTCCTCGCAAATTATTATTATTTTTTATTTACTTTGACGTATTATTTTCTTCTTGCAAGCATTCATTTATAATTGTACATTTCGTAGGCCCGGGCCCTTTTCTTGTCTTACATCGTCAGAACAGACATGAACAATAATGAAAATACTAATAAATAAAAAATTATATTTATAAGTGACTATGAAAATAGTTATTTTGTATTATCAACATTATATTATAACGACTTAATTATTATGTTATAACATTTAAATATATTGTAGCATGACAATGCTACAATGCAGATAATGCCAATAATTCTGAATGGTAGAATGATCATAAAAATAAAATAAAAACTTTTTAAAATCCGAGAAAGCAAAATAAAATAAAAAATTAATTAAGAACCACCGTGAAGTATAATCATAGATTAAAGTAAAAGTTCATTTAAAACTAATGTTACAATGAGTGATGAATCATCAAAATAAACTGCAAAACTAAAAATATAGAAAAAGGTAATACCCAGGTAGGATAGGAGTAGGTAAGGAAGAAACCCAAAACATGGCAACATCCACAATAAGAAAAGGAAATACTTATATAAGGAACAAGAAGAATAGGAGGAATCAATGAAGAAACCAGAACAAGACAGCATCCACAAGAAGAAGGAGTGCTCTTATAAAAAACCCAAACCCCAAAAGAAAGTGATAAAAATAAATAAAATGAAAGTATAACAAAATATCAAATTTGGAAACCATTTAAAATAAATATAAGCCAAAAGTGTATAAAGTAGAATTGAAAGTGAACCAATGTGAAATAATTATATAATGCCAAAAAACAAACCTTCATTATCTTCTATAAATAGAGTTCTTGATTTTAATAAAACTATATAGAAATAAAATCCAAGAATGAAAAGGGGATCAGTGCAAGTTTTTGTGTTATAATAAATAAACCTTAGGTGTCAATATTGCAGTTCACAAACTAAGTAAATTGTGAAATAATACAACTTTGAAGTGTTTATATTGTGTCCATGAATAATATTAAATAAAGTATTATCATGACAGATAATACTGGTGTTTCTGAATAATAACTGCCACTCTTAATATACAACATTCAGTAGAATGATAGTAGATAAAACAAGAGCAGGCCATATAAAAAGTGAAGTGTTAAAGTATCATTACCCCAAAATCAAAAACAGATTAAAACTGAAAATAGAACCTAGTATAAGAAATAGAGTAAACGATGGAAGGACCAATATGTTTTGTTTATTTAGAATAAGTTACTAGTAATAATCAAGACTGAAATGTCAGAATTAAATAACATTCTTTATTTATAAAATATTTATTGTATTACTAATAATAATTAAGTATAAAATGTCTGAGTTTGAAAGACCTTGTTAATTTCAATGATGTATTATGAATTAAGAGTATAAATTATATACTAATTGTTATTTTGTTAAAATAAGAAAATGTTAATTAATGTCATAATAGAATAGAAAGTCAGAGAGGGTATAAACAAAATGTATTATTTAAAAACTTTGTATGTAAAAACTGTTAGAAATCTAGGCCAAATGTTAAAACTAAAAAGCATCAAAATTGATGAAATAAGTACAGAAAAACAATTAAACTAATGGGATTTATATAAGGTAAATCAGTCATAGAGTCATGTAATTGGAAATATAAGTAAGAAAGATTTTGTAAAAAGATAGCAAGAATTATTGTTAAAAATGCAAATGTAAAAACTGAAAATTTAGAGAGGGGAGTCACATATTAATGTATAATATTTTAAAAGATAACCAATTAATCAAATTACATGAAATTAAGGGAAGATAAACCTTTTATATCAATCTGAGATTTAATACAATCATTAATATAACATGTAAAATGGCAAATTTTTTTGAAAAGGACAGGAAGTGAATTTTAAAACTTACAATTTTCAAAATGATGTAAATATGTCATTTTAGATCAAAAACTTAATAAAACTATCTTATTTGGTATCAAATCAATCAGAATGAACTGAAGAAGAAGATTATGTATTTAGTAGTTAATAAATTTGAATAATAGCAAAAGTATAATCCGTTATATAATGTAACATTCTCACATGCACAGGATGCAAAATAATTTTGAAACAATGGATAGCTAATATTAATTTGGCTAAGACTTTTGGACAAGACGAAGGAAGTTAGTTAGTTCATTATTAGATATTGTGAAGTACACTTGACACGACCTCTTAAGCATTTCTAACCTAGTAGCTGAGAAATAAATGGCGTATAGCGACAAGCCTAGCCTGAAGTGAAAAACGCGAGTTTTGTAAAAATACATTCTAAACGTAAATTCAGTGAAACAAACACCAACAAACATTAAACTAACTTCAAACAAGAACAGAACAAACACTGTGAATACACCATTTAAACGATTTAAACATTAATTCTACACAACGAAACAAACAGTGCAATTCTCGACCTAACATACGAAAGTGAAACGTAACTTTTACAACACATTTTATCGAAGTGGAACACTAAAACTCAACCAGGAACACTCCACCAACACAAGAAGGAATAATCGCTACAGCAGGAACGAGAAATCACAGTAAAAGCAGCCTTTATTGGACGCAGAATTAGCGAGGTGCATTTGTCTGACATCTGAACTCGAAGCGGCCATCTTTTTCTTCCCACAATCCAACGCAACGCTGCCTATTCGACTGGACGGTTTGAAAATTTCTATACTCACTTATATATTGAATTTCATATATGTATTTTAATTTTTAAGTTGATATATTTTGTAATGTTATAATTTCCATACTTTGCCCTTTTTCTCTGACTATCTATGAAATAACTGTTAAAAGAACGCGATATTAAATAATTGTACACTATTGATATACCCTGAGAATCGATTAATAAATCTATAGAGAATCGATAAAATAAACATTTGTTAATAAAATTTATTAATTACTATAAAATTGAATATTGTTTATTCCTATTTAATAATTAGTATAATATATAATATAAATTGAGTAATAACTACCAGAATTTCACCACTTAGAAGGAAGATAACCTCCAAATAAGGAAAATTCACTATTCGATTGTTATTGGAGACAATCTTGTTAACTGGTGAAAGGAATTACAAATACAGAAAAGTACATAATTAAATTAAAACAAATAACCAGAAGTTCGGAACACCACGGAACATAATTAAATAATTAATTTTAAATTAATTTAAATTAAAAAAAATAAAATAAATAAAAATAAACAACAAAAATTTTTTTTTACACAAACGAACAAACAAACATTTATAACAAATCAATTTAAATTTGTTACAAATTATCGCTCACAGCAGTGGGGCTTAAAACAAAAGGAAGCAGACCCGAGCAGAAGGCGACGGTTAGAGAATAGATTGGCTTCCATCGCGGGGCTTTAAAGAAGGCAGGACCTCGTTAAGTAACAATATTCACAATCGCTCACATTATTCTTGTTATTTAAACATTAATAATAAATAACATTTTATATTTTAAACAATAATTTACTTTTTATTATTTATTTTACAATGTTCTGAGAGTTTATATTACTGTCGTCTTCATAAATATATTGTTGAAATAAATGTTAAATAAATTTGAAATCTATTGTCATAACAGATGTTTTATATATCTAATTTGTGTTATATATAATTTCTTTATTACTAATTCGTCAAGAGTCTTGCAGGATTCTTGTGTAATATGTAGGCCTATATCATCAAATTATAATTACTTCTGCAAGTAGGTAGATGTTCTTATTTTTTATAGTTTTAACTTAACATGACGCAAGTTTCACAGAATGTATCTGTAGGTTCAGAATTCTGTAACCATGAATTCATGTAGTAACCTCTGAAGATACATATACATTCTGTGAACGTGCGTCGGGTTAAATTCATCGCCATCATCATCTAAAGGCCGAGCCTTGTCGAGTTAGCCACGTCTCTCTCCATCATTGTCCCCTTTAAATCGCAGTACTATAGGAAGTTCATCTCCTTTCTCATGTGTTTGAAGTACGCTGCTGTTAATCGTCATCTTGATTTTCCCCCCAACGCCTTTCCTTAAAAAATTTTACTTAAGAATTGATTGTGTCGTAAATCGTGCCCGACAAATTTTGGCCTTCAGGGCAAAATTTTATATCTGATGATGATAGTTTAATAAGTTGAATAAGTATAGGAATGAATATCTGTTCCCTAACAACATTTGTGTTTGTTGTAAAAAATAAAAATGGAGGCTTTGTTTAACATTGTCTCCCTTCGTCATCAAAGCATTCCTTGTTTCCTAACTTAATATACACGCATTAGTTGTAACAAAATAACTTCAGTCGATGCGTAAACATTTTCGCCTAAAAAATTCTATATCAAACTTATCTAATGCGATAACTGTTTCTACGCGTCGTATTTATTTGATTTTCAAGTGTTACTGATTTTATTTTTACTGTCGACAGTTTAATATTGGCTTTATACAAACATTTATTCTAAATAACGAAACTAGTCGCGTCGCAAATGCCAGCATTTATAAACGCGGCCCTCTCATATTCTTTCGTTATAAAATGAATTCATTTACGCCTAGTAGATAGATTACTTCCACAACATGCGTGAGCTACGATCATACAGACAGTGGCTGTGTGGAGCGCTACACTAGTGGTGGCGGTCCCAGTATGGACCGGCAAAAACCAATATTACAGCGAGGAGTCGGAGCCGACCAGAACAACAAATTGCATCCCGGTATTTAATTTACAACAGAGAGAGCAGTAACCGACCGACCGACCGACCGTTCTAGCTAATGCCGATACGATAAATAAATACATCGTACGCGAAAGAAAATTAAATAACGGCCCCGCTGTTAAATATAAGTAAGTCAGTTTCAAAGGCCACAAATTAAAGGTGGGCGTCTCTGATTTAATCTGAACGTTGCAGTAAAAAGGTTAAAAATGTTCGTATCGTGTGCAGCACGCGGCTGCAATAAAATTTATCGTCGCCGGCTTATCGAATTTTCAACGAAAACACTGAAACACCGGTAGCCACAATGGTTGTTTATTAAATATCCATTCAATACGAAACTCGGTACGAGTCCGATCGTGACAATATATAAATTACAACACATGAGTGTAATTAAGTGTCTGTATTTTTTTTTAAATTATTGCTTTTTTTAATTGATTTAAAAAAATTGTGATCTACATCAAGAATAACTTTACTAACGAAGTGGTTCGAATTATTATATGCTACAAGCGTTAGGTTATATTCTCATAATCACTTGATATTTAATAAAAATGGACAGATTATATGTAAAGGTGGACCGTAAGGTGTTTGACAAAGTAGGCCTTTGCATTCTATGATAACTTCTGGTGATAAAAGGTTAAGAATCTTGACGTTCGGTCACTAACTACTACACACAATTTTAAAACATTTGTGACGAAGTTTCAACAAAAACTTATTGTCATCATCGGAACCTGTATGCGGGCAGTGCAGAAACAATTAATACTTATTGATGAGTATTATGTGAAATGTTCTTCAAATATTAACCTCTTCTGCAAGTAAAATTATTATTTTATTTTCTCCTGACGCACATTTCACTGATCACATCAGTGTCATCAGAGGATTATAAATGAAAAAACAAACAATTGAATTGATTCGATTTAGATATAAAAAATAACGAATAATTGAATCTAAAGGAAGTGATCGAGCGCGTAATTTGATTTAGCGATTATTTTAATGTTTATTTACTCATTCAGCTGTTTTTTCGGTTGTATTGGAAATATTTTATAAATAAGTTATAGAATATACGTTATTAAATATTTTCTAATAAATAAGTTATAGAAGTGAGTTACATCATTTTGTATGGTGTTTTCATTCATTATTATTTTTGTAAGTAAGTCTTAAATATTTCTTGCAGCATTCTATAGTGTGAAATTTTCTTAAAATATTAACCACTTCTGCAAATAAAATTATTATTTTATTTATTATTATTTATTTTATTATTTAATAATAATTTTACTTGCATAAGTGGTTAATATTTAAAGAAGATTTCACACTATAGAAAGCTGCAAGTAATATTTAAGAGTTACTTACAAAAATAATGATAATGAATATTAATATGCATGGAATATGATATTTATATTTATTTATTCTTAATATAACATAGCCTATGTACACACACTCATAGAGAAAGCTCATTAGGTGTAGGCTTATTGATTATTTCTATATTACCCGTATAAAAATCCTGATGTGACAACAAATTTTGACGAAACGTCGACACAAATGTTTCAAAATCGTGTCTAAGCGGAAGTTGTCTCGTCTCAAGCTATATATTATGTTAACTGATTTGGATTCATTGTCTTTTTTTCGCCATGTCTTTAGCCACTTTTGGATTTCGTTTACATTGTTTAAAAAGTTTTCTGAAGTAGCAGCAGCATCTGTATGAGAGGCCAGGATGGCGAATGTCGTCATCATAGTGTCGGTCAGGATGTCATCATATGTCATCAATATTCAGCGAATAGAATAGTTGCCCTAACATGCTTTCTTGCGGGACTTCTGAATGTATAGTTTGAAGATTTGTATGCTCATTTTTTGTATAATAAAAAAAAATTTGTCTTCAAAGAATGATTTGGACGGGCGCGCGCGCGTGTGTGTTCAAAGAGGAAAGGATTCTAGGGTCTTCAGAGGGTAATTCTAGAGCTAAAAATTAAAACAAAAATATTACATAAACGTAAATCCAGAAATGCTTTGTCATCAAGTTGCGGCTAGGTAAAAATTTAATCGATATTCATGTTCCGAAGGAATAATAATACAAAATGAAAATTCCTGTAAGACAAATTAAGGGACAAAATTAGTGGTTCCGTATCTTCGGACTACTGTAATTATTTAATTTGCTGACTTTTATTGTTTGTTGTGATGATGCGTATTGGACAATTGAATAACAAGGAAAACTAATTCAAGTGTGTGGGGTTTATAAAAATGGTAAGTAATATTGTGAGATCGATTTCTCCAGTGTTCAATAATTTATTCCACCTTAGTAATAGCAAATTCAGGCATCTGTCACCTTCACATTCGATAAAGAACATTTAAACGTTTGCCCCCACCCCATGATCAGTTGCTGAATTCGATACCGTTGATGTTTCTACAAGTGACAGAACACAAACGACGACTATATTTGCTCCGTAAACAGAGTATCATTCCAGCCGCTCCCTTCAAACAAAACAGTTGCAGATTATACACTGGCTGGTGTGTCTCTTATTGCGTCTGGTATTTCGGAAAATGATATCGTTAACGGTGAATTTTGAAATTGTACACAGAGCATAATACGATGCGCCGGAAAGTTATGAGGGTAATATCGAAGGGAGAAGGGTGGTTACGTCGTAAGGGGTGTCGCGCATGCTGTAGGATGTGTATAAGAGAATGCGTCGGGTGATAAACAGTGTTCGAACGGGGAGGGTCGTAGAGTGCGCGAAAAGAGGCAGGGGAAGAGAGAGAGTTACAAGTGAGATGTATCCATCAAGAAGTGAAGAAAACAGCTCCGGTTATGAAGCTAAGCTGTGTATTTCACGTGTTATTGAGGGCGGGCAGGGGCTGGGGGGTGAACAGAACACATGTGTCGACGTCGCGCCATGCCACCACCCTCCAATAAATCTGTCTGCGCCAAACGGTGCTGAAAGATGGCCCAAGACGCGCATTATGTACAATGAAATATGTAGCTCGCTAAATAATAAGAATGATTGCTGTTGCGGCGCTTCATCCCCAAAGCGCGCGCCCCTGCTTACACACGTATAATCGTAAATACTTTTCAATTTATATATTAAGAGTCGTTTTCGTGCGAAACAGCGATTGAGATTAAGCGTCACTGCCAGAGTGGATGTAAATTATTAACAAACGTGTCGTATTTTGAATTATATTATGTATTTTATTTACATTTTATGAAATAATTATATTTTATTTATTATTTAATTTTATATCTTCCTACCGTGAGGTGTAGGACAATTACAATCAGGGGGGTCGAAAAAGTTGAGAAAATTTGTTAGGAGTTACTGAGGAAGTTGTGTTATGGGATTGATTTCAGGTTGTTATCACACGTTTTTCAGCACTTTAGATTGTAATACTGATTAGTCTTGTTTTTTCTTTTGTATGAAACCGATTAGAACGCCCACCTTAAGCCAAATTTTAGATACGCTACTGGTTACAATACCAAAATACAAACTCAGTCTCACAATACCTATTAAACAAAAAATACAAATCGCAGTCCAGGAAAAAATCGAATTGAGATTATTACATTTCAAAAATTCATTCGTGGAAATCAAATGTTATGTAACCGACGATAGAAGCAAAGATGAAATTTGATTACAAATAGCGACGTCAATAATAACATACGGAAGCAAGACATGAATGTTGCAGAAACAAGATGTTCAACGAAAACAGGCACAAAAGATCGAATTATAAATGAAGATATAAGTGCCGATTTTAGAGTAGGCCTATACATTGTAGTATGACTTACAGGATAGTACAGAGCTCACCGCAATGAAAACAACATATCGAAAGAATGAGCAAAAGTAGCAAGGTAGAAATGCAATTAATAAATACAGAGCCACAGGGAGAAGAAAAATAGTCAAGCCCAGAAGAAGATGGCAGGACTGAAGACTGAACAGACTATAAGCCTAGTCCTTAAGGTGATGATGATGGTGATCACCGTCATCACCTTAATAGTGGAAATACGTTTTGCAATTATGATCATAATTATTCTGACGACGTGGCATGAAAAAAATAATATTTTACAGTGGCTTCCTCCTACCGTACGGTTTCGGAGTCCGCGTTTCTTGTTGTCGCGGAAATAATTCCAATCGATCTGCTGGCACAGGAGCTGAAATAGGTTTTCAAGAAGAAGGCCAAATTAGATAAAGCAGAAGCTCACAGGGAGGCCAGGGCCCATACTATGGCTTAGTGGCAGGATAGGGGGACCAGTGACACGAAGGAAAAATGGACCGCTAGGCTCATAACGCAATTTCTAATTGGTCACTGTCTGTTCCGGGCTTACCTGTGTAGGATGGGGAAAGTAGACAGATCAGACTGCATTTTCTGCAAACAGGAACTAGACGATGTGCACCACACGTTTTTCTCCTGTTACAGATGGAATGGGACCCCCTGGAAACAACCCCTGGAGGCCACCTCTGGAAAATGTGAGACATACGCGTATTTCATCCGAAAATATCAGCGGACTAATGCTGCAGAACGAACACGCTGAAGGTTTAAAACAGATGAACGTCCACAAGACAAAGAACAAATGACAAAGACCATTAGCAGTAGCAGCAACAGCAGCAGTAGTAGTAGTAGTATAGCAGCAGCAGCATCATTACCACCACAATAATGACATCAGTGTAGCTCATTGGAATAGAGCTCGCTTTGCATGGTGTTTACTGGACATGTGTGATGTCGACAGAGAGGCGAATCGCAGTTAGTAACAACGCGGCATCTAGACGCGAATATACATAACAAACCCCTTCCCACCTTGCAGTTAGTCACTGCACGTGATTAAATGCAGATTGATTAATGGCAGTGGCTGGTATGATGAGTTGTCCACGGTCAGAGGGCGCACAGGCCGTAGGGTGCAAGATGATAATTCTTGTCTAAAAAATAATTATTTCTGTATGAAATTGCAAAAATTCCAAGTATGAAAAAATGCAAATATTGTATAAACCTAAACGAATTTAGATAAAAGCAATCCAATTTAACAACATATATTACTAGTAAGTTCCCTGAGCTACAGAACTCGCTCATTATTTTGAACTATTATTACTCACTATCGCTCATTATCGTTCACTATTATTAGTAGACTATTTATATTATTAGACAAATTTCGATATTTGAAATATTTCAGTTATCAGAAAAATTACGAAAATTCCGATTGCACTATTAATTTTTGTTTAGTAAAATGACAAGTGTAGCACAGACATTAAATTTTCCGATAACAGTCCGCAAATACAATAAACATTAAAGTTTCCATATGTTCTGATTTTAGTTAAAATTACAATTAATCTGACACCAGGATGTAGTTTTATTTTAAAATTTGCACCATTTTAAGGGCCTTGCCCTCCAAAATTTTTATATTTTCAAAAATGAATACTAAATTCAGATTTTGGTTAAAATTAGCTTTAATCTAATACCCGACATGGACTTTTGCCATTTTTTCACTATTTTGACCCCACATTTTTGGCTCCCCCCCTATTTTTTGGTGGATCAATCTAAAAAAGAAAACCGAGTTGTGTCGGTAAGAGTGTGGACACGCATTCAAGTTTTACGAAAATCGGTTGATGCATTCAAAAGTTATCGTAAGACATCCCCCAAACAGACAGATAGCAAGACAGACGACATATGCCAAACGGTCGAATTAAAACTAAGAACTCGCTTTGCTAGATCCTTTATTATTGTTATTATTTTTGTCATCGTCGTCGTCGTTGTGTTACTATTATTTTTTTTTACTATTATTATTATTTACCGCCCACATTATTAGTATCACCATAATTAATATTTATTTAATGTTAGAAATATCATAGGAATAGTAATATGTAAAAAAGATGTTTGTATAGCAATATTAGAAGTAATGTGGTGGGAGGTTAGAGCGCGCAATACAGAAATTGCATGTCTCAACCACCACGTTAAACATTATATCGACCAATTGTGTCTCAGAATGTTAAATCAGATTTCCAACTTCACACGATTTCAAATTGAATAAAAGCATTTTAATGTTTATTAGTGCCGTTGAGACTTCGTTCCAGTCGCAACTCTCATCATGTTGACAGGAAATTGTTTATAAACGTAGAACAGAAAACATATTATTGGGATCCAGTTGAAAGAAACAGAAAAAAAAATTAAATCGAAATTGCGAAAATTAAAAACACAAAACTAGTTTCTTGGACGAGAATTCTTCGTCGCTTTTCTGCTCTTTTAGGTAATAACGTGCAAGGCGAAAGACGTTAACTAAGGAAAAAAGGAAGTTCTTCTATAAGAGTCAAGTGTTTGGAAACAAGAAAGAGGAATTCTCATCTGATTTGAGCGTCGCATAACGGCCGTCTGTTACCGAATGTCCGTGAGAACCGAACAAGAATTACGTCCGCCCATATTATAATATTCCTAGTTAATGTGTTTTCTAACCATCAGAGACGCCGCTGGAACGTTCGAGTCCGCGCCCAGCCCATACCTCGCCCGCTAATCGTATTTTATTGACACATACCATAAAACTATAACCATTCCGGTCTGCAACAGGCTGAAACGTTAATGTTTATTGGCGTATGACGTCACAAGCGGGACCAACAACCTCGCACCTTGAAACTAATACAGCTTAGAGAAATTAAGCTGGAATAATCAGCGACTTTTTTGACTACAAAATGAAATATTATATTCACCTATATGTAACGTTTACTGTACTTTCGGAAGAAGTAAAACTTTAAAATAATTAGCGGACTATGTTGTTACTAATAAATGTCAATTCGTTAAGAGAGAAATTTTCATTTTCTCAAGCATGCCGTTTAATCTTTCACTTATCCGTAAGTGGTTTATGGAGCTAATATGGTTTCCTCTTGTCTTCTTACGTCAGGTACTCTCTTCGCATTGCGCAAGCGCACATGTTCAAAACGTCACCATCGTCATCCACTGATCGTCAGATCTCTTCCTGTGATTCTTCTTCTTCTTCTTCTTCTTCTTCTTCTCCTCCTCCTCCTCCTCCTCCTCCTTCCCCAATAAGGATTAGACCTTGGTTACCTGTTCCGGCTTCATAGGATTTATTCCCATCTTTTCTTTGGTCTCCCTACGCTACTTCTTCCAGCTGGTTTGTATCTACTTGCCTCTTTTAGTAGTCTTCGATCATCCGTACGCTCCAGATGGTCCTTCCAATTTCTTCTCTGCACTCTACTTTCATATTTAAGTTGTATATTTCCAACACTTCTCTAATCTCTTCATTTCCAAATCGACTTGTTTAGAACAATCTTTCACCGATATTACAAATTTCATCTCCGCTGCTTGTATGCGGATTTTATCTCTCTTTCTCATTATCCCTGACTCACTTCCATAAAGAAGCATAGGGACAGCCATTACCTTGTAAAACTTGATCTGAGTATCTTTCCGCGTCTATTTTATTGTTCTTCTTATGATGCCGCACATCATTTGAAACTTATATAGTTTATTGTCTATGTCTCTGTTGTTCTCATATGATATATCATACCCTAGGTAGCTAAAGTGAGAGACTTGTTCAATTAGTTGGTTGTTAATCATTATTTAATCCTTTGTTAAACCTGTCGTATAAAAAATATGCCAAGTTAACTGTTTTACAATTCTATGTCCCTCATTAACAATATTTTGATTTACATAAATACAGTTAGGTTTATGCTTTGGGCGTTTTTCTTTTTAATTATGTAAAGGTACGAAATAACAATTTGGAGATTATTTGATTAATCTTCAATCGGTAAGTGGTCGGCTGTAAAATATGTAAGAATAACGGTAACATCAGAAAAATGTTTTTCTACGACTATTAAAAATATCGGTATGGAGAACCATACATGACTTCCATATTCTAAGATTTATATTTAAATCTTAATATCGCCTGCCAAGCGCGATATATTTTCTCTTATACATGATGTACATTAAAATGAAAAAATTTTAATTTTATTGCTTGGCAACAAAATTATTTTATTTTTAACAATTACCATTGTTTGAAAAAGTTTAAATAAATTTTCAAGTACTTTACTCTTGTTAAAACGTAAAAGGTTGCAGGTAAACTACCCCTTCCCCTTAACCGATCTTCACCAAAATCGAAAGTCCTTGAGACCTCTACAATTCAGGGATGTATGCAAAACATTATTTGATTCTGTTTGAATTTGCGGCAGTTATCGTTTGCCATAGAAAATACACTTCATAAAAAAACGTTGCAGGTAAACTACCCCTTCCCCTTAACCGATCTTCACCAAAAACAAAAGGTCTTGAGTACTCTACAAATCAGGGCTGTATGCAAAACATTATTTGATTCTGTTTGAATTTGCGGCTGTTATCGTTTGCCATAGAAAATACCCTTGTTAAAACAACGTTGCAGGTAAACTACCCCTTTCCCTCAACCGATCTTCACCAAAAACAATAGGTCTTGAGAACTCTACAATTTAGGGCTGTATGCAAATAATCTTTTGATTCGGTTTGAATTTGCGGCTGTTATCGTTTGCCAAAAAAGAAAAAATTCCCTTGATAAAAAAAAACCGTTGCAGGTAAACTACCCCTTGCCCTCAACCGATCTTCACCAAAAACAATAGGTCACGAGTACTCTACAAATCAGGGCTGTATCCAAAAAATTATTTGATTCTGTTTGAATTTGCGGCAGTTATCGTTTGCCATAGAAAATACGCTTGATAAAAAACGTTGCCAGTAAACTACCCCTTCCCCTCAACCGATCTTCACCAAAAACAATAGGTCTTGAGTACTCTACAAATCAGGGCTGTATGCAGAAAATTATTTGATTCTGTTTGAATTTGCGGCTGTTATCGTTTGCCATAGAAAATACCCTTGTTAAAAAAACGTTGTAGGTAAACTACCCCTTTCCCTTAACCGATCTTCACCAAAAACAAAAGGTCTTGAGAACTCTACAATTTAGGGCAGTATGCAAAACATTATTTGATTATGTTTGAATTTGCGGCTGTTATCGTTTGCCATAGAAAAAAAATCTACAGACACACAGACAGACAGACAGACACACAGACACTTTTCGGAAAACGACTTTTTTTCGTGTTTTGAGTGTAGTAGAATCAGAATCTGCAATAATCTCGAACACGATTTTTTTTGCCATCACCATACTTCCATTCCTTAAGGAATATGGAAGTAAAATATCGGTATGGCGAACCATACATCACTTCCATATTCTAAGATTTATATTTAAAATCATTTTCAGCCAAACAGCCAGGGAAGGAATTTTAACAAAAAAATACTTCTTTGTTGCCAATAACGTAGTACACATAAAAAAAAATTATCCCCTCCCCCTTCAACTATAATTTTGATTTATAGAAAATTACCCCCAGCCCGTTCAACTAGCCTCTACATTTATAGATATTTCATCTATGTTTCTACAGTGGATTATTAAGATCTTATCAGGATACTTTATCAAAATTAAGTACTTTACTCATGTTACAACAAAAAATGTTTCAGGTAAACTGCCCTTTCCCCGTAACCGATCTTCACCAAAATCAACAGACATTGAGTTCTCTATAGCTCAGGCACATATGTAAAAAATTATTTGATTCTGTTTGAATTTACGGCAGTATATAAAAAATTACCCATGTTAAAACATACAACATGAGATTTATAAAACATATCTAAGATTTATATTTAAAATCATTTTTGAAATAAAATATTTTCATAGAACCTACTAACGCTGGGGAAATCTGAGGAGCCAATCAGAGTTGGGCCTACCTGTCACTCTGCTGAATTTGGTGGAAAGCCCTGTCACTGTCGTCAAAGTATCAGCCTTGACAGGGTCCTCTTTTTCTGCAAAATGGGAGAGGCTTGAGATGGAGTGAGTGACATGGTCCCCACCTCAATGAAGAACCCATTGTTTTATAAAAATATATTTAAATTTTGAAAACTGAAAATTCTTTTCTTGTTGTAAATATTTATATTTTATAATCAAAATGACTTTATTTTTGTTACCTGGCAACAAAATTATTTTATTTTAAACAATTACCATTGTTTCAAAAAGTTTAAATAAATTTTCAAGTACTTTACTCTTGTTAAAACGTAAAAGGTTGCAGGTAAACTACCCTTTCCCTTAACCGATCTTCACCAAAATCGAAAGTCCTTGAGATCTCTACAATTCAGGGATGTATGCAAAACATTATTTGATTCTGTTTGAATTTGCGGCAGTTATCGTTTTCCATAGAAAAAAAAACGTTGCAGGTAAACTACCCCTTCCCCTCAACCGATCTTCACCAAAATCGAAAGTCCTTGAGACCTCTACAATTCAGGGATGTATGCAAAACATTATTTGATTCTGTTTGAATTTGCGGCAGTTATCGTTTGCCATAGAAAATACACTTGTTAAAAAAACGTTGTAGGTAAACTACCCCTTTCCCTTAACCGATCTTCACCAAAAACAATAGGTCTTGAGAACTCTACAATTTAGGGCTGTATGCAAATAATCTTTTGATTCTGTTTGAATTTGCGGCTGTTATCGTTTGCCATAGGAAATACCCTTGTTAAAACATAAAACGTTACAGGTAAACTACCCCTTTCCCTTAACCGATCTTCACCAAAAACAATAGGTCTTGAGAACTCTACAATTCAGGGCTGTATGCGAAACATTATTTGATTCTGTTTGAATTTGCGGCTGTTACCGTTTGCCAAAAAAAAAAATTTCCCTTGATAAAAAAAAACCGTTGCAGGTAAACTACCCCTTTCCCTCAACCGATCTTCACCAAAAACAACAGGTCTTGAGTACTCTACAAATCAGGGCTGCATGCAAAAAATTATTTGATTCTGTTTGAATTTGCGGCAGTTATCGTTTGCCATAGAAAAAAATCTACAGACAGACACACAGACAGACAGACACACAGACACTTTTCGGAAAACGACTTTTTTTCATGTTTTGAGTGTAGTAGAATCAGAATCTGCAATAATCTCGAACACGATTTTTTTTGCCATCACCATACTTCCATTCCTTAAGGAATATGGAAGTAAAAAGTATTAATTCTATATTTACTCACGATTAAGAAATGTAGTATGTCGTACGTATACTCTCGCTTTCCGTAATACAATAAACGGTGCTTTCCGTTGTTGCTATAGCAACGTGGCACAATAACAGTCCGGTATTATTACGCACGTGCTAGTATCTACGGGCTATGAGAACCCGGTCGCCATAGCGACGCAATAACAACAAACAGCTGATTAGTAAACCAAACATGACCAAACTAATTTTTTCGATTAGAAACGTTTTCTTAACATTATTCAAAATACGTCTTTGTATCCAATATCAATGGCGAGCTCAAAACGTCGATACCTCCCTCAATGGATATAAAAAATTGTTAATTTTTGTTTCGACAGTATGGCGTCGTTTTGGACAATATACTTTTTGTAATTAGTATCAAGGAAGTGGATACGGATAACAGTGACATAGAGTCAATACCACTGAATACTGTATTGTGAAAGCTGAAGATATAACAAGTTTTTGATTTAATACTCCATATATCAAGGGAAAAGTATAAAACTACCGACAGCTTGTTCATATTGCATAATTTACTGTTTCAGGTACTAAAATCGGTATGGAGAACTATACATGACTTCCATGTTCTAATTAATTACAAAATTATTTTTAACATGTAGGCCTACACGCAGGACGAAACCAAATATATCAGCATGCTTTTGGTAAAATGCTGAGAAAGAAAATCAAAATACGAATTGTACCTAAGTTAGTTGTTAATACATTAAAAATAAAGAATTAATTTGATTAAATTATCTTTTATTTAAACAACGCGAAAGAAAGCGAATTCCGCCCAGCGTTTGTTACGTGTGAATTTCTGAAAACGAAAAGTTATTTTGTTTACGTATCCGTGGTGACATAGCATGGAACGATATCAATTGTTAATATCTTATTGAAATTTTTAAGTTTTCGATCGAATAAATTTATAACGTCATACAAAATATTCCCCCTGCCCCTTCAACTACCCTTTCCATTTATAGATATTTCATCTACCTTTTTACCTTACCTTATTATGATCTTCTTTTCAGGATACTTTATTTATCAAAATTAAGTACTATAGGCCTACTCTTGTTAAAAAAATAAAACGTTACAGGTAAACTACCCCTTCCCCTTAACCGATCTTCACAAAAATCAATAGGCCTAAGTCCTCTACAACTCGGGCACATATGCAAAAGATGATTTGATCCTGTTTGAATTTGCGGCAGTTATCGTTCGCCACAACAAAAATTCTACGTGTTTTGAGGGTAGTACAATCAGAATCTGCCCTTATCTCGAACACGATTTTTTTGCGATCACCATACTTCCATTTCCTTACGGAACAAGGAAGTAAAACATAAATCATAAGTGCGGTATGAGCCGCAGAGGACAGTATTATGGTTGGAGAATAAGCAGTACACACCCCCCGTAAAGCCCGCCTGTTAAGGCTGTATCCTCGTTTCGCCATAAATAAGTGTTGCACGCACTTCAGAATTAGTAAGTGAAATCAAAGTGCGTTAAAGATTCTTATTTTGACCCTGAAAAGTGTTTACGACTGGACTGAGTGAACCTGAATCCTAACTGCGCTAAGAAAAGGACGATTTGTTTTGTTGTAATGTATAAATTGTACGTTGTTTGTGTATTCCCTCCTAACTACAAAACTAGTGCACCGATTTTGTCAACAGAGCTCAATCGTGTTTTCTCATCGATGCTTGTGTTTTGAAAAAACAAGAGATGCAATGTTAAAAATTAGAAAATATATCCTATATTTCATACCACATAAATAAGTACTCTTTAATTCGGTCAATGCAGTAGGGAGCTAAATGGACAATACACGGAACCAAAATTAAAGAAATTTCGACGAAACCGAAACATCGAAGCATGATAATGTTTTTAGGCTTTTGAAACGTATAATGTGCATATAACAAATATTTACTATATAACAAACATTATCATGTTAAAACGACAGAGACCGAAGATTTCTAGACTGTGGGGAATCGAAAGTGTGGAAGCGTTACATTTTTCGATGACGTTACATTTTTGTGGAATGACCTCCAGCCTAAAAACATTATCATGTTAAAAAAAAAAGAAAAAAGAAAGCTAATATAAAGGAGGTCACGCCGTACTGTCGAAACCAAAATAAAATTTTTTTTATCCAGGTGACATTAGGTATATATTATGAGTATACTCGACAGGATCGCCCAGTATCGGCTGAATTAGTGGGAACATCTTTGCCGAATGGACGACTGCCGCATCCCCAAACAACTATGGAACTATAAGCCGAGGGGACGGAGAGGTGTGGGACGTCCGAGGAAGCGCTGGAGTGATCAGCTGTAATATTTGCCTATTCGAGACCGGAACAAACCATTCTTGGTTTAAACCTTGATGATGATGATGATGACATTAGGTATAAGGACACGAGACAATTGTAAACGTAAGTTAAGTAAAATTCAATAAAAATCGGTCGGTTTTCTTTTACCTGTTGTAATATAATTACAAATTATCCCTTATATTATATTTCAGCCTCACTGTTGGGTTCGCCAATTTGTAATCTAAGTATAATTTCGATATTTGTTTGGGTTTATTCAGCCACACGTTGGTAGCGTCAATTTGTAATCTATTTAAATATTGAGAGATATAATGTGTTCTTCCAATCCTTATCCACTTTGTTTTGCCAATATGTAATGGATTAATAATTTAATTTCGTCTCACGTTGTACGCCAATTTGTAATATATTTAACTAGATAGAGTGATTCGTTGTCTCTTTATTTATGCCCTACTGTTGTAAGCGTCAAGTTGTAATATTCATATCTACTGAGAGAATGTGTTCTTAACTCTAATATATTATAATAAGTAAATCAGCCCCGAACGAGTAGCGTACTATATTAGTTTAGTATGTTTGGTGGTCAGATCGTTCCTATTAAGGCCTAGGCTGTACAACAACGTTAAGAGAGGGGAGTATAAGCCGTGAATTGTTTTTCTCTTCTCTCGCAGTTCGACTGCTGGACGAGTGCTTGTGCTGTGGTTTATCGTCAGCCAATTATTTGAGGTTAAGTTTTTCCAATCGCAGTATATCTCTCGTTTCTCTCTCTGTAAACTACAAATTATCTAAAACACACTAAATAGTCAGCAAATAATAAGTCATCATTTTCATGAAGGACTCTTTATTTTTATTTATTTTTTAACAGATGTTCTCTCTTCGCTTGGGTTCAACAGATCGACCACACTTAAATGAATCGACTAGGTTACAGAATTCGATTTTCAGATATTAAATTTTAACTATATTATTATTTTTCTTAATCTCAGGGTTCGAAATATTCATGTGACTATTAGGAAGGTCAGAAAATACCAAATAAAAATACAAGGTATTACAAATTTAAATATAAAATCTTATTAACTAATATCTTTAAACGTAAGTTGGTTTTACCGTCTGGCGACGAAGTTCCCTCGAAATGGCAGCGTACCGATAATTCCGTGATGGCCGTTTAACTAGTCTACAGATGTCTGTGTCATTGCCAGTCTCCAGTTCCGAAAATAAAAGTTTGGTGTATTTGTCCCTGGATGGAGTAGAATTTCCAATTCTTAATCTTCGCTAATGTTGAAGTTTCTCGTGGTTATGGATTACCATGGATTTTGTGTAGCAATAGTTTTTCTTCACTTGATCGTAAGAAAGTGAGGTTTAGCATTCGATTTTAATTTTCTTTTTTACTTTAATTTATTACATTAATTTCTTTACGTCATTCGTCCTCTTCATTTTAATTATTATTTAGTACTTTCATTTTTGTATCAAAAGTTATTTGGATTAACTTGGAAATTTGTTCTTTTAGATCTTTTCTTTTTTATTTCTACTCATAAAGCTGAACTATCCTCTTTCACCGATAACAATCGAGTAAACAAACTTTCTTGCTTTTATGTGGTCCTTGACAACAAATCTTTGTTCTGTTAATATTTGTAATCCTTGAGCCGTCTAATACCGGCCATAATTAAAAAATGTTCTTGCACTTACTTAATGAAATACTCCTGTACCAAAGTCACATTATATCATATTGAATTTTCACAGATTCTTTGTTATAAAATTACATACATTTTGCTACCTTTCTCCTCTTAATCTTATCATTCTAACAAGTACTATCTTCTCATTACAAAATACTAATTTTGGGACCTATCTTCTATTATATATACTGTATTATGTTTTTATTGTAATTCGTGGCACTTATCTGCTATTAAAAACTACTATTACTTTCTTCTAATTTATTATATAAAATTTAGTGTCTTTACTTTTGTTAGTTGCCTAACTTTTCTGACATGGCTTCCTGTACAATGTGTCACTGGCTTAGGGCCAATAATTCAATTTTTTACTCTATTCTGATTTTTAATTTATCATTACATAGTATTTTAGTATAGAACCCTTCATATGTCCACAACATGTTACAATAAAACCCTTTGGCATTTTATCACCAATTATTGCCTTCCTGGCCAAGTTTACAATTATAATCTAACAACACAACCATTATCTATTCAATGTAGTTATAAAATATTTACTCTATATAAATTTTAACATAAATTCCATGGTGACATGTTCATTTTTATAAATTAACTTAACATCAATTATTTAATACACTCTTAGTGTAGTTACTTAACACCTCCTACATACATCAATTATTTAATACGCTCTTAATGTAGTTATTTTCGAGCATTGAATAAACTGTTTATACTATTTTTTCAGATTATTTAAAACTGCACTTATCACTCACTCTTTGCGCTGACCCCTTCACTGACCACTTCATAGTTTGTATTTCTATACATTTATCTTTGACTCTACTACCTTGTATTTTTATTTAATATCATTTATTATTTTTCTTTTTACTCAATAAGGGTTTACACTTACCTGACCTTCGTTAGCATGAATAACTTTAGTGTTTTTTTATTTTAATTTTTATGTAACGTAGGGGACCTTGGTTTTGATACGTTACACTGTGAATAGGTGATTACGCCTATTACCTCAAACCTGCTGCCCGGATTCTGGCAACTAAGTATTATTCTATTCACTTTGTTGGCATGGGTAACATTCAGAATGCGACATCTCAGAAAATTAAAATGAGACGAGATTGACGTTATTTCAAAACATTTTTACTTTTTTTGTAGTATCTGGCTTCAATTTTAAGTTTCCCAGCTTGGTGTAATGTCAAATAATAATTCCAGTGCTGTCTTTCTTGAACGTTTTTTCTCCTTTACAAGCTTCGATTTTCAAAAAAAAAGACTCATTTACGTATTCAGGGTTTTATGTTTTGCTTTGCTTTACAGTTTGATTAAAAGTTGTTCGTGAAGCACAGTCGTTAAGAACACTGCCACTCGATTCTACAGTTAATACTTAGGCTGAGTTGAATCTTACTTCCTGCATCATAATTTTCTTTTTTATTACGCAATTGAATTATTAATGCATGGTCATGCTTGTGGAAACTTATAATAAAAACCTACATTAGTATACTGTATTTATTTAATTAATTTTATATGCTCTCAAGACGTTGTGAACGTAAATCAGATTAGCGTCAGAATAATCTGTCTCGTTTTTTTTTCTTAGCAGAGCATAAGATTCGGTCTGGATTAAATTACATTTCTAGAGCGGTCAGGTACTGATGCTTTTACAGTCACCTATCTGCAATTAATGCTAATGCAACGTGGAGGCAGGAATCCATTCCGCGTATTCTACCTTTAGTCAGCCGTGGAGATTAGGCTTATCAGCCACTTGGCTGTTTCTGTTCCCTTACGGAAGGAATATGAACGTTCTGGCGACTCTAAACAGTGGCGTATCCAGCCAGAATTTTTCCACGAGAGGTTTTTATTATAAGTGGTGGTAGGGGTGTTAGTAAAAGGGATATTTTTCCTATAGTTGTTTCGAGTGTGCACGATGCTGTGTTGACCTTAGTAAAGGTAATACAAGTAAGTGTCAAGTCTTACAAAAATTAGGGATCAAACCAGGGTCAAATATGGTTAAGGTAATGAAAAATATTGGCTTAACAAGGAATCGTTGAGGCAGAGACAGCAGTAGATGAATTGATGAAAAAAGTTAGCTGGTCAACTAGAAACGTGAAGGGAAACTGGAGAACCAAATGGACATAACTGAAGTATGGGGCGGGCTATTTTAAATCAGGTAAATTTTTTTAAATTCAAAAAAAATTTGTTTTTAAAAACAATCCCTCCAGAATTCCTTGGCTACGCCATTGGCTTTAAGGTTCTTTTAGCGAGCTTGACAGATGTGGTTCTCACTGGCTCTACGGGGTCTGGTTATCCTTTCCAGGTATTTTTCTTGCAAAAAATAAGATTCCAAAAATATTGACAGTTACGTATTCAAACACGCTTCATAAATTAAAGATTATTTTTTAAGAATTAATTTAAAATTTCAAAGCGCCGTAGCCCCCAAGAATTCCGCTAGATCCGCCTATGTGAACGTCAATAGTCCTGTAAGCTTGTAAGTAGCCTAAAAATATTAAATAAACGTCATCCTTACAATGTACAGTGATACAAGAAACGGGCATGCTTGTTCTCACATTAAGTATAAGTAATATGTTAATAACTTTAAACTTCAGTGGCTTTCTTACTTCTCTCCAGCTGACGCTAGCAATACTTGCCGACAGTAATATGTCGTTAATACAAATAAATATACGTAGCAATAACTGAATTTCACAGTTTTATAACATCTGTAAAATTCCAATGTACAGAACGGCTATTTCTTCGCTGAGTGCAGTGGGGTACGTATGTCCTATTGATCTGTATAAAGCATACTGACATTTTATGAGAGTAAGTGTAATCTGCGTATATCCAATTGATTTTACTTTTTACACTGGCATTTTTGCCTCATTCAAACCGTTAACATCTACAATCAAAACAACTGTTACCAGTCGTAATTACAGTAATTTTTTATCTCGCATCAGTGTAGGTACGTTACTGACACGTTTCTGCTCATCATTAAGCAACGGCTATACGGACAGCACAATGACGACGACACGATGGGTCGGCTCCATTAAAGTCGCAGTTTAATGGTTCATAAAGCTGGAGTTTATGAATACTAATTGTGGCAACCCAGCGTCAGTATTGACTGAACCATGGCCGGCTCTAGTAGAAGGCCGGAGCATTAAACGTGGCAACGTTGCGTCTGACGCCTACAAGCATAGTGTAAAAAAATAGTTAAAGTGTACTTGTTATATTTTGATTTAATTTCATAGCATTACTAAAATCATGAGGAGGCGTGCGCACTTAGTACTATGCGTTTAAGTTGAAGAAATTAGTGAATTAGTATTAGGTATAATGATTTAATTTTGCTCGAATTATTGAATTCGTATCATATGAATGAGTTAATTATTATATTTCTTAAATAATATAACAATATTTTACATAATAAAATTTTAATTTGCAAACAATGAAGGATTATAAAACTGTTGTTAACCGGCAATTAAAAATGACGCGATTTGATTATTGAAATAAGAGATCGTGTGGTCGGCCTCAAATATCAGCTGGTTCCAGTGTTGCCACGTTTAATATTACGGCCTTCTACTAGAGCCGGCCATGACTGAACACGATAACGCGCTTTACTAACGGGACAATCTAATTGGTACACAGAGACAGTGCTACAGTTTTAAGAACACGTTATTACATCAAATGCTTCCGATTGTCACCTTTTGACCTTTTTAGGAACACAAAAACTTTGACCATAGGCGTTAACGTAGTCTCATGCTCTGTGGGTGGCTGAGAGACGCGGTGAGCGAAATATTTTTATAACTGAGTGAAATATATTTCTGCTGTTAGTAATATGTCTCTATCAAAATACTACTCATTGTATCTGCGCGTGTCCTCCTCAATTGATTTACTAGAGTAATCACGGTTCCTGAATGTCGATAAAGCTTCCTTCCGTGACAACATAAATTCTCTTTGATTGCATGTCACAGCTATGAGCAGATAAGTCAAGAGTTACAGGTTCTTTCGGGTGATAATATAACTGCTTGTTACTGTCACTGAATCAAACTAAGTTAGGGCAACTTTTCGTTCAGGGTATAACTTTTGTTCAAGGTGTAGGTGGTGAGTTTATGGCATATAGTATTTGCGAGTCACCAGACACCAAGCTATCACTATTTTCGCTTCAATAGTTTTCCAACTCTTTGAGCGTAACTAGATCAGGGTACCACCAATTTCCCAATTGTAATGTTGCTGGCTCTGCGCTTGAAAATTTTTTAACTCAGTGCGGTCGGCTCTGGGCTTCGACAGTTTCCTAACTCTAACACACCTACTTTTACGCTCTGACCTTAGCTTGATTGGCTCTACATTTTAAGAGGTTTTTAGTTGTAGTGAAAATCTAGCTTTGTCGTGTTTACTTGCTGAACTGCTACGTGTCATGCTCAGGACGAGGCCTTTCAGTGTCTCCACCATTATCAAATCCTAATCCACGACTTTATAATGGTTTAGGTGTCGTGTTTAGAACTTGATAATGATGAAGACACTGAAAGGCCTCGTCCGAAGCAAGATGTAGTGAATATACTGTACGTGTGCCTGTCAATAGTTAACTAACTATACGCCTTTATTGTGATTACCTCAGAGCTTCAAGAGATTCCTAATTTCATTGCAGTTACTCTGTTGTTTAACCGCTTTACAAATTAAGGTACGGGCGGGGCTGCAGGATCCGCAGCACACGCTACTCCAGGGGACGCCAAGACCCAACCGTAAAACGACGCTATCCTGGAGTTTACGAGGAGATGCTTGATCAGTCATTGTTCTGACTTGGTCTGTTAATCAGTAATACAACACCATTCAGTAGATTCAAACTACTTTTTAGATGAATACACCTATGGTAATCCGTTATCGTCGTCGCCGAGAAAGAAGAATAACGAAACGAAGACTAAGAAAATGACAGACGTGACGGTACTGACAATTAAAACCGAAGCCAGTGATCTGCACTCATAACATGTACGCTGTGTTGTACACGTAAGTCTACTGTACACAACACGTGACTACACGCGTGCGTATGTTTTCTTTACTCACTTATTCACGACCAATAAACTCCTGCAGTGATCGCAATGCAGGTTGCTTCAATCCATCCATTGTTTGTCGTCTTGAAGGCGCAGAATCTCCTCTCTCTCTCTCTCCACACGTTCGTCTCTCTATATACATCTATCAATGTACCTATATATATCTCTCCCGCTCTTGTTCTCGTTTTCCTTTACAGTACGTATAAAACTGTTTCAAAAGCACACTATGAATTCACTTCACGGAGGGACGTCGACTGACTTCTAGGGGTGTTTTTGTAGAACTTTTATTATCTTCCTGCTGCTCTCTTATTATTGAGTTATACTTTTACTGTAAGTCTGCGCCACAAGAATTCTGACTTCTTGTTTCCAGTAAAAATTAAGAAAAAACTATTACTTGGAATATGTCACGACAGTAAAATGAACTACTTTTTTGAACAGAAAATTGTAATAAAAACTTTAATAATCAGGTTTTTAAATTGTGTTTAAACTTAAAATCTGCATAAATTATATACATCTGCATTATGATACATTACTAATGCTGTAGTTGTGCTAAATAATGAAAAATTTTGAGAACATTTCACTTAGCATTCCTCTTCAAGAAAACCGACACAATTATTCATAAGAGAGACAAAGCAAACAGAAAATTTAAATCTACTCAACACGTTTGTTTACTGCATCTTTTTATGGAACAGATAGGAATCACAAGCTGATATAGATGTAGGCTGTATTGAATAATTAAAATAGGCAGTAGTTCATGAGCAATAAAGCGAAGTAGACGATTACATGATTACTTATAAATACGAGTTTAATATAATCTTATTCATCATTGCACATGAAAAACTATAAACTGCAACAGAAAGACACTATAAGATGAGCATTCTGAATCTGGAACGAAGAGAATGAATATTGCGTAACCCGCGAAAATAATAATAAAAGAAAGAAGAAGATAAGTTATCAAACAATCCAGTAGACAACCAAGAAAAAAATAGATAAGTTATCATACTCCTATGGACAATCTAAGGATTTATTCATTTATACAAAATCCTTAATTAGTGTAGGCTTAGATATCAGATCGATGTTTTAAGATATGCGGTTTCTCTAAGACACCCTGAGGATGTGTAGGTATACAACGTTGAAAACGACTTGCGCAGAACAAACATTTTTGACACACTTGGGACATTTATAGGAGAAGTCACGTGACGCAAGGCAACTGTGTGGCAGGGATCACTCACTTGCCGAACACCGCATGTGAAGTATACAGCGCGCCGTTAATTAGGAGGGAATGGGTATGACAGAGAACGTGGGACAGTGACGAGCCTTACTTCTCCACTCTACGCGTACTGAAATCGGTGATGGCTTTTTTCAAAGCCGTCAGGCTATACCAAATGTTATTTCTACTTGCCTATTGAAAGAGACGGATTGAGAATAAGCAACTTTGTTTACTCCACGAAGGAAGGAAATGGGTTCTGCGGAAGTGCAGGCGTTTAGTAGAAACAGTGCCAAAATCAGTGTAGGAACAATACAAATAACTTGCGTCTACCAGCGAAACGGCCTCCTTTACTAAGGCTGCCGGCCTTTAACGTGATACATTATCACATAAAAATGAAATATTAAAACGGTTAACACTCGTAGTTTGTACTGCAGTTATAATGTAACGGGCTTTTGAACGTTAAACACTTTAAGCAAGGTGAGCGGAGTTTATTTTATTTATTGGTCCGACCTAGGGTTGAGACAAAACACACGTGTAGGCAATAATATAGTGTAGGGCGAGATTCTCGTCTTGACTTGGTACGAAACAGTTGTACACCGACTTCTCTGCTTTGCAGCCCTTCGAATTTCCATCGTCATCATTTAGTGACATTGTTACCGCTGTCGCATCCTACCGATACGAGATTGATCGATACCGATCCAAACAGTCCTCTTGCACTCATGGCGTCTTCGTCATCTTTTCTCCAGGATTGGAAATTGCCTTCCCTTGTTCCTTCTATTGAGTAACGTCCATTCCCATACCTTCTTTTGTCATCTGTCCCTTGACATGCGCTTTAGGTGTCCGAATCAATTTAAAATTTTCACCTCTACTGTTTCTATTATGTCTACGCCAGTCCCCACTTTCGCTCTTATATCTACATTCATTTTTATTCAACCTAGTTCGTCTACACCATCATCTCGAATAATCATCTCCATAGCTGTGATTTTGGATTTATTTCATGCATTTCGATCCGACATTTCTGCCCCATATAAGTTTACGCTCTCTACTGTGGTTTTATACATCGTAATCTTATTACGCTTTGTAATTCGGTTACTCCATAGTAGTTTATTCAGTTGCTTTGTAGCTGTTTTTTGGTTGCCCCATTCTTTATTTTATTTGTTGACCGCTATGACCATCGGATGTTATTATTAAGCCTACTCCTAAATACTTGAAGTTATTCATGATCCTTATAACTTTAGTTCCTAACTCTAGGTCTTGGCCTCCAACACCTACTTATCAAATAGTTTAACTCAGTTTCCCTTCGAATCTTCATGTGGTTAATTTGCTGAGTTCTTAACTGTATTTTGCGATATGAACGTGGATTTTTAGTAATGTAATGATTTGTTTGTGTTGCAGTGCGAAGAAGGCATGTCGACGGGTGACATGAGCGTGTTCGCATCTCGAGCCGGCCCCAACACGTGCTGGCATCCCGCCTGCTTCGTCTGCTGCGTGTGCAAGGAACTGTTGGTGGACCTGATCTACTTCTTCAGGGACGGAAAACTGTACTGCGGCCGCCACCATGCGGAAACACTGAAGCCGCGCTGTTCCGCCTGCGACGAGGTGAGTTCCTAAGTCTTATTAAAATTTGTTTCTTTTTCGTTTCATAAATAAGTAGGCACAAACACTTATCCCAAACGCGATCATACTCCAACTTAAAATACTCCAAAAATTACATATACGAATCTTATAGAGAAACACAGTATAATAGTTTATTCGTGAAGGCTTACAAAGAATTGAATTTATCGATTAAATAGATTAATTCGTAATTTTTAAATCTTCGTGAGAGCCTCAATTAAAACGACTTCTTTTTATTTCGCCTGGTGGATCCACCGGTGGAAGGTTTAAGGGGCGAAAAACTAGTTTAAAAACGTGATCACTTGAAGTAATTTCGGCTTACAAAGAATTGAATTTATCGATTAAATAGATTAATTCATAATTTTTAAATCTTAGTGAGAGCCTCAATTAAAACGACTTCTTTTTATTTCGCCTGGTGGATCCACCGGTGGAAGGTTTAAGGGGCGAAAAACTAAAACACAGTGTAAAAACGTGATCACTTGAAGTAATTTCAAAAATATTACATAACATAAGGAAGAACTAAACAGATGAGAAGCGAAGTTCTGAATATACGACGTCCGCATTCGATACTGATTATGAGTTGTTTTATTTTTTTATTTCTGGTCGATTTTCCTCCCTCAATATCGCCCCCGTTCTACATACGTCACTTTCGTTATTTATTCTTATCTAATTTAGTTTAGTTTCATTTGTTCAGTAATTTAATTTTGTTAAATGACTTTCAAAATAATAAGTAGAACCAACAACCTGAATACTACCTTCACGAGCTCTAAAACTACGTAGACTGTCGTAAGAATCGTTCGTAAATTTACTTTGAACTTGTCTATCTGGCTGTATACGGGCCATTCTAGGCCTCGGTGTGTTAGATGGCCTTTCCAGGGAAGCGGAGAGCAAGTTATTGTCGAACTCGTCTGCATCCCGCAGCTATGTAGCTGCATAGGTCGCTTAGTGAACATCACCGGTTTCCGTACTCGAGGAAGTGTATTTAAAATTGATTCATTTTAAAGGAAACGTATCATTTTCTAATCATATCTTATAGGCTAATCGTCTTCCTCTGACTACCCTTACAGATGTAGAGGTCCTCGGCCACCGTGTTTTTGTTGCCATCCATCCAGGGTTCAATACTCATCCACGTGATGCTTGAATTTGCAATGGACCTCATGATGATTTAACCACACGACCGTTTTTCTGATCGTCTGTAGCTAAACATCTTTACTCGCCTGAATATGTAGAAGGCGTTTAGTCTTTATATATTCTAATCACGTGATACGTACACATATCATTAAAAAAAAATATTCGTTTTTTCAGAAACAGTGTCACGCCCAAGGAGGAATGTTTTGCAATGGGCAATCCATACTAGTTTACTGCAACTCTCATCATAATTTGCAGGCCTAAATCGTAGCCTATACTACAAGTTAAATGTACCCTGTTCCATGGGCTGACCGTACACCTTGAGGGAACGGAAAAACTTTAATTAATCTAAGGTAAATCTTAATTACATGAAACTAATCATAGCGTTTGTTGTGGACAGATTATTCTAGCGGACGAGTGCACGGAAGCAGAAGGAAGGGCCTGGCACATGAAGCATTTCGCGTGTCTGGAATGCGACCGGCAGCTGGGCGGACAGAGGTACATAATGAGAGACGGCCGTCCCTACTGTTTGCACTGTTTCGACGCCATGTTCGCTGAGTACTGCGACTCCTGCGGGGAACCAATCGGAGTCGATCATGGTAATCAACTGTTACACGTTTAAAGTAACTTTAACAAGTTCGGAAACTTTAACGGGGAGTTCACTAACTTTAACCAGGTCTTCCTGAAATAACTTTTCATCAGACGACGGACAGCATTGTTTCATATTATTCATGTATTTTTATTAATATATATAGACTTTCACGTATGAACTTACCTATTCGTTGTCACTTCCCCAAACGTAGTGGGGGTATTTACTCCCACTGAGGAAGAGGAACGTCACCTCGAAACGTTTGGGGAAGTGACAACGAATAGCAAGTTCATACGTGAAAGTCTATATATATTAATAAATTTAATAAAGTGAACGAAGAGGATGAATCAACAAGATAATTATCATGTATTTTGTTTAGAAGTATATGTACTTATAGAATACTACAGAACAATGTTGCTACAAGAAGCATTTATATAGGCTATTACTGTATTCTTTAATACAGTAGAAACTTTTATTGTTATAAATGAATCTTCTTTTTGTCTTCGTTAAGTTTACACTTTTATTTCTCAGTTTTCTACTGTCGTGCTTTGTGAATTCTGTGATCATGTTTCTACAGTGGTCTACTACCATTCTTGCTATAATTACTCTATACATTGGATTTTCATTATTTTCCTATGATTTATTATATTATATGGTTGTTTTTAATTCACTTTATTCCTTCGAATCTATGATTTCAATTTACTGTGGTCCTTGATTAATTTTTATAGTAATTTTCCTTTAAGCCATTTTATTTTTATTCTATACTTGATTATTTTTTAAATTATAACAAGGTGGATTTTCTGTCACGCTACAATATATGTAAAATTGCTGGTTTGGTCTCACATTCTTATAGGCATATTGGATTCAGAATATCACTAATTTTTATTCTGTTTCATTTCATAATTTTGGAATTTTTGAAATCATAATTTCATTCCATTTTTAAAAACTGGAAAACATTTTTCCAAGGCTATGTATGTTTTTTCAGATGTGTTTCATACTTAAATTACATTCTCTTCCCTGGTCTATGGATACTATGTGTATGCATTCATAATTAAGTACCGGTACTTGAGACCTCTCCTTCTTTCAATGGATTGCCATGCATAACTGTCTCCCTTATTTCTCAAATGATCATATGCTTTTAGTTTACTTAATATACAATAGTGACAGTTATATTAAAGATCATAATGCTACTTACAATTCTTTATGCTATATATTTAAAATTGTATACTTGTAATATTGTTATACAACTGTTTTAATTTTATGTTTAGGTCAAATGAGCCATGAAGGCCAACACTGGCATGCTACGGAACAGTGTTTTTGTTGCCATACATGCAGGGCGTCACTACTGGGCCGTCCATTTTTACCAAGACGAGGTGCCATTTACTGTAGTATTGCGTGTAGTAAAGGAGAACCTCCGACGCCTTCAGACAGCTCGGGTCCAGCTCCTCGATTAGGTCCTAGGCAGCAGAGGCACAGGTCGCATAGAGGACCGCCTTCTGAAGGGTCGAGCACACCTCCAACTTCACCTGGTCACCCACGGCGTGCCTTACCTCCTCCTTCCTCGCCAACTCCTCAGAGGCCAACACTGTCTCCGGCATCAACTTCTCCACAGTCAATACCTTCAATACCATCATCTCCACCAGGCCAATCCAGCAGTGGAAAATACAACAGAACCAGAAGGTTCGTTTTTAGACTTAACGTATATACAAAAACACATGTGAATGTAACTATTTATATAAAACTGAACACAACATGCATAATTTTGAAGTTTAATTGAAATAAGAACAATTACTTAGTAATTTATGCTTGACTCTGCAGTAGTGCGTTGGTAATAGGAAAGCAGTGAAATGCATTCAAGATACCTAAGGCCAAACCATTCAAAAAATTTTAATTATCCATTTTATTATGCTGACAACATTAGCAAGAAATGTTTTATAAGCAGATCCTATCTATAATAGCAGTTCTCAGTTGGTGGGTGAGAAAAGTGTCTCAGGTTGTCATAATGTTTTTTTCAGTAAATAATGAGTAACATTTTCAGTGAGAAAAAAGGAAAAATCACAAGTAACAAACATTCATTTTTATTGTTCAGAGGAACAGAATTATACAATTTATTTATGTTTTCATTTTCCATAAGGTTTAATTAATTTCTAACTAATAAAGTTTAAATGAATAATTAATTATGTACTGTTATTCTGCATGTGTTCTTTAGTGTATGTCATTATTTATACAAGGGGTTAAATCAGTTTTTTTCTTTGTACATGTAATTTAGATGATTCAGAAAGTTCTCCAGGCTTCAGAATCATAAGAGAGAAAACAGTCTGCTACATATTATAGTCATAGTATTATATCTAGGTACTTTGACATCCTTATAGTCATATAGTTAACTATCATGGTTCCACTCCTAAAGTCAAGTGCATGAATACAAAGCCTGATTGGACTTGCACTATATACAATGGCTCGGGTTGGTGTGGTACCTCTAGACACATAAGAATTCATTCATTGTGGGTAAAGGTTCTCTTTGATTCTATAATTGTTTATAGAATCATCATTATTATCATTATATCAATATCATAATTGTATCATTAAAGAAATCTGAGTTGTCTAATGCACAGACACAACATGTTCTAAAATTTTAATTCAAGTAGATTTCTAATACAGAGTGCGGCAAAAAGACCTGATGGTTTTTAATTCATAACAACTCACATTAGTCAACATTTTTACACGTTTATTTTTTTAATACATTAGGGTACATATGCCATTTAACAACCAATTAAACATTCATGAAAACTAAGTCTTAAGATTTGAAGATGACATCATCCAAATGGAGTTCATTTTTTGCCATGCATTCGTCAAGTCTTCCGGAGAAGCTGTCAAAAACACGCCCCAACATTTGACTTGATATGGTAGCGATTTCCTGGCATATTGCTCGTTTCAGTTCATCCAATGTGTGTGGTTTGTTTAGGTACACTCTTGATTTAAGGAACCCCCACAAGAAAAAGTCACAGATGCTGAGGTCTAGGGAATGGGTGGGCCAAGCAATGTCACCATTATGAGAGATTAGGCGCCCAGGAAACTTTACTTTCAAATAATCCATCTCAATGTTAGCTGTGTGAGCAGTTGCCCCATCTTGCTGAAACCAGACACGGTTGCGAAGTAGGCGTCTCCTTCTTAGTTCGGGTATCAGGAAATGTTGTAGCATTTACAGGTAACGCACTGCATTCACTGTAACTGTTTGCCCATTCTCATCAAAAAAATATGGCCCAATGACACAATTCTTCGTAACTCCACACCACACTGTCACTTTCGCACTATTCATGCAGCTCTTTAGGGTTTGTATCCGACCAATAATGGAAGTTTTGTTTGTTTACATAGCCAGACAAATGGAAATGAGCTTCGTTGCTCATTATGAGAATCGTGTCAACAGTCATCAAGTCAATCATTTGTTCTGAATGTGTTATACAACAAGCGTAATCTTGAGGCTTCAACTGCTGAATGATGGCCATTTTGTAAGAGTGGAAGTGCAAATAAAAATGCAGTATTCGCTGTACAGTGTGACCAGAGAGATGGATAGCAACAGCGTGTTTACGAGCTGGCTGGTGCGGGCTTGCCTCCACAGCTTGTCTTATTCGCTCAATGTTTTCTCGTGTTCTGGCTGACCTTGGACGACCTGTTGACTTACGTTTTAGAGCTGAACCTGATTTTGTGATTTTTTCACCCATGACAAAATTGTTCCATTGGGATGGAACACGTCCTCTTCGACCCATGTTGAAGTGCTGGCGAAACTGACGTTGGGTAGCAACACAAGAATCGCCACTTTTAAAAAAACGCTTCAATTACAAAAGCACGGTGCACACTTGACCACTGCTCCACGGCTACTGAAATGGCCCTGTGAACCAAAATGGCGTCAAGTATGCAGTTGATCAAGCCACTCCCCGCCACCACTTAACACTTACTCGCTCTGCTGTGCATGAAAACCATCAGATCATTTTGCCGGTCCCTGTACTATTATTTTTCTAATTCCTTCAAGTACTTTTTGAACATTTTATTTTATGTTTCTCTGTTAGTTTCCATTCTTGGTTCTCCTTTAAAGATCTGATTCATTTGAATGATGTTCATATTAGAAATTATCTATAGCATAATATGGTCTTTTCTGTATGTCCTTTCTATTATTTCTTATACACCTACCACCTACTTGTTCTTTTACAATTAGGTTATTTATTCTGTTTCTTCGAAATTTGGATACCTCTTATAGGATCTCCTTCCACCACAATGTTTTTATAAATTTCATTATACTACAAACAATTATATAGGAGACACATTTTAGTACTAATTGGCAGACTTACCTTGAAACTTGTCAGATGTCCTTGTCTCTGCTTATCACACTGATACACAATTACATAAAATAGTATATATTACTGCGGCATCACAGTGAACCATTATGTCTTATCACTGTGAACAATTACACAAAAATCTCTTTGTAACTCACTGTGAAAATCCTGGCACCTAACAGCAGGTCCTAATGAGACCATCCTGGTTAGGTGCTAATGAGACCATCACATTACCAGGTGTTATAAATGACAGATAAACATTTTGTCTATGAAATTAGGAGCATTTTTGTATGACACCATAGTTATTACAGATCATGGGGTGGTATGATAATCAAGAATCCTCACCAAAATGAGTATATCTGATTTGATAGGGGTAACAATCTAGTGCAATATGTATGACAGTCTATTGTTAATTACTGTGACAACAGTGGCGGCTCGTCCATAAGAGCACAAGAGCACGTGAACCCCCTATAAAAATAATTATACGATATAAATTATACATCTTTATTGACGCAGTACTAAAATGGCATATCTTCAGTAAGTTTAAAAGAGCGGACAATGAAAAACAGCGTAGAGCGCGCCAAGTGAAGTTAAGTGTAATGACACACCAGTGGCTGGGAGCGGACTGAATGCGCCGCTCTCGATGCTGTACACACGGGATATACAACAGACGGGCGAGTCCATTTGCTCGCGGTAGGGGGGGGGAAACATGTTTACAAGCGGCTTAACGGAGAATACCGATGAGCTGCCTCTGACAAAACTCAGCTCAGTAGTGCTGCTCAGTAGGCTGTAGTTGACGGTGGATGCTCCTCACCTTGGCGCGCGCGCGTGTTACATTTGTGTTTTGCAGTTTCGATTATTTTTTAGTGATAAAGTTTTAGTTGAATTTACAGTTTATCTATTATAGTGTAGCTAGTGAACTGTTGTTTTTATTTACTGTACAATAATGGAAAGTACCTGTAAGTACTCAGTTAGTAATTTAAACGAAGTAGCGTTTGCCAATTTACCCACAGAAGTTAAAATAGCAATAAAAGAGAGTGGTAGGCCAATGCCCCGACTTAATAATATTAAACTTATAAGTCAAACATCACATCAAAATCTAGAACTTTTAAAAGAGAATTTAAAGAAGAGCTATACGAAAAAATTCCTTGGCTTTGTGGTTGTGAACAAACAAACAAAATATTTTTGTTTTCCTTGTTTGTTATTTTCCCGTGAAAAGGGCGATCCTGCTTGGGTGAAAAACGGCATTTGTGACTTAGCTCGTTTGAATCAAAAAATTAAAAAACACGAAAGTTCTCATGGACACATAAGTGCTACATTGGATTTTAATTTGCTGGGAAAGGTTGACGTTCGTCAGCAGCTTGACAGTACTTATCGACAAAATATTAAAAAGCACAATGAACAAGTGACTAAAAATAGGTATGTCCTTTCTAAGCTTATAGACTGTATTAAATTTTGCGGTGCATTTGAGTTGGCCCTTCGAGGTCATCGTGAGGATGACGATTCCTTAAATCCTGGCATATTTAAAGGGCTTGTAAACTTTTCTGCAGAACTTGACTCATCTTTGAAAGAACACTTGAGTACTGTCTTTAAAGGTACCTCGAAAGAAATTCAAAATGAATTGTTAGATTGTATGCTTTTTGTATGTCAAGAAAACATAATAGAAGAAATAAAAACTGCACAGTATGTTTCTCTGATTGCGGACGAAACATCAGACATCTCGTCTGTATTTCAGTTAGTTATAGTTTTCAGCTATGTTTTAGCTAATGGCCAACCAGTTGAAAGATTTTGGAAATTTGATTCTGAAGGGCACGACGCACAATCTATAGCCAAATGTATTTGTACCAGTTTAGATTATGTTGTGCAAAATCCAGAAAACCTTGTATCTCAAAGCTATGACGGTGCGAATGTAATGAGTGGGCACCATGCTGGCGTGCAGACCATAGTGCAACAAACCTATAAACATGCTTTTTTCGTTCACTGTTACGCACATCAGTTGAACTTGACTGTAGCTCAAGCAACAAGCCAAAACCAAGATGTCAGAATTTTTTTTCGGACTTAAGTGATATAACAAATTTTTTTTGAATTCCCCTCAGAGAGTGGCTGTTTTGGACAAGATAGTTGGCAAACGAATACCTCGGGCGTCAGTTACAAGGTGGAATTTTAAGAGCAGAACTGTTAATACTGTTTTTGAGTACAGAGAGGAATTAATTGAATGTATGGAGGAAATCCAATCAACCTCTAAGCAACCAACCACCATAATTAAAGCTGGTGCTCTAGCTCGTCTCCTTAGATATAATAAGTTTATATTTTGGCTTTCTATTTTTCACAGATTAATGCCACTTGTGGATATTTTGTACAACCAATTACAGCTAACTTACACTGATGCTGTGAGAACTAAAGCCAATGTTGACCACTTCGTCAAAGCCATTGATAAGGAAAGAGCTAACATGGACAAAGTGACAGAGCTGGTTAATCAGTGCCCAGAAAATGCACCTAAACGATCGAGGCGTGAAGAAGATTTTTACTTAAGTAGAACAGTGGCTGCCAAGGAAACCTGTGACATTATTACAACGCAAATAAAAACAAGATTTTCATTCACAACATCTTGCTCAGCTGTATCTCTTTTTGAATCACAAAAGTTTGAAGAGTTTGAACAGAAATTCCCCGAGAAATTGCTTGAAGATACAGTAAATGTGTATTCATTTCTTGAAAAAAAAATCGCCTCAAGACAGAGCTTGAAATCATTTACAAAAGAACTGATTTCAGAAACATGCGTGGTGCTGTTAGTCTTTTACAGTTTTTTATTGAAAACAACTTATTGTCATCATTTTCTGAAAGTTATAAACTGTTATTAATTATTGCAACAATACCAATGACGACTGCTGAAGCTGAAAGGTGTTTTTCAACCCTAAAACGGATAAAGACATTTTTGCAGTCTACGATGTGTCAAGAGAGGCTTACAGCTTTAGCCATGCTTGCAATCGAGAAGGAAATGATTTCTAACATCCATAATTTCAATGAAAGAGTTATTGATGTTTTTGTATCAAGAAAAGATAGAAGGATGGACTTTGTTTACAAAAACTGTACTTAAAGAAAGTATTTGTCTAAGCTACCATCCAAGTAAATTTGTGTAAGTAAATACTAGACCTTACCATCATATGCAGCAGCTTTGTTTATTTCCTTTTTCTGTGTGTTTAATAATCTAATCTAATAATTGAGAGCATGAGGCCTTGTGACTAACTATCTAAATATTTAACACTTAAAACAAGCTTTCTGTTTTGCGTTTATTTTACTACTTTAAAATTAAATGAAAATAATTGTTTTAGTAAAAAAGAACAATTAGCATATTATAACAAGTATGATCAATAAAGTAATCCTTTATTATTAAGTTGTGAAATAGGTAAAGTACAGTAATATCTATAATAACATTTCGTTTCAAAATTAATACATTACATCAAGGTATAGCAGCGCCTAAATTGTATGAATATTGCAAGCAACACACAAGTGTTTGACACAGTGTATCTCAAAAACTGCAAATTATTAATTGTGAACCCCCTGTAGATGTACTCACGAGCCGCCACTGTGTGACAATAATGTTAATTAATGATATTAATGTTTATATATTTTTGTCTTTGTTTAGGAATGTTATCTTATTAAATTTAAAAAAATTTAAATTTAAATTTAAATAAAAATTGTTTAAAAAGATTGTAATAAGTTTTTAAAATATGTGCAGCATGGTATTCTGCTGTACTGGATTAAACATAGTGATATATATTAGGATAGCTATTAAAATTATATCAAAAAACTATGTGAATAATTATTTACCATACATGTTTTATTTCAGTACTGAGATGCCTCCATCTTCACCTACAAGCAGTTCCCACCACATACTGAGAAGTCCAGCTCCAGTAAGGTCACCCAAAATGGGGAGAAGAGCACTACAACGTTCGCCTAATAAATCAGTCCCTAGTCCTCCTGATTATAGCCCTGTTAGAGGACTGCCACCTCTTCCACCACCTCCTGGTAGCCCGCCATCATTATCTGCTGCAGCTGCAACAGGGTCAAAAGGACTGGACCGTGTTTTGCTAGAAAGGAATCTTGAAAAGCTGCTTTCAGAAAGAAGTGGTTCAAATCCATCGACGAGTTCTGAACACGAAAGGACAAATTTAAATATGAATTGTGATATGGAACGAGTGTTTGACCATGGTGAGTGTTCTGCAAATCTTAATATAGAATCCCACATAGAACAGTTATTGATTAGAGATGAAACGATTAAAAGTTCCAATCTAAACATTGACAGATTAATTATTGAAGGTGAAAATATAATGACATTAAAACCAGAAATTAAAAAATTGTTTCTAGAACCAAGTAACAGTGATAGTGGTAACAACAGTCTAGGCAGGACTGATATCCATCATAAGTTAATTTGTGAAGCTAATGTTCCACCAGACGATCAACAAGAAAGTGCTTTAGTTCATAAAGAAGTGGAGAGACTATTGGCTGAGAGAGGAGGAAGAGATAGGGAACCCTTACGGTTGACAGAACCAAGTTCTAGTTTGGACTCTTGGAGGCCCCAACAATCAGAATCACCCCATGATAGTGGCCATGCATCCTCGATGCCAGAACTTACAGTGCAGCCTCCCACTCCAACTTCACCTCATCGTAAGAATCTAAGCGTCAGGTTTCAAGGAGCATCCCCCGATGTTGACGAAAGGCCAAGGTTCCCTCGTAGCAGAAGCTATTCTGGTAGGCCAATAACACGGCCTGACCATGATGATGCTGATAGTTACTGTTCTACATGTTCCACTAGTTCTAGCAGCGATGACCTGACGGCGTACCAACTTCCTCCACGCCGAGCATATGGTGGAGTTCGTATTTCATACGTCCCTAATGATGCCTTAGCCATAGCCAGGCAGAGGCAGCAGGCTACTCAACCTAGATCTCCAACTAAAAAGGGTAATGAAGATAAAAACTGTACTATATCCTGATTGTCAGTCAGTTATTTGTTTTAATAAGTTATCATACATAGCCATAGACAATAATAAAATAAAAACTTCTACAATAATATTTTTCAAAGAAATTGTTCTAAGAAAGAAGCAGATTTGAAACATGCTTTAAGCACAGTTTTTCTTCACGGAAAATACTTTTAATACATAGCTTATAAATTTACACTCAAATGTTCTCCTAAAATAAATATAATTTATAATGTAGTTCAGATAGTATTGAAATACTACTACTTTTTAAGAAAAAAATCAACTAATTACATTTTAGGTATTGTTGAAAGTTCTGCCCAAGAAACATAGTAGCTTGAATAAAAATTTGCAATACTACAGAATATGTGGATACTAAATTTTATAACATTATACCCACCATATCAGTACATTGTTCTGCTTTCAATTAACAATATAATTGTCTTTACTGAGCAGTTTATCCTTAGTGTGTTAAACTATATGTTTCTACAAAAAAAACCCTCTTTAATCAATTATCAGAATCATTTAACCTAAAAAACAATTTTTAATCATTCGTATAACATTAAGAAAATGTTATGAAATAAATTGAATGCTCAATTTAAAATTATACAATAATACATTTTCCTTATTTTCATTCTAGACAATCATGTCACAAAAAGCAGTGATCCTAACCCTTCCAGCTTATCCTTTTCCAGCGTACCTTTTCCTTCCAGATTATCCATTTCCTTCCCATCATTCTGTCACAAATGTCCCATTTTGAGCATTGAAAAACTTTCAAAATATTACATCCTTTTACATAGAAAGAAACTTTATAATGTAATGAAGTAAGATGAAACTTCCATTGTTGTGAAAACTGCTGTAGTTAGTTTGTCTTCATAGCCTATGTTTGGGTTGGTGACTGAAGTCTGTTATTTAGATCTATAATATAGAACCGTATTATATTGATGGTGGTGCAATGACAAGAAGAAATTATATACACAAACTATCTAATCAATTTTTAAACATGGAAAGTCTGGTTAATCACTTTAAGAAGTACTAAAATCTAAACAACATGCTTGTTTTGAGAAATTAATTTGTGCATTAGACACATATTCACTGATATGTAAACTTGTAAGGTTAGTTAACCATTTCTTTAAGTGACAATTATCTGTTATTGTTTTAGGACCAGATCATGTACCTACCAGATAAGATTCATATGGTTACTCATAAATTAAATTACTATTTGTAACCTAACAGGATTAAAAATTTGTCTTCAACAAATCAAGCTGTCTTTAAAGAATATTTTAACTATGGTTCTTAATTACTGTAGGTAACATAAATCTGATCAACCAAACTTGTTATATCTGATAATAGCCACATTTTTCTGTTCATTAATTGAGACTACACTGACTGGTGAAAAACTGACTAGTTTTCAATTACCAGCAACTCTTAAAAGATCCTATTGTTTATAGAGTTTATATTTAATGAATGTGTTTTGACTTTAAAAATGGTACAAATTTTGTGTACAAAAAATTGTAAATGACAATTCTACTTAGACTAAATTATTCTACTGTTGACAAAAATAAAATATTATGCAATCTCACGATAAAAACTTTTTTGTTTAGTTACAAGAATAATATATAATATAAATTAATTAAATGAAATCTGTATAAATAAACTGAAGGTGATACGAATAGGATTGTTTTATATATACATATATATGGAACATTAAGTCTTTACTTCGCCAAAGACAGCCACCATATATGTTTTTATGGGTATTTGCAGAATACATTCTAAACAATTTATAATTTTTTGTTGATGATAATATACCACTTTATTATATTGTTTAGAATTGTATTTTATTTGTTTTGTAATTGTTATAATTTTTGTATTATTATTACTATTATTATATTATTATTGTATACTGCAGTTTGTTATATCATTCTGTTATTAGTAATTAACAAAACAAATTATTTATATTTATATATATATGTGTGTATAAATATAACTTTTGTATGAAAACTTAACATATTTTTTCAAAAGAAGTGTATACATTTTTGTATCGTAGATTTTGTACAGTACAAATATTTGTGTATCAAAAACATTTTAATATAAATATATTATTGTAAAAAAAAAGTTATCGCGTGCCTGTTGACACATCTTGCTTTTTAGTACTGCTTCCATGCACTCCTATCATTCTAGTTACCAAAAAATTATAATTTTATATATCATGGTAAAAATCTCTGTGCAATAAACTGTTTAGTTAATGTTACAATAATATTGTTTCGACGGCCGCATGGATCGCGGTGTTGTACAGTGGAAACAGAATAACTGACACCATGATGAAGTCACTAATTACAACTTTAATTATAATTAGAAACAAACAATGACAATCTCATACAATTCTTCAAGTTAAAATCTGTCCAACGCACAATAATAATTGTCACCTTATTATAGTTTCACACTAAGTTACACAATAATCACTGCAAATCATAATAACAATGATGTCAAACCGCACTGTAACATCATTGGTACAAAAACTGAACTTGGCCTGCCGCTGGCTGCTTATTTATACTCCTCTGAGGTTCGAGAAAAATCTACCACTTTCTGGCTAATGCATCAAGAATAGTTGCATAGTTACAGGTGCTCTGGAACTTGTTAGAAGCTGTGTCAATGGCTCACCCTGACACATCCACCATCCGAGCTGCCTTGTCATACAGGTTGCCTATTTCATTTATTCAGTTGAGAACCATGTTTTATTGATATTACTGTTGCCAACAAACATTTCATCCATTCTGTGATGTGGCATACTCAGTGGTAAATTTTTGAATGGAGTTGCTCGTAAATAGAATAGGTGAAATGTTTGGTGCTAACAATATAATTAAACATAGTTGTCAAATGAAAAATGTGTTGTCATTAAAAGTTCTGATTATTATACAAATCTACAAGTGCAAGTACAGATGCATTCTGATAGGTGTTGCAAAAACAAATCAAAAGGGTTCTGAAATGTGTCTAGTGATGACTCTAGCAAGACACAGCTATCATTGAACAAGCAAAGCAAGTTCTCAGTTTTAACTTGACCTTTTGGCATTTGTCTGTCTATCTATCTAAATTTTCTGAAAAGCCAGACATTTTGGTTGCACCAATGGCAGCCATCTTCAGTCGTACGGGAACAAGGTAGTAATGCCCACTGAAGAATAAACTGAGAACTGTATCTGAAACCACACCACTGAAGATGGCTGCCATTGGTGCAGCCAAAACATCTGGCATTACAGAAATTTTGAACATTGGACCATGGGCTAGTAGCCCAGTAAACATGTCATACAGCACTGAAACTGTACTGTTCATGGTTTATGGCTTGTAAGTAAAGCTCATGGCTGTACTCTGCCAATTCACGTGTTTTCCTCTAATTTTTGGACTTCCAACAATTGTTTCCTACGATTTACCTTTGTAGTACTTTGTTCTCCTGTCTCTTTTCCATATTTCAAATCATTGTCTCTCTCTCTCTCTCACACACACACACTGGTATCTTGTTCCCAGTTGGGCACAGTACACAAAGTGTAGATGTTGATCACGTGCCATAATGCTGGAGCTTTTATTAATTTGGCACACATATTTTGGCTATCAGGTGACACTTTCTGTAATAGCTCTGCAGTGGGTCCTTTTAAAGTGAGAACAAGTAAAATCAAGAGGCACTGATTTCTCTTTTTATGCCTAGACACATCCCCCACTGAGTGCTCCATCAAATCTTGGGGCCTTTAGATGAACTGGTGCTAAAACAGTCACACCCATTTACTGCTATCCATGTCTTTTTCTGTTTTTATTATCACCACAGCCTGTTCAAAATGTATTTTGTAAACCGTGACTTTATTTTTATTAATTGTTCTACTTCAATTTGACCTTGTTTTCGGATCTTGGCAATTAACTCTTCTGCTGCACACATATGTATTGACATTGACTCCTCTATACTTCTAACAGAATGTTAACTCCTCTATTACGGCAGATTTTTGTACCTAAGATAATCTTATCCCTTGCCCACTCATATCGCCACATAATTCATCCAAATCACCATGTAGCAGACCCAATTCTGCAACAGTATGCTCTTGCATTTGCTTTTGGTCCTGTGTTAATGCTTTAATGTCTTTCAATTCTTGTAATATGTATTCTTCTTCTTGTAATTCCTTTGACTCAAGAAAAAGTACTTTTTGCCTCTCTTCCACCTTTTGACTTCCATGCTAATGTTTCTCATCATGTCTTCTGCTTCTACTTACGCTTTTTGGTTCTTCTTACCATCAGCATTTCTCATGCTGTTGTTCCTCTGATCGTAGCAGTAACACATGAAAATCTTCCATCATTTGACTGGCATCCAGTGGCGGCTGGTGGGTGAAAAATTTGGGGGTTGCAGTTGGGTTGGATGGTATTAAATTGTTTTATTCTCTGAATAGAAAATGTCCAAGTCTCCTCGCCTCCAAACAATACACAAGGAAAGCAAAATAATGCAATTTTAGTGTCACACCCACATAACCATGAATATTATTTATTGTATGAATCTTTTTTAAATTTACGATTAAATATTCTGTTACCTGATTTTACACTTTGATTAAAATTTGAAAGGTCTGGTATAGGCCTATCTACTATCTTTAATTTCTATTTTTTCTTTAATAGAATGTAAACTGAACAGCGTTTTTGTTAAGTTTACAACATAATTAATTGCGTCCTACCAGTTACATATAATAAATATCTTACACTATGACACCTTAATTCTTTATATGTACTATTATTTACATTTAACGGTGAACTGGACTGACACTTAACTGACGCTAACAATGAACTTCCAACCCGGCGCACCACATGTTATTTACACTTGAGTCTGCAGACTGACGATTATGAAACTGCTCGGACAACTATGGCTACCTTCGTTCTCAGCAAACAGACTGGTGGCGCCTTGAGATACAAGTGGAGTTTGCAGTCTCTAATCACACCAAGCGAGCCTATACTGCTGCAATAGGAACAACCGAGTCTAGCCAGCCAGAACACTACTCCATTGTATTTCCTCATATACAAAGCGCGTCACAATTGGTGCACACTTGCCATGTATACCGCGGCAAGAGCATGTACAGTTTTTAGTAATTGCTCTGCGCTTTTCAATCGGCAAATGATTAATTACAATGATTTAGCTTGAAAACACTATTATTACTTATTGTCTTATTCATAATTCTATAATTTAAATACAATTCGGGATTTAATGGGGGTTGTGCAACTGTGCAACCTAAGCACGGGCCGCCACTGCTGGCATCCATTCGTGCAAATCACTTACCATGCACACTAAACTATTCTGTTTCCACTGTTAAAGGTCCTATATCCCACTTCCAACACAACTGCTATGACAGTCTCAGGGATCACCATGTTTAAATGGTGTATAACTGACCAATGTTTATTGAACACTTGACCCTTACAAAATTAAATTTCCAATGGTAATCTTAATTTTACAATCTATAGGTTTGTTCTTATCTAGTTGCTAGAACGCTTCCAGGTTAGAACAATATTTGATACCAGTCTTGGGACAATTTATTTCCATCTGTTCCCACTCTAAAAAAAAAAAAAATGGCTACCATGCAAGCCACCAAAATGTAAGTATATAATGGAAACATTGCTTTTTAACAATTGATCCCGGGCCCGGCCAACAATACTAGGAGTTTTAAAAAATTACATAACCTTAATTTTTATTGAAACTAATCTGTTCTTTTTTTCAGACACTGAAACTTTCACTTACTGTGACATAATATGTGACATTAAACCCTAAGACCAAGAATTCTGTTCCTGTCTTTCAAACCTCGTCAATAATCCCAAGATTTGGTTAAAATTTTATAGTGTAACAGAAATTCCTCCCTCCTCATCCATAAAGAACTTCTTGACTTTTAATGACTACCAAGAAATTACTGCCACATTCATGAATAAATCAAATATTAACAATCAACATCTCATTAGTGATTTCTTGAAACAACAAAATCCTATTGGTACAATTTTTTTTTTTTTGCAAACGTTAACGTATCACCAACTTTGTCACTACTTATTGCCATACTGCTAAATACTTTGTTCATGACGAGGCCTTTCGGTGTCTCCACCATCTTCAGGTCTTAGATGGCTGCCTTAACAAAACTGGAAATGTTAACTTATCAGACAAAATCAAGAACTTTATTGTTAAAACTGGAAGTTTTCAACACAAATGGCCCATTTCCCAAAAATGAGGACAAAAGAGGATTCTCTGTCTATTACTAAACACTTATACAAGCATAATAGTCTTTACAATTTAAATAATTATATTACTCAAAAATTTCTAATTGTACGATATTTTGTTGTGATGACAGTAAAAGTGGACAGGCCATCAGTATCAGAGACTGGGAAGATTTGAAAGAAAATCGAAATACACACAATCACAATACCATAGGCTGAAGGGTTTTTCACCAATGGGACCTAAGCAACAAAATCCCTGAAAATATTATGCAAAGGACATTAATTCTCTCTACTGTTGGCGTTTACCTTGCATTGCTCAGAGTTGAAAATTCATATTTCTATGATCAATACAGTTTTTTAATTTTGACATAAAAGATATGTTACTACCATATTCATGAAAAAATAAAAATTTCGGTTCAAAGATGGAGGAGAGAATTGGTGTTCCGGGAATGTTAGCCAACAATCACACACGGAAGCCTCAGCTTTGGATAAAGACACCAATGATAAAAGAATTTCTAGACATTAAACAAAGGAAAAAGGATTAAGTTTTAATATTTGTGAACTCATTCTTTTTTTTATGTAGTTTGACACTTATCGTACCAATTTCTCTCTAAAATTCATCATCATCATCATCATCGGCTCAACAGCCCTTTGTGGGAAGATTTCGCCATTTTCTCCAAAATTACTCTGTGTGAACTAATTGCAATATTGCAGTACAAATTTTAAAACTTATAATAATTTTAAATTTTACCAATCAGTATGTTCAATGAAGCAGTTATTACTAACAATTTTTTTTCACGTTTCCATAACAATACTGTAAAGTTCATAATAGTGTGTGTATTTAATGCTTAATAATTAAAATAAAAAACACTTTTGCACACAGAGACACAAACTTTTTGTTAAAGGGGATTTGTTGAGTTTCGTGAGATGAGCCCAAAATTTCTGGTCTGACCTAACCTTAAATTTCAGGAGTGTCTCTTTATTCACATTTTTTAAAGAATTGTTTATTTTGCTTAACATATATTTATAAGTCATAATAACTATTTTTTTGTGTTATTGATTTTGTACTAAAGTTACAATTTCATTAGTAAAATTTGTAGTATTATGTTTCTTAACTAATAGAAGTACTAGTATTTACTGTTGCTGTTGCCCAAATAGGATCTTAGTGGACACCTACACACCGAATAACATCATCAGCTGCTAAAATACCTGAATCAACACATTTTGATAATTCTTCACCCTTAAGAAATGCAGTCACAAAACCACCAACAAATGCATCGCCCGCCCCTGTAGTGTCTACAATACAAGTGGGATCTAAAGGTATTACACTGACTGTCAACAGCTTCTGATCTCCACACACTGCCAACACTGGAGACCCTCCTTGTGTACACACAACGGTTTTCCCCATTTTGGTCATATGAGACAGTTTCAGATTGTTCTTTACACCCAGTTCTTCTGCACTGCCAAAATATTTCAAGTAGTCTGTAGTCTGTACTGAGCGTAAAACATCCTCTAAACTTCGACCATCAGTATATAGAAGTTTCCCTATACCTTCAAATTCATTATTGTTTCCTATAAGAATGTCTGCAATTGCCGCCATTGTCATCAGCTGTACTGGGCACAGTTCACATAGGTACACACCGCACAGATTAAATAATATTGCAATACCATTTTTATGACAGAGCTTTACAACTTCTAATGCCACATCAAAACTATGGGAAATGAAGAAACCTTCTATGTATACAATCTGAACGCTGTCAAACAACTTAATGTTGTCTGCTGTTAGAAAATCGCTTACTGTGTATAGGTTTGCGGCATCCAAACTACCAACCAGTGACCTCTTGTCCTCATTTATTATTGAAATTGCAGATGCTGTTGGACAGTCTTTTTTAGCATACCTGTAAAATTAATATTATATTAATGTAAAAAAATTCTGATTATTTGCACCGTTTATAGTTTCAAACATAGCATCTACTCTTTCTTGCTATTTACAATTAGCTATGTATGGGACGCATATGCAAATATGTATATGTGAAAAGTACAAATAAATTTTGTAGTTCTGTCTGAAACTTGTACGGCCGGTGTCAATATACTCAAAATTACGTCTAAAAATCAGGCTAACTAACTGATAACTAACAAAGCTAACTATGTTTTGTTGCTTTTACTGTATCTGATATAGGTATTGTGTATTGTTCGGCGTACATCTGCCACTATTGTGTTTTTACTCTCTGTCACTTCTTGGTGGCCTGAGAAGATTCTCGAGGGGAATCGAAACATTGCCGACGTAATGGCATTTAATAGCAACCAACCACGGCCTAACAGCCCTGTTTTTAAATGTAATTTTGAGTAAATTTTGTACTTCAATCAGACACAGTTCAATCAATCAGTTGATGTTCCTTGGTCAGTATGGGGTCTGTGTTCATTCACATTGTACTTTGGAACCCATATTCTATGCATCCACTGTGACTCTAATTACACAAGTACAGCAAAATATAAATTCCAGAAATTCAAAACAAAACAAAAATGCATTTCTATGCATTTATTACTTCTATACTTTTAGACCTCTCCTCAGTGAAATTAACCTCTCCTCCCCTAAATCCTTATTTATTATTAACAAAAATTAATCAATATTAAGATAAAATTTATAAGATAAGATAACTGAAATTCTGTTATTTAGAAATAGCCAAGAGAGTACTATTATTTCCAAAAGTGTATCTAAAATTATATACTGTACTGTATCTCATGGTATCATATACGAGGGCAGTCCAGAAAGTAACTTACGTTTCAGTGTGGGCAGCGATGGGGCGGGGCTAGTGCCGCCATCTTGGTGACACTGGGTGGCGTGACTCACTACGCATCCAGCTGGGGCCGGTATAGTTTTGTCTTGTGTTTCTGTGCTTTACTAATAATTTTTTAAATGAGTGCTGCGATTGAAAATCCCGCGAGCTATGAAGTGCACTCAGTAATACGATTTCTGCAAGCAGAAAACTGCAGACCGGTGGACATTCATCGCTGCACCAATGGCCATGGACATGCAAATGGCCGCACCAATGTGCACGATGATGAGCGAAGTGGCCGGCCGAGTGTTCTTACTGACAAACTGGTGGAGAAAATCAATAAAAAAAAATCCGTGAAAATCGCCGCTTTACGATTACTGAGCTATCACATGAGTTTCCTCAAATTTCACGTAGTTTGTTTCATGAAGTTGTCACGATAAAGCTTGGTTACCATAAGTTTTGTGCGCAATGGGTCCCGAAAATGCTTACAGAAATGCACAAAAACCAGCGGATGGCATCAGCAGTGTCATTACTTGATGCCTATGACAAGGATGGTGATTCTCTACTGGACTGTATTGTAATGGGGGATGAAACCTGGGTTAGGTATGTTAATTGTGAAACAAAAAATCAACCCATGGAATGGGGCCATACTTGCTCACCCAAAAATCCGAGGAAGTGTTTACAGACCTTGTCAGCAAGGAAAATGATGGTGACAGTTTTTTGGGACAGAAAAGGGGTTCTCCTGGTAGAGTTTATGGAACGGGGTACCACAATCAACTCCGAGGTTTACTGTGAAACCTTAAAAAAGCTGCGGTGTGCAATCCAAAACAAGCGACACGGTAAGTTGAGCTCTGGGGTATTGTTCTTCCAAGACAACGCCCGACCGCATACAGCAGCACGAACGCAAGAACTTCTGGGAAAATTTGGATGGGCGATTTTCAATCATCCCCCATACAGCCCTGATCTGGCACCGAGCGATTATCACCTGTTCATGCGTATGAAAAAGTGGCTGGCAATGCAGCGCTTTGAAGATGACGAAGAGCTGAAGGCAGGCGTTAATGAATGGCTGAAATCGCAGGCGGCAGATTTTTACGATGAGGGCTTTCAAAAACTCGTAAATCGTTACGATAAGTGTTTGAACTTCAATAGAGACTACGTGGAAAATAGTCTAAGAATGTAGTTTGCAAGTGTGTACATAAAACATTTTTCTTTCATTTTTTTTTTTATTACTTATTCTAAAACGTAAGTTACTTTCTGGACAGCCCTTGTATGAAGTATTGAGTAAACAGTACATAATTAACAATTAATAATTAAATGCACTTTCACTTGTGAAAAACTTACTTTTTGTTATATCCTCATACCCACGTTTCGGAGTAGTTTGCTCCTTCATCCGAAACGTGCGTATGAGGATATAACAAAAAGTAAGTTTTTTCACAAGTGAAAGTGCATTTAATTATTAATTGTTAAAGTGCTGTGAAAGAAGTGATGATCATTCAAAATAGTACATAATTGATTATACAGCATTATATACTAGCATTCAATCTAAATAAATGCTCATCAAATGAAGGAATTTTTATCACAGAAAATTTTATTATATTAAATACCACACTAGATGCAGAATATTCACCAAAAATTCACTTTAATTATGAAATAAGTTACATTATGGAACTTCGTTTATGAACATTTGCTTTCTTCAAAAAAATTATGTTTATATTACTATTTCTTATTAAGAAAAGAAAAAACAAAAAAATATTTTGTCTGCCTCAATTTATTGAACTCTTTCTCATTACTTCCTTTTAATCCATAGTAGTAGGCTTGATGTGACACCAGTTAATATACAGTGTAACGTTACATAACCCATGCCCAAAAATGATAACGTAATCACCCCACTATAAAGGTCAGAAATGGGTATAATATACCTAGCTATAGATTACTTTGTATTACAAAACACTATAAACTATAACTAAGTGACATATAGGGTACAAAGTGAGATGTAGTGTACACAGTGAGAAAATAAGTAGTTTAAAAGGAGCATCTCACAGACTTATGCTGTAGATGGAGAAACAATTAACTGTAGCAATGGACTGTATTGCTACTGACAAATTCTGTATTTTGTTTGTATTTTGTATGGTTTGTGTGGTGTAGGCCACAAAGATTTTGTACTTGGATATAATTTTATGTTTAATATAATAATTGTGTTTAAATATAAGATAACCCAGGGTTAGATATAAAATAAAATAATACTGTATGAGTAAAATGGCAGAGGAAAATAGTTTAGTGTAAGGATACTATAAGCAAATAATAAATAAATACAATTGAAGGAAATAAAAATATTAAAGACCTATGTATAAGTTTAAGAGAAAATAGAAAGAAAACCCCTATATAAATTAAATTGGATTATAAACAAAAGTTAAAAAGGATTATTTTTCTGTAAATAAGAAATAAATTTATAATATTTAAAAACAGCCTATATACTCAAAAGTATATAGATTCACCAATAAAAAATCATAAAAAATTCTTGGTTACTAACAGTAACCAACTAACAAGATAATTGTTAATTGTTAAAACGATTGGGAAAAAGAACGTTTGAAAAAAGTGTAATGCCTATTTAAATTTGAAAAAACCTAATGAATACTTTTGGAAATAGTGCGAAATTTAATAAAAATTAACGAGTGATGACCACCTTATGTTAGAACTCCTTCAAGTATCAACATTCAAGTCCTTTATTCGATGAAACTTTGAAATAATCCAACTACCAGTTCAGGCCTAGTTTTACTGCACTTCGAGATTTTTGGTGAGACCGTATCTTAGAAAAATTAACTAAATTACAAATCAACTATAACTTCAACACTAGAAACAGCACCATACCAGTAAACACTTCAAGAAAAGAGGTGAAACAAACTTTATTAATTTTTGTTAACCAAAAAACCTTCATGACGGATCTTGGTGCATTTTCAGCATTCATTAAATAATTTCGTGTTTGTAGTAAAGAACATAACCTGTACTCTAGCGGATAAACCCGGAACTACATACTAAAGAAAAAACAAATATAATCTATTTTTCTTTGTAAAGCTTAGTATTTTATTATTCATTTCTGACCGTCTCATAACACAAAAGAACGTACCCTGGGAAATTAATAAATTAATTCTTTATTGCTTTAATATTCTATCAAGGATAAACAAAAATATTTTGTTATAATTTCTATGTTTACCAAATAAGATCGAACCAATGTTGTTGATTGATAAACAGGGAGAATTGATTATAACTTTTTGTATTGGGAGAAGATAAAAATCAGTGTATTTAATAAATAAATACCCTGAAAACTTTGTTATAGATAATAAAATGTGTATTATTTCTCGTAGAGGGTAGTTGTTACAGAGTTTCAGGAGCAAAGAAGAGGACGAACCGCCGGAAAAATATTACCGACAATTGATGTTATTTTAACCTCAAATTGGGTTGCAGACGTCAAAATCAGCTGGTCTCATGAGCGGCGAAAATTTAAATTAAGTAATTGTATACTCCGGGGATAATACCCTTGGCCCTCTCTCTCCTGACTACGGTCAAACAACTTCATTGAATTCTCCCAAATCACACACACTCGATTTCAGATAATTTATTTCTGTAAACATAAATTATAACCGACACTGAACATTTGCAAATACAATCAATAAAGGATTAACAGTGACTCTCATGAAAGCGAGATTTTCGAAGAGCCGTTAAAACTTAGATTTAATTAAGTAAAGTATTGTTTAGACTCTGAGAAAAATTTACCCGCGAGACGTTACAAGATGACGCTAACAGCATGAGGCTTATAAAAATAAGGAAAGAATTCTAGTGACGATCGCTAAAGGTTTTAAGACTCCTCGAAAATTTAACCGCGAGACGTTACAAAATGGCGCCCAACGTGGGGCTTTAATTGGGAAAGAAATTTTGAGATATTCAACAAAATAATATAACAATAAATCTAATTATCGTCGGCAGCTATGAGAAAACAAGAAATGCATAATACCAGAGGCAGATCGAAGAAGAGGGCAGAAGACAAGGAGAAGGAAGAAGGTGGACAGGAACAAGAAATAGAAGTAGTCACAGACAGTGAAATGGAACAACAAATGGGTGATAAAGAAGAAACCGAAGTAGTCACAAACACGGAAAAGGAAAGAGTTGAAGAGGATGTCCAAGGGGACCAACCAGATAAAGCGGAAGCCAGAAGAGAACCAGATTGGCAAGAAATGATGAGGCTAATGATGGAGAAAATAGATAGCATTAAGGAAAGCAATACACAAACAATGGCAGAACAATTTAGTAAACAGGAGCAAAAATTTGATAAAATAAATGAAAATTTTAAGGAAAATAAGGAAAACTCAAGGAAACAAAATGAAACCTTGAGCGAGAAATTTGACAAAATACAGTAAAACCCCGATTATCCGCGAGTGCCGCAAAAAATTTTTTAAATTACGAACCTCAAAAAAACCATTTTTAATCCAAGCCAACGACATGGAAAATACAATAGGCCCTACAGTGCGTAGGTCAAAAATTTCTGACAGGTTTATTGTGCATCGTAATCCTATAGGCCTTCTCGGAATTTTGTTTTGGCTCTTGCTCTTTTGTTCTGGTCAAGCTCACTAACCTTCCCCCTCTACATATATATTCTCTCGGTCTGCCAGTGGTGTCAGTTGTCAGTAAGCGTGCTTAGTGATCAGTCGTGATCAGTTCATTAGTTCCTGAAATTAATAATGGCTGAAAAAAAAAGGTTGTGTTAACGATTGCACAAAAACTTGAAATGATTTCTAAAATAGAAAATGGCGCTTCAAGGAAGCAGATGTGTTTGAATTACGGGATCGGGTAAACAACAGTGCGAGACGTTTTAAAGCAAAAAGACAAACTGTTGGCCTTTGCATCAGTGTCGGACAGTGCTTCTGGGATGAAAAAACAAAAAAAATGAAGAAATCCACCTATAATGAACTTGACTCGGCATTAGCGGAATGGTTAGCTCAGGTGCGAAGTGAGGGCACCCCCATGTCTGGTCCTACCATTGCAGCTTAAGCAAAAATCTTTTTGATTTGTTAGGCCTGGAAGGAAATTTTGATGCGTTGTCCGGTTGGTTACATCGTTTTAAGAAACGTCATGGAATTAGAGAGATTGGTCTACACGGAGAGAAGCTGAGTGGTGATCAACAAGCAGCTGATGATTTTCAACGTGATTTTGAAGAGTTTGTGTTGTCTGAAGATCTGTCATATGAATAAATTTACAACGCTGATGAATCAGGGCTTTTTTGGAAGTGTCTTCCCACTCGTACTTTAGCATTTGAAAGTGAACATCAAGCGGCAGGTCACAAAAGTAGCAAGGAAAGAATTACAATCTTGCCATGCAGCAACGCTGCGGGTAGTCACAAACTTAGGCTTCTTGTAATTGGTAAATGTAAGAAACCGAGGTCTTTTAAGGAGACAAGAGCAGAAAATTTACCAGTTGATTATTTCAACCAAAAAAAAGGTTGGATGAACCAGCAGATTTTTCAAGAATGGTTTGAAAAGATTTTTGTGCCTCAAGTACGTAAACATCTTGACTCAAAAAATTTGTCAAAGAAGGCTGTTTTGTTAATTGACAATGCGCCTTCACACCCAGCTACATGTGTGCTTAAATCTTCTGACGGGTAAATCTTCGCAAAGTTTTTGCCCCCAAATGTTACTGCGCTGATACAACCTATGGGCCAGGGAGTCATTGCAACCATGAAGAGAACATACATAACAAAGTTGTTACTGTCAAAAATCGAAGAAGGCTGCGATCTCAAAGAATTTTTGAAGAATTATACAATTTTGATAGCATTTACGATATTGCGTCTGCATGGGATTACATCAAACCCTCAACCCTTGTTAAATCATGGAGAAAACTCTTTCCGAGTATCGAAACAAATGTCAACCAAAACATTTGTGAAGAAGAGAATGAAGTCATGCCGACCGCTACACTTGTTGACCTAGTGACATCCGTTCCGGGAGGTGAGAATGTCGACGAAGAGAACATAGAAGAGTGGCTGGAATGCGACGCAAGTGAGCCGGGGTTTGAACGACTGACTGACGTAGAGATAACGAACAAAGCAATGGGAGTGAACGAGAACGAAGAAGAACAAAGTGAAAGTGAAGAAGACGAGGCGCCTGCGCGGATGACACACGAAACTGTTTTGCAGTATGTAGACGGATTGCTTCAATATTTAGAGGAACAAGACGATGACGCACATCTGGCAGAAAAACTCATGTTAAGGAAAGTACAATCTAGAATAAAGAAAAGGTGTTTCCAAAGCAAGAAGCAAAAACGAGTGACTGATTTTTTTTAAAAGGCGTAACTGAACACTTTTTGTTAACAGTACAGTATTGTTTTTTGTTTACTGTTCTTTATTTTAGTGATTTAGACGTAGAGCAAAGGTTTCTGCTGTACTGTACATATTTTAAAAGTTTTACATATTATGTTTTTTGTACAATAAAACATAGTTTTTATGCTGAAATATTTTTTTTCGTGTTTACACCTCATTTTTAGTCTTTTTTCGGGTTATCCGCGATTTTCACTATCCGCGGTGCCCTTGCCACCCAATTCCGCAGATAATCGGGGCTTTACTGTAGATGAAAACTTTAGGAAACAGGAGGAGAACTCAAGGAAGCAAAATGAAACCTTGAGGGACAGTTTAAAACAAATTGAGAAAATAAACGAAGAAAGTTTAAAGCGGATTGAGGGTAAGATGGAGAATTTCAATAAGGAGATATGGGAAACTTTCGGGGAGAAGTTTGAAAATGTTAATACACTTAGCCAAAAAGCAGATGAATACAACGAGGAGACAAATAAGCAAATGGACAGTAGTTTCAATAATTTGGATGAAACCCTAGACAGCACTTCCGAAGGTATTAAAGTAAGTCCGAATACAGAAGAGAGCAGGAAGGAAATAGAAATTAGGGAATACCAAGGTGTAATAGTATTGGAAAATAAAAATAGCCACAACAAAAAGGATATTCAAACCGTGGAAAAGAAGACCCAGAAAATAAGAAAAACATGTAGAAAGAAAATAATAAATACAAGGGAAGAATAGGAGATGATTACAAGTGGATTAATTAAGGTATTCAACCTTAGAATTAACGAACCGAGGGAGTTAATTAAGTTTAGATCTCTGTTAAGTATGTCAACGATTGAAGTGCATCAGAAGATATTAGTCAGATCATCAAGACGGAATATATCATTAAACATTTTGGTAAATCATCCAGAGGAAAACGGGAATGGAATGCTATTAAAAATGAGTGAATATGTTATGTCAGAGGAGGTACAATACCTGTTAGTTAAAGAGGAACTAACAATGACGGAAGACCGGTACTCAAATGAAGATTTCATAGCAGCAAAATGGGAGAGCCGGATGGTAAGGAGATTATCAAGGAGAGAACTAATTCCAAGCACCCCAGTAATCCGAGAAAATGGAGTACCTGAGTTAATGGACAATGGTTAAACTAAACAATAACCAACCAGAAAAAAGGGGACTGATTTTCTGATACCGACCAAGCAACCCATTGGAAAGAATAAAAACACCAAAATTCAAAAAGCCTGTAAGGACAACTTACTTAATTTATTCAGGAACTATATGATTTAATAAAACACCAAAATTCAAAAAGCCTGTAAGGACAACTTACTTAATTTATTCAGAAATAATATGATTTAAGATATTTTGCAACCATTTGATTTAACAAACAACAAACCACCAAGAAAAAGAGAACAGATGATAAAATAATATTTACAAAGAACTGATTTAAAATGGAATGATAGAAAAAAAATAATATTTTGATGGTAACGAACAGAAGAAAAAATAAATAAATAAAAACAATTGATGGTAATGTGCTCAAATAAGAAGAATAACGAATAATTTAATGACTACAATGAAGCTGAAGGAGGATAATAATAATACAACAATAATTTAGAATTTCTCGGAATTGAAGATGATATAAGAAGAAATGATACGGAGAAAATATGTCACAAGAAGGAAAGTCAAAAGGATTTTAAAATAATGCCTATCAATAATGTTATATGCTATTAGTTAATGAAAAAGAAGAAGGAATCAAGAAGAAAAAGAAATATATAATAAATGCAAACAGCAACAGATTGAAGAATCCCAAAAGTGTTTAGTATTAGTCGCTAATCGACTACTTATAAGTTTCTTATTATAATGAATTGACCGTAGAAATGTTCCAGCAATAATTTTCCTGAGCAGGGATGATGTTCCCCTGCTCTCAGAAGGTGTAAGGATGGACAGCGGAGTAATGGACCCAAAAGTGGCCACCCGACTTGAACCACCACACAGGATAGGGAAAAAATGTTAGGGAAATTGAATATTTAAGGGATGATAAAAAATAGCTGAAAAGAGTGATATTAGATTCCAGAAGTATGAATGTAGAAAATAGAAGGAAGATAGCAGACAGAAGCTTAATTGAGAAAGCGAATTTATAGAAGTAAATAGAAATATAAGTGTTAAAACAAGTTTTTTATGATTAGTGTGACCAGCCCTTATCAAGTAATATGTGGAAGTACCAATACCCAAAGAAATTAAATCATTAACGAATATGCCTCCAAGAGAGAGAGAGAGTTGAATATAAAATCCAGCTTATTACCATTAACCGAATAACAGGTGTATAAACAATCCGAAAAAAAAAATATTATGAAGATTAATAGAAGAATATGAAGATTGAAGAGGTCAACAATTTATTTTGAAACCAGTAAAACAAAAATAAATCTGTTCTAGTGGGGGGGGGGGGCTTTATGTAATGTTACATAACCCATGCCCAAAAATGATAACGTAATCACCCCACTATAAAGGTCAGAAATGGGTATAATATACCTAGCTATAGATTACTTTGTATTACAAAACACTATAAACTATAACTAAGTGACATATAGGGTACAAAGTGAGATGTGGTGTACACAGTGAGAAAGTAAGTGGTTTAAAAGGAGCATCTCACAGACTTATGCTGTAGATGGAGAAACAATTAATTGTAGCATGGACTGTATTGCTACTGACAAATTTTGTATTTTTTTTGTATTTGGTATGGTTTGTGTTGTGTAGGCCACAAAGATTTTGTACTTGGATATAATTTTATGTTTAATATAATAATTGTGTTTAAATATAAGATAACCCAGGGTTAGATATAAAATAATAATAAAATAAAATAATACTGTATGAGTAAAATGGCAGAGGAAAATAGTTTAGTGTAAGGATACTATAAGCAAATAATAAATAAATACAATTGAAGGAAATAAAAATATTAAAGACCTATGTATAAGTTTAAGAGAAAATAGAAAGAAAAACCCTATATAAATTAAATTGGATTATAAACAAACGTTAAAAAGGATTATTTTTCTGTAAATAAGAAATAAATTTATAATATTTAAAAACAGCCTATATACTCAAAAGTATATAGATTCACCAATAAAAAAATCATAAAAAATTCTTGGTTACTAACAGTAACCAACTAACAAGATAATTGTTAATTGTTAAAACGATTGGGAAAAAGAACGTTTGAAAAAAGTGTAATGCCTATTTAAATTTGAAAACCTAATGAATACTTTTGGAAATAGTGCGAAATTTAATAAAAATTAACTAGTGATGACCACCTTATGTTAGAACTCCTTCAAGTATCAACATTCAAGTCCTTTATTCGATGAAACTTTGAAATAATCCAACTACCAGTTCAGGCCTAGTTTTACTGCACTTCGAGATTTTTGGTGAGACCGTATCTTAGAAAAATTAACTAAATTACAAATCAACTATAACTTCAACACTAGAAACAGCACCATACCAGTAAACACTTCAAGAAAAGAGGTGAAACAAACTTTATTAATTTTTGTTAACCAAAAAACCTTCATGACGGATCTTGGTGCATTTTCAGCATTCATTAAATAATTTCGTGTTTGTAGTAAAGAACATAACCTGTACTCTAGCGGATAAACCCGGAACTACATACTAAAGAAAAAACAAATATAATCTATTTTTCTTTGTAAAGCTTAGTATTTTATTATTCATTTCTGACCGTCTCATAACACAAAAGAACGTACCCTGGGAAATTAATAAATTAATTCTTTATTGCTTTAATATTCTATCAAGGATAAACAAAAATATTTTGTTATAATTTCTATGTTTACCAAATAAGATCGAACCAATGTTGTCGATTGATAAACAGGGAGAATTGATTATAACTTTTTGTATTGGGAGAAGATAAAAATCAGTGTATTTAATAAATAAATACCCTGAATACTTTGTTATAGATAATAAAATGTGTATTATTTCTCGTAGAGGGTAGTTGTTACAGAGTTTCAGGAGACAAAGAAGAAGACGAACCGCCGGAAAAATATTACCGACAATTGATGTTATTTTAACCTCAAATTGGGTTGCAGACGTCAAAATCAGCTGGTCTCATGAGCGGCGAAAATTTAAATTAAGTAATTGTATACTCCGGGGATAATACCCTTGGCCCTCTCTCTCCTGACTACGGTCAAACAACTTCATTGAATTCTCCCAAATCACACACACTCGATTTCAGATAATTTATTTCTGTAAACATAATTATAACCGACACTGAACATTTGTAAATACAATCAATAAAGGATTAACAGTGACTCTCATGAAAGCGAGATTTTCGAAGAGCCGTTAAAACTTAGATTTAATTAAGTAAAGTATTGTTTAGACTCTGAGAAAAATTTACCCGCGAGACGTTACAAGATGACGCTAACAGCGTGAGGCTTATAAAAATAAGGAAAGAATTCTAGTGACGATCGCTAAAGGTTTTAAGACTCCTCGAAAATTTAACCGCGAGACGTTACAACAGGTACATTATGAAAGCTGAAATTGCAACATTATATTTCATATAAAGCTTTGTTACTTCCTTATTAAATAACCTTACCATGTGCGTTTCACATATCGTATTTTAATAGACTGTTACTTTACACAATTTCAATGTGTGTGTGTGTGTGTGTGTGTGTGTGTGTGTGTGTGTGTGTGTGTGTGTGTGTGTGTGTGTGTGTGTGTGTGTGTGTGTGTGTGTGTGTGTGTGTGTGTGTGTGTGTGTGTGTGTAATTCACCTTCATTCTTGTTTTTCTATTTGTCCAGTCTCATATTCCTTTGAAATTTAAGTCTCTGACTTTAACAATTTGGGTTGATTGAGCTACTAACTGTATCTTCAAAAATTGATTTTACATTTTATTTAACATAATTTGTGAACTATCAGTGAAAGGAGTACAGTGTTGCCATGTTGTGCTGTATAACCACATAGTCCACTCCTGATAGCTTGAAGTTGTTTAATGGCAGACTGTCATTTATAATAAAAGTTTAAAATATTTGACAGAGTTAAATAGTTGAAACACTTGTTCCCTCTTTTTGACATTTTTATAGTATGCACTGGAAGATTTTAAGCATTTTGCCTTATTTATAGTGTTTAGGGCTTAGTTATATACACTTCAAACTAACGACATTAAAAAAAAGTCCACAGAAATTATTTTTACAAAGGTTCTTTAAAATATATAAACACTTAGTATGTTTCATAGATTTTATTTAAATCTGACAGCTGTATCGACTTCCTAAGCCATTGTCAAAGAGATGAATGAATTAAAAACCTAAGCACAGGATGTGTGAGTAAAGGTGGTGGTGGTGCCCATATGTTTAGGGCATGTATTGGAACATCTGTGAGGGTGTTAAGATAGAGAGGGGGGTGCAGGAGCCAAAGGAAGGTCAGGTGTCTGTAAAAACTAAATGCAATCTGAATGCAAAATATAAAATTAACTAAACTAAATATAATCTGAATGCAAAATGTAAAATATAAAAATTAACTGAACTAAATATAATCTGAATGCAAAATATAAAATAAACTAAACTAAATAACAGCTTTTAATAAAGGGGATACACAGAATTCAGTTTGTTCATTTGTTAAATTTTTGTTATTTTTTATTGCTTTTTTAATTTCTATAATTTGTAACAAATCAATTTTTTACCTGCAATGATCTGCAAAACCTGTATTGGCATTATTGGTTAAAATCGCCTTCTTATGTTCAGAAATGCGATGTTTCAGAGCACGGCCACATTGTCCGATATAAATAGCATCGCATTCTGCACAGTGTATTTCATAAACTCCATTTTTCTCCAGTGTGTTTGATTTTTCTTTATTATTGACTAGTAGTGAAAAAAAGATTATGTTTGTTTACTGATACCATGTTAAGACCATGGTTTTTTAACCTATTATCAATCCTATCTGTTATAAACAGAATGTAATTTGTTAAATGGATTTTTTTGTTACCCTGATCTGGCTCTATGGAATAAAATTCTTTTAAAATAATTTTCTTCTTATGATTTTTTGTTATGATAATAATTGTGAATTTGACAGTGGCGGCTGGTGTTATGGTTGCAGCGTTGCACAACCACCAATCTAGTATAACTAAACTACAAAATAACATACGAATTCACTAACCAGTTAAAAGTGTCATAAATTTCAACGGAAAACGTATTAGATTCTATGCAGCTATGTTCACGTGCAATTCAAATGTGGCGCGCAACTTGAAGAGTAAATGGCAGAGCTTACTACACAAGCATATGGAAGGACGTGCGTTACTCTTCACAGTTGCCGTATGTTTCCTATGTTAGCTAGGCAGTTGCAAAGTTTCTGCAATGTTCCACTAACAGCGCTGTAGTGCATCTTTAATTTTGCCATGAAGTGTGGACAGCCTTCTTGATTTGTAAATTGTATCAGGTGTAGTGTTTACGTTGGTTCAAAGTAAACGTGTACTCGTTGTTTTTGAGGTTATAAAATTATCTATATATTAATACGTGAAGAGAAAACTTTGTACCCCTTTTTAAGCATATTGCGCGCACGGAGGAGTGTGAGATTTGGCATAGTTAAAGTTTATATAGAGAAGGAGTGCAGAAAGCTAAAATTTATATATGTGTTACAAATACATTAAATAAAATAAAATAAAACATTCATTTGCACTTGAAAATTCATTTAAACTTTTTCAAACAATGGTAATTGTTAAAAATAAAATAATTTTGTTGCCAGGCAACAATAGTCTGTGGAATGTATGTCAAGGCAAAAAAGCGTTTATTTTATATTTTGTATATTAGATATCTGTGTTTTATATATTAATGTGCAGTTGAAAGTGAAATACAGCTTGCTTAATATACACCTGTTGCAAAAGAACAATTTTGTAGCAGTAATTTGAATTGACTTACTCTCGCCTAATTATTATTGGTGGTTTCAAAAAAGTGAGTACATTTTATTATTTTTAAATTAAACCCTGTCTAATCTTAGTTTCAGTAATTTCACTACATTTTTTTTTTACATTCAGATATTCGCACCTACTTCCATTATGCCTCGACATAGAACATTGACGGGTCGGAGTGAGAGACAAAGAAGAACGAATATATATTCGCGTGAAAGTCAAAATGATAATAGACCAAATGCAAATTTAAATAGTGTAAATAGTATAACACTGACGGGTCGGAGTGAGAGACAAAGAAGAAGGAATATATATTCGCGTGAAAGTCAAAATGATAATAGACCAAATGCAAATTTAAATAGTGTAAATAGTATACAAAATGATGAATTATTTTGAGGGATACATTTAAATGCGCACTGAATGTCATTTCAAAGAATTTTAATACTTTTGATTGTGGATTAATGCATTTACAATGCAGGTTTTGGAATGCAAAACATTTCGAATCTGATGTCACTTTAGGTGAAAGGACTGCATTCACTTCATGTTGTCATAAGGGTAAAGCAATATTACCGGCCTTAAGTCAAAATGAATACTTTAAATCATTGTATGATGGACTTACTTCAAATGAACCTTCAATAAAAAGAAAGTCAAAAAATTATTTTGAAAACATTCGTAAATACAATTCATCATTTGCTATGGTTAGCTCAGAAGCTAAAATTTCGGATACAGTTACGCGTGGAGTGTATCATTTTAAAATACATGATGTTTTTTATCACAGATCAGGTCAAATGACTGCTGGATATATGGTCGCTCACCATGTTATGCGCAATTATATTTTTATGATGTTGACACTGCTGTCAATTATAGATTACAAAACACTATAATCAAACATGCAATAACAATATAATGCGCGAAATCTCTCTTGAATTGGAACGCATTAATCCTTTCGTTCGGTCATTCATTGCAATGAAAGATCATTGTCAGAGAGTTGAAAATCAAAATAAAGAAATTTGTATGCTCATTAAAGTAAATCGTGATTTAGATCTACGCCGTTATAATGATGCAGTTCAAACTGATGTAGCAGTAATATTTAGTACAGTTGATGGTGAGCCACCCTTTGAACGAAATATGGTTTCGTTTTCAAAAGTTAATGGTACCATTAAAAATATCTCTGTTTTGGATTCATCATTGGACCCTTTAGCGTATCCATTACTTTTTCCAAATGGTGATACTAGGTGGCATATCAATATTTCTCATAATGTACCAACTACATCTAATTCAAGAGCGCCCAGAAATAAATTAACCATGCTTCAGTATGCAGCCTATCGACTTGCAATTAGAGAAGATTTTAGCATGTTGCACCATTCACAAAAATTATTTCTGCAGTGGATAGTTGATATGTATGTGAGAATAGAGGGCACAAGGTTACATTTCATTCGACAAAATCAAACAAGTCTTAGGTCTGAAGTTTACAACAATTTAACAGATTATTTAGAATTGAACCCCAATGCCAATAATGTTGGCCGTAGAGTAATTTTACCATCTTCATTCAATGGATCTCCAAGAAATATGTATCAGAATTATTTAGATGCAATGTCAATTGTACAACATTTCGGAAAGCCTTCTTTGTTTATTACAATGACTTGCAATCCAAGTTGGCCCGAAATAGTTAGCAATATTGGTGTAGGTGAGTCAGCTAATTTTCAACCTGATATTGTTGTGCGTGTATTCAAGTCCAAACTGAAAGCATTAATTGAGGGCCTTACACTAAAAAAAATCTTCGGTAAAGTTGAAGCACTCATTTATACAATTGAGTTTCAAAAGAGAGGATTGCCTCATGCTCACATTTTACTCTCTTTAAATGAGCAAGATAAAATTGTTAACGCTACCGATATTGATAAAGTTGTATCTGCGGAGATTCCTAACATTCAAACACATCCTACATTACATGAATATGTTGTAAAATACATGATGCATGGTCCATGCGGTGTACTTAATCCAAATTCTGTATGTATGAGAGATGGAAAATGCACAAAAGATTATCCAAAACGATTTAATGAATTTACATGTGAATCATTAAATGGATATCCGTTATACAGAAGGCGTGATAATGGTATTAATGCTGAAGTTCGCGGTAGTTGCCTCGACAATCGTTATGTTGTACCATACAATCCGTATTTAATTACCATATAAATGTTGAAGTATGCACTACAGTTAAAAGTGTTAAATACATTTATAAATACGTGTATAAAGGCTATGACAGTGCATCTGTTGAATTAGGTTCAGAGAGAAATGAACCAGGTCAAGAAATACAAATTGATGAAGTTAAAAATTTTTTAAATGGCCGTTATGTCGGATCAACTGAAGCTGTATGGCGCATCTATGAATTACCAATGCATTTTCAATCACATGTCATCGTTAGACTTGACATTCATTTACCGCGTAGACAGAATGTTTACTTTCGAGAAGGGCAAGAACGTCAAGCAATTGAAAATGTAGGACAAACAAAATTATTAGCATTTTTTGAATTGAATCGATCAGATCCATCAGCGCATGAATATAAGTATATTGAAATTCCTTTGCATTATGTGTGGGAAGATTCCCGAAAAAAATGGAAGAAGAGAACGCGTGGAGGTGATAAAATCATTACACGCATATATGTAGTATCACCAAAAGACATCGAACTTTTCCATTTACGATTGCTTTTATTACATGTCTGTGGTCCAAAATCATTTGAGGATGTTAGAGCATACAATGGAATTATACACACTTCTTTTGTTGAAGCATGCCATGCTCGCGGCATTGCTTCAAATGATAATGAATGGCACGAATGTTTAAATGAAGCAAAAGAATTACATTCACCAAAACAAATGCGAAATTTATTTGGTTACATTTGTGCATTAAATGTGCCAGCCAATGCATTGGCGTTATGGAATGAATTTAAAGTATATCTTAGTGAAGATTTTTTGAGAGATTACAACGAAGAAGTATCCTTTAATACAGCTCCATTAGAAATTGAAGATATTTTGAATGTTCATAATTTGTCATGTCAAGAACTTGGTTTACCAGTTCCCACGTATTCGCAGAGAACAGACGAAGCAAATGCTATTGATCCAATAGAACAAGAGTTTCTGTTTTCTGAGCATTATGAAACTGCAAATATTGAACAGCGTAATCTAATTGATCGTGTGATTCGTGAAGTTTTGCACCATGACACTGGATCTAATGTTTTTTGTTTAACCGCTCATGCAGGTTGTGGAAAAACATTCACACAAACAGCAATCATTCACAAATTAAATTCGCTTAATCTTAGTTGCATTGCAACAGCGTTCAGTGGCATAGCTTCAACTCTATTACTTGGAGGTAGAACTTTACACAATGTGTTTAAATTGCCTATACCCATTTTGGAAAATTCTGTAGCGAATATTACTGCAAATAGTAGCTATGGACGTTACATAAATTCATCATCATTGATAATTATTGATGAAATTTCTATGTGCCCACTGCAAGTGTTGAAAATCATAGATAGATTATTGCAGGATCTATGCGATGAAAATGATAAACATAAACCATTTGGAGTGAAACGATACTTCTGTGCGGTGATTTTCGGCAAATCTTACCAGTTGTCCCACATGGATCACGTGCAACTTTAATTGAAAATTGTGTCACGAGTTGGCATAAATTTGTTTATTTTCATAAAGTAACATTTACTCAAAATATGAGAGCCTTACCAAGTGAAATAGAATTTGTCGAATTCTTGAAAAAAATTGGTAATGATGAAGCCCCACAATTCCCTCAGTTTGGTGAAAATATTATTGAAATACCTCAGCAATTAATAGGAGATGAAAATATATTATTATTATTTATTGAGGTGTATGGAAATATTTCCGAAAACATACTCTCAGATAACATATTGAAGTCAGTTATTTTAGCACCTAAAAATGATGATTGTACTTTTATTAATACTGATATACTTAATCGAGTACCAGGTGAACAGAAAACATATCATAGCTACGATAAAATAATTTGTGATGATGACAATGAAATCAATAACTATCCAGTAGAGTTTTTGAATTCTTTGACTATTAGTGGTTTGCCACCACATAAGTTAGTATTGAAAGTTAATTGCATCGTTTTACTGATCAGAAACTTAAATACAAAGGAAGCATTAGTCAATGGAACAAGAATGCGCATCAAGTGTATGCATCGTAATGCTACTGATTGCGAAGTTTTAACTGGAACCGCACGCAATAAGAGAATTTTGATTCCACGTACAAATTTAACATATTCCGGTACTGTTTTACCATTTAACTTTCAAAGAACTCAATTTCCAATTATACCTGCATTTGCGATGACAATAAATAAGTCTCAAGGGCAAACATTCGAAAAAATTTGAATTTTCTTGAGGCAGCCAGTTTTTACACATGGTCAATTGTACGTCGCAGCAAGTAGAGTTCGATCATTCGATGGTTTGAAATTTTATATTTCCGAATATAATGGCCAAGGGCGTTTAGCAAATGATGAAAAAGTTTTTACAAAAAACATCGTTTACACAGAAGTTCTGAATCATTAAATTCACTTTCAAACTATTTTAAGTTCAATGGACAACATTTATTTTTTTAACCGCCCGGTTTTTTGATTTAATGAAAAATATATGAAAAAATACGAGGCACGTATTTTTTATTTTTCATTAATTTTTTATTTAAATTTTATATAATTCGAAAAAGATAGGCAAAATAACTGTGTAGCCTTGGCGAAACCTGGTCAGTATGGCAATAAAAAAAAACCAAGGAAATGTCAAAAAACGCGTTATTGCTTTTTAAATATGGCTTAGCCAAGCTAAACCTCATTTTTCCTATCTTTCATATTTTTCAAATAACTCGAAAATTAATGCATAGAAAAAAAATTAAAAAATTATATAAGCTTTGTAGCAGATAATCTTCAAACTGTTTTCGAATTTTGTACCTTACCAAAAATGAAATGGAATCCACGGGAATTGAAAACAATGTATATTATACTTCTATGAATGTCTCAAGTCTCATTTTTATTAGCGTTTATTTGATTCAATAATAACATGAAAAAATTAAAACTGACAATGAATTATATCAAAAAATAAATACGAATACAAGCTGTAATTGTGTTTTTTTTTCAACTGTTACTAACATTAAATTTTAAATTTCATAGGTATTGCAGGGAATTAAGGCAAACAACACACGCTAATGACGTATTTGTACACGCTCACAGCTGACGTAATAGAACAAAATTCAAAAAAATTATATGCAATGATTATAGAGGTATACTCTTTGACAAAAGAACCTCAATAACGTTCAAACTTAAAAATTTAATGAATTACGGTCGAATTTCGACCACTGGGCGACCACTAGTATTTATAATTTTGTATAACTGTGATTGTGTAATTAAGTGTCAATGAAAAATAAAAATTGAAAGATTTGTGAAATTTTTAATATTTTATACTGATTTATTTTTCTTGTTCGTAAATGAAAGCAGGCAGTATTCCACTCACTACTCTTTTAGAGTACAGTTTTCAAGTATATTTTATGTAGTTGAATTTATGTGCCTTGCAGTTTATGTACAGGGAAAATCTGTTCTTATAGCTCAAATGAGTCTTTTAAAAATAACTAGCCTGTATTATAAATTTGCTGTTCATATTTTTTATTTCTCGTAAACACAAGGATCACTTTCAAATCAGTGTATTATTTTATAGGTATAAAAAGCATAATTCTGTTTATCTTTTTCTTTTCTCTGCATATTTAGTATTTGATTACTGCAAAGTTAGTGATGCTTGTAGCAATCATTCATGAGTATGTGGGAACATGGAATCTGGCATGGGTAGACACATACTGATAGAATCATTCCATTATCATTAGCAGCTCTCTTTTGGGGGAAAACAGTAACTTTCTATTTTTTTCCATACGACAGCACTATGTATGATGCAGATATGTTGGTCTGCGCCCTGTTTAAGGTGCCCTTTAACCCCCTCCCCCACCAACTCAACAACTACTGCAACCACCCAAAATTTGGAATCACCAGCTGCCACTGGAATGTGGAATTCCCATTTTGTCAAGAATGTACCTCATTTTGTCATCATTCTTGGAAAAAATCCTTTTTTATCAGATACAACAAATGTTGATGGCCCTGCTATAATATCTTCATCTTCCGCTTGTTATAATGCATATTTCTCTTTACATATAATTACAATTGTCCTTTTATTTTAAAGAGCAGTAGCAGTTATTTCTATAGCTTTATAAGCTGAAATTAGAGGCTCACCACTGACTCTTTCTTTTTCTTTTTCATCTTGCACAACACACACCAACTCTCTGCTTAAGTTTAATTATCAATCTAATAATATGGTACTAACAAATAGTGACTTGTCTGTTATTAACAAATAAAAACCAACAAAGTAATTATCATATAAGTAAAATACATAGAGGCACACTGAAAATAAACAATTAATACTGAGCTACAAAATGGAATGCCTCATACACATTGAAAACAAAAGCGAGTTTGACTTGTGTCAACGTGAACTGGCAACATATGAGAACTGCTACAATGTTGCTACAGGAGGGATGTTTTTAATATAAAAAATGAATGGCTACTTCACATAACGTCGAATACTTATTCCTTCCATGTCATCAAATGCCAATATGGAAGTTATATTGAACAATCTTAGATTACTGGGTGCCTTTAAGATTTTAATGTCTCCATTCCCATAACACTCTTTGTCATCCTTCAAGCGAGAAAAGGAAAGGAAGAGAATTGCTCAATGCAGTGACCTGACCACATTAAAAAAAAACACACACACATAAAAAACATACAGCAATAAATTCTCACACACAGCAACATCACCTGGAAAATCCCTACAGTGCGCTACTACATATTTATGCTTTAAAACTCACAAATATACTCTGTAGGGGGGAGAGTAGTGTGTGTGTGTTATTTATGAGATGTTATATAATTATGTATTACATAATATAACATAATTTTATATAAATTTGGGTTTTTTATATACAGTAGTACATGAATTCTTATTAAGTATGCCCATCATCAGATAATTTGACTCATTTAATACCCATGTCTCCAGTGAAAGAGAGCATATCTTTAAATAGTACCTCATAAATTATATCAGTTTACACATCATGAAAACAGAACCATGTAAAAGTACATGTAAGTACATATACCATCGTCATCAGCAGTGGCAGCAGAACTTCTATACCCACTGCTGTGAGCATATGTTATAAGTCACCTCTCTTTCCATTGCAATTCTTTTCGAGTTCAGTTACCACAGTACTTAATGATAATATCATCTTCCATCTTGCAACAGTCTTCTTTATATACCTTGTCTTTCAACCAGCAAGTAACTTTCTTGCCTAGTCAAATGTCATACTCACTACTACTGGATTGTCTTAATTTTTTAAACAATATTTATTACATCTACATTTAGTTGTTTCCTGCATTATATTGTTATTCTTAGTATGGCCCCTTAACACACTTCCCTGCATAGATTGTCTATCATTCTTATGTTCACCATTTGAATTTCTAATCTCCAAATACTTGGAAAAGTGCACACTGGTTAAAAACTTTTTTTTAACTCACTACAGTTTGGTACTCTTCACGATATAATAAATCTTTCAAAAGACAACCTTCCCTGATCTTATTTGATTACAATCTGTGCACCTGTAACTCTATTATTTGTTATTATTTGTAACGCAAATTTTAAAGAAAATTTTTTTTATGTAAGGGAACACAGTAGCAAGTGTCTGTTGTCAACTTAACGATGACATACGTAGGAGCTGTACCATATGTAGTTCGGACAATGGCACGTGAAATCCATTAGCAACGGGAAGGCATTGTGTTAGAAAGACAATATATCTGTAATAGCAGCTGTTCACTTAAGGGAATTGCGTGTGGCAAGCTGAACTACCGGAAAAACAAGAGAGTATGTATCACAGATGTATTACTAAGAAGAGCTAACAGAAAAGACAGAAAGAGGCGACACGAGAAATAACAATCCACGTGTGTGAACTTAACACCAAAACGCAATTGTACATTGTTCACAATGGAGGAAAGGGCTCGTACAGATATTGTATGAATAGGGACCATACACGGTGAGCAATTAACAAGCAGCGGGAAGCATGTTTACCAGAGAGTGTTACAGCTAAGTAGAAAAACTGCAGCGCAGATGTGCCAGTTGTAACGGATACCAAGAAACGACTACACCAGCGTGGGAATGAAAAAGAGAATGTAAGAAGACAATACGAGAATTGGTCATGATTAGGGAGATATACACATGTTAAACTAAAAGGCAGCTGTGAAACAAGACAACAATTAGGAGAAATTTGTCTGAAAGGAACATACAAAAGATAATCGAATTGATGGACAGGCGTAAAATTTGGTTTTCCGCTTCAGAATATGGGTGGAGCCAACAAGAAGATGTAAGGGTAGGGAACCAAAGAAGCCTATCAGAAACCAGAGTTTAGTGAAGGCGTTTCTCCAGAAGAGGTTGCTGAAGAGACGAGGATGAAGAATTAATGAAAACGATGTCAAAAGACAAGCCATAGTTTTAGGGAGGAGTTTTCGTAGGAAAAGGGATGAAAACCAATGGAAACGAAGAAGGTGGGAATAAGAGGGTCTTGAGCAGAAAAGTTGGGAGGATTCGAGATATAAAAATAAGTGTTGACTGCGATCGGGAGTCTTAGTCTTAGTCTTAATATACGTGTGAATGGTAGAAGTCTGAAGATAATGTCGTAACCGCGATCGAGAGTCTTGAGATAGTGTTGGACATGTCGGAGTATAACTTTGAAAAGAGACTTAGTTTTTTTTGAGAATTTGTATACTAACAAGTTAAGTAAAGATGGTCGGAAGTTTTGACGGAGTGTTTAATTAAAGACATAGTGTTGAAATCAAGAGAGAGAGAGAGAGAGAGAGAGAGATAGAGAGAGAGAGAGAGAGGGGGGAGAGAGAGAGTAAAGATCATCGCAGATTAACGCCGCAGATTTAAGGATTACATACCCACAGTACAGAATTATGCATAACTAATGTTAAGTAAAAAACACTGTCTGTCTCTCTAAGAGAACACACTTATGATATTTAAAGAGAAATTATATCTAAACGTATTCATGTTAAATTTGTATGAACAATTTAAAAAAAAAAAACTCAGATATCTATAAAATTATGAATCCATTTGTTGAGAAATTTTGTGTAGAGTAAGAAATCATAATTATGATTATTAATATTTAAGTTAATTTTAAAACCACGTTCACGGTATCCAAGCCACTATATGATATAATAAATTGATTTACCTCCGTCTTGTGGCTGCCTGATAATTCTTCTCAACACTTACGCGTTTCGGAACCTAAGATTCCATCATCAGAGTGTAAAAGTATTAAAAAATCGGTCTAAAAGACGTCATTATCCAATAAACATATAAAAATAAAATGCATGAACACACACAATGAAATACATCCGCACATAGAGTGTGTCATGATCGATCGTGGAGTGCGCACTCAAAGACTCGCGTACGCAGATTCAAATTTATGTGCGGATGTACTTCATTGTGTGTGTTCATGCATTTTATTGTTATATGTTTATTCGATAACGACATCTTTTAGACCGATTTTTTAATACTTTTACACTCTGATGATGGAATCTCCAAAACGCGTAAGTGTTGAGATTTTTGTATGACTTGAACCTCCCCCCCTAAACCAAATTCTGAATATGATACTGCATCCTCTGCTACACAATACACACTCACTGTACCATGCACCTATAGATCACACGAGTAATGTTTTCTAGCATGTGGGAGTAGAGTCTGTTGTTAAGGCTGGTTTGACCATTTAGTACATTGACTGCCACAGTAGACACCGATATCTGATGTTTGACTTTTCCGTAGCACTATCGTGGACACCAGAGTCCGCTGTGTATGGTTGTAGTAACTGTGTTCTATGCGCCATGTGACCACTACTTCGCTACATTTTTCAAAGAAATATATCTGCTATGGCTTCACAGGATGTTCAGCTACCATCAGTTATCGATTTTTATATAAAAAAAACCGCAGCGTAGTACTTGATTACATCATATGTAAAATTTATGTCCGCTGTCTCCACTATGGCGTGGAAAGACCAAACCTTTTTGCTATTTTCTTATGGAAGCCATCTTATTTACCTATTCAGATTATGAACTTAGGTTACTTTTTTTTCTAATAATGAAATATTTATTTCTAAATAAATGTACATCTATTAATTTTAAGAGAAACAGAACAATCTTAATATCGCCATGCTTTAAAAACACTAGTTATACAATAGAATGAAAATAAAAAACCTTTAATTTTATGCTTTAATGCAATATAATTTTAGACAAATGAGATCTTATTTGCATAGCTGGTTAAAACATTCCCAGCAATACTTTATTCCCCAGGGCAGTTCTTACAAAATGTTGTAACTTTTTTTACTTTGTTTCTTGTAGTTCACCATGAATTTTTTATCATAGCAGCCGTGGCAGTATCTGTGGCCTTCTCTTACAGAACCTTTCATCTTTGAGAAGGTATGTTTTGATAGTGTCTTTGATGCTAGGGATGGCTTTCATTTTGTTTCATTGTCCTGTGAAATTAAAATAAATACATTAGTTGACAAAGTCGATTTCGCCAAGCAGTGTTGACCAACCAGGCGGCAAGGCAGAAAATTCAAACTGAACGGTGGACTGAGTGAGCCGACGGTCGACTTTCGTAAGTATTTATAAAACGTAATATACGAATTGTTACAATTTATCGACAAAGTAAGTACTTATAAAATAAAGCATACAACGTGTACTTTTACACTATGTGAATTTGGGTAATGATATAAAAGTAACACGAAACATTAGCTAGTGAAGCACTAGTCTTTCAGATAGATAGTTGCACTACGAGGAAATTTCAAATGTGCCGTTGGTTATTTTTTTATTGATAAGATTAGTTCAGAAATTTTGTCCAAATTAATAAAAATGTGCATTATTAAATTATACGAATCAGGTATCCATGTACATAATGTAACATTTGATGGTACTAGTACAAATATAAACGCTGTTACAAAACTTGGTTGCGAATTGCCAGAAAAGCCTTTTTTCAATGTGAAAATAAACAAAGAAAATGTAACAGTTTGTGTAATGCTAGATGCTAGCCATATGATTAAATTGGCTCGCAACACATTAGCAGATAAAGGTACTTTACTATCTACAGATGGTGTGACAGCTTTTAAATATATTCAATGGCTAAACACTTTACAAAAAGAACAAGGATTAAAGTTTGCCAATAGCCTTTCAGACATACACATACATTATAGCAACAGAAAAATGAACGTGAAAATTGCGGCCCAAACCTTAAGTGCCAGCATAGCAGACGCCATAGAATTTTTTATGTATAAACAACAACTGATTTTATTGGTGCTAAACCAACAGTGGAATACATTAGAGTTACAAACAGGTTATTCGATTATTTTAATAGCAGGGTTGGGCAGCACTTCAAACAACCAATAAAGAATAAGAATTTAGAAAATGACAATAAAATGTTAGATAATTTTTTGGCATATTTAACAACGTTACAAATTGAAAATGTCAGGTTCTGCGGCATCCTAGGAAAACATTTGCACTTGAATTTATTACGAATATAAACGCAATGAAGATTCTGTCAAACAGATTATTAAATAGATTACAATTCAAGTATATTTTGACTTATAAGTTTTCTCAAGATCATTTGGAACTGTTATTTTCCTGTGTAAGATCTTGAGGGGGAACATAATAACAATCCTAATGTCAAGCAGTTCCAATGGGCCTTTAGGAAACTTATGTTCAGGAACAGCGTTAAAGCATCTGACAAAAGCAACTGTTTGAGTTTTGACATGACATTTCAAAACTCTGTTATGAGTTTTGCAGAAGCAGAAGAAACAGTGGACCTAAACTCAGTCAACGTCTATGAAGAACCCATTAAAAACGTTAAATGTCTGCTGGAAAATAAAAACTCGTATTATAAAGATAATATTCTTTCCTATTTGTCTGGATTTATTGTCATCAGTTCTAAGTTGAAATGTGAAGAATGTATAAGACTGCTGATAGCCGATGGTAGCAACCTTATCCCTTACACCCATTTTGTTGATTATATTTCAAAAGGAAATTTGGTCAGGGCTTTCTCAGATGTAATCAGGATAGTAAAATTTATGTACTCCCTTTTTAAAATTAAACAAAACATTGACAAAAACAATTTAGACACAAAAAAAGGTGATTATATTAGCGTGTAGAACCTTTACTAATAACATAGTTAAAGGTCATACTTCTAACAATGATTATGGTGAAGACACTCACGAAATTAGATTAGTAATGTTAATAGGTCGTTTATTTTACAAAATTGTTATATTTTAGTATAGCTAAAGAAAAGACATCATCAGCTATGTTTTCGAAACTTGGTGTGCATCAAAAATTAAATAAGTTAGTTCTATTTAGCAATGTTTACCCCAGAATTGCAATATGTTATTCATAGCAAATGTAGTTTTATATCAAATGTAATATATTTTGATTAGAAATAGTAAGATACGTTGTAATTATATCCAGATAGGCTGTAAACTAAGATTTTTTTGGTACATATTCATCAATGTAAAAAAATGTAAAGCTATGTAATAAACAATTTTGTTTTCATTTGTATTCTCGTTTAGTCAGTTTCCTTTATTTTATTGGCAAAATAAAAACAAACTACTATAAAAAGAGGTAATTATTATACCCTAACCAACTGGTAGGCCTATAGTTAGCGAAAATAGGTATGCATAACTTTAATGTTACCGGTAACTTGTTTGTTGTTTATAGATCTGTACCGACGAAAAAAAGTGTACGACCTTCTATTATGAACAACAGAAATTAAATTTATATTTACATTATTTTTAAATTAGTATCAGGTGTTCCATTTAATCTGATTAATATAAAATACACAATTTTCATAACAAGACTGTTTATGCGACGATCAAATCGGTTAAACTAATATTAAGATAACACTGCGAGTATGCAAGCGAAGTGGCTTTTGCCTTAATGTGGTGGGGCGAGCGTAGAGTTGAGAATTCAGTACACGCAGCCGGCAATCCAGTGTTATTATACATCAATGCTTGCATCCAGTACACCAGGCTTCTGTTATACCAATCATTATAATGTAAGCCTCTTTTCCCCATATAATCAGCTATGTCCTGGGTCTATCTACGTCTCCATATCATGATCTCCTGAGTCTGCCCCGTTTCCATCATTTAAGTAGAACCCAGTCTAGCAACTTTTTGGGTCAGTGATCATCTGTTCCACTTGGCCGTACTGTATACGAGGTGCTTTACATTTATGGTTTCTAACATTGTCCTGTCAACATGAAGTTGCTTCCTGATAACCTCATTTCTAATGCACTGGAGCCCGGATACCCCACACGTCTCCTCAAGAAGTCTTTTTTCACTGTTTCAAGACTTCAATATAATATTTTGTTTATTAAAAAAAAAAAAAAGGAAATACTTGTAGGAAATGTATTCACAAGGTGGTGGGATAAAATAAAAACTGTAAGTTACGACTGACTAATATTATTAAACAAGGACACATCAAAACATTATAGAGAGAATCTCTGTGAAGCCCTGAAGTACTTGAAACTAAATAAAAAGTGAGAAAAAAGACCTGGGATGTAGTTATATAACAAGGGATGAATTCACAAAGCTTACATGATTTGCAGAACAGGAAACCTCAGAATATGCTAGAATTCCTTGCAAAGTTTTTAAAACAACTGCTTGGAAGAAAAAAACTACGCTGATTGCACTGATCAAAGGAAATAAAACTTTAAACTGATTGATGTGATAATACTACAATAAAAAAGTAACTAATCCATGACCTTAATTGTATTACCTCACACACCAAATTTATTATATAAAATTATATATAATAAGATATATATACAGTAGGACCTCTGTATATCGAACTTCTTTATATCGAAAATCTCCATTTATCGAATTTTTTTTAAGTCCCATGAAATTTCAATATAAAATAATTTCCATATATCGAAAAAAATTTCTATATATCGAACTTTGTAACTTCAGAAATGAGGGGAAAATTATCTGTGATTCCACACTGACTAAAAATGAAACCTGTTAGACCGGTCTGGATTAGTCAGTTGATCACGTGACACTCACTCACTCCCTCAATCTACAACAATCGTTCCCACGCATTACAGTATCTCATCATTCGGTAGTACTGTACGTTATTAAGGAGTAAGGTTAACTCAGTTTCAGTCAGTCTTTATTTTTGTTTTGAGTTTATTTTTTCTTGAGTTCACGAGAACGTAAATGCTGTAATGTCAAAAAGAAAATCTTTGATTGTTGCAGAAAAGGTGGCATTATTAAAAGATGTGGATAGTGGAATGCGAAAAAAAGACGTTGCGATAAAGTTTTTGATTCCGCCGAGTACAGTGTCAACCATAATAAAGAATCGAGAATCTGTTTTAAAAACTCATGAAAATGTAGGAGCAGATAGAAAACGGTCTAAAATGTGCAAATATGATGACGTGGACGAAGCAGTTCTTAAATGGGTGACAATGGTGTGAGATAAAAACATCCCTGTCTCAGGACCGCTTATAAAGGAAAAGGCGGTAGAGTATACTAAAGTGTTGGGGCACGAAGAGTTTCAAGCAAGTTCTGGATGGTTGGACAAATTTAAGAAACGTCACAGCATTAAAGAAAAAGTTATTTCGGGAGAAAGTGGAAGTGTATCTGAAGCAGACTATAACCAGTGGAAAACAACAACTTTACGGTTAATTTTAGAAAAGTATGAACCAGATAATGTTTTTAACATGGATGAAACCAGACTTTTTTTCAGATGTTTACCAAATAAGACTCTAACCTTTAAAGACGATAAATGCTTCGGAGGTAAACATAGTAAAGAACGAATAACTGTTGTCGTGTGTGCCAATATGTCCGGAAAAGAAAAAAATAAACTGTTGGTGATCGGAAAAAGCAAGCAACCAAGATGTTTTAAAGGAGTGAAGTCTTTAGAAACCGACTACGAATACAATAAAAAGTCATGGATGACGAGTGAGATTTTTGAGAAATGGATAGTAAACTTTGACAAAAAACTGATAAGACAAAAAAGAAAAGTGGTTCTTTTTGTTGACAATTGTCCGGCACACCCTCCTTTTGTGGCAAAAAAGTTAACAAACGTGAAGCTGGTTTTTTTCCCTCCAAACACCACATCTAAACTACAACCTATGGACCAGGGAGTAATAAAAAATCTCAAAATGCTTTACCGAAAACAGATCCTAAAGAGGCTCATTTTTGCATTGGAAAACAACAAACCTATTGATGATGCGATTAATCTCAGACTGTGTATATCAGAGGTAGCAAAGGTGTGGCAAAATTATGTAGCAGAATCAACAATACAGAATTGTTTTATAAAAGCTGGCTTCTCTCAAAATACTGTTGTGGAAGAAGTTACTGCACTGCCACAACTTGAGGATTGTTGGAACCAGTTACAGTCAACTGGCGCAATAGATCAAGACATATCACTCGATGAATTTTTAAGCGTCGACGAAGCCGTTATTGTTGCAGAATATCCAATGGACGATAACATTTTAAGTTCATTAAAAGATACTGAAGATTTAGGTGAAGACAATGAGGCAGAAGAAATTGAAGTTCCTAAACCTTCTAAGAAAGAAATGATGGCAGCATTTGAAACAATCCGTCGAGGTCTTCAATCGGAAGAATATGTGCCTGATGATATTTTCCAGTCGCTCAACAAATGTGAACACTTTTATGAGGAATCTGCATCAAATTTGGTTCAGAAAGACATTCGAAATTATTTTACGACCAATTAATAAAATACAGTATTACTCATTTAACACGTAAGTTCCTACTTTTTTAAATACAAACAATTTTTTAAAGTAAATAAATAAATACTGTACACTAAATACTTTTTATTAAATAAATACAGTAATTTTTATTAAATAAATGCTGATGGTTTTCATTTATTTATTACCAAAATGTCGTTTTAATAGTATGGAGGCCTATACATGATTTTTTTAACAAATTCCAGTGCTTTTCCTAACCTACGAATAATAATAAGAAACAGGTTTCTGTATATCGAAATTTCTATATATCGAATTTTTTCTTAGGAACCATCAAATTCGATATGCGGAGGTCCTACTGTATTATGTAAATAAGCAAATTGCATAATAATCTTTAAGTATCAGAAGTTTAACATATTGACTGCCAAGCCAAATTTACAAATTCTTCTCTGTGAGCAAAATTAAAATTATGGTCAGATGTGACTCAAGAAATACCCCTGTATCAGTTTAAATTTAAAAAATCTTATTTCTTAAACAATTATACTTCAAAAAACCTACGCGGAGACTGGTGTCCATCAGCCGTAAATGGAGTCCATGCCGGGGCAGACATGCTTTTTCACAGTGCACAGTTCCCACCACTGTTGTTTGGATCATGCAGTTGCTACTGTTACTGACCTTGAGTGTGTAGACAGAGAATGTTAAAATGTATAAAAGCGAAAGCATTTATTGAAGGTATGTTTAAGTAAAGGATGTACATGAAACATGAAAATCTATGCTGGGAAATGACAAGACTATAAGCAGTCACTTCCAACAGGCATTGTTATGACATTGTGTGGAAAGATTCTAAATGTTGGGAGAGCAATCGTCAATGATAATTACTACACAAGTATGGATCTTGCTGTAATCTACTTGAAAAATCAACTAATCTTCTGGAGAGCCTAAGATCTAACAAAAAAGGAAATCCCAAAGCTGTTATCAACAAGAAGCTAAAGAAAGGGGAGTTAATTGCAAAGCAGAATGACAATGGAACACTGTTTTGAAATAGTGTGACAAGCATGACATCCTTCGCTTTCAACTCTTCACGAAGACGAAACAGTGCTAATGGAACACTCAAATGGCGAAGTAAATAAACCTAAGCCAATAATCCATTAAAATGTTGGCAAGTCATCAACTGACCTTTCTGATCAGTTATTCAGCTATGGTACAGCCCTCCATCGTTCTTTGAAATGGTACCGGAAATCAGAAACTTCTTCTTGGAACTGCCATGGTAAATGCCTGCATAGTGTATGGTTGTGATTCGAAAAGAAAATTTCAATTACAGATTTTAGAAAAGCAATAGTAAAGAAAATGTTAAGGTATAGAGGTGATGCTGTTACCCAACAGGACAATGAAACAAAATGAAAGCCATCCCTAGCATCAAAGACACTATCAAAACATACCTTCTCAAAGATGAAAGGTTCTGTAAGAGAAGGCCACAGATACTGACATGGCTGCTATGATAAAAAATTCATGGCGAACTACAAGAAACAAAGTAAAAAAAGTTACAACATTTTGTAAGAACTGCCCTGGGGAATAAAGTATTGCTGGGAATGTTTTAACCAGCTATGCAAATAAGATCTCATTTGTCTAAAATTATTGCATTAAAGCATAAAATTAAAGGTTTTTTATTTTCATTCTATTGTATAACTAGTGTTTTTAAAGCATGGCGATATTAAGATTGTTCTGTTTCTCTTAAAATTAATAGATGTACATTTATTTAGAAATAAATATTTCATTATAAGAAAAAAAAGTAACCTAAGTTCATAATCTGAATAGGTAAATAAGATGGCTTTCATAAGAAAATAGCAAAAACGTTTGGTCTTTCCACGCCATAGTGGAGACAGCAGACATAAATTTTACATACGATGTAATCAAGTACTATGCTGCGGTTTTTTTTATATAAAAATCGATAACTGATGGTAGCTGAACATCCTGTGAAGCCATAGCAGATATATTTCTTTGAAAAATGTAGCGAAGAAGAGCAGGAGGGGAGAGGGGGAAGGGAGGAGGAGGAGGAGGAGGAGGAGGAGGAGGAGGAGGAGGAGGAGGAGGAGGAGGAGGAGGAGGAGGAGGAGGAGGAGGAGGAGGAGGAGGAGGAGGAGGAGGTAATCTTGTAAAAGTAAGTCTGGTTTTGTAAACTTGGTTTTATCTTGGTGCTGGAAAACTGAGGCAAATGAAGAGATCATTGGCCTTAGGTTTTCTGGACTTAGGCAATGCCTTCAGCAATGTTATACTACAATATTTATTTTTAAAAGTCATCTAAACTTGTCTACAGGGATAGAAAGATTATATGTGTGTGTGTATGTGTGTTTTCTACAGACGTCAAAGCTTGGAAGTAAGATTGCAAAGTGGGGTCCCAAATATCTGTTATAAGATTATTATAAGTGGAGTCCCAATAAGGAAAGATAAGCTGGGCATCCAAGAAAGGAAGGATATGAATTTCACTGCTATTGACAACACTGTTCTTCAGGTTAATACATGTAGTTTTATTTCTCTTGAAAAACACTATTGCTATTAATGAAAACAATGTAAACGTAGGAGTGGTTCGTTCCTACTGTTCAACATATATCTGAACAGGTGCTAAATCTTGTAAAAGAAAAGGATTTTATGGGAGTGGAAATACTGAAAATCACTATGTTCAGATTTTCAGATGACATATCTCTCTTGGCTAAAAATAGGAGTGATATACAAGACAATTTAAATGTAAAGAAGGCTTCATGGATTTCACATGAAGATTAATTGAAATAAAATGCAAGTGTTGTTGCCACATGCTTCCATGCCACAAGTTTTCAGCTCTGAAGCCATAAGGCACATTGCACACTGAATCCGCTCCACTCATATCAGAAAAATTCGGAAGCCATGTATTTAAATGAAATTCCACAAACTGCTTCCGCTCAGATCAGAATCGCCATCTCCACTCAGAACGCGTCAGAAGTTTTTGCTCAGCGACCAATTTTGTTCAGATTTGGAAGCGTTCTGAAGGGTCACGCATGCACACTAAGCTCCTCAGCAGTACCCAGCCACGCACTGTGCCATGTATTTGGGTTTGTTTGGCATTTTGAAATAGTGGATTGCATAAGTATGGCGTGTGCCAAAGAAAAACTAATCGTCATGGTAGAACTTAAGTCATAAAGATTATTATTATAATATAACAATGAAGGAATCAATCTGGGAAGAAATATCAGGACTTTGAATGAATGTGGTAAATAAAATAATAGGCCTATTTAAAATTTATTAATAATAATTATAATAGTTTAATAAGAGTGTACATCTGTGTGCAATTAATTAATCACATAACATAATTATTATTAATAATGACTCATTAATGTAATAATTAATAAAATCAATATTAATTAGATAACCATAATGTATTTTGAAATAATTCCAAGAAATCAGTTTATTTATCGTTACAGAGCTTGAAACACAAGAAAAAATTTCCTGTGTACATAGGTAATACTACAGATAAGCCTAATTAACATATTAATTCCCAACACGCAAAAAAAGTAGACAGAAATCTAAACAGACGATAGTGTACATAGACACAAGATGTTATAATTTTTTTATAAATATAAATTCAATCCTCTTATTAAATCATGAGAAAACCATTTTCTACAGAAACTAATGCATGCAACCTTTAATTATTGTATACACAACTACATTCCTAAAATTAAGGGAACGTATAAAAAAGTAACAAAAAGTGTAAAACAGTATTGTATTATTTTAATTGAAAAACTTTTCTATTCGTTATCGTAAAACAAAACATCGTATGGAATTTTAACTAATGAAATATAAAATATATAACTACAACTAAATACATAAATATCACTTAATTACTACCGTAAGTGTTCTTCCTGCCTATATTTATCATATCTTCCTGCCAAGACACTTTACCCTCTTGTGAGTTAAAATACTTTCTGAATCCATCCCGCATTTCAAAGGCCTCTAACGCCTCATTCCCACCGTTCTTAGTCAGACGCTGCAACCTACGAATTTCCTCATGCTTTCCAAGCTCACCAGGTCACCATTAAATTTTCATCATCTCCTTGCAGAAAATTATGTAGACATGTCGTTGCTAACACAATGATGTCAGAGTGAGCTGGATTTACTTGGAGATTTTGGGAGTACACCCTGAAGTTTTTTGCTAAAATACCAAAAGCACTTTCTACAACACGGCAAGCATGACAATGTCTGTAGTTGTAAACTTTACTTGGCATATCATTAGCGACCTGATTTCCAGGGTAACCGACAACTGACAATTATACAACTTTTAACAAAACCACTTCAACTGGACACTGTAGCCTTGAGCTTGACAGGCATTCTGTTCTGAGAGGAGTGGATGCAGTGTGTGAGGAAACTGCCGGACGTGTTCTGAGCGAGGACGCCGGTTCTGATCTGAGTGGAGTGGAGATGATCCAGTGTGCGACCTGCCTAAGTCAGTTCTATGAATGTTAATTGTTGTAACGGGACAGAATTGAGGGGTTTATTTTATTAATAATAAATGGTAATGACGGGGACTCGCCCGGACAAGGTTTCGATTAACAATCAGCGTTCACTTGTGGAACACCCAGTTGTCGGTTTGTCCATGAGACCCGCAACATGTGACAATTCCAGGTGCTGTGGAATGTGAAAGAGTGCGCATCTGCCTGCGCGAACATAGTAATTGTCACGAACCTTTGAGTGAGCCGGAGGGCGTGAGTTTATGGTAATACACTCGCGCCCAAAGGAGATATCACGTGACGCCCGCTCAGCCTATGAAAACGCAAGTTGCCACGGGCAGGGCAATGCCTGGCCATCTTGAGAAAATTACTTACCGTCAATCAGTCAAACCGGCCGGTTTAAACGTAAAAGGCTCGCAAGCCGAAAATTTATAAAAAGTATCAAAAATGTGACTTAAACTATAAACTATAAAATAAAGTGGTCTAAAGCTGCGAGACATCAATTAATATTCAGTGGTATCGAAATTAAACAGTGAGAAATCAATTCGGACAACAAGTGACTAAAAAATACGGAGTGCAACACGTGGTTGGAAGGGACAACACCAAAGCAGTAACAGTATACTTTAAATAAATATCATTATGAAAATTTAAAAAATAAAAAAAGCGCTAGATCTAAATTAAAGGGGGTAAAAGGTATGAAAGAGAGAATGTATGAGCAAAGCTGGGTTGCCTTTTAAAATATAGTTAAACTAGTTAAAATAAGAAATATAAGGTCATAATTATTTCAAGCTGTATTTCAAAATGTGTCTAAATAATGTCCGATAACGGACTGTAGCAGGGCTGAAAAGTAAAGATACAGAATATGTAGAAAAAAAGGGGGGAGTATTTTATGTGAATGGGAGCATAACAAGAACGTCATAGTAAAAATGTAATAAATTAATGTTTTATATTAACGTATTTGTATATTTGCATTGGCCTATTATTCTCTGCCGAGTACACTAGACAATAACCTGGTTAACTTTTACACATATTGCAAGAGTTAAATATTCATTAACACTTCAGTTGATGTCCAAACAATGGTAAGATAATGTATACTTTAATTATTAATTACTGAAATACTACAGTTGGCGCCTGGACAGTAATGTTGGTATTTATTGTGGGAATTGTATAATCGAAAGGTTGGCTAATCTGATCTTGGCCCAACTATGCTCGCTTCGGCGAACATGTCGTTACAGTGCTCCGAGCGTCCGAACGCAGCAGACATGATTTACGCTTGTTGCTTCGGCTGTCATTTCATTTCTTCAATGTTGCGACTTATTATGTAGGCCTTAGGCCCTAAACATTTCATTTATTTAACTTCAAGTGTTGCGTAATTGCGACTCAATTCTATAATGTAATATTTTTTAACCTAATGTGATTTTCCAGACTTCATAATGCGTACAAGGCTTAGCTGAAATTTCGAATTCTAAATTAAATTGTAACAATTTATGCATAAGAAATGTATGAAACTACAGTCCACTTACTCATCATTATTTTCTCCATCCTGGCGAATTTAATTCCACTAAAATATTAATTTTCAAACATTAATTCTTAACATTTTTTTGGTCACTCCGCGCCTGGATTCATCATTTTAACCTTCTTTCACAACTTTATACCCTACCGAGCGGCTTCTCATCATTTTTTTACTTCAATTTCTGGCCATCACGGGCGATTCACTATGTTCGCTGATCCGACCGTGTTGGGATTTATTCAACATTTCTTTCGTCGTCGTCATTGAGCCTCATAGACAACACCAGTACATGAACATCCACGTGTTAACGCCTACACGCCAGGTTTGAGCAGTTCCAAGTTGAGAGCAGTCATCCATCCAGTCCGTGCGTGTCTACCATCTGCTCCACGGCCTCAATGCTGCAAGACATCTCGCCCAAGGTACGACATCAACGACATCAGTAAAAGGTGCGTAAAATGATGGAAGAAGGCTTAAGAGTGTTGGTTAGAAAGAGAGGCGGCTTAAAGTCCGCCATAGTGAGAATCAATTCCGCAGTACTTAATTTTGATAATAATAGTAATACCAAACATTTTCTAACTGTCAGACTAGAAAGTTTAAAGAGTTTAGCAATAAAATATGATGAGGTCCAGTCTGAAATTTAAGTAATTTCTTAAGACATAAATGCTGCCCAAGAGGACAGAGTCGAGGTTGAAGAACTTTTATATTCAACCAAGGCTAACATCTTACAACTAATAGACACCTTCAACATCCAGACTGAATCTCAAACATTAAGCAGTAACATTCAATTAAAACCTATAAGTTTGCCCTGCTTCACAGGCAACATTCTCGAATGGCAGCACTTTTACTCGATATTTCTAGACTTGGTACATGCTAGATCTGACTTAACTTCAGTGCAAAAATTACATTACTTATATTCATCTCTCAAAAATGAGCCACTAGATTTAATCAAGGCTTTGCCTATTTGTAATGAAAACTATTCAATAGCGTTAAGTTTGCTGTCCGCTAGATATGACAATAAATTCATATTAGCTAAATATTACATTCAAAATTTATTAGAGGTGAAGTCTACAACCAAGGACTCTGTACAGAGCTTAGCAGAATTTATAAATACAATAACGTCTTCTGTCAATTCTCTGACAGCTATGCAATTGTCAGTGGATTCATTTAAACTCATTACTATACAGTTATTGTCAACAAAACTTGATCATTCCACATTTAAATTATGGAAAGAATCTATAGATTCTGAAAATCTTCCTAATTTTCAGAGTTTTATACAGTTTTTAAACGCCCATAGACAATTATTAGAAAACACGTTACCAATAGAAGCTGGACAGCAGCTTAACAAACCAATTTTAAAATTTAATAATAAGTCTGAAAAACCTAAGTTACGAAACTCTGCTGGCAGCACTGCATTTAAAAGTTATCATTCCATTTCAAATAATTATTTATGCCCATGCCGCAAGGCAAGTCACCCAATTTATATGTGTGACACATTTCGTGATTTAAGCATATCGGAACAAGGGCAATTTATATTAAAGCATAAATGCTGCACTAATTGTTTAAGACCAGATCATTTTTCACCTAAGGTCAAACAATCATGTAAGATCTGTTCCAGACGACACCATACATTGCTTCATATAAACAATGGGTCAAAACAAGGTTCTGCCAGCAGTAGCAAATATTGTTCATTTAAACTGCAATCAGCAAACAATGTTATTTTATCTACAGCCGTCGTGTTTGTCATCGACCGCGCTGGTAACAGACAACTTGCACGAGTTTTGTTAGATGCAGGATCTCAGGTAAACTTTTGTACTGCATCATTTGCAAAAAAAATTGCAACTTAACTTAACTAAATCTAATATACTAATCTCAGGTATTAATAATGCAACATGTTGCGCTACTAATTTGGTATCAGTTCGTATTGTCTCTCGTTATCAAAGGTTCACTTTTAATGCTCCGTGCGCAGTCTTATCTGCGTTGACCCACAAATTTCCAGCACAATCTTTTGACATAAAACATTTTAATATCCCAGATAATATTTTCCTTGCTGACCCACATTTTAATGTATCAGCTGACATAGACATACTGTTGGGAGCGCAGTTTTATTTAGACTTGATTCTAGCTAACAAATATGTTCGCAGTCCTAACTTTCCTGTTATACAAGAAACTAAGTTAGGCTATATTCTAGCAGGCAATTTGCCTAAGCATTGTCATTCAAAGGGTCCTGCTGTTTCGTTCTTGGCAAGAAACAACGATGATCAAATTCTAGCATCTCTTGAGAAGTTTTGGGAGACTGAAACCGTCCTTGGTAATGCACCCATTATTAACGATTCAGTTTGCGAAGAACATTTTGTTAAGTCTACTCAACGTAATGATGAAGGTAGGTTTGTCGTCTCATTACCATTCGCGTCTGATAATGCCCAGCTAGGTGAGTCCTATGCTACCGCTGAAGCGAGATTTTTAAGTTTAGAACGCAGGTTCAAGCGTGATTCTGAGCTTGCGCGTGAATATGCAAATTTTATTCAGGAATATAGGGATCTTGGCCACATGGTGCTGGTTGACGATTGCTCTGTTAATTCCAAGGTTTCAAATACATACTATTTACCTCATCATGCCGTTTTCAAACATTCTAGTTCCACGATGAAGCTTCACGTCGTCTTTGATGGTTCGGCTAAAACTACCAATGGTCTTTCTCTCAATGATATTTTGTTAGTGGGCCGAAATATCCAACAAGATCTTTTCTCCATTCTTTTGCGATTTCGTATACACAACTACGTTCTAATCGCTGACATCGAGAAGATGTCTAGACAAATTCTAGTGTCTGATAACGATTGTCATTACCAACGTATTCTGTGGCGTAATTCTTCGCTTGAACAATTTAAACATTTCGTGCTGCGAGCTATAACATACGGTACTGCTAGCGCTTTATTCTTGGCAACTCGCTGCCTTATTCAGATTGGTAAGGATAATGAAGCTTCCTTTCCTGACGCTGCTTCAGCTATAATTAATGATTTTTATGTCGATGATTTGTTGACCGGTACAGACACCATTTCTAATCTGATCAAGTTAAAATCTGACTTAAGTACATTGTTGAGTCAATATGGCTTTACTCTACATAAATGGGCATCAAATGAACCAAATGTGGTCACTGAGCATAGTAATTTATCACTTCCATTAAACAAACAAGGCAATGTGCGGACGTTGGGCATTCTTTGGAACAACTCTACAGATTCATTCTTGTTTGACATCAAGTCATTTCCAGTTGAGTCAAGTATGTCTAAGAGGAGAATCCTGTCAATTATAGCGGGTATCTATGACCCACTGGGACTCATCGGTCCAATTGTTTTCCTTTATAAACAGTTTATGCAGCAACTGTGGTTGTGCAATCTTGGTTGGGATGAGCCAATTTCTGAGCAATTATATTCGTATTGGCGGTCATTATGCGATAAGTTGTATTTAATTGGTAAAATTATTGTTCCACGCTCTATACGTAGCAATTCTGAGACCAAGCTAGTTGAATTACATGGTTTCGCGGATGCCTCTGAAAAGGGTTATGGATGTTGCATTTATATTAGAGTTATTTATCAAGATTTTATGGCCTCTTGTCACCTTTTGTGTTCTAAATCTCGTGTGGCTCCACTACGACAGGTGTCATTACCCCTCAATGAGCTCTGTGCTTGTTTGTTGTTATCGCGACTTCTATTAAAGGTCACCCCTGCTCTCCATTCCTTTGTCAATAGCGTACACCTGTACTCCGACTCCATGGTATCTCTCTATTGGATTCATGCTCAGTCTTCTAGGTGGAAGACTTACGTCGCTAATTGTGTTGCTGAGATTCAGCGTCTCACTGAAGGCCACACTTGGCATCATATTGATTCGCAACATAATCCTGCTGACATTATTTCTAGAGGATGTCACCCTGTTTTGCGCAATTGTTCGCTTTGGTGGCATGGTCCCGCTTGTTTGTCTCAATCTTCTGAACCCAATCTTTTTTCACCTTTCTCACCTTTTAATGTGTCGCTTCCTGAATGCTCCGTTGAGGAGAAACAAACCCCCAAACGTTCTCTAATTTCTACCTTACCTATTGATCTCTCTAAGGACTTTTCCTCGTTGCACCGACTGACCCGCGTGTACACTTATTGCTTTCGATTTATTAAAAATGCTAGGCCCTCAAAGGCAGAGAAAATTTCGGGAGTTCTTACCCCTACCGAAATTCATTCTACTCTTAACTTTTTCATAAAGCAATCCTAGTCGATCCACTTCGCTACTGAGCTTAATTGCCTTCGAAATGGGGCTTCTGTCTCTATTAGGAGTAAACTGTCTTCTCTGGACCCATTTCTTGATAAGTTTGGCATCATACGTGTCGGCGGACGTCTACAGCAGTCGCAACTACCTTATGATAATAAGCATCCCACTGTCTTGCATCCATCGGCTCACATTACTCGCCTTATAATCGAGAGCGAGCATATTTGGCTCCTCCACGCTGGTGCTCAACTTGTCCATCACTCACTTCGTCAACGCTGGTGGATCATTAACACCAAGATAGTGATTCGTTCCATCATTCGTAGATGCATCAAATGTCTTAGATTTAATACCAAATATCAAGCTCAAAGGCTTGGTGTTTTGCCATCTCCCAGGGTTACTCCTTCCAGGCCGTTTTTATTCTGCGCAGTGGATTATGGTGGTCCCTTCATGATCCGTCATGGCGGGCAGAGATCTAGGGCGCTGTCCAAGTCATATGTGTCTTTATTCATTTGCTTAGCCACTAGGGCCATTCATTTGGAATTGGTTTCCGACCTCACGGCCAATGCGTTTATAGCTGCCTTACGTCGCTTCATGGCCCGTAGGGGCATACCTAGCCAGTTATATTCTGACAACGGCATGAACTTTAGGAAGGCCTGCAACGTTTTGCATGACCTTTACAATCTCTGGCATAATAGGGATGCCACCTTAACAATCCAATCATTTGCAACTTCTCATGGTATTAACTGGTCATTCATTCCTCCATCGTCACCTCATTTTGGTGGTCTTTGGGAGAGTGGTATAAAAAGTTTGAAGTATCATTTGCGCCGCGTTGTCGGCAAGTCTATACTCACATTCGAGGAGTTTACTACGGTTTTGTCACAGGTAGAGGCCTGTCTAAACTCACGTCCATTATTTGCCGTTTCATCGGATGTAAACGATCCAGTGCCACTTACCCCTGGCCATTTTTTAATCTGTGCACCATTAACATCAATTCCTGATCCTGACTTGTCACATGTTCCCATCTCTCGTCTCGGCCGTTGGCAACTTCTACAGAAGTTTGTCCAAGCTATTTGGAAATCATGATCGCGCGACTACCTACACCAATTGCAACAGCGTCACAAATGGAAGTTCGCTAAAGAAAACGTTTCCATTGGTGACCTGGTACTGCTAATCGTGGATAACTTGCCTCCATTAGCATGGAAATTTGGGGTAATTACAGCCACATTTCCCGGTCCAGACAATTTAATCAGAGTAGTTGACGTTCATACGCCTGTTGGCACTTTTCGTAGACCAATTCACAAGTTATGTTTGTTGCCAGCGCGGGACGAGGCCTAGACAGATGTCAATGTAACTACTTAGCACAATGTTATGTTTTACCTGGCCACGAGCTTTCATTACTTAATTGTTTGATAATCTGGCCGACTTCAATTATGGTGATATGTGTTGTCACAAACATTTTTATGTTGATATTGCATTATAGCGTATCTCATACATCAAATTCGCATGTATCTTGTAATTGTACAAACATGCACTATGTTATTATATTTATACTTATTATATTGTCATTGTGGTATACTTTACTTATTCTTGTATTTACATGTATTGATAATTTTGTAAGACATATACTATGTCCTTTGTATACTCATATTTGCTATTGGTAGTGGTTCATGTGTCATGTCTATTGGTGGTATTGGTTCTTATGTTATAGATTTTGTTATATAATATTCACATGGATTTGGAGCTATACAAACCATGTATGCATATTTCTGCACATTTTTTGTTGATATCTGTGCATTGCCATTTCACTATTCCATGAATTTTATGTGTTACTTGTAATTGCTCAACACATGGATTACATTTTTGTATGAACACATTTACTGTACTTGTCACTTATACTATTATATACTATTATGCCTTGTATTCATGTATTTTGTAATTATGCAACACACATTTCTATCGTATTTTATCATGTACTTTGTAACTATGTAAAACATATTATTGTACCCACATCTATTGTCTATGATTATGCACCACGTATATATTTTTACATATATTTTGTATTTGTATTTTGCGATCATGTATTGCACATATATTATCATTCATATTTGTGATTATGACATACATGTTATTATGTTTATATACTTCCAACTATTCAATAATGTATAATCTATTTTCGCATGTCAACTTATTGTGCATTCTTGCAATTGTTTGGTATAGATTGCACTATTTAATTATTATATTACAGCTTTATGCTAAATCTATGTTTTTATATGCATATAACTTTTGTAATAATCTTGTCTATTCATTTTATATTCAATATTATTATGTATAAATCAGCTGGCCTTGACTGGCTTGGACTGTCAATCATGACTTGCATAAAATATTTGCAATCTGTATCGGACCCATCAAGTGATGAGTCACCGATTATTAATTATCAAGCATTATCAGATTCTTCATCATTCATGCTTGGTATTGTATACATCTCTGCTAATTCATGCACACTTATACTCATGTATAAATCAGTTTGCAAGCCAACTGTGGCCTGTTTAACTTTATCATTATTATTGAGGTTTTATCTCTGACCAGTTTAATGTTATAATATTGTTATCTAACATTTCAATGTCAATGATCAAAACAACCCACTGATGGTTGATATCTATTAATAAGAATGTACATGTTGTGTTTTCTTCATATATAAATTGTTAAAAATGTATTATAAAAAATCGTTCGATTTTTGCGGGCAGTTATGGACAGTAATGTTGGTATTTATTGTGGGAATTGTATAATCGAAAGGTTGGCTAATCTGATCTTGGCCCAACTATGCTCGCTTCGGCGAACATGTCGTTACAGTGCTCCGAGCGTCCGAACGCAGCAGACGTGATTTACGCTTGTTGCTTCGGCTGTCATTTTATTTCTTCAATGTCGCGACTTATTATGTAGGCCTTAGGCCCTAAACATTTCATTTATTTAACTTCAAGTGTTGTGTAATTGCGACTTAATTCTATAATATAATATTTTTCAACCTAATGTGATTTTCCAGACTTCATAATGCGTACAAGGCTTAGCTGACCTTTCGAATTCTAAATTAAATTGTAACATTTATGCATAATAAATGTATGAAACTACAGCCCACTTACTCATCATTATTTTCTCCATCCTGGCGAATTTAATTCCACTAAAATATTAATTTTCAAACATTATTTCTTAACAGCGCCCATACAGCGACGTTGTAAATTAAAATTAAATAATTTACAACCTAGTCGAAAATGGCAGAGAAAAATGCGAATGCAAATGTATGTGAGAGTATAGCTGGGGGGTCAATATTAGACGATTTAGTATCGACAAACGAAAATGTTAATGAGAGCGTAGACGAAATAACAAATGAAATTGAAATGGTAGATGCTAAGAGTAATAAAAGCAATAATGTAGATATACTTAGTCAATTAGCATTGATGATGGAAATAATGAATAATAAATTTGACCAGCAAAACAAAGATAGCGTAGAGTTAAAGTCAGAGATGAATAATATCAGTAAAATAAATGATAATTTGAACACGAGTTTAAATGAATTTAAAACTGAAATGAAGGCAGAAAATAATAATTTGAACGCGAGCTTGAGTGAGTTTAAAACTGAAATCAAATCAGAGATAAATGCTAGTAACATAGAGCTGAAAACGGAAATAAACAAACAAGACGAAAAATTAAGAGAAATAAATAACGAGATTGTGAACATAAGAAGCGAAATAAAAATGAGTAATTAAGTATGAATAACCAGTTTAAAAGCATAAGTGAAAGTTTTAGTGGAGTGAGTGAGAAGTTTGCTGAAATAAATAAGAAACTAGAGAAACGGAGTGAGATTATTGATGGAATGAAAGGTGAGATAACTATAAATATAAATAAAATACAAGACGAAGTAAACGAAAGTAGGAAGAAAAAGTAGGGGGTAGAAAATGATACAGTTACAGGTAAGGGTAATGAGAACAAAAATAACAAAGGTACAAATAATAAGGTAAGTGACGAATTTAAAACTAGTGGTAATTATGATGATATAATTAAAAATGTGGTGTTAGAAGGTAAAGTAAATAATAATAGTGGCAATGAAGTTTTAATGGAAATACAAAGTGATTATGATAGAGAGAGAGTGATAGAAATATTTAAGCTGAATAGACATTATAAAGGGTTAGTAGAGAAATCAGATATTGCAAGAGTTAATAATAGTGAGTACTTACCTTGCGAAATAGGTAGCAAATGATGATAAGGTTGGGGATATTGATTACTTACCTTATGAGATAACTGATGTAGTAGATGAATATACCTGATGTTAACGGAAAATACTAAGAGAGAATTTACCATACCAAATGTCGACAGGAATTTTGAAATAATAGTATGCAATAAGGTTTGTAACTACTATATTGATACAATGGATGAAATTAATGGTGAGGGTTATTATAATTATAATAGCTATATGTCTTTAATTGTAAATGAATGGTGTAATATGAAAACCAGACTAATATACGATGGTGGTGGTTAAATAAACAGTGAAGGAACATTTAATTATTTTAGTTTATGGTAATGACTTAGCTAAATTATAAATGTAAACGATAAAATGAGATGACAAAAAATTGTAAATAAATTTATAGTGAGGTTAATTGTGTTTGTGTAGTAGGTTATGTTGTACTATGTATTTCATATAAACAGTGTACGTATGTAGTAGGAACTGATTTTAATAATGATAATAATTGCGAAGTTGATAATGCAAATGAATTGTAATTATTTTGGAGTAAGGTGATTAAAGTAACTTTGTGTTTTAAAAAACTGATTGAGTTAAATAAATTTCACATGAATTAATTAATTTAAAATCTTGTATAAATGAATTTGATAATGAATTTAAATGATTTCTCTGAGATTTGAATTTGATAATAAATAGTAAATGAGTAAAAGTAAAAATGGGTTTAATTGTGAGTCATATGGTTGTTATAATGTATCAGGAGGTAAATATGGTTATGTACTCTATATTTGTGGTGACAATTGTTTATAGTTTGAGTCTATGACAGGTGATGAGGTGTTTATTTGATTAAATAATTGACCATATGTAAGTATAAATTCGATAATGACATTGAAGTAAAGTAAAAGAGTCTTACGTAAAATGAATGTTGATAATCAATTTGAATTTTTTGGAGAATTTAATGGTACAATAAATGATTAATAATCAAAGATTGAGGAATGAAAGGTTCAATTAAAATTAAAATTGAAATGTTTGTAAATTTTATTCAGATGCAAATGAGATGTTTATTTTAATTAGATTAGGTTTATGTTTGTAATGGGGCAAGAAAGGGGTATTTCATTTTATTTTATTTTTTATTGAATGTATATGCGATCAACGCAGAAAGTCCCAGTCGAAGTACGGCTTTATTCAAACAAAGAACAGTGCTATAGTTTTCCGAGCGAGGTGTGACAATAGAACGCAATATTATTCCAAGAATTTCAGTGTTGTGTTACGCACTCAAACACCCGAACAACAGCATGTGCGCAGAAGGGACGCTAACAAGATGTTGAAGCTGTAGAAATTTCTATTGCCACGTGTTCGGATGATGGCGGAAATACAGGTAAACTACACCCACCTGAGTCACGTGACTAGTGGCATTGGGATATCGTCACCCCCGAACACACATGGACAACTCCGTACTTGTGAAAATTGACGAACGTTTGGTCATAAGCAGGCTGTGGGTTCCCGTTTTCAACAACCATGGTAGGGAGACACTTTGGTAACGTTCAGGGAGTCGACTTATGGTCGCGGCGTCGGCCCGACGCACGCTGAGACTCGTGGTCCCTAAGAAATTTTTTAAAGTTGACAAACCGACCGATCCAGTATCTAAAAAATATGTAAACAGTGTGGAACTTCAATTTAATCCAGTTAAACAAGTGAAAGTTTTTATAAAAGTGAAAGAACACGCTTCAGGACTACCAAGTGAAAAACATTATAGGATGCGCCACGTGGTCGACGAGGACTCCGCAACAATAAGTAACAGTATTTAATCGTAATTATTTTTAAAAAAAAAAGCGCCTAAAGTAAATAAAATGGGATTTTAAAACTGTATGAATGGAGTGTGAGCAAACTGGGTCGTTTTAAAAAATAGAATTAAGTTAGTTAAAGTTTTTTTTTTCAATATATGTTTTGGTACTAGAAAAAGGTAATACGCCATATAATGATTTTGCAGTTTTCATGATTAAGAAAGAATAGAAAAAGAAATGTAATCAATGTAGTTTTCACAGAATGTTTTAAAGTACAACATTAAGTAAAGAATTTGATGAAAGTTATAAATGGAGAAGTTTAACAATATGAATTTTAATAAAATGAATTAGTAGCGTAACCATGTGTTAAGTTAATTATTACGCCACATTAACATCACCTATCCCGTATAGAAAATTTCGCCTAACGAACCTGGTAATTAAGTAAAAGTGTTTCAAGGTTTCGATATTAAACCACAAAATATCGTGGCGACCTATAAATAATTTGGAATCTTCTGTGTTGGGTAAGTCAGGGTGGCGTGTAAGTGTGATGGGTAAGTGAAGGTATTGCTTGAGGTAAGTAGAAGAAACGCGGTGGAAATTGGTAAGTTAAAAGAATAGAACGTAACAAATGGCGATCCCTGCCAGTACAACTCAAATGAATTAATTCATATGGGTTTAGGCCTGATTTGATGTACGAAATAGGTGGTGATAGTAGGCGGTTTTTTGTAATAGAAAAAATTACGAGATGTGTGAGTAGAGGTTAAGACGTAAAATACTGTTAAAGAGTTAAGTTATGAGATTTTGTTTAGATAATAACTAAGTTACATAATATAAAGAATAATTAAATTTATAAAAAATGGAAAATACAGAGAACGAAATCAGTTTGTCTGACTCAACTGTTATAAGTGAATCAGAAATTCAGTCAGAAACTCCTATAGTAAATCAAGAAAGCTGGACAGAATCAGCTGTTATGGATGAGGCGAGAGTTCATTCAACTCCCGTCTCGGCTAGAGAAAGTAATAAAACTGATGACTGGTTGCGTGAGATAATGGGGGAAATTAAACTGATGTCTAGTGATAACAATAAGAAATTTGATACATTAAATGATCGTTTTGACACTAAATTTAATGAACAGAATAACAAATTCAATGAATTAAATCAACGTCTTGATAATAATGACAAAAAATTTGATAAATTGAGTAGTGAAATACATGAACAGAAAGTAAAGTGTGAAAGTAATTTTAATGAATTAAAAAAGCAAAATAATGAGTTAAAATATGATATTAATGAAATTAATAAGCGTTGCGAAAGTACCAATGAAATATTTAAAAATAACTTTAACAAATTAGAACAGAATATTGAGAGAATGGGAGTGTGGGGAATAAATACAGGTAAGAACAACACAAACAAAAGTGACTGAAATATATGTATTAATAGTAGTGGTAGTAGTTTAGATACAAAACAGGTGATGGTAGACCAGGTGAGTAATAACGATAATTATAATAATGGGTTAACGAGTGATAACAGTGGTGAAATTAAAAACGTGGTGTTAGAGAGTAAGGTTGTGAGCAGAGAAAGTGTTGATGAGGTTGTGAGAGTGGGTGTAGAGAGGTTAGATGGGCAAAGGGCAAGTGTTCCCCAAGTTTATTGTGAAATGGAATGTTCACAGGTATTTTATGAGGACAGAGTTTCCTCCGGTGGTGGTGTGGAAGACAAGGTGTCTTCGTATGGTCCCTTAGTTTTTTGTGATTTACCTGGTAGGAGAGGTAATAAGTATTTTGTGGTGCCCTTTGCATGGAATGAGATATTTCAGGGGGGTTATGAGAGATATTATGAGAGAGAGAGAGATAGAGATTTTTGAGATAAATAGAGGTTATGAAATGTTAGTGCAGAGTTTAGATATTGAGAGAGATGAAAAAAGTGACTTACATTATGAAGTAGAGATAGATGAATATTTTGATGATACTGTTGTAAATGATAATAACTTACCTAGTGATGTGATTGATGTAGTGGAGGAATATGGTGATAAAATAACTTACCTTATGTTGAACAAAATTACTGATGGAGACAGAACTAAGATTACCAATGTAGACGGGTTTTATGAATTAATAGGTAATAATGGTGTTAAATACTATGTTGATAATGGGCATTATAATAATAATAATAATAATAATGTAACGAGTGTGAGTAAGAACGGTAATTATTATATAAAAGTAAGACTAATATATGATGACGGTGGGTAAAATAAAAAATAAGTGAGTGGACATTTTAAATATTTTAGTTTGTGGTTATGACCTGGCTAGATTATGAAATGAGGTGTGGTAAACAGAAAAATAATGACAAGAATTGTAAATAAATTATAGTGAAATTAATTGCGTTTGTATTGTAAAATGTTTTATGTAAACAATATGTGTGTGTAGTAGAAATTGTTTTAATAATAATAATATTATTTTGGCAGACTAAATAAATAACAAGAATAATTAGGAAGGTAATAAATGAATTGTAATTGTTTTGGAGTAAGGTAATTAAAATATGTTGTGTTTTTAATAATTGATGGAATTAAAATAATTTGAGATGATTAAATATTTTTGATTGATTTAAAATGTTATATAAAGAGATTTTGATGATGAATTTAAATTATTTGTATGAGATTTAAACTTGATAATAAATAAGAAATAAGTAAATATAAAATGTACTTAGTTATAGAATCTTATGAATGTTAAAATGTTTCAGAAGATACGTGGAGTTGTGTACATGATTTGGTGTTTATATTTTTGTGTCTATGACAGTATGTGAGTGATGTAATGTAAGTACGAATTTTATAATGCAATTCAAAGAAAGTTAAATGTTTGATTTTTAACAGTTAAAAGGTTCAATGTGTCTAAGAGATTTTAAGTCAAATAATGAAATTGATTTAAGATAGTTATGAATTTTCAATGGGTTGTAAAAGATAGAATTTGGGTGATAGTAATTGTTTAAGTAGGGCATGTGAGTCAATCACAGGTAGTTTCAAATGGGTGTTAGAGAGAATAAGAGTCTGGGGAGTAAAAGTAATGTAGAATTGAGAATTAATAGTGACATAGTAGTGATAGTGGGTATATAGAGAATATGAAAGGGAGGTAATGGGAGAGAAATTAGTTGATAGAGGAATTTTGTAAAGGAGGGTGGTGTGATAGGGAGTCCTCAACGACAGGTGTTGTGGCGGGTAGTAGAGGGTTTTAGTAGAGTGCTTTGCCGATATTTGGTGGAGAGGCAAACAGTTATGAATGGAATTGCAGAGGGAGGGAACACACATCCTAAGTACAAAAAGGGTAGAGGGCATTTTGTTATAAGGTTAGAATGATGTGAATGGAGTTAGAAAATTATTGATAAATGTTTTGAGAGAGGGGGTCAGACTAATTAAATCTGTTAGTAAGTGTTAGAGTCAGAAGGGGTTGAAGTTATATTTAATCACCCATTTATAAGTTGAATTGTTATGAATAACTAAGAGTCACCCAAGGTAATTGAGAATGAAAATATTAAAGAACGAAAGTCATAGTGAAAATGTAATAATAACTGAAACAAGTGACAGATTGTAATAAAATTTGAAAATAATATAAAGCTATAAAATGTGTAAATTTTGGTCAATTTAAATATGAATTTTATTGTTTATTGCAAGGTAAGGGTAACAATGTTATTTATAAGTGTTCTATTTTACTATGTTGGAAAAAAAAAAAAAAAAGTTTCATGTATATTATAGAGTAGCTGTGTGTAGTGTATATACGTCAAGGTCATTCACTTGAACCAGAGAGATCAGCTCATGGTTGATGTTAGAGACAGAACCAGTTTCTAGTAATTCATTCACGCAATTGTGTTACTTACGTAAATTAAATAATTGTATTATTTTCTTGATAATGATAAAAGAAATAATTTGAGGAAATTAAAATTTTTCGAAAAAAAAAATTTTTTATTTTTATGCCTGCCGTATAGATGATGTTTTGAGGTTCTGAGTATATTGTTGTTTATATGTATTACTAGTGTGTTTATTGAATTATATTGTTTAGTATAGGTGTTGTAAACAAAGGTAATGATAAGTGAATTTATGTTTTAATAAGATGTTCCGTTTATTTGTTTTCTATGAGTGTTAGTAGTTAGTAAGGAATAATAGTAGATTCATATAAAAGATTTTTGGTATTTTGATGAGATTAATGGTCATATAACATTTTGATATTGGAATTAGATTGATTTCTTTGAATTAACAGAATTTAAATGATTTAAGGGGATTTGCTTAATTATTTTGAGTTGAAATTGTAACGTCTAATCGATGAAATACTAAGAGAAAATTAGAGTTCAAGTATGACATGTTTTTATGAATTTTAAAGCAACAAAGTAGTGTAGAAATGTTATATGCAGAAATAATGAGTATGTGTACGCACCCAGTACTTGCTAAAGGCAACCCAGTATGCATGTAAGGGGGAACATATCGGTTGAGGATCTGGTATGGTATAAAGCCAGTGTTTTGATTTTTGGACAGAATGATAGTAGGTTAGGTGTACTATGGTGAGTATCTGTCCGAGTTTATGGTGTTGGGATCTCGGACAGAGAAGTCCAATAATCTCGTTCAGGTGCAGTCATAGTCGCGAGCTAGGGGGGTAGTTTACCCATGATGCGTTTAGGAATTAGCGGGGGGTTGTTCGCACCATATCCTCACCGATCCTCTTAGGGGTTTAGCAATGAGAGTTCTTCTGTTCCACCAGAAGATCTCTCATTGGGAGGGGGGGTCTTGTAATGGGGCAAAAAAGGGGTATTTCATTTTATTTTATTTTTTATTGAATGTATATGTGATCAACGCAGAAAGTCCCAGTCGAAGTACGGCTTTATTCAAACAAAGAACAGTGCTATAGTTTTCCGAGTGAGGTGTGACACTAGAACACAATATTATTCCAAGAATTTCAGTGTTGTGTTATGCACTCAAACGCGTGAACAACAGCATGCACGCAGAAGGGACGCTAACAAGATGTTGAAGCTGTAGAAATTTCTATTGCCACGTGTTCGGATGATGGCGGAAATACAGGTAAACTACACCCACCTGAGTCACGTGACTAGTGGCATTGGGATATCGTCACCCCCGAACACACATGGACAACTCCGTACTTGTGAAAATTGACGAACGTTTGGTCATAAGCAGGCTGTGGGTTCCCGTTTTGAACAACCATGGTAGGGAGGCACTTTGGTAACGTTCAGGGAGTCGACTTATGGTCGCGGCATCGGCCCGACGCACGCTGAGACTCGTGGTCCCTAAGAAATTTTTTAAAGGTGACAAACCGACCGATCCAGTATCTAAAAAATATGTAAACAGTGTGGAACTTCAATTTATCCAGTTAAACAAGTGAAAGTTTTTATAAAAGTGAAAGAACACGCTTCAGGACTACCAAGTGAAAAACATTATAGGACGCGCCACGTGGTCGACGAGGACTCCGCTACAACAAGTAACAGTATTTAATCGTAATTATTTTAAAAAAAAAAGGGCCTAAAGTAAATAAAATGGGATTTTAAAACTGTATGAATGGAGTGTGAGCAACTGGGTCGTTTTAAAAATTGAATTAAGTTAGTTGAAGTTTTTTTTTTTTCAATATATGTTTTGGTACTAGAAAAAGGTAATACGCCATATAATGATTTTGCAGTTTTCATGATTAAGAAAGAATAGAAAAAGAAATGTAATCAATGTAGTTTTCACAGAATGTTTTAAAGTACAACATTAAGTAAAGAATTTGATGAAAGTTATAAACGGAGAAGAAAGTAAGTTTACAATATGAATTTTAATAAAATGAATTAGTAACCATGTGTTAAGTTAATTATTACGCCACATTAACATCACCTATCCCGTATGGAAAATTTCGCCTAACGAACCTGGCAATTAAGTAAAAGTGTTTCAAGGTTTCGATATTAAACCACAAAATATCGTGGCGACCTATAAATAATTTGGAATCTTCTGTGTTGGGTAAGTCAGGGTGGCGTGTAAGTGTGATGGGTAAGTGAAGGTATTGCTTGAGGTAAGTAGAAGAAACGCGGTGGAAATTGGTAAGTTAAAAGAATAGAACGTAACATGTTCTTTATGAATGTTTATGGTGTATTTGTGTTACTTGTACTCAGTGTACCTAGAGTAAGGTCGTTCACCTGGTAATAAGACAACAGCTGATGACTGATGTTAAATGTATAGTATGTTTCATGTAATTAATTCATAAGTTCAGTTGAATTGATGGTAGTAATAGTTTTGTTTCCTTTTATTAATTGTCAGAATATATATTTCTGGAAATTAAATTCATTAAAAAAAAAATGTATCTTTCTTTGAAGCAGAGATTGTATTTTATTTTGATGTTCTCTATATGAGGTGAGGCTATGTTGGTGATGTATCAGCTGATTTACAATGTTTATATTATATTAATAAGTTGTTTATTTTACAATAATTGTTAGCACACAATTATGAGGATTTATAAGGAAAATGAAATTCATTTAAAGGGTTTTTGAATTTTGAAAGTAAATTTGAAAGTTTGATTTATACTTGTTTTGAGGTTAGGGTTTGGTATAGTGAGGGATGTTTAGCTGAGTTAATGTATATTAATTTTAAGATAGTAGGGCACATATGTACGCACCCAGTACTTGGCTAAAGGCAATCCAGTATGTATAAGGGGAGATATATCAGTTGAGGATCTGGTTTGGTATAAGATCAGTTATTGATTTTGTATTGAATGTTATAGGGTTAGGTGATACTGTGGTGTGTGCCTGTCTGATTTTACGGTGTTGGGATCTCGAACAGAGAAGTCCAGTAGAGTCATTCAGGTACAGCCATGGTCGCCGAACTGGGGGGTAGATTACCCATGATTTGTTAAAGAATTAAAGGGGGTTGTTGGCACCATATCCTCACTGATCCTTTAGGTTAGCAATGAGAGTTTTTCTGTTTCGACAGAAAACCTCTCATTGGGGGGGTATTGTAATGGGACAGAATTGAGGGGTTTATTTTATTAATAATAAATGGTAATGACGGGGACTCGCCCGGACAAGGTTTCGATTAAAATCAGCGTTCACTTGTGGAACACCCAGTTGTCGGTTTGTCCAGTGAGACCCGCAACATGCGACAATTCCAGGTGCTGTGGAATGTGAAAGAGTGCGCGTCTGCCCGCGCGAACATAGTAATTGTCACGAACTTTTGAGCGAGCCGGAGGGCGTAATTTATGGTAATACACTCGCCCCCAAAGGAGATATCACGTGATGCCCGCTCAGCCTATGAAAACGCAAGTTGCCACGGGCAGGGCAATGCCTGGCCATCTTGAGAAAATTACTTACCGTCAATCAGTCAAACCGGCCGGTTTAAACGTAAAAGGCTCGCAAGCCGAAAATTTATAAAAAGTATCAAAACTGTGACTTAAACTATAAACTATAAAATAAAGTGGTCTAAAGCTGCGAGACATCAATTAATATTCAGTGGTATCGAAATTAAACAGTGAGAAATCAATTCGGACAACAAGTGACTAAAAAATGCGGAGTGCAACACGTGGTTGGAAGGGACAACACCAAAGCAGTAACAGTATACTTTAAATAAATATCATTATGAAAATTTAAAAAATAAAAAAAGCGCTAGATCTAAATTAAAGGGGGTAAAAGGTATGAAAGAGAGAATGTATGAGCAAAGCTGGGTTGCCTTTTAAAATATAGTTAAACTAGTTAAAATAAGTAAATATAAGGTCATAATTATTTCAAGCTGTATTTCAAAATGTGTCTAAATAATGTCCGATAACTATAGTGTAGCAGGGCTGAAAAGTAAAGATACAGAATATGTAGAAAAAAAGGGGGGAGTATTTTATGTGAATGGGAGCATAACAAGAATGTCATAGTAAAAATGTAATAAATTAATGTTTTATATTAACGTATTTGTATATTTGCATTGGCCTATTATTCTCTGCCGAGTACACTAGACGATAACCTGGTTAACTTTTACACAAATTGCAAGAGTTAAATATTCATCAACACTTCAGTTGACGTCCAAATAATGGTAAGACAATGTATAATTTAATTATTAATTACTGAAATACCACATTGTATTACATAATGATATTTTGAAATCCACTTACTTTTTAACATACAGTATGCAATGTTCTCTTATGCATTTAAATACTTCTTAAAACAATGTTTCAACGTGATGTACAAAGATATGTACTCATAATGAAAACCCTTAAGGATGTTTCACACTATCGCTCTCGGCGTGGTCGAGGTAGAGGCGCAGTCTAAAGTATTCACACCGCAACGCTCTCTCCGCGTACTCACCGCGGTTCAACCGCGAACTCACTGCAGTCGAACCACGGACTCACCGCGGTCCTTTTAATACCGCTGCCCCACTGCGGTCCTTAAAAGAATCGCGCATCGTCCGAAGCAGTCAGTAGTTAGCTTGTTCATGGCCGAAAAGATGGATTTCACCGACCAAGAACTGCTTATGATAGCGGTGCTTCTGGATGCAGATGAGGAACGGTCCAGTACCAAAAAAAGGAGAATATGGGTGCATCCTACTTTACAAAGAAGATTGACAAAAGGAGAATTTCACACGTTGTTTCCTCAGCTGCTTGAAGATGACACCAGATTCCACCACTATTTCAGGATGTCAAAGGAACAGTTCCAGATATTGTTGTGTAAAATTGACAGTGACTTGGTAAAACAAGACACTTCATTTCGAGCGGCCATCTCACCAAGGGAAAGATTAGCTGTCTGTTTAAGGTAAGCTAAAAAAAATCCTTTAGCATAACTAGTTTACAAACAGGAAATGCTTTACAAACCATTGCATTCAGTTATAGGCTGGGCACATCAACAGTACAAAGCATGGTTCATGAGGTATGCGACGTCATCATAAAGAAAATACTCCAAGAGTTAATGCCCACTCCAAAGTAGAAAGATTAGTAAAGAATAGCAGCCGAGTTTTGGGGGCAGTGGCAGTTCCCTAACTGTTTAGGGGCTTTAGACGGAAAACAGATTGTAATTGAAGCCCCGAAAAATTCGGGTTCGCTGTATTTTAATTATAAGAAAACATTTTCTATAGTTCCCCTAACTTTGGTAGATGCTATTTACAGATGTGTATCTGTTGACGTCAGTTCATATGGTAGGAGTAGCGACGGAGGGATATTTAGCTCTTCCAATCTGGGAAAGCGGTTGGAATCTGGAACTTTAAACATTCCAGATGATACGCTGCTGCCAGGGACCCACCAGACAGCACCGTACGTTATTGTTGGTGATCCCGCCTTCCGCTGAAGAATTATTTAATGAGACCGTTTCCAGGTCATCAAATAGAAAATAAAATAGGAGAATTTTTAGTTACAGATTATCTAGGGCACGAAGGGTTGTAGAAAATTGTTTTGGGGTTCTTACTCAAAAATTCAGAATTTATAACAGGGGATTAAAAATAGATACCAAATATACAGACAAAATTGTTCTGACTACATGCATCCTGCATAACTTTATTCGTCAAGAGACGGCTATGCCTTCATTGACTGCTCACGATCTTGCGATTGGGCAAAATTTAATGAACAACCCGAGACAGGGGAGGAATTGTTCATCTAAAGCATTTGAAGTACGCGAAATCTTTACATCATTCTTCAATTCAGAAGCCGGCGCCATCCCTTGGCAAATAAATATGACATAAAATTCCAATTTGTTCAAGGAAGAATTGTTTGTTAATACAACATAAAAATAGGAAAGATACAAAGGAAATTCATTGAAAATTAGTTCCAATAAATATAATGTTGACTCATACCTGTTTTATTTAAAGCTTGTCCAATGTCTTACCACACTTTCTTCTTCCTCACATTATCACTGTAACACCGGAGTGATAAATCGTACAATTCAGGATATTGCCGAACTAATTCTATTAATTTTTCATCCATCGTTAAATAACAAACTGAAAATCACGTGAGGGCGTGAGACAAAGTGTCAAAGGGTCTGACTTTCCGAACACACTGCTCGAATGAAAGAACCAAGGGTTGACCGCGATCGGAGCGCGGCGGCCTGTTCAAACTTGCACAACAAGCACGGGACGGCTCAAGACCACAGTCCGGCCACGGTAAAATATCCATCGGCCAGAATCGTCACGAGACCGCGACTGGAGTGTGATCGAACCGAGCCTCACAGTGTGTACACTTCCATTATAAAACATTGGATTAATTTTGACCATACCTTGAGCGAATCAAGACTGGAGCACGAGCGTCCCTACAGTCTGAAACACCCTTTAAATGTCTTTTATAAAATGACACAATATTATTTTATAAAAAGCTTATATTACCTAGTTCAGACAAATGAACATCAGCTTTGCAGACTGTGTGTAAACCAGTCTAATCAGCAGAAATGATAAGACTTCTTATGATCCACCAATTGTAACCTTACCTTTGGTGCCAAACTGACCTTTCTTACTTACCCAACTTCTGACGAACTTTTTTTGCCGCCCTTACCTTAACTCAACCATAAGATCCAGACTATTTCAGGTCGCCACCAACATCTTTACAGGCAAATGTGTAAACCTTTATACACTTTACCCAATTTTGAATTTAGATTATTTAATTCCCTTAGATAACACGTACCCAGGTTCGTTTTAAGCGTTCTTTTCAATACGGGACAGGTTATAGTAGTCAGGCGTAATAATTTACTTAACACATATTTACGCTATTAAAAACTTCATTTATTTTAATCAATTAATCAAGTTAAACTTCTTTCTTTCTTTCTCTTATTTTTTATATGTTCTTTCTACTATCTCTATTCTCTAACATTTTACTATACTAACCCCTACTTACAAACCAGTACTTTTGATAATTTCCCCTTCTTCCTCCACACACACATTCTCACGCTCTTTACTTTTCTAACCACCCCCGTTTTATTTCTTGAGCTCGTTAATTACTTATGGATTCACTTCACGTCCAACCGAAATAGTTATTCTACTATTGTATCTGCACGTGTTATTCGTAGAGTTCCACCATCTTGCTTCATTCACTTTCACTTTGTCACAACGAACACGGTTCTAATTCTTCGATTTTTACATGTTCCTTTTATGTCTCTCACGCTCTCCCTTCATTATATTATTACGATTACATTTTCACAAGTTTTGGTAGACCTCCACTACTCGCTACAGTCTACTGAAAATCAGAGGCCACGCTTATAGCGTGTGACTAAGTTGAACGTATGCTGCCGACTGTATTACTTGATGACGGGTTCCCAACTGGGTGAGCGTCGCTTGTGTGGTTGCCTACGATGCACGGCGTTGGGCGTTGACCACGTTGTCGTCAACCGGATTTCTTTTTCATTCCTCGCTTTCTCCCATTAGTTTATCGTGCTGCCAGAAAGCGTTTCGCATTCAACATGTGATGAACTTTGGGTCAGTCTACGTATTTTTCTAATTACCGATTTGTCCTCTGTCACAATTCTCAACCATACCTGGTACAAACTGTTACCTGGCTAAGCCACAGGGTGTTCAATAAGAAATTTTTCTACAGGTTGCTTCAAAAAAATGTTACATATTTTAGTTTGCTACAAATTATTAAAAATATCTGTTCCCTCTGATTTGTCCCGTCACACAATGAAGAAAGGTTTTTAAGTATATATTGTTAGCATTATCATTTGATTGATGTGCTTACTTGTATCCAGGAAACAAGTTGGAATCACTCATTTATTACATTAAAATATGATAAGCAAGGGTATACGCTGCTTAAACATATGCACATAATCTAGCTGTTATGCAAAAAATCATTATTACCAGTAACAAGCTTGAAGACTTACAGTTTAAAAAATACCTATAATAAATTATTTTAATTTAAGAAGCAAATATTATCTATCTCAAAAGGGATTCACTAGACTTATACTGATGACGCATAGTCACACCACAGAATTGTGCACACAAACGTGTGCGGGCTCACACACACACACACACACACACACACAACACTCCACACTACCCACATATAAAACCTCAATTGTCTGCCATTCTTTTAACTATAATTTTTTGTTAACTATTACAGTATTGAGCCACCCAAACATCTGAAAAAAAATTCAGGCTGTTAAATATTCAACTGAAGAAGATAGTGGTGGCTCCAAGTATATAAAATGGATAATTGTTTTGAAGGCTTTGGGTTTACAGACAACAAAGTGTGATTGTTTCTGGTGAGTAAGATAATGACTGCAAATGAAACAGAAGCTGTCATCAAGGAACTGTAAAAAATAACAGGTCGCAGTTAAAACAAACAAAATGGTACTTCGGTGCCTTGATTGGTTAAATGTCCACAAAGGAGACAAACTTCACAGTACTATTGTTGCTATATGAGGTCCACATTACTACAAGCTTTTTTAACACTAAACATAACTTAAACTCGAAACCTTGTTTTTTGTAGGAACACGGTCGGTCAGTTGAAATACTTTTGCACAAAGCCGAGTTAGTTTCAACCAAGGTGAAAATTTGAACCCGGCCAATTGCAATCAAAAACATTGTCCTGACAGCTACAAACACAGAGAGTGTCTATTTTAGGCAAGTAAAATGATGAAGGCTCACACCTGGAATGGCAGTGCGTATGACTGTTTCAAATCTTTATATGCTGTTGTGACCAACCACTTTCTCTGTGCATATTTTTGCATCTTTACACTCTACATACTGAACCCACATGTGCCAGACCTCTGCACTCACTTCGCTTGGCCTACACAGGCATCAAAACAGCAGCCTTCAGGTGCCTATCAATTTATAGATTATTAAAAACATCACTTATGTATCATAGACATCGAAGCATTAGATTGCAATACTTGGCCCTTTAACAAGCTGTTTCTGCTTGCTCCGCTCAGGATATCATATGTGGGACCACCGCATAAGAAAATTTATAATCAGTTGCAGCCAAATGAAAGTGCAGGGTGCAATCGAGTCCATAAAAACGGGTAAAAAAAAAACATTATTTCGTTGCAACTGACTGTGACGTTTTTGTAAGTCTAACTTTCTGTTTGTCTATTGTCAAGAACTATGTATTTATTTTACCTTTCAGTAATAGGTAATAAAAATCTATTACAGGACACTATACAGTTTAATTTTAAACATATACAGATGTGTGATCTGCTTCTCTATGCACGGTGCCTTATAAATACATGAGTTTGTTTTCACACTGACTGTAATCTGTGTGAGCATTCTATGCTAATATTCTGCGCTATGCACTTCCCCTTAGGTTATATTCTGTTTAAAAGATGTTACTGTACTGTAGATCTTCATTCTCCAATATGTAAACTTTTCTTGCTTTATTTTATGTGATCCTATCTGTGTACTACAAATTCTACAACATGACACTGTGAATGAATCAAGTGGTTCATGGTTTTGGATCATCTGCTGTTACATCCCCCATACTATTCTCAGACTTTCAGGCTGTGAAAGCGTTTACTTAAACAATTAACCTTTTAAGTGTTTACAATGCTCTTATTTTTGAGTGACATACTGCAATTTTTTACAATGTCATATTATGCTACTTTGCACACCTTGGGTTAGATTTCCTCTATAGGGAAAATATAAGCTCTCCTTTAGATTTTATTTACCTAAAATCCTTTATACCTGTGAAAGAAACTATGTAAATATATACACATATTGCTACTCACAGAGAGGTCAAGACAAATCTTCAGATTGGTGACTAAAGACTGGCTTTCTTTTAAAACAAAGTTAAAGCGTATTACTTGTGTGAGAGATAAGAGTGACTGACTCCAGATTAACAGCACCTGTATCATTACAAACATATTAAATGTGCTATGAGAAAGATAAGTCGCAACTGCTTTATCACTATAGTAGTAATATTAAATGCAACATATGTAAAGTGAAGGACTGAAAAAATAAATCCGTTTACAAAGAATGTTTCTCTCCTTATTCCTCTTCACTCAGATCTTAATGATCCAAGATATGATTAAATATTTGCCATCCTTCGTTTTTAAAAACAGCCACTATTTTGTTTCAGGTAGAAATCTTTTGATGTTCCAAAAAATTTAACAGATACTATTTATGAGACAAAAGTTACAAAATGTACTTAAAGGAATGCAATACTTAAAGAAAGAAATTTACTTAAATAAATTGTTAATTTTTCCAGTTGTATCTTTACTACAGAAAGCTATTATCTAACCAATTACATTTTCCTTCCCAATCCATTCATACTGTAACACACAAGTAGTTTTAACCTGCCTACATCTTACTGTTATATCACACATCAAAAACTCCCATTTTAAATTGTTAACATTAGTTTTAAAACACACACACCTTTTTTGAGCTTAATAGCACATATGTATGGATAAATGTGTACCATATACCTGACAATTACTCCTGTTTCCCTAACTATTGCTTCCACCAAACAACCTTCTTCATCATTTCCACAGCTACCAAAAAAGGCACAAAAAGAAGGAATATTTACTAGTCCCTGGATAATGCGTACAGTATTTTGAGACACCCCTCCAGGGCTGTAGTCTATCTTAATATTTCGCCTAAAACAAAAAATTATATTCACAGTTTGAAATGTTATATGCGTACTTAAAAAAAGGAAGAGTTGATTAATATTTTACTTATTACATGAATATGTTCATGCAAATTCTTGATTACATTATTGAGTAACAATAAAAACCAAACACATAACTTAGGTTATTTTTACAAAACTGGCAAAAATATGATAGAATACTCTAAAGATACTTCATGATAGTAATCTATCTCATAAAGAAAAAAAAGAAAATAATTATGATTGCTACTTTGTATCATATGAATTAAACAGACCTATGGGTCAGCTGAGCATTTGAGTGTGCTGGTCATACACAATTTTCTATTAGTGGCAAAGTTATATACTCTGTCTCAAATCAGACAATAGGTGCCAAAAATGTCTGAATGGCTTATATTATTTATGCTTATTTTCTTATGTAACTCCTTATTTAATGTAATTTCGGAAAAGTCCATGAACACAAAGAAGAAAATCATTAAAGATCCGCAATGGAATATATCCTACAGTATTCACGTGGGTTTTAAAGTATATAAAACCAAGAATAAAACCTTCCTTTGGAAATTATGTGATAACACACAAAATTTTGAAAACCTAAAGTTACCTAACCTATGCGATTATTCATTGCCATTAAAGGGTTTAACGATTGGTCCCGAAAATATTAGTAATAAAATTTATATTAATCAAACTATTATATTGCTTTAATAGTGTTGTACATTAAATTAACTTTGAATAACTGCATTGTCTGAAATACACATTGCATAACCTAAAAACTCATGTCAATTTTATTAAATCGATCTTCAATTTTCGATGGTGCAGTTTTAAATAGTTAATATACTTGGTGTTTCCTCACATAACTGGAATATAGGTAAATTTAAATAATGCCTTCGATTATTTTCTTTTTTATTTCACGTTTGTTAAGTGCAATTTCGTAAGGGAAGTGGAGAGAAAATAAATTGTACGTATCAGTAGATTGGCAATACATCGTGTAGTAGGGCAGTGCCTCGGTTCAAAACAATTTTTACAATGGAAAAGTTAAGTTGGTCCGTAGTAAGATATGCTTGAGTCATACTGAAACTTAATGTAAATCAGTAAGGTTACGTAATACATCGCGAGCACATCAAGTATGAAACGTCAGCTTGAAATCTGTTGTTCTGAAAAAATGTCTTTGACATACATTTTATAAATCCACTTAGAATATTTTCTTGGAATTGACTTACTACCAAAAATAACAAAAGTTAAACTGAAAATACATACCCTTTAAAATAATCAGAAATTTTAGTAAATTCTGGTCTGTCAATCTCCTTTTGTCCGTCAGGTTCCAGATTAAACTTCTTCAATACTTCTGTGCCTTCAACGACAACGTACATATCTAAAATAGGATTTCCAAAAGCAGCAACGACTGGAACGTCCCATTTAGAAAGAATACTTTTTGATACCTCCATTAGACGTAAAATATTTTATACGCCCGTTTTCGCTGAGTAATTATTAATTTCTTGCTCCTGTTCAGATACCTGTTTTCCGATACAATCGGGCAGGCAGGCGATACGGATTTTAAAACGTGATAACAGCCGAAAACAATCAGTTTGTTCATTGTTTTCTAAAAGTAAAATATCCCACGTTACTTGGTGTATAAAATTTCATAACACACTACTAAACATTATAACGATTTTCAAACTGCTATAATTTTAAATATTTCATCGCAACGAATCACTTAATATAATATTATCTTGCATATATCACATCATAATCAAATTTCTAACATACTTTTCATCACTAATATACGTTTTATAATTAATATAACTCAAAATGGTTGGAAGAGAAAACGTTTATGGTAAGTGGCAAGAGGCGAAAGATTTTTGTAGCAAAAATTATGATTAAAGAAAAACTCGTATTAGTAATTAAAATTAGAAACTCGAATTGGTGCACCATACGGTAGTTTAAAAATAGATATTACTATAAAGTGTAAAGAGCTGAGTGTATAACAATAATAGAATGTCTCTCACTTACCTATAGACCCTAAAGTTTTCAGAAAAGTGAGGGTGAAAACAATATTTGTTATAATTAAATGTTTGGTTTCAACCATTAAATCATTTCTCAATAAGTATTATTTGGGTGATACTGATAAAATATAAAATATGTTTCTGATAAAAGCAGAAAATTGACACATTAATGACTATTTACAATTTATTCTGTCACCTGATTAGAGTACCTTAATTTTTATAGATACTTCATCCTCTGAAATCTACATTTTGAGTGATTGAATTATATCTTAACAATAATAATAATAGAACAAAACAGAATACACACTATCAAAACACACACACAAAGCACAAAACAAATTTGATCTACCTGGTGTTTACAAACTAAATTGTTCAGATTGCAACAAATTCTATATAGGCCTGACAGGACGTAGCTTCAAACAAAGATACACTGAACACACAGAGGCCACTACACTCCACTACCGAATCCACCTTTCCAACCACCTCATTGAAGCAAACCACACATCAAAAACAACATGGATATTCTACACGTACACACAAAACGCCAAAAACTAGACACTCTTGAACAATTGGAAATATACAAACATATAAAAACAACATCCTAAACGAACAGACACATTTCAAATCACACGTATTATTCGAAATATCACACCCATCCACACAACATCAATCCTTCAAAAGTCGACGCCGTCGCCAAGAACAAAACGGACAGCACTCCCAGTGGCAGCCTCTGACGAAGCTTATAATAAGCGAAAACTGGTTTAGGCTACAAGGTAAAACTTTACGTTTTTACCAATAAAAAACTTTGTGTTCAGAGTCGGTAGTGACATAATTATATTTAATAATAATAGCTAGGAACACAGCTCAAATTTTGTTTTTAGGGGGATCCAGATTAAATTGGAGGTGTGGAAACAAAGTCAAGAATATCCATTCTGGGTTTTTTTCTCCCAGTCTCCCAGAAAGGTGGGGGCTCCAGATTCTCTCCAAAAGCAAGATAGATATGAGGACCCTAAATTTAGGTTTTAGGACCTTCTGGAACTGTGGAATTAAAGAAAGAGAAAAACAAAATTAAAGAACATTCATACAGTTGTTTTCTAACTTTCTTTCAAATTTGAATAAACAAAAGTGGATATTAAAATCTGAATTTATTTATTCCAACTCTATAAACTACAACATAATTCGTACTACAAAAGTCTGATAAGCATGTTCCAATGTTAAATCATTGCTTTGTGACGTTATAATCAAAATTTTAAATGACCTTATGTTTCTGAATTGTACTTCTTGAAAACACAGTTTGCTTAATGCCACCCTGTAAGCCTATAATGAAATAACATTAAAAATTGTACACAATATAAGTGTAATTGTCCTAAATCCTATCTTTCTACGAACGATACTGACTATTTAACCTTAAGTGTTATAATAGCTTTTGGCATCTCTCAGTTTTTAAGGGGGATTGGACCCCTCAGACCCTCCCTCAGCTTTGTGTGTGATAATAGCCGACTACTGTATTTACATACTTACAAGGGGATAATTTAACATCGAAGATAGTCCACCAAACCCTAATCTTTCAATATTGACTCATGAAGTATAAGGAACTTTCTAAACTTACCAACCTCAAGTAGTCTTAGAGGAACCAGTTTTAGACTATACTCACCGACTTACAACGTATACAACTGATGACTTTTTACACTTATGACTACAAAACAACAAATATTTTTATTAGGACTGTCTTCTGTATTTTTTCATGTTGTCTCTTTTGTACTTTACTTTTGTATTTGTTGCTTGTTTTTTACTTTATCATGATAAATTAATTGTTCCATTTAGATGAAAGATTAAAAAAATCTTGCTCATGAGATATGTTTACTGACAATATCTGCACAAGTTAAGAAAAAAATAATGTATGTTTAAAGATAATGTGTTCCGAGTCGTAGTGAAATAATTATATTTAATAAAGATAATGTATTAAACATTAGAAGACAGCATCTAGAGTTTGGGAGATTCTCAAGATTGATGTACATATTTATATGTATGTATACTGTACATGCCCAACTTATGTCCAAATTGACTTATGACTAATTGGTCAGAACAGAACCCAGTCGTAAGTTGCCAAGGAGATAAATAATCAATAAATCAATAAAGCTGAAAAGGAGAAGACAATAAAATGTGCTCCTCTCGCTAGTGAATACAAGAAGAATCCCTAGTTACCATTTGTTGAAGTAATACTCCTGACAATCACAGACGTAGGTTTCGGAATTAAATTAAATTGTTTTTAAATAAGGCTGCCAATTAAATGCAAAAAGTATAATACATACAATTCAAAAATCAGTCATCCTGTAAACATTCCAAATAGTTCAAACCACTTAAATATTCTATATACGAGGGTAAGTCAAAAAGTAAAGGCAAATTTTTAAAAAGGAACTTTTTATTGTGAAAACAAGATGACAAGTAACATCATTTCTCTACATAATCTCCCTCAACTTCTATGCACTTGGTCCATCTCTTGACAAGCTTCGTAATTCCGTCCTGGAAGAAGATTTGTGGCATCGTGCACAGCCACTCGCGCACCGCCTCCACAACCTCGTCATCCGACAAAAACTTGGATTCACGCAGGTGCTCCTTCATCGGACCAAAAAGGTGAAAATCACTTGGAGCTAGGTCAGGACTGTACGGCGGATGCTCCAGCAGCTCAAAACCAAGATCTTGAATGCACTGGATCGTTTTCCCCGCAGTATGAGGACGGGCATTGTCCTGAAGCAAAAGCACACCTTTTGAAAGTTTTCCTCGCCTCTTTGTTTTGATTTTGGGTTTCAGATCTCGCAGTAGCTCACAGTAGCTGTCACTATTCACTGTTTGACCTTTAGGAGTGTAATGAATTAGAAGTGGACCTTTCATATCCCAAAACATCATCAACTTTCCTGCAGAAACTTGTCTTTTGAACTTTTTTGCTGTAGGGGAGGATGGATGTTTCCACACCATACTCTGCCGCTTACTCTGTGGTTCGAAGTGATGGACCCACGTCTCATCAACGGTTACTATGCGACTGAGAAACTCTTCTCCTTCCTCTTCTAAACGCCTTAAATGTGATTTCAAAATTTCCAAACGTTTCTGTTTGTGCTGATCTGTCAGTCGATGTGGTACCCAACGAGCACACACTTTGCGATAATTTAGTGATTCGTGGATGATTGCAACTGCTGAACCGTGGCTAATGTTCAACGCATGCGCAATATCATCAATTTTGACACGACGATCATCATGAATCATTCGCTCAACTGTCTCGATGTTCTTGTCCGTCTTCAAAGTGGATGGCCTACCTGAACGCTCTTCATCGCAGATAGATACACGACCATTTTTAAAGCGATTTATCCACTCATAAATTTTGCGTTCACTAAGACAGCTCTCACCGTACTGCTGCTGCATTCTGCGAATAATCTCCGCAGGTTTAGTCCCTTCAGAGTGCAGAAAACGTACCACTCCCCTCATTTCTTCCTTGGTGCACACGGACAACGGGGCACTCATAATAAATTGCCCTGAAATCACTACGAATGGAGCTGAGCACTGAAACAACACAGCTAAAGAACAAAAAAATTTGAGGTTATGATATGTCATTGTTCAGTCAGTGGTGCCATCCATTGCAGCAGGGAAAATAAAATTTGCCTTTACTTTTTGACTTACCCTGTAGATAGATAGATGATGCCACTGTGATAGATAATGGTGGCACCAGAATTTCAAAGGTGGGAGGGGTGAGAGTGGTCCACACTGTAAACATTTTTTGCTTGGAAATGATCTTATAACGGGGCTAAAGGGTAAACCAAATTTTAAATAATAAACCAGTCTTTGTACGGTTCAGTAACAGTCAGTGTAAGGTACGACTTGGGAAGGGCGACAAAGAATGCATGAGTCATCAGAAGCACGTGGCTGTGCGACGCAAAATTCACCACGTTTTTGTCAATGCGAACTGCTTTCCAATCAGTTGTGTTACTCATAACACAAAGTTTTTTTATGAGTAAAAACATAAAGTTTTTACCTTACAACCTGAACCGGTTTTCACTTTTAAAAAGGTTCAGGTTGTAAGGTAAAACTTTATGTTTTTACTCATAAAAAACTTTGTCTTCCGAGTCGTTAGTGAAATAGTTATATTTAGTTAAGTAACGGACACATCATGGACAACAAAATCCAAGAACAAACATATGGTAAGGTTAATATAACCAGTAAGTACCAGTGATTCTTATCTGTGTGGGACTTATAGGTTTTTAGGAGAGCAGTGAAAAATTTATTAAATATTTATAACTCTCTTTTTAAAATAATGATTTTTTTTTTGCTTTTATTTACTTTGTTTTAAAATTAATACTGTCTTGTACTAGTAATATAAATACTCAAATGTAAGATCAGGTTCATACTGAAAACATAACCAGCTTTATATACAGGAATGTAAATTATTCAATCTGCAAATAAGACCATTGTCTTAAAATTCACATTAATGGTTACTATTTTACTTAACTATCAAGTATTTTTGGTTTATGTGTGTGTGTAAACTAAGGTTCCATTCTGGGATATTTATGGAGCCAGGACTAAGAGTCAACAACTTAAGCTTACTGGTCTCTGTCAGTTAAAAAGTCCAGAAAATTCCTATCTATTTGCACTTCACACAAAAATTTTAGGGAACTCACAAATTACCTTGATATACTTTCATAATTTGTATTATGTTATAGCCCACAATGATGTTTTGCAAACTAATTTATTTTGCAAAATGAATTGAACAAAGCAAAACTACCTAAATTAATTTATCTGATTGTTATTTTGGTGATATTTTATTTTTTAACTACAGTATTTCTAAAAAATATGTTTTAAATTCGATTAATTATCTGTGCCTAACCTTTCTCTTTTTTGTACACTAAAGGAATTTGTATAACTACAGTAAAACCCTGTTGTGATGCTCCTGCTTCTTTTGCTATCTTGTAAAATATGTGCTTTTTGTCCAATCTCTGTACATCTCGTATGAGAAACCCCTTACAAAATACCCCATTTCTGTGCTCAAATCACACATAATATGTTTTTCTTTCATTACAATTTTCATTAAATTTTTATAACTAATATCTGAAACAGCTACTACAGCAATGTGTTGGACTCATTTGAGTTCTCACCACCTCAAATGCATTGACTTTTAAGCTAATTCCAGAGCATTTTGTAAAGCAAAGCAAAAAACTCGTGGTGGAAAATTAAACAAAGAAAGTATAATAGTGTTTGTTGCTGAAAATTGTGATGGTTCTTAAAAACTGTTTCCTGTTGTGTTGCTAGAGTTTGCCATATAGACCTTCCAACATAGAATGAAATAATAATGTTATTATTATTATTATCTGACAAGTGACATGTATAACAAATAGAATTTTAATAATATATGATTTCCAAAAACACTGGGTATGCTTAAATTATTGCAATTTCAAAGTTGGGAACTATGTAGGTTTGTGAACAACAATGAATATCTGTTTTTCAGATATTTCAACTACAGCTCAAGTGGTCATGGTCATCTTAATGTCGCTGCCAGTGAGGTTGCAGTATTTCACCTACTGTGGTCAAGTGAGAACCTGTCTGGCAAAGGTGGAGTCATTATATTAATTTTATTGGTACAGGGCAGACTTGCCTAATTTCACAGTATTCCTAATTTTGCAGCATTTTGCATATTGATGTACTGTAAAGTTAGGAATGGTAATATGTGACATTTTAAATAATGACTGGAGAGCGCAGCACTTGCTTTATAATCTGGAACCATTACCAACCACTGTTCATCAACAGTTGAGTCTAGGCTTTTGTAGCGAGAAGACGTCTGCACCTGTTTTCTGTAATTTTCTTCCAATTTTGTAAAGTATGTTGTTTTTATTTGCTGTACCCTCCTAACGAATTCTTTAGTAAAAAACTATATGTTCACAAAAGACTAAGCTTTCGAAAGATATCAATATATAATTAGACTTTTTTTTTAATGTGTTTTTTTTATCTATCCCCGGTCATTGAACTATTAGTTACAGAGGCTCAAGTTGGGTGGTCATAGTGAATCAGCTGTTCTAGTGTTACACAGTTTTCAAGCCACAACAGTGTTTTCCAAGCACGTTTCCATCCCACACAACCAAATTACTTCAGCCTCTAGATGTAGCAGTTTTTGGCCTAATGAAATCTCTGTGGAAGAAGGAAGTAAAGAAGTTACTGCAAAACTGTGGTTACTAACCTTCCAGAAAAGATTTTACGGACAAGTTTTCCTCAATTCCATTACAATGGCAAACATCTGCAGTGGCTTCAGGAAGACTGGAATATTTTCCTATAATAAAGACACAATTTCAGATGAGGACCTGAAAATTTCAGAACCTCTTGTTTCTTCTATGCTTGCTCATGATAATACAATGAAGATAAATAGATGAAGAAAGTGAACCCAAAGAAAACAGCACCGTCTACTTTAACATTAAGTCCGTAATTGCTGCTTCCAAAGCCAATTGAGAAATTGCAAAAATGCAGAAGTAATGCAGCAGTTGCAGGACTTTTTGAAAACAGTAGGTCTACTGATAATCAACCTTCAACTTGAGGCGTCCAAGTTGTGAAAAAGCGGTCGTCAAAGATGCCGAAACGTAGAGATGACATTCAGGGGCGGATTTAACATTTTGTCGCCCGTAGGCAGTATAAATTTGCCCCCTCCCACAAATCTCTGTTGGGGGGGGGCATCATTATATTCCCTCTTTGGTTTTACAGTCCGCACTAGTGTTCTGTTTAAATCCAAACTTTGCTACATAATCGCGTGTGCTCTCGTTCATTTGCCAATTAATAGGATCAGAATCTAGACCTTCCCTACCTGATTTGATGACATTTCATCATGATTTTTGATGTGAACTGGCTCTTCGTTCTTCAAAAATGAAGGTTTCTCCACAACGGACCTCTCTGGCTGAACTGTGTGAACAGTATCTTCACCTTCACTGCTATCACAGTTATTGTCGGTATCACTAGAATGTCTCGATTCCTTAAATATTAGCTTGCCTCGGTTTCTGGAACCAACCTACAATTCGGTATTACATTGACAGATCTACATTTCTCACTTTGATCTGGATTGCCAACATCTAAAATCTCTCGGATGATCAACGCCAAATATTTCAACGGTTGAAAACATAAACATTCGCCCGTATTTCTTTTGGGTGAAAAACGATAACTGCGTTATAGTTACAAATTAAGTGAAGATAATTTTTATATTCGTGTGTGCTTAATTCAACTGGCTTTTATACTTGTAAATTTGTTTGAATCCAAAAATATCATTTCTTAACTCAAATTTTGCCGCACCCCAAAATTTGCTGCCCCAGGCAAGTGTGCCTAGTCTGCCTGTGTGTAAATCTGCCCCTGATGACATTTGTTCTTTTCGTGGTGTGGCGTACAAATGGGACACAAAAGGAGGAAACAGGATTCAGTGTGTACAATGTCTTTGCTGATTTCATTATATGTGCCAAAATTAAAAAAAATATGAACCAAATTTTAAGTGTAAAATGTGTATTACTGAGAACGGGTTAGACTAAAGACAAAATAAAAAAAATTAAAACTTTCATTAACACTTTTAATTTGACTATGGATTAAAGTATAATTTTTAATTATTTTTATAATCAAATTAATTATATTATTAAATAGTCTGCAGTCTAGTTCGGTTTAGTTTTAATAATTTCCATTAATTTGTAATTTTAATGTTAGCTTTGTAATTACATTTGTGAAGTTATTTTAAAAATTGTAAAAATTTTTTTTTTTAATTATTTTATAGAAGAATATAACTTTTTATTATGTCTATTATTTATACTGTGTTTTAAACAATATTATGTTACAAAATATATGTATTATTAAATATAGAACTTATGGTGCGAAATAAGGAACACTTTTGTTAAGAAAACGTGTTTTTATTAACTCATATATACACAGTTTTTGTCATATATGTGAAATTACTGCAAAATTAGGCACGTTTGCCCTATGTCAACTTCTGACTGGTCAAGGGAGTGGTCAATCTAACTGCTTATGTGTCCAACTTGGAATCAATAATCTATACTACCCCATGCTGCACAGAACATGTATGGTAGGGTCAATGCAAATAAATCATTCTGAGATAAGATCAGCGATCAGATTTACCAGGACTACTACCATTGCTCTTAAAATGTGCAGAAGAAAAACAGAAATTGGTCCATTGATCTACAGCAGTTGGCAACTTTTGTGTACTGTTCTACTGCATAATATACAATGTCACTTGCCACACCAATAAGAACCAACATAAAACAAATTAAAGACATACTTAAAAAAAACATACATATTTTAACAACAGAACCTAGGGGGACTCCACTAACTACAGAAACAAAATAATTTGGCCCTTTAACTATCCAGATTAGAAGTTAATGAAGTACACATGGTTTCTGACAAATGTAATGTAATTATTAATCAACTTGAGCAAATACAAAATTCAAAATGAATGTTAACATATTTGTTTTATTTACATTCTGAAGAAATTACACTAAAATTATGGGTCACAGTTTTTGAGAAATTAACATGTGTTTTTAAATTTGTAGTCTGTATGTCAAGTAAGACTAGTGCAGATCTTAGATGAGTGGAGGTGAGTGGTGTTAGAGGCCCAGGCTGTACATGGTGTGTAGCACCGAGGATCATCATCATGTCAAGGGTTCCTTGTTCCTGCTTTTCTCTGGTTAATGTTCATTGTCAGATTTGAACTTGGCCCTTTCAACACCACACAAGCTTCTGGATGAACTATTAGAGACATACAGCTATGATGAACATTAAACATGAATAGTTATGATTCCTTATATACTTTAGTTTTTAAAAATCCAATTTTGAAGAATACATTAATACTGGTTTTAGTATCCCAGTAAAAATCATGCAGTATACCACACTTAGTAATAGTGCAGAAGATTGGCAGCCGGTGTACTACAGTTAAACATTTCTAAAATTTAGTCCACAGAAAGGTTTGGTTAAATTTGATTTCAGTGCAGGATCATAAATTAACTACATTTTACTGATTAGTTATACTATTGAATTTCCACTGCTACCAGTTACCATTGTTAAGATTAAACAATGTTGACAGCACTCTAATTTTTATTTGGTGCTTTGTAAGGTTGTGCGTTATGGAGCCTACTGAATCATGTTCTCTGTTAAAGAGAATTATCAATAATTGTTTGTTCCATCACCATTTTTGAAAAGCAGCATTATGTTAGAGTCCTGTGCAAGTTCATGACTTTCAACAACTTAAGGAGATGTAATGGCTTATGTTTCAATGAGCTTGTATTATTACTTTATAATAAGCTCTATACAGTATAATTGTGTATTAGTATAATCAATTAACTATATTTTTGTATAATGAAGAAAGTTGTGTTAGTGGTTATAATCACAAACAGAATTATCACTGTTGCACACCACTATAGAAAAATTATTCCGATTAGCGCTTTCAAGCTTCTCAGCTCATCGTCAGATTGGAATTGACCAGCAGATGTAACCCAAATCCTTCACACCTCCATCTCCACCCCCACTGACCACACACAACAAGCTATAATTCAACTGTCCCCCTTCTGGACAGTTACATATTTTCCTAGCACATTCCTTGTGTTTATGTGTTGTGTGTTTGTGTGTGTGCACGTGCATGTGTGTGTGTACATTCCTTTTAAACCTCCCGCTGTACCGCCTTTCTCATTCACACTTGTGGGCATGGTCACTCACCCTTATTTTAAAAACATCCAATTAGTCCTATGCAATTTAATTCTTAATCTTATCTATCCATCTTCTATCTTTTACTTTTTAATTATATTATAAAATATTTCTTCATTACCAAATTTAGTTTTAGTGTTCATTAAATTGTCTAGCCCTTTTTATCTTTCCTTCAATATTTCTAACTCCTCCCTAAGCTTCCTTTCAACTGTGTTACTACTACTACTTTTACAATTTCATACTCTTTTCCAAAGAATTAACAAACCTATGGTTCTCTTCTATGAAATGTCTTGCATATAATGAATTCATTGTTCTATTACCTTCTCCACGTTTGTGGTCAGACAACCTGCATACGAATTTCCATCCTGTCTCACCTAGGTACACTTTGTTGCAGTCTTTACATTTTAATTTATAAATTCCGCTTCTCTGTAATACTAGGATTTTTTCTATATGTTTATTCCTTATCTTATCAATATCAAATGTGAAACGGTATTAGATACCGTCAATTTGATACAACATATATTTGATACCGTTTATTTGGTACAACAAGATAAATTAATTGTGTGTGTGTGTGTGTGTGTGTGTGTGTGTGTGTGTGTGTGTGTGTGTGTGTGTGTGTGTGTGTGTGTGTGAGAGGGGGGGAACAAACTATCTCAACTCCCTTACACATGCACATACACACATTCACTAGATTAATTGATCTCGTTGTGTTTGATATTTCTCATGTGTATGTACACGACAGGTTCTGATGATGACAATAAATATTGCCGAAACATCAACACAAATAATGTAAAGTTGTATTTGAAATATCTACTGGGTTGTTTGGTCATGGTCCAAGGTTTACATTAAAACCAAATGTTTCAGCAGAACCACTGGCTGCCATCTTCAGTGGATATTCAAGTCAACCTAACACAGGGTGTCATACGTCAGGCCAGGCTCACAGTACTGTGGTGAAGGCTAAAAATGTCCCGCAATGCTACCTGTACTTATAAATTCATTAAGTCCCACGTACTGGTAAAAATTGCATCATCACCAATCATAATAAAGAAGGTGTATGTGAGGCTTGCATCGCGCTCTGCCATAAAGTACTTAATGAAATGCTTTTGCCCCGCCAATTCATACCAATTGCAGCATGCTTCTGAATCAAGATGGACTCCATATGAAGGAAAGGGAAGTACGCACTCACCGCTGACAAGAGCCTCGTCTCATCGAAGAGGATCCGATGGTCGGCATTGGCAAGCGTGTGTTTGGCTACAGGAGACTTTGCCAGCTGTCCCAATCTATAGTAACGGCTACGTTCACCCACATGTGTGCAGACGGTGCACTTCGTGGTTCCAATGTACACCTGGCCGCACGAGCAGCACTCTGTACACTCCACACGACAACAGCGGGTCTTGGATGTCCTTCGCCGGCCCCAAAAACTGGTGGATCTTTCTTGTCGGCTTGAATATTGGTCTCATGCCATGCCGACTGAGCAGCCTACCAATGGGGTCCATCACCCCATGGACGTAGGGCACCACTGTGGAACCAACAGTCTCCCATGACACCAACTCTGGCCTGGCTGTTCTTCTCTGCCAGACCACTTGTCTCACCTCCCCAACGGAATAGCCATTGGCCTGCAGCGCTAGTTAAAGGTGGGCTCCTTGTCAAGTTACCAGGGCTTGCATATCCTCGTAGCCCGGTCCACCAAGGTCTTCAACACCACATTCTTCTGGCTTGGATGGTGGTTCGACTGTTTATGGAGACAGCGGTTGGTGTGTGTCAGTTTTCTATAAACTTTATGTCCCAGGCTGCCATCAGTCCTTCTAAGGACCAGAATGTCCAGAAAAGCCAACTGATTGTCCGTCTCCCTCTCCACGGTGAACTGTATCCATGGGTGAACCTGATTGAGGTGTGCCAGGAACTTCCCAAGCTCCTCCTCTCCATGGCTTCACACTACAAAGGTGTCATCAACGTACCGGAACCAGCATCTCGGCTTCAGCGGGGAAGATGAAATTGGCCGCTGCTCGAACCTTTCCATATAAAAGTTCGCCACCACATGACTGAGTGGACTACCCATGGCCACACCATCAATTGTTTCAAAGAATTATCCGCCGTACTGGAAATAGGTTGTTTTAGAACATGCCGGAAGAGCGCTGTTATGTCTGCCAGAAATAAGTCCGCTAAGTGGCTGAGGACACATGTAAAGTTGTGTTATATTTATTGACTGATCCTCACTAAACCCCATTGTTAAAATTTATTATCAATGATCAGTACTAAATTATCATTACTAAACTATGTTTTTGTATAGATATTTTTAAAAAATAAAACCAAGTTTGCCAAGAAAGTTTAAATATAATTTTCTCTCAATACTGTTTTTGATTACATCAGTGGCAGACAGTGATCCTTGAAGCCCAGAATGGTTGTAAACCAGAACAAAACCACCAGCACTCCAGACCCTCTGGCCAGAGAATCAACATCAAAGTTCCTATGGGTGTTCTTCTACCTTTTGATGGAAGCATTGGACTTAAAACCTACTGACCAGTAGGTTCCCCTCTGCTATCATACAGCATAAATTCCTCCCATGGATAGCAGTCTACTGGCAGGGTACAGGGATACTGGCAGGGAAGTATGCTTTATAGTCATTGCTCAAAATATTACAGGGTACACCGTGGCTTGCCCACTGAGCATCACTAGACTATAGTACAGCACCTTCACAGCTGCTTGCCAAGAATACAACAATCCTGGCCCTACCTTACACAGACGTACATACTTCATCTGAACACATCAACTCTAAAACATTTAAAGTGCTGGAGATACCTACACCAATGATGAGGTGGTAAGCATCACATGGCATTTTCAGGCACCAGAGAGCCACCAATGATAGCAGTGATGGCTCTCTGTCCCTTTACACCCACGGGAAGATGCCAGAGTCTGGTCCAGGTTTTAAATAGCACAAATTTGTATTTACTGAGGCCTGAAAAGAAGCAGATTGCACCAGGAATGGACTGAACATCTGAAAAATTATAGGACAGACTTTTAAGATGGGATACAGCAAAGTGATTTCTTAAGGCTGTATGTTGCACCTCAGTCTTCTGCTATTCCACACTGTTATTCATAACGCGCAAAGTGTGACTACAGATTCAGTAATAAAAAATAGAGCCTGTTACTTTTAGTTGTTTATTTTTTAATATTTTTCTAAATTTTATTGGGGAGGCTTAGCCTCTCTTGCCTCCCCTGATGAGCCGCCACTGCCTTGTATAGCTTTTTGACTGTCCTGATGCTTTCCATTCTCAGGACACAACCTAGCCACTTTAATCTTTGTATCTTAATGAAGGAGGTAATGCTGAGATAATCATATGTTGTATACAATTCTGTTTTTTCTCTGCTGTCATATCTCATTTTCACTTGTTAGGCATATAATCCTCCTAAGCAATTTTGTTTTGAATCTGCCAGCAGCTCCATTGCTAACCCATTAAGGGTTAGGTTTCACTGGCATATGTCATGACTGGTCTAATTAAGGTCTTATACAACCTGTTGTTGATTGGCTTACTAACCTACTCTTTAAGATTTTATTCAGTGCAACGTACATTCTGTTCCTGGCTGCAATTCTTACCCGTATTTCCTCCTTTCCATCAAGGCCTTCACTGTCAGCAGAACCAAAGTATTGGAAACTAGAGACTGATCCAAAACAGTAATCACCAAATACATAATGCTCATAATGCTGCTAATACATACAAATAGTTAATACAGTTTTAACAGTAGTCTGTATTAAACAAACTGTATTAAATAAACAAAGTCGACATTCAGTGTTTGCAGAAATATGATTAAAATTTAAAGTTTTTTACCTTAATCCGTCTATGTGACCGCTTAATTTTGTCTTCTTTGTCTTTTTACGCATTTCGGATTATGTTAATCCATCATCAGAGATTAAAAAATTCGTCGGTTAAGACTTTGTTAAAACATTAAAAGTTACACTAAAAGACATTTAAGTATATATTCCACAAACACAGCGACGTACGCGGATGTGAGTGCGCACTCAATACTGATTAGGAGAAATATGTATAGATGATGATGTCATAGATATGTATCAGAAATATGATACAGATGAAGAGAGTAAAACCTCTAAAAGGATGCAAAGGACACCAAAAGGATTTTACTTCCATATTCCTTAAGGAATGGAAGTATGGTGATGGCAAAAAAAATCGTGTTCGAGATTATTGCAGATTCTGATTCTACTACGCTCAAAACATGAAAAAAAGTCGTTTTCCGAAATGTGTGTGTGTGTGTGTGTGTGTGTGTGTGTGTGTGTGTGTGTGTGTGTGTGTGTGTGTGTGTGTGTGTGTGTGTGTGTGTGTGTGTGTAGATTTTTTTTCTATGGCAAACGATAACTGCCGCAAATTCAAACAGAATCAAATAATTTTTTGCATACAGCCCTGATTTGTAGAGTATTCGCGACCTATTGTTTTTGGTGAAGATCGGTTGAGGGAAAGGGGTAGTTTACCTGCAACGGTTTTTTTTATCAAGGGAAATTTTTTTTTTTGGCAAACGATAACAGCCGCAAATTCAAACAGAATTAAATAATGTTTCGTATAAAGCCCTGAATTGTAGAGTTCTCAAGACCTATTGTTTTTGGTGAAGATCGGTTAAGGGAAAGGGGTAGTTTACCTGTAACGTTTTATGTCTTAACAAGGGTATTTCCTATGGCAAACGATAACACCCGCAAATTCAAACAGAATCAAACGATTATTTGCATACAGCCCTAAATTGTAGAGTTCTCAAGACCTATTGTTTTTGGTGAAGATCGGTTGAGGGAAAGGGGTAGTTTACCGGCAACGTTTTTTTAACAAGGGTATTTTCTATGGCAAACGATAACAGCCGCAAATTCAAACAGAATCAAATAATGTTTTGCATACAGCCCTGATTTGTAGAGTACTCAAGACATATTGTTTTTGGTGAAGATCGGTTGAGGGAAAGGGGTAGTTTACCTGCAACGTTTTTTTATCAAGCGTATTTTCTATGGCAAACGATAACTGCCGCAAATTCAAACAGAATCAAATAATTTTTTGCATACGTCCCTGAATTGTAGAGGTCTCAAGGACTTTCGATTTTGGTGAAGATCGGTTAAGGGGAAGGGGTAGTTTACCTGCAACCTTTTACGTTTTAACAAGAGTAAAGTACTAGAAAATTTATTTAAACTTTTTCAAACAATGGTAATTGTTAAAAATAAAATAATTTTGTTGCCAGGCAATAAAATTAAAATTTTTTCATTTTAATGTAAATCATGTATAAGAGAAAATATATCGCGCTTGGCAGGCGATATTAAGATTTAAATATAAATCTTAGAATATGGAAGTCATGTATGGTTCTCCATACCGATTTTTTACATTTGTATTGAATTGCCTGATGCCAAATTCTGACAAAATGTTCTGATTTGAGGAACCATGCCACAAACAAATCTGTAGATCCAAAATCCTATCAATGCTACCATTTTAATAACAACATAAAACATTTCCTTAGCCACTGCATGTCAAAACTGTAATGTACATGTTGTCCACTTTGTAACTAAACTATAGAAAACAAGTATTTGCAGTTTTGAATGTGGCCCTTGAATTATGTCCTTAATGCTGTTGTCACAAACATGTGAATGGACTTTCATTTCATAAAAACATAAAATCACATATGAGGGGGTGAGAAGCCAAGGAGTACAAGTGACAATTTCATCATTTTGTGAAAACGTAGTTTAAAGTTAAATCATTTTGATAAATTCCCTGAAACGTTTTTAGTCTGTATAATTCTTATATTATGGTTCTACTGTATATCCCTTGAATATTCAGCAATATACTTTTGAAAAAAAAAAATTCCATACGCCTGTTATCATTGTATAATGATAACATGTGTCACTTGTACCCCTTGGCTTCCAAAGGTAAATAAGTAGTAGTGATAAATCAGAGTACAGAATGCCAAACAAGAAGTTTATTGTACAAATTAAGTCCTAATTATTCAGAGTCGCTGTCCAAAATAAGGTCTCCTCCTTCTTCCAAAGCTTCATGGTCATCATCATCATCATCAGGCTCAGCCTCTGCCACTCTTCTACGTGGCTGTTGTCCTGCTTGACGAACTTGTAATGTATTGTAGAAAAGATGGTTGGACGGAGGAATAAACTGAAGCAACTCTTGCAAGTCCTTGTACTTGTTTGCCTTTATTCCTGGAGCATCAATTTTGGGTGGGAGCTCGGCTACAAGTGATCACGGTCTTCCTATTACGGGCTTAGGCTTCATGGTGTACACAGAGAAAGGCATGTCAGGATTGAATGTTGTCTTGTAGAACAGTGAGAAGGGATCTGACTTTTTAAACCTTAGCCATTGCATTTTTCGGATACCTTTGACTGTTTTGACATAGTGTTCTTCTAAAGAGTCTAAGGAGATGAACTCCTCATTTTGCATGCTGGCCACCAAAAATCTCTTTGACGATTTAGCAACAACTTGCATCCAATCTTGGGGCACAAAAATACCTCTACCTGATAGTCTGCGGGTTCGTTCAATGACACCAAAGTTTTTGTCGCATTCGTTGTAGGAGTGCCCAGAGAGAAGGTACTTATGATCTACCTGTTCAATATACACATATTTTAACACAGGTTTTAACTATAAACAACCAGAACTTGACCGTGTACCGACATTTGTTTTGGCCCCCTGCATTGTCACTAAACATAGTTATTTTTTCAACAGTCGCTGGAAGAGTGTTGATAAATTTCAACAAGCAAGACAGCATCTACTCAAAACCTCTGGCGGCCTGGCCCTCATGCCTCATGTACATGGAGGCATTGCCAGTCCCCAGGTTGTGTACGCAAAAGTTGTATGTCCACAGCTGTCGTGAGTAATAAACTTTTGAGCAAATCAAAACAGGTGATGGAAGCATTTTCTGTAGGTCGAAGCAAATTGCTACGTGAGTATCATCATTTTTTAACCTCTTCCTGGACTTCCACTATCTGCTTCCTAGCACTTTCTGCTCTGCGTAAATGTAACTCTTTTTCAAATCGGGCTGCTTCTTTCTCATGTGGCAGTCCATTAGTTATGGAGTTCTGCAGTCTGTCACGTGTAACACATGTATCCGTGTGGGGTTTGTGGAAGCATAAGTTAAAATGCGTGTTGAAAATATAGCGGTAATAGCTTTCTTTTACTGGTTCAACTTGCCTTTCTTGGCAAAACTCCTTGTAAAGGGTATACATCTTACTTATGTTTAAGTGACTACTCAAGTATTTACTATTAGGTGCTTGGGTATGGGAGTAGTGGCTACTGTATTTGGGAAAAGATTGGATGTGCTCTTTTGCACATTCAACTTCTACATCACAAAGTTTGTTTCCAGGAAGTCTACGTCCTCTGTTATCTCTAGGAGAAATACCTGTGGTGGAATTTTTTTTCTTATTAATAACGTTTGTTATTCTTTTGTTTGAGACATCCAGAGTAGAAAGAAAAAACTGCTTGCAAACTCTTTTTTCAAGTAACTGATATTGACAACTGAGAGACTTTGAGCCTTTTCCCTCTTTTTTCTTCCTAGCGGGTTCCTCAACTGTCAGACATGAGTTCAAATAGGATGATTGGAGATCCCAATTCCCAAGCTCCCAGTAATGTTTGAAAACGTCTTGTCTTTGCTCTTCAACAAAATTGACATTACACTGAAATCTATATTGATGGATGCATTCCCTTACCTGCCTTTCTCCGTGTTGCTGCCCTTTTCTATCAACGTATGCTTTACCCCCATTGGGATTTTTCCTGGCGAGATTTATTTTCTATAAATGGTCCCTTCGTGTTTTTTTCTGGCCAGGATGTTTGGCTCTCTTTGGCGGTGGCTCGTCTTGTTCCGCATCTGAAAAAATAAACAGGTAGGTAAGTACAAAAGGTCAGTGTTATGTTGGTACGCTGATCTAGTACAAATAGATTTATTTTAGTTTTAGTTAGGTTAGTTTAGTTTTAGCTAGGTTAGTTTAGTTTGTTAGATTAGTTTTAAAAAATGTTTGGTTAGACAAATATGTAATTAGTTTGTATTTCTTACTAATAAGATGTTTAAACGCAATAGTCCTACCTTCATTATTATGAGATTCTTCGGCATTATCGTTGATCTCGTAGGTCGGATCTTCATCCATGTCATCTTCATTATTCTGAGATTCCTCGGCATCATCGTTGATGTTGTACGTTGGATCTTCATCAGTGTTATCGTCTGTAAAAAAAACAAGCCTATAAGAAACTAAAGAAAAAATTAGCTAAGCAATTAAAATTCACAATAAACATAACTTTGTAATATATTCCTTAATGAGACGTATGAATAGTCAACCAAAACTCTGTAAAAATGTAAACACTTACCTCCAAGGAGGTTAGGAAGAGAATCATCAGTATTACTGTTGGTCATTATTGTAGGAAATTGTCAAGTCCAACTGTTAAAAGTGTGCAAATAACTTCTTCGAAGACACTGTCAGTAGGCTATACTGAACAAAACAGCTTAGAATATTGTTGCTTTAAACAGATTAAATTGGAAAACACAGTAGGTGATGCAACAATTGTAAACGTGGAAAGCATAAAGTTTGGTGCACAAGGGGTACAAGTGTCACTTGTTCCCATTGGCCTCCAAACAAAACAGCTGATTCTTGAAGTAGTTGATTCTGTCGCCGCTAGATCTCAGCACATGACAGACATTTACTTGCATCCCTTTGCCACCAACATTTCATATACCGGTATGTATTAACTATCCATAACCGCACTTAACTCTATTTTTTTTTAAAAGTCACTTGTACCTCTTGGCTTCTCATCCCCTCATATACAGTAAAACCCTGGTTAACTGAACTCAGCCTATCCGAAACCCAGGTTAGCTGAAACAGTGTCAGAAGAAAAATTACAACAAATGAAAACAATAAAAGCTGGAATCAGTTTTTACCAGCAAACATTACAAATTTAATTCAACCTATGGATCAAGGTATGCTGGAATCCTTCAAGCACTATTATCGAGGTTTTCTTTTAAGACATATTTTGGAAGAGTCTGAGACTCACAACAAAAACATATCAGACTCATTTAAATAATTAACATGAAACATGTAATTTATTGGTGCGCACAGTATTGGGAGAAGATTACAGATTCCACTTGAAATACGGTATGGAACAAATTGTATGATGGACTTGAGTATGAAAAAGAAGAGGAAAATTATGAAAACTTGGTAGAAATGGCTAAAGGAATTCCAGGGTGTAAAGAAATAGAAGGAAATGAAATTAATGAATGGCTAGAGGCAGATGGTGTGGAACTAGAATTGACTGACCAAGAAATTGTGGAAGCTGTGATAAGACCAGAGCCTGAAGCAGACTGCACAGACCAGGATGTTCTGACACAGACACAGAACATGTGACAGCAGACGACGGATTTAAAGCTTTAGAGGCAAGAATATTTTCTTATTTTTATTAATTAATTAATTTGTCTGCCTTATTAATGCATGACAGATTCAATATAGCTTATTTTTTATAGGTAGCTTTACATATCATGAAGCAGGTTGAGCAAGCAACACCATCAGACATCTTACTTTTAAAGAGATGGAGTGACACTGTAGTGTCCAAACACTGTGAAGAAACTGTTTAGAAAAAATTATGGACTTTTTTATATAAAACTACGTAATTCTGAACATATATTACAATGTATTGGATGTTATAATTTGAACTTTTATAATTATATGTTTTACTAATAATTTTATGTTTTTTATGCCTTAATAAATGGAAATAGACTCCATGGATTATCCGAAAAAATGTGTTATCCAAAATGGTTCCGCCCCTTTAGTTTGGTTAAAATGGGTTTGATAATAATTTCATACGCCTTTATGAAATAACAGTGAATCCTGTTATTTGCTAACACTATCGGGTTATTCAGCCATGGTTTACTGTAAAACCAATGACTCTACTACTCCATGATGTTTCAACAGCTTAAGTGGTCATTATCTTTAGAGGAGGGACTTAGGCATAATGGTTGTTGTCCAAAAAATTCAGGTAACAAAGAATCTTTAGGGGATATCTGTCCTCAAGCCATCCAGCTTCCACCATCAACATGTCAGGCAGTAACAGAGACACTGATTTTAAAATTGAATCATGGCCAAGTACCCTTAAAGTTTTACCAAATAACGCACATCTTTCTCACAGCTGTTTATACATTTACCTAGGCTTTCAAAATACTGAAACTTAACTCAGTGAAGACTAGAACTGGGTAAGGCTATATTATATTATAATTTTTCTAGGTAGTGCATATTTAAATTGTGCACAAAGTTCAGTTCTTTCTTGGAAGTCTGTCCACTGGTGACTAGTTCGCTCATTTTCCTTTGATAACAAATTTTTGTTGGCAATTTATAACACATATTCAAATTTGTTTAATCTGGCCTCCAAAACAGTTATTTCTGTCCTTCCAGAAGTTAATTCCTACAACATGTTCTCATTTCTTTCTTTTAAAAATACATTTTCTTTTTTTGAAGTATGTGCACATCTTCAGCTTGTTCATATGTTGTAGCACTTTTGAAGTATTGTATTAGGATCGTATTAAACATTTAGAATCACATTGGGATTGTATTAGTTCATTGATGAATTCTCTTGTACTAAATTAATTCATTAGATGATTTCATTGTTTTTCTGTAGTAGATTCATCATTTTCTTCATTCGACTCTTCCAAAACTTTAAAAAGACTTTCTGTTATTTCTGAGTTTCCCATTTTTTAGCTTTGGCATATCTTTCTGAGATGACTGAAGAGACAATTGATGGGAACTGTTAATGATTTGAATTCTCTTATAATTTATAAATTTAGAAGTTCCACTCTTAGGTTGTGTGTAAAATCATCTTATGGAAAATAGACAGAGCAAATGAGAGAATAATTGATGCAAAAATCATTTGAATGTTTTTGGCAATTGTGTATCCACGCATTTGCAAGCTTTCCTCTTTTTGAAAGTGGTGGAATGAAATTCCTTTGTCTTTAGAATTTCTTTATTGTTACTGCATCTGGCTGTGACATGAAGTATCTTCAATTCACAAAAATATAATATACCAAAGGGCAAAATAAACATTAGACATAAGTTAGCAATGTTTACAGATAAACTGAAACAGAAATTGAAAACACTGTCTAAGAAGCATCAATCAATAGCTGACATTTGCACCAGTGATGTCACTGACTTCAGTTGGCCAGAAATGCTTAGTATATGCCAGAAACTCAGACATGCCTTCCATCATATTGTCTGTTATTAACTAAATTTATAATTATTTAATGTAGTATTGTAACTTGTATTAGGCCTACAAATTAAAAGGGAAAACACTAAGATCGAAGGATTGTGTAACAGAATAACATACTTGTCAATAAATTCAGTCAAGTATAGTTTTGTCGATGGCATAACTAATAAACTAAAAGGAGTGATATTAAGACACAATGATTGCATAACTGAGACATAGTGCCTACTTGAACTTTTAAGGGGTAATGTATATGTTGTTAGGGGTAACTTAAGAAATCTCAATTATTTATTTCTTTGACATAATTAGATTTGAATGGTTAAACATATAGAAAACATATAACATGTTATATACGTATGTTAGCCAAGACCCTTAACAGGTTGATGCAAACTTACACATAGGAAAGTGGCTAGGATTATTATATGTCATAACATGGGAGAATATGATATTACTATGAAGGAAAAACAAATGAAAGTAAAGCACACTGTTTATGATATAAATAGACTTATCCCTAATTGAATCCAAAATTCCTGGATTTCGTTGTCCATGACATATCCGTTGAGTAACTAATTATAAATATACACTACTGACTTGGATCAATAATTTTTTATTGATAAAAATGTTAAACTTTTACCTTATAGCCTGAACCAGTTTTTGTTTATTACAAGCTTCATCAGAGGCTGCCACTAGTGGTTTGCAAAGGTGGATTCGGTGGTGGAGTGTAGTGTCTTTGTGTGTTCAATGTATCTCTGTTTGAAGCTACGTCCTGTCTGGCCTATGTAGAATTTGTAACATCCTGAACAGTTTAGTTTGTATACACCATGTAAACCAAATGTGTTTTGTTCTTGTTCTTTGTGCGTGTTTGACAGTGTGAACACGCAAAGGCACTATATTCCACCATCGAATCCACCATTGCAAACCACCACATTGAGGCAAACCACGCATACACAACCATAAATAACAACATGGAAATTCTACACGTACACACAAAAGGCCGAAAACTACTGTAGACACTCTTGAACAACTAGAAATATACAAACACATAAAAACAACATCCTAAACGATCAGATACAATTGAAATCACACATATTATTTGACCACATCACACCATACACACACAACGTCGATCTTTCGAACGACGGCGCCGTCACCAAAAACAAGACGGACAGCGCTCCTAGCGGTAGCCCCTGATGAAGCTTGTAATAAGCGAAAACTGCTTCAGGCTGTAAGGTAAAAGTTTAACATTTTTACGAATAAAAAAATTAGTGATCCGAGTCAGTAGTGATATATTTATAATTAGTTAATACAATCTGAGTATGTATGTGAAGAAGAAGGAATATGGACAATATTATACAATGGCACTAGACATGAGTTCAGGCTAGAGTGAGACAAAGTTGTCTAAGTTGTCTCAAGCATTTTAGGCTACGATCTTTCACACTCCCAACCACAACAGATGGTCAACACTAATGGAGTAGGTCAAAGATCAACACCCGCTGATGGTCAAAATAACTACTCGGGTCTTATTACCAGTGAACTGGTTAAATATTCTTGTTGATTTTGTTTTTGTTTTCCATAGTTAAGAAATACAGCAAAACTTCTTTTACACGTTTCCCACTTATAAGTTTTTCACGCTTACTCATTTTTTCTCCAAGGTCCCGGCAAAATTCCTATATTTTCCATGTTATTTTATTTCGGTTATACGTTATTCGATTATTCGTTTTTTACACTTATACGATCAAATTCTTAAATCCCTAGAGATATGAAACTTCATTTATACGTTTTTTCTTAAATAACTCTTTTATTATGAATACATTTATTCTTTAATACGCTGAGTTCTGAAACTTCATTTACATGTTTATTCTGATTTACGTCGCGTATAACACAAAATTATTGTATGAATGCAGATATTTTGGAGTGACTGTACATTTTCAGCGATTTGTCAATTAGTGCCGTTCGGTTGAATTAGCAGTTGTTGAGTAGCATTTGAGCTAGCTTCGATTCCCAGAAACATAAGGTATTTGCTCACCATCACTTCGTCGACATCAGTTCGTTAGGTCTGTTAAAGACAACATCGTGAATGTAAAATGAGTGGAAGGAAGAGGAAGTGCGTTACGATCGCTGAGAAATTAAACATTTTGAAAGTAGAGAAGGAAAGCGGTAATAAGAAGCGATAGGCATCACCAAAGAGTTGGCAATTGCTCCGCCGACGTTAAATTCACTTGTGGCTGAAGCAACCGAAATTGAAGAAAGTTCTCGTCTGTTTGGTGTTTTTAGGAATAAGCGAACACGTAGTCAAGGAAGAAAATTTGAACGCCTGGAAAACTGTTTATTACAATGGTTCCAGCAGCACAGTGCGGAAGTACCCCTGTCAGCGGGTCAGTGATTTGCGAAAAAGCAAAAAAACCAAATGAACTGGCAGCCAGATTCGACGCCGAAGAGTTTCATGCGTCGACGGGCTGCTGCCTACATAAATTTAAGATAAGGCATGGCTTCAGCAGCAAAAGCGTGTTCGGTGAGATTAAAGAGTCTAGACGTTAATACAGCGCGTGAATGGAGAGAAACCCGTTTGAGGAAACTAACGTCTCGGTATGCCCCCAAAGACGTCGCGACGTGTTTAATGCCGATGAAACCTTTTTTTTTTTTAATTTACTTACTTCCTGACCGCACATTGGCATTCAAAGGAGGTAAATGCCATGGTGAAAAGCGGGGTAAACAACACGTGACAGTGCTGTTGTGCGTGAACAGTGACGGAAGTGAAAAACTGTAGGGAAGTTGAGAGGCCGCGGTGTTTTAAAAATGTTGCAACGTTCTTTACAAAATATGCTAACAACAATAAGTCATGGATCACGACAAAACTGAAGACTGGCTGCGAGGCGTGCATGCAAAAACGAGCGTAAAACATCGAAAAATCCTTCGGTTTGTGGACAGATGCACGGAACACCCTCCTGATACATCTGAAGAACTTGAGACTGAAATTTTTTTCCTGCAAATTGCACAAGCGAACTTCAACCGCTAGACTTGGGAATAATCAGCAATTTTAAATTGCGTTAGCGCAAGATGCTGGTATAGCATACCATCCATTGGAAAGAAGGATAAAATGAAAATTCAATTTTGAAGGTAAGATTTCTTCGTGATTTTATAATTTGTAACTAAGGACGTCAATACTGTTTCGTATGATTCTACGCGATGTTCTGCTGAAATTTCAAACGCATACTATTTCATAAATGATGAATAGATTGAAATGAAAAAAAGTATCAGTATGTTAAGAAAGATTAAACGTTTTTACACCAGGAGAGGAGTAAGGATTTTTTAAATGCTGGTATTCTTTTATGATGACACCCTGTATGTTCTACTGTGATTTTCTAGCATTACTCTAAAATTTACGCGTACAATTGATTTCTGTGTATACCAGGTATAGGGAATGCGGTAATACGCATGTAAATTACTTATAGGCGTAGGTCTACCTAAAGAAATTACAGTATTGGCCTATCAAAATTCTATTTTTGCACTTTGCTTTGGTCTCTTCTAACAGGCAATGCATTATGTCGCAGCTACATGGCAGAGAGTATCGCAACTCACTGTCCGCAACTGCTTCCACAAAGCTGGATTCGGGAATAGCGAATCCACAACATGTACGTCAACTTTGAGAAAAAGTTACTACGGAAGCCATGACTATATCGCAGATTGCTGATGCCATTCAGCAGGAAGTGGACGAAGAAGATGATGGTGATGATAACAAAGAACCAACACATTTTTAGTTGACTTGTTAATACCACAGAGACAATTAAACACTTAGTAACGCGTATCCGACGAAACCCATATACGCGTTCCCTAGTTTCATGTATCCGACGAAATTATGACTCAGTTGTCAATATTTGAAGCCTGAGTTTGTTATCTACCCGCAGAAAAGAAAAAAACGGAAAGATTTGGGGGGGGGGAACGATTAGGGGAATATGGGGCATAACGGGGTAGTGGGGCAGAACGGGGTACAGCCTTTATTTTTTACAGACGGTGTGCAATCTGTTGGAATTTCTCATAACTACGTCAGTATAGTATTACCTATTACCACACAGAGATTAGCAGCCATTGTTGCTGTCTTTGTGTATGATTAAGGTGCTGCACCATATTTGCTTGTGTTTCTACAATATCGCGCACTTCTTCTAGCTCATGTAAGTAAGAGTGAGTTAATTAGAATTTATTTCCGTGTATACTGTATTATAACATGTTTCATACACTTCTAATCCTGATGTTTTCGTTAAGCTTCGTGAAAACTTTATCCTGTCACAACGCTATAACCTAAAAATGTAACTGTGGGGCAGAACGGGGTAGTACCCCATTCTGCCCCACGTATTTTCCATAGGTGTTTCATTAATAAAATGTAGGCTAATTGGTTTTTCGCGTTGTTTGTGTTTGTAGAATGGTGAGAGATTACAAAAGAAAGACGCAGAGGCAAGAGTGGTCGGCAGTTTCCATGCAAGAAGCTGTTCAAGCAGTAATAAATGGCTCAATGGGATACAAAAAGGCAGCTCTTCAGTTCAAAGTGCCACAAACAACTTTAGAGCGCCACGTTAAGAAAAAAAGAGATGATCCAGAGCATTCTGTGAAGAAATCTATGGGACGTTTCACTTGTGTTTTTAATGAAGCACAAGAATCCGAGCTTGTGGATTATTTAACTAAAATGGAGGCTCAACTCTTCGGTCTTACTATCAATGAACTTCGTGACCTTGCTTTCCAGCTAGCAGAGCGAAATAAATTGAATCATCCATTTGGTGAGAATGGAAAAGCTGGTGTAGACTGGGCAAGAGGATTTTTAACTCGCCACCCTAATTTAAGCATAAGAAGACCTGAGGCTACGTCTGCAGCTCGTGCGATGGGCTTCAATAAGGTTGCTGTAAAACAGTTCTTCAGCCATCTATCCTACGTAGTTGATACTTACCAGCTTACACCAGACAGGATTTATAACTGTGATGAAACAGGTCTAACTGTAAACCCTAAAGGGCATTCGAAGATAATAGCAAAAAGAGGCCGTAGACAGGTTGGCACAGTCACATCAGCCGAGAGGGGTCAAACTGTTACAGCTGAAATATGCTTTTCAGCTGCTGGAACCTACATCGCTCCAATGCTAATTTTTCCTAGAAAACGGATGCAGCAGGAATTTGAGACCGGACTTCCCCCAAGTGCGACTTCACAGGTCCATGAAACAGGATGGATGACCAAAGAACTTTTTTTAGTTTGGTTTGAAAAGTTCATATCTTTTACAGGAGCAAAAAAAGAGAAACCAATGCTACTACTCTTGGATGGGCATTCAACACACACGAAAAGTTTAGCACTAATTGATATGGCTCGTGCAAATGGAGTGATTCTCTTGTGTTTCCCTCCCCACTGTTCCCATAGACTCCAACCCCTTGACGTTGCATTTATGAAGCCCTTAAGTAAATACTATGAGGAGGAAGTCCGTAAATGGCTTAGATGCAATCCAGGAAAAGTGGTGACATTATTCCAGATCGCTTCTCTGTTTGGTACCGCCTATGTTCAAGCATCAACAATGATGACAGCCGTGAACGGGTTCCGGAAAACAGGCATATGGCCTGTTGATATGAATGTTTTTAATGATGCAGATTTTTTGCCTTCGGTAACTACAGACATCCAGCTCCCTACTGACATTGCTAATGAGGCTACAGTTTTAAATATACAGGCAGACCTGACCTCACCATCTCTGAGTAGTCCTGAAAAACTTAATATGCCGAGCTGTAGTAGGCCTAATTTCAAATGTGCCACCCCGGAAAACATTTTACCCATACCAAAAATTTCTCAGGAAAATAAACGTGTTTCAAAAAATCGTGGTAAAAGTACTATCTTAACATCATCACCATATAAAAATAAGCTACAGAGTGCTGAAAAAAATAAAAGTGGGGTCAAGAAACCAGTGAAAAGACGCCTTTTACTTTCTAAAAAAGCTCTGAAAAAATATCCAGATAAACAGAGAAACATATCACCTAAAAATGACAAAAACTATAACCTTAACAAACCAACTGTTTTCGTAACTCCTCAGTCATCTAATGAAGAAGTCGATAGCGAAGATGAGTGTCTCTACTGTCATGATTTTTCTGAAGAAGGTTGGATTAGATGTGTTTCTTGCCTAAAATGGGCTCACAACTCTTGCGCAGGAATCGAAAGTGAAGACGAGGATGTCACACACATTTGTGCTCTTTGTGAAACATGAAGTTCATTTAAGAAATATAGATTTTTGTTTTTTGACAATAATGCTTTTTGTATTTCATGACAGAATTTTATAAAAAGGAAGGTACCCCATTGTGCCCCACCAGCGGGGCAAAACGGGACAAATGACATGTATTTGTTTAATCTAAGATATATAGAATGTGTTTTTACCAAATTAAAATGTAATGATAATTTCTTGTACTTAATGTAATAATAAAAGTATTTATATTTAAAACAGAAAATTTTGAAACATTTATTATAAAATATTTGTGTTCAAACATTAAGTACCCCATCCTGCCCCACGTTCCCCTAATTATATCTTTGTAGTTTTTCTCTTTCCCTATATGTTTTGTTTTATAAATTTATATTGCATTATTATTCCAAATTGTAAATTATACGTAATTTCTATTCAGTACTACATCATTTAATTATACTATTTGTGTTCTATTTCACTTATACGGTTTTCACACTTATACGTTTTTTTCTTTGAAGTCCCCTGAAAAACGTATAAATGAAGCTTTACTGTATTTTGAATTCATGTTCAGTGATATCACTACCTCTTTCCTGGCAGCCACGAAACTTTCAGTTGCCACTTTTCTACGTGCACCACCACCTAAACTAGAAACGGATTTGAAAAAAAAATGTAAACAATTCTTATGCAAAACCAGTTTTAAGAAACGAAAAAATTTTATAATTATTTATTTATTAATGTTAATCTACATTCAATTTAAATAACAGAATTTACTTTGTATGGTAATGTAATACTGTATTGTTACACACCACAATGCAATTTTCCACATAGCTTAACACAAAATTACATGGTTACAGCCAAATTCGGCCACAATGCCGTAAATGCAGCATGTAAAATTAATATAATAACTGTACCGAAATAATATAAAAAAGATTTTGTCTGTAGTTTGGAGTACATAAAATGAAAGTACACCTGTTAGGATATTGTATTTTCCACTTTTCGTATTTTCGCGTTAAAACGATTGTCTAATATCGTACGATACTAACGAAAATAACTGGGTCTAATACTGTTTTCCGTATTCCCGTACAATTAGTGAAGTCACTTAAAACTAATTTCACATACAATTGTTAAATGTTTCACTCGTGGTTATAAAAATAAATAAACATTTAATTCTAAACATTATTTAATAGTAAACAAGCATTGGATTTATTTAGCGCTCATCAGCAATGCTACCAATAGTTTTGACCAAGGTAATAAGATTATGAACTAATCGCAAGATTTTGACTTTTTACTACACAAACTTAAAAGAATTATATGCTTTCGTAATAATCTTCGTATATTAAAAAAATTAATACTTTTTCTTCTACATTCAATTCATTTGTATAAATTTAAAAATTTATTTACTTAATCGGAAGTTTGCAGCTGTTTTTCGAAGTTGATTCATCTGTTATGGAATCAGCTGTCTATGATTAGGCTATGGAATGGGCAGTTGCTTGTGATAAGTGATGGTGAATGGTTGTGGTAGGCTTTATCATCAGGCCAGTGGTGTTTTCAGTTTTTAATAACTGATACTATTTTGTGACAGTTTAAAATTAAAGTGGTTGCCGTGGTTTCTATAACAAAAGAAAAGCACGTGGATGTTTGTAACAAAATATAATTATGACTATTCCATAAAAGTTTTACTGTAATTTAAGTAAATTACTTGATTAATGTAACATGTAAATAAGTTTTCATTTGTAGCCTGCCTGATGTGTATCTAAGAATATTATTGTTACTTATATCTCTTCAGACTTTAATCAGTTTTACAGTGTAGTTTAGAGGCAACTAAAATATTTTTGTAACTAAAGTAATCATGACTGAGGACAGAGCACCTGTTTCTTCAATTTGTAGCAATGATGATTCCTTTGTGGTTCTTGAAAGATTCACAGAGGAGCATACAAATGCTGACAATCAGCAGAATTCAGTTGTCCAGAAGTCTTCAACACCAATAGTATCTCTTGGGCCTGATGAATCTCTAATAACTAGTAAAAGGGAAATTTCCCAGGTATAGTATAAAAACTACAGTTTATTTTTATATAAAGCATTTAAACGTGTATGTAATAGTTTCAAAAATAATAATAAGCCTTCTTAGTGAACCCATTCTAACCTTTTTAATTACAAAAATTAATTCTAAAACCATTATAATAAGAGATGATAGTACAAATTATGTACCAGTGTGTAGATGAACTACAGGGACCAGCTTAAAATTGTTACTGTACTTCAGTACATTTAACATATAATAATGCTCCTGTATTGTAGTGATATTAAATACTGTTCACTGTAGACCATAATTTTTCTAAAAGTGGTGTACCACCAGTTGATGTATATAAAATTTGGTGTAGACTGTGAATTTGCCAGTAGGTAAATTGCCACATGTACTGGTATTTATACAAAATGAAAGCAGTTAGTAATAAGAATTAAAAATTAAATAGTAGCCATGTTGGTTGTTAGTATTATATATATAACGGATCTTTACAGCTGTCGCCGTTTCTCCGTCCCCAACTTCCATTGTAACCTATCGTAGCATGTAAGTTCTTCTAAATTTCTTGCAACCATTGCTTCTGCTACGTCATCTCGCCAACTCCTCCGTGGACGTCCTCTTTTCCTGGTGGTATCCATTCCAGTATTTTGCGGGGCCATCTGTCATCTTCTAATCTCTTCACATGCCCAAACCAAGTCAATTGTCTCCTTTCTATTTCATCTATTATTGTCCTGTCAATATTCATCTCGGCTCTAATAGTCTCATTTCTAACCCTGTCTAAATTTGATCTTCTACAACTCCTCCTGAAGAAGTCCATTTCCGCTGCCATCAGTTTTTTCTTATTTACATTTGAAACGTTCCAAACTTCTGCTCCATAAAGGATTACACTTCTTTCCCATAGAAGCAAATTCAGCGTTCTTATAACGGTTCGCCCCTTGTTAACACGTTCTTGAATTTCATCTTTGCTGCTTCCCTGTTTGTTGAAAATAACGCCTAAGTATTTACTTTTTGCAACACCTCTTATCCTGTCCACATCCAATTTTAAGTCCTTAACTTCTTCGTTGCCCACTATCAGGTACTCACACTTTGCCATGTTCATCGTCAAACCAGCTGCGTCATATTCCTCTTTTAACTTTGTGACCATATACTCGAGGTCTTCGTCATCCTCCGCTACCACAATCTGGTCATCGGAAAAATATAGAGTGAACAGGTCATCTCCTACTCTCAGCCCCATGCTTTTACACTTCATTGTCCATCTTACTAGAGATCGCCTAAGTATATTTTAAAGAGGGTAGTGGACAAGCAGCATCCTTGTCTTACGCCTTTTGTAGTTTCGAATGGGAGAGTGAGTTTGTTTCCCAGTTTGACCCTGGTGATATTTTGTTGATAGTATCTTCTGGTGGCTGCAATCAAATTTGGATTTATGTTCAAATGCTCCGTCTCCTTCCATAACTGTGAGATTGGGACGCTATCATATGCCTTTTCTAAATCTATTAAAGCTATATGCATTTCTCTATTATGCTGTACTCTCATTTCAACTGCTATTTTGATTGTAAAGATGTTGTCTACCGTGGATCGCCCCGCTCTAAAACCTGATTGTTTTTCGGGATGCTTGGTCTTGATGTCTTCTTCAAAATTCTTGAAAAAAGTTTTTCAAAATCCTTGAATATATTCTCCCGATGGTCGGGATCACAGCAATTCCTCTAATTTCTAGGGTCCAACTTTGAACCCTTCTTATGGACTGGTGAGATATACGATGTTCGCCACTCCACTGGCACTTCTTCTCCATTTAGGCATCTTTCGAATAATTTTCTGAGCATTTCAAACAGCTTGGGGGGCCCATATCTAACTAATTCTGGGTTTATTCCTCCCGGACCTGGGGATTTCCTCAATTTTGTACCTTTTATTGCCTCTTGAACTTCTTCAATACTTAGTGCAATTTCTCCAGATACTTTTATTTCATGGTCATTAGGAATTAATTTATTCCTTGTTTCAACCAATAGCTCCATAAAGTGGTTGTTAGTATTAAAATGACAACTTAATTTGTTTTAATCAGATTGTTAAATCAAAACCATTATTATTTTTTTTTATAGCCACCTTTTCTCTTTGTACAACTTTTTACTATAAAACTGTAACAAGTCATGAATACTAACTGTGTTTCTGATAAAGAGAACATGTTTGACTAGTCATTAGGAGAAGTAAATATACTACAGCAATACTTTAGGGTTCCAGTCTACTGTATGGGTGTAGTTACAAGTACTACTTCTGACAAATTTTTTAAAATGGTAGACTGTTATATTATGAATTTCATAAATTTATATAATTGTGATTACATATTGAGACAAGAATTGTCAAAACCTTATTTATTGCAGATCTAGAAGGGTTATTTATGTGTCAGAATTAGTTAGGAAAATGTATGTCATTATACCATTTTTGTTATTATACCATATATCCATCTTGTCCAGAGATATCTGTAAAACAAAATCCATTGTTCCATATTATTCTCTAAGCACAGCCATCATTTGTGTTATTTAGAATATGATGTAATACAGTTCAATGGTGTGCATATAATTCCATATGCAGTACACCAAGTGTTCATAAGTGGTCTTCCATAACTCTGAAACACTGGATAATATTTATTGGTCATTGAGAACTCTCAGATAGAGTTCTCAAGACCTATTGTTTTTGGTGAAGATCGGTTAAGAGGAAGGGGTAGTTTACCTGCAACGTTTTATGTTTTAACAAGGGTAATTTTTTCTATGATGAACGATAATTGCTGTAAATTCAAACAGAATCAAAAATTATTTTTTGTGTACATCCCTGAATTGTAGAGAACTCAAGGCCTTTTGATTTTGGTGAAGATCAGTTAAGAGGAAGGGGTAGTTTACCAGCAACGTTTTATGTTTTAACAAGGGTAATTTTTTCTATGACGAACGATAACTGCCCTATAGTCAAACATAAGCAAATAACTTGTTGCATAATCCCTCAATTTTAGAGTACTCAAGGTCTTTTGATTTTGGTGAAGATCGGTTAAGGGAAAGGGGTAGTTTATCTGCAACGTTTTATGTTTTAACAAGTGTAATTTTTTCTATGACGAACGATAACTGCCGCACATTCAAACAGAATCAAATATTTTTTGCATACGTTCCTGAATTGTAAAGGACTCAAGGCTTGTTGATTTTGGTGAAGATCGGTTAAGGGAAAGGGGTAGTTTACCTGCAACGTTTTATGTTTTAACAAGAGTAAAATACTTAATTTTGATAAATAAAGTATCCTGATAAGAAGATCACAATAATCCACTGTAGAAATGTAGATGAAATATCTATAAATGAAGAGGGTAGTTGAACGGGGTGGGGATAATTTTCTATAACCTAAATGAAAATTATAGTTGAAGGGGGAGGGGATAATTTTTTATATGTGTACTACGTTATCGGCAACAAAGAAGTATTTTGTTGTGAAAATTCCTTCCCGGGCTGTTTGGTCGTAGTCCAATGTTTTCTGCAAAACCATGACGTTTCGGCAGTGCCATCGACTTCTAACATCAGTGAAAATCGAGTGCGATAACGTGAGGTGGTATACATTAGTGACCACAGTACTGTGGTTAAGGCTGAAGCAGTAAGTAGAAAGAAGTAGATTCTATGGAAATCTTTCATTTCGAAAATGATTTTAAATATAAATCTTAGAACATGGAAGTCATTATGGTTCTCCATACCAATATTATAACATGTTATAGCAAGAAGTTTAATTAAAATTATTTGTTTGTATTAGTTAATGTTATAATAATTATTATTGTTATCGTCATACTTAAAACGGGTAGTCAGATTTTTTTTATGTGTAAATGAAATGCATTTTCAAATAATAAAATTCGTATTTTTCTGATGGAGAAAAATATGAATTTGACATTAAGATAGCTGTTTCTAATTGATTAAAACAGTTTCCCGAATTTATCACAGGAAATTAATACATACTTTGTACAATTCAAGAAGTTTTGCATTTGTTTTTGGAAAAATTATGTTTTGTAAAAATATTTGGCAACATTTGAATGTTCATAGTAGCACTTTACTGAAACATGCAGCTACTGTGTACCTGGCATACTTCCAGGCGATGTTCATTCTAATGTTAAAGCTGATAACACTGTAGAAATGAAATTAATTGTTAAAACAAACACAAAACAGACATTGGTATTTTATACATGCTGAAACACCACTTGACCCCTTCGGTTAATTTTGCTTATTGTATAAGGCAGTTTGTGTATATGTAATTGAGTTTCCAATTAAATTAGTTAGATGAATAATCATTGTCTTGTTATTAATTGTGGGTTAAAATTTATTGTGTTGGTTAAGTCATTTATACCTCCATCAACAAACGTATTTCTGAAAAAGTTTCACAAGACTTGGTCACACTGTGTACCATATTTTGAAAAGTTTGTTCAGTCTTGTAAAATTCCTTAACATTAAACATCTTATCAATTCTTTCTTTGCTTCATTTCCTCTCATCATTCAGTAATTTTTCATTGCCGTACTTGTGTTTTACCCCATGTGCTCATACAAGGGAGAGTAAGGTTGTTTTGTTGTGTTGTGTGCTTGCAAAGAGTGGTCGGCTGGACCGGGTTTGATTAAGTTAGGAATCAGTTGGTTCATTTTTATCTCGCGAGTGTCCCAAGTGTTAGCATTTTAGAATATTGTTTCCCAGTTCCTTACAAGTAAAGGAGGATAATGGTTTTCTGTCTGGGAATGTTTGAATATGTATATGCTCAGAACCATTTGATAAATGTTAATGAAACAAACATCAGAACTTTGTGTATTTACTAAGTGGACATGTGTGTGTGTGTGTGTGTGTGTGTGTGTGTGTGTGTGTAAAATATTAAAAAAAAACAGTGAACACAGGATACCATTTGACTGAACAATCGGTTCAGTCAATCCACCTCAACCCTGTTGAATTTTTAGTGTATGAAGCCTTTTTGGGGTTGATTTTTTGTTTTGTTTTTATTTTAGTAGTCATAACTTGTTTCTATAGAAAGATACAGATCTGTCTCGATTATGCGATTGGAAACAGTTGAAATACCCTTTTGTCTGCTGACTGATAACAAAATCCTTTTTGTATTGTTATTTATATGTTACCACTTTATTTGAAACTATGTTTTCAAAACATATTTTTAATATAATATTTTTGTTTTATTAACAGGGCATGACATTAGATATGTTGACACTGAACATGAGTCCTGAAGAAATTCAGAAACGTTTGCATGATTTGCTTCAGGAAAATTTAGAACTAAAAGGTAATTTATATGCGGCATAAAATGATTTTAAAAAATCAGCATATTGGTATATTGTTTGTAGTACATAAAACTGTAAACTTTCATTTTTTTATATGAAATCAATTCAGTACTCTGAATTATAATAATGGGAAATTCCATACCAAGTGGTCCAGAAATAAAATAATTGGTTGCTTGACCATCTCAGAAAAAATTTATGTTTGGTAGGTGGATTCCCTTATGTTTTGGGGGCTCAAAAATATTTTTTTCAAATTTTTACTGTTTACCATTTGGAAATGGCGGCCATATTTGTTTTAGGCTGCACGCTATTTTTTGCGTTTGCAACCATCTACGATTTCTTAAATTATACAGCAATGGGTTGCCCTAGCCCTTTCAAATAAACTGCATTGAGTTCAGTACACTCTGGCCTACAAAATAAAAGCATAATTACCTTGCTAGATGTATTTCTTAATATATTTTTTACAGCTCAAAATTATTGGTCGCAAATTGGCAAAATTCAATTTTTGAAGGGTAATTTTTCAAAGAAGGAATAATTTCTCAGTCTTAATCTTTTTTGTGCTGTTACACTACACAGTATAGTTACTTTTTATAAAGTATTAATGGTGAGAAGCTTAGCCTTAAAAAATATGCCCTTTTAAAAAACCAATTTTAGATTTTTTTTCAAAGTTTCACCTGCAATATCTTTGTTGGGGGACCAGTTAAAACTCTGAAAATTGCACACATAAAAGGTCTTTACGATATCAAACTTCAGTATAAATTTTAACTTTGAGATTCAACTGGAAGTTAGTAAAAAAAATTTTCAATTTGAGCCAAAAATACGTTATTTTCACATCCGCGATATGTGGGCTAATAACAGTAGGTATAGTAATTTTATGATTAAAGCATATCCAATCAAAGATAACTAATTATAATAACATAGGATTTGGATAAAATGCAGGTTATATTGTTCTAATATTGTATAATGTTACATATAAAAGGCATAATGAAATTCAAAATTTTATAAAGTTACAAAATCAACTAGAAGTAAAATGTTTTTGATTGTCCCATTGAGCTTTGAGGGAATTTATCACGTAATGTAAAATCAATCAACTGACAACAAACAATGCCTTCTCACCTTCAATTAGTTTTTACTTAATTGTTCATTCATCTTTTGTGAAATTGCTTCGCATAGTTTGGGCGTTAGATTAAAAGTTCTCCCAGTTACAGTGGTAAATTCCAGAGGAGTCAGCTTCTTCAGTATATTTTTAATTGGCATCCAAACGTGGTCTTTTTCATTTTTTTTGAGTGAGGTCTTTGGTCCTGGTGGGTGATAAAATGTAACATGCACATCTTGGTTTTGATTATTAATATTATCTACTTCCGCAATCCACCATTGTCCATCGTAAATACAAGCCACTACATCTTTATTTTGAAGTGTTAATGGTACAAATTTTCCAGTTGTATGAAGTTCACTATCAGGTGATGTTGATGTGAACTTGCATTTAAGCAAATTGTCTGACTGCGGTATAAAACAATGAAAAGATCGAGTGCCTTTAATCTTCTTACAATTGTTGAATCTTTCTTCCAAGACATTGGTGTGAAGTTCTTGTATTTCCTCTGTTTTTACAAAAACATAGGTAATTCCTTTAAGATGTTCTTTACAGAATTTGAACATTTCCTGAGGTGTCAAGATCTGGTTCTCATACGTCCACTGTAGACTAGCTTTTGTGACGGCTCGCTGTGTAGTACCTCCGATGCCATCGCATGCATTCTTCCCATAACATGATGCGAAAAATTGCCACTCTACATCAAGTCCAAAATCTTTTTTGTGAAAGCACATGTTGATAAAATTCTTTTTGTTTTTGTATTGGCTTGCAGCTCCATCAGAAAAGTAGATCAATTTCTTTATGGATGGGTGGTGCTCTTTTATGTAGTTTATTAGTTGTTGTTGAAACGCGTGCACTGTTGTAGTATTGTGTTCAAGATGGTCACTTATAACACAAAAACTATGACTCTGTAATTCATCTTGATCCTTATAATAAAATACAACTGGATGAACCGTAGCCTGATTGTTTACCCAGTGGTGTCCATGTACTTCATCTTGAACAACGAAGGAGTAATTCTCTGAAAAGTCAGCGAGAACTATGCATTCATTAACTGCTAAGATTTGCTTTTTGTCTTTCATAAACTTCCCTTGAGATTTCGAAATAAAATGACGCATTTTCAGATTTTCAAGTTTGGCAATTAGCATGTCAATAAACTCTTCTCGTGGTTTTATGATTGTCACCATTTCAGTTCTGTCTTGGATCACCCATTGTTTGTATTCTATATTGTCTGGCATTGAGTCGTCTTCTTCAGATTCTTCAAACATGTCAAGTAAAGCCTGCTTGCCTGGACAGACTTCACATTTTCCCATCATACAATTGTAACTGTAAGTTTTGCATACCAGAACATCCAAAAGGTCTTTGTAATCAACCTTAAGATTGGCCCCAGCTATCATCAACTTTACGTTCTGGTGATACAAACAAACGCATACATTATGGGTGCCAGATGCTCCTGCAATAATACCCCATTTTGGTCTCAACTCGCAGAATTTCGACCTTCCGACTTTAATGCCAGGATTTTCGTTTTTGAATTCAAGTAAATAGTTCATTTAAATTACACAGTATTTACCTTTTTTGTCTTTGAACCTTAGTACCATTTTCTTTCATTGAAATACAATCTTTTTTGCCAGGCATCAAACGGCTATTATTGTCATCTTCATAAAAACTTCTAACTTTTTTGAGTGTGTTTTCATCTATCAAATTTGATGCGTTCTTGTTTTGTAATTCAGGTAAAATACCCTGTACTTTGACTAAGTGCCTTGTTAATTTAACTAAACGTTCTGACACTTGAAATTCATCGCTAATTTTTGCTTGGCTCCAAGAGTTTGGTAGTAAACTGATAATCTTGATCTTATCCTCTTTGTATGAAATGGAACATTTAGTTTGTAGCTTTTTTATCAAATCATCATATTCAGTTATTAAATTTTCAGGATTTTCAACTGGTTCATTAGAAGGAATTTGCTTTTGAAAAGAAATTTCCAAATTCTTTCTAACTGTACTAGAAACTTTCTCAATTTTTGCTTTTAAGGCTACAGATCTTTTTTTTTCGCTTAGTTTTCTAATTTTACAAGCAGGCGATAAACCTAGGATTTCACAAGCTGAATCTACTTTTTTTAAAGTTGCTGATAAGACACTAAATTCTTTATCTGAACTATCACTAAACTTCTCTTTGTTAATTACAAATATTTTGGAATAACATGTTGGGCACAATGATTTTCCTGGTACAAGCCTAACAAAAGGGCTTTGATTCTTTTAAAAATGATCAAAAGTTATTTCTCGTAGACCTTTTATTATAGGCTTTTTATGTTTCTTGAAAGGGTCTGAGCAAGACTTGCCAAAAAGATGATGAAATTTTTTCAAGTATTTTATTTTATGGTACTTACAAGTTGATTTAACCTCTGAGTCAATTCTCAAAGAAAACAACACTTTTTCTTCTTCACTATAATCTTCAATTCATTTAATGTCTTTAGAAAATACTCCATACACACTTTTATGACAACCTTCATTAATAAGGACACCTATAGAACACTGAGACTCCATTTTAAAAGGTCATACAACTGTACACTTTAGAGTTGTGTCACTCATACAAGATGCACCTCAAATGTACCATACAAATCAATAGAATGTCCCAACACCTCAAAAATAAATTTTGTACCACTACACTACCGTGTGACAAATATACGAACGAATGAAGTATGAACCGAGATGTGACGCGACTCGTGACTTGAAGCGAGCAGACAATGTTTGTTTCACTCACAAAGTGTACGAGCGACTGCGATGCGTGACAAGTGGGAATGAATAGGACACATTACGAAGTTCGTGACATTGTCGTGATTATTCGGTAACTTTCGGTTGTTTGTTTTGCACTGCTCAACTCAATGTATTTCACTGTATTAAATGTCTCAGAAACACGACATTGTCGCACCTCATTTGAAGTGGGACAATGTCCCACCTCACCATGCAGAATGAGTTACTCATACAAACTCATCGAATTTACATGTCATGCCCAACTCTAGTACACTTGAAGAGCTCATAGTAAATTAAGTGCACGGAAAACCTGAAGCACTGTAAATACCAGTTAGCCTCTCGCTAGACAGGGACAGATAATGGTAGAGAGGGGAGACAATACACAGACTTGTCCAGACTTACAGAATTCAAAATCCTATGTTATTATAATTAGTTATCTTTGATTGGATATGCTTTAATCATAAAATTACTATACCTACTGTTATTAGCCCACATATCGCGGATGTGAAAATAACGTATTTTTGGCTCAAATTGAAAATTTCTTTTACTAACTTCCAGTTGAATATCAAAGTTGAAATTTATACTGAAGTTTAATATCATAAAGACCTTTTATGTGTGCAATTTTCAGATTTTTAACTGGTCCCCCAACAAAGATATTGCAGGTGAAACTTCGAAAAAAAATCAAAATTTTTTTTTTAAATTGCATATTTTTTTAAGGCTAAGCTTCTCACCATTAATACTTTATAAAAAGTAACTATACTGTGTAGTGTAACAGCACAAAAAATATTAAGGCTGAGAAATTATTCCTTCTTTGAAAAATTACCCTTCAAAAATTGAATTTTGCCAATTTGCGACCAATAATTTTGAGCTGTAAAAAATATATTAAGAAATACATCTAGCTAGGTAATTATGGTTTTATTTTGTAGGCCAGAGTGTACTGAACTCAATGCAGTTTATTTGAAAGGGCTAGGGCAACCCATTGCTGTATAATTTAAGAAATCGTAGATGCCTGCAAACGCGAAAAATAGCTTGCAGCCTAAAACAAATATGGCCAACATTTCCAAATGGTAAACAGTAAAAATCTGAAAAAAAATATTTTTGAGCCCCCAAAACATAAGGGAATCCACCTACCAAATATAAATTTTTTCTGAGATGGTCAAGCAACCAGTGCTGGACCACTTGATATGGATTGACCCTAATGCATTTTATATAATTACTCGTATACATCAGTACTCTGGTCTGTCTGTCTCTCTCCCTCTTTCTCTCTCTGACACACACACACACACACACACACACACACACACACACACACACACACACACACACACACACACACACACACGTGTGCATGCAATTTAATTAATATCATTAATTCATCCTTATTTTGTATGTAACTCTTCAACATTTCTTACAGGTTTTCTGTATTATGCATGTTTCTTCAAATTATAAATACTTCTGCAAGTAACATTTTATTGAATTATATTATTGTGTTTTCCCTTGACGCACATTTCACAGAATTTAACAGTTCATATAAAAACCTCTGCAGATACAGAATACTTCTGTGAAAGGTGAAAAAATAATATAATTCAATAAAATTTTAATTGCAGAAGTATTTATAATTTTAAGTAATATTCATAATATTGTTAATTACACAAATTGTTAGCTTCTTCTTATAAGGAAGATATTGAGAAATATATAAATAATTGTGTAATTAAATAGTCTTAATGACACTGATAATTTTAGTATAAATGTATGTTTAATATCTTGAAATAAGTACACTGCAAGTAGATTTATTTTCAGGTGACGTATGTTTCACAGAAATTATTCAGTATCTTCAGAGGTTTGTTTGAATTGTAATTGAATGTATCGCTCACAATACAGTTAACGGATAATCAAATTTACTTTGATTCTGTTTTCGATTGTTTTAATGTTTGTGTAGTAGCTATGTATTATATAGTTAATGTTTATTTTATTATTCTAATAAATTATGCTTTTAAATATATCATCTTGTTTTGTTTTTATTTGAATTTGTTCTTTAATTAGTAGATTATTATTATTGTGTTTGTAAATATTAACATTTTCCCAGATATTCATTTTGTTACCTGTTTGTACATTTTTAATTAATTTGACATTTTGAATGTCTGGAAATTTATATTTATTGTTTAAACAGTGGGTGTGGCTAAATTAGATTTGTAAATATTAGGTTTTAGAAAAGGATTTATTTGTATTATGTATTTATTTGAAAAAAGATGTTACATAGGAGATCTGTAGGAAACTCAACGAGTTACTTGCAAAGAAATAAATGTATATTTGTATAGTTTATTTGTATCATATAGATATTTTATTTTACGATATTGTGTAGAGAGGTATGTTTCTTGGAAATTCAGATATTTAGTGTCCTTACCTAAAGAAAATATTCTTAACATATAATATACACAGTAGTATATTGTAATATAGTTCTTCTGTGTGCATGCATCTTGTCTTCTTTGAAATTTATTAATTTGAAATAAATTAATTATTTATTGTATTATTTTTATTATTTGATTTTATTTATTTTGTTATTTGAATTAACAAGAATGATCAGGCAAGGACAGGTCGTCATCGAGTTACGGTTATTAGAGTGGTGTTCGCGCCCATACTGTTTTGAAAAAATGTTGCCAAAATAATTGATCTTTAAAGTAGAATAGATTGTGTTGTTTTTCTGCAATCGATTACTGATTCGACTCAGTCTTGTAGGTTATCTGGTTTTGTCTACTAATTTCTCAATGTTCTTCAGTCTCATCGTATTTCTTTACTTCCTTATCACCTGAAAATCCTTTATCTTACTTCACTCTCAAAAATTAAAATGCTTTTTTAGTTAACAAATTAGTTTATTTGACAATGTAAAAACCTGGGTCAGTTTATCGGTTCGTGAGTCGAACGGGATATTGGCCATATCGACTCGCTCACCAAACTCGACTCGGACAGAAAATGCTTAAAATAAATTATAATATTATTTCTTTATTCAGGTAGTGGATTCTTTGAGCTGTTAGGAAAGATCGGAAAATGTTTCAGGATAAAATACAATACATTACAATTAGTTAATCAACATTCTTAATAACTAATAAAATTAAAATAATGTTAAGTTAAAAGGTATTACTGTTCTCGGTTCTATTCCAAATGTCAATCGAAATGGCGGAATTTGTCATTCAAAATGGCCGTCGGCCTGTATCTAAGTGGCCCAAAATCTGCTTCGACTAATTTCTTTAAATTAAATAGTGGTTTACTAATTTTATGTCCACAATGTTGTTGGATAAAGTTTTGTTGAAGTTCACAAGTGTCTGGTTTAACAGTTTTTTTTTGGAATCTCGTGTTGTTTATGGTATTGTTATTTCATTATGAGGTTACAAAAATCTCACCACCTCGACTTAGGCTTTTATACTTGGAATGTGTTCGTTTGAGTAGATCATCATTTTTTCATTTGATTTTCGGTTTCTTCTATAGTATTGTTTTCTAGTTTAATTTTTTAATGGTTTCTTTATTTTCTTATTACGTTTTTTGCATCTCTTTATATTTTACTTTTGGTTATTCATCAAAAATGTGACTCTGCTACATGACGTTGATCTGTTCGGTTTGAGATTTAACAATAGAGTAAACGAATTTTTCCGTTTAGTTAACGGCTATGACCAAGCTTTTGTGAGCTCTGATTGGTCCTTATTTCCCGACCCCTGGTCACGTGACGTTAATTATTCGAAATCTTTGAAATTTATATCTGTCACCTCAAATTACTCCGTGTTTATTTTTAGATTAAGTTAAATTTGAATTATACGGTGTTATTGTTTAGTAAAATTGAAGTATTTTGATACCTTATGTGGCCCATTTCGGCCCAGTATCACTTATTTTAGCACATTTATAAATTTAAGTTTTTAGGCTTTTACATATTTTTTCTTAACATTTCTTATTGCCTTCTTTACTATTTTAATATGTTCTAATAGGGTTGTCCTTACTACTAACAATAATTGTTGATACCTCTTCATTACATATAACATTACAGTTTTAAATACCTATTAATGATATCTTTATAATAACAATAATATTGACATGTCAGTTCACTGGTTTGTCTTATGTGCTATTATTACTTTCCCTATCCATCTGGTTATTACAATTATGGGTTTTTACATATAATTAGATCAGTACCTTTTCTGTTTCATTAAGGTCAGGCTTCTACTTAATAGCATTTGGTCTGGTTAGAACTATATCATATATTTTAGTTCTGTTCTCAAGTTAGTTCATTTCTTTTGGCCTATAGGCTTAGTATTTTGCCATTCTTTCACAATGATTTTTACATAATATACTATTTTACCCTGTACATGACATTAACACCTATTAACAGTTTTCAACTACTGTTTTTGAACAATTAATTAACATTCTAACAAATAATTACAACAAAACAAAATTATGGCTTCACCATGTATATAAAACTTTTTAACAATTATTTATTCCATCTACTGGTTTTTCATATGAATTAGTTTATATGCAAGACCACTAATTCACTTTCTCACTCCCCACTGGTTTATTACATGATCTCTGATCATCACTATTTTCCTTTTTTTAACACTAATCATTTCACTCCCCCTTAATATAGGTTTTTACACTTTTTTCCTTAAACTGGTACACATATTTCTAATCTTATTTATTCTACTGTATTGTATTTTCTATCAGCTCAATTACTATCTGATCCTAGCTCTTCTATTATTATTGGTTTTTGTTTATTTATTTTATTTGTTTAATATTTTTTGTTTATATTGTCCCTGGTGGTTATCAGGTATTTAGTTCAATCTCTTTCGTTGGGTTTATTTTAGTTTCACTACACATTTATGTTACTCTGTAGTTACTGTGGTCTTCAACTCACTCTTGTATAGTTGTTAGTTTATTTCGTAGTCTTGTTGCTTATTCATTATATCTTCATTTTACTCTATCGAGTTTTACCGTTGGTTTGTTTGTCCTCTCACTTACCATATCTATTGGGTTCATTGGGTTTATTACGTTACTATGTTTTTGTTTCTTTTCCAACTTTCTTCATAATTACTATTTTTTCATTCTTTATCATTTAATCATTTATTTTTTCTTCATTCACTGTTTTGGTATGGTTTGTGGATTGCATGTTATGCTGGATTTATATATCTTTTTATTTATTAGGTGTACTAGTACTAGGCATTGATAGTTTTCTTATCTTATCATAGTTCTTTCATGTATGGTGAGTATATGTATTGTTACAATAATGTCCTATCAAACCAGCTTTGGGAAGGCAGGGTAGGCTGCCTAAGTAACCTGTTCTGAATACCAGTAAGGGAGTACTAAGTGTGGCTATCGAGTCATTCCAAATCAGATCATCCAGGGGTGTTCACCCCACCCTCTCAGATATTCATGAAATTTTTTTTTACAGCATCTATGGACAAATATAACAACCCGTATTTTTCATTTTTGCCAAATTCTCTTTAGTTTTTTTAAAATGATTTTTTGAAAAAAGTCCACTTTTAACTGATTTGTTAGTCGCAGCGCGAGATCTAAAGAGCACTTTTCAAACAAAACTCTACTTGTATGGTTATTATTTAATATTAAGTTATGAAACCCACAATACTTACTTGAAATTTTACAAGGATTCCAAATATAAAGTCAAAAATAACATTTAGACTCATATAAAACTTGTTTTTCCACTTCAAAGTTGGCAATTGTGAATTTTTTCTCCGTGCAGGCTTTTATGTAAATGTTTATAACTTTTTTCTGTCTGGTCCTATGAGGCTGAAAAAGGTCTCATTTGAAAGAGGATGAAATGTAATATAATAGCATAAAATAAAAGTTATGGGTATTTAATTTCATCAATTTATAATTTAAGTACAAAGTTTATTTGATATTTCATTGAAATATTTTGCATAGTACCCTATCTTGTGTGGCCAATGAGGATTTTCTTTTTACTTAAGGTATGCTTATATTTTTCTGTACTAAAACCTTCAGTTAAAATTAGGCTTATCAGTATAACAAGGCTTAACTACCTGTCAGAACTAAAAAAATATAGACTTTAAAGAAGATTTGTCCGTATTTTAAAAGTATTAACTTGCTTAGGTATTTACTTGTTGAGTTAGCTTACCTTTTCCGTCTTAAATGGTATTACAGGATATTTATAATATATACAGGTGCTTCTTGATTGATATGAAACTTCATTTTTCCTTGCCCAGGCAGCATTAATATTTTGAATACTTTTTTTGGATAGTCTGAAAAGCATTCGGCCCACCTAAGCACTTAATTCAGGTACATCTATGCAGCAAATTATGTTTGTAACAGGGGCCCAGCACTTATCCTCTCTCCCAACATTTCTGTGTCTGGCCAAAAAAATGTTTTTGTTGGCCAGTGAGGATGCATAAAATTGATGTAAGCATCTTGGTTGCCATCATCTAGCTCCAAAATTAGTCCGATATAACATTTTCTTCAAAGACACAGCCTACATAGGTATTTGGTTGGAGATTTGAAAGTTGCAGTTCTTGCGAAAAGCTATATCTTAAGGAAAAATCTTTGTCACTGCTGATACGTTTTGCTGCTATTTCAGTTTTGGGCAGTGGTTGGAAATAATGGAAGGACCTTGTGCCAATAACAGTTTTATGATCACTAAAACGCAAAGTTAACATAGGTTCTACATTTTTTACATTGTCTGTATTGATGAATTGAAATATTATTTTTGAAAAATGCTGGTCACAAATCTTGAACATTTCTTCTGATGTACAAATCTGACCTTTATACGGCGATTTTTTTCTACAGTTGTCACAAATCTTTTTTTCCAGGAATTAATATTATTCCTTTTTTCTTTTTACTTCTTTAGCATATTTAAGAGATATTGGTCTTGAACCTGCTTTGATGACCTTTTTGTGGACATTCTTGGCTCGCAAACACTTTTTTGGTTATTTTCATAATATTCAGTATAGTAGAGATAATGATGTAAACATAAATTGTAACTAGGTGTCAATGTTTTTCCTAACCTCCTTAAGAATTGCTTTAACTTCATCTGGTAAATTTGAAACCAACAGTATTTCTTTCTCATCTGCAAAATTTGTGTTGTGACCAGCACCACATTACACCGTTCTTTAGGTACTAACAACTCTTCATCTCAACTCATGATTATACATAGATAGTACAGTAATAAAGAAATAAATCTTTGTTTTAAACTGCACATGAATGGTTATCAATGGAACTTAATTGTACTAAATCAGACAAAATGATTGTTGAACCAGAAGCACATGAGTCAGACTACTCACTGTAGTTTATATGTTTGTTCCAAACCCTACTGTCCCCTATTACACTGTATAAATTTATAGATTATAAAAAAACTATTTTATACAAAACCACTTCAAACAATGTATACACTTTTTTACAATGAACTAATTATGCACTGTTTGTATGCTACTGCAACTGTCACAACCAGTGTCACAGAGCAAACTGAGGCTTAATGTACCTCTGACTGGCTGCCTGTACAGTCATGTGGTATTCATGTTGTAACTTGTAGTCCTGCCCTGTTGTAAGTCAGTCATGCAAAATATTTCAATGAAATATCAAATGTAAACTTTGTACTTAAATTTAAATGATGACATTAAATACCCTTGACTTTTATTTTATGCTATTATAGTACATTTCATCCTATGCCTATAAAGAAAAGTGTTATATTGAACTAATTTTGGAGCTAGATGATGGCAACCAAGATGCTTACATCAATTTTATGCATCCTCACTGGCCAACAAAAACATTTTTTTGGCCAGAACACAGAAATGTTGGGAGAGAGGATAAGTGCTGGGCCCCTTTTACAAACATAATTTGCTGCATAGATGTACCTGAATTAAGTGCTTAGGTGGGCCGAATGCTTTTCAGACTATCCAAAGAAAGTATTCAAAATATTAATACTGCCTGGGCAAGGAAAAATGAAGTTTCATATCAATCAAGAAGCACCTGTATATATTATAAATATCCTGTAATACCATTTAAGACTGAAAAGGTAAGCTAACTCAACAAGTAAATACCTAAGCAAGTTAATATTTTTAAAATACGGACAAATCTTCTTTAAAGTCTATATTTTTTTAGTTCTGACAGGTAGTTAAGCCTTGTTATACTGATAAGCCTAATTTTAACTGAAGGTTTTAGTACAGAAAAATATAAGCATACCTTAAGTAAAAAGAAAATCCTCATTGGCCACACAAGATAGGGTACTATGCAAAATATTTCAATGAAATATCAAATAAACTTTGTACTTAAATTATAAATTGATGTAATTAAATACCCATAACTTTTATTTTATGCTATTATGTTACATTTCATCCTCTTTCAAATGAGACCTTTTTCAGCCTCATAGGACCAGACAGAAAAAAGTTATAAACATTTACATAAAAGCCTGCACGGAGAAAAAAATTCACAATTGCCAACTTTGAAGTGGAAAAACAAGTTTATGAGTCTAAATGTTATTTTTGACTTTATATTTGGAATCCTTGTGAAATTTCAAGTAAGTATTGTGAGTTTCATAACTTAATATTAAATAATAACCATACAAGTAGAGTTTTTATTGAAAAGTGCTCTTTAGATCTCGCGCTGCGACTAACAAATCGGCTAAAAATAGACTTTTTTCAAAAAATCATTAAAAAAAACTAAAGCGAATTTGGCAAAAATGAAAAATGCGGGTGTTATATTTGACCATAGATGCTGTAAAAAAAATTTCATGAAAATCTGAGAGGGTGGGGTGAAAAATTTTGTTCTGGCTGGATGATTTGATTTAGAATTACCCTATTCATTATTACATCCAGGATGTTATCCCAGGTACTGAGTTGACCTGGTGGCTGAGAATTGTACTTTGACTTGGAATTATGGTGTGCCCTGGAAAGAATGTGGGATCTTTAGTTTGGTAGCCAAGTTGTATGCCCGCTGATCCATTAAGCCCACTTGCCTAATAATTACTCTTTTTAAGTCAACATTTTTTGGGACATTAACTTTGACGTACACTCTTTTTAGTTATTTTTTTTTTACAGATAAATTAGTCACAGGTAAACTGTAGAGCTGTGTCATCTGTCTGTTTTATTGTTTTGCAGCACTTGGTATCTTATCAGGCTGCATTTTAATGACAATAATATACGCGTTAGTAAGAGTTTTCTAAAAGCCAAAGTTATCTGTATACTTTTTGCTGCATGTACTTCAGTGTGGAGAAAGTTAATAACGTAATATATTACTAGATTTAGTAATAAAATTGAAAATATTATTTTTATTCATTCTGCAAATCATTCTATTTTTGTCTAGTCCATTCTCAAACAGATGTGAAATGTAGAGGTATGCTGGAGAGGTTTGCACAAATTATGTTGCAGAGTATTTTTGGTGTATAATACAGCGTTGTGTAAATGATGACTCACAAATGAGTTATTTACTTTGTATAACTATGAGTGTGATTCATCAGACAGTGATTAGATATTATCACACTTCAGACATATAATGCAAATTAAATGAAATTATAACTAGTACAGATAAATGGTGCTTGAATAAATTTTGGATAGTTCTAGTAAAAATAAGCAAATTAAATGTCTATTGTTTTGTCATTATAATATTGATGTATAAAATTATAAACTTTATCATATGTATGTGTACATCTGTTATGATTATTATACCTGTATTTGTATTGAACACTTGAGGTACCATATCTCTCTGTCTGTCTGTCCATCTGTCTACCAGCCCCCTCTCTGCTTCTCTCTGCTTCCCTGCTATACTTCTCTTTTCCTGACTCTTCTACCTGCAAACATATGACATTCACGCTTATTTATTCCATTAATTGCTTTATTATTATTATCCCATGGGCATAGGAAGAACGTAGGTTGGGGTTTAGTCCCCCCATGAAATTTTTATGGTATAAGTGCTATAGAAATTTTTAGGATATTTTAGACAGTTTTTGTTGAAATAATTCCCTATCTAGACAAACGGTACTTACCCTGAATGTAATAAGTTTGAATATATTCAGTATGTTGATATATTAATCTTAATATTAATTTAGCTTGTTTTGGCCGTATTATTTGTCGTTGTTATTATTAATTATTATTTGTTACTAACAAATATTAATATATTAAATTCTTTGTTTGGATTTAAAATGTTATCTTTTACGTTATGTTCTAGATGAAAATATGAAGTCTTATAAGTTAACAAACATCTAAAAATATAGTAAAATCAGTTTTTATATGAATAATTAAAAACAGACGTATTTTACTATTATGTGATTTCATTAAGTAAATTTGTTAATGTTTGTTTGTACTTGTCATCCACTGTTAATTAGTAGGCCAATTACATTAAGTATGATAACTGTTTCACATTGAGTTACAAAGTTGTGCATGCTTAGAACTGTAATTACTGTATTCCAGCTCTAAATAGTGTGAGTAAACCACATATTCTAATTATCTATTTCTTTTTTCCTCTCCTCTCACTTTCACCCATATATACTATCTCACATATGCTAGAGGGGAGAGAGAGAGAGAGAGAGAGAGAGAGAGAGAGAGAGAGAGAGAGAGAGAGAGAGAGAGAGAGAGAGAGCTTGAATGCACATCTTCTTTCCTGTTGGTGATAATAAATTTGTACAGTCTCAAATAAAAATATAACATTGACATAAACTATTATCATATGAACAATAGTGGTTTTGAATAAACATGTGTCATACTTGTACTAACACCAAATGCTTTGTTTACTGTGGGATGCAGCAACAACAGTATCCTCACTGACTGAAATGAGACTGATGATGCTCCTATAGAATGGATAAAACATAATGGCATTAGTAACAGACAAATGTGTGGCATACCCTAAAATAACATTATTCTTAATAAAGGAGAAAAAGGGAAAACATGAAAACTTGTGTGAGTGAAACTATATCTTAAGTGTCTGAAATGAATGATTTTTCTTGTCACAGAAACTTTACACCAGAATAATATGGCTATGAAACAACAGTTCAGCACATTACAGACATGGCAAGAAGAAGTTTTGAAAGTGCAGAAGACTCATAAAGAAAAATTTGAAGAAACCAAAGGCATGATACTGAAGGTAATATAGATGTGAAGAAAAATGGGAAATATTTTTAAATTGTGTTGAAACAAAATAACAAAGTTGAATTACAGATTGTAAATTTATTGAGTAAGTTTTGAAGGTTTTCACACCCCATGTCTATTTCAACAGACTTGTTGAAAGATTCCAGGCTGTTACAGTGTGTGGTCTATTGTTTTAAAAGTTTTTGCTGTACATTTCCATGGTGTATATGTCCCAAATACTGGAATGTATTGTTGTTTCCTTACTTAGGGACATACGAGGATGATTTAAAAAGTTCGTGGCCTACCATACAAACGAATGTGTGGTGTTTCTGTTTCTTACCATGGCGCCACATTTGTCCCACGAACAGCTGTGAAGCGTCAAGTCGGGTCAAGTCATTGTTGCGGAGAAACAGCTGTATAAATAAGGTTATCTTACAGCAACGCTGAAAATGGAGAAAACTGAACATCAAATTTTTTTGTTAAGAAGGTTTAACGCCAACAGAAATTTTTAATTAGATGAAGAATGTGTTGGACCTTCATTTACTACAGTGAAAAAATGGGCTACTGAATTTAAACGTGGTCATCCAAGTTTGGAAGATGACCCTCGTACTGGGCATCTGAAAAGTGCCACTACACCAGAAATCATCAATAAAGTGCTCAATATTGTTTTGGAAGATCGCCAGTTGAAGGTGTCTGAAATTGTTAAGCCTCTGGGCATTTCAGGTAAAAGGGTACATCACATTCTTACTGAGGAATTAGGTATGAAAAAGCTGTCTGCAAGATGGGTGCCGTATTTGTTGACAAGTGACTAAAAATGCATGCGAATGCAAGCTTCTCAGGAATGTTTGGACCGTTTTAAGAAAAATGCGAAAGATTTTATTCGTATATTTGTAACAACTGATGAAACTTTGGTCCATTATTTTACTCTAGAAACAAAACAATAGTCGAAACAATGGATGCATAGTGATTCGCCGCCTCCAAAATCGGTAAAATCAATTTTGTCGGCTGAAAAGTATATGGATCCATTTTTCTGGGATGCTAAGGGGATATTGTTACAAGATTGCCTTGAAAAGGGTCAAACGATAAACAGAGAGTATTACGCTAACCTTTTGGGTCAATTAAATGTAAAAATTCAAGAAAAAAGACCATGTTTAGCAAAGAAGTTCATTTCCCATCAGGATAATGCGCCCTCACATATACGTTGTGTCTATGGGAAAAATCGCCGAGTTGAAGTACGATCTGTTGCACTATCCACCTTATTCGCCTGATTTAGTGCCATCTGACTTTCATCTATTCCCAAACCTCCAAAAATTTTTTGGGGGAAGGAATTTTCTTCAGATGACGAGCTGAAAGCAGCAGTAAACGGTTATTTTGAGGACCTAGAAGAATCGGACTTCCTCAACGGGGTAAGTGATGGGGTAATGACTTGTCGCTTCACTGCTGTTCGTGGAGCGAACGTGGCGCCATGGTGCGGTAAAAAACAGAAATGCCACACATGGTAGGCCACGAACTTTTCAAATTGCCCTCGTACATACATACCTAGTCCCTGCTACTTGAATGTGGCTACCAATGGAGCTGCCAAAATGTATAGCATACATTTTTGTAACATTTGACTACCACCAAACAGCCTGGAATCTTTTGACAGCTACATTGAAAGTTTATATTTTCTAAAGTAAATTTAGTTTTTGTAGTATTTTAATGTGTGTAGTACTAAATCTTAATGATTTCTTTTTATTCTTAACTAGTTGTAGGCAATTGTGCATTGTATAGACATGCTGTCTTCAGTTATAATGCAACTACAAACACATCTAAGATTATTTGTACTTGTTTCTGTGTGCATGTGGACATGCTTGGAATCTATCAAATTAGATTGTGAGTGATGACTGTACATTATTATGTTCTCCCTTAATTCTAAGGCTCCTTACACACGGCCCACTCTGTAGTGCTTGTATGTTTTCTGTAGTTTTAAATCGTACCCTTTCACATGAGCATTAGTGGCATGCGACTGTAGCAGGCAGAAGCCGATCACCACCACAAGTGGCGATGCTTTGTGGCGTTGGAGCATTCACACGGACCACTTTCAGTTGCACCACAAAGTAGCACTTTCAGTGTTCAGAGTAATATTGTCAAGGTTGTGTGACTGAACTATTTCTTTATTATTTCATGAAGTCGAATTTTGATTTGGACCGATTTATAATAGAAGTAGAGCAAAAACCAGCAGGTTGGGACCCAAGGTGCTCTGCTGGTTATTCAAGCAAGTTGAAGTATTTGCTCCGATTGATTACTTTTAAATTAAATCGTGTACTTTTAATTTTAACAGAATTTTAAACATTAGATATAAATTCCAGTGATATGTATGAATAAAAAATATTATGAGTAATTTTTAGTATCATACAAACCTTTTAACGTAAAAATTAATTAATTCATATTTACACATAGCAATACAGATTCAGATGTTTTGGCAGTTTTTATTTGTGTGGCAACAACCTAGTATTGTAACTTTGCGTGCACACACACACACACACACACACACACACACACACACACACACACACACACACACACACACACACACACACTGACACTGACACAGACTCGTAATGGTTATTTTCCGGAAACGTTTGCATAAGTCGAATGTGATGTAGCTTCATGGAACTTTAACAGATTAACGGACATATATTTTTCTCTCTTGGTTGACACATTATCAGTAATTTAAGCCATAACATACGTAAAGGAAACTACACAAGAAAATCCACTTAAACATGCCATTTTGCTTTGAGTCCATGTATATTTTTTTAATGACTATATCTATTAATTCAATTTTTTCTTATAACTCGCACTTATGTACATCAGAATTTGATTGTGTGTGTGTGTGTGTGTGTGTTGTGTGTGTGTGTGTGTGTGTGTGTGTGTGTGTGTGTGTGTGTGTGTGTGTGTGTGTGTGTGTGTGTGTGTGTGTGTGTGTGTGTGTGTGTGTGTGTGTGTGTGTGTGTGTGTGTGTGTGTGAATTAATATTATAACTCCCCTCAAAGCGATTGCAGCCCTCCCTTCAGCAGGTATACTTCGTGTTTGTGTTTTTCATCTGGATATGAAATTCCAACAAATTAAGAAGCTGATACAACATATTTTGTGACATTATACAAAGAAGCTTCTCATTGTCCACTTTCAGGTCACTCAGTAAATAAAACATTTGTCTGAATAAAACTATTTTCTGTCACTGAGCAAATGGACGGTGGCGCATCGCTGAAGCAAACCCATTCACACGAGCCACTGAGTGGTGCCACTTCATGGCGCCACAAAGAAGTGGGTACAAGTGACTGAGTGGCCCGTTTGTAAGTGGCCTAATATACACAGATCATTACTTTCATCAAAACGTTTGTTATGTCTAGACATGGTTTATGAGAAACAGATTACATAATATAGAAGATAGCATCAGATAACCACGGGTTTGTGATAGGCACAACAAGCCAAACGTAGATTCACTGTTTACAAAATAATTTGAGAGAAATCCAGTAGTACCAAAATTTAACCAAAACTCAGTGAAATGTTTGTACAGTCATATTCATCTCACGTGAAAAGACTTATTAACAGTAACAAACCACTGATATTGTGAATAGTGAACAAATCTGTTTTGATCACTTTACCCATTTAAAAAGGACATGTGACATAACTAGTCTCAACCACTAGAGGCACATAAAAATGTTTTAAGTACTCAACTTCAAATTTTTTGCTTCAAACACTGAAAAGGTTATGGAAATTTGAGCAGTTTCAAGCAGTTTCTGCAGATTATTGTTAGCAGTTTCTAGCTAGTTCTTTGCTACTTTTGCATGGAATTCCTTTTACTCTTGAGATAGGATCCGTGGAACAATTTGCTACCACTCATTTTACAGCTATGATTCTCTATCACAATTAATGTCTGAAACAAATAGTCATGGATTTCCATATTTTCATCTCATTTCTGTAACATCAATCACCAGTGATAATTGTAAACACACTTGCAACATTTTCAAGTGTTCTGCTTGTTGAAGGCTTTTCAGAATATGGATTACTTTAATCTGGCCAATTGTGATGTAACAGTACTAACAATTTGTGTGCTTCACTTATTGAATCATTCCTGAAGGCATTCTTAACCATTTGAATAGTTTCTGTGGATGAGTTTATAAGTTTGAACCAAAATTTGAGATAGATTTATTGATCTACTTGCAGAATAGTTGTGAATGTGACAATTACTCAGTACAAAAACGTACTCATGTGTCTTGTTATTGACTGCAAGACTCATAGGGGTGACTGTGACTGTTCATAATGTGTAGTAATATCCTTTTAAGGCCTAATTTTAATTTGCTACCAAGTTACATCAAGGCTTGCAATCTGCCCTTCAGAATAGGTTGATACTCTCCAGGGAGGTTTTGTGTATGTGTGTGTGATGAAATGTTACAAAATGTGTGTTTTAAAATTTGCATTAAATAACATTCAGTGAACTTTTGTAAAGTTTACCCTGTATGTTATTATCGAAAGTGGATGTATAAATATAAGCGAATAATGTTGTTTACATTATGTGCACTTAGTTCTATAAAAATTGTACTAAACATGGCATGTCATTAAGGTTGCTGATTTTATTGTTTAGTTGATGGGAGAAAACAGGGAACTCAAGAAATCTCAGTCCAGCAAGGTCAACGGTGCTCCAAACGATGAAGAAATATCTATGGTAGATATATATTTATACAAAGCAAAATTTTAAAATTTCAGATTTTTTTGTGAGATTTGAATGTCGTACATGAAATGTGAAGTACTCTGAAAATGATGAAGTTTTTAAAATATATGAATGATTAAACTTTCATATAACCTTTATTTTCAACTTTGTAGTATAATATTTTGTTCGTTAAAACCTACTTTGTATAGAAAATCAGTTATTTTTATTATATAAATTTGTATAAAAACATCAGTTTCTTATTTTTAATACCATTATTTTGTAACATGGAATTTAATTATAAGTATTGGATATGTTTATAGTGTCTTTGATAATTGTAATTTAATGTATTTTTTTTAAATTCACATTTAGGTCATGTCAGAAAATACAAATCTGAGGAAGCAGATTGAATTATTACAAGAACGAATTGACCAGTTAATACAGAGAGAAAAGCGCGTATCACAAGTGAGTAAAATTGTGTTCTCATCAAAATGCAGTTGTCGAATCAAAATATCATTAAAGGGAGCCAATTTTTGAAGTTGGTTCTAAACTGTATCTATCGGGCAAATCCTCTACTCACAAATCCTTTTTGGATTCCTCATTCATTCTTCTTTTACTTTGTAAGCGTTTATGTTAGGCATTTACCTTCTTGTTGTGAAGATATTTTGACTTTTTTGAAATTTCAAGACAGCACTTTGTCACTGTATCATTTATTAAGTTCTTTCACTATTATCACTATTTGTGTTTTATAGTACTCATGGAGCTTTATAAAACGGCATCTCAAATAACGTACACATACGGGTTCCCGAGCTATACTAATTTTTCCACGTAGTGAACCGGTGATTTTCCACTCCAAATTGGCACCCGTCTTGTGATAGCATGTGATGTCAGGCACTCAAGGTTAATATCGCGTGACATTCTTTCATCCTTGCTCTTTTGAATCGTGTATTGCTTATTTAAATATGCTTTATGGTTTCAAAGACATTAAAGTTTGTGTGGTATACACAAAATCGTAACATTGACTTTCGCATAGGTCCCCCCCCCCACACCGGACCTGGGTGCAAGTCATTTTTCATCAAAATATTATGATGGAAGCAGTCTGAGTAGAAGATTTCCCCAATAGAAATCACCCTTCAGTTAGGAATTTTAAAGAATGAATTGTATCTGTTGACATTTTGTTATCATAGAGCTTTTATGAATAGCTTTTGTTCAGAGTGTCTGTTAAAATTTAAGTTTTTAGTGACATTTTTTCTTCTTCTTCCCTTGACCCCAACCATCCTGTATAGGCTTTGGCTTTCTCAAGTAATGTTCACCACTTTCTCCAATCAAACATTCTGTTATGCACAACAGATTTCTATTGGGTTATCTTCATTATACATTTATGCTGCTCCAACCAATGCACATGCCCTTACCATCTTATTCACTTGAGACTTTAAAATTTCACAATGTCTGCATTATTAGTACCATTTATGTCCACTTTTGTTTTGGTTCTTCAGGTTCATGTTCCAAAATTTTTCTCAGTATCAAAGCATTATGTGACATCATAAATGGTGTATTTTTCTTTTACATGTTACTTTAGCCAACTTAATCTAGTGATTATCAAATTCTTACCTTGCATGACGTTACATGAAGGTTTCTGTCCCATAAGACAAGCGACCTTTTGTACAGAAAATAATGTGGTATACATAGTGTGTTGTTAATGCCTTTACGTTGAATATAGCCAACTGCAAAGGAGGTAGAGCTTGACGAAGTAGTGAAACATTTGACCCGTCAGTGGGAGTTAGCAGAACGATCTCGAAGGCAGCAGAGTATAGAGTTAGAACGTCTAACAGCGCAACAGTCTCGCCTACAGGCAGAACTAGTAGCAGCACAGCAACGATTACAAGAGCAGTCTATGACTCAGGTAAAATTTATGATGTGTTCAAAATCTGAATCACTTTTTTGACCCTTCATTACAAAGTTTTACAATGTTTGTGTACATGTATTAATAGCAAACACACATACTGTAAATCTTGTATACCTGTTTAGTATAAATTGTGTATCACAGTATTAAATTAAGAACACATATATTTTCTATTCAGTCATATATTGTCTATTCAATATGTGTTATTCCATAGGTTATAGCGCCTTTCTCAAGTGAAAATGACAGGCCCACAGTACAACAGAGAGTACAGAAATACCAAGATTTAATGCAGCTGTTAAAGGAATCAGTTGACAGTGAATCTGAAAGGTACACTTTATTTTAAAACTTATAATAATTTTGTTGTATAAATGTTTTGGATATTATTTTAGCATTGTGTTATCATATTAAGAGGACCATACAGGTAATGTGTGAAGAGGCAATGTTTTATATTTTCACTAGCTGCAGCTTCGCGTGCAAATGTTCGATTTTTAATGTGTATATTGTAGCATAACAGAATTATCACCTTAAAACTTAACTTAATACAACATTTGAAAAAGGAAGAAACTATCAGTAGTGAGTGAGAAAAATAAATGGTTAAAAAATGAATTAAAGAAGCTGATCATTATAGTCGATAAAATTTGAACAAAAATAAACTGAATAAAAAAGAAAACTCTTGGTCCATATAAAAGAAACCAACTATATAAAACCCCAGTACAACATCAATATACCCAGTAGGTTGAGGAGCAGTAAATGAGAAGACAAATGGAAAAATAAATGAAATAAGATGAGGAGCTGTAAATGAAAAATAAATGAAACAGAATAATCAAGTAAGATTATCATTGAATTAATGACATGAGAACATGAAAACTCAAAAATATAGAAATACTTATAAAATAAGAAAGAAGAGACAAACTATGTCAAGTTTCATACAAGGAATATAGAAACAAGGAGGGCTATTCCCAAAATATTATGAAAGAATACATACCCAATTTAAACAGAATTAAACCCAATAAATGTTAGACCCAGTAACTCAAGTTACAGGATACAATACAATTAAATTAAATTGTAAACTAAATGTAAGCCTAATTTAAGAACAAACTAGAAACAAACAAAAGACTACCATAGAGTAGAAACAAACCAAAAGGCTACCATTAGTGTAGAAAATATAAGGTGAAATACCCTAATAAAATATAATACTAAGTTAGAGACTACAGCGAGTGTAGTGAATAACACAGTGAAAAAACTATAATAAATAAATAGTGAAGGAAATAAAAATTATTTAAAAGGACTACCATTAGTATAGAGTGATACAATAAAAAACATAAGAATGAAAGAGAGTCTAGGACTGAGAATATTATTAGTAATAAGAGTGTTTGAAAATTATATATAAAAGGATAATAGATATAAGATGTTTTTATCACAGTTAAGTTGTTACCCGAAGAAACATAAATACAAAAGACAGTTAATGACTGAGAGTATTACTAGTAATAAGATGTTTTTATTTTCTAATTAAATTAGGTCTAGGAAATAATAGGGATAAGATATTTTTGTTATAACTAAATAAGATAGTTGAATATGATAGGTATAAGATATTTTGTTATCATTGGATAATACAGTTAAAGATAATAGGCATAAGATGTTTTTGTTATAATTAGATGATATATAAAAAATAATAGATATAAGATGTTATGTTGTATTTAAATAATGTTCAATAATTTCAAAGTTTTGTTAAGGCAGAGAAAGCAAGAAGATAATATGAATATATTTTTAATTGTAAACCAAATAAAGAATAATATAGCAAACTAATTAAAAAAACCAATAGAAAAACAAAACAGTATTTTAGACCAAAATCAACTACTACTATAGAGTCAAATCCAAATGAATAAATTTAATAAAACTGTATATAATTAGTAGAAATTAGTCAATGTAAAATAAAGATATGTAAATGTAATCAGCACAGAACCAGATAATAATAAATGTAATGACAAAAGGATAAAATTAACTTTATTTGGAAATATGTAATACTAGGCCTAAAAAGGGACACAGTTCAGATAAAATGTAAATTAATCAGTATTGGAGTATTATAACAACAAATTGTTAACAACAAGCAATAAACATGAAGTGAGTCAAATTATTTAAAGGAAATATTAACATAAAATCACTTATAAACCATTTAATTACTAATATTGTAAAAAATAATAAGGCCTATAAGAAATATAAAAAAATGTAAATTTTGGGCTTATTTGAACTTAAAATAGGTCAAGTTATATATTGAATTATGTAAAACTAACACAAGAATACTACTAGATAGTTAAATTTTCATAAAATTAATAAATAATTAAGATACAGCAATAAATAGGAAAACTTGTCATGTATTTTTATGAGTTGAAATCAAATCCAAGACATGTAGATGTTTACAGACAATGGGAAGGAGAATAAGATATTTTGAAAATTACTAACTAAAACGACGAGTTTAAGTCATCAGTCTATTGTTAATCGTGAATGTGTGGAGATCACAGAGTACGGACAGAAGATCTGAAAAAATATAAATGGTTGTAAAAAATTGAAGTGCAACCTAAAAACATACTACAGAGGTTACCTACTGAAAATTAACAACACGATAACGTAACCAATAACAAAACTAGAACGAACAACAGGAATAATACGATCCAGCACGAGGCACAAGAAACCAACCGCCATATTGAAAATTTATTCAATACCAATATTCACTGGACAACGATCTCAACAAGAGTTTGAACACGGAACACAGCACAATTAATCCAGCACCCAAACAACATCGCCGAGGAGAAGAAAACACTTCACACAATTATCCAGAGGGACTACATCGTCGCAGAGTAAGAGATCCACAATTATATTTGAGGGAGAAGATAAAACACAGCAGTTGGCGTGGGTAGCAGAAACTGAAGCGGACGGCGGCCATACTTTTATTCTCACATCGGCCGAGATGGACACAGCCTACCAGAGCCAGTGACGTCATTCTACGACTTGGTTCGAATTTTTACTTATTCATTGACATTATTTTCTGAATCATGTTATTTTTGTAGAATAATAGTTAAGATTGAATTAATTGTAAGTATTGTATCTTGTTGCTTGCCCTTCTCTGACCATTTTGACAGTTAAAAGAACTCAACTAATTAATTTTGTAACACTATATTTTTGTCTTGTATCACAATCGACTTGAGGTGAGTCTCAGCCACAGCCATTATCGATTTGCGTAATTTTGGCGCACAATTTTAAAAAATAAATATCAGAATTGTTTCAAATACTTGTGTTTATTATTATTTGTATTATAAATATTAGCTTTTGATTTCTTCTCGACATAAATTAGAAGGATTAGGAAAATATATCAAGAAGAAGAAGAAGAGGAGCTGAGTGAGAAGAGAGAATACTTGATCCGATCGACATAACAAGATTAACACTTGTGAAACAAATATTTTCACACACAATAATTAATTCACAGTTTAAGCAATTAAACAAAAATAAATAATAATTAATTAATTAAATAAATAAAATAAAACATTATATACATTTTTTTAAAAATTAAATTAATAAACCATAAAACTTTTTTTATTATCAACATAATCTTTATTTGTGATAAACCGGGATATTACAAATTGGCGTCCAACTTTAGGGGCTTAAAATAGGAATTGATAGGCCTATAAAAATAAAAACAATTCGCCCAGTTTCCTATTTTTAGCTTGACAGCTGTTAACAGGTCAGAAGAAGAAGCAAGATGCACAGGAGAGCAACATCCAAGAAAAGAGCGCCGTAGGCCGAAAAAGAAATAGATATGGAGGATAAGGAGGCGACACCTGTGGAAGATGTGGAGTTGACATTACCTCCAGCAGAACCAACCAAACCAGAATCCCAAGGGAAACAACCCGACAAGGCGACACGAACAGAGAATTTGGAAATGAAAGAAATGTTCAGGTTAACGATGGAGAGGATCGACGAGAGTAGTAAGAAGGCGGAGGAAAATAGTAAGAAGTCAAGGGAAGAATTAGGCCAGAAAATTGAAGAAAATAATAAGGAAATGAAAAATGATAACCAACAATTGAAGGAAGAGTTAAGGGCGAACAGTAAGAAGCCGGAAGAAAACAGTAAGAAGATGGAGGAGAAAATGGAAGAAAATAGTAAGAAGGTGGAGGAGAAAATGGAAGAAAATAGTAAGAAGGCGGAAGAAAACAGTAAGAAGATGGAAGAAAACAGTAAGAAGATGGAGGAGAAGATGGAAATAAACAGTAAGAAGATGGAGGAGAAGATGGACGAAGTAAAAAATAACAATAAATTATTAATGGAGGAAAATATTAAGAAAATAGAGGAGAAAATGGAGGAAATAAAGACTGACAATAAACAGTCGAAGGAGGAGTTAAGTCAGATAAGCCAGAAACTGGAAGAGACTAATCAGAGAATGGAAGAAACCAGTAAGAAAATGGAAAATAATAATCAACAGTTAAGAGAAGAATTAAGGGAGACTAACCAAGAGAATATGAACCGGTTAGACGGAAAGATGGAAGCATTAAAGGAAGAGTTGAGTCAGAAGATAGCTGAAAACAATGAAACATTTAGCAAGAAGGTAGAAGAAGAAATAACGGTGATCGAACAAAAGATTACAAGGGCTGACGAAAGATGGAGTCAGACTGAACGAGAAGTACAGAGTATTAAGACAGAAATAAACACTAAGGTTACCAACATCGAAGAAACGGATAGGAAGAATTTAAAAGAAAAGCTAAGAGAAACATGTGAAGACTGGGAGAGAATGCAGGACCGATTCACTGAAAAATGTGACGGCATTGAAGCTGCTGTGACCAGTATCAACAGTCAGGTGCGACAAAATCAAACTGACATAGATCTTTTCCATAGCCGACCGACCAGCATTACCAGTTGTTCTAATAATGAAAATCGAGAAGGGATTAACTCCAGGTTTTACAAAAATAAGCCTATAGAATTTCTGGCCAGAATTGAAGAGTACTTCGCAAAACACAGAGGCAACCGTTGGAGAGAAAATAAAGAAGTACTAGACGAATCGTTTAAGGAGATAGCCGATAATTGGTGGATGGCGATCAGGGATGAAGTAACAGACTATCAACAATTCAAGAGGCTATTTAAGGCCAAATATTGGTCTGAGTCGACAAAGAATATCGCGAGAGATGGGATCTGTCACGGGAAGTATAACCCATATGGAAATCAGACTTTAACCGCATATTTCTTGGGAAAGGTGTGTGTGGCCAAGCATTTAGAGCCCCGAATACCGGAAGAATGCTTGGTCAGCAAACTCTCCTACCACTATGAGGAGGACATCATCAGAGCTAGACGCAACAGTCAAATTAAAACGGTACAAGCGATGGCCGAACTTCTAGAAATGTACGAACACGAGGACTATTACCGCCAAAGTCGAAGGAGATACGAAAAACCTGATCCAAGAAATAACACAAATTATACGAATAATAATAATTGGCAGAATGACAACAATAGCAATAATTATAGCTCCGCAAACCGGAATAGTGCCGGATATAATAACAATAATAGTAATAATAATGTTCCCCAAAATAATAATAATGAGGGTAACAGTAGTAATAATAACCGTCAACCCAATAACAACGGTTATTGTAATAATAGTAATTATGGTCCTAATGGCCAGAGAAACCCCAACTCACCTAATAACAACTATTATGGTAACCATAATAGAAATTACCCAAATGGAGGTAATAATAATTACAGAACATATAGACCCCATATAAATTATATCAGAGCGGAAGGCGGTTGACAGCGGAGATACCAGCCTCAACGAAGGAGTCGATACTCTGAATACGAAACATTTCAAGGGAATCAGGGAGGTAATGGTTACAGAGGATATGAACCCAGACGCAGTTCGAGCCTGGACAATCAAAGAAGACTGCCTGTAACGGAGGCCCAGCAAGATGATCGCGCTGAACCAAACGAAGCAGTTCCAGGACTCCAGGTTGACTCTGCTAACAGCCAAATCCATAATGATACGGAGCATTTAAACGAAAGGAGGCAGTAATAAACAAATACAACCCTTTACTGCTCCAATCTGCTGGGTATGGACAAGAGATAAACTTGAGTAAAGAAAAGAAAAATTTCACCATAATATATAATAACTATTTAAAGGATATCCGCAAGGGCTTATTGGAAGAGAACGAAATAAACATTAACAACAATGACAATGAGATCATTTACATAGTCGCAGAAATCGAAGGTATTTCTGTTCCCATTATGATAGACACTGGAGCAAATGTCTCAATAATTAACCACAGTGAATTGGACCGGATACAGCAGGAATGCCACAAAAACCTACCAATACTACCTATTAATAACATAGTGCTTGTAGGAGCTACCGGTCGACAAAACAAAACAATACAGAAACAGGTATCCCTGAGTGTTAATAGCCAGGGCGTAAGTTTGGATATGATATTTCTTGTTGCAGCCGGATTACCCTTCAACATCATGATAGGGTGTGACATATTAAGAAGGAACTCAGCAGTTATTGACTTGTGCCGAGAGAAGGTATCACTCTTTTCGGAAGGTTCGACCTGGTAGCCAATTGAATAAACAACAAGATGGTAGACTCCCGACAACCTCTCAACCACAAAAGTGAAGTGAATTACTTATCGAATTACTCACCAGACAACAAGTTAGTAGGTCATGACACCGAAGATAAACTATGGACACAGAAGATTCAGGAGATACGTGACTTCCAGTGCCACAATACCACCGAGGGATTAAATGAGAACCAGTTGAATCAGTTAGTTAGCATATATGAAAAATATCGGGCCGTATTTTCAGACGAGGCAGGAAAGATCAGAAACTATCAATGTTCAATACGATTCAGAGAACCAGTGGAATTCAATCGCAAATCATACCCAATAGGACAATCTTTGAAGGAAGCGGTACACGCTGAAATCCAGAATATGATTAATAAAGACATAATCGAGAGCAGCCAGTCGCCATACATTAGTCCGATTGTGGGTATACAAAAGAAGAATGGTAAGGTAAGACTTTGCCTTGACGCACGCGAGATCAACAAAATGATAATTAATGATCGTACCTCGCCTGGCGAAATTGACGAAATATTAAAGAGATTCCACAGAACGAAGTTTATTACTACTTGGGATACCGTGTGTGGGTATTGGCAGGTGGAGTTGCACCCACAAAGCCGTCAGTATATGGCGTTCATTTTCGAAGGACGCAACTATCAATTTAAGAGATTGCCCTTCGGGTTAGTGAACTCTGTAGCCGTTTTTGTCGCCTGTATGGACCAAATACTCGGACCAGAAGCACTCCAATTCATGACTGTTTATGTTGATGATCTATTAATCACATCAACCAATTGGGAGGAACATTGTTACCGTGTGGAGCATGTCTTGAAGAAGCTGGCTGAGAATAGCGTTACTCTCAAACTAGACAAGTCAAAACTTATAGCGAAAGAGGTCCAATTTTTGGGTTTCCAGTTGAATAGCCAAGGAATAACACCGTCATCAGAAAAGATAGACGCCATACAGCGATTCCCTATACCGAAAAACAGAAGGCAACTACAGTAATTTTTAGGCCTGTGTAAGTACTACAGGAAATTCCAAAATAATTATTCAGAGCTGACGGCCAGATTTCAATATCAATTATCGTCCAAGAATAAATGGCGATGGGGTCAAGAACAGGACGAAACATTCAAATCAATTAAAGAGAAGTTCTTAGAGGCAGTAATGCTTAACCATCCCAATTTTAACCGACCTTTCTTCCTGAACTGTGATGCTAGTAATATTAGCCTGGGATCAACGTTGTACCAAGAAGACGAAAATGGAAACCACTTAGTAGTGAGCTTCGCTAGCAGAACACTTAACCAATGTGAAAAGAACTATAACGTGACGGAAAAGGAACTGCTAAGTGTAGTCTTTGCCTGTGGGAAGTTTCGAACCTACATTTAGGATATCCGGTGACAGTTCGCACCGATCACAAGTCTATATCATTTCTAAGAAGATGCAAGTTAAGCCACGGTAGATTGACCAGGTGGGTACTTGCTCTGCAGGAATATGCAACACAGTGCATATTATCTACAGTGGGAGTATGTTCCTGGAAGTAAGAATGTTGTAGCAGACATATTGTCACGGGTAAATTTGGAAGAACAGACATTCGAGGGCGAGAAGGAGGGCATCTTGAAGATCTATAATATTATTAAGGACAGATCCGATTTAGAAAAGATAGTACGTGACATCGGCAAACACCAGCAGTCTGACCTGAAACTAAACAATATCAAACTTCGTCTCTCCAACCAAGAGGATACCATAACCAGGTTTTATTGTGCACATAATGAGGTATTATTCATTAAAACCTCTCTTGATGAAGAGATATGGAAAATCATAATCCCTGCTACAGTCGAGAAGGATATCATCCTAGATTATCATCTCCGATACGGTCACATGGGGGCCATGAAAGTGATCAAGGCGTTGGAAGAAAATTGCCATATGAAAAATGTAAATCAAAAGGTAAGAAACTACCTTAAGACCTGCCATATATGTCAATTGGTAAAAACTAACAATGAAAGAAAAGAGGGTATGATGATACCAATTACATCACAAGAGAAGCTGGAAAAAGTCTTCCTGGATATCTGTGGTCCATTTCCCCGTAGTGGCGGACGCCATCGTTACAAATACATTATCATAATGATGGATCATTTCACCAAATTTATAAAACTATACCCGGTGAACCGAGCCACCACTTTGAAGATTTTAGGAGTGATAACCAATTACTACATTCCAGAGATAGGAAAACCCGCATCCATAATCACAGACCATGGAACGCAATTTAGGGGAAGGAGGTGGAAAAACATTTTAATCACATTGGGCATCAAGACGTACAAGACATCTGTTTACCACCCCAGTAGTAATCCTGCGGAGAGGGTGCTGCGAGAAGTCGGATGAATATTGCGAACTTACTGTCATAATCAACAAAGAAAGTGGCAAGAATACTTATCAGCCACCGAGGAATTCCTCAATTTAGCATATCACCCCGCTATAGGGACCACACCATATATGGCAATGTATGAAAAACAACCTCCGAGAGAAATACAAGACATCATAGAATTTCCCATGAATCACGAATACAAATTTAATCGACTGAAGTTCTACAATAAATTGGCTGAAGACCAGGAAAGGTGACATAACAAATATCAAAAGGCGATTAAGAAAGTAATAAACTACGAAGTCGGAGAAAAGGTATTATTGAAAAACAGGGAACTACCCAGTACTTTGGAAGGCATTACCAAAAAGTTATTACTGCTGTATACCGGACCATATCTGATTATTAAAAATAATAACAACAATACTTATGTATTAAAGGGTATTAATTCAAATAAGACAAAAGGAACCTATAATCAGTTGTCAATCAAAAAATATCTAGAGGAGAGATAAAATATCAAAATTCAAAAAATAGTAAGAACAACTTACACGAACTATTCGAAATAGCTATTATATGAAATAAAAGAATTTAGTAAGAAAAAAATCCCTAAATTCTAAAAAATAGTAAGAACAACTTACACAAATGATTAGATATAACTATTATATATAAAAAGAATTTTGTAAGAAAAAACTACAAAATTCTAAAAACATAAGAACAAATTACACTAATAATTTGAGTGAACTCTTACATAAAAGAATTTGAGAATAAATGGAGTACAAATATGTAAACTTTCTCAAACTCTCCAGAGATAAAGCAAAAAAGAACATGTTCCAGTAAATAATGAGAACAACCTATATTAAACAATTGAATAATTCAATATTACAAGAAAAATATATTTATGCATATTAAAAGTGTCATAAGAAGAAAGAATAGCAAATATTCACAAGAACCAGTGTTGATAAAGAGAAAAAACCTTAATAAACTATCACAGTTATAAAAACTATACTACAGTTTGTATTGTAATAGTGGCCATGATAACTGTAACAACTATTATAAACCATGTAAATGAGACAATTTAAGCCAAAAATGATACAGAAATTTTAAATGAAGAAAGGAATATTTTATAATTTAACCAAAATAATTTAAACCAGACTCACAATGAAAATAATTTGATGAAGATGAAACAAGGAAGAAGAACCAACTAAATAAAAACCAAGTATTAAGACCAGAAACCAAAAACCCTGGTACCATAATGATAATATTGTTGTAATAACCACTATTATAGTGATAATTAATAGAAGAAGGAATTAATGTTATGCCATGAGCAATAGAATGACTCATTGAATACCAAATGAAAAGAAAAAAAAATCTGTATAAATGCTAATTACTATGTAAACAAGAAACAGATTATACCATCAACAAACAAAGAAAAGAGTACAAAGAAAAGATGAAATGTATATTATACCACATACCTAAGCCACATAATATGGAATGAGCTTTGATAGAGAAGAAGAGTCAAGTGTATAAAAGTATTAATTAATATAAAATATTATGAAGTGAAGAATCCAAGGATGTTTGTTATTAGTCAAAAGAGACTACTTTTAATGATTTTTAATTTTTATGACTGGATGTAGAGAAATTCCATCAGTCTTATATTTTGAGCAGAGATGATAATTCCTTTGAGCTCAGTTAAGTGAAGTATTGGTCAGCAGAGAATGTAGCCATAATGTGCCACTCTGAACTGTTCCAGCTCACATGTTAGGGAATGTTAGGGAGTAAACATACCGGTGAGGAAGCACCGAATAAGGAAGAAAAAATATATGATAATAATGATATACATAAGATTAAGGATTACTTATTAATGAATAAAGAAGCTAATGAAGGAGATACTTAACAACTGAGAGAGCAATGGTGGAAAAAGAAGGTATATAAAGTGAAATCACGAATAAAAATATGGTAAATAAAAGGAATTAGTAGTAATTATTTCATCCATACTAAGAGTATGATCTGAACTAATCACTTTTACAGGAGAGCATATGTAGCATAACAGAATTTTCACCTTAAAACTTAACTTAATACAACATTAAAAAAAGGAAGAAACTATCAGTAGTGAGTGAGAAAAATAAATGGTTAAAAAATGAATTAAAGAAGCTGATCATTATAGTCAATAAAATGTGAACAAAAATAAACTGAATAACAAAGAAAACTCTTGGTCCATATAAAAGAAACCAACTATATAAAACCCCAGTACAACATCAATATACCCAGTAGGTTGAGGAGCTGTAAATGAAAAATAAATGAAACAGAATAATCAAGTAAGATTCATTGAATTAATGACATGAGAACATGAAAACTCAAAAATATAGAAATACTTATAAAATAAGAAAGAAGAGACAAACTATGTCAAGTTTCATACAAGGAATATAGAAACAAGGAGGGCTATTCCCAAAATATTATGAAAGAATACATACCCAATTTAAACAGAATTAAACCCAATAAATGTTAGACCCAGTAACTCAAGTTACATGATACAATACAATTAAATTAAATTGTAAACTAAATGTAAGCCTAATTTAAGAACAAACTAGAAACAAACAAAAGACTACCATAGAGTAGAAACAAACCAAAAGACTACCATTAGTATAGAAAATATAAGGTGAAATACCCTAATAAAATATAATACTAAGTTAGAGACTACAGTGAGTGTAGTGAATAACACAGTGAAAAAACTATAATAAATAAATAGTGAAGGAAATAAAAATTATTTAAAAAGACTACCATTAGTGTAGAGTGATACAATAAAAAACATAAGAATAAAAGACAGTCTAGGACTGAGAATATTATTAGTAATAAGAGTGTTTGAAAATTATATATAAAAGGATAATAGATATAAGATGTTTTTATCACAGTTAAGTTATTAACCAGAAGAAATATAAATACAAAAGACAGTTAATGACTGAGAGTATTACTAGTAATAAGATGTTTTTATTTTCTAATTAAACTAGGTCTAGGAAATAATAGGGATAAGATATTTTTGTTATAACTAAATAAGATAGTTGAATATGATAGGTATAAGATATTTTGTTATCATTGGATAATACAGTTAAAGATAATAGGCATAAGATGTTTTTGTTATAATTAGATGATATATAAAAAATAATAGATATAAGATGTTATGTTGTATTTAAATAATGTTCAATAATTTCAAAGTTTTGTTAAGGCAGAGAAGGCAAGAAGATAATATGATATATTTTTTAATTGTAAACCATATAAAGAATAATATAGCAAACTAATTAAAAAACCCAATAGAAAAACAAAACAGTATTTTAGACCAAAATCAACTACTACTATAGAGTCAAATCCAAATGAATAAATTCAATAAAACTGTATATAATTAGTAGAAATTAGTCAATGTAAAATAAAGATATGTAAATGTAATCAGCACAGAACCACATAATAATAAATGTAATGACAAAAGGATAAAATTAACTTTATTTGGAAATATGTAATACTAGGCCTAAAAAGGGACACAATTCAGATAAAATGTAAATTAATCAATATTGGAGTATTATAACAACAAATTGTTAACAACAAGCAATAATCATGAAGTGAGTAAAATTATTTAAAGAAAATATTAACATAAAATCTCTTATAAACCATTTAATTACTAATATTGTAAAAAATAATAAGGCCTATAAGAAATATCAAAAAATGTAAATTTTAGGCTTATTTGAACTTAAAATAGGTCAAGTTATATATTGCATTATGTAAAACTAACACAAGAATATTACTAGATAGTTAAATTTTCATAAAATTAATAAATAATTAAGATACAGCAATAAATAGGAAAACTTGTCATGTATTTTATGAGTTGAAATCAAATCCAAGATGTAGATGTTTACAGACAATGGGAAGGAGAATAAGATATTTTGAAAATTACCAACTAAAACGACGAGTTAAGTCATCAGTCTATTGTTAATCGTGAATGTGTGGAGATCACAGAGTACGGACAGAAGATCTGAAAAAATATAAATGGTTGTAAAAAATTTAAGTGCAACCTAAAAACATACTACAGAGGTTACCTACTGAACATTAACAACACGATAACGTAACCAATAACAAAACTAGAACGACAACAGGAATAATACGATCCAGCACGAGGCACAAGAAACCAACCGTCATATTGAAAATTTATTCAATACCAATATTCACTGGACAACGATCTCAACAAGATTTTGAACACGGAACACAGCACAATTAATCCAGCACCCAAACAACATCGCCGAGGAGAAGAAAACACTTCACACAATTATCCAGAGGGACTACATCGTCGCAGAGTTAGAGATCCACAATTATATTTGAGGGAGAAGATAAAACACAGCAGTTGGCGTGGGTAGCAGAAACTGAAGCGGACGGCGGCCATACTTTTATTCGCATATCGGCCGAGATGGACACAGCCTACCAGAGCCAGTGACGTCATTCTACGACTTGGTTCGAATTTTTACTTATTCATTGACATTATTTTCTGAATCATGTTATTTTTGTAGAATAATAGTTAAGATTGAATTAATTGTAAGTATTGTATCTTGTTGCTTGCCCTTCTCTGACCATTTTGACAGTTAAAAGAACTCAACTAATTAATTTTGTAACACTATATTTTTGTCTTGTATCACAATCGACTTGAGGTGAGTCTCAGCCACAGCCATTATCGATTTGCGTAATTTTGGCGCACAATTTAAAAAAATAAATATCAGAATTGTTTCAAATACTTGTGTTTATTATTATTTGTATTATAAATATTAGCTTTTTCTTTCTTCTTGACATAAATTAGAAGGATTAGGAAAATATATCAAGAAGAAGAAGAAGAAGAAGAAGAAGAAGAAGAAGAAGAAGAAGAAGAAGAAGAAGAAGAGGAGGAGCTGAGTGAGAAGAGAGAATACTTGATCCGATCGACATAACAAGATTAACACTAGTGAAATAAATATTTTCACACACAATAATTAATTCACAGTTTAAGCAATTAAACAAAAATAAATAATAATAATAAATTAATTAATTAAATAAAACATTATATAAAAATTTTTTTTTATCAAATTAATAAACCATAAAACTTTTTTATTATCAACATAATCTTTATTTGTGATAAACCGGGATATTACAATATTAGAGCAGCACATCCCAGGTGACTCAGTTTTAATTTTTTAGTTTGACAGAATTCGCATATCACATCCAAATTGCCAATTGTAATTGGATGTGACAAATAGTCATAATTTGGATCATACGGAAAGGCATCTAAAATCAAATTACCTCATCTGCTCACTTGTCTGACTTGAGCATGCCATATGCGGTCATTTTCAAGCCAATATTGACAGCCTTCCTCACGAGTTTCCACTCTACATGCTCCTCAGGTGTTTCCGTGGCCCTTAATTCAGCTTGCCTTAGATGTTGTCAGTCTGCACACTTCCCATGCTCCTCACGTGTTTCCGCGGCCCTAATCTCTTCCTGCCTTCTTCATTGTTGGTCTGCGTGCTCACTATGCTCCCCAGGTGTCTCCACAGCCCTACTCTTTGCCTGCCTTCTTCGTTGTTGTTCAAACCAGGACTTACGTTCTTTGGGTGTCTCAGCTGCTCTTAATAACCTTGCTTGCTTAGCATTTGGATAGACCTGCCCAATGCTTTGTCATTTTTCTGGAGGCATTCGGCAAAGTAAGGTGATAAAGTACTCATACTTCAAAGGAGGGTTGATTTAAAAGGACGTGAAGAATAAGGAAAACAACAGGATTGTGAATTTATTTCAAGGTGAGGTTTAAAAGGAGTCTTGTTAACTGGAACTTGAAAGAAGGGCCAGTTTGTTAGGAAGTGAAGAGTAAGGAAAACAAATGGGACTGTAAAGTTATTTGAAGGTGAAGTTTAAAAGGAGTGTAGTTAAGGAAAACGAATAATGGAATGCAAAATACCTCGACCGAATAAATGTAACTGATATGACGATGAATGAACAACTCAATAGAGAAACAGAAATGGTAAAAACTCTGTGAAGGTGTAACTCTCGTGTACTGTTTACTTGTCTTCAAAGTCAAAGTAAAAACTGATCAATGCAGGCTCGCTGCGCCTTAGGGTACGGTTGGGAAACGCATTGAACATAAGCACAAATTAACACATAAGCAGGAATGAAATTAGTCACATGGACTTGGAAAAATCGCATGGGTCATCAACTCTGCTGCATTTTCAAGGTCTCCTGCATCGCAACACAACCTTTTGGGTTTTAGTTTCGTTTTTAATACACACGAGGGTGGTCACATGGACTGTTCAAAGATACCGCTAAATAGCATTTATGTATTTATTTGTTACTATGGTAATTAATTCTGGTCTCCATGGTGTTGTTGACATCTTATACATGTCACACATCAACTGTGAATAAACAACAACGCTGTCATCCGATTATAAACTGCATATAACTAAAAGGGCCTAAATCATGCAAACGATCATGATCATGATCATGTATTTTCTTTCCTTATTTGGAACGTGTTTCGGGACGCTTTGTGTTCCCATCCTCAGCCTTCCTAATTTTGAATCTTGTTCAGTTTTTATTTTATATTAAGAATTATATGAACAATTAAGAATTAATCAAAATAAACAACAAATAAATAATAACAACAATAAAAAACGGGCCACATTCACATACATAAATAATAAAATGACAAAGCTACCAAAACTATTTAAAAACAGGCATAAAATTAGCATACAAAACTAACAAAAATAATTTACAAAAACTAAATAACCCACACAACAAAGATAATACAACAACCAATTGTATATAAAAAATTGAATGCCAAGATTGCAATAAATGTTACATAGGACAAACAAAAAGCAACTGAAAAAACATTTTGAACATCTAAATGCATACTAAAAACCAAAATATATAAATCTAATTGGGCCACACATGCAATAAACACTGGACATGAATTCCCAGACATAACCAACATGACACTAATAAAACACATACCACATAAAGGCAACATAATGAAAATTTGGGAAAATTGACAAATATACAAACATAAAACACAAAACAAACTAATACCTGAACAAATACAAATCAATACAAAACATGACACAATTTTCAAAGCACTCAACATCGAAAATACTAATATACACACCACAATTACACACAATAATACCAATTTAAAGTGCCAAAGGCCAACAGGAAACCACAACAACAACAACCAACCATCACACAACTACTTAACAAAATTCAAAATTAGGAAGGCTGAAGATGGGAACACAGCGTCCCGAAACATGTTCCAAATAAGGAAAAAATACATCTTGAGGTAAAGTCATTATAAATATTATATATATATATGTATATGTATATATATTGTAGCATAACAGATAATCCACTTAATAAAGATTACCATATGATCATAAGTAAAAATCAATTACATGGACTATCAAGAAAAATCCAAATGAGAACCAAATAAATATCAAAATAAAATACCACCATAACTTGAAAAAGTAAATATATAGAAAAAACTCTGCAACAAAAATAAATGTACAGCAAAATAAAACCCCAAAAAAACTAAAATAAAATAAGGATAATACCCAGGTAGGATAGGTAAGGAAGATACCCAGAATAAATCAACGGACAAAATAACAATATAATAATGAAGAAACCGAGAACGAAAAAGGAAGATACCCAGAACAAATAAAAATAATAATAACAAAATGGTACTGAAGAAACCAAGAATGAAGCAGGAAGATATCCAGAACAAACCAACATACCTAATGAACAGGGACAAGTGAAGATACCAGATAGTAGGGGGAGAAGAATATGACCAAGACCCAAAGGAAACCCAGTAGGGAGAAAACAAAAACCCCAAAAGAAATTAAATGTCACTATTGAAAGTATAACACCCCAAAAAACCAGAAACTCATGTAAAATAAATGAAAACAAAAGTGTTTAAAGTGCTAAGTAAAAGTGCACCCAAGAAAGTTATTGTATAATTAATAAAGACAAATCTTAACAGTCCCCCCATGATTAAACATCTTGGTAATATAAAACTATAAAACTGACTAGTGATAGTATCAAGAAATAACAGGGGACAAGTGCAAGTTATTATATTGTAATAAATAAACTTTGAGAAAGTACATTAAATACTGTACCTTTAAATAACTTTAAAAGTTTTAATTTAGTATCATGAGTGCTATTTAATAAAATAGTATGGTGAAAGAGCAAGGACTAATATTTCTAATAAAGTGCCACTATTTATGTAATAACATTCAATGGAGTGAATAAGATAAATAGAGAGCTGGGAGTTAATCCTAATAAAGTGACAAGGGATACATCCCTAAAATTAAAGAAAAACAGATAAGACTGCACCCAAATAATTTTAAGTAAGTTTTAAAAATAAAGGAACAGAGATGTTAGGTTCCAATTACAATAAATGAACTCTATGCCTAAAGTTTGGAAATAGAGAGTAGTTCTTATAATTATAAAATGTTATTATGTTTAATAGTTTGAATCAGGAATGCAATGTCTGAATGTGGATACCATTCTTATATGATAAAATGTTTTTATAAGTTACTATAAATAATCAGTACTAAAAGGTATGAATTTAAATACCATATTTAATGTCAAATAATTGTTATGTATTAATTGTTTAATGTCAATACTAAATGTTATTGTAGTAAAATAAGGAATTATTAATGAATATTATATTAGAATAGAAGGTCAGAAATGGGTATAAACAAACTGTATTATTAAAAACTTTGTATGTAACATCAGATAAAAATATGCCAAAGGGTAAATATAAACTACATTATAATTGATAAATCCAGTCCAATAAACCAACTAAACTAATGAAATTTATGCAAGATAAACCCATCACATAGTAATATAATGTAATTTATACTTTAAAAAGATATTGTCAGAAGATAGGTAAAATTATGAGTAAAAATGCAAATGTATTAACTAAAATTTCAGAGGGGGAGTCTTAGATTAATGAATTATATTTAAAAACAATAATCAATGGATAAAATTGCAAGAAATTAAAGAAAGATAAACAATTATATCAATCTGAGATTCAGTATAATCATAATTATAACAGATAAAATGGCTAATATTTGGAGGAGAACAGGAAATAAAAATTTAAGCCTACTTTTCCAAAATGAAAGAAATATAGCATTTTTAATAAAAAACTTTGTAAAACGATATTATTTGGTATCAAATTAAGCAAAATGAATTAAAGAAACCGATTATGTATTTAGTATTTCATAAAATTAAATAATAGCGAAAATATATTCAGTGATGTAATGTACTTTTTAAAGATGTAGTGGAAGCAAAGGAAATTGAAACAACGTATTATGCATATTAAATTGGCTAAGAATTTCAGGAGACGAAGGAAATGAGAACAGTTAATTATTATACGTGGTAGAGAACACTTGAACGAGGTTTTGCTCCTATTAACCTATATAAGAAGCAGAAATGGCGTGCGGTATATAAACCTAGTTAACAGTGAAATTTTGTAAATTCATAAATTATGCCTTTAAACCTTAGAATCAGTGAGTACAGTCCATAACACGATTAAACTACAGTAATACCGAACAATATATGACTATATTATTAAATTAACACAAGCACCAATAATAATTGCTAACGAAACGAAAGTGTTAGTTACGACCTATTTAACCAAAGTGAAGTTAGACATTATCACACACATTTAAACAAAGTGAACTACGAAACACTGAACCAGGAACACTCAATTAACACCAGAAGGAAGATTCACAATTGCGGAGACGAGGAATCGGTGAAAAGACATCATTTATTGCAAGAAATATTTTTCCAGTCAACTAACGTTAACCTACGCAGTCGGCAGGTGGCCATCTTTGTCTTCCCAGAATCCTATGCGAGTTTGACCAAATGAACATCTAGACATCACTGGTTCGAATTTTATCAAATATAAACATTATATATTGTTTAATAACCTTGTAATTTTTAATTTTAAGACTTTTAACTGTAAGTGTTATACTTTCATGGCATTACCCTTCTCTGGCTATTTATAAAATAACCGTTAAAAGAACCAAATAATTTATATACAATATTCATATAAAATTTGTATCGACCGGCCCTGAGAAACGAGTCGATACTGTTGTTAATAATCGATTAACCATCGATCTTTCAGATAATTGTTAATAAATCATATAATTCTGCAAATTGGTTGAAATTTATTTATCAATTTAATAAATATAATAAAAAATAAGATAATTCAAGATCACGGACTATCCGAAGGCGGTATTTACCAAGAAATAAGTAGAATACTGAAAGAAGAAGAAGAACTGTCTATCGACTAGTGCTGGAGATAACTATATTAACACAGGAGTTATTCCAAAAAAGTGATAAAACAACAGAAACAACCATAAAAGAATTAAAATTTTTACAAAATACAATTACAAAAATTATTTATTAAATACATACAGCAAAAAACACGAAAACAAATATGTTTCAGAAAACAATTTTTTTTTTAATTTTTATTATTATTATATTTCATAATTATTTTGTAAGTTACGTTACAATATATATATATATATATATATATATATATATATATATATATATGGTTTAAACTGTGAATATGTTTTGACCAGAGGTTAGAAAGTGTATTGACTAATAAAATTCTAAAACTTCAACCAAAATTGTTATTAATGTTCATATTTGAGACTGTGCTGTGGTAGATAAGACCCATGTTATGAAGTTGATGTCAAGAAATTTAGCCCTTTAAGTTCCAAACTATATGTGATGGCACAAGAATACCCCTCAAAGGTGAAGACACAGTCAAAATTGTATTAAACCACAGTAGTTCCAACACGTTTGCGAGGTCAATGGGTTTGCAACTTACCATAGTGTGTTTGCTGTGTCAGTACCACTTAGGACTGCCATATTGGTTTATTGATATACAGTAGAACCTTTTTTACCTGAACTAAAGGTGCAGCCATTTTTGATAACACTTTTTTTGGATAATCCATAGAGTCTATTTCCATTTATTAAGGCATAAAAACACAATATTATCAGTAAAAACCTATTTAATTATAAAAGTTCAAATTATAAACATGCAATACATTGTAATCTATGTTCACAGTTACATAGGTTTACTTTAAAAAGACAGAAATTTTTTTATGAACAGTTTCATCATAGCATTTGTGCACTGCAATGTCACACCATCTCTTTAAAAGTAAGTTGTCTGATGGTATTGCTTTCTCAGCATACTCCATGTAAAACTACCTATAAAAATAAAGCTGCTATTTTGAATCTTCCATGCATTAATAAGACAGTATTAATTGATTAATAAAAATAAGAAAATATTCTTACCTCCAAGGCTTTAAATCCGTTGTCTGGTGTCAAACATTTTGTGTCTGTGTCATGTACATCCTGGTCTGTGTCATCTGCTTCAGGCTCTGGTCTCATCACAGCTTCCACAGTTTCTTGGTCAGTCAAGTATAGTTCCACATCATCTGCCTCTAACCATTCATTAATTTTACTCTCTTCTATTTCTTCACACCCTGGAATTCCTTCAGGCCATTTCTACCAAGCTTTTGTAATTTTCCTCTTCTTCTTCATACTCAAGTCCATTATTCAGTTTGTTCCAAGCCTTATTTAAAGTGGAATCTGTAATCTTCTCCCAACTTTGTGCACACCAATAAATCACATGTTTCGTGTTGATTGATTTCAATGAGTTCTGACATCGTTTCGGTTAAGCTGAGTTTTGGATAAGCTGAGTTTGGTTAAACAGAGTTTTACTGTAATATATACGGAAGTGTTGAAATGATTGTGTAAAGGAAAGTCAAGTGAAAGAGTTTCAAATGTTTTGCCATGCACTATGACAGCATGTCTGTTCACAAGTCACTGTCTATGAGGAAGTTCTTAGCAGAAAAGGAATTTTTCTGTTCAAATACTAACCAGTTTACCCAAACTTCCTTTCAGACTTACATTCCCTACATAAATTGTTTAATGCGTTACTCGACTTGGTAACATTTTACCTAAAGGCAAGTCTCTTCATGTGATTTATAATATAGCCTCTTTGCTTAATTTCACCAGAGGTTTTAGCAATTAATTTATTGACCCAACGTATGTATTTGTTGGGTGAGACAAAGTTTTGTTTAGATATGTATTTATATTACCTGTTGTACGCACAGTCAACATTGTGTGTACTAAATTAAATGTTTGTTTTTTAATGTCACATACAGGTCTGTGTTGTTAAAAGTTGAGGAGCTAAAAAATCTGGTTAACCACAAAATCCTAGTTTAGACAAACTCAGTTACTGTTTTTAAAAGGTTTTTACCAACCTTGTTTATTGTTACATAAATGAATAATGTAAATAAATAAACTGTAACAGAAATGTACAATAAATTAACTAAGTTGTTTTTATCCTTGTACATACAAATATACGTAATATGATTACAGACTGACGAGCATGGAAAGTTGGATGCAGTTGGTGGAGCCTTCAAAACCTGTTGATAATTCTTTACGGTTGGAAATAAACGAACTACGCAAACTGCTGTCCGAAGAGCAGATGCAGAGTATAGCTAGAAAGTATGTTCAGTGAATATTATTAAATAAATAAGAGCTACATCTGTGATATTCTCAAAAATTATTTCTGTCTCTTCTAAAACGGCAGTATGACAATTTATAACAGTATAAAGTACTGATACGACGGTCTCCTTCATCATCATATGGTACAGCGGAAAACACACCAATGAAGTCACTAATCACCAGCTTTAATTATCACAAATAACAGTTTATAATCAACTCGTACAATAATTCCAGTTAGATTTGTCCGCACGCAATAATAATGTCAAATATAAAGAATTCCACGCTGTAATCACTTTTCACTAATACACCACTTGCGATGCACTGTGTAAATTGCCCGACATAACACTGAACTCTAAGCGGCAGGTATGGACTGTTTATATGTTTTTCTAATCATGGTCTTCATTTTTTTGGTAATACAATGCTCTGTACTAGGTTGTGGTGTGTTGACTATTGAGGTTTCTTTTAGCAGAAGGAGTGAGGGAGTCACTTGCGGCTGAAAATCATATAGTGACGTTTTTTGTCTTTGATTATTATTGTTCATGATGAAGAATATGTATAAATATCTTCTTTTACTAGCGTAGTTTTTTATGTTAGCAGGTATAGTACAAAAGCATCCGATCCCTATGATCCACACCCTTCATAAACGCATTGTATTTCTCTATTGCAAGGAGTTGCAACTGTTGTTTTTTATGTCTGTTTTCAATCATTACCATGCAATTGTCGAACTCGAATGATATATAATTAATTCTTCTTTTGCCCCTCCATTTGCTAATCATAATGCCATCAGCATACTGTGCCACGTTTCCACCCTTCTTTAGGTTTGCAGAAGTTACAGCTGGCGGGTTATGTTTTCAGTCTGCACATAGTGTGCCAGTGCAGTAAGTCCTTTTGGATAATAATTTCGATGCCAAACGGAAGCTATTGTAAAAATTATCCATATACGTGACTGTCATTGGTTAGGTTAGATAAAATATAACAAACAACTTTTTTCATGAAACCTTCCCTGATAACCCCAAAATATAATTTTTTCACCATAAATTGTAAATCTTAATTGTAATCTGTGAGGCTCGGAGTAAATACATTTTAATCCTGTACTTATGTATTTTGTTATTTGTATATTGGCGTGTTAACAACCACCCTCTCTATAAAACCATTCCATCATCAGTAAACAGTTCTGTGGTAGGAGAATATAATTGCTTCATTTTATTGTTAAAATGATAAATTAATGGACTGACTTTAGTGTGCTGTTCATATAATATGAACACCGACGTGATTTTTTGTAAAATGCAAACACCTTAGTATTAAAAGGAATTGACCATGATTCATATGATTGCGAAAATATGGGAAATTAAATAATGATGAGTCTTCCAGAAATTCCAGTATGGAACAATAAACCAATTAATACAAAGGTTTTTAAAATATGTAAGCACTTGGTGCGTTTCACAGTTTTTATTGAACTCTGACAGCTGTTTCAGCTTATTAGGCTGTTCTCCCATGGCCGGTAGCAGGCCACGCCCTTAATCCAGCCCCATCTATCGTGCCTATGGCAGGAGCTCTATTTGAATCTCGGGACGCAGTATACGAGCAGGCGACGGGCATGCCCTTCGTCCCGCACAGCCATTGAACTTGTGTAGGCTATTCTCAAAGAGAATCAAGGAACAACTTACCTAACAAAAAATCTAAGGGTGGTGAACATGTGTTTAGGGTGTGGTTTGGACATGTGTGGGGTGTATATGATGGGGGGGAAGCTACTGGGAAAGTCAAGTGTCTGTGAAAACTAAGTATAATCAAATGCAAAATATAAAAATTAACTTAACTAAATAACAACTTTTAATAAAGGTGATACATAGAATTCAGTTTGTTCGTTTGTTAAGTTTTTGTTACTTTTGATTGCTTTTCTAATTTCTAGAATTTCTAATAAATCCATTTTTTTACCTTTTTGTATGTTGTGCAGTTTTATTATGTTTTTTGTATCTATGAAGTGATTGTGTTGTAAGCACTGATCTGTAAAACCTGTATTAGCTATATTAGTTAAAATCGCATTCTTATGTTCAGAAATGCGATGTTTCAGAGAATGGCCACATTGTCCGATATAAATAGCATCGCATTCTCCACAGCGTATTTTATAAACTCCATTTTATAAAGAAAAGTCAAACATACAAACAAACAAATGGAGTTTATAAAATATGCTGTGCAGAATGCGATGCTATTTATTTCAGACAGTGTGGCTGTGGACACCCTACACATGACTGAACCATACCCTAAACATATGTTTATGCACCCTAAACATTTGTGCATCTGTGGTGAATGGATATAGTATAGAATTTTCCCCCAAATGGGATATTTTTCATTCCAGTTTTGCTATTTCGTCACACAGAGTTAAGGTAAGGATTTTTGTGTTCATTGTTCTCACTATTATCATCATCATTACAACTCACCATCATCACTACTGTCACTGTCAAAATATTCCTCATTGTTCATACCATGACTACTTTCATAAGCCATACTTTCATTCACACCAGTCATTTGTACTTCGAAAACACGCAGTAATAGTACAAAAACACTTAACACTTACACTAAGTGCAAAGGAAACAGATAAAATAACAAAAACAGGATGAAAAAGGGATGACAAAAGGAATAAAAAACACTATACAAGGTCATGATTCCAGCATAAAAAATTCAATAAACTACATATGCTGTGTCATATGATGGAATATACCTAAACTGCAGGTAACATGAGAACTGCCTAGCATACATAGTGAGTTCACACTAAAAGCATTAATTAGGCAATACCAAATGTCTCGTTTCCAAACATGCCCATCCACCCATGTCTCAAAAATGAGACATCCGCTCCTCACAAACTTTCATGATGTCTTGAACTTGAGTCACCCGCAGTGAATATGTTAACAAAAATTGATTATAAACTAAGTGTATTTTTAAGAAGTGGTAGCTTTAAGAGTATGTGTGTAACTGATAGTGTATGCAGAAAAAAAAACAAAATCTATGTATCTTACATGAGTATGTAACATATGTAAAATTCATCAATGTGTGTGTGGGGGGGGGCAAATATCATATGTAATTACACATAGTAACTACATAAACTCTGGATATTTGTATAATTAATCTATCTACTGATTTTTAGATTGATGTACCATCTGTATGTTTCAGAGAGAAACTGGCAACTGTATTTTCAAATTTCCAGCACCTGTTTGCTGACTTCAGAAGTGTTGTTGATGAACTAGAAACTTTGAAAGAAGCTCAATTAACAAAAGTAAGTATACATACATTTTAAATATAAGCTATGAAGAAGAGCGTTTTTTATAATATAAAAAAATTAGTCAATCCATTGTTAAATTGTATTACAGATCGTATAGCCCAGAAAAATAGGAAGTTTTAAGGAAAAAATTAGATAAAAGCTAATTTTTTGTACATATGGTCCTTGAACCATAAATTATACAAAACCAATGAACCTACCACTGAAAATTGTCTAGGGGTGGTTTTATAGGGGTTGAAAGGGGTGAAAAAACGATTTTTCGCATATAACTTGTAGCATCACAAGATGATACAAACCAAAAAACTCAATTGAATTATCAAAATATTTAGGGAACTTGATCAAATAAACAAATAATAGGTAACTGAATGAGGTATGCAATAGAGAATGAGTGATCGAATGAGAACAATCAAAAAATAATTATATAAAGGAAGAATTATAATAACTAATTCAATATACTAATATATCTGTAAGAATAATTGTTACAGATGCATAAATAGATTAAAAACATAAATTAGCCTTGTAAACAAACATAATAAATAACTTGACAAAACAGACATCTAAAAGGACTAGAGACAAGACTATATATTTGACATAATAAATTACCCAGTAGATTAGGGGAGTAAGTGTATATATCTTATTGTAATATTGAAAAAAGTAATGATTTAGGATATAAGCAAAAAATGTATTTAGGGTTAAGGAAAATCAGTTATGTAACAAGCCTAACAGTCCAGCTAGGTCTCAGACCTAAGACTGCATTTGTAATTAGCATAAGTATAAAGTTATAGTAAAGACCAGATAATTATTATCATAATTATGTGTATTAAAAAGGAAAGTAATAAGTAGTGATAAGTAAACAGAACAAATGACACAATGTAAACCATAATAAAAATATAAAATATTGTGAATTAAGTATAACCAGTAACTGGAAACATAACCTAAAGAAAAGTAAGGCAAAAACTTCAAAATTAGATTCAGTATAATACATATATACTGTAAGCATAGATTCAGTAATATCTGAGTGTAAATAACAAACACTTACACAATTCAAATAGAGTTCATTATGTTATAAAAATGTTGCATAAGCTTTATTTTTGTATAAGAATGTTGTAGTGTGTGGTAGGAAGGAAAGGTTACTATTGTATATTAAAGAATGATAGGAATGTAAGGGAGAATGTAATGTAAATACACTAGTAGTATAAGGTGTGAAAAATAAACTGACTACTAGCTAATGAAATAAGAATTAACCATTGTTGGCTATGGACCAGATTATAATGTAATTAATAAAAGATTAACTTGGACTGAAAACATACATCTACTTGGTAGATAAAAAGAGACAATATAATGTATAAAAATGGTAATAGCCAATGTCCAATATATAAAGAAATGGTGTATGTTACTAGATTAAAGTATAAGTAATCTTAAATGTCTGTAATATACTAATAAGAACATAATTAACAAGATGTCTACTTGAACAAAAACCCTACATCTACTATAGATGGTAGACAGGGACATTACAAGGTACACAGCATGTCTTAAATCATAATGTGAATAGTAAAGGATCATGTTGTTTATTAGGATTAAATACCAAATGTTACAATGTATTAGAAGTAAGCAATTCTATTGTAAGAAACCAGAATAGTCCTATGGACACAAGACATTTTTAGGCTTATTATAGAAGCCAAGAGTTTTATAGAAAGTTAAGGTTCATAATTATGATTAATAGTGTTAAAATGTTTGTTAATAGCATAAAATCATATATACAGCCGAGAAAACAAAAAATGTAATAAAAAGATAACTTTTAAAATTAATTATTAGTATAGGCCAAACATTAAAATTGTTCATTTTTATTATTACTGAATGGAACCATATCATGTGAGGTCTTGAAATGATCAGCAGAAAGAAAGCAATTCATTAGTAATTATATCCTTTCAATTGTACTTAGAATAAGGAAATTATGTTAATTTTAAGAATTTTAGTAATTTTGATATCAGAAAGTGACGCCGTCATGGACCAAAAGACTGATGCTATCCGCGACAATGGATTAGCTGTCAACCAATCGGAATTTTTAAATTTTGTATGCATGGACCCAAAGGCCCACGCCAATTAGCCAAAAAGTGACGCTTAGCAAAGGAGTCTTGTGTTGGAATCCGTCGTGTAAAGAACAGCTCCTCCGCGTCCCTTATATCCGCGAAAGCATAGTTAGAATCGAACTTTGGATAGGTTATGTGATGAGTGACAACCATGGATGTTTATATACTAACTGGATGCCCGACTGCCAACCCTGTATGCTTGCGAGACTGAAGCAAGTGTGACGTCACGCCGCCATCTTTAAAACGGGCAAGAGATCTCGAGCCCACAGTTCTACCTACTATACAACTGGTACATAATTGTGCCATTAATTACGCGACAATTAATTATTTTTTTATGATAAATACATGCTACTGTACGTCCTGAATAATACGATTTTTTGTCAAACCCATCAGCCCGAATGGTAATTCTCACTTACCTGTTAAATCTTTTGCTATTTCCACTCGTAATCAAAGAATTTATTAGCCGACACCGTGGGATCATAGTGTTATGGGAACGTAAAATGAAATTTAAAAACAAAAGTTTCTCAACGAAGAATTAGAAATAAAAGGCTGTATTTCCAACTTTCATTATTATTAGGGCTATTTATCTGTATGAAAAGTTACCGGTACTCACCAGGAACTCGCGAGTTCAATTCCGGGGGAGGTAGATCGATGTAAAAGTTTGGAAAATTCTATAGAGATAAATGAAATTATAATCTTGAGAAACTTGGGCTCAAGGAGTTGTTGTTTATAATGTATACAAACATTTTTTGTCTAATCACCTGCCAGCGGCGCCCGGGAAAAATTGTTATAAACAAATTAAAAAAAAAATTCAGTTTTTTGCTCATATCTCCATTAATTTTACCAGTAGCTTAATTTTACAAGAGTTAAATTTTAAAGCTAAGGAAATTCTACACGAATATCATTTTAAAAATATTTTTGTACGAGCAAAAATAAGCGCACTATAAAAAATTGTAAGTAACAGGGGACTGCGCACCTGCCGTTCTCCACCATTCTATTATATATAATAATAGAACGTTTCCCTACCATTCTATTATATATACTTGCATAATCTTAAAATATTCATATTAAAAATAGAAATGTATATAGAAGTTATAGATAACCATCGTCGAATTGAAATTACTAAAAGTTGCTGAACAACGCTTGAGCGTGAGACGCGTTGCATCTTCCGTCTCTCTCTTACCTATAGCGTAAACGGACGAAATTAAACTATTATTTACGGCTGAAATATTAATTTTACGAAAAAATTACTAGAGTACTTTTTTGTAGATCTCCATTAGAATAACATTTTTTTTATTACAAATTTTTTTTATTGGATCAGTGATTGGATACCAATTTAATGGTATAAAATTTAATTTTAAAGTCATTGTATTGGTATCCGCGTCACAATTATTATAATTAAACTATAAAGTTTTACCTTAATCCGTCAATGTGAACGCTTAACTTTTCTTCTTTTCTTCTAACGCGTTTCGGATTGTTAATCCATCATCAGAGGTTAAAATAATTCGTCGGTTAAGACTTCGTTAAACATTAAAAGTTGCGTAAAAGACATTTAAAAATTACACTAAAAGAACATTTAAAAATATAGTCCACAATCACAGCGACGTAGCGGATGCGAGTGCGCACTCAATACCGGTCAGCGACGTATGGCAGTACGTCGCTGACCGGTATTGAGTGCGCACTCGCATCCGCTACGTCGCTGTGATTGTGGACTATATTTTTAAATGTTCTTTTAGTGTAATTTTTAAATGTCTTTTACGCAACTTTTAATGTTTAACGAAGTCTTAACCGACGAATTATTTTAACCTCTGATGATGGATTAACAATCCGAAACGCGTTAGAAGAAAAGAAGAAAAGTTAAGCGTTCACATTGACGGATTAAGGTAAAACTTTATAGTTTAATTATAAAATTTAATGATTATGCATGCCTTATTTATTAATTTTATTTAATATTATTAAAAATTATTATTGCAAACACCTAAAAACGGTGGTTATTTGAACGTCTCAACATGCTCGACAACACCTGTAAGTTGCACAAAAATAAAATATTTTTTTATAACTTTTCCAGGCATCGATTTTTTGGCAAATTTTGGAGTCGCGCGGCTATCGGCTGAAGTAGCAACTAATTATTATTAATTATCCCAATTTAACCGTAAATTTTCATACCTATTATAATTAAATCTTAAAGGGCAAGGTTTAAGCTTTCGAAATAGCCCAAAAAGAAGTGTCCTGATTATTGCACTTATCGCATAATTATATTTTGAAATTAAGTTATTTTTTTAGTTACGATTTTTCCAAAAAAGTGGATTTTAAAAATGGCGAATCTTAAAAAATAAATTTTTGTAATTTTTGTTTATTCATTGTAGTAATCAACCAAAGGGTCTAGAAAATTAATTTATACGGGAAAGTTCATTATAAAATTAATTGTTTATTTAATTGCGTATTCTTTAAAAAAACAGCATTTTGTAATTTCATCTCTTGTACAATATACACATAATGAAATCCTAAACCTTTTTTCGTAATAGTCACATGTAAAAAACTATAATTTTTCGATAGGCACTTTGTTTTGTTAAAATAGTTCAATTTAAACAAGAGTTATAACGTTTATTGAAGCGCGCGCGTGCCTCCGCTCGCTAGCCTCGTCCCCCACCACGACAGAATTATACGTTATAAACATTTAGACCTCCCGCGCTTGTTTTTGCTCGCACAAAAATATTTTTAAGATGAAATTTGTGTAGAATTTCTTCAGCTTTAAAATTTAACTCTTGTAAAATTAAGCTACGGGCGAAATTAACGGAGATATGAGCGAAAAACTGAATTTTTTTAAAAATTTGTTTATAACAATTTTTCCCGGGCGCCGCTGGCAGGTGATTAGACAAAAAATGTTTGTATACATTATAAACAACTACTCCTCAAAAATCGAGACTACTTAGATTTTTTTTGTTCAATTCGGGCTTACGACGACAGTTTTCTTGCACTATATAAGGAGGTGGATGACAAAAAAATCGCTGCAAAACAAAACATGCCACTTACGCAAAAAACTGCAAGTTCTCTCCTTTTTTCCGTCGATTTGTGCAACCTACAGCACAACAAGAGTCAGGCATTTTATCTTCTTTTCGAAGTGATAAGTCAAGCAAGCATTAAATCAATTTACACTCCAAAAGGTCCGCACAAATCAACCTAATACCACGTCTGTTTACATTTTTTTTGCCCGTTTTAAAGATGGCGGCGTGACGTCACACTTGCTTCACTAGAGAGCGCCCTGTCGGGCATCCAGTTATATTAACATCCATGGTGACAACAACAACATAACCAAGATGGAACCAAAGTGTTGTGAATTAGTTATAAAATCAAAAGGGCAATATAATGAAATATAAAATTAACTGTGAATAAGAACGAGTGTATAAGTGAAGGAAAGTATAGTGTGAATCTTAAAAAAGTTTAAAACAAATTTTAACTAATCATATTAATATAACCTAACAAACTTTGTGTACACTTACTTGTGAACTATATATTCCACTATCACTACACAATAACACTAACACCATAGTAATTGTTAACCTTTTAACTATTATTCCTTTGAGTTTCATGTTTGAAACCGAATAATGTATCCAGATTTGATTAACCTCAAAACAGCCACTGTTCGGCATATACGAACTTTTTTGTTATTGTTAGATGCAGTGGTGCCCACAGGGGGGGATCATAGCACAAGTTGCGCATTGAGAATTTTTGGGTGTATTTTAAGGATTTTTGGGGGGGATTTTTTCAAGAATAACATTTTAAATCCAAAATTGATAGAAATTTTTACCGTATTTGTGCAACAAATTAAGCTACTACTAAAAAACTAAAGCAATTGCATATCTTTATGATTGTTTTAACGAACTGGCGGTATAAATGTCTCTACCAGTACAACTAGTAGTAAATTTTGTTTTGGAATTTGGAAAACTGACCCTGGCAGCCTGCAGCAACATCCTGTCAATAAGTCAGAGTCCGTGATCGTGAATGTAAAAATGTGTGCGTGTGCTAAGCTTGTAGTCCGGCGGGCTGTGGAGTAAAGGGGGCGGGTCCTCAGTTCTTATCTCTGGTCCACAAGCCGCGTGCGGCGGCAGTCTGCCCGTGAGTTTTACTCTGTAATGCGGTGCTTTGTTTGTGTGAGTTGGGGTTGGAATGTAATCTCGTGTTTCGTGATAGTTGTCAAAATGCCGAAAAAACTGAAACAATCGTTTAAGTATAAGTGTATGGAGGTTATGTGTAACACAACTCATCAAAAAGACAAGTGGTTAGAACATTGTAAGAAGAAACACGCCTATAAATTTAGACATAACCTAAACATTAGTTTTAAAATGGTTGAAGTGAAGTCCGGTGACAGCCTGTGGGTGAAATACACTGATGCTGAATCTTCTCCTGACCCCAGTACCAGTCAACATCATAGTTTAGATTCCAGGTATATAAAAATATAATTATTTTTGTCTCGTTCAGTTACCGTTTGAATAGGCCAAAATAGAAACAACTTTATATAAGATACAAAGGAATCGCTTTATTGCGTAATTTTTATTCGAGCTTATTAGCATTTTTGTACTACCGGTAACATTTTATTATATTTGTTGTTCTGTTATTTCCACTAATACGGCAAACATTAAAAATAATAAAATAAAGCAAACAATAAAATAACAACTTTGGGGAGGGGAGAGTTCTAAAATCGTTGTATTTTTTTTAGATCAAACGTAACCAGTGACGTTGCTAACGATGACCCTACAACTGAGGACATAGATGTACCATCAACTTCAAGTGCGAAACCCCCAGACGAGTCCCAAGATATAAATCCAACATTTGATATCTTGGAGGGTGGAAATGAAGACAAAATGCAAGCTAAAGCACCTCCTTCATTTGTGACTTCAAATTTAAATACTAAATTATCGTTACCGCCAAATGTAGAGTTAGAAATCAGTAGCCCTTCAGGCTCAGATCTGAGCCCAGAAAACATTCAACCAGATAATCCAGACCCATTACCTGGTGTTCATGATGTAGAAGACCCTGCATCGTTTGCCAACATGAAACTATCGGCGGAGGAGATAAATTTGGGTCTTCGACTAGAAAATGAAGATTTGTCTTCGATGAGTTTCCCTTCAACAGGCCGAAGAAAATTTAATCCAGCTTGAAAAATCACCACTTTACCTGATGGGACTAGAAGTAAAAGAAACTGGCTAGTTTATAGTCCGATGAAAGATGCGTTTTTTTGCCTGCATTGCACTCTATTTGCTGTGCCAGGAGAAAGAACGGTATGGGGTACAACTGGCTGCAGAGGTTGGACTGAGCATCGAGGCGAGCGCTACATAGAACAGCATGAACAGTCAAAACAGCATTTATCTTCCCAAGTCGCTAGAATCCAGTGGATATCGCAGAAAAGAATAGACTCCTCACTTGCTGAAGAATCTGACCAACTCATTCATCACAACAGAGAAGTGTTGTCGGTAATAATTGATTGTTGTTGGTATTTAGGTGAAGAAATGCTAGCATTCAGAAAAAAGGATGTTTCAGAAGGGAAATTGGTGAAACTGTTCTCACTGATAGCTAAGTATAATCCCGATGCCAGAGTGTACCTTGAAAAGATAGAAAAAATCAGAAACCAAAAGGGAAAATTGGGGTCAAATTTTCTCAGTTATCGAAATGTATTTGACTTGATTAATGTTATGAGTAAGATTGTAGTCTCAAAAATAGTCAACAATATAAATTTAAGTAACACCTACTCAGTCATCCTGGATTCAATACAAGACATAAGCAAAAAAGAATGCACAGCGGTTTTGCTCCGATATGTTGAGCACCTAGATGAGCAAGGAGCTCCCAACAAAAATCCAGTAAAACCGGAAGAACGGTTGATCAAAGTGTTCACAAGTGGCGACACAACAGGGGAAAACCTAGCCTATGAATTAATGAACACTCTAAAATCCTTAGAAATCAACCCTAATGGCATGGTGGGGCAAAGGATGGACGGAGCAGGGAACATGAGAGGTTGGTACAATGGCTTAAAATCTGTTGTGCTTAGAGAGAGTCCCTGAGCATTTTATGTATGGTGTTGTTCTCACCGGTTTGCATTAGTGGTACAAAAGTCTATTGATGTTTGCCCTCAAATGCAAAACATGTTCTCCCTCCTTCAAGAGATGTATGTTTTCATGTCTGGGCATCGACGTCACCACATGTTTATCGACAATTTGAAAAAGGGCCTAGTACAAAACAAAATGAAAAGTGTAAAAGAGTGCAGACTACAAGATGGTCGAGTAAGAGTGATACTCTCAAAACTGTGCTAACATGTTACAAAACCATCAAAGAGACCTTCAAAGAAATCTGTCTTGACAAGAAATCTGACAATGACACTAAAGCGTCTGCGAAAGGACTGATCAACAGTATGTCAGATTATGAAAATATATGTGCCATGCACATTGCTTCAACTATATTTAAAGTTCTTTCTCCAATCACAATTTGCTTACAAGCCAAATCAGTTGATTATGGCATGATACCAGCAGTTATCTCAGAGACGAGGGCAAAACTGAAGACATTAAGAAGTGAAAAAGAGTGGGACAAACTTACAAGTTCAATAACACAATTTTCTGATCAGCACAACGTCTCGCAAGTCCGAACTCAGCGAAACCGAAAACGGAAACGCCTCATGGACGAACTTTCGATAGACGAAAAAATTGATGACCCTGTAAAGAAAATGAAGGTTGAGGTTTATTTCCTAGTCTTAGACTCATTATTGTCTCAACTGAATGATCGTTTCCCGGACAGCTCGCTTGCCATGGTTAAACAAATGTATTATTTTTCTCATGGAGGAATTATGAAAATCGCACATGAATTGGAGACTGGAAAAGACTTCAACCCCGATAAGATAAAAGAGCTGTGTGAGTATTACAGTCTGGACAGTGACCTAATTGCTTCAGAATTGGAGACGTTTTGCAATGTGTACAAAGTCACTCACGCAGACATCGATATATCAAACATGTTACATTCGCCTGAAGCTGAAAGGATGAGGATAATAGAGGATGAAGTGCGAATCCCGGCAGGGGCAGAGGATCCAGATGGCAGTGAAAATGAGGAGGTAAAGGAAGGAAATTTACAAAGTGAGAAACATAGGATGATGGACCAATGGATAATGAGAGGATTCATTAGACCATTCAGGTGTGTCCTTAACCTTTCGGCTCTACCTAATCTGACAGTGATGTACCGAATATTGTTATCTCTTGCCGTGACCAGCTGCTCTGCAGAGAGAACGATAAGCCGTTTGAAAATATTAAAAAATCGGCTTCGGAACAGCATGGGAGACTCTTGGCTGTCAAGTTTGTTGATTCTATCCTGTGAAAACAACGTACTGAGCCAGATACAAAATGAAGAAATCATTAACAAATTTGCAACCACAAGTGTACAAATAAAAAAGCTGCTTTTGCACAAGACATTTAAACAAGGTGATAACTAATGTAAATGTATGTTTTTGCACAAACATATTTTTCCTATCATAATTTAAACTACATTGTACGTTGTTTTTGCGTCATTTCATTGTATTGGTTTTAATAGTACAATTATTTAAAATGTATTTTTAGTTTAGCAACACATTTGTTAAATACAATTTGCTAAGTACAATATTTGCTTGGTTTTTAATTACTCCAATACCTTTTGAATCTAGCCTGTTTTGTTCAAAGTAATGACATACAAAACTTCTAAACAATATTATTAGGGCTAGTGATAAAATTCTGTAAGCTTAAACTGGCCATCCACGTTCCAATATGACCAATATGTTTTAAAATATATCTCTCAAATGTCTTTGCTTCTCATCCACACCCACACCAGTGTAGCGCCTTATCTTTTAAAACAATGATACAATTTAAAACAACTTATTAACAAGTGTAACAATTATCGTAACTGTAGTGTAGGATCTTGTTTTGTTTTTCATGACTTTTTTAACTAAAATAATTTGTATAGGCTTCAATTGGGGGGGAGTGCTGAGAATTTTTGGGGGGGATTTGCGCATTGGGCCTTGGGGGGGATGGGCACCACTGGTTAGATGTAAGAGATTATTTTGATATACTATAATCAACGTATTATTGTGAAGCTTTGTACTTCGTAACAGTCATTTTCGTTAATAGCTATTGTAGTCAAAAGAATTCACGAACTGATATTAAATTAAAATAACATTAAGCTTGAGTGAAAAGAGATGTTGCCAACCACTGAGCGAAAATTATAGTAAGCCTGAACCAATTAATATTAAGAACAAATGTTATTTATTTAAATTCCAAAGAGAAGAACAATCGTAAAAGAAAGAATAAAAGAATTAGAAATGGATCAATTTAGTATGAATTATTATTTTAATAATCGAAATTTTTTTTTTATTTTCGAAGGTTAGTGTTTTAAACCCACCTTAAGGATTAAGTTGGCAGTACCTAAATTTTGTGCGCCATGTGCTATTTAAATTATTCAACAAGATAAGTGAATTGACATAAAATTAAACTAAAATAATTCAATTAAAGTCAAGAATTTTAATTAACCAAGTAAGATATTGTTTTCACTAATACACAATTACCATAATAACCGGTTTACATTAGGTTACCAATCGGTTTCAACAACGTAAGGTATTTCTTTGACAACTAATTACACAGAGAGATACAAAACAATAACTTTATGGAATATTAATATCATTTTCCATAAGGCGCCCAGCTTAGTTATAAATTCATCAATAAATCACAGTATTGGTAATAAATATTAAATTACAATTTAATTAACTCACCCAAATAGTATAGAACATTATAGATTGGCATCCACCACGTGAGTCCCAACAACCAAAAGGCATCATATTACATCTAAATAATATAACGTTACAAACTTAAAAACAAAGTATTTTATAAAAAAATATTTCAAATAAAAGTTGTAGCTCACAAAATTTCCTATAATTTGGTGGGTGTCACATTCTTGTATGTCAAAGATTGTTGGAATAGGCCACATTTAAAACTTCGAGTATACTGTATTTTTTTTGTACTTGTATGTATTGCATGTGAATGATCGTTATGTTTTGTTTTTTTAAGAGGATGAATATTTACGAAAAAGTGAGAAAAACACATTTTTGATAAGTTTATATTGTTTATTATTCCAGTGAAATATTTTGAAAAAGTATCTTTCAATAAATACAAAATTGTAATGATAATAACAACAGTAAGAATAATGTAGTAAAAGGCTCGCAAAATGAAAAAAAATTTATAAATAAAACATTGTTTGAATAAAAAAAGCAAATGCAATAATTATTGAATTTGAAATATGAACATTTTACTGAACTTAATGACTAAAATTAAAATGATGTAAAAATACAAAAAAATTAATCTTGAACTGTACACAATAGTCATTAAAAAATTAATTACGTAATTAAACACATATCATAAAATGTCAAAATCAGAAAGCAATAAGTTTATGAAATCAAATATATGAATTACACAAAAGGAAGGTAGAATCAACACAAAACATTTACGAAAACAAACACATAAGATAAAGTAAAATTTTTACAACTGAATAAATAATTTGTTCAGAAATATCAGATGATAAATTTAAATTAAATTAAATGGAAATGATGTAAAAATAATACAAGAAAATTATACACTAATTTTTAAAAATATGTACTTCAAATTTTTGTTTTTCGATTATTTTTTTTTTCAACATTTCAATGAGCTGTTTTGTATTTTCACTATTAGCTAAAAACTTTTCTTGGCCGACAGACAGGGGAGTTACTTCAGTTATGCTGATGTGTAGACTGATGTTCGCATATCGAAACGTTGCAGTTCAGATTTTTTTGTACTGTCAGGATTATCATATCCATAGAAGATGATTACTGCAGACTTAAAAGTACACGAAACATATTGCATACTTCTTTATAATTACTGCATTTTTAAAAATTCCATTTCACTTTGTGCAACAAATACCCTCCATCTATTATGTAGATGTCTGTTTTGTTCAGTAAATTGTCATCGTTTTTTTTTAACTGATCATATAAAGCAGACTTGGTGGGTTATTTGTATTACAGTATTCATAAAAAGAGACATGAATGGTGTAATTTCAAATTTAAAATACTCTGATATATCATCACTTGGTTCTCTGCACAACAGCATTCTTTGATAGAGAATTAAAGGATCTATAGTAATACCCTTTTCATGTACCGTTATAGAGGAATTAATGGCACTCAGAGGACGTACTCTGTTTTCACGTTTTATGACAATGTCCTTATACAATTTCCCAGACAATTTTTTATATCGTTTTCACAATTCCCTTTGATTTATGACAATTAATAGCATCATTTCTAATAATTCCAGTACCAAGTGACATAATGATTTGCGTGATTAATAAGCCAGTCATACAATTTATTGACATCTGAATCATTTCTTGCAACTCGAGTTTCTCTTAACTTAACATGTTGTTCAGATGTAAAAAATGTAGTGCTGCAAAAATTTTCAAGTTTTTTACAAATAGGTCGTAGGGGCCTTCGTGACCTTCACTGCTAGGGAAGGGAATTACTGGCACCTTCCTACTAAAAAAAAGTAAGAATGTTTGTACTTTACTTTTTCAATACTTAGGTCATTTGGTCTGTATTAGCCTATATAGTTGCTTTCTGTACTTCATTGTATAGAAGTTACTAAAAATGTGAAACACTATTTTATTTGATACTTTTTTTGACAAAATTCTTCATTTGCATCAGCAAAAATTGTTTTACATATTTCAATTAGGGTAAAATCGCCCTGAGGCAATATTTTAAGTTAAATATTGACCGACCGGTTTGGTCTAGTGGTTAGAGCACTGGCTTCTAGACCAAGAGGTTCAGGATTTGATTCCTGTTAAGGTCTGGCATTTGTCATCATTCAAGTCATTCCCATCTCATTACCTACCCACAAGCTTCAGCTTATGTAGGCATTATCCTCTCAAAAAAAAAAACAAACAAACAAAAAAACGATCATTCACATGCAATACACAAAATGCAATAAAAAACAGTATACTGTAATTTTTAAATGTGGCCTATTCCAATAATCTTCGAGGTACAGGAATGTGACACCCACCAAATTATAGGGAATTTTGTGAGCTACAACTTTTGTTTGCAAAATGTTTTGATAAAATACTTCGTTTTTAAGTTGTATGCAGAAAATCATTTTTTCACCCTTTTCAACCCCCGGACAAATTTAAGTGGTAGACTCATTGGTTTTGTATAATTTATGGTTCTTCGACCACATGTACAAAAAACTAGCTTTTATCTAATTTTTTCCTTTGAAGTCAAATTTTTTTACTATTTTTCCTGGGCTACTAAGTATGGGTTTAATTCAGTTGTTGGGTGTAAGAACATTAAGCATATCCTAAAAATGGAATTTAAAAAGCCATTATTGAATGTGTGTCTTAGGACAGTCAATTCAAATTTAATATAACGTTAACGCAAAACATTTTGAATGTTTGTAGTAATATAAAGTTGTAATTGCTAATTATAATTAATGTTGTGTAGTATAACACATAAAATATAAACTCTGTTTACAGGAAATGCACAATAATGCATATGATGAGGTACAACGGAAAGGTTTTATAGAGAAACTTGATGGTTTGACTGCACAGTTAATGAAGAAAGAAGAAGATTTAGCGCTAAGCAAGCAACAGCTCGACTCGCTTAGGGAATGTGTTAATTTTATACAATCAGAGCAAAAGGTATATATCATTATGAGCATTTGACATTTTATTGAATTATTGAAGTATGAAGTTATGTAAGACAGCTATTTTTAATGTACTAATGTTTTTTACATGTTTTACAACTATGTATGTCAGCTGGTAATTGAATATGTAAAAATGTAAAATAATTTGTGGTCAACTATGTGTTTCCATTACTAACATAGGTTGATTTTTAGGAATCACATGATGCTGCCCTAAGTGCTGAGAATAAAGGTTTAACATTAAAAGTTCAGTCTCTTAACAGTGAGATATCAACCAAAGATGAAGAACTAGATCGTTTGAGTAAACAGCTAATGAAACTTAATGAAAGAGTTAAGGAACTGGAAAAAGACAATGAGATAATACCACTGCTCAAAACTCAGGTATGTCAAACAGAAAAGGTGTGTTATTACTTCTTTGTGTTGTATCCTTTCCATATTTGAATGGAAGAAATTGAAACACTTAGTATGTGATATAGAAAAAATTATTATTGGCCCCTCTCTATTCACAAAACTGTAAAACATTAACAGGCTGATAAATAATAATAATAATTTAGCCATAAGGATAGAGAAGGCATAGGGATTAAGAAAGTACAAATTTTTTAACTAACTAATTAATTGCTGATACTTGTAATTAATTAGTTTGAGACAATCTTTACTCTTTAACTTTTCATTACTTACCACTTTTTTACCAAGGTTAACCCAGTGTTCGTGTAAGCGTTTTTTTGGAGAACAGAAATTAGGTTGTCTGAAATAAATGCATTGAGTCTACTTGTTTTCAAATAAATTTGGGTTTATTTATCACATTCAAAATAATTGATGTCAAATTACATACATTGATCTACTTTCCCTTTACACAAAATACTCTTCTCCCTCCTCTCCACGTGTTCCTACTTAACGGTAATGCAACATATTAAAAAGAAAAACAAACATTGAAAATACACATTACAATCGGTAAACCTTAAATAATTAACGCAACCCAGTGTTTTTGTTTATTAGGTAATTTTCACACACACACACACACACACACACACACACTATTTGTTTAAATCCCCATTTTCTTTTTTAATTAATAGCTTTCTCAGAATTCAGTAGGTAACAGTTTAAAAGTTTAGTGTATCATTTATAATTGTATAAAAATGTTTATGAGCTACTCATCCCTTTTCCTGCTTCTCCCCGTCGTTGCGTCACTATTTTATATTCACTTTTTATCCATTTAACTTTCAAAACTGTTTTTACAAATTGTCACTGCTATCTCGAACCTAAACTCACATGTTAAATACTGATTAATTAAGTTTTTTAATAGTCGGCTGACTTAGATTGGTTCGCGAACAATGTTTTTGCTGACCGCGCGGTCTGAGGGAATTAGTCGACTGAAGTTTTCAAAATGGCTAGGCGTCCCTCTGCGCCTGGCAACTTGGCTCGTGATTGGCGAGTAGCATCTCGCAGCGTTTTCGTCATCTCGTACATGGCGAGAAGGAATTCTTAAACGTGACTTTCACGTTGTGAACAGCAGCACACACATGCGCTCGTACGCATGAATACGCACCCTACTGACAATAAACATTTTTGTACCGTGCTGTGCCTTACACGGAGCTACAGTCAGTGACCAAAAAATACACTCTGGTTAAATAAAAAGGTGAAAAGCTTTAAATTATAGACCCCCATCAGTTTGTCCCATTGCAATACCCCCCAATGAGAGGTTTTCTGTCGAAACAGAAAAACTCTCATTGCCTAAAAAAAAACTAAGAGGACTAGCAAGGATATGGCACCAACAACCCCCCTTAAATCCTTACCAAAATCATGGGTAACTTGCCCCCCTAGTCCGGTGACTATGGCTGCACCTGAATGACATTACTGGACTGGCCTGGTCGAGATCCCAACACCATAAAGTCAGACAGGCACCCGCCACAGTATCACCAAACTCTATAACATTCAATCAAAATCAATAACTGGTCTTTTACCGTGCCACGTCCCCAACTGGTTTGGTTTCCTCTTAGCCCATACTGGTTTGCGTTAAGAAACACTGGTTGCATCTATACGTACATTCTTACCATAAACATATTACACCTGTTTATACTACATTCCTAATCAAATAACCATCAAAATACATTACTAACCCTTCAATTTCTATTAACTAAACATTTCAACTATTTATCTCGCATTATCATTTCAATTTGGAATTTTTTTCAAATATTTTAAGCATTTAATTTTAATTGTCTACTATTTATTATCCATTTCAAGTCAAAAAATCAACTATTCAAATTTATTACCCTTATTTCCATCTTTTAAATTAATTTACCCATCTCTTTCAATTAATTACTTTAATAGCTTTACTTGAAACCTTTTACATTAATTAAATCCTCTCACATAAATGTTAATTACCTCATAATCAAACACCATAAATTATTTCAAAACAATTTTGATTCATTTAATTCCATCTTGTATTTATTTACTTCATAATTTGATTCATTTATCATCTTTATAACCTTCAAATCAAAACTAATCAAAACAACTTACTACCAAAATTTCTATCTTTTAAATGACTTTAATTTTCATCATAAACATTCATAATTATATATTGACAGTTGTAAAAAAAAATAAAAAACTTATTACTATCATTAAATCAATTACAATTATATTCCGATTACACATGCACCAGCTGATGTCTTATCAGCCTATGAACATAACCTTACTCTAAGTACCTTGAACATATGTAAACCAAATACAAAATTATCTATAATATACTTCATTAAATGTTCTTGTTAACCATAAAATCCTTACAGTATTGAGTCCAGTATTTAAAACCATTAATTCTCATAATTTAATGTTCAGTAATAACTATTTAACCAACATCATTGAAAATTAACTTTCTTTTAATACAAAACAAAGCATAACCATTACAGAACAGTAATTGAGTCACATCAATAACAACCTCTCTAATCAGAGCAAAGCAAACTCGATTTTACCGTGATTACGGTCTAGTAATCCTTAACTGAATATTCAGTTATACCTCTTCTTCTACATCATTTTATCATATTCCCCCCCTAACCCAGTTACAATTGGGTAAATCACCTTCCGGCAACCTGGATGAGGCATTTACCTCCTTGCATAGGTGCTATATCTATGCCCCTGGCTTGTAACGGCCAGCTCCTTTTCCACACACTCTATTGCTTAATGATGTTGGACTGTAGCGCCCATTTGCGTCCACAAGAACTGAAGTTTTTTTTTAGGGTGTAGACGCTGCCTACCCCATTCTTGCTTCGGCGTTACAAAACATTCGGCATTGCTGATGTCCGAGGACACCAGTAATCCTACTAAAAATTAGTTATATGCCCTTATACGGTCTACCATCCCATTCGATGGATAGCCGCTGTTCCATAGTTATGGTGATTCCCCTTATTTACCCTCCAGTTAATTTCTAAAGTCACCAATTTTGAAAATAATAAGTATGGTTAGGGTACAATATGCCTACCCACACCTTGTTACCAATAATCCAAATCCACGGTCAGGGTTCGGTGACGCCGTGACCGCCCCGAAAGTGGGGAATCACATGTAAAATACACTACATACATGTTTTAGATCCCTACACATACATAATCAACATATACAACATAATAAACACTTAACTTGCACATTAACAACATTACATTAACATAAACATTTCCAATTCAAATTTGACCAAAAATTACATACCTTACCTAAGTTAAATTCTTTCAAATTCATTTAATTTCCTTAGTAAAACATTTTACTCTTATTCAATTCCATTATATAATTCCTACCTACTGTAACGTCTAGAATTAATTATTACGTCTATCTGTTAATCTGTTCAATCTTTCTGTAGGTGTCTTAAGCCCCACGTTTGTACGTCATTTGTAACCGCAAGCTTTCGTACGTCGGTAACTCTCTTGGTGTTACGTCTATTTGGTACTCTGACTGTGTTATTTTTATTTATTGTGTAATTCTTTAGTAAAAATAAACTACGGGATCCTTTGCCGTTTTTTATCTCCTTGCAGGTACTACAGTTCAGTTGTTATGGAGAGAGAGAGAGTTTTCCTCTCTTGGTATACTGTTTAATCGTTTTATTTAAACGCGCGTTGCATCAGCTGTTTTCAATTTTGATAACCAGTTATAACCAGTTACAGGTTATGTTGGCTGTTGTACTTCATAGGCTGTGATGTCTGAACTAACTTTCTCACTCTTCTCTGCTATTCACCAGTTTCCTGTAACAAATCTGCTATCTACAAAGAATAATACAAAGTCAGTTCCCTAAATGAAAGGTATTTATTGATTGAAATTAGTTTATTTTCTGGAAACTATTACATCCAGTTCATCAATTTTCAGATCGACTATTATCGAAATTACAACAGTTTTCGATATAAGTTTTTCTATAACACAACAGATATATTCAATTATAGTTATTAGTAAAATTAATAAATTATTTATCTCAGGGTTATTTGGGGATTCTTTGAGCTGTAAGAAAGTCAGAAATGCTTAGATAATAGTATCATACTTTAAAATAATTAATATTTTTATTCTTAAAGTCTGATTCAATAAGTTCGTTTTTTAGATGCCAGAGCGCAGACTACTCGTATTCATACCGATGGCAAAAAAGAAATATGGGTGCTGTGGATTTCTAATGAAACCACGTGTTTACTGTTTTGGGTTAAATAAATAAAGTTTAAAATGTTCACACTAAGTTTTCTTACAAATTGAATTATGTTGTACTGGTTTCTAGTGTTCGTTACTTGGTGGTGATGTGTAGTTTTTTTAGTTTATTAAGGTAGGCATTCTCACCAACGTAATGACAATTCAAATTTTTCAAGCGATCTGATGGTTGGACAAATTTTCAATGTTTTTGGATATTCCCGCATCAATTATTATGTTTCAATGGATGTCTCATACGTAGTTTCTTGTGCTGAATCGTTTCGTCACATTTCTTGAGTGAATGGTTGCAATATTTGGTTAATATTTGATAAATTTGCTGGACACTATTTCTGTATCATCTACCCTCTTGAAAATCCAATTTAACAATCCTCATCTTGTTAACCCTGTTACTCTTAGTAACCAAGAAATTGATGAGTTTTTATTGGCTAACCTAGGTACAGTTTTAGTAAATAGGCTAGTATTAAGATATTATTAGTTCTTCCATTTTTTAGAAAAAATACTCCTTTATAAATTTTAACTCTAATTACATGTAATTTACATAATGTTTTTCTTCATATGATTACATAAACTTAGATACTTGTATGTTATAATTTAATGGTTTTTTAACTTAGTTTATTTCTGACTTTTACTTCTGTAAATGTATTACTGCTCTAGGCACTATTTTATCTTCCACCATCTCTTTACAATTTATACTAATTAGCAGTGATTAATTTCTTACATAACCCTGGATCCTTCAAACATAAACAAAAATAACATTTTACTTCCATTAATATTGCCTTTGTGGCCTAACAAAATAAAACTATAATAACTTATTACTAAACTTATTGTTTATTACCATAGTTCTGTATCTTTATCACAATTTGTGATTTTTTTTTTTTATTTTAATTTTACATATATCATACTATGTTGAACTTTATATACACTGCACTTCTATAGTAACACTTAGTACACTGTTTTTTCATTGCTAAAGTGTTTATTGTTTGGTGTACAGATTATACAAATGTTTCATAGTATGATACTTAACTATCATTCATTTCTGACTTGGGGGATGGGGTAATTTTATATATTTTATATATAAAATATATTTTTATATCAGTATATCATTTTATATATTTTATAAAATAATAATAATAGGCATTTCTTTATTTTACTCAGTATTAGGCACAGATTATGTAATGTTACACTACATATGGTCAATCATTCAGTCAAATAAAAACATAATCACTTGTCATAGACTCAAAAATATAAACATTTATCACAACAAATATAACGTACATAACCATATGTACCTTCTGATACATTATAATAACCATATGACTCAATACCTAAAGACATTTTATATTTAATCATTTACTATTTATTATAAAGTTTAAATCTCAGAAAAACCCGTTTACATTTATTACCAAAATTCATCTATACTACATTGGTTAATTAATTAATTCATCTCAAATTTATTTAATTCCCTCAGTTCCTAAACACTAAGTTACTTTGATTACATTATTCAACACCATTTCAATTCATTTAACATGCATTATGTTAATATTATGTTATTTTGTTCATTCATTGCATTATAACATTCATAATTACTCTCGTTATTTATTTAGTCTGGCAAAATATTATTATTATTATAAAATCAATCCCTACTCCATACATACATTGTTTACATAAAACACAAAAACACAGAGTACAATATAACCTATTACACAAATACATTTAACATCAATACAAAAGTATATACAATCCACAGTGTTATCTGTTATTATTTACCACAAACCATTTCATAATTCAGTCCATTTTAAAAACCACTACACTCACTTAATTAAATGTTCATTAACAATACTCTTTACCCTCCATCATCGAACAGCAGTCTTATGTTTTTATAACACAATTCACTTTTAATTATTTTCATTTTGTTATTATTATTATAATAACTATTTACTATTTCACATTGTTCTGCTATACCCATATAATAATCTACTGGACAAATAATAATCTATCTGCACATTGTTATCAAATCATATAACCTGTCTACATCAGTAATTCTGGTCTTGTCACCGTCAGTATTCTTTGTCACACTTAAATAGTTTCTGCTATCATCATCATAGTAATCAGCTGTTACTAGTATGTTAATTCTCCTAGCAGGTAAGTGTATATCATCATCAACATCAGTGTAATCATCGTTTACTACTGCAGTGCTCATTTCTACACAAGGTAAGTTTTTCATATAATTAACTCTCTCCCTATCTATTCTCTCTATTAATTCTTTATAACTTCTATTAACCTCAAATAACACCACCTCTCTCTCTCTCAACGTGAATAATTCTATCTCTCTCACTCTCACTCTCTCATAATCGCTTACACTACCCCATTTTCCTTTCTCTCTCTCAATCCACACAAAGGGCAACAACACAACGTTATCATAACACATACTGGCTTTTCCAGGGAACTCATGATACACAGGGGACGTATTTAGAGACACCTCGTCTCTCACACTGGAGGAAACTCTGTCCTCATAAATCACTAGTGGAGTCTTTACTCCACTTAAACAACAGGGAAAATTTGCCCTTTGCCAACCTAACCTCTCTTCACACTCTCTCTCTCAATTTCATCAACCCTCGCTAACACTTTGTTACTAACTTCAAATAACTTTCCACTTTCATTTTCACTAATATTACTTAATGTATCACCCATAGATATCTCATTTTCAACTACATCTTTATTATTATTCATATTCAACACTATCTCACTATCAATTTTATAGTTATTACTATTACTTACCTCGTCACTTTTCACCTGATTACTATTCGTACCACCATCATTATTCTCACCTGTTCTGACACCATTGTCGTCTGTTATTTCGTTATTTTCATTTATATCACACTTACCTATATCTGTTCTCCACTCTTTCATTTTCTCAATATTTCGTTCTACCTCTTTAAAATTACTTTCACATTTATTCTTTACAGCATTGATATCAATTTTAAGTTCGTCAAATTTAACATTTACTTCCTCAAATCTGGTATCATTTACGTCAAAACGACTATTTATTTTATCAAACTTTTCATCACTGCTATCAAAACGACTTTCTAGCTTTATATTTTGTTCTTTCAATTCATTGAATCTGCTTTCGAACGTATTACTTTGTACATCAAATTTTATGTTAATATCCCCTCTTAGTTCACTAAAATTGCTATCTTGTTTTTCTAAACTGCTACACACCATACTGTACAAACGTTTTAACCTATCATCGTCATCAGATTTCTTATTTTGATTAATTGAAATTGGCGTTGAATAAATTTCAACTTCATTCATTATTTTTGATTCGGTCAAATTACTTTCATTTGCTAGCATTACATCTGTTTGGATTCCTGAATCACTTCTATCAGCTGACTCAGTGGACATATTTTCTTTGTTCACAAACATCGACTTATTTTCCGATTCATCACTGACGTTACGTCAGTTTCATTAATTTTACTCTCGGTATTTTCCATGTTTTAAATTATATAATTTTCATATACTAAAAAACTCACACTTAAAATTATTTTATCCCTCACTTAACTATAGCATAGCATAATCTGCGTCTAATCAGACGTAACTAAAAGGTTTTTATCTACTTACTTCAAACACCCCTTCCGTTCTCCAAAACCGGCCCACGTTTACATAAATAATATTTATGTAAACGTCCCTTGTTCGAGCGCCATTGAGACAATCTTTACTCTTTAACTTTTCATTACTTACCACTTTTTTACCAAGGTTAACCCAGTGTTCGTGTAAGCATTACACAAACAGAAATTAGGTTGTCTGAAATAAATGCTTTGAGTCTACTTGTTTTCAAATAAATTTGGGTTTATTTATCACATTCAAAATAATTGATGTCAAATTACATACATTGATCTACTTTCCCTTTACACAAAATACTCTTCTCCCTCCTCTCCACGTGTTCCTACTTAACGGTAATACAACATATTAAAAAGAAAAACAAACATTGAAAATACACATTACAATCGGTAAACCTTAAATAATTAACGCAACCCAGTGTTTTTGTTTATTATGTAATTTTCACACACACACGCACTATTTGTTTAAATCCCCATTTTCTTTTTTAATTAATAGCTTTCTCAGAATTCAGTAGGTAACAGTTTAAAAGTTTAGTGTATCATTTATAATTGTATAAAAATGTTTATGAGCTACTCATCCCTTTTCCTGCTTCTCCCCGTCGTTGTGTCACTATTTTATATGCACGTTTTATCCATTTAACTTTCGAAACTGTTTTTACAAATTGTCACTGCTATCTCGAATCTCCACTCACATGTTAAATACTGATTAATTAAGTTTTTTAATAGTTGGCCGACTTAGATTGGTTCGCGAACACTGTTTTTGCTGACCGCGCAGTCTGAGGGAATTCGTCGACTGAAGTTTTCAAAATGGCTAGGCGTCCCTCTGCGCCTGGCAACTTGGCTTGTGATTGGCAAGTAGCATCTCGCAGCGTTTTCGTCATCTCGTACATGGCGAGAAGGAATTCTTAAATGTGACTTTCACGTTGTGAACAGCAGCACACGCGTGCGCTCGTACGCAAGAATACGCACCCTACTGACAATAAACATTTTTTTATTGTTCTGTGCCTTACACGGAGCTACAGTCAGTGACCAAAAAATACACTCTGGTTAAATAAAATGGTGAAAAGCTTTAAATTATAGACCCCCATCAGTTCGTCCCGTTACAAGTTATGTTTGTTTAGGAGAATTGCCATTCACAAAACATCAGTTTCAGCTATTCAATTTGCATAGTATCAGTGTATTTGTATGGTTGTAATAATAATATAAATCAAAGTAGAGTGTTCAGTAATGTGAAAACTTAATTTTATTCAACTTGAGAGGAAAGAGGTGGTGAGACCTGTCATTTCAGATGCACAAGAGAAGTTGAGTGGGAGAGTTGGCTGTCATGAAGAACTGAATTCACATTCACTCTAAATGACTCCCCCCTCCCCAATTCTGGTCAGCCAATACTGTACAACTCAATGCCACATGACAGATCTTGCCCCTCAGTTTGTAAGAGATGTTCTTTCTGTCTAAAACTGAATTTTATTAAGTCTTCCTATTATATTTTAGGTTAGCTTAGTATCGACAAAAAATGAACATTTTGTCATACAGTTCGATGCTACTCATAAAAGCAAAAATGTCAATTGCCAGATGTTTTAAAATTTCTATAACAATAAAGGAAAAAAATTAACTAACAAAAATGTTACCAATTAAGTAATTTCATGTATATAATTTACCTAATTTTTGTCCAATTATAATTAAAAATACAGCTTATATTAGCAATGGTAAATAACCTATTCATTGTGTACATACTCAGTGTACTGCACTTTGTCTTATTATTTTTCAGTAATTTCATTATTATTTTATAGCAGTGGGTAATAATCTGTACTTATATTTATATAATATTAATTATTTAACAAATAAAAAAATTAAATAAATTATTTAATTATGTAATTTGTTTAATCAAATTTGTGATTAAGTAAATTATAATAAATCTAGTATTTTCCTATTTATTATATTTTTATTGTCAACTTAAATATAAATTGTATTGTCAGTAAAATATATTGGTGAGTAAACAGTTTTTATTTATATATTAAATGCATTATATAATATTGTGTATTAACTGTAATTGAAAAGTTATTTCAGACATGTCTTATGTTTTGAACTTTAAAACTGTATTGCAGGTGAATGTCTATCAAGCAGACTTTGAGTTAGAGAGAACTAGTAGAGCTGAATTAGCAGGTGAAAAGGAGAGACTTTTACAAGACTTAAGGCACTTACAGCGCAGAAACAATCACCTCATTGATGATCTGCAGGCATATCAAGAACAACACTTCAATTTAGCTCATCGGTCTCAAAGGTATTATTTTTAATGTTGATCATGTATATGTTATGCTGAACACATTTATCTTCATGACTGCTTTAATAATTCTGGGAAATGGACACACCTGAAAGTGCTTCTTGGATATAGTTATGGATCAATTTTAATTTTATTATAGTACATAACAGAATGATTTTTAATTGGCATTTTAGTTAATAACTATTTGTTCCAACACGTTTGTAGAAAATATTTTATGTTAATAATATAAAACCTGAGTAAATTTATTTGTATAAAATAATAAAGGTATAATTAAATGGATACATGAGGGTGAGTCAGTTTTACGGCCACAACAAGTTTTATTTTAGATGAAGTAGCCAGTCAATTTTTTTGACAAAGTCCTTTTTGTTTTCAGTACATTTGATTCATTGATGCATAACCTTCTTTAAACTCCCAGAAAAAACCATTTTGACTGAACTACATGTCAAAAGCCCATCCCATCCATCACTTCATTGCATTCTTATTTGTGGCTGTTTTTAAATTCATCTTCAACAAACTTAATGAAACCCAGTGTATTGTAGATGATTTCTTATGCAAAACTATTCATTTTCAGATGATTTTCTGCTTCATGAATAGTCAGTCGCTTGTCTAAGAGAAACATGTCAATATCAGTGTTATCACTGTTAACTTCCAATCATTATCCATTTTACCATCATGCACAACACCTTTGTGACTATTTTTGAATGTTCAAATCCGATTGTAGACATTTTTGAAATTTTAGAATTATATTTAGGTATTTAAGAAATTTATAGTTGTTTTGATTGTTCATCTTCTTTTTTCTTTTTTCACAGTACTAAATAATATAGAATGTAGAACTTTCACTTGTGAAACTTACTTGTTTTTTCTTTCCGTACGCGTTTCGGCGTGGTGTTCGCCTTCGTCAGCAGTTTGAGACAGACTGGCCAGTAACTCGTAACGGTTTTTGTTTGGAAGGTTTAGTGGGGGTGGTGTGTGGAGGAAGGGGATTGGCGCGAGGATCCAAATTATCGTTAGTTTTATGTATAATTGTGTCAAACAGTGTGTGTGATTTATAGTTTAATTGGTCGTTAAGTATGTTGTTTGGTTGTGTTTTGTAGTGTTTGTATATTTCATATTGTTCTGCTGTGTTAAGTTTTCGACTTTTGGGTAAGTAGTGTAATATTTCAAGATTAGTATCTATGTTGGTGTTGCTGTGGTTTTTTTGTGTGTATATGTGTGGAAAATGCAGAATGTATATTGTTGTTGGATAAAGCTTTTAGGTGTTCAGAGTAACGATATGAAAAAGATCTTCCCGTCTGGCCTATATAGAAACTATTGCAATCATTACAATTTAATTTGTAAACACCTGTTTTGTTGTATTTGTCTATGTCCATGTTTGTATCATTGATGTGTTTTTTATGGTATTGTTTGTTGTGTATGCTATTTTGTACTTGTGTTTCCTGAATGTGTTGGCGATTTTGTGTGTGTTGGGGTTATGGTATGTGACTGTGGTGTATTTAGTTTGTTGTGTGTTGTTGGTATATAGTGTTTTGTTGTTTTTGTTTATGATGTGTTTGTGTAGTTTGTTTATTAAATTAGGGTTGTATCCATTTTTTATTGCTATATATTTGATTCTGTTGAGTTCATCGTTATAGTCCTGTTTACTTAATGGTATTTTAGTTAGTCTATGGAGCATATGGTTGAAGGCCGCATGTTTATGTTGTGTTGGATTGTTTGATGTGTTGCGTATAACCATGTCAATTGTGGTTGGTTTTCTGTATATTTTATACGTGTGTGTATTGTTTGTTTTGTTAATTGTTAGGTCCAGAAAATGTATACTATTGTTTTGTTCTATTTCCAGTGTAAATTTTAGTTTGTGGTGTATTGTGTTTATGTATTTGTGGAAGTTTTCGACCTGCCTTGTATTGCCATTGAATAAAAGTAATATATCATCCACATACCTGTGCCAATAAATGATTTTGTTGGTGTATTTGTTGTTGTTTATTATGTGGTTCTGTTCTATGTTGTGTATGAATATTTCTGCCAGTATTCCTGATATGGGGGATCCCAACGGAGACCATCCGTTTGTGTGTATATCTTGTTGTTGTATGAGAAGTAATTTTGTTCTGTAATTATTTTGGTGAGTGTGATGATCTCATGTATGTGTGTTTTGGGCGTGTTGTTTTGTCTGAGTAAATGTTCTAGTGTTTGTATGGTTTCTTTAATGGGTACATTGGTGTATAAATTAGTTATGTCAAAAGATGCTAATGTTGAATTGTGTGGGATGTGGATGTGTTGGGTTTTCTCGACTAGTTCTATGTTGTTTTTGACAGAAGTATTGTTACTGAGATTAATGTTTTCTCTGATTATTTTGTCTAGGTGTTTTGCGATTTTGTGAGAGGGAGCTTGTGTGTGCTAACATTCCCATCAGACCATTAATAAACAACACACAAGCTCCCTCCCACAAAATCGCAAAACACCTAGACAAAATAATCAGAAAAAACATTAATCTCAGTAACAATACTTCTGTCAAAAACAACATAGAACTAGTCAAGAAAACCCAACACATCCACATCCCACACAATTCAACATTAGCATCTTTTGACATAACTAATTTATACACCAATGTACCCATTAAAGAAACCATACAAACACTAGAACATTTACTCAGACAAAACAACACGCCCAAAACACACATACATGAGATCATCACACTCACCAAAATAATTACAGAACAAAATTACTTCTCATACAACAACAAGATATACACACAAACAGATGGTCTCCGTTGGGATCCCCCATATCAGGAATACTGGCAGAAATATTCATACACAACATAGAACAGAACCACATAATAAACAACAACAAATACACCAACAAAATCATTTATTGGCACAGGTATGTGGATGATATATTACTTTTATTCAATGGCAATACAAGGCAGGTCGAAAACTTCCACAAATACATAAACACAATACACCACAAACTAAAATTTACACTGGAAATAGAACAAAACAATAGTATACATTTTCTGGACCTAACAATTAACAAAACAAACAATACACACACGTATAAAATATACAGAAAACCAACCACAATTGACATGGTTATACGCAACACATCAAACAATCCAACACAACATAAACATGCGGCCTTCAACCATATGCTCCATAGACTAACTAAAATACCATTAAGTAAACAGGACTATAACGATGAACTCAACAGAATCAAATATATAGCAATAAAAAATGGATACAACCCTAATTTAATAAACAAACTACACAAACACATCATAAACAAAAACAACAAAACACTATATACCAACAACACACAACAAACTAAATACACCACAGTCACATACCATAACCCCAACACACACAAAATCGCCAACACATTCAGGAAACACAAGTACAAAATAGCATACACAACAAACAATACCATAAAAAACACATCAATGATACAAACATGGACATAGACAAATACAACAAAACAGGTGTTTACAAATTAAATTGTAATGATTGCAATAGTTTCTATATAGGCCAGACGGGAAGATTTTTTTCATCTCGTTACTCTGAACACCTAAAAGTTTTTATCCAACAACAATATACATTCTGCGTTTGCCACACACATACACACAAAAAACCACAGCTACACCAACATAGATACTAATCTTGAGATATTACACTACTTACCCAAAAGTCGAAAAACTTAACATAGCAGAACAATATGAAATATACAAACACTACAAAACACAACCAAACAACATACTTAATGACCAATTAAACTATAAATCACACACACTGTTTGACACAATTATACATAAAACTAACAATAATTTTGGATCCCCGCGCCAATCCCCTTCCTCCACACACCACCAACACTAAACCTTCCAAACAAAAACTGTTACGAGTTACTGGCCAGTCTGTCTCAAACTGCTGATGAAGGCGAACACCACGCCGAAACACGTACGGAAAGAAAAACAAGTAAGTTTCACAAGTTAAAGTTCTATATTCTATATTATTAAGAAATTTAAGTGTAAAATTTAATAAGAAGTGAAGTAAAAAATATATTACATTTAGGTAGACTGCAAAAAAATATTTATATTCATGGTGAAAAAATTAGGTGTAACATTAGTTGTCATTATTAAAACTAAAAATGAATAAAGGATGTTAATGTTCATTAACGTTAATAAAAGTATTTTTAAAAATTAAACACATTTTTTTCTAATAACACACTTTTTATAGCTACACTTAAAAATTAATTTCCATCAAAAGGCGTAGTTCGAAACAATCAATTGTATTTTCAGAACTATGTATGTCTCATATTTGGTGTATCCATATTTTAGTTTATTATTTTACACTATTAGTCTACTGTATAAAATTAATCATGCGTTATTTCTGTTACAGAACTTCACAAGAAAGAACTCCATCTCCTTCAAAAGTAAGTACTTGTAATGCCTTTTAATGTGACAATTACTTTGTGGTTTATGTACACAAGCAAATCAAAAGAAACAGAAAATATAGTTAAATAAATATTTTTTTAAACCGAATATACATTTTATAAACCAAGATTTTATGGCAGAGATTAACATTTTTATGGCATTAGTGATTGGAAGTTTTGTCATTTTATAACCTAATAAAATTTTATTAGACACAATCATCTAAATGCAATATTCATCGAGTAATCAAGTACAGTTACATATTACACATATTGTTCTTCTGCACGCAGTGGCCTATGAAGTGTTAAAGTATTTTTGTAAACAGTGTATGTAACATTATAGAAATGTAAATAAAACTTTTTACTTCATTTTGTCTCAGATTTGTTTTGCTCTGTATGTTAATAAAATTAAAATGGTCATGTGTAAGGAGCTTATGAAATCAAATAAAATTTGTATTATTATTATTATTATTATTATTATCAAATATCGTTTTCTATATTGGTAACTCGAAGTTTCTTGCAGCAATTATATAATTTGAGATGTTATTCAATTTGTTTCTTCTGCAAGTAGTGTAATTTTGTATTTTCTTTTATTATTTTCTTAAAAAAAAAAACGAAATTACACTACTTGCAGAAGAAACAAATTGAATAACATCTCAAATTATATTATCAAATAGAAAGTATTTTGTACATTTGTTAGGATTAGCATAATAAGCAAACAGTAGCATGATTAAATTATTGTATGTGCCTTCAAGAACTGACCCTTGCTTTTAGTGAAATGAAAGTTTTAATAAGGAAAGTTTTTTGTACAAGGAATATTTCGTAAGTATTAAAGAAATTGAAAAAAATATTTTTCTTCCACCTCTTCATTGGTGCAACAGGTGCATTGGTTCCACCTCCCACCATCTGCATTGGTGTTTCCATCAATAAAACTCTCCCTTGTAGATGGGTGATGTCCAACTTCACCTTCAGCTGATAGTTCACTCAGCACACGATCTGTCTATTGACTATGAAGGTCTCCCTCCCTTTCCCTTGATGATGCGCTGTTGTACAACATGTGCACATGCTCTTGATTATCCTGATATTGTTTGGTCTCCTGATATGAGAAGCCTCTGTATTCTAACAAGGAGATACAGCTGAAATCCTGAAAAATTGCAGTTCACTATGTATCTACCACCTTCATGTTCTGATGTCACACTTGTCCCATTAAAAACTGTTTACAATATCTACAGTTTTCATAGGAATCCATGTTTTATTACCGAGTATAGTAAGTATCCTGATTAGTCTTATAAATTCTTAGCTTAATTGTGCAACTTATCCATTTGATCAGGTTATGGAGAGAAAAAAAAAATAGTTTTCCACTTGAGCCAAATATGCAAAGAATATAATCTTAGAATATCAACCCAGGAAGCAAAAGCTATAGCCTTTAGAGGAAATAATCCGATACGTTCCAAGATAATTATTATAAACAGTCAGGCTATAGACCAGGCATCTCATTTCAATTTTCTAGGGTCCGATGTAACTTACGAGTATGACAGCGACATCGATATAAAAATCAATAGATTTCAAATATATGCGGTACTATACACAGAACACTTTGAAATAGGACAAGGAAAGACACCAAGATAAAATTCTATGATGTAATGGCAACACCTGTTTTAACTTATGGAAGTGAAACTTGGACAATAACGAAAAATGATGAACGAAGAATACAAACAAGTGAAATTAAGTTCTTGAGAAAAACCAAAGGTTGCACCCTTAGTGACCAAATGCGAAATGAAGATATAAGAACTGAGTTGGCATATTTTGGTATATTCTCTGGCCAGCATAATAAGGGGAGGAGAAATAAACAGAGGCAGCATATCGAGAGAATGGAAGATATGTGACTACCTAAACAAGTAATACGATATAGACCTCAAGGAATATGATATAGACCTCAAGGAATACGAGATATAGGTAGACCAAGGAAGAGATGGCTTCAGTGAAGGCGGAACAGCTTAATGTGGAGGAGAAGAAGAAGAAGATCCATTTGTTTTTTTAAGATTTCATGCATCTAAAGTATAATGGTTGATTCCAGCCCCTATACTTCTTCATCGTAGTGAAGTCATAATGACTTAGCCTGCATACTAGAAGCTGATAGCTGACTCAAAGCAATAATTAAGCACATAATGCTGGGACAGTCACCATTGTGTATCTTTATCTAGTCGTATTTAAAGATTATTTATCTTTAAATATGGCTTCTTTAACACGAGACAGACAGCTACTGATATTGAAATATCAACTGTGCAGGCAAATATTTGCATCATTGTATTAAATATAGTTCCACGTGGATGTACTTTACCAGTATTGATTATGGCATGAAGTGTAATGCAGTAGGCACCAGCAACTTGTAACTAACTGTATTTGTTGTAATCCACCTTCAAACGACACCTCAACTCTACAGTACCAGAGCTCACTTCTTGATATCATATCATGACGCATTGAAATCAGTAATAACAGCCAGCCAGCTGAATTGTATTCTCCTGTCTTCTTACAAATTTGTCATAATGAGAATATTAAGTCTACACGTGATCAGTTATTTAAAAAACCTTCTTGGCAGTCCCTAGTCCTGCTTTCAGGATATAAGCTCCATCAAGTATGAGCACAGCAAAGATTTCATATCTAATACATTGCTACAGATTAAAGTATTAAAGTTCCTTTTTCTCTTAAATATGAGAATTATCAGTCTCTTGATCCACTTTTTCTGAATTGCCACACGATATCCCAGGTTTTGAACTTCCCCAAGCATTTTTTGTTATGTAGCTTTAGTAGAAATAACATAGTAGAAATCCTTGTGTGTGTGGTGCCTTGTAGTTCTTCAGCTTCCACTTCAATGTTGCCTTACTGCTGCTCTTCAGTTTTTTTCTTGTGGACTGAGTAGGCTTTGAAAATACGTACTCTGTTTGTGTAGGACATAGTGCTTGAAGACTGGCTTTTCTCTGTCTGCATCCTTCACTTTAATTCTCTAGTTTGTTATACCTTTTCTGAGTGGCATAAAGTTTGTATAAAATTTTAGTCTGGACTCAGTCTGCTGTATTCTTCTTTTATTGGGGCTTTTCTCTTTTTTACCAGAAACTATTTGCAAAGAGTTATTTTGGGATTTTTTTCAATTCTTTAAGAACTTTTTAAATTATTTTTTAGTATAATCAGCGATGACCACATTATATTTGGTAAGACTTGTAATGCATTTCTTGACTCCAATGGCAAACAAATTCTTTAACATCATGATCACACTGTGTGCCTTATTGTTTTAGAAATCAGAAGTTCTGTCACTTTATAAATAGGTGGAAATCATTTGATGTTTGGATGACCAACACTCAATGCACACTCCTCATGTCAACATTCCATGCCATTCATTCATTACCCTGTTAACCGGGTGTGATGAATTTAGTCATCCGAGGGTGTGGCATTCAAGATGTGTAATGACGATGGTAATAGTCAAGCCACTTTAAAAATTGCTCCTGGATGGGCATGATGACTTTAAATGTCGAATCATGTGTTAATATGCAGTTGAAATGTTCCCTAACAGATAACATTAGTACCAAACACTTTAGTTGCTATGGAATGCCTTAGTTCCGTGCCTTCAGGACTACCATATAAAGAACGATCCGTAATATAAACAAAAACTGTAAAAGACCGTGTCATGAATATATTGTATTAAAACTAAATGACAAAATTTGTACAATTACTTTCATGTAGGCCAACTCTGATAATTACGAATAAAATTTCAGTTCAATATTCAGTGTTAATATTTCATGTTGACATTAGTACTTAATACAAATTTAACATACTTGAAAAAGTAAAATAACATTTAAATATTTAAAATATAATGCAAACGTAACATTTACAAAAGAGTAAATGTCTTGACATTATCCAGGTTAGCAAATTGGGCAGAACGACTTATGTCATCACCCACTGCCACTGTAATGGGCGTGGTGAAATATTTCGTATTCACACAAAATTAATTACCCAATACAAATCATATCCATCACCTTCTTGGGTTGAGCAAATTATACTGTTAAGAAGTTAACAAGAAGCGCATCTCTTGTCCTAGAAGATGGGTGGCGTGACTTTTTGTTTTGGTTTTATGATTTAAGTTCATGGTAAGGTAGTCCATCCACATTTCAGGAAATGGGAATCACAGTGCAGTCCAGTTACATGTCTCCATGATCATCATAATATGCAAAGAATGCTTGCATCACAGCCTCATAAGGTTTCTTATGATTTTCTGTTAGTATTTTCATCATCCAACATGCAAACAATTTGTGCATTTATACATCCTTCCATAATCCATTTACAAAGAAAAGTTCTTGGTACTTCAGGACAATATTTATGAAGTCCATTGAGTAACATTAATTTTCTCAAATTTTTAACCAGTGTTATCAGTAAAACAAACAGTCTTTCACACATTTAATTGTCAGTACATCTCTATATCACACTTTAAATTGACATCATTTATTTCTTAAATTTAAAATCACCATAAACAGAATCAAGTTAGTGATGAATTCACTGAGGAATTGAGTAATTGAATGAATCGTTCTCTGGAATTTTGGAACTGATAACCATAGTAGACAGCAGTGTTGCCAGTCAAGAATAATAACTTCTCTTGCTCATATATGATCTTGTATCTTTACTTTCTGGATATCCTTTGCACTAACTTCTACAAGTTTTGAATCCTTAGCAATTGTTTGTTTTGTAAATTACAGATTTTAGATTTAATGTTGTAACTAAATACCCATTAATTGCAAAAGAAATAATTAAGAACTACAGGAAAGCTCAGCAAATTTACCATATCAGTTTTTTTTATTAAGAAGTTCTATTATTATTAATAATAAAAAACTTTTAACAAGAATATATTTTTCATTTTGTAAATTACAAATGTTTCGATATTAATCCAACTATCATCATCAGATGTGAAAATAAGAAGTTGTAATAATAAATTCTGGATAATAAATATTGGAATAGAATTTAGGGAGATACACAGAATTGAAAACAAGTGCAGATGTAGTGATTATGTCTATAAGGTTTGATTTATGTTCATTGTGTTCAATGCAATGATTTTTTTCTAAGTTCTTAATTTGTAATCGAAGTGCTGCTTTCATCTACAGAAGAAATTTAAATAATAGTTCAATTAACAAATAGTTTAAATTAATAGTAGTTCAATTAAGTAATGGTTCATTTAACTAATAGCTTAAATAAAAAAAATATCTAATGGTACAATTAACTCGTAGTTAAAATTATTAGTAGATCAATTAAGTAATAGTTAAATTAACTAATAGCCCGACAAACTAGTAGTTGAAATTAACATTATTTCAATTTAATAAAACTTCAATTAACTACAGTCTAATTAACTAATAGTTGAAGCAAATAGTAGTTAAATTAAGTAATAGTTCAATTACCTAATAGTCCAATTAATAATCTAATAATATTAATTTAATCTAATATTAAATTAATGTTAATCAATTTAATGAAACCTCAATTAACGAATAGTCCAGTTAACTAATAGTTGAAATAATGTGTAGCTCAAATTAATAGTAGTTCAATTATATAATAATGCAGTTAACTGATAGTTGACAAATAATAGGAATACAATTAACTAATAGTTCACTCAACGAACAATCAATTATCTAATAGTTGAAATAAATAGCAATTCAGTTAACTAATAGTTGCAATTAATAGTACTTCAATCAAGTAACAGTCTGATAAAGAGGACTAAATATTTGAAAAATTTCACTTATTCTTTTTTTTTATATTTTCAGAAACTGCGTTTAATTCTGAAAAGAAGAATATATAATTTAGCTATTTCTGACAATTTATAATACTCAAATTTTGCCTTGAATGCTTGTATTTTTTGATGTGCTGTTGAGGCTTGGAAATATGTATAGCTTATATCTGTTTTCCACAAACATTAGGTAATTTTTGTGTTATAGATTAGGTTGGCTATTCTGTTATCAGCTGTTTATTTTGTAACTCAGTTTTGTCTGTGGTATTGTTGTGCTGCTTGTTTAGTGCTAACCTAACCTAACCTTTTCAGCAAAACACAAAACCTTTATGAATTGTTCAATGCCCTAATTTGGAAAAGATTACTAAAGACCATTTATGTGGGGGTGTATGATGCAGTGCTAGCTTTCAACAGTGGAGCTTATAACAAATTTACTGTGATGGAGAAACTGGGGACTGAAAGTGAGTGAGTATTGTCTGACATAATGGAGACGAATTGATGAGAGGAGAGTACAAGAGGTTGAGAAAAAAGTAACAGAGAAAGTAAGGCAGAACATAAAAGAAAATGGCAAGAAGAGAATGATGAAAACCCACAGTATGGTGTAGGACTGTTTTAATGTTGCTTTGTTGTGTATCTATGGAGATACTAAAAATAAAGCAAGTTTTCTCAAAAATGACTTTTTACAAACTTCACGTTCCTTTTTCTCAGCTTATGTAAAAGATAGAAACAATTCTTTCTTTATGTTGTAGGCTAATTACACTGTATCTATGGAACCTCAAAAACACTGGAAAAGAGTAACCTAAAAATCATAAAAAAATTATAACTCTTTACAAAAATAGAAATATTTAGACTATTTAAAAAAAATGTTTAATATAAGCTAATAAATGATATTCTTTTTTTTTGTTCAGATGTTTAAAATACCTTCCCAGATATGCTGACCAAATTTCAACTTCTTGCCATTAATATGTTTTGAGCGAAAGGTACATAAAGATGATCAACTTAACATGGGGAAGATACACGGGTACATGGTCCCCTTAAGAGATTACAGAAAAACGTTCATCCACTTTAGATACTACAGCATTGATCCGCAAAGTTTTACTTTATCAGATAAAAATATCATATAATTTTTGAACAGACCTTGTAGTTAACAAGTTTTTTTTCTAATTTGGGATATGTTCAATCTTTGGATTCATGTAAAGCTTTTTTAGCACCGTTGGCACTAAGAAATGTTTGTTAAGTAACTTAGATCAGTGTCTATCAAACTCTTTTCTCTTACTATGTCCCTTTTAGAGATAGTTTTTCTGACATTACCTCTGTATATATTCTGTCTATCTCAATTAATAATAAAATAGTGAATATAAGTGTGTCTTTAAATTTTGAAATTTCAACATCTAGTTTGAAGATAAAATTCCTTGGAACATAAATTAAAACACTGTATATTAAAATGAAGTTGCACATAGATTATTCACTGTTATTAGTAATAATACTAATTAAAAATAATTAATAATATTAGTCAGATCAGTAAAACTAAAAATAATGAGTAATGAGGAGGACGAGCCTACTGCTACCAACTTGTCTATAAGCATCTGACTGTACAAGTAGTCATAAATTTTAATCTGTCATTGGCCACAATAACATTTAAAAACAATACTGTTTGTTGTTCATCATTGCATGAATGTGATACTGTCCCGTATTGCATATAAAACAAAAATTTGTTCTCAGACACATAAAGACTGTGTGATAATTCTAATACGTTATATATAACTTGATGATGGATTAGATTAGATGAGCAGACTTGTAAAAGAGTTTACGAGAAATGGATGAAAAGTTCTAGCCTGAATCGGAAAACTTCATTTTTTGGATAATTTGATCATTTTTTCAACATAGTCTCCATTTAGCTTGATTCACATTTCTTAATGGTGTTCTAAAGCAGTTATATCAGACTGATAAGCCTATTTATCAAGGCCCTCAAAATAGCCACATACAGTACTGCTGCCTTGATTGTTGTCCTCAAATTTTTTTCACCAAGCCACTTTTTGAGGTTAGGGAAGAGATAGAAATCACTTGGCGCTAAATCTGATGACTATGTTAGGTGAGGAAGCAATTTTAACTTTAATTCATTATTTTCAGCCATCACAACACTTAATTTGTGAGCTGGTGTACTGTCTTGGTGAAACAGCACTTTCTTTATTGCTAAATGTGACCATTTTTGTGTGTGATCTCTTCATTTAAATGCTGCAATAAGTTCGCTTAATACTCGCCACTAATTGTTTTCCCTTTTCAAAGTAGTTGATTAAGATTATTTTAAGTGCATTTCAAAAAACAGTTGCTACAACCTTACCAGAATTTAGAATTTTTGTTACCTTATTTAGAGTTGATTCACCTTTTGTGGTCCACTGTTTTGACTGTTGTTTGGATTCAGGGCCCAGGTGGTGTCCTGGTGTCCCCAAGTCTAATCAGTGGCTATAAATTGATACAAAAGTTTGGTTGAATTGCGCTTATAGAGTGCCATAGACTCTGTTAAAACACTCTTTCGACACTGAGCAAATGCGGCACCTATCTAGTGTACAGCTTTGTCATAAACAAGTGCTTCAGTTGATATGTCAACAGTCTCTGCTAACTCACTCACTTTCACTCTTTGGCCTGCTAAAATGCTTTTATGGATATTTTCTGTTGTTTCTAGTGCAGTCAGTGGGAATTCAATGGGCCATCCACTGTGTGGTTCATCAGTTGCGCTTTTCTGACGCATTCTAAGTTCACCAATCCAATGCTAAACTATTGTATGGAATACAGCTCTTATTTTATGTCAGTTGCAATTAGGCCTTTCAAGAAAAAGTATTTAATCACTGCACGAATTTCAGATCTGTCAATTGTTAAAACAATGCTAGAAGCACTTACTGTAGTGGATCATCAGACTGATACTAAACATCTCAGTGATTTGACACATCATGTTTCTGCCTGTGATGCATGAAATCACAATACAATCAAAATAACGAGCACAGTGGTGCCATTTGTGTGCAAGGTGTGTAACTTTTGACCCTACTCTCGTATTATTGAATTTGCCAAATCTGGCAAATATGGAGGATGTTCCAGTGTAGTAATGTATTTGTTACCCAAAACCTGCTTCACAGAAAGTGCTGTGTGAACAGGCACAGTGTCCTGACAAAGAATAACACAATTTTTCCACAGTGCCGGTATTTTTCTTACTCTCTCTCACATTTGTCAAAACATCTTATAATAATTCTGGTTCACTGTTGTGTCTTCTGGAACCTATTCTTCCAAAATTATGTCCTTGACAAAAAAAAAACACATCGAGCATTAATTTGAATTTGGACTTATTTTGACAAGCTTTTTCCATTCTTGGTGATGATGGTGTTTTCCAGTTCATTGACTGTCATTTCGTCTCCGGATAATAGTGGGAAATATAAGTTTTGTCAAAAGTAATGACTTTTTGGAAAAAGGTTGGTTTCAGCATCACGTTGCTGGAGCATATGAGCGCAAATTTCCTTGTGACATTCTTTTTGCTCAGGTTTGAGAACCTGAGGAACAAGCTTTTTTCATGTTGAGGTGCTCATACAAAATTTTCCATGTGTGTCTTAGTCAATGCTCATGGCTTCAGATATCATTTAGTTACTCAGCAGTGGTCTTCTCGAGCAATCTGGCTATTTTTTGTTTCTAAATTTTCATCATTTCTTGAAGAGGAAGGTCATCCAGGGTGTTCATTGTCTCCCACATTCTGATGTCCTTCACTGAATCTTTTGTACCACTCAAACACACCGTGCATGGGACATGCAGTCTTCCCTGTAAGCCTCAGCAAGCATTTGAACAGTCAGTTGGTGTTTTGTTCAGTTTTACTAAAACTTAAATCGAATCTCGTATTTTACATATGAAATTGTCATGCTATTGTGACCAATAGCAGTGCTCAACTTTTAAACTTAACATTATTCCAGCAGCACACGACAGAAAACACGAATACACTAAACAATAACTCACATCGATTAAACGACCAAGAGAGTTGATGTTTGTCATGCAGGTTATGACACATCCAAGGTCTCTGCCAAAGAGCTCACAATAAGTTCTCACTGCTTTCTCTAAGAGGTAGAAACACAGTATCAATATTTAATAGACACATGTCATATGTTTGACTTGATTGTATGTTTTAATTATCATAGTGAGTTTTTCTATGGTTGCTATCATCTCTTGCACTGTAGTTTCCACCTTTGTTTGTCTGGAAGGTATCCTGATGTCTAGTTGTCTAACCCTCATTGCTTCCTCCATGTTCTTTTCCCATGCAGTATCTGGTCTACTCTTTTCTTCATGTTTGGAAGGGTCCATTGTTTATTTTCAATGGCACATCTCTGGTATCACTCCCACAACCAATAGTATGCCCGGCTCTGAGACAGGTCATTATAAACACAAGATCCAGAGGGATCCTCTTTTCTGTACTACCACCTTCTTCTTGTAACTGCTCGATGTTATTTGCCATAAGTCTGCTGAGTGCAGAAGTGAGTGAGTGTACTTGATCTGTTGCCAAAAAGTCAGTTTAGTGTCACATCTGATTCTTTTGTCCACTATGTCTTTTGTTATAATTGTGTCTGTAGAACTTCACTTCCACTTCTACAATCATGGATACTCTCTTACTTGTCAATATGGCTATCTGTCTTGCCTGTGGCTAGATGCAACCCGTGTTCTTCCTTCCAGATGCACATCCACCTTATTTGATTCAGTTTCCTTGGGGATTCCTCAGTGCCTGTGGCCTCAGTGACTGTGGTATTGTCATCCGCATAGCCAGCCAGAAAGATACCATCCAGTGTTTCCATCTGGAGAATCTCATCATAGGCAACATTGTACAGATGAGGTCCCAGGATAGGCCCCTGAGCTATCCCTGCTATGCTATCTTTACAGCAAGATACCTCCATGGTGTTGTAAATAAGCTCTCTGTCGTCATCGTCATCATCTCTAACAAGTATTAAACCAAGCTAGACTAGAACTCGTCGCTCCAGTACTTCTTTGGACATCCATTCCTCTCCATCCTTTACCCTTGTAATTAAATATTGTTGGAGAATGTGGCAGTTATCCATTAGGTTACGATGGTCCAACCATTTTAGCTAATACTGGATAATCGTATCGCGTATACTCATAATATTCATTTCTTGTCATATATCTGCATTTCTCCTGAAGTCTTGAAGAGTATATTCTGTCACATGCCTGAGAAATCCCATTTCAACCGCTTGAATCTCATTTCAACCTGGGATTTTGTTAAAGTCCAATTCTCAGACCAATAGAGAAGTGTGGGGGAGGGCTGTCACCCTGTAGAACTTCAGGTATGGTTCTTACTTATTGATTTTAAAGTTCTCATGATGGTTCCGCACATATGGTTGAACTTATGTAGCTTATACACCATGTCATTGTTTGTAACATAAGACACATTATAGCATAGATATTGAAAACTACTGACCTGCTCCAGAACAGTACCATCTACAACAATGTTTGCTGGGTGGCCACAGCTGAGAAGCTTGTCTTCATTGTGGATATCTGCAAAATCCTTGCAGATTCGATCGAGTGATTGTACAGCCATCTTCATCATTTTCAGAGTTCAACAGGATATCTGGTTATCTGCAAACAACAGTGTGTCAACTGCGGAGTTACCAGTCATAAAATGCTTTGGAAGGTTTATCTGCTAAATGTGTATGACATCGTTTATATATAAATTAAAAAGAGAAGGTGATAATAGGCATCCTTGCTGTACTCCCAAATACAGAGATCTCAGTTTCCATATCTTTTACGTTTCGTTCCCAGCACTTCTAATTCTGCGTAGGACAAGATAGCTCTGATGTTACCCCATTCTTGGTATACATTATTACTGAGGTGTTTCTTGCACAAACTGACTCAGTCGAATCTGGTACAGGTGCTTTTTACTATTATCTTGTAATAGATGTACTTTAAAAGTTTGTTTGGGGCACTGGCAAAAGTTATATTGGGAGATATATTATTTCGTAATTTACCAAGTATCAGTGTTAGCAAATGAATCATAGGAATATGGAATTGCAGTAAGAAAATTCTTAATCCTTTATCCTGAATTACACATCCCTAATCTTTCCATTTCTCTCCTCTTAAACAAAAGATATACATTTCATAAATGTTGGTCAGCCATATTTTAAACAATCTGTACTATAGCTTTTTAAATGTCAGATATGATTTTGGTACAGCTGTTAAGTCTTGTAGTCAGATAAATTATTTGACAACCTTAACAGTGGAATGACCCTTATAAACTTCATTTAGGTAATATTCTAAAATTAAACTCCATAAAATTTATTACTATGAGAGTAAAAATAAGTTTATAAGATTACATTAAAGTTTTAAAAATTAATATTTTAATTAACTGACATATGTAGGGACTGCCCATGTCTACCACAAAATTCCCTTCCAGTTTTATAAAAAAAGTCAGTGAAGACTAATAATATTAAATAATGTTATTAGAAGTACTTAAAAAAAACAAAGAAAAATGATACTTCACACACGCACACACACAAAATACGCATTAGTATTTTCAAACTCTGGGAACCCCAACCATGTGTCTCTAATAATTTATATTTTCTTAGGCTAAGATGGACAGCCTACTTTTATAATAATGAAAAATGAAAATTAAAAGATAACTATATATCAGTTGCTGTACATTGGTAATAAATAATCAAAATTTCACACACACACACATGTACATATACACATTTATTGGTTTTATATTAAGGACATTTAGTATTTTAAATACTAGCATTTTTTTTACATTGTTGGTTAATGTGTTGTATTTTATTTCAGCCATATGAAGAGGAAATACCTCCTCCAAAGCGGTACCCGTGCCCTAATCCAGAATGCCGCATGGTATTTCCAACACCAGAACCACTAGAACTGCATGTTATTGAATGTCTGCATTTGACTTAAAGAAAATAAAATTACCATCGTTCACTGCATTAATCAAAGTTACCCGTACTCATTAATATATTCAGTTTAGTATATTAGGTTTACATAGAACAGATAGCAGTTAAAACACAAATCGTATACAGATATATCATAATTAAAAAAATCTTTAACTACACATCAGATATTAGCAATTTTTGACATTTTGTATGCATGTAGTTATATGAAAATTAATTTCACATATGAACACTTATCATCAGGCAACTATATTCACACACACACGCGAGCGCGTGCGCGTGTGCGATGAAATAGATACGAATTGAGCAAAATTTATAACAATAAATAAACTAGTAAGTAGCATATATTATTTACTTTGACAGTACTAATGTAATACATTGTAGAAAGTAAATTTACTATTTGTGTTAAAACATTTGACTTGTCAGAAGAAGAAATTAAGCTTTCTGGACAGTATAATGTGTTTTAATTAATATAAATGATGCTTAATTTTCTGCCATTCATTCCAAAACTGTTATAAAAATCTGCATTTCCGACAGCATCATATTGTTATTCAGTTGTGTTTGTTGTTTTATTCATGGTGTGACAGACTATTTTGAAACCACTGTAGACAAGTAATCAGAAAACAATCTGTGTAGATCTCAGGAATGTTTTTGTAGTTTGCTCTTTATATATTACTATGTAAGATTCCATGTCTTTCATTAGAAACTTGTTTTGAGTAATTGTATGACATCCCTTGGAATAAAGTTTCAGCTAATCCTCGAAAAGAGTTATTATAACTTGTGTTACTTTTAACCAACTTTCATTAATTGTTGCCATACTTGTCACTTATTTTTTAAAAATTTGTTGAATAATATTTAGAGCAGTGGGCAAGCCTTACTTTGTAAATGTTTGATAAATAGTATTAAGTTCCCATGTATGTATTGTACTGTATTTGTATTTTTATATCAAAATTTCATAACAGCATTAAAATACTGTGTTAATAATTGTTTTGAAAACTCGTATAACATATAACAGAATGTACATATACATACTCGGATATATATATAAATGTATAATTTGTTTTATGTGCATTTATTTAATAAATGCATTTCCATCAAAAGATAAAGCTACTTGAAGATAATAAATATGTAACTAACATTTTGTTGACTAATGAATAAATTTGGAATAAATAAAGTGAATTTTTTTTTTCATTAATTTTGTCTCACACATATAGAAGACTCTGCTATTATGGGTACCTGCTCACTTTCATGGATCTTACTAGCTGCTAATGAAAGTACGTTTCCCACCGCATACTTAACTTGTTCACATAACACATATTATGCTGTGATGCAAGGGATTTGTCTAGAAATTATCCATTGTTTTTTTTCCTCCAGAAAGCCTTTACTTTTTATGACATTCTTTGCATTCTGCAGGGTAAATGCATGATTTTGCCTGGCTTATGGATGTGTCAGTCACTGCCAAGCAGTTGGTGTGTGAGCTTATTTACTATGTGTTTATCACATTTTTTTCCCAAGAAGATGGATTGTGTGGAACAAGGATACTGCATCATGTGTTGTCAGAATCTTTGATATATACAAGTAAAAACAATTTACAAACGTTTAGAAGATATTGGTTAAAATACCATGGGTGTTGCCCAAATAAAATAATTGTAGGCTACAACTGGTTCTCCACATACCAGAAAAGAGTGACTGTTGCTGTAGGAGGGGGGGGGGCATTACCAGCTGGAATACAGATGCCACCAAGAAATTGTGCCATTGTCCCAAGGTACAGGAAATCGCTGATGAGGTCAGTGTCAGTAGAATATATAGTAAAAGTACCATCTATGGCTAAATGTGTGGAGGCACAAGGGGCAATGAGAAATGGAACCAAATCAAGTAACTTTTTTCACTGGTCTAACATCAGATACGTTTTAGACCGACCTTGTAAACTCTTGGATAATGATAGGTTAGGCCATGGGTTTATTATGGATATGTTCACAGTAGTGCGTTCATATTTTGGTTGTTCCATATTCCAGCAAAAATTCACAAAATTTGTGAGTAAATCTCCTGTAACTTCGTGGCTATAAGTAGGTCACTCTATCCTGAACCATGAACCATGTGCTTGACGTGGCACTTAATTGTGGGGGGGGGGGAGACAAATAAAACCTTTAAAAATACTAGATATATAGTGAAGCCATCTGTATGATAAAATATATTTTGGCCAAGTTGATAGACCAAACAAGTCTTTGTGTACAGTGCATGCTTTATCTTACAGTTTGGAGGGTAGAGTTAGTGCTTTCTTTTTAAACAGAACGATTATTTTGAAGCATTTTATTCAAACCTGCCAAACATTTCCTCCTACAAAATTCTTCAAAAGACAGAAAAATAAAATGTACTGTAAACCAGTCGGATGATAAATTGCCTATGCTGACTCGCAAGCTTGTGAACTGTCCTATTTGGCTATTTATCAGTTTTCATTTATACTGACTGGAATGAGAATTTTATAAAGCTTGAAAGGTTGGGGGGAGTATCCCCTTGCAACCCCCAAATTATACCTATGTTCTAAATAAACATACTTTGAGGCTTCCCCATACAGAGGCGATACGCAAGTTGGGACGATACCTTATTACGTTCCGGTAAATGAAGGCCACCACATAGTGTGGGATACTGAGGAGCATGATATTCTTTTACTTGGTATTTCAGTCTACTGAGCGAAGTTGCTATACAGTGCTGTAAGTAGCATGGGTTCGTCTTTTTTAGGAGGAAGTTCTACTTTTTGTTAGTTACTCTTAATAAAAAAAGGAAATGAACCCGTGTAAGTACTTAACTTGGACTAATTTTGTGTCTCTTTTCTTCTTGATAGGATAATAAATTTTACAATTTAATAAATACTTTTAAGTCAATGAAGATTTTACAAAGTAATTTTAAGTTCCAATTCATTCAAGTTGATTCACTACACTTAAGAAGACAGTCTGTATACTATTGCCAGGTCTAAATAATTTTTTTGTTAAGATTAGATATACAAATTTTGGACATTTTTAACTAATAGATAAAACGAATAAGTAAGTTAATATACAGTATATTATTGTTATGGGAAAAAGAATTTTCACTCACCAATGTTGTCTTATATTCTAAGTCTTTTCTTCTCCTTCTTCCCCACTCGACCCAACTAATGGGGGGGGGGGGTATGGGCGTCCAGGTCTCTCCCCCAGAAAATTTTGAAAATATATCTTCCAGAACTGCAAATAAAATCATTTGTAAGTGTACAAATTAAATTTGCATACACTGTTTTTTTGTAAATTTTCAATACTGTATTAAAAAATTTAATGGTTTTAAGGTATCTCAATGTACAATGGCATTCTGAAATCTATGAATAATAAAACATTGCAATCATTTTTGTATTACACACAAAAGACCCTAAACAGAATAAAAGTGTAGGAAAAATAGAGACAACTGATTTACAAAGGACAGTAAAACAATGTCATTGTAATTATCACAAATTAAGCTTATTTTTAAAAAGAACATAAAAGGATTAGAGTACATTTACATTGTACAAATCTGTAAGTAAATCATAATTTTTCTACATCATAAAAAGATTGTAGTATACTACTTTCGTTAGGATTTGGATTGATTTATTGGCTCTGCCTACACTAAATATTAACAAATTTATTTATGACATCTTCATAAGATAAAATGTTTCAAAATATCACTCTCTAGGCTCATAAGAGATAAAAAGTTCAGTCTATCTTCTGACATGGTTGTCCAGAACCTATTTTAATAAGTTTCAACTTAAAAAATGATCTTTCTCCACTACTGTCGGTAACCATCATTGATAAGTACTGTCGATATAAGTGATAGGAATTCGTTGTTGTCCAAATCATTGCCATATCCTTCTAGTAAATTTTGAACTGCTTTCATGATCTCTTCATTGAAAGTAATCCTGTCTTAATTTACTAAGAAACCAAAAATGATTGTCAACTAATTTGTACACTTCTAGCCTCTGCCTCAATTAACACAAAATTGGTCTATAACGGGAAGGAAATTCTGACTCTTCAAACATGTCTGAGGGTGTCAGTTCAGTTTCTGGTGCCTGGCTAGTATCAAGAGGTGCCAAACACATCGATTTGCACTTGATCTGTGTTTTTTTGTATCTTCAGTACAACCAGATAATTCTGCCCCACTCATCTCATACTCTTCAAAGCTACCACGTTTAATGTCTATAAAGGTTATCAATGATGTGAGTACTGTGACGGCTGTATTTAAGTTGAGTCCAGGGTGCTTTTGTTAACTTGTTTCATGATGCATAGAACCCTATTTCCAACGTAGGATGGAATTCTTAGATAGTTTGTCACAGTGCTCTGCTTATTTGTCTGGAGTTGGTTTACTACAGTTTTTGTTAACATATAAATTAATATCTGACAGGGGAATTTGTTCGTCATGTGGATGCACACAAAGAATTCAGTCTAATTAGTATACAAGCTATACTAATTATTCTTAATAATTTATTTTTCACTAAGTAATGTTTTCTGCTGAAATAACAGATTTTACCAATCACATTGGCTTAGAGTTTCAAACTTCTACAGACACAAATGTATATGTATTGAACAGCTAAGTTAATATTTTTTAAATTATGTCTATTAGGTATTTAGAATAACATTATTTGGTACAATTTTAAATACTACACTAAATAAACAAAAGATACAGTAACAAGTTTAATAATAATTAATACAGCTTATATTAGAAAATAGTCAATCAAATTAATTCATTTGTAAACTGCATCATTCATGTGAATGAATTTGTTGACACATGAGTATTAGTAAAACAATGATAATACAGTTATAACGTATTCCTGAAATATTTACATTACTATATATGTGAGCACGCACGCACACACATGCTGCATGCGCACACACACACACAAATAATAATTGTTATAACTGATGGAATTAATAATACGTATGAGTGCACAAATATTTTAATTTCACTTTCTATTTTACGAAAACTGAGGGAACCCATACTGTGTTGTCAGAGTAAGGCCTGCAGGAAGAAATCCTCTGTGCGAACTGGATTGATTTTTAACCATGTACAAGTTCCTGCTCATAAAGTTTTATTTGTTCTTGTTGGGTGGATATTACGGTATTCTAAATCAACTATTGTGCAAGAAAGTAACCTGCATTCACAAACAGTTATGAAACTTGTTAATTTTTTTCGTGAGTTATTGTGTGTTTGGTTGCAAGAAAATAGTACTCAGTTGGGAGGGCAGGCAAGATGGTCGAAATCGATGAAAGCGCATTTGGTCGGTGAAAATATAACAGAGGGAGGTTAACAAAAACAAAGTGGGTTGTGGGGGGAATAGAGAGAGAATCAAAAAATTTTTCCTGAAAATAGTAGAGAAGAGAGATGTTACTCTCTTGAATGTTATTAAAGAATTTGTGTCAACTGGCACTGCAATAGTTACGGACAGTTGGACAGGGTACAGTAAGTTAAAAAACGCCAACTTCAACTTTTCTGTGTTAATCACAGTTTTAATTTTGTAGACCCACAGAATAGAGCGATCCACACACAAAACATTGAAAGCTTGTGGTCTAAGCTAAAAAGAGATATGAGGAGAAGAGTAGGTAGGATTGGTGTCTCCAGATTTGAGACATATCTTGTTGAGTACCAATGGAGAAATATTTTTCTCCAACGAAGAACTATTTTTGGATATAATAAAGGCAATTAACATCTTTTATCCTTTCAAGTAGTCCTCAGATATTTCCTAATTAATCCCTATCAAAATAGTTCAAAATAAAAATAAAACATTAAAATAATTAACAGACATGTCATGTGAATGAAGGAGGTTAATGGTGTGTGTGTGTGAGAGAGAGAGAGAGAGAGAGCGCATGTTTATTCTGGTATGTGTACGATAACTCCATACGACAAAGAACAACATTTGTACTGTGTATGTTGCATGTGTGTGTTTGTATGTAAGCGCGTGCCTGGTGTGTTTCGCGTCATACTGTACATTTATATTTAAAACGAACTATTAGTTTTTAAGGGCTCAGTACTAGAACTGTTTCTTCAAACAATGACTGTGGGCAGATGTGTCAGGTATAAAGTAGGTTGTAAAATAGCCTTCTTGGGTTTATTTTATTGCACACTAATAAGGGCCCCACACATGTCACATTTACCCATTGCAAACTTTTGTCCCAAATATAGGGGCAAAGTTCACATTTGATATGTTTTTGAAATATATTTACTTACATGTGCTGCAGTAGTTGAAATTATAAAAAGGGGGGTCTTAATCGAACTTTAAGTAATTCATGGTATTTCTGTCAAAATATAATGAGTCTCAGTGCAATGAGTGCAGTTTGAGATGAATTTAAAATTTAAGTGTGCACTGTTGCCCCACTCTACCCTGTGCGTGGCTGATAATACCACCTTTTTCTTTAATAATTTTCTACTGTTCTCTGAAACATGAACCAAATAATTTTTATGCTAGTTGACTGTTCTTTGTTTTCCTTTTTGTTTGTGGTACAGGCACCTAGGCTGCAGCATGTGTAGCATATGCTTAAATCCAGCAGTGGTACTGTTGTTCATCAAACTTATAAACTCTGCGCCAACTTTGAAATTGTAGCAGCATGCAGGTTTTATATTTCTTTTGGGATGTAGAAGTCCAGAGATCGTTTGGGTGCTCAACCTCTTTCTAATTTTAGTTAGAAAATAACCTTTCGCCACTGGAGGATGAATGGGGTAAACACAAAAGCAATGTGATCAGGTTTGACAGCAAAATTAAATTACTGATAATTGGAAAATTATTTGTGTGGTTGATCTTAATTGTTTGTTATAGGAGAAAGAAACTATAAACTATCATTGAAAGCAGTGATAATCATAGTTGCAAAGAAACATCAGATTTGATGTCATACGCAAAAACAAGATTCTATAAATGTCACATACCACTGTAACTGATTATATAGGACATCAGTGATGTAACACTAATATTACGTAGGAAAAAATTTCGTAAGATTCACACAAAATTTTGATTTTCTGGAATAATAAAAATATCCAGAAGATCTTCCAAAATTTCGGAGGACCTGGCAACTCTTGATGCTACACATGACTTGGTTTGGATGGTATACAGTACTTATTACAGCATGTATGAGTCAAGATCAGCTGTGTTCCCGACTTACCGAATGTACTGAGTGTCGCACTAGTGTAGGCAGTCCTGTCGGTAAGCAGTTATAATCTTACTGAGTTCTATACCGACTTTAGTATCGTGTCTGTGCCTTCAACCTTTTTGAAAAATGAATGGTATAAGTGATGACCATATTAATTGAGGTTCTAATATAATTAAAATTCATCAAGATTCAATTACAGTGGTTAACAGAAATTAAATTATAATTTTAAACTGTTGCAAATACCCACATCATTAATAATTCTATAATCACTATGTTTTGACCATTGATATTTATCTAAACTGCAGTAGAAAATCTAGAATTTGGTCTGGCAGGGGGGGGGGTCGAGTTGACTTCATAGAAAACAAAACAAGTTAAGACTAATCAATATTACAAACTTTAAAGTGGCTGAAAAACGTGTAACAACATACTGAAATCAATCCCATTAAAGTAATAACACTAAAAATAAGTGCTATTGAAACATTGTTTATAGTATACTCAATTACTTATAATTTTGTTTATAAGTTTGACTCAATTGATTCCTCCTATATTTTATATTTCCAACATACATGCAAATGCTGTGTAATAAACTTGTTTGTAGACCTATATTTAAAAAAGCATTACTGGTGTATTAGTGTACACAGCTGAGAAAGTAATAAAGCAGCTTAAAAATTAAGATATTAACGGAATTTATTGTCAACATTCGACCCTCTGGGAGTCCATCCCTCCCCCATACATATGCCCCTGGTAAACTGCTGTCTGGCCCTTCACTCAGCCAGGTGAACTTTGTGGAAGGTAAGTGGGTTATTATACATAATATATTTTTAATTTGATATGCATTTTAAAATAATTTGTCATTTATTATTTTAAGTAGTTTTGACATTATCTTAGTTTTGGTAGACAAATTGTTCTGCAATTTAATCTTATTTACTTAATTAACTCATTCAAAGATAACTACAGATTGTTAGTAACCAAAATGCGGTGCTTATTAAATTATTAATGTTCTTGGGAGTCCTGCAAAAATGTACTTGATAATAATTTTATGCTACCATTGAATCTGAGCTTTAGGGATTGTATATTATAAACAGTATGTAAGTTATAACTTACATGAGGTCTGACAAAGTTAATGAACTTGCCATAGTATGTCTGTTGTACCACACAATTTCATGAGCAGTTTATCTTTATTATTATGACAGCTTTGTTGTGAGAGTTCAAAACATTGTTGCCAACTGTCCTACATAAACTTTTAAATATAACCAGACAGGATTGAATTGGCAGAAGTTACAAAATATGCGCACCAACAGATCATTTTACTGACTTCCTAAGTGTTTTTACAACAAGCTGAATAGCTTATTAAAAAGATTATGTAGATTATAAATTTACAGCTGTATGAATGTAATAAAACATCAAAGCTACATACAAAGTGTGCCAAAGTAAGGGAGAAAAGGCAGAATGAATGAGCTGGCAGCTATATTTTTGTGCAAACAGCTATTAAAACTGTCTAGAGGAACAAGATACTGTATAACGGTGACTCATCAGTGGAACACTACACATATTGTTTTGTGAAATTAATATACTGGTACCACGCCAGAAAAATATGGTAAGATCTTGGCTGTGATATAATATTTATAAAACAGCAATAAACGTGATGATAAAGGGTTCAAGTTGGAACAAGTAGAATCTTTTAAATACTTTGGAAGTATAATTACATGGAATGGAAGCTGTATGGATAATACAAAAAATAGGTTTGCTCTTGGAAAACTGCATTCAGAAGAGTAAAAAAAAAGGAGAAAGTAGCAGAGGATTTAATACTAAGTTAAGAAAGACATTGCTTAGTATTTTATGTGAAGCATTGTAATGTATGGATCAGAGAAAACATGAGCACTCAAGAACAAAGACATGAAACATTTGGAAAGCTTCAAACCGTGGTTGCAGCAAAGAATTGAAGAGTTTAATTGGCAAGAGAAGACAATAAATTATGAGGTATTGACAAGAATACATGACAAGTGAAAAATTGTTTGAAGCCATTAAAAAACACAGCAAACTGAATTGGTCACATTTTTAGAAAATACTGTTAGAGAAATTAAATATAAAAGCATAAATCATAGAGAAGAGAGGAAGAAAAAGAAGAAGATATCGTATGCTGATACAATTAATGATGGGAAAAATACATAGAGCTTAAAAAAGCAATGCAGGGACAGAACACATCAGCTGAACCATGACGGAATCGCCATCAGTGACATAATATCTGTATCATGGATTGAAATCAACTAATGACCCATATAGGGTTGCCAGTTATTATGACAATGTCAGGACTTCAGATTTTGAATATTAGGCCTCTATTAGACTAGGCCACTGGTGGCACAACAAAGTTGAGGATCTTTTCGGTTTAGTGGCAGCATGCAGTGCGCAATCACTCCGCATAGCAATCGCCAGTAAAAACGCATTTCCCCATCCACATGTAGCGATAACCAGCGACTGTTTATATTTTTATTTCATTTTGATCACCTTATTTTTTTATTTAAATCTACTTTTTTATTTTTATCTTTTATCTATCATATTTTTATTATTTTACATTTTGTTTACTATTCACGTTCCTCTATTTTTATATTTTTATTTTATTTATAATTTACTAGAAATTTACAATTTTACAATTAATTTCCTACATCACTAACAACTACAAATTAATTACAATTACAAACATAATTTATAACTACAAATACGATAAATTTCATAATTTATTAGAGCTACAAATAAAAGAGAATATAAATTATTGAGGAGGCATAAATTGAGCAATGTTTTCAAACTTATCCTTTCGATACCTTTGCTGCCATATAAATTCAGCCAGGTAGGAATCCAACATCAGTCGCGAAGTACCCCATTGCCTTTTGTTCCTCATTTTGGCCTTGTCCACATGCTTTCTACATTTTGGGTGTGGGCTTGGGTTACTGGATTTACAAATTGTATTGAGTGGTTCACTGTTAAATGTTGATAATTTTGATGTAAATTATGATATCCCCTCCATTCATCGGACAAAACGGTTGTGCCTGGAGCAACATACTGGTTTATTATAGGCACTAAAGTCCCTGCGGATCTGTCTGGGACGCTCACAAGGAAACAGTCTCTTGTTTCACGACAAATTCCACCAAACACCCATTGATTTGGTAAAACTATTCCCCCATTACATTTTCTTTTCGTGAAACAAGTCTCATCCACTTCTACATGCAAATTAGGTCCACCAATAACCTTTGGATTTTGTAATAAGTGGTGCTCACACATTTCTCGCATGTATGACTTCCAATCCACGAATGTGGAGTGATACATTTCCAACTCATCATGAAATCTGTAGTTGTTTGGATTCCCGGCAGTCCTTTTTATAACATACCCAATGGTCTTTACCTGACGTATACAAATTCTTGGCCGTTCGTACAAATTCTTGGGTTATGTAAAATATTTTTGTCTCTTAGAAACTGTATTGCTGAATCTTTGTCGGGAATCCATGCTGTTAACTGAAGGAAACTCATGATACACTACGATAGTACTACACTTGCGACTGCGCCATACAGAGTGACAGGCCACACTGTCACCATGGAATGGTTGCAAAATGCATTGAAGGGTGAAATGCGTTGTTACTGGCGATTGCTACGTCAAGTAACTGCTCACTGCATGTTGCCACTAAACCGAAAAGACCCAAAGTTAATCCACCAGTGGCTCAGCACATCGCGGGGCATTGAAGCAAATGAGACTTATTAGACTAGAGTAACTGGTGGCACCATCGGAAATTGGTGTCCAGGTGATGGACAGCCCTGACAACTTTTGGTGGCGCCACTACCAGCCGGGGCAGTGTTTCAGAAAAGTGGCACCACCACAACTGCGCACGCATTACACCTGGGTCATAACACCAGACTTCCTCTACCTATCATTTTGCTACTGAAAGTCAGCTGATTGGTTTTGCCTTGTGATAATGTCGAGTAAAAGCGTTAATGAAACTGGTGCAAAATATAGGGAAAAAGAAAAAACAAGATGATGTAGAAAAAAAAATCCTCTTCTCATCCTCGTGTTAATACCACTTACGTCTCCTTTATGTAGTCTAAAAGTTTGAAAAATGATACTTTTGACATTTAAAGTAATTAAAAAATTTATTATCATCCTCACAAACTTCACCAAACAAAGTATAATACAGTCCTGCGTCTTCTCTTGAAGCTAGTATTGGTTGTATGTGGATTTTCCTAGCTCTCTGCCTCATCTTTTTTAATAGCAGTGCAAGGTGAAGCAAACTTTGTTTTATGCCATTTTCTCAACTATATTTCTATGCTGCAAACAACAGGCTTTCTTTAATGGTGGTGCAACTGGTGGCTGATTAATTTTTGTCCCACAATACGGTGCACCACCAAGTTTGCCACCAGTTGCGCCACTAGTGGCCTAGTCTAATAGAGGCCTGAAGCGACAGTAGTACCTACATTATTACAGACTGTGAAATGTATCCACATTTTATATAATAATAATAATGCATATTCCTTTGATTAAAGACAATAAACTTGTTACATATTTGTCTATCACAAAAATTAAGTCACATTTAATAATTAATGTTTTCTAAAAATGTTTGTTACACTGTCATATTATGAGCTTGTAAATATATTCGTCTCTTAAAAAGTCACATAATTATTTCAGATGTAATGACAACATATAAAAATTCAATTACAAAAATATACTAAGATTATACACGTAAACTAAAAAAGATCCATTTTAACAAATAACAAGACTTTTTGAAACCCTAAAAAAAATATAGTGACAAACCATCAGTACTTCAAGCATTGTGGACGAGTTTTAAATGTAAGTATAGAAATGCTCTATGAAGGAATGTATTTATGTTTAGATTACCATAGTCACTATCTTATGCTAGTAATTTCACCATTTATTATGATGATTTGGACACTGTCCACATAGTTACAGTAATTTTTCTTGAACATGCTAAAAAATACATACTAATAAAATATTCATTATATTCGACTGCCTGCAATATATAAAAATCATCGAGGTAGTTTGATCAGGTTCACGAGGTTCTAATTTGTTAGATTGGGAAGATTCTGTTTGTTGATGTCTTTGATTACATAGAGTATATGGCCAGTAGTTGATTAAAAGATATTTTCATTTTGGGTTATGTATCAAACTCCAATGATAACATTTTATGCCAGACATGGACGTAGCCAGGATTTTGGATAGGGGGGGGCAGAAGACTAAAGGGTTACCTAAAAAGCGCCGGGGGGGGGGATAAGCAAATTGTTTCGTCTCGGTATGTTATTAAGGCTCGTCAGTATAACTATCGCATACCTATTATAGGAATCTAAGCTAAAAAGAAATTTTTAAAATTAATCCAAAAGGGAATTTAAAAAAGTTTTACTCTATTGATCCAAAGCAGTGATTGTCGGATCTATTTAAAAGACTTTTATGTTACTTTATTTGTGAGTTACCTCTCACATGACATTTTTTTTTATTAGCTACTTTTTAGTAACACGCACCGTTATCGAGTTAAAAATTAAAATTTTCCTTTATTTAAAAACTTTAGGAATTTTTTCTCTGGAATGAAGAATACTACGAAGAAATGTTTCAGATTTAACCATAGTAGTGGACACTTAGATTTGATATATTTTACTTTCGTGGCTGTACTAGGCACTGTTATATTCTTGGGCGATTACTTCTATTTGGTCGTTAAGAGGGTACCCTAGATTGTCAATATATACCGCAAGAAGTTCAAAAATATTTTAATTCAAGGGGTGAAATTAAAGATTGGAACACGTGATCCAAGAAAAGATGTTCTGGGGTGTCTGAGACCCCAAGATGCTTTAAGGGTTAAATAATCACCAAAAGTCACAAATAATAATGTGATTTTAATTAAAACGTGGCAACAATGAAAAAACAGAATTACTTACAAATACCGTGATGAATGACAAAATTAAAGTTTTATAGTACGGTATGATATAAAATTAGTATAGTACAGTATAATTTTATACAATTATATATTTTTAAAACAATATTAGTTTTTCGTATGCAAACTAGCAAAGGATATATTATCACAAAGTATTAAACTAAAACATGTTACTAAAATAACTTATAAAATAAGTTAAACTAAAATAAAAACTAAATCAAATAACTAAAAAATGTTAAACTAAAATAAGTTTTCTTGGATTTTCAGAAAACCTTTTCAGCACTTCTTCTCCAATTGCTCCTTTTTTTTCTAAAGCAGTTTTTCTGTGGACACTCATTAAGCATAGTCCATTGAGACGCTCCCCTGTCATCGTCGACCTAAGCCAGGTCTTTACTCTCCGCAACGTACTAAACGACCGCTCTACAGTACAAGTGGTGCAAGGCAGAGTAATAGAGATAAGCAGCGCTTTTTTTGTGGGCGGGTAAAAGATTTCAGCCTCTTTTACTAGATCTGCTATTGTCAGTTTTTTTAGCTGCTCTTTATTGAGTTTCTTCTTCTCCCACATAGTGTACCATAATTCAACTTCGGAGGCAACATCTTTTAAGTTATAAAAATCTGAGAACTCCTTGCCTTTTATTTTAAAGTCTTTCATGGTTATCATGGATATCATCTAATAGATGTAGAGACAAAATTGAAAAGGCAGGTGAGTGTTCATCTGAAAAACGTGCCTCCAGTGAAGAAACTAATGAATCGAAGTAAGGAATTACCAAGGATCTGTTCCAGTACTCTAAAGGACTGGAAGCTGGAGGATTGGAGCGATGTTTTTGTTTTTGAATAGATCTTGGGACTGTCAATTCCACTCTAACATCTTTGGTAATCTCGTCGACACTATTTACAAGCTCTGTAGTAACTTTCTCTGCATCACTACGATGAGTTGTTATCACTCCAAGGATCCGTTTGATGTGTTTTGAGCATTGGACCAGGTCCAGGGTTTTAAATTGAAGAACATTTACAACAGGTTCCAATAAGGCAGAATATTTGGCTATCAAGGCAACAGCAACAATAAGTTCAGGTTTTGTGGCTGCAGAATGTAATTGAAATGCCTGATTCCTCGTGTTCGAATTTCCTTCTTCCAGTGATAATCTCTTCAACCCTTCAACAATTTTTATGAAATGCTCGTTAAAAACTGAAATATTCTTGCATTTTTGGGACCATCGCAACTCACAGAGCATTGGAATGTTCGGGGCGTAGCGTCTTCTCAACACTGACTCTCTGAAGAACCTTATAATGTCTTTGATAGTGGCGATGGTGTTGCGTATTTGTGGAACACTATTCAAGTCATTTACAACAAGATTTAATTTGTGTGATGCACAATGAAAGAAGATAGCTTTCTCATACTTATTTCTTATAATTGATTGTACACCTCCATACTTGCCAGCCATAGCTGAACATCCATCATAACCCTGACCTACACATTTCTTCGGGTCAAGACCTTCTTTTTCCAGAAACTTGTCTATCGCTGTTGCAATCATGGTGGCATTGAGGGCAGGAAGTTCCACAAAACCCACAAACTCTTCCCGAACTTGCATTTCTTTTTCATCGAAGAAGCGCAAACCGATAGACAGCTGCTCTTTCCCTGATATATCAGCAGTCTCATCTGCCAGCACGCTAAAGGCAAATGCCTTCTTTGCTTGTTCTATAATGTCATCTTTGATAACAGCTCAGCAGAGATCAACAATTTCATTCTGGATCTGAGGGGACATATATGTTGCATTTTTTTCTCATATTAAGGATATCACAGTGACGTTTTAGTTCTTGGTCACCAGCATCGATTCAGAAGTGGATCAGGTCTTGAAATACACCTTCATGCTGCTCATTTCCCTCAGAGGCAAATCATGGGTACCACAAAATACGATTGTAGAAATTATCGATGCTAAGATTTTTTTGTTTTCTTCTATTAGTATCTTGTGGCCCGATATCACCTGAACGTCGACAGGAATTTCGTCCATAAAGGTTTTGGCTGCACTGACTGCAGCTTTGTGCCAGTGGGTGGAAGCATGACTTTTGCAATTTTCATGTAAATGTTTGTAACGTATAAAAGGAGTTACAATGAACGATCCTAAAACACCCTTCACTGTACCAAGAAGGGGTTGGAACAGCACACAGAATTTGCAGAGTGCGCCTTTCGACCCCTTCGAATATGCTAACCAAGGGGAGTAAGTTTGAAGCCAACCGTGATTAAACTTCCTGCTTGAGAGGCCGACATCTTTAGCAAAGTCATAAGTAGTGGGTGGAACCCAACAGTTTGTCAACAGTTCCTTTTTTTTTGGCGCTGTCATCTGAGACGTCCGTCCGATCCACCGACCCAAATCATTCTCACACTCACAGCAGTTTTCAACATCAGGTTTAGGTGACTCACTGAGTATTGGAATGGAAGAAGGCCCTGGTTGAAGCTCAACAGGGCAAGGTGCTGGTGAGGTTTTAACTTTCTTCTCGCTTTCACGTTTATCACTGTCATCTAAATCCCTTTTTTTGCTCCCTAAAATAAAGATGAGAATTCCCAAATAAAGAAGATTATGCAGGAAAAATTAAACAAATTTATTTTTACATTACCGCATACAGGAAGGTGTGTCCAAATTTCTTTTAGTTTGTTACTTTTCTTTTAATTTTTTATTAAATGAAATAACTTTAATAAAAATATAATTAAATTTCTATATAAATATAATTTTTCACCGTTTAGACATTTCATCAAGAAGTCGCTAGGGTGGCGCTGCTGATGCCGAAACAAGGCGAATATAATTGAGCCGGTGAGAATGCTTTATGGCTAATTGGAGAAATTTAATGGTTTGTTAAAATTGTTATTGAAAAATCAAATAAAAAGATACTGTAATACTAAAAACTGATCACTGTCTACATGTAAGTGATTAATCTGATTTATAAATATGTATTCTGCATGTTTTTATATACTTTATATATTCAAATTTTATGACTTATGCCACTTTCATTCTCACCGGCTCAATTAACATAGCAGTTTTGAATATGGCGGAAACCAATCAGCAAGTAGGGATGGGTATCGATCGCCAACTTATTAATATTTGATATCGATAAAATATCGAGTCATTAACATCGATATATAAATATTATCGAAGGAAAACCATCGATATATCGGTCATGATTTAAGTTCAAGTTGGAAGTACAGAGATTTATAATTTCCCCCAAGTGAGTCTGTTCCGTCTTTGATTCTGTTTATCTTTTATGTGACTTGGATAGAAATAATGTAAAAAACAAACATCACTTAGACCAATTGTTATTATGAATAGTAAATATCGATACTTGGACACTCATTTAAATGGATGTTGAATAGCTGAGTGGTTCCTAAACTGTTCCGCAAAAAAACTCAAAAAAGGTAATTTGAAACTGATTTTAAAATAAAACTACACGAAGTCAACTATTCTCGTATTCAGCTGTCAAGGATATAAACAAGAAAATAAGAAAACATTATCATAAAATAAGAAAAACATCGATAACTGAAGGGACAATATCGATATTTTGATATATATATATATATATATATATATATCGATACCCATCCCTATCAGCAATCTTATGGCATCAGCACTACTATCCCTAGACTAGACTTATACTCTCATGCTTACTCTGCTACAACCCTGATCACAAGCGTTGTAAAAAAATTATATCCACCATCTTTTTTCAAAAATTTCACAACCCTGGTTATTACGCCAAGTAAGTGAATATTCGCAAAGTGGAACGAGACGAAATGGCCGATTAAAATGTAATTTTTTTCTTTTTTACTTCCATATTCCTTAAGGAATGGAAGTATGGTGATGGCAAAAAAAATCGTGTTCGAGATTATTGCAGATTCTGATTCTACTACACTCAAAACATGAAAAAAAGTCGTTTTCCGAAAAGTGTCTGTGTGTGTGTCTGTCTGTCTGTAGATTTTTTTTCTATGGCAAACGATAACTGCCGCAAATTCAAACAGAATCAAATAATTTTTTGCATACAGCCCTGATTTGTAGAGTACTCAAGACCTATTGTTTTTGGTGAAGATCGGTTGAGGGAAAGGGGTAGTTTACCTGCAACGGTTTTTTTTTATCAAGGGAAATTTTTTTTTTTTTGGCAAACGATAACAGCCGCAAATTCAAACAGAATCAAATAATGTTTCGCATACAGCCCTGAATTGTAGAGTTCTCAAGACCTATTGTTTTTGGTGAAGATCGGTTAAGGGAAAGGGGTAGTTTTTACCTGTAACGTTTTATGTTTTAACAAGGGTATTTCCTATGGCAAACGATAACAGCCGCAAATTCAAACAGAATCAAAAGATTATTTGCATACAGCCCTAAATTGTAGAGTTCTCAAGACCTATTGTTTTTGGTGAAGATCGGTTAAGGGAAAGGGGTAGTTTACCTACAACGTTTTTTTAACAAGTGTATTTTCTATGGCAAACGATAACAGCCGCAAGTTCAAACAGAATCAAATAATTTTCTGCATACAGCCCTGATTTGTAGAGTACTCAAGACCTATTGTTTTTGGTGAAGATCGGTTGAGGGGAAGGGGTAGTTTACCTGCAACGTTTTTTTTTCTATGGAAAACGATAACTGCCGCAAATTCAAACAGAATCAAATAATGTTTTGCATACATCCCTGAATTGTAGAGATCTCAAGGACTTTCGATTTTGGTGAAGATCGGTTAAGGGAAAGGGGTAGTTTACCTGCAACCTTTTACGTTTTAACAAGAGTAAAGTACTTGAAAATTTATTTAAACTTTTTGAAACAATGGTAATTGTTTAAAATAAAATAATTTTGTTGCCAGGTAACAAAAATAAAGTCATTTTGATTATAAAATATAAATATTTACAACAAGAAAAGAATTTTCAGTTTTCAAAATTTAAATATATTTTTATAAAACAATGGGTTCTTCATTGAGGTGGGGACCATGTCACTCACTCCATCTCAAGCCTCTCCCATTTTGCAGAAAAAGAGGACCCTGTCAAGGCTGATACTTTGACGACAGTGACAGGGCTTTCCACCAAATTCAGCAGAGTGACAGGTAGGCCCAACTCTGATTGGCTCCTCAGATTTCCCCAGCGTTAGTAGGTTCTATGAAAATATTTTATTTCAAAAATGATTTTAAATATAAATCTTAGATATGTTTTATAAATCTCATGTTGTATGTTTTAACATGGGTAATTTTTTATATGACGAACCATAACTGCCGTAAATTCAAACAGAATCAAATAATTTTTTACATATGTGCCTGAGCTATAGAGAACTCAATGTCTGTTGATTTTGGTGAAGATCGGTGACGGGGAAAGGGCAGTTTACCTGAAACATTTTTTGTTGTAACATGAGTAAAGTACTTAATTTTGATAAAGTATCCTGATAAGATCTTAATAATCCACTGTAGAAACATAGATGAAATATCTATAAATGTAGAGGCTAGTTGAACGGGCTGGGGGTAATTTTCTATAAATCAAAATTATAGTTGAAGGGGGAGGGGATAATTTTTTTTTATATGTGTACTACGTTATTGGCAACAAAGAAGTATTTTTTTGTTAAAATTCCTTCCCTGGCTGTTTGGCTGAAAATGATTTTAAATATAAATCTTAGAATATGGAAGTGATGTATGGTTCTCCATACCGATATTTATATCTTGTTATTGCGAGAGGTATTTTGAAATCATAAAATACACATCTGCTTGTAATTAGTGTATCCGAAATTTTAGGTTTGGAAATTGGAAGCGTCCGAATAATCGAAACTTAACCTAACTTTCTTCACTCAGGGAGAGTTCTGTAGTCTTGACTTTTTTGAGACAAACAAAATAACGTAACCACTATAGGTATAATTATAAATACTATTACGTGACCAATATATTTTAATACTATTCAACGTTGTAGAAATATCCTGAAATTTTAGAAATCGACATAAAAAATTAATGGCTAATTTACCTTTAAAAAACTTTCGTATATCCATTTTACTACTAACTATTGATGTGTCCTGTAGGTACTGTGGATGAAGTGAGGTCTCTGATGAGGTTAGACTATATTTAAATAAAGACGGAAACTAAAAAGAAGCTTGCAAAGCCGAGTTGAACTATAACGCGACTGGTCTGTTCACCAGGAAAATGGCGGATGCTTTAAAACTAGGGACTTACAAAAGCGGGAAGTTCAAAACTGTAAATTAACTATATATGTTTCTTTAATTCTTTAAAGTAAAGTAAGGATAACTGTCCATCACTGCTCCTGTTCTAGCACTCCTCGCATGCGTTTTTTATCTACTTTTATTTTATATTTTTTACTTTGTAACTTGATCTAGGGGGGGCAGCTGCCCCTCCCTGCCCCCCCTTGGCTACGCCCCTGATGCCAGAGAGTGATCATCCATGTCACTTTTTAATACTAAATATTCTTTCACAAATAATTTTTGACAGCATTTATTTTAATAATGATAAAAATAAATTTGTACTATACACATGTGGTTTTTTTTTACTTCCATATTCCTTAAGGAATGGAAGTATGGTGATGGCAAAAAAAATCGTGTTCGAGATTATTGCAGATTCTGATTCTACTACACTCAAAACATGAAAAAAAGTCGTTTTCCGAAAAGTGTCTGTGTGTGTGTCTGTCTGTCTGTCTGTGTGTGTGTCTGTAGATTTTTTTCTATGGCAAACGATAACTGCCGCAAATTCAAACAGAATCAAATAATTTTTTGCATGCAGCCCTGATTTGCAGAGTACTCGCGACCTATTGTTTTTGGTGAAGATCGGTTGAGGGAAAGGGGTAGTTTACCTGCAACGGTTTTTTTTTAGCAAGGGTAATTTTGTTTGTTTGGCAAACGATAACAGCCGCAAATTCATACAGAATCAAATAATGTTTCGCATACAGCCCTGAATTGTAGAGTTCTCAAGATCTGTTGATTTTGGTGAAGATCGGTTAAGGGAAAGGGGTAGTTTACCTGTAACGTTTTATGTTTTAACAAGGGTATTTCCTATGGCAAACGATAACAGCCGCAAATTCAAACAGAATCAAAAGATTATTTGCATACAGCCCTAAATTGTAGAGTTCTCAAGACCTATTGTTTTTGGTGAAGTTCGGTTGAGGGAAAGGGGTAGTTTACCTGCAACGTTTTTTTAACCAGGGTATTTTATATGGCAAACGATAACAGCCGCAAATTCAAACAGAATCAAATAATGTTTTGCATACAGCCCCGATTTGTAGAGTACTCAAGACCTATTGTTTTTGGTGAAGATCGGTTAAGGGAAAGGGGTAGTTTACCTGTAACGTTTTGTTTTAACAAGGGTATTTCCTATGGCAAACGATAACAGCCGCAAATTCAAACAGAATCAAAAGATTATTTGCATACAGCCCTAAATTGTAGAGTTCTCAAGACCTATTGTTTTTGGTGAAGATCGGTTGAGGGAAAGGGGTAGTTTACCTGCAACGTTGTTTTAACAAGGGTATTTTCTATGGCAAACGATAACAGCCGCAAATTCAAACAGAATCAAATAATGTTTTGCATACAGCCCTGATTTGTAGAGTACTCAAGACCTATTGTTTTTGGTGAAGATCGGTTAAGGGGAAGGGGTAGTTTACCTGCAACGTTTTTTTATCAAGCGTATTTTCTATGGCAAACGATAACAGCCGCAAATTCAAACAGAATCAAATAATTTTTTGCATACGTCCCTGAATTGTAGAGGTCTCAATGACTTTCGATTTTGGTGAAGATCGGTTAAGGGGAAGGGGTAGTTTACCTGCAACCTTTTACGTTTTAACAAGAGTAAAGTACTTGAAAATTTATTTAAACTTTTTGAAACAATGGTAATTGTTAAAAATAAAATAATTTTGTTGCCAGGCAATAAAATTATAATTTTTTCATTTTAATGTAATATAATATTTTTCATTTAATACAGCAATAAAAAGGCAGGTAAGACACAGCCTGGCTGTTTGGCTGAAAATGATTTTAAATATAAATCTTAGAATATGGAAGTCATGTATGGTTCTCCATACCGATATTTTTAAAAGTGATGAACCATTGCAAAAAATCGATTGTTGAAGAAAACACAACAGTCAATTTTTAAAATACATAAATTAGTTGAAATGTAAAAATTGGCCAGTACCAAAACTGTGGGTTCAGTATTTTAATGTCAAAACTTTCATTGAAAGGAAAGAACAGGTAATTGAGAAGTGTCTGTACATTTTTAAAAATGTATTTATTACTACAACTAATCAAATTTGTCTATCTAGATGCTTATCTATTGAATAGGTCAGTGTTTGTTGGGTAGCCATCCATCAATGACTTCCAAAATAAAATTAGACTCACTTGTAGTGAGCAATCTTCACTCCCTGAAGACATCTCATCAAAACACTAAATTATCAAGCAACTGAATAACTTCAACACTTTCGTGGTGATACACCTGCTTCTCATGCTTTACAGCAACCTTCCGATTTCATCACACCTATTTCCACCTCAAGGTCTCTATGAATGTCATCATTCCAGAAATACAATGGAGCATTAACAGTTATCCAGAGGAATTTATTATCTTAATAGTATTTTTCTTGGTGCAGCTTCAGACCAGAACACCATGCACCCAAACGGGTTTTTAAATTTCCTTATAGGGAAAACGTTTGTTACGAAATGATAACCCAGACCAGGGCCAGACTGACCCTCAGGAAAAGGCGAAGACCTTAGGTTTTTGAGGGCGCGCTCCTCAAGTGGAGTTTAATGTAATCCCGGCCTGGAAACTCGTCACACAACACCGTTTTGCCAAGAATACCATTTTGTTGATTCTGTATGGTTCACTATTGATTGCCGTTAATGTTTTATTATTGATAATGACTGTTAATATTTACTAGCAATAGCTCCTACCTGAGACAGCTCCTATAAAGCTGAGAATGAAATAATAAAGAACAGACACACAAAAGTTGCATATCTAAAAACAAGTGAGATAAAGTACAGTATTTGAAATAATTTACAATTTGAAATTAAACCTTTTTTAATGTTACAAATGTATGTACTACAAATAAAAATAAAGAAAAAATAGAACATTAGCTTTCAGTGGAAACAAAATGTTGATTGCTATTTTTGTATATCAACAAAATACCTTTATAAATCAAACATAGTGTTAAATTTTTTGTTCAAAAAATATCAGTGTCACTTTTAAGAATGTACCAACGTCTTAAATAAAACACTGAAGTTAATACATAATAATCAGTGAAGCAAAATTCTACTCTGTACAACTTTTTGTTATCAAGAAACAATTAAATAATTTAAAATTAAAATTTTTTGTGTCAAGTGTTTGTTTATGCTACAACAAAAATAAAGAAAAAATAGAACATATCCTTGGGATCCGGAACTGGAGAGCAGCTGGACTTGACCTGGACAACTGGTGGAGGCTGTTAAAGGAGGCCTTGACTCAGTAATGGGTTGTCATGCTGCTGTAAGTAAGTTACCAGCATAGGAGGTTTTCATGACGTCATAATGTATCACATTTCTGTGCAAGTGTGAAATTTGATTTCCCTGTGCAATAGCCAAAACTAAAATTCTTCACAGATGTACTTCAGGACTAAGAAAGGAGTCCAATCTGTTGTTACTGATGAAACCGATCAAAAAAGTTACAAAAATATTGTGCTGACAGGTGTTTAATGATCAATGACCTTCATGAACAATGTTCAGCAGTGTCAAGAACTATTCATAAAGAAACACCTACAGAAATATTGGGGTATAAGACACTTTGCATATGTTGGGTGTCAAAAATGCTGACACACAATCACCAGATAAATCAAGTAGCTGTGGTGTAAGCATTCTTGTCTGTTATGAAGATCAAAGTGATAACTTTCTAGACTGCTGTATGCCAACAGATGAAACTTAGCTATGTTACCATAGACCTGAGAATAGAATGCAATCATGCCACATACATTCACTGCCTATCAAAAAATTCAAAATATTAAAGTGGAAAATCATATTAACATCTTTCGAGACAGGAAGGGTCCACTTCTCATTGACTTTCTGCATTGTGGACTACTCTTACTATCAAACCATGAAAGAAAACACGTTGGGCAATAGAAAACCAGTAGCATTGAATGTTGATGAATCTGCCTATCTGCACACTGCTTGTGTCGCACATGAGTTATTACAAACCTTCAAGTATGAAGTTTTGGTCCAATGATTGCACAAGTCAGACCTTACATCAGAGCCCCCTCCTCCCAACTTATTTCGAAAGTTGAAGTAGCATCTAGCTATCTATCTGGAAAGATTACTAATGACCAGTGGCAGCTTATGACCACAAATACTGTAAGCTACAAGTGGACAATGCTACCCTCCACTGGTTTGATTAAGTTCAGTGTCGTGTAGTTTCTGAGGAAAGGAACTGATCTTCCTTTTCTTTTATGCATTATAAAATTGTAATGAAATGGAATTAAAAATAACATGGTTTTTTGGTCTCAATCGAGCCACTGAGATGCCTATCATATGGGTGAAATGTTTGGTGTTAAAGTAATAAAAAGACATGCGTTGAACTGAAGTCGGTGTTTTATTAACAAAAACCACAAAAGTTTACAAGCAAGAAGGAGAATTAAAATCTGCCAAGAAAAGGAGTTTTAATAACGTACAGAAACATGCAGTATGATAAATGATTAGTATTTTGCCAGTGACACTGCTACCTGCAGAAAAGTACTTTGCACAGAAGCAGGATTAGGTAGTACCTATGGACTATATTGTGGCTGCTCCTAAACAATAAAGTCAATTGTCTTACCTCAAGAAAGAAATTTTCCTCAGCTTACTTTAATACAAGAAAAAATCTAAAACAAATGTACATATTCTTCATTCATGCAAACAACTCTATACACATTTAGGCACCTGTTAAATAACAATGATGCGATAAAGATGTCATGGGAATATTGTATAGCAAGATTCGGTACTCCACGTTTATCTGATCCTGGAGTCATTTTCGAATTTCGATAGTTTGGTTTCGATGTTTAGTGAATGTCGTACATAATTTCATGTTGTTAACAGAATTATAATTTTATTATTTATGTCAGAAATTAAAATAAAATTTTAATTTTTTATGTCAGAAAATAGTTGGTTGATGACTGTTGTTGGTGTCGTAAGTTGCTTTGTAATGGGAAAAAATATTGTAGCAGTAGTATAGCAGAGTTGTACCTGTGATGCCAAAAGTTGTTGTTAGGTTAACATGACAACTGAAACAAAATGTGAAGGGCGATACGAGTGTAAAGCAGAACTCTGTTTTTTTGCAGAAAGTACGGGAAAAACCCAACTCGAAAGTAAGGCGGGGTGGCCCAAATGCCACCCCTTGCCTATAACTATAAAAGTCTCTTTTTTTGTAGCAGAACTCGGTTTGCATTAGAAATCGTGTTTTCAGTTGTATTCTTTTTTTTTTCATTAATACTGTCCTTTTAATATATCACTGCAAAACAACCGAACTCGAAAGTAAGGCCTATACATGTCACTTTTTTGTGGCAGAACTCGTTTTTTCGGTAACATTCGTTTCCCAACAAGTACTCGTATTGTGGCTAACAAAAAAGAAATGTCCGTTATGTACAATATGTAGAGCGTATGTTGGCATTCCTTAATACATTTTTTTTTTGTGTTTTTCATTAACCATAAATATTTGTATTTTTCAGTTTACATTTGCTGTTGTAGTTTTGTTAATTTACCAACTCAAAAGTGTTAGGTTCTGTATTTTAAATATTGCTGTGTTAAGCATTCTATATGTACACATTAAACGTTAAGTTTTCCTCAACCATGGCTTTTATTTTTTTCAGCAGTAAACTAAAAACCAAAAACCATTGTCACCTAACCTCACATATGAAAGCAACACATATTTTGCGGTTTGCATTATGAAATAGAACATTTTACAATTAGTACACTTCTTCTTTTCAACATCATAATACAATCGCATATTTAAACAATCGAAAATGTACAGCAGGATCAGATAAAGGGACAGTTCCCATGATTCATATACATTTTCAGTTGCATACAGCTGGTGTGCTATACCTGTCATAGCATGGTTGCAAGGCCACACAAGTGATTCGGACGACTCACAAGAACAACCATTTAACTAATCATTGTGCATTAGTGTGATGTCACTCACAGCCAAACATCAACACCTGAAAGAGCACACTGCATATCACAGCCAGGGTAGCAGATACATGAGACTAAACACTTTTATGCCTCTAAACAACTGCTATAGTCTGTGCAAACTTTAGAAACAAAGCACAGTGCTTATAGTCTACAGCCTTGACAAATGTAACACCGTTATTGTACTGGTGTACACAAGTCGCAGACACTTCTCCATCTTTTTCTTACTGTTCACACACACACTCTCTCACATTACAGGCATGCACGCACGTGTGATCATTTAACAAAGAAACAGAAATCTATGCATTTTTAAGTTGTCGAACGTCAGGTATAAAAGCAACTCTTCATCACCTTTAATGAGTGATCTCCACCTATGTAGCTGTATTGTTGACATGGTTCTTGTATCATTTAAACAAAGGCCTAAATTCCTGCACTGATAGAAAAATGTTGATGGAACGACACATGGCGGCTTCATTGAAGGTGATAAGGTGCAGTTACTGAATAATACACTGTCAGCCTACTGCATGCACAAGGTCATGTATTATGCTGAATTGATATTATTCATTAACCATAACTAATGGCACCAACTTTGTCACTGCTTATTGCCACACTGCTAAATACTTCGTTCTTGACGAGGCCTTTAAGTGTTAAGACCTGAAGATGGTGGAGACACCGAAAGGCCTCGTAAGAACGAAGTATTTAGCAGTGTGGCAATAAGTAGTGACAAAGTTGGTGTTAAGATGGCTGCTGATAAAACTAACAAAACTGTAAACATAACTATTGAACACGGGAGAGCCAACATCAATCAGTAAAGATTCATACGAATATATACATACAACATTCATAAGAAATATCATTGCCATTAGATATAATGCTTTTTCCTGACCTTTGCACTTGCTGTAGTGTGAGAAATAAAAATACTACACATGAATGAGAAAATATATAGAATACAGTTACAATGAATTATACGTAACATAGTAGCTTGTACATACCAACCCACTACTGACAACAATTACGGGGTTTGAGACATGGTTAAGAGGGCAGATGGGATATTTCTTTGATGTCAGAATCAAATACATTCTTCCACTTTCCCAGGTTCACCAAATGCATTGAGGTCACTGGTGGATACACTGAAAACAAGTAACAGTATGTTCTGAAGGTGTTTTACGTCCTGGATTAAAAGGTCATTATTTACATGATTTTTTACCATTATTTACTTCATGGCAGTAGTAGTAGAACAACATCATGCATGCAGATGTGACATCAGTATGTCTTTGAAAGCTTCTAAAATTTACCATAATTTATGTTTTATTATATTACCATTTACAGATGACACACATGAGGAGAAAAACAAAACATCACTTGTAGTTATATAACTTTTAGTTTTATTATCTTTCTTATTATAGTTAATCCTTTCAAACATTATATAACAAATAATCATTACTATTGTTTACTTGAAACCAGCTACAAAAATTATAATAATAATAATAATAATAATCATAATAATAATAATAATATAATTAACAGATTTTCTCTCTCTACACAACAGTATTGCACTTTCAGCCATGAATGAAAACCTACTCGTTTCAGAGATCCATTCATTCATTCTGCATATGCAACAAAAAACTGTAAAAATATATATTACACTACAGTACACGTGTTATTATTTACAATATATAATCAATGTTTGTTCATATAACAATTATGTAAAGACCTTGACTATTCCTTTTTTTTTAAATAGATCTTTACTTGAATATGACAAGCATGACACATACAGTTTGATTGTTGGACTACTGACTATGGTTAAAACGTCCTCTGGCTGCAGGCTCCACCAGATATTGCACATCAACCAACAATACATACATACACACACAAGCTAACCGTCGACTTGCAATAAAATGTTTTCAAAATCATTTAAAAAATATATTCGCTTTTATAAATATTTTGTATAAATACATTACAAAGTTAATATCTACAGTTTAGCCAATTATTCTACTGACAAAAAGAAACAGAGTATTCAATTAGCCAAACAATCAATACCAACAAAAAAAAGAAACATAAATTAAAACCTTATCTAAATTAAGAAAAGTAATATAATTGTAATAATAAAATAACAATAATCTCTGTACAAAAATGGCACACACAAATTGGCATGCACAAACCTGCAACCAGACTGACTCACATCAAACAATTATCGACAAAATATCTGTCACAACATAATCGCTTAACAACAACAGGGAGCTTAACTATTCTGCTCGATATAATAACATTCTTTCTATATATAATATATATTTATATATATATATAACATCGGTATTAGTGGTTGTTAAATATATACTCCTTCTTTAAAAAGTATTTTATAAAAAGAGTAGCATTTGTTTCTACAATTGACTACAAGAAATATCGCATTTTTTTACTTGCCTAAAAGGCTGGTCGGTTTTTAACGAGGCCTGTGAATGAACTTTTTTTATACATTAACGACATCCGTAAACTTACTTCTGGATATGTTATTTTTTACTTCATGAGCCATTTTTTTACGATGCATTAGTCTTTGGGATCATTTAAACATTCTTACCATAGAGCAACAAGTATGTTTCACATTCTATTACCATTGTCCAATATTGATGTGGACCAGTTTCCTTCCTACATACATACTTTGTTTTTAATGTTTAAATACCAATTACAAATTTCCAGAACTAACTACTAATTTTGAAATATAAAATTAAGAAATTTCACTTTCTATATACTTTATAAAAGTGTAAAAATATCACATTTCGTGAGTTTTTTAAAAGTTATTACTGTATATATATTCTTTAAAAGCGTGTGCATAAATTATGATTAAATCGGTAAAGCTCATATTTAAACCTGTTATTTCTTTTTAATCTAAAGAAGAGTTAATAATTAACCCCCCAAAATACCTTACACTTACCTACACATATGAAAACATTAATATTTCCTATATTATACATCCACAATTTTCCTTAGACATCAAAATCAAGTACTACAGATGAACAAAAAATGTTGAAAGTTGACAAAGAGGCATCTGGCCTATGTTATTAATTCAAATATGCACGTATGTTTTGGATGAAACATACTTTATGCTTTAACAAGTAAATCCTTTGGTTGTCCATAGCACTTCTTTGGGAAGAAATTGCTAAGGTTGTATTAGTTAATTTTGGGTAATAGTATTATGTCCCCTAATGTCATTTGAGAGAACAACTTCTCTTGTTTAATTACAAATAAATTACATTAACTATACTCACATTCTATGGCAAAAATTGTAAAATTTTTCCAAAAAATATATATTTTGCCTTAAAAAATGTATGGCAAATAAAACTAATAATTTGTAATTTACTTTTTAAAATTTTTAAGCAGAATATGGTCTGAACGTTTCTTATAATTCTCTTGGTGATTAAGGCTGCATGGCACTGGACCTAAGTAAGAGCAATTTGTACAACATATTGTAAACCCTGTACACATTTAAGCATTTTCAGCCTGTCTCCCAACCCCCCTCCCCACCCAAGAAACAAAAAAGAGTTTATAACAAAGATCCAATACATCACAGTGGGAATTCAACAACAGTTATATACATGTTACATTGATAGAATTAAATACAAACATCCACAACATAGCACCAGTCAAAAAACCATTAAGGAACAAACACATTTCTCTTTAAATAGAATTTTTTACATATCAACAGACATATAGACTTTTACAGTATTTGCAAATCTGATGTAAGAACAAAGGGTTATTCAACATAACAAACACTAATTTTTCTTTGCATAAAATGATCCCCAACCAGATTTTAACCCCCTACACAGTCTCATCAATTCATTAAAATTCTTTGGAAGAAACATTTTATAACATAGATAGAATATATATTACAAACAGTATAAAAATATGTTCTTTGTTTATCTTTGCTTATATTTATATAATATAATATTTATATTTTTTCCATTCTGAATCTGTAAAGATACACAATAATAATAATATATATTTATATAATATATATTTATATAATATATATAACAGATGAGACTGTGCAGCAGATCACTCCACGATGGAAGACTGTCTGTCTGCATCTGAACTTTGTGCTAATGATATACCAACGACAAAACTATGCTATTTTACATTGAGATGATTGCGTCACCGCGTGAAGGGAAGGCACAGAAAAGTGAGAGAGATACCTGCAGCTGTGACATACAACCACCAACCCCTAACACGCATACTACAAGTACTATTTGTTCTGTACACACAGAACATGAAATATATAAATATATATCCTAACTATATACACATAAAAAACAGTAAGAAAGATAAAGCTCTTTCATCGACGTCATTAATATTATTATCGTCATCACCAACTGTTAATATAATATTTTTATTTTGTTACTAAAAAAAATTCAACAACTTTGTTTACTTTAAAAAATACTTGTATGTGATGTTCATTACAAGAAAGTAGCAATATTTAAAACACTTTGGGCCAGCCACATAATATATACAGAAAAGAAATATAATAACAACTGTCTAAAATTCTCAATCGACAAAAAACTATGCAATCTGAACAAACATAAACAAAAATTACAATGGGAAAATGCATCTTCATTACTGTGAGGAAAATCACATCATTTGTGTATGTTTACGTTTTCAATATTTCTAACACTTTATATTCTACAAAACCTTTGTGTATCCCTCTGGGAAAATAAATTCATGATCATTTAACCTTTGGAGAACATTTCTCCATACAGTAATATAATTTGAAAAAAATTTATTCAAAGTCACATTTCATTATACATATATTCAATTTCAGAATATTAATAAGAATTGTTTGTGTGACATTTTTTTTGACAATAATTTCTTTGATTATCAAAAATATGTGAATACACACACACACAAGCATACACACAAAAATACTGAAATATCTAAATATGTACGTGGTATTCATACTTCAAAAATTTAGGCAATTCATCCCAATTTTTTTACCAGATGAATATGTAAAAAGATAAATACGTATTTGTATTATTCCCAGAGAGGAGATCATCAGTTTACACTAACAATATTTATTTATCAAATGTTGAGCTATAATCATATAATGGTTAATGGTTGTGGTTAATCAATGGTTGAATGTCACAACCAATACAAAGGAAGATAGGCACTGTGTAAGGCTACGAGACACAAGGAATGCAAGCAACATATCACGCACACACACAAACATGCACACATATACATGCACACGCACACACACTTTCACATGCAACGTATATATATGCGCACTGTGTGTTGTGCAAAAGAGTTGACAAAACACTCACTGGATCTGGCTGATGATGACTCTTATGGCCTACAAAGAGACAAACTCTAATTTTTATGAACAAATATAAACTAACTTGTACAGCTAACTGTGTTTAAGTATTTATGGCACAAATCTACACAAGACACTATATATATATATGTTGCAAATAATATAAAGTTTTAGTTAAAACTGGGACCAATGAGTGCTTTGACTACTTTTTTTTCTAACAAATTAACATTAGATTTTACCTCACAGATGAAAAATCATAAGTTGACTACAAAGTTTTTTTTGGTGTTACAGTTAATATTTTTTTTATACAAAATACAACCTACATCTGTCAATAGAACTGCAACTAACATTAATTAAAAACATTACATATTCTGTTTGTTTCATCTATTATGACTTCATATGGCCAATATTGAACTTAGGTTATTTTATATCTACAATTATTTTCCATAAATATATAATTTGTAACTGCAATGAAAATACAATGTACTTTTTTTTTTAAATGCACACAACTATTTGCTTGTTCCTGTTCATGTAATACATTAGTTCCAGTTATTAACAAATATCTGATACATATATATATATATTAAAATAAATATTACATATAAACATTAGATATTACAATTTTGTCTGGACACCGAGTAAACACATTAATACGACATCCTCTTAGACATCTAACACTGTGACATTTAACATTAAAAAGTATCGTGTTAACATGTTTATCTCTTTACTTAATAAAGCATCTGTAGGACGTATTATCATCATCATCATACTGTACAAAATGCTAATGAACAATACATTCAACTGGAATTATTTCTAATTAAATAGATTTATTTTTCTATGTGAAAGTTCTTTTCTATGCACAATTTTGTGATAATTGCTAGGTAATTTGAAAAACCTCTTCTAGCGATGTAGTGTAGTTGACACTTCAAACCATAAGGTAAGGGCTGCCATCAAATCCTCCCGTGAACAATAAATTCTACAATAAAATACAACGAATACCATACAGTAGCGTTGACGTCATCATCACATATATATTTTGTACAGTTTGATTTTATATTTGTTACCTCCAATTCAAACAGTACATTTTTAAAAGTCAGTCGATCACTATAACACACGCGAACGCACGGTAATATATTTATGGTAAACCACTAAACATTGATATCATTAAGTCTGACCACAGTTGATTATTCGTATTCAGCCAGTAAAATCCATTATAAAAAAATGTCTAAATGTGATGTGGTGTGAAAGAACAAAGACATAAGAACAGACCTAATGACACGACAATTTAGTGACCCTTTCCATGGTCTGACTGTCAACTAAACTTGTTCTGATATGTTCGGCACTGCGCTTTGTGGACACTCAACGGAATGTTCACACTAACACATTCACAGTTTATGGCACATGTGCACTGATGCTCTCTGCTCCGACTCCATTCGGGTCACTCCATCTGAAGAAAAAATAAAACAGACATGTTTTAAAGTAAAAAATGCCAACCTAATGATGATAACAACTGATACGTTTAACTCCTATATAAGTTCACTACAATTCTTTATATTATTTACTATGGTACCATACTAAACCGCTAAGTGAAAATAACTGAACTTGGGGCACCTCATATCAAAATATGAATATCAAATTAAAAAATGTTGCATCATGACAAATTACCTGATCTGTGACTAAATGTTTGTATTCCCCAAAAGTAAAGGAAAACTAAAGTAAAGGAAGTTATTACATTTGATAATAAAGAGATATTTTTGTGAAAAACCAAACTATCCCAAGTACTATGAATACTCTTCTCAAGTACTATGAATCTCAAGCACTTTTGAATACTAGTTGCAATGTATATTGTTATAACAAAGTTTGGTAATGGCACTCAGAGTATACATATAAATTATACTATTACGTTTAAAGTTTACAATATTTTTACTCGATCACAATTCTGCTACCAACCAATGATTTTACTTTATATTTAATTTGAGTGGACCATAATTAAACACTGTGAATGTATTGTAATTAAGTTAATCTGCATTTTACATGTTGCAAAGAATGTATCCGACTGCAAACTTTTTACTTGAAACACCTGCATTGTAATACTTTTAACTATATAATTTTTCTTAGCCCCCCCCCCAAATGTGTTATAACACACCAATTGGAAAATTTGTGTACAATTTACAATGCACAAGACTACAGCTTATCACAGGCATTACGTTCACAAGCAGTAAAATCATACTTTCAGGTTATATTTAGTCTTGAGGTACCGAAAAACTTCCCATATCTAGGCTTTTCATATCTGAAATATATCCTTACCAGAACATGAAAAAAATAAATAAATATATAAAAAATCCAAAAAATTTATATTGTAAGTGGCAGCTGACATAATGTTCACTAAGTAATGCCATGCTGTCAGTCACTCGTCATACAGCTAATATTCTGAAGAAATCTGAATACAGTTAAAAAATACTGTAGTCATTTTTATAATTTGTAGTAAATGATATTATTTATTTATATCTAATTGAAATAAAAAAATATTAATTTGATTTGAATCTGCATATACTCTTATTTCCTTCGCCACATTATACTGGTATGGCAAGTTCTACAGTACACCACAGCAATGAGTCCACTAATTTTAATGGAGAGACGTAACGAGATAAATATTATTGAAGATAAAATACTGATTGTCTAACATTAGCATCAACCTTACAACTGTCTAAAATGTCAACCTTATTAATTATGTGACAACTGTTTTTAATTTATATATAAAAACTGATTCAGTCTCGACAGTCAGCTGATTAAATTACTGACACAATAGTTTCAAATAACTCTGGTACATCATAAAATATATAACTTACTGAAGTGGAGAGCAGAGAGTGGTACAATGGCTATGTGGCCCAACTTTCTCGAGCCCTCTTGCTGACGGGGCCATTATCGTAGTCATGCCTTGGGTCTGCAGGTGACGCACTCACTTGACCACCTTGAACAATGTGAATGTACTCATTACTCAACTATTTTCACAAACAGAACTGTTTATACAGTAAACAGTAAATGTGCACTATTTTCAAAGTAAATGTGCATCTAAAATCACCACTTACAGTATTTCGCTTACAGTATCATCAATATTACTGTTTCAGTCCACCTAATCAGTACACAGTTCCTGAAAAGCTGGGAGGTCTAGAATTACTTTTTCTTTCTGTCTAACATATTCGGAACAGTCAAAGATGCTACCAGGTGGACTGACAGTTTTAAAGTTGAAATCATTCGTCACTGTGAAAATAATATTACTTTAAAAAACTGGATTACTGACAATTATGTAAAATTGTACTGTACGATAATCTGAACTCTGCTACATAAATTTTAAAATATCGTTTTGATTCGTGTCTTAATTTATCTTGACTTGTACAAAATCTCAATTCTTTTATATATATGCTTTCCAATATATCTTCATTTGTAAGGTGGTCTGTGCACATGCTGTTTTACCTCCTGCAGGATATTTCACACACACACACACACACACACACACACACACACACACACACACACACACACACACACACACACACACACACACACACACACACACACACACACACACACACACACACACTTTATATTTGTACCTGACATAATGAAATATAATGTTACGACTCAATCGTCGTAGGTACAGTGGAAACAAAATAAGTACAAGACACCAATTAAGTCACTAATTACCAGCTTTAATTTCCACAGATAACAGTTTGTAATATTCACAACACAGTCTCTACAACAAATCAAATAAAAATGTTCACACGCAATAAAATGTCCACTAAAATTAAACACAATTGTATTACAAATTACCGTCTGATTATAAAACACAACACTTTACTGTGCGCGTTCAAGTGGTTATTAGTATTAATAACCACTTGAACGCGCACAGTAATATCACTACTATAACTCTCGAACCGCACGGTCAATAATTTACACTAATACTGACTTGAGCGTCCCTGAGTAATTGTATTTATAGTCGCTGAAAATCTAGACGATTCCTAATTGCATCTTAGCGTCCGTATGAACTATGTAATTAACTGCGACTTCGACACAGTCCGCACGGCTGGCGGCATCAAGAAGACTCTTGCAAATGCGTCTACAAGTACGTACCCCACACGCTAACATTCTGGATCTCTCTGGAACGTTCGATAAACAAGTAGATTGTTCTGTCACGTTGTAACACTGCCTCCTTCTTAAGCCTGTCTGTCCCGAACTGGCAAACCGTCTCTAAAGTTGTACTTAGCCAGGCGATCTAGATGGACGACCTAGAACTTTCGCTGTCCTTCCTGTTGAATCCGATAAACAACATCGTTAATTCTTTTTTTCACAGTGTAGGGTCCTTCCCAGTTAGACTGAAGCTTAGGTGAGCGACCATGCTTTGGATTGAACAACCAGACCTGATCTCCTTCTTGGAAACCCACACTATTGCTGCGAATGTCATACCGAGTTTTCATTTTATTACTGGCAATCTTCAGCCGTCCTCTTACCAAGCGATTCATTTCTCGCAGTTGGTTTTCTAATTGCGAGGAATAGTTCTGCAACTCTTGGACTGAGTCTCAGGTAATCCGAACATTAAGTCCCCAGGAAGACGAATCTCCCACCCAAACGCCAATTTTGCTGGAGTCACGCCGGTTGTGTCGTGTACTGATGATCTATACACCATGGGGAATAGTGGTATACGTTGGTCCCAGTCTGTTTGGGTCTCGTCAACAACCTTCGAAAGATGCTGCTCAAGTGTCCTATTGAATCTTTCAACCATCCCATCCGGTTGCAGAGGCGTTGACCTGGTCTTTCGAATTCTGAGTAGACGGCATAATTCTTTAAACACTCCTGATTCGAAATTTCGCCCCTTGATCCATATGGATTTCCATAGGGGCTCCATAACGGCAACAGAAGTTGTGAACTAACTGCTTTGCCACAGTGGTAACCTTCTGATTTTGAATTGCATAGGCTTCCACCCACTTAGTAAAATAGTCACCTACAACCATGATGTACTGGTTTCCATCATCAGTAACTGGGAATGGTCCAGCAATGTCTATGGCAATTCTCTCGAAAGGTAATCCAATGTTATACCGTCTCATTTTTCCCCTGTTTCTGGTTTGTGGCCCCTTGCTTGCAGCACATATTTCGCACGTCCGAATCCATTCCTCTAGGTCGTGGCAAAGATGAAGCCAACAGAATCACTACCGTATTTTGTCAAGAGTTTTGTTAAGGCCATCCTCCAGATGTTCCATCATGCATCTCCTTCAAAACAGACTGCGCTTTACTTCGGGGAACTATCAACTGCATGACCACGTCTTGTCCATCTGCACTTTCCCAAGCCCTTTTCAGCAATTCGTTTTCTAAGGTGAGAGATTCCCACTGTGCCCAGTAGCCCTTCAGCACTTGGGTACCATGTCATATCTTGCCAATCCGGGCGGCGACCTTCCTCTTTTGCTGTCAAGATCGGTTCAATGTCTTCATCAGTCATCTGTTCTTGTCAACAGTCTTGTGTTGTCCAGCCGTCAGCCAGGAAATCTACAGTGATGGCTTGAACATGTTCACTTGAGTTTTGTTCTTCCTTCCTGTGGCAATGTCGGCAGTCTTCCGGGCACGGTCTTCGTGATAAGCCAACTGCATTACCATGCAGGCGCCCCCACCGATGTTGTACCTTGAAGTTGTACTCTTGCAGAGTTCAAGTCACCTTGCAAACTGTCCTTCCGGATTTTTAAATCTCAAGAGCCATGCAAGCACAGCATGATCAGTACGTAGTGAAGACTCTCTCCCATAGAGGTATTTATGGAAGTGCTCCAAAGCTCTGACAATTGCCAACAACTCTCTCCTTGTAACACAATAATTTCTCTCTGGTTTAGAAAGCGTCTTGCTGTAATACGCTATAACTCATTCTTCACCGTTCTGCACTTGAGACAAAACTGCTCCTAGACCAGTATTGCTTGCATCTGTGTCTACGATGTACTTCCCTTCGGGAGCTGGAAAAGCGAGAATTGGCTGCGAACATAATGCAATCTTCAAAGTCCTAAATGTTTGGTCACACTCTCTCGACCACTGGAAGTTTCGTTTATTTTCCGTTAGCTCATGTAGTGGTTTAGCAATAGTAGTGAAGCCTTTCACAAAACATCGGTAATACGAGCATAACCCCAGGAAACTCCGAAATTCGTGTTTACTCTTTGGAACTGGCCAGTCTCTTACGGTGTCTACTTTATTAAGATCCATGCTAACACCAGATGGCCCAGATAATGTACTTCCTTCTGGAATAGAGAACACTTCTTCGGGCTCAGCTTCAGTTGTGCACCGTGAATTCTAGTTAGAACTTCCTTAGGGTTTTCAAATGGTCTTCTGAAGTCTTCCCGATCACTATGACATCGTCTAAGTAAACAAGGCAAATTTTCCACATCAGGCCTCGGAGTATCAGGTCCATCAATCTCTCAAATGTTCCCGGTGCATTACAGAGTCCAAATGGCATGACACTAAATTGGAATAAGCCATTTGGGGTTGAGAAAGCGGTCTTTTCCTTGTCTTCTTGATGAAGACCCACTTGCCAATATCCACTGTTCAGGTCCAATGTGGAAAACCACTGTGCTCCGGACAATGTGTAGAGTGTATCGTCAACCCGAGGTAATGGATAGCAGTCTTTCTTTGTAACGTCATTTAACCTCCGGTAGTCTACGCAGAAACACAATCCACCATCCTTCTTCACTACCAGCACTACAGAAGAAGACCAAGCACTTGACGAAGGTTCGATTACTCCCTCTGTCAACATGTCCTGTACTAACATGTCCACATACATGTCCTGTACTAACATGTAACATGTCTCGACATTTCCCCTTGTTTAGATAATGGAGGCCTTCGAGGAGGTTGGCGTATCGGTGTTTTGTCCCTGGTATTGATGCGATGTTGCACAAGGGAGGTTCTTCCCAGTGACTGTCCCCGAACTGCAAAACAATCTTTGAATTCGTGTAAAAACTGTCAGAGTTCTTTTACCTCACCATTTAAGAGGTCGTTAGAAGATCTGTTCAATAATTCTTGCAGTTCCTCTGGTAATTTGGAATTATCCGAAGCACTGGATCTTCGTTGCATCATTCCGGCTACCCAGGCCACAGGAGTCAATTTCCCTAGGAGCGTATTGCTTTGTAAAGTGATAGCTTGATCCAAAGTATTCGCCACTCTAATAGGTGCATTTCCGGTTTCGTCAGGTTTTACTAAACTTCTGGAAATTAGTAGGCCCTGTGTGCTGACTACCTGGGGTTCGAATATAGAGCACTGGTTGCCCCTAGTATCTACCTCGGTCTAACCATGATGATCATTTCGGAGTTTGGCAGAACAGTTACGGCCACTTGGTTTATGACATCCATCGATTTTTCTGTTGTCGTCATTGTTGATAGCATTACCTCTTCGCCACTGATTCTCAAGACATTGTTTTTGAAGTCGACTATAAATCCGTATGCGTTCATAACGTCCACACCAAGAATTGCTTCATCCACAATGTCTGCAACAAGTACTTGATGATTAAACTCAAGTCGACCGTGGCGTAAGTGTATCTCCACTTTTCCATACCCTTTCACAGGCCGTCCAGTAGCTGTTTGCAAGCTGCAAGAGCACCAGATTGGCTTGAGATCTTTCACCACGTCGAGGCGCACAATAGAAACTGTAATCGAGGACGGCCTTTCTTGAACAAATCCTGTAACTACCAAACTCCCACTGTTTTTCTGAAGTGTAGAAATCGTATTGTCTAGGGGCTTCATTCCTCCAGTTAGTCAGCACACGCCCCGCTGTACCGACTATTGCTCGTTTCCCTGCTGCTTAATTCTATCCCGACAATCTCGTTGTAGATGTCCAGGTTTCCCACATCTGTAACACTTCGGTCTTCCATCCTTTCTTATTTTATTCTGTGGTGCCGAGTCTCTGTTCCTTGTTCTTCTTCCTCATCATCTGTGCTGTCGCGATCTTTTAGCACGCGCACTTTATGACTTGTCCAACCAGATACTGATTTGGCGGCCTCAAATTGAAAACCATGTACCAGGGCGTCCGCACTGTTCTGGTGTCTTGCCATTTGTAACACTTGCTGTAGTTCGTTATCTTGGACACCGGCAGTAAATGTCTGCATCGCAAAACTCGTTCGTAAATCTTCTGGCGCTTCAGGATAGGCCAGTCTAATTAGACTGTCGATACTTGCTTCAAACTCTTGAAAGCTCTCCTCGGAATTCTGTCGCCTTGCTCTCAACTGGGTGTAGTACACATCTCGCAAATGTTTATCACCATACCGTAATTCTAGAGCTTTTATCAACTCGGCATAGATGTTCTGGCTGTCAGGTGGCACTTTCTGTAGTAATTCTGCCGCACATCCTTTTAATGAGAAAATGAGTGAAACTGAAAAGTTTTTCTCCGTCCAATTATTTGCACATGCAGCAGCTTCGAATTGGCGTAAATACGTCGCCCAGTGAATGCTTCCATCAAAGGTTGAGGCCTTGACATGAACTGTCCCAACCGCAGGCGAGGTGACCTTCTCTACTGACTTATTTTCTGTGTCTTTATCTTTGGTACAGTCTGTTCACAAAGTTGTGTTGGTTGTAACTTCAGGCACTGCTCGACTTCATTTTTAATCTGCTCTTTTATATTTGTAATCGAGTCTTCTATTTTTGTTGACATAGCTTTTTCCACACTCGTGACTGATTTGTCTACTTCAGCTATTTTATTAGACATCGATTCTTCAACACTCGAGACAGATTTTTCTACTTCAGCTATTTTTAATGTCATTGATTCTTGTACCTCCGATATTTTAGTAACTTGTTTATTAAGCTCACCTCGTAGGAGACCCAACTCTACAGCAGTTTGTTCTTGTGTCTGCTTTTGCTCCTGTATTAACTCCTTGATGCCTTCTGTTTCACGCTTCCGTTCTTTTTGTCTTTCTTCTGTTTCAAGCATTAGTGCTTTCTGACGTTCCTCTGCTTCTTCTCTTTCTTGTCTTCGTTCTTCTTTTGTCTCTTCCGCCTCCTGTCTGCGTTTCTCATCCTGTCGTTTTTCTACTTCTTCCTGTGTCTGCCGCAGCAGTGTTTGTAAAGCTTCCATCATCTGACTGGGATCCATTTTTCCGATTAATCACGAATTACACTTGTCTTGTACAAAGTGTCCACTGTTAATCATTCTATCCCAGTTCTGACACCACTGTTACTCGATCGTCGTAGGTACAGTGGAAACAAAATAAGTACAAGACACCAATTAAGTCACTAATTACCAGCTTTAATTTCCACAGTTAACAGTTCATAATTAACAACACAGTCTCTACAACAAAACAAATAAAAACTGTTCACAGGCAATAAAATGTCCACTAAAATTAAACACAACTGTATTACAATTACTGTCCGATTATAAAACACAACACTTAACTAATAACCACTTGAACACGCTCAGTAATATCACTACTATAACTCTCGAACAGCACGGTCAATAATTCGCACTAATACTAACTTGAGCGTCCCTGAGTAATTGTATTTATAGTCACTGAAAATCTAGACGATTCCTAATTGCGTCTTAGCGTCCATATGAACTATGTAATTAACTGCGGCCTTGACACAGTCCGCACGGCTGGCGGCATCGAGAAGACTCTCGCAAATGCGTCTACAAGCACATACGCCACATGCTTACATTCTGGATCTCTCTGGAGAACATTCGATTAACACGTAGATTGTTCTGTGACGTCGTAACAATATTGCAAAAGTAACTACAAAGAAACTACGCAACAGTGAAACAAATAGAAAATAAACTGAAAAAATGACTTTACCCAGTTTTAATAATTATTTCAATTATTAACTATCCATTATTCTGTCAGTAATAATAACAAATGACACGGGCCAAGAAAAAATATCAAAATGTGAATTACCTTTATTCTGTGTTTTGTTTGTTTATATATGAAGATTGTTTTCTTAAATATACCATCTATCTTTTGAGACAGCATCATTTCACATATGTGGGATATGTTAAATGTTGCACATGGAATGTGTATTTTGTACACAAAATGAGATACTGCCTACAGATACCTATGACACACAAAATCGTTAAAGAGATTTCAGAAGATTAACACATAAATACACTACCTGTTGAAGACAAGTGGTGGGTTAGCGGGTGTGCTAAGTGACTGAGCGGATGGTCTCTAGGCGGTGATATCGGTTCACTTTTAATGCGTACAGTCCTAGGTGACGGTGATGATGGTGGCGGTGAACTACTTACTCCGAGATGCGGTAATCCACTAATATACAAACATAAAAAAAAGTCTATTATACAAACACAGTTTTCAAACTTCATAAAGATTTTAGACTCTTTTGCCAAAATTTCAAACACTGTTAGAAACTTGTACATAATAAATTATCTTCTTTGAAAATATTATTTTAAAATTTGCTGCGGCACATAATTCTAGACTCTAACATTCTGTCAACATCAGGGATTTCAAATTAACAACATTTTTAGGATGTGGTAAAAGAACACCAAAACCAACTGGTACAGAGGGAGAGAATGTGTCCAATGATGAAAAAAAGCAACAATTATTGTTGGATCAATTATCATATAATAAACTGTTTAAAATCAGAGGGAAATTTAAGGGTTATTTGTTAGATACATTTTTAACAGATAAATTTCTCAGAAGATGCTACAGAAGAGTGGTATATGCATTAAAATATTACAACATAGCAAGTAAGTGGTATTATCTTTTTCCTGTAGTTGTTTATTTATCTCCTCTTAGTTAATACAATTTTTTATATAATTATGTATTTTAAATTTTAAACCAATTATTATGTGTACTCTCATAACCTGAAAAGGAAAAATATTTATTGTTTACCTGGAGTGTGCTATTGACGGTGGCCAACTAAGTGCAGATGCGAGTCCCATATCTGAAGTAGAGAGGTCAGTAAACAATCCTGGATACGAACTTAAAACTGGTGTCTGTAATGCTACCACTGGAGTATTCAAAGCCGATGTACCAACAGTTGCAGTCTGAAATGTGTATCACTGTCATTAATTTAAAGCCACTACAACAGTGAAAATGTAATAAGTTTTATGTCTAATATTAGATGATAAAAAAATTAGTATTATAACTGTCATATTTTTTCACTGTTATTACACTTTAATGTTCATTAAAACTTGTTGATATGGAGAAATCATTTAAGACTAACAGAGGAAATTTAATGCTCATGACAGCTCTTTTTTCTAGTATTAAATACCCACACAATATGTGTCATATATTGGATATAGAGTACAGAGATTCTTATAATTCTTGGCTTTCCAACAACTTTTCAAAACTGCCTAAAATATTATAGCACCGCTGTATGTATTAGTCTCAAACTATACTTCTCATGAAATAATTCAATGGATGAAGAAAATGAATGGCAGTTAACACAAAAATATAAAAGCAAAATTCTAAGAATGTTATTTTCAAAAATCATTTTAATATCACCGATTTAATACTTTGAACGTAAAAGTTTTTAAGGAGTTCCAAAAGCCACTGCACATCGTTTGAGGATCATCTACATTATTAACATTTCCACTACAGTAATGTTAACCATCACTGTCTTCATCATTGTCACCATCATCTTCCCTTAAGAATCAAACCCAACCATGGCCAGAAAATGCCCCTACACAAGGTACACCAAACCACTGACAGAGAGAATCTGTCCATACTTTACCACGAGCTGTGGTGAGCTGCTTGGTGGGAAGGGGTGCTACATGTGTTCACATTTAGATGTAGTATTGTAGTCTCTTAAAAGCAGCTAGGCAGGGTTGGATCAACTCGACCTTGAGCCGAACCCACAAGACACCATGACAGATAAGCAAAGTGAGCTCTCTTCCATGGAGCTACACTGCCATTACCAAAAATAAAGTTAATAGACAACGTAAACTAAAACTCTGATCAAATTGTTTATGTTTACTTACCTCGTCATGTGTATTTGGTATGACAACTCTTAGATTCGCCCTAGGAGGTGCTGGTGATGAATGTTTAGGAGTCATTGGTGGGGCAGGCGGCTTTCCAGGATGCATGCCCGGATGGCTCGTTGGCGGTCCAGGAGAGGGAGACCCTCCCAGGCCTGGCGATGAAGAATTTGGATACCCATTACTCATTTCTAACATACCTCCTGGTGGATAGACTGAAATTGTAACAAATCTATTAGAAACATGATGACCTACGTCTCATTACACATACCAGCAAATAGCTTCAATCTAATGTAATACAAGGAACAAAGTGATTCATTTAGCGATGTAATGTAATGTCCACACAATCTAAAATCATACAGTTTTTCTACTTAAAAATTTGGTATTTTCAAAACAAAGACACAAATAAATTATATAAATGATACTGAGTTTTTTTCATACTGGCAATACATAATTTTGAAAATATACACAGAAAACCATAAATGGAAGTAACTGGTTAATTACCTGAATCAGCTTCTGATGACGATGGCCGTGGACTAACACTACTGGTCTGACCCATGTGTGGACTTGACTGAAGTAAACTTGAATCATTGTATCCTACAGGCACTGTTACAGGTAGTGAATAACTTGACTGTGGCACCTGATAAATATCACTCAGTTATTAAATCATGACGTATGACCAATAACAAATTATGATTACTTAAGGCATACATGCGCGCCCATTGCACACAGGTATCTCAATTTCACAAAGGAGGTGATAGAAAATTAAATATAAAAAGCAATAGTGGTGAACTTGCTTACTTTTGTTAGCTACATAATGATTTGAAGTGGTACGAGATGTAGTGTCATTAACAAAATAATTTTTGCCGACTCCTGTGGAATGATCAGAATTCTGCTTCAAACAGCTCCAAGTGACAGAAGTCTAAAACCACTCGGGCACTGTCATACTTGCGTTTTACATCATGTATCTTGTACGTCATATAAATTCCCCTCACTCATTTGAGACTTGAGTAATGGATTACAAGAACTATTTTCATCCCAAAGTTATTAGAAATGAAAATGATAATTGCTACGAGCTGGACAAAAGGTTTTGTATACATACCTATTCAAATAGAGTTCCATTCATGAATGTGTATTCTAATTATGAAATATGGGAACTCTTGAGAATTCAATGTTATGTAAATGATCATTTCACATAATGATTTTAAATGTTACTCAAATGTCTACTCAAATGAAAAAATACGATTAAAATACAAGGCCTGGGTGAATATAAATTATAATTTGGAAATACAACAGCATATCTGGACTACAGTGTGAAGTTAAGGTACTGTCACAGTTTGTCAACACAAAATGTCTACACATTGTTTCTAATACTTATCTAACAATATCAGTATAATAGTGTGATATTACTGGTGACTGAGGAGCACCTGCTTTCGCATATCTAAGACATCTGACTTTCTTGTAGTTATTGTAATGAATTAAATTTTTTTACTGCCTTTACTGATACCAGTTATTGAAGACAAATCCTTAATACACATTCACTAGTCTTCATCAATGAGTGTGTTAACATTACTGAAGGTTTTGACCAGTATGTATCTTTGAAGGCACCACCACAAATTCTGTTCACTCACTACCACTTTTCAGTTATCTTTAAAATCATAGCCCTACTTGTACACAATTGTCCAAAGACTAATACCTTATTCCATATGAAATTTAATTATAACATTTTCTTCTCTTTCTCCTAAATTATATGATAACATTTTCTCATCTCCACTAATATGATAGAGAGAGCAATGGCAGTGTCACAAGGAACAAATGTTATCAGTCAGTTTTGGCTACAACTCATTTAGCACTCAACTCTTTGGTGCTACCACTAAAGTAAACCATAATATGCATTTGTTGCTTAAGTTTCCACATAAACATAAATGCAATGACTTATCTACGAACTGCCTTACAAATTTATTAAACGAAAGTAATGTCATAATGAATCATGTTACTTACCCTATTATTGGCGAGTTGATTTCTTTGCATCATCATCTGGAATTCTTCATCTATCTTGTTGTACTTTGCTTCAGTGCGAGGAGTCAACTGGTACTCAGAATCGCCTTCAGGACTATCCGGACTACATGCACCATTTTTATGTTCCTTTTTATTTAATGCCTGGAAAAAATTGATTTAACATTAATTCTTCAGGTTCAACAAAAGCAAACTTCACAATTATTTATCTCGTAATTAAAAATTCAGTTAACATTAATACAGCCAAAAATAAACTAAAATTTGTTGTTATGACAATGTACAACAACTTCTTGAACTAGGGGTTGTAAATTGTTAAATACAAGATCGTTTATGTATAATGGGATTTAATGTAGGTGTGACGTATTACTTAATACAACTAATTATTACAATATATTGATACATCTGAGAACAATGTATGGGTTCCATTTCTAGTTAAAAACTATTAAAAACCAGTGGAGCCTGCAAAATTAGATTGGCAAGAGATTTGAAATACTGCAAAATTAGAAGTACAGAGTTTTCAAAGTATACACTCACATATAAGAGAAATAACAATAGTTAGAAAGTAGTTCACTATTACAAGCAATGTCATCCATGAAGGGACATACAGAACAAAACATTCATCAGTGTGCAACATTTCAATTTAATACTTTGATTCACAGTTCAACAAAACAGTATACAACTAAGTGAGAATAAGTTATGAAATTCTCTCTCCCCACTTTATACTTTACACGTGAAATATGTCTCATATGGGTAAATACTAATTATCATAAAAACACACACACACGAAATGTACTATTTTGAATTAAATTAAGCAAGGAGGCTATAAAGTTTCAAACTGGGATAATCGATGTGAAAATATGAAATGATAACAATTTTTTTTGTATTTGATGTGTGAAGTGGAGATGGGAGGCTCAAAACCCGGGCAAAATTTTATATCAAGCAAATAAGATATATAAAAAATGCCGGCAATAAGATATAGAAGATTTACAAACAAACTGTATCATTCAAGCGCACTTACCTCAATAATATTTTTATTTGTTAAAGATTCATGAGGTTCATTGTACTCTGTGTACTTGAGCAAGACTTTGTCCATGTCTGTGGAGGCATATTGATATAACTTATTGGAGCTACTGAAGATAATTAGAGCAATCTCACAATCGCAGAGAACACTTAATTCATATGCCTTCTTCATGACACCAAATTTCCGCTTGTTAAATGTCACCTAAAACCAAACATAAAATACTGACTAAAAAAAAATTAGTTCTTATAATATATTTACAGATTTAACACTATATCATAACAGTTTATCATATCTATACGTACATAAAAATATGACTATGTTAAAGCTAAAGTTTCATAGACAACTTTTGTAATTTATTGAATAATAATAATAAATAATTATTATACATAAGCTTTTAAATTTTATCTGTTTAAAAACTTATCTGTCATATAAAAAACTACCCTAATTATGAACTTGATATTTCATTCACTGATATCAGAACTGGACTGATATTACAAGGTAAATTATGGCTGACAAAGGAAGCTCATGGAAATATGGGCTTGACTGGTTAATGTTTATAAACTTAGTTGGGTTTTATAAATTTAGAATGTCTTCTTTCTGAAAATAAAATGTGAGCCTCGATAGAGATTGGCTATTTTTCTGTACATAAGGATGTATATACATATTTATTGGTATCCTATGATCAGAAGAAGTTACAATTTGTTACTTGAAAGTTTAACGATGTTTAGAGTTGACAAAGTGACAGACATGATAAATCACAATAGTGGAAGTTTTGTGAACATTAAACCCCCACAACTTTGATCAAATTATAAAATCAAAATTAGAAGTATCGACACTGGTGGCACAAAGGATAAATTTCAGTTATTGCACAATTAAAAATGCAGGAAAAAAGTCAAATATCGTATGCTACAGTTGCTCATCAACCAGGTGACTACAGACTGGTGTTTTACTGTGCAAATACACGTGCGCACACGTTGTTGCCAAAAATATGTACGCTGTTGGAACAAGGAATTGCTAGATGATATGTGCAATAATCTGCAAAATAACACTGTTGGTTCACAAAATACAGTGAGTGCATATGCATAATATATAATACAATACTGTACAATAGGTAAGGTTTCAACTGAATAGTACAATAGGTTTGGCACTGAGACTGATAAAAACACTAAAACAATCATCAATCACTCTGAAGTTTCGCATTTTGTGCTCTTTCCAGTGACTATAATCGTCTGGAGGTACAGTTGAGACTGCGGCGGAGACAAGGCAATGTATTCCTTACGGGACTGAAATGGCACTGCTACTGGTCGTACTTGAAACATTTTGTTCCATTCCACTCTGACAATGTAATCTAGTACATTCATGACTATCAATTACTTATATTTACTTTTTCATTGCCTTTATTTACTTTTCAGAATTTGTCTAACTGTTAATGTTAACAAGCATACCTTTTGACACTTCTCTTTAAATTAAAAGAAACAATGGAAAATTAATAATACATACAGTTCCGTTCTTTACGAAATCCAACTGAACAAAAAAACTTTAAACGTAACAGCTGTGATTTATTCACTGGTGATTGGTGCTATTGGTGCATAAGTGGTATATTTACTAAAGACATAAAATGTAACATCCCTACATGAAAGAAGTCCTTCTGAATAACTTGTCACTAAGTTCAATTAAAAGTGGGGTACTATCTGTTTCACAATCGATATTTAAGGAACGCCTACATGGAGAAGACCCGTCTGAAGACAAGTCCCGGGGATGATCTGGGGATTAGCGCCCTTCAGCCAGACAGTGCATGAGAAAGGGGAGACGAATGCCAGTGCTGAGGCTGAACGTTGAGAAGTAGGAGGCAGGGAGAAGATGGATGTTTCCTCCGTTCTATATAGATGTTTATGTAATGGGGGGGGGTAACTTTTCCAACCACTGTACTACTTGTATGGCTCGCCATAAAACCAACGATCTTAATCACACGTGCAAACAACTACAGCCGTCATAAAGTTAAACAAAAATTTCTGGAATACACAGATCGTCTTGGTCTTCTACAAATTTATTCACTTCAGAGCCTGCTAGGACGTGTGACTTACCTGTCTGTTGCGCTCGTCAGTGATACGAGAGATCTGTATTTTTTTCCGTCCCATGGCGGGTGAGGGTGCGGGTGCGGCTGCAGGGCTCCCCGAGATGATTCCGTGACGGTTGGCAATTCTGGCGGCTTACGCGGAGCAGCAGGGCGACAAAACTGATGCGCGACTAACGCGTCCTGTAATCTGCAACACACAATCAAATCATACCTATTAGTACACTATTTTTGCTTACAGACGCAAATTGAAATGAAACATTCCCTAAATTAAAAGATTTTTATTACAAAATCTTTTATTAATCGATACAAACATCAGACTTTAGGATAATCAATAAAATTAGAATCCTGATTTCACGTTTTCCAGTGTAATATTTCTGTAGAACTACAGTAGTTTTTCTTCTAAAGTTATTTCGGACTGGCGGAATTCGGTTTATAGGGATGCAACGGTAATTTATTTCATTATAAACACAATAAACTCGCAGTTTTCTTTTAACGATACCGCAAATTCATACTTTCAACCAAGTTTTCGGAACACGTGGTTCTGTCTTGTCTTGTCTGTATTCTCCATATGTTGGATTAATATCTTTAACACACACACACACACACAAAATTTTTTATAGGTCACTCGTGAGTGTTTCTTGCAGAATTTGTAAGTAATCTACATTTTCAAATAATAAATACTTCCGCAAGTATATTTTATTATTTATTACCGATGTATTTTTACCCTACGCACGATTCACAGAATTAATCTGTATCATCAGAGGTTTCTGTATAAATTCATACATTTAAACAGAAGCAAACATGCGTCGGGTAGATACAACGTTTTTTAATAATAAGATTTGAAAACACACACATACATCAAGGAATATATAACATAGAATAAATATAAATTCTGTAGATGCGGCGTAACTGTGTGCATACAATATGATCAACGCCTGCTTTGTGAAAACAGTTAGCTACCAAAATTACTCCAATTCAATATAGTTTCCTTTAATGAAAAATTATGTACGCTTGCTAACACGAACAAATATTAAATGGCACAAATGGTACCAAATATTTGAACCGACGGATTTAAAATTCACTCGCTATAAACAGGAAGGAGCGACAATCCGGAGAGAATCACATGTTATCAGAAAGGAATGAAATCTGTACGCGTCATCGCGTCCTGCCTTTAATGTCTCCTGAGGAACGTTACATCAATGATAAGCACAACTGACCAAGAGCAATTCACAAGAAATTGAACACGTATGTTTACGAAAACACAAAGTAATATCTGCGGTAGTTTTGATGAACTACGCGTATTCATACAGTTACCATATTCTTAAACAAACGTTCCCGGGTACAAATATTTCTACTCACGTAAGGAATATCGAAATAATGCCTAACGTAAGCAACTGATTATTGTATTTTTCTTGTTGTCTGCACTCTGCGTATTCTCGACTTTCAGAAAGTGTCGTCGCTTCTTATAAGTAACACCATCGCCTACGAGAATAATAACAACGGGAAAGATACAACGCGAAGCAAATCGATTCCCACACGTTAACTGATAAAAAACAAAAAATATACATGAGACGATAACAGCAGCAAAATACCAGTGACAGAGAGAGAATGTCAGAAATACGACTTTGGGTTTACGTAATGCAGAGTGGCGCCCACTCGGTAAGGAAGTCGAACTTAATTAGTGTGTTTGAGGTGACCACATTATCCTCCGCGAAACTGACATAACGCGACATGCGGTAGTACACAAGGACGCGTGTTTAGTCCCCAGCGTCGGGGAGTACGACAAAAATCCCAAAGGAATAAAGTTAACACGTTACACCTGGACAGGAAACGCGAATTGCGCGCTTAGTTCGTACTTCAATACTTGCAAAACTATTAATAAAAACTAATAAAATAATAGTGGCGTTACGGTTAAAAGCCACGTTACGATTTTGTAAACTGGGGAATCTCACCGTTCGAATTACAGAAAACAGTTTTACAATAAAGCTAATGAACGTAGCGTAGGCCTACTCGAGGACACATAGAAATCGGATAAGTCTCAACTTACTGCAAAACGATCAGACTGATAGTATGAAAGACAATTTTTAAATTGCGTATTGAAAATACGTAATCAATGCCCACTGACATAAGTAAGAAAATAAAATATTCTAAAAATATCCTAAACTTTTTATAATTATTTATAAATTTAATTTTAAGGCAGTTAAATAAGGATACTGATAATTCTAGTGCAGATTATAAATACGTTAATGAACGTAATTCAAATAACATTAAGAAATAATCGTAAGTTATATTTATAATCGTAAATAATAACATTCATAATCGTATTACTATTATAATGTTAACGAACATTCAGAAAAATGTTAAGTCAATACATTGACTCTTTCTTGGGAAATGTGATTTATTATTCACTACTAAGAACGACGCATATGGATCAACATTTTTCGTGTCAACAGGATTTCATGGAAACCATGTTATTATTGGAAGAACATTTATTACGCAAACTGAAATGAAACGTTCCCTAAATTAAAGACTTTTATTCCAAAATCTTTTGTTGATCGATACAGGCCTATTACATCAGACTTTACGATGTAATAGGCATCAGACATCTTCTTGCCACTTCTTGACGTTTTTTTCGAAGTGATTTTTACTGTATAATTACACTTCTCTGAAAAATAAGTACTTTTTCCTTTTTATAATGCGATCTGTTTAATAGAAAACGGTACCTTTTGAACTGAAAATATCCAATGACTAGTTCTCTGTTAGATGCAATACACACAATATTTCACGTCTAAAGAAATATCAAGCAAGTCCAGTGACAATATCAGTTTCAATCTTCTTGTCTGTACCCTGTTATCAAGCAGATTTATCTCTTGAAGACTCTTTGTGCGCACTTCTAGCCGTTTCACGTTAGCTTTCACTGAACTCCGCAACGGTTTCGTCGACTGTAGGCAGGCTTAGATCCCGCCATGGATATCTTTACCGGTGACGAACCACGGAGCATCGGATGTGGCACGGAGTGCCTTGGTCTGAAACCTTTCGATAATGGAGATGCTGCAGTTGGGAGCGGTTCCCCAAACTTTTAATCTGTAAGTTCACACAGACTAGATGACAGTGTTGTAAACCAGCAGTTTATTTCGCATCGATAGTAGCGATTTTCTGTTAGGAGCAATAATGTTCGCAAACTTGACGTCCAGTTGCAGCCTATTCAACCAAATACGGCTGCCCATATAAGCTGTTTATTTATTTTTAATGTTATTTCGAAAACACTGCAGTCGAACGGTTGGTTTCCATTGGGCCTTTACTTAGCGCAAGGGTCACGGTATTGTCAGAGTACGTAGGGATCACATTGTTACTAGTTAGCAGACGTGCTGTATGAAGAACATACTGACTAAAATAAAGAAATTGTAAAATGACAAAAATCGAAGCGAAAAACATCGGTCTCATCTTGAAGAGGGCTAATGTTCCTAAATGTAACGAAACTGTTCTCACTTTAACTGGCTCCTAGTTGAAAATTATAGCTACGCGGTGACGTCAATGTGGTAGGGACATGTATAGAAAAAAATAGACGAACGGCTACCTAAACAAATATTGAGACTGAAGTACAGAAGAACAAAAAACAGAGAAGGAGAATCAGCGGCTGTCACACGACGGATAAGAGTATGATGTTAGAAATCAGGAAACGTTTAGAAGCCTTAACACCGATGAACAGAAATAGAAAAACGTGTTAAGTGTTCGAAGTGTGTGTTTATTACAAAACGGCGTAATATAATTTATACAAATTATTAAATAATAATTATGAATGCTGAATACTCGGCGCGACCAATTCTCAACAGCGACAATATAAAAATAAAATAACACAAATAAGGCTGCAATGGAGAAACCATACATGTACTTTTGTTTTCCTTAATTTCAAACTGAACATTATAAAAGCGACGGTAAGTAAAAAACGAATTACCAGGCCTACCAGTCAGCAAGGTGTGAACGGTTAAGGAGAACCGGTAGGAGGGGAAAGGGGGAGAGAGAGAGAGAGGGCGAGAGGAGAGCGGAGCGATTGACGTCAACGGGCATCGAGACGCACTTCCGCCGGCCGGCGAGAGCGCCCACGCTTTCACTGTTGCCACGGCAACGGTGGGGACGCCGTTCCTAACAAGCCCTTAGAATACAGCTTGCCACTTACGTTTCTACCAAACAGCTACAATAATCCACCATAAACCGGGGGGAATACGTAACATTTGAAACAGATTAAAAAGGCTTCCAAACAAATTGAAAAATAATTCATTGTAATGCCGTACGAAAACTACTTTGATTTTTTGCGTCAGCAACCACGTATGGGGCCTCTCTTTGTCCCTCTTTACCCGTTTTCTCCACGCGCCGCGTTTACACTTGTTTTTCCCCTCTGTGAGTTTTTCTTTTTTAAAAAAATTCTCTTCTCAGCGGGCAAAACTGGTCAAATACCAATGGTCTTGCCAAACGCTAAAGTTATCGGCGTGATGTACATGAATGAGTCAGTCGGCAGGTCACGCGATCAAAAACGCATAGCTGAAAAAAAACGACTGTTTATCGACCGAGTCTGATAAGGTACGACACGATCTGTTTCCTGAAGATCGCTCATATTCGTTTATCACACAGTCAATTAAATAGCATCAAGCGGAAATCTCAACTACCGCCGTGAGTACGGTTGTAGGGTTTTAACTTGCAACATGAAATAACTCAAGAAAATAGTTTTTGTAATGTAATTTTAGAGCTTCGTTTAACTTCATCAGGACATAATAACACAGTTTTTCGCTTTAACACACGTCTTTTTATTTCCTTTAATACCAAACGTTTCGCCCATACTACGATGAGGCATCGTCAGTAGCTCAACTGAGACCACTATGGTATGGTATGGTATGTACGGTATGGTTGCAGCCGAGTCACTGAGGAAGCCTCATCGTAATATGGGCGAAACGTTTGGTTTAAAAAAATAAAAAGACGTGTATTCAACCGAAAAACCCGTGTTATTATTAACGAACAATTCAGAAGTTTACGAGCGAGATCATAAAGAGATTTTGTAATCAACAAATTTCTCACAAGAAACGCTTATGATGCTAGACAATGTGATGCAAAATGTAAATTGTAAGGAAAAATGAATGCCTATTACAAATAAAATTATATATATGCGACTAACGCGCGCGCCAAATTACGACGATACACAAAAATATGTATAGACCCTTCGTTAAATCATTTCAAGAAATGTAAATGCTTCATTGTCTAAAGAAAGTAATTCGTATTTCGATGGTTTGAAAAAGTGTCATTACAAAGACGAAACCGAGTGACACAATCCAAAGTCTTTAATTTTTAATTATTTGCATCTACGATTATGGTTTTAAACCACCCAAATACGTAATATTTGTACTATTACTATACGGTAATATTTACTATTTAAGTAATAGTTCCTTAACTATGTATTCTTTAAAATATTCGTGTTGTCAATTATGTACATGTAAACACATGTAGACGTACACATATTCACATTTACAAAAAATTTACTGAACAGCAAAACGTGAGCTACAATTATTATACACATATAATATCCTATTTGCGATGATCTTTCAGTTCTTCAGTTTCACTCTTGGGTTTTTGCTAACATTTCTCGAAGCTTTCTGTAAGGTATGGTAAGCGAAACGCTGGTCAAGCGTTTCCTGATATGTATAAAATATAGAATCTAACGAAACACGTTTCACGCAAGAAAAAAAAAGAGAAACATCTACTCTTGCGACGAAGTCGTTATATTAATTAACTCTTTCTCGCTCGCTCGCGCGCGCGTGCACACACACACACACACACACACCAGGGGCGGATCCAGAGAGGGGGCAACGGGGGCAATTGCCCTCCCCCCCCGAGATTCTTACTTGGTAAACAATGGCCCTATTTACACATAGTAAAGTTTTAGTAGGTTGGTAACCAACTAACCAACTGCCTGTTTACACAAATAAAGACACTGTAACTTTATTTTTGCGTGATATCTTATAATGTTAAAATATTTTAAAATGCATTTTCTACACACATACAGTAGCCGCGAATGACTTGGATTCTATTAAGTGGCTGATTCTAACAAGTGGTAAGAATATTAAATGCATTAAACGGCATAGGAAGAATCGGTACTAGTAACTGTGATCACATTAAGCGGCGATCACTGTATTTGATTTTTATTATTTTTTCAAATGTGTTCACCGTCCATTTAATAGTAATTTCTTGTCTGTGTAATTTTAATATAATACTGTTATAAAAAAAAACGACATTTCTTCTTTTATTAAATAGAACTTATTACGATTCATTCCATCCCATTCTATAGCTATTAAGTATGGCATACTTTATTTTTTATAAAAACCGGTTTGAAGGTAATAACCAATTAAGCTATTACCGTGATCTACAAAATGAGTGCGAATTTACTGAAGAGTAACATTATGAAGAGCAAACATATACTACACTCTTTGTGTAACATCTGTATTAGATAATAAAGAAAAGTAGTATATGTCATAAAAGTTTATAAAGTTTACGTTTACACATGATTTAATATGTATAAATAGACAATAAATTGTGCTTTTATGACTTATGTTTACAAAAAAAATTCGTGGAGGGGGAACCCCCGACCATCGGTTTGCCCCTCCCTACATTAACTTTTGGATCCGCCCCTGATACATACACACACACACACACACACACACCAGAGCCAGAGAGTGTTATGTAAAATGTTTTTCTGACTGATACAAATTAAAAAAAAATTACACAAAATAAATTAATTCTAACTGGTCCCATTCTACAAGCCTATTCCAGCATTTCCTAAACTGTGCTCCGCAGACATTAGAATCACAATGAATGAGACGGATGGACACGGGTACGTGTGGATGTAATGTACCTACTTTGAATCTGCTTTCAAACAACTTGTCCTATTGCGAATATTATTTCTCACTTATGTAGTTACATAAGTTCCTTATTTCTGTGAAATTAATTACAAGAACCGTATTGTACAGAGCGCTTTCGGAACCTAAAATAAGCACAGAACATGCAGTAAACCTGTGCGCTGTACAAGGAATTTTCTGTTCCAAGATGACAAAAAGTATTCTGCATGAAATCCTAATCTGAAAACGGCTGGAAAATGTTCTCAAGACTCTCAAGACCGTGATTTGAACCAAGTTTTCGCCACAGATACAGTACAAACAATAGGGCTACTCATTTGTATTATACAGCCATGATACTTTTGCGTTTTGCTACTTTCTACACGCTGTTGGTTTATTATTTTAATTAAATTACTTTACCCACCGCACGTCTTTGTATAACGTACTCGAAAGCTTCCGACGAGATCAAAGCGTCCGTTAAATTGATCTGATTGGTGATGCACTCCCATCCCGTAAACTCCTACATGTACAGACTATAAATCGAAGCGACAGAATAATTTGCGATTACATCTGTAGTCCATTCGGAGGTTATGAGACACAGTTCTTTGCGCAACGAGAACACTGCATCAGTGACGGGTATATAACTTAGAAACACACACGTTTCCGTCGCTTGGTATTCAGAATAACGTAACTTACAAAAACAACTTAACTTAGAAAACAATTTTTTTCAAATAAACAATTTACTTTATTATTTCCTAATGCAAGTATTATTTTAAAACGTCTCTCAGCGACAGAAAATCATTTAAACGATTTAATCGTGAAACGATACTTAAATTTTGTTTAATACGAACTCTCACAGCTCTCAATTTCAATCAGAAACTGTCAGTAGACGGAAAACATTTATGAAACTCGTTACCAAGCAAATTATATCTCACGTATCTTAATTATGTACTGTACATATCTTAATTGTACTTAGTTTCATATTTTTCTTCACATAAGATTTTTTTTTTTTAACTACGTTTTCGTACGTTCTAGGACGAGCGAATAAAAATCTCCCACCGTCGAAAATAGAATGTCTGTTAACTCTTGAAACAGCGGTTTTCTTGTAACAAAGTAGTGTTTAGTATGTACCAACAATTTTTTTTTAATTTAATGAAAAGCTTTCTTTGTATTTTTGTATTAACTTAAGGAATTAACATTAACGTAATGCCGAACATGCGAGAGACTTACGGAAAGAATGAACGACGGAGATTTGAAATCGAAGACCGGTCGGAAAAGGTTGTAAACGAAATGACGACGATAACAAACGAGATCAATCAGGAATCCAGGTCGCCAAGAAGAAAGTGAGGAGAAAGAGTAGGTATGGTTATGAGAGAGAGGAACACTGGGACAATGTGAGGGTGATCGCGAAAAATAAGAAACAGACTGCAAAACTAACTGTGTTTTACACACGCGCGCGCGCACACACACACAAAACAAAACGTAGCCTAACAAGACTGCTTTATTTCTGTGTACATACACATATTATTATACGTGTCTGCACTAAACATCAAACATTTAGTAGTATGCAGTCTATTTGTCTTAATTTATTTAATATAGTTTTTTTTAGACTCCAAAGGACCCCCCCCCCCAAAGGATCGTATCGAAAAAAACACCTGTCCTATGTTGGTTCTCCCGTTGCGTAAAATATTTGTGCCAAGTTTGGTTGAAATCGGTCCAGTGGTTTAGGAGGAGATGTGGAACATACATACATACACTACATACATATATAGATACACATACTTACAATGACTTTTATTTATATTAAAATTGAATACTATTTTACATTCAATATTTATTATTTGTTCCCTTACTTGGAACACGTTTCGGGCATCAAACAGTTTGCCCATCCTCAGCCGTCTCGGTTTTTAGTCTTGTTGAATACTTGCGTCCAAGTTGGTTGTTACTATGGATTCCAGTTGGCTTTTGGTTGTTTAGATTGCTGTTGTTGTGTATACTGTGGTATATAGTTTTGTTAACACAATAATACCAATGTAAACAACCAAAAGCCAACTGGAATCCATAGCAACCTGGACACAAGTATTCAACAAGACAAAAAGGTATAATGGCTGAGGATGGGCAAACTATATGATATCCGAAACACGTTCCAAATAAGGAAAAAAGTACATCCTGAATCAAAAATTGTATTAAATATTAATTAATGAACATTCCGAGAAAAGGACTGTAGCAAGAAGCGTTTGTCTTAAATTATATGTTGGTAGTATTTCCCCTGCTTTATATCTAACTCACATAAATGTTCAAACACTCAGAGAGAGGGGTTGGGGTGGTTCAAAGAGTGGTGAATATTTCACACAGACATCACATGTGACGGCCACCGTATCGCGATACCCGTTCCCGCCCGGTGCTATAATGTAGTGAATAATTAACAAGTACACGGGTCGGGGGCAGACAGTTGGGGTTGGTTCTATCCCACGTGCTGTGACGTGTGCTAGGTGGTTGTGCAAGGTCGACGGCTGACCTCATTCCGCCCCACATCGATCCGCGTTCAGTCCGCCACCGTCAAGGACAATAATCTACCTGCCCTTGTCCTAACACTAACAATGCCTATACAGATGGATTACTCACCGGAGGGGGTGGTGGTGGCAAAAGGGGGTGCATTTCATTCTCGTTACAGCTGCGCCAACTTGCAATAATAATTTTTTTTTTACAAAACTCTACTCTGAGCCTAGTTTTTCTTCGCTACAGATTTTGAAAATCATTATCTTCCGTTTAATAAAAAATAATACGTACTCTTAGGGTTAACACGTTCAGAGCTAAATAAATCTCGCTGAACACCTCAAATAGAAAAAGTAATTTACGGTGAAAAATATTATTTCTTTCACCATAAATTCATTTTCCGGTGAGGTATAACAACAAAAATTATTAATACAATTTCAAAAAAAACGTAACCGAATATGCAAATGAAATTGTGCAAAAAAACATGGACAGTCTAGAATTATTCAATTGGTCTTCGAAAGAAATACTGGAACAAACTGAAACTGACTACAATTCATACAATGTACATGGAGTGAACTCTGAAAGCAGAATAGAAGAGACGAAAAGACCACACCCGGAGTGGGGAAGAAGAAAAACGTGAAGTAGAAGAGGAAGAACAACAACAAAAATAATGAAATTACAAAGAAAATATGGAAATCACAATAAATCGAAATGCAAATAAAACATGTACAGACACACTAAGATGTTCATCTGAATAGTAGTACTATTTGTCGTTTTATCACACTGACAAAATCTTTTACGAGGAAAATAATTAAAAAATTATTCCTTAGGCTTTCACGGCCGGTGTCATTTGAATTATGAAAGATATCCGGGCTGTTTGGCCGTGGTCCCTGGTTAAAAACAAAACCAAACAACCCGGATATCTTTCATAATTCAAAATAATTAAAAGCTACTATGGTATTTAAATACGAACGGCTCAAATCGTAAAATTTTTTCGTAATTCAAAACAATACACTCTTCGGGTAAATTTATACAGAGTTTAGTTTATTACAGTACGTCGGATAATATATTTATAAGTTATTTTGTTTTCACATTTCATTATCTGTCTTTAAAGCAATAAGCAGCCGGAGAGTACAATGATTAATAAAAAAGGACGACGAAATTATCTTAAAAGAGCTATTATGTGGACAACGGATAAGGTTAAGGACAGGCGCAGAAGATACGGCACGGGGGGACTAGGCAAGTCTATTATACAGCCCGATGCGTCGGGTTGTCTAAGCACACACATTACGGCGCACAAAGCGCGTCTCTGAATGGACCAGTCCTCTCCGCCACGAACTGAACAAACACGTTACGTTTACAATAACGGCCCAATCCGAAGACACCGACGACGGTCCAAATAATTTATGAATGAACAGATTTCTATATTACATTCTTTACGTTTTGAATTTAAAAAAGAAGCAGATGACTTGTAAATTTGTCCTTTGGGTAGGCAGTTAATTCGAATTCTTAGTCAAGGTAGTCGGAGGCAAGTCAACATATAAATCGTTTTACTGTTGATACATTATTAACTTATCACAATTATTTTCTTCTTTCATCATTGTAACCAGTATCCTGTATTGTTTTTCTGGCTACTCTGCGTCCATTCCATTCTTTTACGAGCTTTCTACCCCTATTCATTTTAGTCTGTAGGGCATTTATTGACGTCATGGCAGCTCAATCTGAATTACATTTTTTAAACAGTAAACGCATGATGGATGCCACGTTTTATGTAAGGTCCAATATTTACAATATAATACAAACTTTTCAATAACGATTCTTCAATAGTATACGCGTATAGCATTTGTAACAAACACACAACTAAATACAAACATCTTAAAATCTAATGAGCTCAAATGAGTCTTTTAGAATTTTATGTAAACGTGACCATTGCGAAAATAATTTTGTTACTTCAGTAAATAAAGGGTACGTAATATTAAGCAGGAATTAATAAGCTGGACAGAATTCCGAGCAACGATAAAGATACAACGAAGAACAGGACTAACGGACAATAGATAGACAAAGATAGTCGCTGAATGGAATTCGACACAGGATAAAAGAAGGGAAAGCAAATCTCGCAGTTGGTGGACAAGGTGACCGATCAAAAGATAGCGTAGAACTGAACAGCCCAGGTATAGCAACGATACAATTGGAAAACATTAACCCAACATGGACTACAGAGTTTGGATTAATACTGTACAGCGTTATTGTAATGACTAAATAATACTACTCGACTGCACAATAAATTATCGATGAATAGTCTACAAATAAAATAATAATACACGGTCGACAGCACGTATTATGATAGCAAACCTCGATTACACACTGTGAAATACAATGAAAGTCGATAATTGAAAACAATTGGGGTCGTGGGTATTTCGAAATTACAGCTTGTTCGAATTTTGCAACGTATAGTATTATCATACGTATTTTATTTATTAGGTTGAAAGAAAAACTGACAGCATCAGGCTACATTATCAAAAATGTTCAGTGTTTTATATAAAATTCAAAAGAACAGACGTCCAATCGCCTATCGCTATTTAACTCGCTACCGTTGTCAAATATACAGTACAGTGTACTGAAGTTGTACCGTTAAAGCAGACTGTTTTTGTGGTTACAACTGTAACTACCAAAACAAAGTATATAGATTCAGTCGTGTCTGCAGAAATTATTGTTAATCCTTCAATCGTTAAGACGAGAATATTTTAATTAAACTTTTTAAACATATATTAAATTTGTTTTTAACTGAACACAAAAAAAAACCAAGAAAGAAGTGAAATGAACGAACAAAACCCCTTGATAATTATTAGAATAACGTACTGTTCAAGAAAAATTCATACCGCTGCTCGAAATATGATTTTTGTTTCTTTATAATGCAAGAGGATTACAACACTTGGGAAAACATCCCATGTTTTTAAACTTAAAAAAAAACACCTCCGTGGATATGCCCTTAAAAAACGTTCCGATTATGGACACTAAACTATAATTTTAAAAATTTGTTCTTAAAACAACTCCCGAAACACGCACGTGCGTGCGCTTGCCACGTACAAACAGACGTGGGCATTCTCTGTATTACTGGAAATTCCGCTTACACTTTGCGTGCGACCGGCGTATTATTCACTACTAGAGTAACGCGTTGCGCACGACGTTAATCCATTCTATCACAGATTCCGTAAGTTATCTTTTAGAAAATTACACGTTACAACAACGCGATAGTTTGTAAGAGGGGATATGGTAAATAGTAAATTTTCACATCAAGAGATGTACCCAATTTATGGGGCTCGTTTACTGAAAATCCTCAGGCACGTTCTTCCTAGCGTGACTTACCCACTGTTAAGCTTGTTTGTCTCTCTTCAGGTATACATGACCTTAAAATGTAATTCTGATTCGTAACAGAGTTAGTTAAGAGAGAATTTGGCGGTAAACTTATCGACTTGGGAGTTGGCTCGATCAATACCAGAGGGAAAGATACACGAACCATATCTGTTACGACAAGGGTCGAAGAATCATTATAGACATAACAGCCTACTTCAAACACTTTCAGTACGCCTCCTCCGAACATAATACGACTCCTGGAATTCATTCATTGCTCCATGGAATTTTTCAACTTCATTAAAACAGTGGGCGATTTTGTCACCTTGATATCCGTAAACAGTCACGTGATTCGGGCGCGCAGAGCCATCCGTAGTGAGTAAAATTCGTACTGTTTTGTACACAAGTGCGTTATGTTATTGTGATACGGGAAGTGTTTTGTTTTAAGAAACGTCAATGCTTTATTTAAAGTGGTTGAATAAAATTAAATAACCTCTTCAAAATTAACGACTGAACACCGAAACAGAATTCTTTTACACGGGGTATGGAACGGTCGATATCCTTTGATGATACTAAACCTTCAAATATTCAACGACTCTCCTGCGAAAGTGCCACAAGAACTCGAATGAAACATGTAATCATTCGTCCGATCATCTACACAATGTGCGACAATTTCTGCAGCATACGAAGACCATCGTCACCGTACGATGTTCTCATATGTATATTCTATTTTTCCATGTTTTTAAACCGATTATTCCATGATTTATACTTCTGTCACAACCGTGAAAAAATGGAAAATGAAACACCGGCCTTGTTAAAAAAACATAAATAAATATATAAACAAATAAATAAAATAAATGCGACAAATGAAGGTTTGGCAATATTTTTTTAATTTCACAATTCAAATTCTGTTTCCTGTTTAGACTTGAATAGTGTAGAAAACCCTATGCAATTTTAAAATGACAAGTTTTTGTATTTTACTGAAATAAAATTTTAAAACTTTATTAACAATTTTCTTCTGCGGTACACAGGGCCCCAGCCTATCGTAATACCTTAAATAACTTGTGTTCTTCGACATTAGAGACAACACAACGCTATAGCTGGTAAGGTTCCCCCTACCAATGATAACTGTTAACGCATATAACGGATACTAGGAAAAACACTGGAGAAAGAAAAATATGAAAGTCACGTAAACAGGAATGATGAATTCTGAAACGTTTACATACAAAAGGAAGAAGTACAAAATTACACCCACAAAGTATTTTAATCGATCACACGTCGGCAGAAGAATAATGTTCTGTTCTGTCTAAGAGCTCATATACAGTTGAACACAAAAAAATATATATATAGTTGTTTGTGTTATATATTAATTATTAAAAAAAATTGAACTTAATACACAAAACCCCATATTCAAGCGCAGAATAAGACACTGCTGAAAAAAATGTACAAAAGAAGGGTTGTTCAGTTATGCGAAAGGAAGGGTTGGTTTGCTCCGACTATCCGCGGTACGGGGAAAGGGGATAAACGCTGACACAAAAGTGACGAGGCAGTTGGTGTCTTCACTTCCTCGCCGGAACAGGAAACGATGATCTTCCCACGACACGGATGATACGATTTATAAGAAGACGTTAAAGCGAATATGAAACTAACAGAACAGTCAAAGGGCAGTTGGTACACTATAAACCGCGGATCGCGACTCGCTGTGTAAAAAGAAACTCTCTCTCTCACTCTCTTTCAAAGAGACGGAAGCGCCGGGTAATTAATACACGCAACGCAGAAAGGAGAATTACTGGAGCAATTTTTTTCTTCAGCCGAAAGGGAGACAGTCTCAGTTCTTTCGTTGAATCGATTCACCTACATTACACGGTTAAAAATAAACTTCTGTTAGTTTTCCAATATTATTTTTGCGCAAAATCTATTATTACACTAAAACGTATACTGTCTTGCCGTACACAACAGTCGGCGCAAATTCACATAACAGGTATTCGAATGTCTCTAAATATTACAAATCGATACGGGGGACAACGTTCGTATGAGCGGTTTACAACTGCGGTGCTTTACAATTAGTGTCTCCGCGCGTACCTTGAGACTAAGAAAAGCGCGCAAAATCGTACGACATAAATTTAATTAGAAATGTTTAACGCTAATTCATGCATTCGATTTATAATAGGCCTACAATAAGATATGTGTACTTTCCATTAATGGAGCAGTAAGGTGTTACATACTCTTATCTCGTTAATTATTAGAGTATATAATTATTTATGTGTTTAATAATTGAACGAGCAAAGCGAGTTCTCAGTTTTAACTCGACCTTTTGGAATTTGTCCATCTCTCTGGGGTATGTCCCACGATAACTTTGAACGCGTCAACCGATTTTCATAAAAGCTGGCATGCGTGCCCGTGCTTTTACGTTACAGAATCCTTTTTTTTTTTTAGACAGATGTCAAAAAAAGGGGCGGGAGGCAAAAACATGGGGGGTCAAAATTGTGAAAAAATCGCTCATGTGGGATATCAAACTAGAAGTAATTTTAACTACAATCTCAAAATAGTGCTCGTTTTTGAAAATATTCAAATTTTTAGACTTCAGGGCCTAAAAAGTGGGTAAATCTGTTAATAAATATTCATGTGGGGTATCAAATTAAAGACGATTTCAACTAACATCTGAATACAGTGTTAAGTTTAAGAAATTTAAAAAATTTGGGACCCCGGGGCTAAAAAGAGATCATTAATTGTAAACAATTGTGAAAATCAAGAAGGGCGCCACACTAAAAGGTACTTCAACGCAAACCCGAATGTTTCGGATTTTCAGCGTTTATTGTATGCTTGTGTGCTCTACAATAATTGTTGTAGCCCTTTACCAAAGAAATAGGAGGATAACAGAGATTTTTGTTAATTTTTCTTATAACTGAAACATTATCTGATATCGAAATTCATATAATAGGGCCTAATAAATATACTTCGTACAAAATAGTGAGCGAGTTTTGCAGCTCAAGGACTAGTAGTACAAATAAATAAACCGGTAACGAACAGGACACACTTATGATAACAACATTAAATTCTGATTACCATCTTAAATAACGTGCTTGAAATAAAGATCCCTACTTCAAGATCAACTGTTTCAAGAAAAGGAGATACTTTATTCTTTTTTCGCACTTTCCGTTCAACAAAAAACTACAATTAAGCTACTTAAATTTATTTTGGTATATTATAAAACAAATCGTTCCATTTAAAACAAAATAAACTAGTACAAGTAAACATGCGAACGTTTGTCAGTTAGTTTTACTGACTTCTATCTCAGGTTTCGAAGTCATTTACGAAATTATACGGAGTTCGTACGTTACGAATTATTTATGGTACTGACGCTTCCAAAGCTATGTTTATGTTCACAGACGAGTCAATTTTCATCCATAACGAGGCTACCTAAGACTACAATAGCGATTACTTACACGCGATTCGTGTTCACACAGACAAACCATTAAACCGAAAACGTGAATGTTCTCGCCAATACACGATGTTCTATGAAATATATGACACTCAGAAATTATTATCCTAAAAAAAAACTGGAATAAGTTAATCCACAAAATTTAATATCAAAGAAAAACAGAAGTGTGATTTATAAAGAAATTGGATCTTACATCTATAAGCACGTTTTCAAAAATATTTTTTACTCAATACTGCGTCAACGAATATTTCTTTCTTATTAGATTCCTAAACAGTCCAATTTGTTCCAAATAAATATTACTTTTTATGTCTATACTCATTAGGACATTTATTGACGAAAAGAATCTGATAAAAGAATGTACTCATAAGATGTCAATCGAGTTGTAAATTACACCCTTATACTATGCTCTTATTCTAATTTTCGATTTATGCAAGTATATAACCACAGTTACAACTCGATGATATTTGCTTTTCACGGGTATTCGAATTAAATTTTCACTTTTAATTTGAACAGTCTTTACCCACCAATGCTTCCACCCCGTAGCCGATAAGAGTTAATTCAATTCTATTTTGTAACAATTTATTCGGGTTTTACTAACAGGAGTAGTTTATAATTACAAGAACTCTGTTTACTGTCACGTGTCAGATACTATTTTATGCTGTATGACTGTCACACCACGTTAATCTGTGAACATACATTCACGCCGTAACGACATTTTTGTAAGTTAACAACGTTATTAATACCAATCGTTTCGCACATTCCGTCATGCGGCATCCGCGCTGGTAAAGCTAAGAATGAAAAGAAGAAAGTAAGAGTTAATTTATCAAGTTTAATTATAGTCAAATGCTACTTAGAATTACTAATAATTAAGCGAGGTTCGATTACATCATTACACAATACCGTCTCATATTAGGCCTATGTTGTTTAAAGTTTAGGACGTGTTATTAATAAAAACCACGGAATAATATTAACGCGACTTCCTTCGATACTCTCAAAGTTTCAGTTCGAGTTCCTTAATCATAAACAACTATAATGAGATGTCACTATATCGAAAGTTATGGAATTAATCCAGCATGCGTCGCAAACGAGAAATCTGGAAATCTGGTCCATTACACATAAACGCGAGCGCGCGCATACACTTAATGGTTCGTTTACAAAATAACTTAGTTTTGATAACAACATTTCTCGATTTAGATCCCCGGTTTTTATTTGATATCGGAATTCGCTTACCGTTTCGTTCATCCTATGTCGTGTCAGTGTTAAATCTGAGCATACCACTCCGGTTTATCGTATCAAAGGAACATCTGGTTTTAACAGTAATATCAATAAACCGATATTGTGGACAGAAAAAAGTGCTTTCATTAAAAATTCTGACTGCGAGTCTAGGAATGAAAAATACCATTAATTTTGAAGGAATTCAATTCTGATTCACCTATTGTGTACCCACAGAAGAATACAAAAACGACTGTTCAAGAAATGTTTACTCCCTATAACGTAATTTATTTATCGATTTTATAAACATTTTAATTTATTTATTTTGTAATTACGTGGCAGCGTTTAATTACTCATTTAAATCTTAATACGCGTCTGGATTTACTCTCTTCGCGACAGATCACAAATTGACTGGAAAGCCACGAAAAAATCGAGAAAACGTGTATCTTTGTGTGTGTGTGTGTGTGTGTGTGTGTGTGTGTGTGTGTGTGTGTGTGTGTGATCTCCGGTAAGAGGGGTACAAAAAACGTCGGAGTGGCACAAAATCACGACCGGGGAGGGTCGGACTGGCGAGGCAGCACAGCAGCACGTGGTGGGGTATACACACATCGGATCGCGGCGCACATGTGATACTGAAGTCGCCGGCCGTCGCCTGCAGCTGACGTGTTCGTCAAACTGTATCCACGTCCTCCCTTGCGTTCACGTAACGTCCAGACTAGCAGTTGTGTACGAACACCACAACAGGAGTTGTGTATGCTTCATTAACAGACAAACGCAATCATGTTTTATTATTTCACTGTAAGCAAAAACGGACAAATTTGATATTGCAGCCTCACTAAATTTAACTAACGTCATCGGATTTTTAATAATATCATTTTTAATAATATAATACGACCGACAACGATGTTTTGCCTATTTTATGATGTGGCACGAATCAATCAGTCGCAACTCTCATATTATAAAGTCGTTAAATCATGAATCGTTTAAACACGAGTAGTCCCGCACGGGTGCTGAAAACATCGTGTGACGTATAACAAGTCGCAAGATTTTGTAATGCTCACCATTGAAAACCAGTACTACTGTTTTTAGGTGCAAAACACATTTTGTTTAATACAAATATTTCGTCGATTCTACGAAAAAAAAATCAGTAGTGGCTAGACCGAAGGTATGGTAAGAAAGTTCCGCTGTACAACGGTGACAACCTTCTACATTCGCGTTAGCCAAATCTAATTTTAACCCTCTGCTTATTATTACGAGAGTACCGACGTGGTCATGTACATATATTTCTGAATGTGACGCTTATCTTTGGAGATGCAGAGTCTCCATGCTCCTCCAAACCACAAGCCCGTACCGCCCGTGTCATCATAATTCCAAAATCGTGTTGTTTTTACCGAGCGTAGACTAAGCCGCGGTCAGCTGACGACATGAAATAATTATTACGTTTCAATCTTCCGGGCCACAATTCCGGGTAATCCGGGTGGTAGACCCCATTGCGCCCACGCCAAAAAAAAATCAACAAACAAACAAACAAAAAACTAGTCGCCTCGGCTTGAGGAAATCTGACTGTCTAGTCGTATGCGTCACGTTTAATACTCATTGACATGTAATATTTCCATAAAGTACAGGTAACAGAGAGCGTTCTAATGCAGTCAGTCGAAAGGAACTAGCGCAAACAACCGCAGGTTACAATGAAATGGTACTATCTGGAAGATAAAAATGGACCTAGATCGGAGCCGGATAATCAAAGAATGACCAACAGTATATTAGAGAACCACGTACGAAGCTACGCGACGGCTGGTAAGGAGGCTACTGTTAGATTTTCATGGTGAATTATACGTAGTCAGAAAAAAAATGAGCAAAAAACTGCTTCCCCTAACGTAACGGCCACGTGTATACTTTCAAACAGAGAGATCTTTTTGTTAGTTTGTGATCGACTAACATAAACTTATGAGAAAGACAAAAACGACGTGGCTGATGGAAACAAACACAGTTCAAATGACTGTCGTAAATCTTCACGAAATGAAAAAAAAAAATTGAATTTGAAGGAGTGGCTATCTCAGTTCATACTAGGTGACGGTTGTATCCATTACTATCGAACGATACTGGATATCTATGCAGAATCGATGGGGACAAAGTTCCTTCGGGCGAGTGGAAGAACTAGACGGAAAGAGCACGCAACATTAGCGAATAAAATCAAAGAAGCTCATGTGGTTGAGGAATTATAACTCGCGTTTATATTTACCGACGAGATAAATATCGACGCCTACGACTAGGCCTGAAAAACGCGGATGACAACAATCAATCAATACCGCGGAATCAATCGCAACAAGTATAATAACTTGACGCGCACTATAAATTAAAACTTGCGTCCACTGCCGACAAGGAAGAAGTCAACACCCGCCCACAGTCTGTCCAAAAATACTAACACGCACATCTCTTGAACCTTAATTAGAATCTAAGTCGGCAAAGCAGAGTAATCCGCCTAAGAAAAATATTCGAACGCAAGAGTTTTACGAGTATTAAGAGCTTAAAAAAGAGAATCGTACCTGAGAGGATCTAACCCTTAAGAACAAGACTTACGTTCGCGAGTCTTTGTCGTTTATTTTCCCGTAATGTCCCCCGGCACGTTAATTAACACACTTACTTTTTTTGAAAGTCAAATGGACTACACTACAGTTCTCTCAAAGTCTGTAAAACGGCTCTTGCTAATGGATGTCTATCTGTAGGCCTACGAAGTATATGTGAAATGAAACTGAGATAACGGGTCAATAACGAACAAAAACAAGAAAAATGTTTACGAAGCAAACGGAGACTGCGAAAGTGAAATAAAACGAACTAAAAAGACAAACAACAGCGCCACATTACGTTCTATTTCTTTTGCTCGTATGACGTCAGATGACTGACATCCCACGATTACACTGAATCAAAAACAAGTATACATCTAAAGCACAGACCCCGTGACACACGGTAGACGAAACTGAATCGTTCGATATCTCAGTTATCTGTAAGTACGTCGAGGAAAAAAACTTTCTTGTGAAAAACGCTACCCTGATTTGCGTAACCGCAAGTAGGGCAATTAAAACAACCGATTCAGTACATAGTTTACAGTGCCGCTTACCGTGATATCTGAGTTGGAGACGTCTCGGACAGAGGTTGTGCTAATCGTTTAGAAAGTGTCCACACAGGTCGCCTCTCGATTATGGCAAAAGACTTCTGGTACTAGTGGTCATGCTTTCCATCCCTACCACTAGTGGAGAGGGGGGGGTTGAGCAGCCCTGTTGGACCCGAAGAGCTATCGTGACAAGTTTTACGTGTTTAAGCGAGAAAAACCGTTGTACACAAATCCATGTGTGGATTTGATTATAAACCGTGCAACGAGTCTATAATGCTTTCTGCACCTTCTGTTATGACATAGCCTACACGTTCCATGATCATATATCAATGAATCCTAGAGAACTTCAACTATCGTGTTAAAGTTGATTTAACATTTAAAGTTATACGGAACCTTTGGTCCGACATCATCAAACGCGCCTTGATTCGAGAAATCTGATATCACATTATAAAGGGTTACCTGTTTACTATGATCCGAACCTGCGTTTTCCGTAGGCTCGAGCAACGGATTCAATAAAAAAATTTTATACCACACAAATTATGTTCTATAATCTTGATCTTCCTTTTACAATCGGTTTTTTACCTTCGAAAAATCTGTCTTGAAAGTTGTGTTCTCTAACAATTTCAGTTGTTGATAATTCGTAGAAATCCGTACATACACAATTCTTAAAAATCAAAACTGCTTTCTGACTGAGCTGACAAGATGAAAAAAAAAGAATCATAGACATTCATCAGAGCAACAGCGACGCATTCATATCAGCAAATATTTCCGCCACGTTACTGAATCCGATGATGACTCAAGCACCACGGCAGACTTGATCAAGTCTTTCTGTTGGAATGTGTTTACGCAAATGCACGGCCATGTTTATATTAGAACGATTGCGCTCACACTTCACCAAAAACGATTATGTCGTGTAGAGAAAACGAATACTGCCGAACAATATTTACTTCCAAACAGTTGTATAAAATTTTCTACAACAATCGACAAACAGTATTAAACTTGGGTCAAACAGCTGATAACGAAATGGACAACAGAACTCTTATATTATCGATATAAACCGGTCCTAATTAGGTATCTGTAATGGCCTCTTTGGAAACCCGATTAACAAAAATGTACTGAACATCCAATGTACGAAGTCTCATATTGTCGTAGGCCTGTTTTTTCGTGTATACACTTCCGCTTACGATTTGCAACCGCCCTGAAAAACACGTGCTTATCAAGTCGGAAACACGCATGTTCTAACTTACAATCTCCCATACCTGTATCTGCAGATTAGTTTGTACCAAATATCGGTAATTTGTGCAATAACAGCAATTCCGACTTGAAAACGACAAAACCGTTTTTAACTATTCGAAACAAAACACAATTTGAGAATTGTACGAATATATGTTTCCGCGATACTTAAACATATTAAAAAAAGACAAAAAAATAGAAACCGATGTCCCATTTTAAATAGCTGTTCTCTAAGGGTAAGTTTACATATAATACAATAAAAAAAAAATTATATGTAGAAAACAGAAAATTCACAGTGGACGACACAAAAAATACGTAAAATTGTTATACACATACTCCAGAAGCCGAAAATACACTCCAGCAAATGGTGAAGATTAAAGTCCATGCTGTTTTCGACATATAAATTAAATAGAAACAAACAAACCCTATAAGCAAAACCTAAGAGTTAAATCATTACCCTTTGCTGACGATTTCATACTAAATAAAACCTTTCATAAATAACAACGATTACCTACGAAATTATGTGAATAAGTAACCATTACAGAATGTTTTCAATTCTGAATCTATTAATTCAATTTGCAAATACATTAATATTATTACATGTGCTACTGGAATACTATTTAGTTTATTTTAATATACTAGGCTATTTACATACATAAAATAAACACGTAATCTCTTACCTGGACACTGAGGGGGTGAGAATTGGAAAACACCAACAGAGTCACACCAACATACAGAACAACACCACAGAACACTCCACTGGGAACATCAACGAATGGTACTTTGTTTAAAAAACATTAAAAAATTTTATACTCTGTTTGAATTGACAAAAACATGATTTGCCGGAGTGTTAACTGGACAGACTGAGGGTTGAGGGAAACAACACAGACAACACACGCATGCTATTTGTTGTTGAGTTCCTACAAACCTTGATGGATCGCATGTCAAGAGGTTGTTTCGCACGGACGCATGGTAAGTTCAAAAATGATAAGTTGACAATTATTATCAGTGTTAGAACGTTCCGACTAGACGCACACAAGTACACGCAACTACGGTTCTCTGCCTACTGACATACTGTCATTCACAGCGAATTTCGTTATTGGTCGATACAGTTAAATGACGTCACGCCGTACCTTGCCCAATAGCGAAACGCCATTGTCAGCTGGCGGGGAAGGTTTCCCCCAGACCTGGAGGCTGTTCAACCCTCGTGTTGGCCAAGTTCAAAACTCAAGCCTCCTCTCTCTCTCTCTCTCTCTCTCTCTCTTTCTCTCTCTCACTCGTTCTCTCTCTCTCTCTCTCTCTCTCTCTCTCTCTCTCTCTCTCTCTCTCTCTCTCTCTCTCTCTCTCTCTCTCTCTCTGTGTACAGCCACATTATGTTACTATTGCACAATGTTTATAAACAGGGGCTCTGTCACGTCTCTTTCTCTGACGACTTCATCCCCCCCTTCCCGGGGACGACGACAACGACGACACCTCGACAATTATTATATAAATCTTTTTTAATTACACGCCTAATGGAAAAATTAAACCGTCAGACGGCGAAATTTACGAAGGAGAAATTATTTTTATACTGGGATATCCCGAACACCTTCCATTCATGTTTGGTTTCTACGCGAGGGAAATGAGAAAATTTAAAACGAATAGTCGTTAATATTTTCCCCAAAATCAAATTAAATCAAAAGACAAAGGTAATTACGTATTTCCATTCAACTGACTCTCACACACGATCGCGCGCGCGCTCTACTGCGCATACGCTGCACAAATTAATTATACTTGTTTTCTCAATAGATTTTCTTATTGGACTACCGGAATCAAACACGGTTGTTTACATTTTATGTGTACACGAAAATATTTAATTTGGTATGACCAATCGGAAAGCCTAACGTTCAGTGTACTAAGGACCCAGATAAGAACTGCAAACTGTCGTATGTTCGCTGTTATAATTTCACCAGGGTCAATAACTTTGCTGTGTTGTCTCCGTCAGTTGTATTACACACAACAACAATAATTGGAAAGTATACTATTTTAGTGTGCGCGTGCGTGCGTGCGTATATGCTGCTTACTACACCTTCATAATCTATTCATTACTACTTTCACCTTAGTTATTCATTAGACTACTACTTTTCAACCCTAATTCTTAATCTACGGGGTGCTAAATTTCATGCGGCGCGTTCACCTAGAATTATTTTTAGCTGAGAAAAATTGTAGGAACTCAACAGAAGAAGAAATCGTCGTTAAAAATTTATCGTACAAAGTTACTTTGTACAGAATATAAACGAGAAGAGAATAAAAACAATCGAATAGGCAGAAAAGTTCAGCTGTACTAAAACCAAAATGAGTAATAAACTACCTTACTCGACGTTTGTAATGATCCATAACTTCTGGATCTCAAGTTAACTCAAAGAGCATAACTCCCTACAGTCAAGAGAAAAATAAACAAAATACACCACTGGATAACTGAACTGTTAGTTTAAAAAAAATAGATATGTGTATCAGCAACAATATATATACACAAACAAAATCGTATAATGTTCATTAGAAATAACTGAAGAGAAGACACCCGCCAATGTCACCTCATTACATTTCTCGTTTAATCTAGTCCTTCATTACTTTTCTCTATCCGGTCGGCCCTCACAGGGCGCGCACCCATACGGACGTGTGCAAGTACAAAGTAATGTGATTTTAACATTTAACGACCTCAACTGAATGAATTAATCTGAAGATGGAACACATGTTCCAAAACGCGTGATTTTAAATAAAAAACGAAGTGACTTGGATACCAATAAATGTCAAATTTTAATCTAGGTTAGCGAGAAGTTCCTCCGTTGTTCCACTGGAATGGGTTTCTGAGATCTAGTAATACTTTGCAGCTCTCTGATTTATCACTTCCCTTCATTAAGTCTGTGTGAAGAGTTTGGTTTAAAACAAACCACGGAGCGTTGTTCTCATTGGCTTGGATTGGATTGGAAGCGCTGTATTACAACTGTACGAGACATTTGCAGATTCCCACAGTTCACAACCACATAGGCATAACCATACTGAACGGACTTTTGGTTTGGCATAGGCTACGTATTTTACATTCGCAAATACATCAGTTTCTGCTTCTTGGTAACGTGAGCCCTGTCAGTGTCTAGTGTGAGGTAACTGATCTCGGATGCTTAAGGGATTCGCTGATCGTTTAACGTTACTTTATTTAAAATAGTAATTTCAAAATTTTCGGTTTAGTAATTGTTTTACAGTGGGTGGAAGACACGCCGAACATACAGAATGTCTTCTTCTATCCAAGAAGAGGCAGTTAGCCTATCTCAAGAAACATTGGCTTCGAAACTAAAAAAGTTTGAAAAATCCCTTGTATGGAGCGCGGTCGTGTACGATTGTGAATGACGGAACAGTGAGAGGCTAGAGACACAGGATGATTAGAGGATTTTGAGTCATGGTGCTGCAGGTGAATGCTGACTGTTTCACGTGAGGACAGAGTAAGCAACTATGGCGTTTTCAAAAGAATATCTGAAAAACCTTAATAGATCTCATTAAGACGAAATAAAAATGGCTGGGACACGTAATATGCACGACAGCTACATAACCATCATGATGATGTCAGAGAGAATGATGAATAAGGTACATAACGGAAATACCAACAAGAGGTTCATAAGATAAAGTGGCTACAGAAACGAAATTGAAAGGACACAGATATTTAAAGAGTGCGCGATCGACAGAATTATCACCCTGACGACATCAGAATATGGCCACCCAGCAAGCTCCGGAATTAGGTTACAAAAAAATAAAAATAAAATAAATTACGGTGAAACAAAACGTTACAGATGTTACATTATTATCGAACAAGCTTAAATTCTGACACAATGGCATGATAGCAGGAGAGACAAAAAACAGTACTCGCAAGGGAATGGAGTAATAAATGTTAGCCTAACTCAATTACACTATCCAGCACTGCATATTAAGAGCATTAATTTCTTTTCTGCCAAAACAGAAACAGTTAAATTTTGTTGAAATTTGGAGAAAAGGGCGGGCATCTTTTGTTTATTGTGCTAAAAATGAAGTTAATGTATCCTAGCTAGTTACTATAAGTTACACCCGGTGACACTGTCGTGTTGAAAAACCGTCGTAGAGACAACTTGTACAGTCAAGTATTACTTGCATGGGTGGATGATCCACACGGCAGGTCTGTGACCGGGCGCCTCTACATTAGTAGTTGAAGAATCCGTTCAATAACGTGAACTCTAGTTTGAAATGTTTTACAACAGAATTATTCGTAACCATTAAAAAATCGAATATCAGGAATTTTTTAAATGAGAGACGACATTTCTTTACGGCCACTTTCTAATTAGTGTATGAACAGTCAAATTAGGGCTAAATTATTTGTAAGTTCGTGGCAACATTTCAGCGGCCCAAAATTTAATATTGTCACTGAATTAACATGTTATTGAGATTGAGCCCATAAGACTTGAATTAAATTAAAACCGCTTTTTCTTTGACATTTTTATGTTCTCTAAAAACTACCCCATCTCGTGCTGAGTTCGGAGCGGCACAATATACATACTTAAACTGTAATTACACACGAGAAATAATAGATCTTTTACACAAAGAACGTCGTTGAAGGGGCTTATCAAGTTATTTTCGCTAAAAATACACCCACGTCCGACCGAATGCTCTGAAAAAGGGAGACAACGAAAAAAGTTCTGCTTCTTTAACGGAGCCAATTAAAACAAGAAATCTCTTCGCCATCTAAGCCATTAACAATTTTTCCTCTAATAGGATGTCTGTACGGGTGAGAAAAATCCGAACTCACATACATGCGCGCGCGCGATTATATATTTGGTTTCTCAAAATGCTGTTTACGTGTCGCTTACTTTTTTTTTGTATTTAGGCCATGCGACAAATGTAAGAAGAATTTAGATCTCAAATCGTTATAACATAATTTTTTTAATTTCTCATATAACTTTATTCGTTTGTACGTAACTCGTTGAGTTTCCTACAGGTCTCCCAAGTAATACCTTCAGATAGGTTTACACTGCAAAGCGAAACATTCAATTAGAATTCAAACAAATCTCTGAAGATACAGAATAATTTTTCTAAAAAACTGCGTCAGGTGAAAATAAACCTACTTGCAGTGTATTTATTTGAAGACATCATATAACTTTATACGATCAAATGTATAACATTTATAAAGAAGCCCCGTAAACAATAGTAATGTCACAAGTAAAGTAAACGATAAAAAATCCAACACGACTTAACGAAACAATATGGAGAAGAGGAGGACGAAGAGGGAGTACGCCTTGTAATTTAGCAACACCGCTCACATGAAAACCGTGTAATACGGCATCGACTAAATAGCAGGAACTCCCTCAGGCAGATACTGTTACAGATTGTGGCACAATCATTATGTGAGCAAAGGCTTTGGAAAGTTATATTTTAAAATCAATATTCTTGGCGCTATTACCCAAAGCCGAAATGACTTATAGGAAGCGGTCGAAACCACATCAAGCTTTCTTAGCGCTATTATTGGGTTTCGGAGAAGAAAAGTTCTACGGTACTATCACGAGCATCTTCACTTGCTGCTCTCTTCCACAGTACAGGTTCTTTTCACTCCCGACAACGTTTGGTCACTTCTGGGCTCCTTTTGTAGGTACTTTTTTAAATTGCAGTTTTAAGATATAATACTCCCGACCACGAATCCTCTCTTGTTTCTTGCTTTTTCGACTCTGGTTCTCGAAATTTCAGTTTTGTTCTCCAGCGGTTCATTTCCGTTGCCTTCAAATTGGTTTTCCTTTTGTTTTAACTCATAAGCCAAACTGATTCATGAATACTCTCATTAACTACCACTAACAATAACATGAACTTGCCTGCGCCACGTCTGTTACACAATCATTCGACCACAATCATTTTATCAAGTTTATTTATGTTTCTCATTTCTTCTTATTGTTTATATAAGTTTTCGCTTGTTGTTATACGATACTGTCCTTTCAATTCCTCGCGGACCTATCCATATTCCTTCTTCCACTTTGCTTCTCATCTCTTGCTATCTTTACCATCCTGTTATCAGTCATTCTGCACACAAGAGAGTTTCACTCTCCCCCTTTCGGCTCCAATCTGATATGCACTCTACACTCCACTTTTCCCTTACAGGCCTACTTTAATTGCTACTTCAACATGTACGATCAAGAAAAAACCAAGGTTCTCAAGTTTTGCACAACGATTATCGTTACTGCCGGTTCAAAACTTCTCGGGGGAAAAATCACGGTGTATAGGCTAATGTCACGTTTGCCTGTCAGTCGTTTTGATTACGATAACTGCTACAGTCGGCAAAGTGATAACGGAATGTGAATCGCGGACGTAGACATTTCGAGTCATCATTAATTCGTTACTTATAATCTTTAATACGACATTAAGATTTACTGGTGGCTTTCGTCAAGGTATGTCTTTGGGCAGTTCCAAAACTATATAATAAATCTGAAGCTATAAAACTGGGGCGAAGATGTGAATAAACAAATACGAAAGGGAACCCGCAAAATAAATGTATTTATGTTTATAACAACTGATGTTACCTAACCATCGATAGACCGTTTCAAGCTGCGTCTAATTCATCATAAGTTACACTATAATTAGCGTTAACCACTATGTAACATATTATTAAAAAAATTAGTGGAAATATGACTAAGAGTTACATACGCAAACACATGCGCGCCTGAATATAGTAAAGGTGGATCCTTTGAAAAGTTGCGAAAATCTTAAAATTCTACGAATTAGGATATAAAACGCTGAAGGCAAAATGTCATAAAAATCTGATAAAAGTTCTTCAGTTTACTTAACTAGTTTAACAAACTGAAAAAAAGGTAAACAAATCAACGAAGTATAGCCTACTCTTTCTACTAATTATATATAAAAAATAAAAATACGTACTTACATTTATCTGTCGTTATACTGTTTGGTCTCTTGTTGCTATAAGATCACTTACACCTTAATTTAGTAATGAACGTTTCAAGAATGGTGAACTGCCACAATGTCAAAATTCCACTTAGAATGTCACGAGCGAGGAATGCATTGGAATAACGAACGAGACGCCAATTACCTATAATCCTCTGACCGTAGGGAAGGAACAAACAATACAAGTAAGTGAACAAACGGTCCACTAAGTAAATGGAAAGAATTGTTAAGCGAGTAACCACCACCACGTTCTGGGTGGAAGCCAATTTTTGGCGTAGCATTGTTCAAAAATTAGCGAAGTTTTACAACACCACCCGGGCTAGGTATTGTACAGCAGCAGGTAAGGGTTTAACAGCGTTTTGGCCGAACGTACACCTTTACAGACGAATGGTTAATAAAACCTTTTTCTCCAAGTAGACACGTATTGAGGGGGTTAACAACCTACGCATCACTGTGGTCTGCCCGGCTTAAGTCTACCCTCCCCCGAGGCACACTGCCACTCGCCCCCAACACACACACACACACGGGACAGTCGGCGGCGGGTTAGGAAAGAACGACGCTACTCCATCATGGTGTCAATTAATTCTTTTCTTTGAAGAGAGAAAAAAAAAGATTCTATTAACTTTTTTCACTTACCAAATTGATACGGTAACAAAACACGCAGTAATCTGATCAACGGTCGACGCTGATTACATCGACAATTTGTGCTGGCGCCCACCTTGCATTAAATATTAAATGTCGATAGATTTTAAACGTCGAAGTGGCCAAATCGACGTTTTCTGTTTACAATACGCCTACGTGAGTGAAATATTAATTACAAATAAAAACGTGAACTACATTACTACTGATGTTAACTCTTGATACTCTCATCGGATATATAAAGTGGCAAACCAATTTTTTCCTCTCTGATGAAATAAAGAATTGTGACATCAATTAGGATAGCTAGGCTGAGATGGGCAGTATATGTACAGAGAATGAATGACGAGGATGTTCTTAAGACGATAATGAAAGGAAGAAAGAAAGGACAACAGAAGGAAGAAAGGACGTGGAAGATCCAGACTACGATGGACTGATGGAATCCTGGAGGATGTGAAAGTGCTTGGAGTAAAAAATTCGTGGAAATAGGCTAAGGATAGGGAAGTCTGGAGGAAAATCCTGAGGGAAGCTGACGCTCACGGTGGGCTGTTGAGCTAATATGATGATGGTGATGCAATAAAGATTTATTTGAAGAATATATTTTTTTCTCCTTCTTCGTCTTAATCTAAAGGCTAGTCTTCGTTGTTGATAAATTTTATGTTCTATGACATTTTGAATGAGTAACTGCTTCCAATTCGCCAAGTATTATCTCATATTGTTTCATGGCGCAGAAATTTATCTCTCACTTTATCACTATTTTCATTCTCGTTTAATTTTTTTTAACCTCGACATTTAATACTTTTACGAATAAGTGTACGTTACAAAATTATCCCTATATTCGTATCTCACGAATGGTGGCTATTATTACTATTTTATTTACCACTAATTTAAAAAACTTTACCAAAAACTTTATATATATATATATATATATATATATATATGTAGACACAGCGCAGCGCTTTTGAGGGCTTGGAGAGTCGTCTTCTTCAGTGCGACTGATCGACTTCTTCAGAGTCGCAATAAGAAGGTGATGCAGCTAGCCCTCGAAGCGCTGTGCGTTCCTGTGAAGGATTCTTTTTTTTCAATTGTGCTACTGTGTAGTGACGATGTGAGAAATATCATTATTATTTAATATCTTTTAACAATTCCGAACATACCGCCAGCTGAATAAATTCTATAAATCCCGTCTCAATTTTTTATTTACTTCGTGTTTGAATATACACGTACACAAGATTATATGAAATTTTACACCAATATATTAGTAACAGCGACGCTGTTGAGTCAGAAATATTTGAAAAATGTTCTTCAATTCCAACAGGTTGATATATATATATATATACTTTTCCTTCTAAGTAACTCGTTTAAGTGTCTTGCAGGATTCTTGTATAATATGTTATTTAATCAAACTGTAATTACTTCTCCAAGTACAACGCTGTTTTTTATCGTTTATTTCAACCAGACACGTGTGTCACATAATAAATCTGTATCAACACAAAATATAGTTCTCCTTCAAAAATGATCAAAATGGTACATGAGATAACACACAGAGGTAATAAGGTAATAATTAACACTGGGCTGAACAGTAGTGGACGACGGCCACACTACATTTCTTGTACGCCGAACGGGTTACATGAGGCAGCCTACCCTCCTAGCTTTAGGCGATTCACGCAAACACACTTAAAACATGTTTCCCTTATTGCAAGTATTTACCGGTTTCTACTTAATTAATATTTCGTAATGCGTATTAGTTGTGTCTACATATCCAGAACGTATTTAATGGGACGTAAGCTTCGGAAAGGGTGGTGTAAGGTATGGGATGCGTCTCAAATAGCCTCTCCCAACCAACCGTCAACCTCACCTTCCCGAGCGATGTCTTTACATCCGGCGCACCCTGTTACCACTGACGAGACTCTGACTTCCGAGTATTGGCGGCATAACAATAGCTAAAAGTGGAGAATTGTAGGAAATGACATTCTCTTTCCGGAGTTGCAGCCTGGTTGGTGCAAGAGCACGTCCCAGGGAATAAGCTGAGCCACGATATCGGGCAGCTGAAGCAACTGCATGTAGGCTTGGATACACAGGAGGCGACCTCTCCACCAAGGTATGAGAGCTGTAGGCCAATAACCTGCACACTCGAGACCACACTTATACAAAGAAAGCAAAGAGGCAAGGGCGCTTGCTCGCCAGAGGCAACAGTGGCGATCTATTCGACACCCCAGCGTAGTAGAAGAGGATGCGACTAAGACTAAGCTTCGGAACATACTTACGTTTAAGTACTACGTACAATATATAGACGTAAAAGTATAATCCAAATCCCTAGTACCACGAAATGACGTATACGTAAATAATTAAACTTTATTCTTGCACAAATTTCATTTCTATTCTGTGTTCTGTCAGTCTCTACCTCACGAGTTTCCTTTCTTCTTAAATTCTTACAAGTTCATTACCTGAATCTTCTGGAGATCTTTTATAATTTTTGTCCAGTTCATTTTCTTTTATTATTTTCCTCAAATTTTGTTTCTCATATTGAACCATCGGTGTACGAAATCTGGGCGAATGAGGTCAGTGCGACCCGGTGACCAGAGATATCTACACTTCCCTAAGGTAGACAGAGGTGAAACATTCGACTCAACTCGAAAAAATAAAAATGTACAAAATACTTGGATTAGCAGAAGAAAATCCAGAAGGTCTTTTTTTTTCTTATCGTTACTGTCAGAAAGTAGCTATTATTAGTCTTGTCCGAAGAGTTTCAAGGACTATTATCATCGTTAAACTTTGAAATACACGACGACGTTAATAACAGTCCGCGCAATCACTTCAGAAGATTACTTCAAACCATCGAAAGTTTGGTAGATGGGAGGGGGAGGGAGCTAAAGCTAAAGGTGGTATAAAGCTAAAGCTTCATTGGTCGCACAATTCGGTTCGTGCTGTCTATCAGCTGGACAGAAACAGCACAAACGTCAAATTACCGATTACCGATAAAAATTACTATCTTACCGATAAAAAGGTTACAATTGTATAACAAACAGACAGTTTGTTATATACAGCACCGTTAAACAGTTAAGCTACACCATACTAATAGGTAATACGCTGGCGTTCCCAGAAAAACATGTTTCGATAAATTGGAAGCCCGCCTACACAGAACGCTTGTTAAACACAACACATGCGGCCTACACAAACCGCACACTGAAAGTGTTTTACTTACTTATTTTTTTTTTTTTTTATTTATCTGAAATCAGTTTGTGTAAATTGATTGAATGAATAATAACGTGAGTGTGTACATATCATTAAGAAAGTAACGTACGCACGCACGGCGCTTAATGGAAATTTACGCACAATACCCTCTCTCGCCCTCTCTCAGCCGCCACTTTGGTAAGTTATATAAGTATCCGTTTCGTCGTCGTTTTATGTAATTTCCATTGCGTCACTGTTTCACACACACTGATAATTTAAATTAATAAAAAAAATACTACGTATATGAATGATCGATATGCGACAATCAAAACAATACAGCGGTTATTTAAGTTTATTAAAAAAAAAATACAGCGGGAAGTGTTCAAAATCTTGATTACCTCTTCTGATAACGGCTTTTTCATACGATTTAGTACAATCTGGCTACATCTCAGTTGTTTACTACAAAACTTACGAATATGATCGGTTACCGAAGGTTACCAAGGTAATTCCGCTTAAGACAAGGAAAGACACCAAGATAAAATTCTATAAAGTAATGACAACACCTATGTTAACTTATGAAAGTGAAACTTGGACAATGACGACAAAATGATGAACGAAGAATACAAACAAGTGAAATGAAGTTCGTGAGAAAAACCGAAGGTTGCACCCTTAGAGACCAAATACGAAATGAAGATATAAGAACCGAGTTAAATGTAGTCTATATTCTATGGCCAGCAGAATAAGGGAAGGACAAATAAAATGGAGGCAGCATATCGAGAGAATGGAAGATATGAGACAACCTCAACAAGCAATAAGATACAGACCTCAAGGAGACGAGATTAAAGATGGCTTCAGTGAAGGCGGAACAGGCTGTAAGCCTATACCTTGACGTGGAGAAGAAGAAGAAGAAGATTTCTTTTACAAAAACATATCAAACAAGACGGTTCACACGGCTCCAAAGAAGGACTAGTAAAAGATCCTCTGAATTTTCTATCAAGTCCATTTCCATTTCCGGCGTTAACGTATGGACATGAAAGTTCGAATTTATGGAAAAACAAAACAGCACGCTAACGATAGCAAAAACGATGTAAATGGGAGGCAAAAAAAGGACAATCAGAATGACTAACTGCAAAGTAAGAGAAGAAGCGTCTCCGCTAATGCAATAATACACAGCAAAGCAACGACGAAAGTGGTATGGTTACATGCTTAGAATGACTGAAGGCAAAGCTTTTCGGAGAATGTTATAAACCAGATTATATATATGAATATGAACATGAACATTATATGAATAATATCCTTCCAGAAGTGGAAGGATAATACAAAGACAGTAGCGGAGAAATGATAGCGAAAACACGAAAAGTATTCATTTTCTTCCATCAGGGAATAAGCGAATACCCTGTTCCGGTTCAAAAAAAAAAAAATACACCTACTTCACCAACGTTTCCTATACTTTCTATACTTCACTCCCTACTAGGTTTGTATTTCCACACTTCCTTACACAACTTGCCATCCAGTATCCTATTCAGATGAAGAATCCAATTCTATGTTTTCTACAATACGATTTTGGATATTAGAAATGTTCAACTCTTTTCGTACGTATTCACAGTAAAGTCTATCCTTTGTATGCAGCCTTTAACAAACCGAAAGAATCTCATCTCCGATGCCTGTATCCTGCTCAGACGTTTCTTCAACTGAACCCAAGTTTCAGAACCATAATACGATATTAGTCGCGTCTCTTTCACTGACGAATTGTTACACGTACTGACTGAAGCTTGGCCAACTTATGACCAACATCACGGTCTACGTCACAAGTGATGTCACAAACAAGATAGCGGAAATGTGACACCTGCTCTTACTCTTATTATCTAATATAATTTTAGTTCGCAAGTAGGTTTTATCTTATGCACAGACATTTTCATGTTGTAATTCGAACAGATTTGTAACTGAAACATCAGATCTCTGGAGCTCTCATTCACTGTTCCGGATGATTACTTGATCATCCGCGAACACCACTGTATTCACGTATTTACTATTATTTATTTTTATTCCTGGATCCACTCTGAATTTCCATTATCTAACTCTGCCACCAGTACAGATATTAAACAGTGTTGAATGAATATACACTACAGAATCGGCCGACTCCCTGATTAATGTAAATCTCCTCTGCCAAATAACAATACTATCCTTACACAATAATATACACTCTTCGTAATGTCTATAAGATGATTAGGATACCCCGTCTTTCGCATAACGTCCCGTAGAATAGATCTGTTAACTGTTCTAAACGCTTTCTTATAGGCAATGAAAGCAAGGTGTGTTCCCAAATTAAATTCCCTTCTTTTCTCCATCAGTATTTCCATGAAATCACTAAACGTACAACGGGAAAAGGCAACACCGAGAAGAGAACAGAGATCTTACACAGGAAAAATATAAAAACCACGACTCCGGAATTTATAACACGGAGTAATACGGAAACAATTTTTGATTTTTGTCATTTTCGGTTAAAAAAAGATTCATCCAAAGATTTAAGGACATAATATTATGATTTTTAAAGAAAAACAAGACAAATTACTAAAACACTGCATGTGTTTTTACGTCTATGTGGTCTGGTGGTCAGCAAATTCGTATCGAAAGCATCACACCATGGATTTTACACACCTTATGTTTACACTTTCGATGCACATTCGATCTCTGAACTCCATTTGATGACAGCAGGTGCACCAAACTCCAATGAGTATTATCCACTGAGAAAGGTGTTGCATATTTAAAAAAAAAATTGTATATATACTGAAAAATTAACTAAAAGAACATGTTGAATACAACTAATTGCTCCTTTCTCCTTCTTCTGCTTCGCCAGACTGTATGCCAAGCCGGTCTGGGTATTCGATCTCATTCTTTCCCGGTCTTAGACATCACGGCTTGTCAGCGTCTCCATTTCACTGCCTCATCGTTTAATGATGCGTTAAGGTTTTGGCACCTCTTACTGTCATATTACTTTCAACATTTACACAGGGCACAAAACGAACTGTTTCCTTACCGTTTCATTTCTCTATAATTAATCTTCTTCACAAAGGATATTTTTAAAAAGTGTGGATTTTGAATACAGAATAAAAACATGCAATTACATAAAATGTAATTCAAATTAAAATAATTCATACCCCCTTAAGGTGGTACAAAAATTAAGAAGTGGAGAGCCGTGGCATTTGAAGGTCAGAAAAGGTCAAAAAGGCATCAAGGTTCTCAATGAGAGGCAACCTCGTACGTGGGTCGACAAGGCTACTGTCCAGAGAAATCACTGACGTAGAAGGAATCCGCTCAGCAGTAGGCAGAAACAGGGTGATGACGATACAGTTGCTAACAAAAAATTACATTTTCTAACTTCGCTAGTGTTATTAAGTACCTGAAGTTGAATGCTTGATCACACGTATGAAATATCAGATGTAAGAGCTTTCCCAGAGATCGGAGTATGCTAAACATATTTGTTATTTAATACAACATCAAACGTACTATGAATTCATCGTGTCTCCTGTTATCGGTAACCACGATAAATGTGTACTACATACTGCAGACAGAGATATTACTGCAAAGCTTTTAAACAAAATTACCGCGGATTACCTCTTATCGGGTCATATGTTTGGTTATCAGGTGCTTGAATTCGGCACCGCGGTGGTTAAGCTAGTAATCAACCCCCGACTCCCCGGTGGTCACGTGTGAACACGTTCAGACAGTGTGACTGCGATGTGAGACTAAGCCAAAACAGTTGGTTTGTGTACTTTTGGAAGGCAAGTTACACAAGTTATTCGATCAATTAATTAATTAGTTCGACGTTTACAGGCTTCCCCCAAAATTAATTTTTACACTTGGAATCTCAATGTAGCCATCGTGAGGAAATTTTTACTGCTCTGAAATGGTAAATAGGTAACAATATTAATTCCTTCCTTCTCTTTTCGTTTCAGTCATCCAGTGGCTCACGATGACACAACTTCCTTCATTTTCTAAAGATCTTTCCTCCTTCGCCAGTACACCTTCATTTTCTGGTTCACTCTTGCTCGTTCTTCTTCCGATAATACTCTTTTGGTTCTTCTTGGTGCCTCATCGGACAGATCCCTTACCTCCGCAATTTTCTTTCTGAACACTTCTCACTTTCCTATATCTTCTTCCCTGAGACCACATTTTTCTATATCTTGATGGACTTATTTTACCCTGGTACTTGTGTCTTCCTTTTCCTGAAAGGCGACGTTCTTGTTTGCTATCCCTTCTAGTTGCATTCTTCTAACGTGGCCACAGAAAGCCATTATTCTGTTTTTAATCGTGGTCGAGATTTCTCACACTGTCCATACAACTGTTGGTTTAGTCTTAAACAAAATCTTAAACTCATTTGTTGAGACTTATCTGGATCTCAATAACGTTCATTATTAATATACATTTATTACTACATAATATAACTTTACGCACATGTCTATTCTTACGGAGGGCAGAGCTGCCCTGCCTCCGAACCGACATGTGTTCAGATTTTTGTATTCATGCGACACCTCACAGTAGCCCTACAAGTGGAGCCGTGATTGTTGGAATAAACTAAATAAGTGAATAAAAAAATAAATAATTAATATCAATTTATTACGCAAATTAAAAAACCAAGCATTCTCTAATAAAATTCAGTGCGAATATATACATATATATATATATATATATATATATGTATACATATTAGGATAATACAAATTACCCATAATATACATAGAAAAATATAATACCCATCTTCCACAAATGAAAACATTCCCTATAATACTTCCAGCAATTCAAATAATAAACCTACTAATCGGGCGCATGTTGAAGGAATCGTTCAGACTGGTTTCGAATAAAAAACATTGTTATAAAATGTAAGAACATAAAAATGAGTTGAACTGTTTACAGTGAATGGCGATAACTATTGAAAGCACAACAGTTAAGAGGTAGATTTGCGATGATTGTGGTTACAAGGTGAAGGGACGCAAGAAAGCCTCGAGGGTGTGTCACGGATCGTTCTCGTTTGGACTTCAGGTAGCAAATATTCTAACCAGTAAGCCAGAGAGGGTGCAATTATTAACGGTTTGCAAGGTTGTTGTCCGACCGCAATGTGGACTATTAGCAACATTCACACAGTAATAGAGACGTCCTTGAAAACCTGTACGTGTACACATATGAGCACGCGCGCGCGTTCTCTCAAAATATAATAATATTGTAACATTAAATAACATACGAACTGTTTTTAGGAAGTCATGTACGAAGAAACATACAACATGTAAGGAAGTCATGTTCCGCATCCTGGTGATCAAGCGGGCGCTAATCATATGGTCTCCAGATAAATAGGAATTTTATATAAACTCAAGTGTTATATAATTTGTAGCTGTTCATGGCAATTAAAAACAAAAAATACAATCACCAAAACAATGGATTCTAGAAAAGTGAGACCTTCGGGAGGGGGGAATTTTTTCAAAACCGCAACAACTAGAACTGCAACTAATAGTTTTATTATCTACTTCTTCTTCTTCTTCTCCTCATCAAGGATTAGGTTATATACACCTGTTCCGGTACCCATCTCATCATCGGACGACCCACGTCTCTTCTACCAATAGCTTTATAATTCAGTCCTATTTTCGGCAATGGATCCTCTGTCATCCTTTGCAGATTATCCCGCCATTGTCTTCTGTAAATTGAAATAATTTAATTTATGTCCTTTACTTCGAGTTCTGCTCTGATATCTTCATTCCTTATTCTATCTTGCAACGTATAATTTAAAGTATTTCGAACTATTTGTAGAAAAATGACCAGATTTACGGAAAGATAATTTATGAAAACCCGATAATGCACCAAGACGCGCATTACTGCTCTGTTAGCCAAATATGCCCCAGTACTATCTCTCCTCTTCCCAGTAATGAAAAGTACCACGGAAGGACAACGTTTCGCGACTGTTGACGTGAAAAAACTCGTTGAGCGGGCTCAAGACTGCAGCAAAAGGTGCATTTGAGAAATTATGGCCAAAACTCTGAAGACTGGAAAAAAAAACTTCATACTGAAAAGATTTCCACCATCTTTGCCCTCTCGAAGATTGCTCTTCTCCATGTGATTTTCGGTTGCTTTCTACCGTGAGAACCTTATAGGCTTCATTCATTGGCTTGTCATGTCTTCCGACGGTTTTCTCAGTACCTGGCCCGGCCAAACCCGTTTTGCTTTGAATTTTTCACCCATTTGTGGCTCGTTCTTCTTCAGAATTCTGTGATGGTAGTCTGAGTGATATCAGAAAACGCACACAATATCTCTGCGTATATATTTGTCTATAAAGACCTATGTCCTGGTCTTAACAACCATATAAGAGGACTGTTTGTACGCTGGAGTTGAAAATACGAGTTTTGTTTAATTTCTTGATTTCCAGATATATTTTAAACGACATTCAAGCTTTTCGTATTTTCTACATAACATCAAAGTCGGCGCCCCCAGATTTATTTACTGACAGAACCCTATTCTTAACACTTCTCAGTTATAATTTAAAGTATTTCGAAGAAACTGCATTTCAGCACTCTGGATCTTGCCGCTTTCCTTTTTTGTCATGACCCACGCCTCACTCGCATAAATCAATGTGGGTATTGCAGTTGTCTTATAAAATTTAATCCTTGTGCTGTGTCTTGTTTTATTTCTAAGATTTCTATGAATTGTACTAGTTTTAATATTATTATTAAACTATTTATAATAACGAGATCATTAGACTCCTTCTTCCATTGAGGAAGCGGAAGGTACTGTAAATGAGGTACACGTCACACAAGAAAGAAATGGTGGCCAGCACTAACCTGGAGCCGCCCATTATTACAGCAGTATAACACTAAGTACTATCAGTAGACAACAAGATGGCCAGGCAGTGGAATAGAGAAGCGACTGACTACATGCAACTTACAAATTTCCCTCGTCGCTATCTCTTCGTTTGAATTCGATAGTTCTACAGGCTCGATTAGTCTCGAAGTCGGGAAACGCACATTCATTTTACGGTGATTACGGGTGCAGAGTGACCAAGCACTCGTCTAGAACCTTCCCACATTTTATTAGCCTATATCTACGACTGCATCTCCAATATCAAGAACGTACAACCGAATCAGCTTTGTTGGATACATTACTTATTTAGTAATTTTGAACATCTGGGATGTAATGTGTCTTACGTTTCAAACAATGACATGGTGAAGAAACTGAACAAGTTCAAACACATGTGTAGGACCATCAGAAGAACTCTAAAATCAACGAGTACAGAAACACGTCTGAAGTCCTACAGGGTGATGGCCCTTCAGACACTTCTCTACGGGCCTAACGAAGTCCCAAGCTAGTGTAATCAAGCGGCCGAAATGAGATTTCTCAGCACGTGGCAGGATATAGTCTTCAAGATCGCAAAAGAAATGCCGATCTTGTAGCGTAGGAACTGAATACTATGAGTATACTTGATAGGATTGCCCAATATCAGCTAAAACGGTTGGAACGTTTAAACCGAATGGATGACTGCAGCATCCCCAAACAACTATTGAATAACAAGTCGAATGGACCGGAACAAACCATTTTCGGTGCGAAGCATGATCCGAAGATGATATGATTACCTACTAGTATTAACTTTTCTTGGTCACTTAATTGTAAAAGCGTATTAGGCCTACGTACGAAATACAGAAAATGTACGAAAAGCAACTGGTGTCATTATACTTGAAGTAACCTGTACCCGCGACCGAAAACTTACACGCTGATTTCAAAGAACGGTAAATACTTTGATTTTTTCCCTGAACGCGAAGTACATATTCGGAGTTAATTTGAAAGTTATCATTCCGAAAATATACTCCGAACTCCATATTCCCTAGAGAGATACGGCCAAGTTTACAGACAGAGACGCCTGTCTGATGTGATTAGCGAAACGCTAGTCAAACACTACCTTTAGTGAAACGTGTAAAATATTTAGTAGGAACAAGGACAAGGAGAGAGGAGAACATCAACACGAGGGGAGCACAAGGTATACCACCGCAGCGGGGGATGTGTGTGTGTGCGTGTACGTGTATGTGTGTCTGAAGGGGTTCATTGCTCCTTGCTGAGAGATAAACTCAAGATGGTCGCCATTACCGAGGAGTGTGCCGGATTTCCGCCGAGGGGGCCTCAGCAGACGACAGCTGGCGCAACGCGTGCCCAGGCCCCCACAAACACACACACACACACCGCACCACCACACTTAATTGATTTCATAAACACACACGCACGCACGCACGCCTGCACACGATGACAATTAATAATTCAATTTAAAAGACACGTTCGGAGATACTGTTTTATTTTAATTTCTTCGGCTATTTGAAACTCGAAAAGGGATTGGTTTAATTTTAAATTAGTGAAAATAAAGAATGCAGCCCTTTCAGCACTGAAACGAAGCTATACGTTCAGAGCCACTTTCCAATCGTATCAGCTAAAAATACAATCTCTATCTTCCAAATGGAAAGTTTATACATTCCATAAAACGTGAGTTTATAACTTATGTTATTGCTTTCATAACCTGAAATGACATTTTTAAAAGATACTTCTCTTCTGTTATATACGTGCTGTACATTTTTTTGTAGAAATGAAAACGCGTCGTAATATAGTTCTTAAGTAACGACCGTTACTTATGATTACTTTAAGATATGTCCTCGATATAAAGCCAGTACTACTGTGATAGTCCGGAAATTGATAATTTGAAAAGGTTATTTGAAGCCTAACATGAACGCAAAAAATCGAATTACTTCTGATTTCCATGTTCAGATGCCACTTTCGAAAAGTTTACTCAAGAGCTGTATAACGACAAAACACAAAAAATGAATACGCATTACATACGTTAATGAGGTCGTTAACACACAGTTCCTTCAAAATGTAATAATATTTGAAAGGATTCTGGAGTCCCAAAACTGCGAGGTTCAATCCTGATTTGTCCTTATTTTTATTCCGTGGGTTACCAGAAAATTTACTGTAAGAATATTTCTTAGGTATCATGAGTGTCAAACCATATAAATAGAACTCTAATCGTATATACATAAAGTAGACACAGAATTAACTGGAAGAAACGAACTTTCCACAATTTAGTAGACTACTATTTATTTTTTTGTGCTGCTACAAAAAAAAAATATGGCGCCACAGAACTGCCTTTGTTCCAACTGGTATCATATCTTTTCACTTACACAGATTTGAAAGTTCTTTTGATCGCACATTATATAAAGCGTATGTAATTATAGCAAACTGTATACGATTATACTGTATAAAAAACGGTTTGTAATTATAGCAAAAGTATAAGATTACACTTATAGAAAACTGTATTCTGAAAATAAAGGAATTTCATTTGCGAACGTACGTCAAATTTAAAAGTAAATATAAAATGTAAGTGAAAGAATAAATTCACTTCAATTAAAACTTAAAATAGTAAATAGACCTAGTTTTTGAAGGTGGCACTGCATTCATATCACATCAGATCATGAAGTGAGACCAAGAGTAACCCAGAGTAACCCTGGCCCAAGCGCAGGCGCCAACACTCGAACCATATACCCCCTCTCTCTCTCTCTCTCTCACACACACGCACACACACACACACACACACACAATTATTTATACTCTCAGGAAGTGTTTGAATTTCACTGATCGGAGGAGGGTAACTAATCTGCGTCTTCATCTTTGACGAAGGGTAACTAATTAACCACATACCGGATTCTGGCTACCTCCCAAGACTGAAGATACGAATTATTAGAATGCGGCTTTAATATTTATAGAATGCAGGAAGTTGAAAGGTACGAATGATACTGGTTAACTGCTTTAAGAAGCTGAAGTAATAGACTCGTTTCAACACAATTCGCAAATCCTCGGGCCTTCAACGCAATTCGAGTAACTCGGGTAAATTTTCTTGCGGAATATCGCACCCGTGAATCACTACGTTCAGTTGCATAAAATTCCTGAGAAACCACAACAAATAAAGGACATGACAAAAATCTACCCTCATGATTTTCCTTCCCGTTTATTGACCGTACATTTCGGATAATGGTTTACCCTTAAATACTCGTTATTCAAATTACATTTTTTTAATATTAAAAAAAAACTAAAAACATTTCAATGTTAGAATGTCATCTGGTCATCGCATCGCCCAAAATGTAGGAGTTAATGGTGCTCCTCGCGTCAATATCGGTCAGGGTCATCAACGCCGTCAGTCCCAAAAATTCTCGAAATTTTTAGTCACTGATCTTGCATATGTAAGTCACTAAAAAGTCATTTCACAACGTCTAAGTGGGGTTTAAATAGTTTATTCTGTTGTAAAGTGTAAAAATTCAACCAAACATTAACACTCTATAACTAAACTGTATTGAACTGTGAAAGCCTGGTTCTGTGCAAGCTTTTAATACAAATTGCCAGGGACTGGAGTGTTGTAAATTCCTGGGTTTATTTGTAACCACTGTGAATGGGTAATGCTGTATAAATTCTTGGATCAGACATGTCTTAGTCGGGTCACAGGTCGCAAACCGTGTGCTAAGCTCTAAATCAGATATGTTTATTAATAAGGAAAAGCACGAGAGTTACGAGTGTAATTAAATGTTTTGGTATTATTCTGATATTTTTCTTAAAATTTACACAGATTTTTGTTCTATCTAGCAAGTTCACGCGTAATGAACTCGTGACAGTAACGGTCACTTCATCGTTCTTCTGCTCTTTTCCGGTACACGAATTCACTTAACGGAGAAGGTAGGATGATTTCTTTCGAGTGAACGATTGCGAACAAACTTCGCTAGGTATCTCTGAATGTTATACAACAATAAAAGAAATAATAAACCACTATTAGTGTAACAAACTGATAAAAAATTCTAATGTTTGGAAAAAAAGACTGTTTATTGATTAAAACAAAACAAAAAGTTAACTCAGAAAATAAACACGATGACTTTGCTTATGGCTACCTTCAAGCTTTGAACTTGATGAAAGACAAAAACAGAGAATTACTATTAAATGAACCAACACCTACGTGTTGTAGTTTTAACGCATCTCTTAACACTAATGCAAAGCGTCGATTAGTGATATAACTTAAAATTTTTTTTAGATATACAACCGAGTTGGGACGTGTGTACTATGATTAGCTCTGGTTGTGAATAGATGATCTGACAACCGAAAGAGCTTGTCCAACTCTGACAAACGTTCAGCACAATTGGCAAAAACGTTCCGTGAGAAAAAATTGACCATCACAGATGTCGCTCTAGAACGCTCACACACACGGTACGTTAAATCTTATTTAAATTTGTTTGTCCAGAGTATGACTCATACCTATCCGCGCCAGAGGTTTCATGACTAAACCGAACGTCTGAATACAGTAGACTTTGTTCCTCACGGTCATCGACGGGAAAGCGACATGTTGTACTTGTGTCTGTCTCCTGAGTTCTCTCACTATTATACAAACAGACAGGTAAGCCTATTACTCATTATCTTACTCGTTCGAGTTCGTAAACAGCACAATAGTTTAACCACCAGTTCGATCTGCCGTTGGTATCTTAGGCCAACAGTTGGTTGATGTTCCAAAAGTCGATTTCCACAACGAAACATTCAATATTTTGAGAAGATTAGGATAAATTTTGCTAGACGCTCTGAATACCATACATAACAAATCAACGCATTTGGAAGATGCCAATCTATAAAAAATCAATATTACAAAAACAAATCAATGAAAAAATTAAAATGCTACGAAGAAGCGATCACTATGGATTAAAATAAAATTAATTCAAAATGCCTACGACTTCTAGCACTTAGCTTATGTATAACTCAGTTCTTCTTGAAACGCAACAATAGTTATACATTTTTTCTTCTACACGGAAACAAACAACTGAAAAAGGTTCAATGAAATTGAACTTGCACACTGCTGGGAAGCACTCAATGTATGCAGATAATCGTGTTACAGAAAAATATTATTGTAATAAAACATGATAGCGTATAATTAAATAACAGAATAAGACAGCAGGGCTAGTAGGCGAGGCAAAGAGTACTGGATCCCAAAAAATTAAATCTGATCTTGAAGAATCTATCTACAAATAACACCATTTATCCAGAAGCAACAGCATCCTCGCGGCGGAAGAAGTCTTAAAGTTGTAATATCGTCGACGAGTTAGAAGAAATACAACTAAACGGAAGGTATGGCGTATTAAAATTCACTATCATTTCTATCTAACATTAGATCGCGACCAGGAAAGGAATGGTGCCTTCAACAATGAACTTCACTGCAAGTTTTATTTCGAGAGATACCTCCTACAGAATACATCTAACGAAACTAAAAATACCCGCGACAATACGTAGCCTTTACACTACACAGAGCAAAGAGAAATATTTCCACATTATTTTCCAGAGAAACGGATTCCTTTTTATTGTGTAGTTTCGTACAAGATGCTAAAGGGAAGCGACAATCTATTTTAAACCTCGTAATGTTTCCTACACCAGAGCGGTACAGTTGCTATGTCTGCAGAAAGAAGATTGCAGTAACTTATTATATCGCTCATCGCTGCCTCAGCCAAAAATCCAAATTATTCCAGACTAAATACACCTTCTTCTTATCTGGCGTTACAGCCTTTGGTGGGCTTTAGCTTCCTCAACAATTCTCATCCATGCTTCCCTGTTATCAGCCCTTAAATTTTAAATTTCATAATTTGTTTACTACTAAATTTGTAAGACTGCAGAAAATAACGTTATTCTGTATTTAAAAATATCCTGAAATGTTAGTGATTACAAAATTTCTCAAAAACATGCTTTACGTACTTTTTCGCGATTTACCAACGAAGTTTGATAACTGAAACAGAATACTGAAAGGACGCTACGAGCAACTGAAATGGGCTTCTGGAGAACTGCCAGGGGCAATCTTAGAAGAGATAAAGAGCGTAACTACAGAATAAGAAGTGACAAACATACGATAAAATTCGAACAACTAAAATTCGAACGTGAGCCAAGGGTCTCCTAACCCTCTAGCCGCCTTCACTGCCTGGACAGCGTATAGTCTGATATGGCCGTGCGCATTGGGTGCCCGAGGATACGCTTCAGAAACAAGTGCCGCCGACTTTGCTGTCCATACACAGCAAAGTCGAAAACGAAAAGACCCTAAAGGAAGCTGAGAAACAGTCCTGAGGACAAGCAAGATACAGAACTACCGGAGGACCTACGGAGAGGCAAAAAGAAGCCGGAAAACGTTGCAGACGTCACAAATCGATACGAAGACGAAAATTCATACTTTTTCGAATATTTAAAGTCTTCGTTTCTATGCATTTTTGTAAATTTCCGCCTTCACATTCTCAGCGGCAGGTAGTATCACTTTCATAGTCCACCACAATATGGGAACCACGTGTGTAAACATCATCTTTCATACATTTAACAAACGGATTTTACTCCCAATCCTTTAATGAAAACTACAAACACCTTCATATCTTGTGAAATTTTCATGCATTAAAAAAAAAATGCCGCCCACTACAATTTTACAAACAGCCTACGCGCTATATTTTCACGTGTGATTAAACGACTTTTTTTAAAAATCTTACCTTCGTTGCGGGATCACTTCTCACGGACCGCGTCAGGCAGTTTTTACACGTAAAAAGTGGATCACCAGTCGTGTAAAAACGGTATTACAGAGTGCGCGCGCGCGAGCGTAGGCATGTTTGTTTAGTACCGTGGAAGACTATAAAACTCGACATTAAACGGAGGATGTGGGATTCTGTGTTTTCGCGCACGGCCCGTATGCATGACGTGGGGCGTTTCGTAATGTTTAGAACTGGTTACGAAAGTTTTTAAATCCGAACGGGATAACAGACTCAGACGCGCTGATACAATTAAAAACTATTTTTATACGGAAATTTTTCACTCGCACGTTATCAGAAAAACGTTAACGGTTACTATACGCCAACGGTGTACTTTTCCCTTATCTATACATATATACATAAATTTAAAATACCATGCAGTAACCATACACTGTCCCTTCGCAACTAGATCTTTTTTTTCGAAGATAAAATTTTTCAAAGAATTCCTCTACGTCCTGCGTGATCATGAAGACAGCTTTTTGATAACAACTGTCTCCGAAGGGGTAATCCACGCGTCGAATCCCAAATTAATAAAACTTGCAAATATATGACTTGTAAAGTTTAAAGTATCACGTGAGGTACCTTAAAAAGAGTTTCATGACACAATATGATACAGGCTATGTAAAATATTAAATTGTATATTTTCTCAATTGGGTCCTGTGACTTGAAATAGCTGTGCTAATGCTAAATTTGAACAAGTCGCTGCAATCTAAGAAAAGTATATTGGAATTAAACGTTTCGTATTCACTAAGTGGATTAGGTTCGAATCTACGTTACTGGTACGATTCTCAAATCGTTCGAAACATTACTTAATAAAAATTGAAAAAGGTAAATTATATACTTCTTGCTTCTTCTTGGTTGTTGACCTACAATAATACAATTTACAGCCGTAATTGTTGTCGAACAAAGAAAGAGAAGAAAAGTAAATCTTAAAAGTGCGACAGAATTCGTACATAACATTAAACAAACATAATTTATTAAGTGCTGAGGAAAACAAACTAATGCGTATAAGGGATGACAGTTCAGTTTAAGTGTGAAATTTAAGTATGCTTTATTGTAATTTCTTCCAAACATCTAAAAATATAAATAAAAACAAAAACAATTCCACCTCCTATTAGTATGGAATGCTTCAAGCCTAGTTACCTACAATAAACAACTAAGCTCTATGAGGAAATTACTAGTTTTTTTTAGGACTACTTGTCGTAGGACCACATGGAACAACGGTTAAAACTTAAATTTAAAAAAAAACAAAGGCACGCTATTCACACTTGACACAAATATTCTGAATAAAAACCAATGTTGTAATCTCTTTGTTTACTAACATTAAAATTTTTTAAAAGCAGGTAATCACATTCGAATTTCTAAAATTGTGAGTAAAAAACATACGCTCTTCTCCCTTTATTTACTAACATTCAAACTTGTTTAAAAGCATGTCGTTTTTCATTTACATTTCTGGAATGAATAAAAAAGTGATACTATCCATCGGTCTTGTTCTACTGGTACAATTTAAACAAACGCACAATATTCCTCACTTTATTAAAAAAAGTTGGGCGTTTAAAAATAAATAATAATTCATATATCCTATGGGAGACTCCCACGCAATAATATAAGGTTTTTATGAGTTGTTTTACAAACACATTTTTATTGGCAATTTTCACGTGTAAGGTACGATTTTTTTAGAATCAGTAGGAAAACTTCGTCTAAAGCTTTGTAATTGTTTTATAACCTCTCGTGTCTGCTTGAACATTGTGTAGCCATCTCGCTGATACGGTTTTATAACCTATCGTGTCTGCTTGAACACTGTGTAGCCATCTCGCTTATACGTTTTTATAACCTCTCGTGTCTGCTTGAACATTGTGGAGCCATCTCGCTGATACGGTTTTATAACCTCTCGTGTCTGCTTGAACATTGTGTAGCCATCTCGCTGATACGGTTTTATAACCTCTCGTGTCTGCTTGAACATTGTGTAGCCATCTCGCTGATACGGTTTTTTTGCACAAAATAATCAAACATAAATCACGAAAGTATATTTAAAAGAGTCGTGTTTGTTACGTGAAAACTATCGTAAGGCATTAACTTTGGGAACACTTGTTTACCTACAAGCAAGCTCGCGATCTTGTACACTAATTTTACTCTGCTCTGAGCAAACACCACGCTTTTTGCTTCGTTACACCACATGCATGCACAAATGGTGCACGCAAATGCAAACATCGTAAATAATGAAAACGCTTAGCGACTACGATGACGTCTTTTATTGTAGCCAAGTGGAAAATTTATACATTTTTTGAAGTGGGTGATATACATTTATTGAAATACTGTATGCGAACATCACCAACATACTCTGAAAATTAAGTGTGTAGAAAGTCTCGAATAAAATTTCAAGAGAACGTTTTTGAAGTGTTGTTTTTCAAAAACATTTTCGTGGTCTTCACGATTTCCACGAGTAAAAAAATGAATTTCTCCTAAGGACTTTTAGCCTCTTTTAAAATGTTGTAACACTTGTAACTGCTTGGACGTACCATATGTCTCATTAATATTTCTTCTTAACACAAAGTAAATTTTAGTTGAAAAAATGTTGAACAAGGAAATGGGTTTGCTCACAAGATTCTAGTAGTTGGACCATCGGTTTCTGGCAAACAGAAAATTGGTGTGAACATGGAGTTAATTTTTTAGAGTTTCCTATTAATTAGATTTATTCCTCATATTAAAGGACACGAAAAGATTATAATACTGACTGTACGGGACGTTTGTATAACTTCACAAAAAATTGGGGTGACTACAAAGTGATAAACGTATATTCTGTAGCTATTATACTTCTAGTAATTACGTTGTAGGCAATTTTTACACCGACGCGTATTCTCTTACGAATTAGAAAAGGGATAAAAACCGAAGTACGGAGGAAGATCATGTGAGAGAACGATAAAAATTATTCAAGAAGTATGGAAGTGCCACGGCTAACAAATATCGTTTTAAGAATCAAAGAGTTTTTCAGTGGTATGGCGATGTTCAGTGAATGCCAAAAATGTATTCGAGTGGGCCGCGAGGAGAACTAAACGAGGAATAGCCCGTTTATGATGAGCACGTCGAAAATCACGGACTAGAAGTGCTTAATAGAAAGTAACTCAGCAGTCAGAACTGTATGAATGAAAGAACGACTAACGTCTAAGAGGAAAAGTCAAAAGGAACTGAAATTTTTTTTTTTAAATCAAACTTTAAAATCATACCTTGTATTTAAAAGTCTTGGTAAAAAAATGCATTTTTCCTTACTCATGCCTAATAGCCTAACATATTTTTCGATTTAAATAAATAATTAAACGTTTCTAATACTGCTCAATAATATTAAAGGTTTCACAAGTTGATAAGCCTTCATTTTTTATTTCATATGCCAGTTTTATCTCTTTAAAAAAAAAGTATGTTCTTAGCTATTCAGCGAGTTCTTATGGTAAAAATCGACTAACTTGCCGTCAAGTCAAAATGGACCAGCAACCGAATTGATACATTTGGTTGTATCCGTAATGGTTGCCACGTGACTGGATGACATGAAATACGTGTGAAAAGCGGACACCAGGACGTCAAAACGACTCTCCGGATGTCGTCTATTATCGAAGAAGCCTGAAGCCAAAACAGACGCTTTTCATATTACTAAATTTCCGACAGTAACACGTAGGACTGTTTGAATTTTACTCTAGTCCCGGACGCGATATCAGACCGACTCAAGAGCGACGTGACGTACGCACTCCGCAGCCTACGATAAATTGAATTTTCACGTACGTGGTGGCATTCCGCACCTCTCACGTACACGGTACAGCCCGCTTCATCGGGAACCACCTTACTAACGAGAGGCAACGAACATTTAATTCAATCCAATCTTCCTAACTTCTATAACGTATTAGATTAATGTACACATACTAAAGGAACACGAAAAGATTATATAATATTGATTCTACGGGACTTCTGTATAACATCACAAAAATTTAGTGACTACAAAGTGATAAACGTACATTTTATAGCTATAATACTTTTAGTAATTACGTTGTACGCAATTTTTACACTGAGGTGTGTTATCTTACGAATTAGAGCTACGAACTACTGAGGATTATTATAAAAACCGAAGTACGGAGGAAGATCATGTGAGAGAGCGAGAAAAATTACTGAAGAAGTACGGAAGTGCCACGGCTAACAAATATCAGTTGAAAGAATCATAGATATTTTCAGTGGTATGGCGATGTTCAAGTGAATGCCAAAAATATATTCGAGTGAGCCGCAAGGAGAACCGTCATGGACACGTCGAAAACCACGGACTAGAAGTGCTTAATAGAAGGCACTCAGGAGTCAGAACATTATGAATGAAAGAATGACTAACGTCTAAGAGGGAAAGACAACAAAAATTTTTTTTTTTCATAAATCAAACGTCAATAATTAGAAATATCTGCAACTTACCTAACATCTTTTCAGAAAGAAAAAAACTGAAAATATGGTGTTAATGGACATTTATTACACACAGAATACATATTTATTAAACGTGTTTCAACCACATCAAAAATGTATATTATCATCTTAAGCATGAGTACAGACTTTCAAAGTAGAAATATAACGATTGCAATGCAATTAACGAAATTAATATTCTGAAACCGGGTAAATGTATTAATGACTATAAAAAATTACTAGCTTTTTTTTTAATTGTAGAACCTGTGACTTTTAACCACAAACGATGAATTTGTCCAACCTTGTGTCCTCACAATGATAAATCATTTCAAAACCAAAACGATAATCGAACCTGAAAGGTCATTCGTTTATACACAAAATGGGCCCTTACATAATTACAATCAACTATATATGTTTTGATTTTATTCCTTAGTAGAAATAGTGGCGATTTTAGGATTGTAGAAGTCTTTATTTCATCTTCAGAACGAAGGCAGCAATTTACCAATTTACCTACATCGAACGACCTTTTATGAAGAAGAGTAAGAAACGGTGTAAAATATACATAAGAATGTTTATAACTGAATTTACAAATTAAAATATGAATAAAATTTTGTGAACGTATTCGAGACCGTATACCTAAAGGTCTCAACTCGCATGATTTATTAGTAAAATATGGAACATGATTAAACCCGACTCTCTAAAAGGTTAGAGTAAAAAAAAAAGAAAACAAACGACAGGCCTATAATGTTACAGGGTAAGTCAAAAAGTAAAGGCAAATTTTATTTTCCCTGCTGCAATGGATGGCAGCACTGACTGAACAATGACATATCATAACCTCAAAGTTTTTTTGTTCTTTAGCTGTGTTGTTTCAGTGCTCAGCTCCATTCGTAGTGATTTCAGGGCATTCTATTATGAGTGCCCCGTTGTCCGTGTGCACCAAGGAAGAAATGAGGGGAGTGGTACGTTTTCTGCACTCTGAAGGGACTAAACCTGCGGAGATTATTCGCAGAATGCAGCACCAATACGGTGAGAGCTGTCTTAGTGAACGCAAAATTTATGAGTGGATAAATCGCTTTAAAAATGGTCGTGTATCTATCTGCGATGAAGAGCGTTCAGGTAGGCCATCCACTTCGAAGACGGACAATAACATCGAGACAGTTGAGCGAATGATTCATGATGATCGTCGTGTCAAAATTGATGATATTGCGCATGCGTTGAACATTAGCCACGGTTCAGCAGTTGCGATCATCCACGAATCACTAAATTATCGCAAAGTGTGTGGTCGTTGGGTACCACATCGACTGACAGACCAGCACAAACAGAAACGTTTGGAAATTTCGAAATCACATTTAAGGCGTTTAGAAGAGGAAGGAGAAGAGTTTCTCAGTCGCATAGTAACCGTTAATGAGACGTGGGTCCATCACTTCGAACCACAGAGTAAGCGGCAGAGTATGGTGTGGAAACATCCATCCTCGCCTACAGCAAAAAAGTTCAAAAGACAAGTGTTTCTGCAGGAAAGTTGATGATGACAGTGTTTTGGGATATGAAAGGTCCACTTCTAATTCATTACACTCCTAAAGGTCAAACAGTGAATAGTGACAGCTACTGTGAGCTACTGCGAGATCTGGAACCCAAAATCAAAACAAAGAGGCGAGGAAAACTTTCAAAAGGTGTGCTTTTGCTTCAGGACAATGCCCGTCCTCATACTGCGGGGAAAACGATCCAGTGCATTCAAGATCTTGGTTTTGAGCTGCTGGAGCATCCGTCGTAAAGTCCTGACCTAGCTCCAAGTGATTTTCACCTTTTTGGTCCGATGAAGGAGCACCTGCGTGAATCCAAGTTTTCGTCGGATGACGAGGTTGTGGAGGCGGTGCGCGAGTGGCTGTGCACGATGCCACAAATCTTCTTCCAGGACGGAATTACGAAGCTTGTCAAGAGATAGACCAAGTGCATAGACGTTGAGGGAGATTATGTAGAGAAATGATGTTACTTGTCATCTTGTTTTCACAATAAAAAGTTCCTTTTTAAAAATTTGCCTTTACACATACATTTGCACTGTTGAAATAAAGATTTATTATTTTTTTTTTTTTAAGTTTTAACCGTTGTTCCATGTGGTCCTATGACAAGTACTCCTTAAAAAAAATAGTAATTTCTTTATAGAGCTTAGTTGTATATTGTAGGTAACTACGCTTGAAACATTCCATACTAATAGAAGATGCATATTTGATTTTGTTTTTATTGTTACATTTTTAGATGTTTGGAAGAAATTATAATGAATGCATACTTAAATTTCACACTTAAACTGATTTCAAACAGAATTATCACTGTTCCACACCACTATAGAAAAATTATTCCGATTAGCGCTTCAAGTTTCTCAGCTCATCGTCAGATCGGGAATAAAGCTTAATAAATTAAATATAGAAGAAAAGAATACTAATTACTGAACTACTCGTATATGTAACAAGTAAGCTTCGTAAGATATAGATAACAGACAACAAGAAATTTATTCAATTTTATACGTAAAAGCCTACAGGCAGGAAACCTCTTTTTATGTTTTTTGTTAGTTATCAAATCGAATCGATTCTTTATTCTCTGTCTACCATTACGAGTTCAGAGCTCTCCGGCCATCCATTCTGATTTTGAGTTTAAGTCGGTAAAGAGGATTTTAAAATTGAAGTTACGTCGGACCGTGCCGTCGGACCTACGATTATTTTTATACCATATTAAAAACGAAAACTCATATCAGTTCAGTAAACTTGTTTACGGTGAGGCAAGCGTCACGTGTCCGCGAAAAAGTAATTAAAAATCGTCTTATTAACAAAATACACTGAGTGCCATTAACTTTAAACTTTAATAAGAAGCCAATGTTTTACACTTATTGCCGGTGACACCGCTCTTCTATGGCGGGATAAAGGAGGCTAACGAAATGGAAACGCAGTTTTATCACTTTCTAAAACCTCTCTGCTCGTGTCGTGTCATTAAAATTTGATAATTACTTAATTTAAACTGCTAGTGTGAGTTCAGACATAAAAGGTGAGATGAGACTTTTCAGCAAAGGCTACTGGTAAAATATAGTGAAATCCATTCACGGAAAACCAAAAGTTAAAGTTCACACTAATTATCTTCTTTCTATCAAGAACCGACGCGACGGCTCACTTAGTCAGTTTTTATACGCAAAGCCTTTTCAATAACCAAACTATCGATGCTGCGTATGATCAGGCACAAGATGCTCGTAAAATAATTACGAATCATAGGGCAAGATCAGTATTTGATACAGTTTTCGGAAAATTCGTACTGTACACGTTACAAAATGGTGAAGACGTGTAATGGAAGACAGCACGCAAACTCGTACTCTTAAAATTTCTTCAACATTGGCTACAGTTTTACTTCCTCCGAATGCATCTCAGTTTGTCTTTTTGATTATGATTTTCGGATTAAAATTTTCCGCTCGTGTACGCACACTGAATTACATAATTGTTTCCTGAAAATCGTAGACCACACGTGCAAAACCCGAAAATGAACATATCTGTAAAACGAGGCACAGAATGATTTCTCGAAATCTGTTCAGAATTAGCTATGGTTGTGTTTTTCCAGACTGTCTCCCAACAAAAGTATGCGACTCTAAAAAGTAAGGGAATCAGAGACTCTAAAATTATCCAGAGCCTTAGTTGCTTATTCGTTTTAATTTTTTTTCGCAGATACAACATGTTTATCTAACTTCTTAATAAAACAATCAATAATAAGCATCTGCAACAGAATACATCATGGATAGGACTTAAAAGAGTTACATTATACTATGACATTACAAAACGTTTCAAACTTACAAATTTTAGGTTTTAATCTGTCACCAAGCTACAAAATATCTCTCTCAATACTCTATCACTGGATGGGAGAACACACTTTTACGAAATCTACTGACTACATTCATCTTGTGTCTGTAAGTCTATCATTTGATTCTCAGTACTTCTGTTACAGTGGTAACATCACTTAACAATTAGTCTACAAATCGAATCAAAGAAATCTCGTTTACTCGACTGCCGACTAGTAAAACCAACGTGTTACATTCAGATAAACAACACGCACAAACACGCGAACGAGCCGCAAACTCTTGGCCGCGTTTCAAAGTCGGCGAAAATTGAGCAACCTCGAATCTGCGTTTCGCAACCGGGACGCGAACAAAGACTAAACGAAAAACCGCGAGTACATTACATTTGTCTTCTTTTTTTTCTCTTTCCAAACCACGACGCCTTACAGACACGCGCGCTCCAAGGCCGCGTACCGTTAAACAAATAAAACGTGGTAGATCATTACGAGCGCGTAATGCAGTACGCAAAGGTGGTGAAGTCCTCTTGTCATACGTTAAATAAAAGCGGAGGGTCAAAAAAAACTGCAACTTCGGAAATCCGATAGAATTTTGCAGGGAAATGATACGAAAGAATATAACAGTAGATGATTTTTTTTTTAAATAAAAATTTAGGAAGCGGAGAAGCCATTTAAGAAGTTTAAGGCCAGTTAAACGCCTACTCAGTTGCTCTTCTTCCCACAACGACGTCAAGCAGAATTTACGAGACGGACGTCACAGCAGCTCGTAACGGACGGAAAATTACGGACAAGTTTTCGGACTTCGACACAGAGCTACACCGAAGTCCCTCCGAATTTTCCGAATACTTAAATATCACTCTGATACAATTGAATACTTTCCACAAACACCTATTTCGGTGATTAAAATCATGTTTTTTAGTTACGTGATGACGTTATCAAATTAGTCAACTGAAACAATTATGAATACGATCAACAATAAAATATGTCAAGTCTTACGCGACAATTCTTTTCAACTTCAACACAATCGGCTTAGGGACGGAATTTTAATTCTATAAGCCGGCCCGGTTCATAAATTTATGAACACCCATCACGGCGTTCGGTTGCGATAGTAGCAGTCTTGATTCTCATCCGTTCAACAAAGGACAACCGTTAGTTTCACGCTTCCGAAAGTCGCCGAAGTTTTAAAGGAAAACAAAGTCTAATAAATAATTACGCGACAGGACAGGCTGAATATTTCGGGTACAAAACGTTAAACAAACGGGCACGTAGGGCAAAATAATTAAATTGTTTTAAATAAACTCCTCGCTATAATTTCGGCGGGATAAAATATAATGAAAACACCACTACACAAAGCTACTACTACCGTTGTACATACAATTCTCATATTCATCACATAGCCAAATTGAAAAAGTACTTATTTACTAACAAATCTTATAGCTAGTAGTGTCTAGTGAATGGCTGTTCAAACCTTCGTACTACCAACCATACTAAAGAGACATGACGGGCTTCCTCTTGAGTCGGAAACGTTGGAATTCAATTATTTTTTCAAATATGTTGATTCTAATGATTCTTAATTTTTTATTGTAATTATAAAATGCAAAGAAACCTTTTGAATTAACGAATACAAATGCACTCGAGTTAACAGATTCTATTACTTTCTGTACAATATATGCTACTGTACGTTAATGATATGTAATGACCATCACATACGAAGTATTGAAATATTTTCTGATTACATTCAAAGCAGCCGAACAGATATTTCAGTATTTTTTCAAAATATTTCTTAAAATTTGTTTGAATCCTATCGAATTATAAAACAGTCAACGTTCATTCACTACAGAGCTACGGTCGCGACAGCACACAACGAAATCCTGCAAACTTATAATTCAATAAAATAAAAAAATTAAATCTTATGGTACGAGCATGGGGTATCCACGTGATCGGCGGTCTGGAAGGGCTGTACTCACAGCGGTCTGAATCCACCCGTATCCATTGTACGCACGCGGCAAACACTGGAACAACAACACCACAGACTACTGCCACCAGCACACCACACTAACATTAAACTATACATAATATAACAATTATTACAGATATTATTAAAACTATTTTTATTAATGAGTTGTCGCTCAGTAGCGTGCACACTACTTACTGAAGGTGATGGGTTCCCGCAAAAGTTATAAACACACAACAACAACAACCTCAAAATAAAGTTCCCAAAAATAATTGTGAGCGCGGTTTAAAAGCGGGTCCGAGAGAGAGTTTGAAAATAAATCCCGACAAGTAGTGGAGTCCTCGCCGTCGTCTATTCCTGGTCGGCCACGCCGGGAAACGGGTCCATCTTGCTACGGGAACTGCCGACCGCGCACGATCGCTTCCGACACGTCCAAACCAATCACAGAATCGTACTCTCGGGTAAAACACAAAAGCAACAGACAGATGGAAAACTTTTCCGATCCACGCTGTACTCGTGACGAAACCGCGTTATCGCTTCCGATTCTCACCGATTTATTCGTTTTTTTAAATGACAAACTCTTTACTAAACTTGTTCTATTTCAATATATCCATCTAAACTTCATAGAAATGCTCAATACATTGTCTGTAAAATGCTTCGTCCAAAACATGTTGCTCGGCTAGAAACATTCTTCAGGTAAAACTCCGGAAAGACGCGTTGCTAACACACAATAAGCAATATGGCGTTGATTACCCGGGAGAAGCATATTTTTCGGAATAATCCATATACATAACTCAAAATTAAAAAAATTTCATTAAATAAAGTGTAAAGATATATCTAAAAAACATAAGAAGTTATGAAAAGATGTATTTTGTTGTAAATTTGAAAAAGTACAGTAGATAACATTGTGGTTACAAAAAAAAACAATTTAATTAAGTATCAATGTGAGGTTGCTTTATTAGATGACCCAATTTTTCTTGTACAGCTAAATCGCATAAAGAACGCCCTTTAAATCCCTTAAGACAATTAGTCTACATCCATATGATTCCCACAATGCTTTAATGCCACGTAGCGGTTGCCAACATTTTCACGTCCAGGACCACGTCATTACATAAATACATGTTATGTGAGCTACGAAAGACGTAGTCGCTGTTGTGATTGATGGAGGTTAAGTCATAACTCTAATATTGTCTATTCTGAACTTTATTTTCACTCGAATGAAAGACAAAATCCTTTTCACATAAACATGATATAGGTAACGGCGTGCGGAGCTTTACGCTCGTCGGAAACTTCACACAATTTACCTCTTAATGATATCCAAAAATTAGTTTGAATTTAAAACCAGAATCAGTGGCGACTTCACATAAGCGTTCTTTTATTTCAGTAACGTGTAGTTGTATTTTCAAAATACAAGAACGATCTTGAATCCAATGGAACTCGACGAACCTTTCTATAAATTGGTTATCAATCTCACTACTGTATTGAGATATCAGACAGTAAAGTAGAATCTATACATTAATAGAATCACCTGGGATCCGCCGTGTGACTTCGTTATTGCGTTAATATGACGCCTTTCGAAACATATGTTCCATCTTCAGATACAGTACAGCGCTCAGTCGAGGTCGTTAATAGTTAAAATCACATCACAAACATTTTCTACTCACTCACGTTCCTATGGGTGCGCACCCTTTGAAGGCCGATCGGATACTCTATGTATATCAAAGGAGAATCGCCGGAAAAGATATTTATTTTTTAGGTAGTTATATTACGTATAGTATTAAAATTGTTCACGTCCATTGCACTATCGATACGAGGACATCGTGAATCATTAAATACCTCCTCGAGACCCCTGAAGACACCAGTTGGTCACGACCCAAGGTTACGATATTGTTGCTTTAAAGTCTGGGGAAACTTTTTTTTTTAACCTATCCAAGGAATGTGCCGGATAGTTAACGTTCCGATTAAGCTTTGTCATCTGACTGTAAAAGGAGCGCCGGAATATATATACTCATTACTCAACATTGCTTTAAATACCACTCAAAATTGAATAGGATTTAAAATGACACTCCTTAGCTGTAAAACAAAGCAATGCTTAAGAGAGATGGTAGTTTTGTAATGTCAAGATTTACCTACCAACTAGGCCTATAGAGTACAATATTGGAAAACATTTCCTAGAAAAAGGGGCAGGCGATCGTGTTTGTATTAGCATACGAATACGTCGTCAGCTCCACAGGTCGCGTTCGGCGCCACCAAGATTTGTCCGGTTAGGCTGTCTGAAACCACAGCCTTTCTCTCCTACTAACCCCTCTGCAATATCGTTACTCACCTCTCTCTTTCTCTCCGTTAACCTTTACAACTACACGCACAAACAACAAAAGAAAATATTCCTGATTCACCCCAGATCATTGTTTTACTTCGTGTATTAAAATACGTACTTAACTCACAAAGTTCGTGGGTTTCAAAGTTAAAAACAACTTTATATTTGTTCGCAGCGCGTTGAATAACACCAGACGATTCGTCCAACTTACGATGAAGGCATCTCTGATGTCAGTCTACCCAGTGAGGTGCCTCATCATTGAAGAATGGGCGAAACCTTGGCTGTTAAAACAAAATAAAACCCCAAAACAATGGTAGTTTATACCGTGAATACTGAAACTACTGATACTACAACATTGACATTCCCCACCTTCAACAGAAACATAAGAAAAGCACAAGACAATATATTATTGCTTTATAAGCAGCGAATGGGATTTAGTGCGTAAAGAACACATGTTAGAATTGCAGAGAATTCAGGAATTTTATAACAAGAGGTTTTGCTAAGCAAACTTTTCGCAGGTCCAAGTATTTTATAACCACATCCATTATGAAATACTCAGGACAAGCAGCTGAAAGCTACAGCCTCTCGACCGCTCACTCTTATTTTCTGTTTCTCCCTACCTTCTTCCCAGCCTCCCCGTCTCTCTCTGGTCATCAATCTATTGACTGGTTTGATCGACGCTGTGGATAGCTATATATCCCTGACTGTGGCCATCAATCTCTACAAGTCTGTACAGGTACTTCGCCGTACGTCTATAACGTGGTGTTTGTAAAAGCTTTTAAACTGTGTAAAGATTAAAGTAGTTTAGTCTACTAACACTTTATGTATTGATCTTATATACGACTACCATATTCACAAAGCGAACATAAACAACAGATAATTATTCTACACAGATAAAGAAAACTGTTTACATAACGCTCGAAAAACCTGTAGCACGATTCTTCCTTCTATCTATGTAATACGCTACTAGCCATTTAATATAAATTATACGAAAAACATTCGACACATCTTTGCTGTCCGACAACGAACAAGATCTTTCTTCTTCTTCTTCTTCTTATGCACTACATGACTTGGGCTATAGCCCGTTCCGACTTCACAGAGTCCCTGACCGTTTTCTCCAGTGTCTTCCACGATATCTGCTCCCCACTGGCCTATATTCAAACGCATGTTTACGAATACCATGCGTTCCACATGGGACTTCCAATTCTGCCTGTATTCCTTTACTCTCTCCAGAACCTACTGTAACTTCAGGTCTTTCCTTATGTCGTCATTTTGTAGATCTCAAAACTACATCCCTGCACTGCTCTTAAAAATTTTATTTCCGAGGGCTGAAATATATTTTGAAATATATTTTATATTTTGAAATATCTTTTTGCAGGAGAGTCCATGTTTCACATCCACACATTAAAGTCGGCACAGCCACGACCTTATAGAACTTTAACTGTGTCTTCCTCTGCGTTTTATTCTTCAATAGTCGTCTTACTGTTCCACAGGTATAAACAATTTTCCTATTGCCGATTTCTATTGTTTTTTTTACTATTAACGATTTATCTCTTCTTCAACACCAGTCTGGACGGGATTCCTCATATATTGTTCAGGAAGTACGTCTGTGAGAAGGCGGCTTGTCAAGATACAAACAAGAACAGCAACAACGTCTGCTGGTACAGATTTGAAAAAAACGAAGGTACGAAGCAGAGAAATGTGGGGTGTTCCAAATTCGATTGTAGACGGCACCTCATAATATACAGACATACTGAATAGACAAACTAACTTTTTCAATTCGTCTTGTGACTTCTTACGCGTATACAGTGCAAATGCTAGTGGATTTTTTTTACCGATGACGACCACCTACGAAGGATATTTTATGATCCGATGATGAAGAATATGCCTTGAAACACGTCATCAATATAAAAAAGAAGTCATAAGGCGGATTGAAAAAGGTTAGTTTGGTTCGGCAAACTAAAACTTTTACTAACGCAAAGTTTTAAATTGGCACACACAATCGACAAAAGATAAGAGATATTGGGTTCTCAACATAGTGTTTCTCAGAATCATGATGTCAACCATCAAAGGACAAACGTAATGTACTAATGAATCTTGTATATTCACATGTAGGCTTATTTTACGAAAATTAATTTTCTATTTTTAGTTAGACAATCTACGGATTTTAAGGAAATTAATGTGACCTCTCTTACTTCGTATCAAATAAACAATTATAACGGCAAAGTCTTCCACGCTTCGGTGGTCTACATCAGTTTTGTTCTGAGCACCGAAAACGATTATTGTCTTCACGAAAGTTGACTTCGTGTTTCATGGAGAGAAATAAACAATTGATTGCACATATCGGCAAAGACGAGATGAACTTTGTGACTCCCTAAAGTTGCAGGGCCCCCTGGCTAGCACCCACACACAAATCTGTTACTGCCCACACGACGCACATGCACAAACACGGACGCACGCAAACACATTACACACAGCGGATTTCAACATTCTGCACGATTGATTGTAATTAAGAATGAACTTTATTCTTGGCTCCACGAACGGACATAATACCCTATCGTACAGCGTAACACTGTACGTTATCAACTATCGGACATGCAATTTAAGATTGACTGTTTTAGGCATATTTTTTGCAATTTTGTTTTATTCGTTACAGACATTAGTTTGCTTACAAACAATTAACTTTTCCCTACAGAGCGAAAAAAATAAAACTCCCTTTTAGTTTTGGGACTTTACCAACATCACGGCCGTTTAGCCTCTAAACTCCTTTCCAACATCCAAATTATCTGTGGCTGAGAAGATTTCAGCCTTTCTGGTAGACCTCTACTGGATGACTGCATTTTGTTCTGCAAAACATCAGTTTTCTCGGCTCATAGGAGGCAAGTTCGATGAGCTTTTGAAATAGTTTAGGCCACTATTAGTTTCCTCTTCGCAGAAGACTGAAGTTCAATCAAGATTTACTAAAAGAAAGCAGTGGGTTGAAAATTCGTCAAATTCAAACTACGAAGATATTTAGCTACAGTGAATGTAGAACAAGGAAGACAATATTTTTGTCTACCACAAAAGCATTTTAAATTGTAACCGGATGTAAGGGATTTGCCTTTTGCGTTCAGCTATCAATATAAAAACTGAGAGTTTACAAAGATCTTGGAATTAAGCCTTCCGAGTGATAGTAAAGTTTCCGTGGTATTTACGCAACAAAGTTCTACACAGAAGCTTAAGATCGCCATCAATTAAAGAAAAAAATGTCAAATTTAGTGTCCAGTATGGTGACCCCACGAACGTGTACACACACTATTGAAGCATGGAAACATTTAAGTCTTAACAGGTTCTTTAAACCTCATTCCTGTGTCTCAAGAGCTCATAAAGATTCTTAAAGAGCTCCGTCTTTTCCTTACTATTTCTACGTACGAAATCACTCTTCGTCACTACTTCTTCATTTGCAACTTTGCTAGTCCACGATATTCGCAGAACTCGTCGCCAACACCACATTTTGAAAGCTTCTAATTTTTGCGACTCGCGCCTTCCGCAGAGTCCAAGTTCTGAGCCACAGCCAATGATACTACGTATAAAAATTGTCTTAAATTGCTTCCTTGGACACAGACTTGGATGCAAGTAAATAATTACTCCTGTTAACACCTCTTTTGTCTGAAGAATTCTCGAAGTAACTTCTCCCCCCCTCCCTTCCCGACATCGTCTATCAGATGAAATGAGTTTGCCTAAAAATGTGAATTCCCTGACTCAAATTAACTTTGCACTATCCTTTCTGACTAAACTTGTATGCGGATTCCATACCGAGTACACTTTTTAAATTTATTTACTCTCGTCGTATACTTATCTTGAAGTAATTCACTCATCTACTTCAATGATGCCTCCACGTATTCTGCGGTCTCTGCCAACATCACATCTAATCTAATGTTTACAAAACCTTTTACATAATTAACAAATCCAATTAGGCTATTTTACATATTTTCCCATTTATATAATACAATACTACGTACAAATAGGCTATATTTCCCATTAACATACAATAATTTTATTAATCTCATTATTCACTCGGCTATTAATCGACGGACTATACGATTCAAGTTATGAATTACATATAAGTTGTACTTATAAGTACAACTCATAACAAAATAATAGTGTAATAAAAGAGGTCAATAAAAAATTGTTGTCTTCGCTTAGATGTTGTTTGGAAGAAATTATAATTAATGCATACTTAAATTTCACACTTAAACTGATTTCGAACAGAATTATCACTGTTGCACACCACTATAGAAAAATTATTCCGATTAGCGCTTCAAGCTTCTCAGCTCATCGTCAGATCGGGAATAAAGATTAAGAAATTAAATATAGAAGAAAAGAATACTAATTACTGAACTATATGTAACAAGCAAACTTCGTAAGATATAGATAACAGACAACAAGAAATTTATTCAATTTTATATGTAAAAGCCTAAAGGGCAGGAAACCTCTTTTTATGTTTTTTGTTAGTTATCAAATCGAATCGAATTCTCTGTCTACCATTACGAGTTCAGAGCTCTCCGGCCATCCATTCTGATTTTGAGTTTAAGTCGGTAAAGATGACTTTAAAATTGAAGTTATGTCAGACCGTGCCGTCGGGCCTACGATTATTTTTATACCATATTAAAAAACAAAAACTCATATCAGTTCAGTGAACATAATTGTTGCTACACAGATTAAGAAAACTGTTACATAACGCTCGAAGAACCTGTAGCACGATTCTTTCTTCTATCTATGTATGTAGTCAGCTACCAGCTGTTTAATCCAAATTATACGAATATTCTCTACCTCTTCGCTGACCGACAACGAGCAAGATCTTTTTCCTTCCTCTTCTTCTTCTTCTGCACTACATGGCTTGTGCTATAGCCCGTTCCGACTTCACAGAGTCTTTGACCATTTTCTCCAGGGTCTTCACGATCTCTCGTCCCCACTGCCCTGCATTAAAACGCTTGTTTAGGAATAAGCGTGGCTACCATGCGTTCCACACGGGACTTCCAATTCTGCCTGTATTCTTTTATTCTCTCCAGAACCGACTGTAACTTCAGGTCTTTTCTTATGTCGTCATTTCGTAGATGATACCTAAAAACTACATCCCTTCACAGCTCTTAAAATTTTTCATTTCCGAGGCCTGTATTTTTGAAATATCTTTTTGCAAGAGACATTTCATGTTTCAAATCCATACATTAAAGTCGGCACAGCCACGACCTTATAGAACTTTAGTTGTGTCTCTCTCTGCGTTTTATTCTTCAATAGTCGTCTTATTGTTCCACAGGTATAAGCAATTTTTCTATTACCGACTCCTATGGTTCTTTTTCCTATTAACGATTTATCTCTACTCCAACAGCAGTCTGGACGGGATTCTTCATATATTGTTAAGGAAATACATCTGTGAAAAGGCGGCTCGTCAAGATAAGAACAAGAACAGCAACAACGTCTGCTGGTACAGATTTGTAGAAAACGAAGGTACGAAACTTCGTAAAGAAAATAACGAACATACGTGACAGAGAAATGTGGGGTGTTCCAAATCCGGCTGTAGACGGCACCACACGAGAAAAGAAAGAATTCTGCGTATGATCAATGCGCTAATCGCACACTTCTAACGCAAAGTTTTAAACTGCCATACACAAACGAGAATAGATTAGCCATACTCTATAGGAAGCATTAAAAAAGAGGGTAGAAGTAAGGGAATGTTGGGAGATAAGCCATTACCGAGAAGAGCGAACAATCAACATAAAAAGTTATAGAAAGATATTTATTGGCAGTAAGTTTAAACAGCCTACGTGTCCCTGAGTTTCAGTCAGACGATGACCCGTTACGCTACCATTTTTCAGAAGAAAGTCGACGACAGGTAACAACATCTCTTCGTTAACCCGATTTCGACGATATTTTTCCGGGAATCAAACCAACCAGCCGTCCGTCGGCCACATGTCACAAACGTTTTACGGCTCAACTGTACGACAGCAGAAAGCACCTTAGAGCGAAAAAAAAATTGGCAACGCTTCTTACAAATGAGACGCAGGCGAGCGAACGCTGAATATGCGTCTCTAGGACGACGACGGCGGCGCTGTTTTTCCAACAGTAATCTCTACAAATTATGCGTAAATAATCGCCGCCCGCCGTCGCGCACTCCCTTAAGTTTTACGTAGTACGAACGATCAGTTTGGAATCCGTACAAACGACACCACTCATTACACGTCATACACATATAGGTCGCCTACATATCATGCCCTCACCCAGTAATGTTCCGTCTCTCCGCAGTACAATACAATAAATATCGCCAAGCTATTGCAATCGTTTGTTGTTCGCAAATGCATACATAAATAAAGTGTACACACATACATATGGCATCGCGCAAGCTAAATAAATTTGTATAAAATCTTGAAAAATGTTATATCGAAAACTAAAAGCATGTAAAACAAAATATTGACTATTATTTAATACTGAAAAAACTTAATAAGTTGTTGAATACATAAACAATCAATTTATGCCTTTAAAAATTCTGAATTAAATAATTATAACAATTTTTGTTTTCGTTTGCAAGTAAAAAACTGTAATGTTCGACAAATGTTTCTCAGAATCATGATGTCAACCATCAAAGGACAAACGTAATGTACTAATGAATCTTGTATATTCACATGTAGGCTTATTTTACGAAAATTAATTTTCTATTTTTAGTTAGACAATCTACGGATTTTAAGGAAATTAATGTGACCTCTCTTACTTCGTATCAAATAAACAATTATAACGGCAAAGTCTTCCACGCTTCAGTGGTCTACATCAGTTTTGTTCTGAGCACCGAAAACGATTATTGTCTTCACGAAAGTTGACTTCGTGTTTCATGGAGAGAAATAAACAATTGATTGCAAATATCGGCAAAGACGAGATGAACTTTGTGACTCCCTAAAGTTGCAGGGCCCCCTCGCTAGCAACCACTCACAAATCTGTTACTGCCCACACGACGCACATGCACAAACACATTACACACAGCGGATTTCAACACTCTGCACGATTGATTGTAATTAAGAATGAACTTTATTCTTGGCTCCACGAACGGACATAATACCCTATCGTACAGCGTAACACTCTGTACGTTATCAACTATCGGACATGCAATTTAAGATTGACTGTTCTAGGGATATTTTTTGCAATTTTGGTTTATTCGTTACAAACATAGTTTGCTTACAAACAATTAACTTTTCATTACAGAGCGAAAAAATAAAACTCCCTTTTAGTTTCGGGACTTTACCAACACCACTGCCGTTTACCCTCTAAACTCCTTTCCAACATCCAAATTAACTGTGGCTGAAAAGATTTGAGCCTTTCTGGCAGACCTCTACTGGATGACTGCATTTTGTTCTGCAAACCATCAGTTTCTCGGCTCATAGGAGGCAAGTTCGATGAGTTTTTGAAATAGTTTAGGCCACTATTAGTTTCCTCTTAGCAGAAGACTGAAGTTCAATCAAGATTTACTAAAAGAAAGCAGTGGGTTGAAAATTGTCAAATTTAGTGTCCAGTATGGTGACCCCACGAACGTGTACACACACTATTGAAGCATGGAAACATTTAAGTCTTAACAGGTTCTTTAAACCTCATTCCTGTGTCTCACAGCACTTTGTGTAAAACTCCTCTCTAGGTCAGAATTCATATTATTTTCCCATATTTTTATTAACGTTTCAATACGTCACAGCCTCATAGTTAGTGTATCCGACTTGCCTCAGCTTTAGGTATTCTGAAAACGATCCAACAGATTTACGGGTCGAAACGTCAATGATACTACGGGAAAATACGACGGATTCTGTAGGAGTTTTACCTAATGCTTAACACACTAACATTTCCTCGTCATCCTTTTCTTCTCAACCCTAAGTTTGTAGTCAGAAAGGTGATCCTCTATTGACTTCATATGTGCATGCCAGATCTTTAATCCGATGATAGGGGCGTCCGCCTTTAATGGTATGAATGAACTGAGCTCGAGCCTTCCTATTGATGCAGTTCCTTCCTTTTCTTCATCTTCCTTTTCGTCATCCTTTTCTTCTCAACTCTAAGGTTGTAGGCAGAAAGGTGATATTGACTTCTTATGTGCACGCCAGATCTTTAATCCGATAATAGGGGCGTCCGCCTTTAATGGTATGAATGGACTGAGCTCGAGCCTTCCTCTTGATGCAGTTCCTTCCTGCACCTTACCCTCAACGACCATGCTGCATCGCACTTTTAAAGCGCTCCGTCTTTTCCTTACTGTTTCTACGTACGAAATCACTCTTCGTCACTACTTTTTCATTTGCAACTTTGCTAGTCCACGATATTCGCAGAACTCGTCGCCAACACCACATTTTGAAAGCTTCTAATTTTTGCGAATCGCGCCTTCCGCAGAGTCCACGTATTCTGCGGTCTCTGCCAACACCAAATCTAATCTAATGTTTACAAAACCCTTTACATAATTAACAAATCTAGTTAGGCTATTTTACATATTTTCCCATTTATATAATACAATAGCCTACTACGTACAAATATATTTCCCATTAACAAACAATAATTTTATTAATCTCATTACTCACTCGGCTATTAATCGACGGCCTATACGATTCAAATTATGAATTACATATAAGTTGTACTTATAAGTATAACTCATAACAAAATAATTGTGTAATAAAAGAGGTCAATAAAAAATTGTTGTCTTTCGCTTAGATTTTAACAATCACCATCTCTTTAGGACCGGAACAAACCATTTTTTGTTTAATCCTTGCTGAAGTTGATGGTAATGATCATCATCACTATCACTACCATCTTTCCCATACAGTTTAGTATACGCCTGTTCGCTCTTCACACTTCAAGAATCTGACCATCTACGTTCCGTGAAGCTTAATTCAGTTACCCATGCATTCTAAGCATTTTTTATGTTTTGATTTATTTTTCAACAATGTTGTATATGAGTCTGTCGCGAATTGTTGTATCTAGTACCTAAGTCTTTAACGTTCTATGGACGACTTTGGGCCTATTTAAGAATCGTAATTATAAAATTTTAAACTTAATAACCGTGATAATTTATGCGTTCTTTCAATGAGCCCGACAGCGTTTTATAATTATTATGTTTATGATAAATGTTACGTACATTGTAATTTGTAATTAAGAAAAACCTTTTATTTTATTCAGTCTTGCATTCCGTGCGCCCGCAGTGTGAATAATCCTTATCGCGCTCAGTAATATAAGACTACATGCAGTCAGTAAACGGTTTTCTCAAACGATATTGCTTGCCCTGTTACCGCACAGAAGTATTAGAAGAAAAACAAGAGACGACCAGAATTCAACCGGAAACGTAGTGCCAAACATCATTCTTGTGCAGTGACTCACACTAACACCGTGCCACACATACAATAACACGTCACGTCACTACTACTATTGCACGCGAACGTTCGGGATTGATCCAACGGGCTAACCCATGCCGTACCGTTCTCGACGCAATCGAATCTCTCGGAACGAACGGCGGGATAAACTGGCATTACATCCCCATCCATCACGGTGACAGTTTTGGTTTAATTTTTTTTTTTTCAGAACCGATCGACCGCGAATGGAACGTCTCAAACACGTCACAGACCTACGTTTTCTGCTCACATTTCAGAAAAGACAAAATTTTAAGCGCCAAAAATTACTGTTTTTATCACACTAGTTACGAGCGTTGCAATCGTAATGGTTGCATGGCCTGCTGTGAGCCGTTACATCGATTTCGAAGAATTACCTCGGCTCTGTAATAAGTACGGAAACAAACAATTTTTTGACCTCTTATTTTATTTTTTTCTTCGATTTTTATTCGTTGATGAAACGAGTTTTCCCTCCCATACTCTACCACAATTTTCTCTTTTGGGCAAGCTCTTCATTAATCCTACTCTCATTGGTGAATGCATTTTCATGTGAGAATGTACGATTCACGTTTCAAGCTGGAAGAATTGACTATTTTCACGTACAAGACCGTGGAAAGGTACGACATTGAACCGCGATCAGACCGTTAAACAAAAAGGAAAGATTTAATTCAGAAATTTAAACCGACAACTGAACAATTCTTCTTACTGAATCCTTGTGCGTAGACATTCTACATACTTTATACGAAAAACCAAAGGTTATACGTGTTTCTTAATGGCGTTATTTCGTAACTCTACGGATTAGGCGACACCTCTGATGATCCTAATAATCAGATGTAAAACAATAAGGTGAATATATGAAATTGTTGTTTAATTTCTTTTGCAGATTTTTTTGTGTTTCCATTAGCACCTTTTTTTAATTATACGAAGAAATGAAATGTAATTAATGGGATGAAGCGCGTGCAAAACGGTGGTACGAGCTCTGCATAGTTTAGATCCAAGTAAACGAAGTGATCGAACGAAAATGTCAAAGAAATACACGAATTTCAATTTAAATGACTTTTGAAGTGTATTAAATAGATACAGAAGCAGGTTATCAATAATAATATGCACGTGTATAAATAAATACATACGCATATGAGTCAAACCGGTCAACTGCGATGTACCGTTGCTTATTCGTCCACCTATAAAAAGCGTATCATACAGTTTTTATTTGCCCATTTTTGGCACTTTTCTACTAATAATTTTTAACTTATTAATTTTAGAGTTTTACTAGTATCAAAATTAATTAACGACAATCGATTCTTTCAATAAGTTTGCTAAAGAACGCGTTTAACTTGATCGAAGCGTACTACGTATAATAGCAACAAGTAAAAAGGCTTAAGGCTAGTAAACGAGATAACATCCCAATTCGTGTATATACTGAGCGTAAAGCTGCTCAAGTACACTTCGATAATGAACACACTGTATTTGACAGGAAAAACGATAATTCCCTTTTGTTTACTGTGACGATGAAATTACTATATTTTTTGTCTGCTATACGTACAGGCATGTAAAATAGAGCTATGCGTAAATACCAATCTGACATGAGGTGTGGTAATTTATGATTAAAAGGCGAACACACAATTACGCCCGTTTTGTCAGTTGGAACATAATCAATATTTTCGTTGAAAATGCATACACTTTAATGGTAAATTGAAAAAGAAATAACGATTTATTAGTTTTGAAACAAAGTAACAAAGAAAAACAATTAATATATTGAATTCGGTAGTAATACGATGATCGAACATATTGTTCTGTTTTGAAACAAAAGAAAAGTCGTCGGAGAAGGTGAGTCGTGCCGTTCGGTTGTCGGCTATAACTTCTCTCTCACTCACTCTCTCTCTCTCTCTTTGTTTTTCAGTTCATGTTTTCTTTAAACGAAGAACGGCTAACAACAAATGGCTTTCGTCCAAAGAATTGAAGACATTTCAAGGCTGACCCCTGTATAAGAGCGCGCGACGGACGCCGCCGCCATGCTTGGCATCGACGCTTGTTTGCGCCGCGATGCCTGTTCGTGCCAACTGGCCTGAGTCACGAGCCGTGATGACGCAAAACGCGCACAGCCTGATACAGAACGCTAACCCGCTAACCGCCACAATACACGACTACCATACCATAATCACTTTTTTCACGGAAAACTGTTTATCTAGGCCACAGCTTTATAGTATAATTAATATTATGTTGACAAAAAAAGTTAACTAAAATATAATTAAAATATATTTTTTACATTTACAATATTTAGTCTGTTAAAAAATAACGAAGTAATTAAATTTTGTTGCAAAATATATTAGCCTTCTTTTTGCGGCCCGGAATTTAATTTCGTTTTTCCTATTTCTGCCGATCCATTGCTAAGGCCGCCGGCTCACCGTCAGACGCATTTTCAGGGAGACGTTTCGGAAATGTCTGAGATAATCTTCTTCACTGGCTGCCTTGATCTTCTTTTAAAATGGTTGGCGAATACGTAAACATTATTTTCTTCTTACATCCCATCAATGATAATCAATTACTACCCTCACCGTCTCTGAATTCACTTCACTTCTTCTACCTGCGGACCTATAATTGTTAATCTGCTTGAGGATTAACAGTTCGTTAATCTTCTATCATCTGGCATCTTACTCAGACGGTCTTTTCACCTATACCTAGATTTTATCGCGAACATAAAATATCCCAAGTCTTAAAAAATCGACAGTTCGCAGGAACTTCATTTCCGTTGCTTGGATACGAATTGTGTCTCTCTGCGTCAGAATCTTATTCACTGCAACGTCAGACCGCTATAACCTTGCTACACCTGAAATGAAACTGCTATCTATAACCTTGTAAAAATTTAACTGAGCCCGTTTTCTTTAAAAATCACGTCACACCCAAGACGATTAAAAGGCGCTGAAGAACGTCTCTAATTCACAAAGAAAGAAGTTTCAGCGTAATATACACGAACAAAAGAAAAACGATGGCCGAATTAATTGAGTTTCGTCACGAAATTAATTAAGAACTTGTTTAGGACGGAAACTGATGGCAAAGAGACAGGTATAAAGAATATAGTGAAATGGACACTAAAAAAAAACCACGACCTGTGGCCGTAATATCTGGTGCGACACACGTTGCACTGATAACCAGTACCCGTGAAATTACAGTTACCCTTCATATACTGAATTGAACAATAAAAACATCTGTACCTATGCGTAACCTGCTCCACCTGCTTGGGCTGAAAGAGTCCGCATTGGAAAATGAAAAGCGGATAACCCTGGTGGACAGTAGGTGAAAACCGTAAAAAAGGACACTTCAGACATTCATCACCTCTTTGTCCTGCGCCAAATATCCTGGCCATAGGAAAAATTAAAGGAAGAAAGATTACCACTTCCTAATTTCGTTTTCCAAACATTAATTGTCAAATTAAAAGACACTGACGTACGGAACACGCCACCGGGCGTGGGCTTCTTTAGAAACTCAACACATTATGACGGTCGCAACTATTGTACAACTCATTAACTGAAAGTGTTTAGTCCGTCCAAAGCGTCATTATAAAGAGAAAACCCTCGAAGGGAAAAACGTTTCAAATACTCCATGACGTGGCTGTAAATACGCTATACGTTATAAATTATTTTACTACGTATACGGGGAGAACATTAAATTGCTAATAGTTTCCGAGAATCATTGAATGGAATCGCTGTGTTATGTTTTCCTCCTGTCAGTAAGAATCAGTCACTGTCTTACAGTTAGGGGGTGAGGAGAAGGAGGGGGACGAAGAGAAAGAGAGAACCAAGCAAAGGGTGACAAAGAGGGAGGAAACAGACTCGTTAATCTATTATGAACTCAAATGGCATACACCACATACAAATCTATTGTAAATTTTACCAAGTTTCACATTAGAAATTATTGTTTCCGATATCTTTAATAAATGCACACTTTTTTAATGAAAACAGATTGAAATTTGTTGATACATCTGTTACCAATATATCCCATGAGGACTAAATATTTAAATTCCAGGTACCAGAATAGTTAAGGAATCAAAAACGCCGTTACAATGAATCAAAAATTCAAAATATAAACCTGAAGGGAATATAAACCTTACTAAAAGGTAACCTATTTCTTCATGTTTTTTTAAAGAGTAATCTTTACATAATTACGCATATAATTTTACATACAGAACTGAGGCTAGAATAGGTCGACCGGAAAATAATTATAATAAAAAACAGAAATAAATTGTAAAAATTGTGTTTGGTTCCATAATTTTACAAAATAAAATAATGAAAATTCTAACAAAGACCAACTTATAATAAACGCGCGCGCACACACATTTATTTATTTAAAATATTGCTACATGAATGTTTATATTAATATACAGCAAAAATTGGGTATCTGTGCCCAAACGATGATGTGTGAGGAAACGAGTGCGTGAAATAAATATTTTATCATCATCATCATTTCCGACAAGGACTAGGTCATGCGACCTGCGGGATTTCCTCGGCTCATCTTTTCCTATACCTCCTATACATCCCCTCGGATGATTATAAATGTCTCATCTGGAGTATTCCATACTGGACTGAGATTCCATATTATTTTCTATACAGTCGTGTAAAAGGGGAATAACTAATGTGTTTAATATTCTGTTCCGGGTACACTAACTCAAAAACGAAAAAGTTTTAACGTTTTCAGAAATAATCAAATATAAAACCGCGTATACTTGCACGCGTGTGCTTACACACAGAAGAGCTCTCTCTCTCTCCCTCACTCTCTCTCTATTTCTCCCTCCATCTCTCCAATGTCTATGTGTGTGCACGTACAAAACCTGTAAACCTGTACCTCAAAATGAAGCGGGGTATTTTTATTAGTACCTCGATTTTGTACTCTGTTCGGTTTTGTAGCGAAAGAAAATCGCTAGGAAACTGCAGCAATACGAAAACCTAAAAAATTGATCAGATTCGTGGAAACGCACATATGCGTAACATGAAAATTACAAGAATTATATTTATTATATTTATGTTTATTCAATTCGACCATATTTAGTAAACACAAACTGTTTCTGTTAAAGCGGTGAGCGGGTAACAAACCAACTTATGCATAAATGCGACACATCGACTGAGCTGATTTTCCGTTTCCATCGCGAATCATATCCATCATCGCGAAGATGTATATCCATTCACGACGACAAAAGAAACAGGCGGCCCAGTCAGTCAAACCTTCGCGCGGTTTTTCGCTCGGAATGTTGAAAGCGTTCCAATATGAAGTGTTTTGGCAGTGCTCCCGCGTTAAACAGATAATACCATACGACTATCATAAAACGTATATATAATAAAACTGGTTTATTTACAAAGTTTACTTTAGATTTTTTTCTGACCGGCCGACTTCCATCACAATCAACACGTGTTCGACGGCCGCCATCCGCTGCAACGTACACACACTGCAGAAGTCGCTGCCACCACCTGGTCCGTGACGTGTTCTTCATCACTACCGACTTGATAATTGCTTTATGTTTCTGCCAACTGAATACTCTGTCCGCGGTCAACAATCACCGATCTATTGAACAATCTAACAAATACAGATGCATTCGTAAACGTCGTAGATTTCATTATTAAGTACTCACTGTTCGCGAGTTCAACAAACGTTGTAATTTCAACAGCAAAACTTGACTGTCGTTCTCGAATCCTCAGCTGGCACTTGAGAGAAAATGAAAGAAACATTTACTCATCATCTTTGTTGCATTTATTTAAAGCGTTGTAGTATTGAACAATTTTATTGTTATTTTCTGCTTTTGTAAACGGATTATTACTGAAAAATGAGATACACGAAATGTAAAATAACAAAAAAATCAAAACGCTTAACGTCTTCAAAATTCCGTTCGAAATGCAACCACATTCGTCAAATCCTACTTTTCATACGTGGTCCAGAAAAATTTTTTTGAAACAGAATACAGTAAAATTTGGACACACACGTTATAAACACAGTGCGTATTGTAATATTTATTTATTCGTTGACAACAAATTATAAATTTCAGTTGCCACGTTTCTTTTGTTAATCCGTTCTACGTTTTGAATGCTACCGCGGGCTTTATGATCTCCATCACTAGTAAACTAATTACTCTTACTAAGAATTATTTGATATGCTACCAACAAACTACCACTAAACCCAACCCTTCAAAACCTTGAAATAGGCACAAAAAGTATAGAGGCAGTAAAAGAGTTCATACTGACTCCCAGGTAAACAGCACTAACGACACCAACACTGAACTAAGAAGAAAAATATATCTCGCAAATAAAACATATTATGGATTAAAAAAAACATCTCAAGAAGCACGAATGCAAAATTTACAAAACACTTATCAGGCCAATGCTGACATATGCTTCAGAAACCTGGACGATGACAAAAAATAGCAAGAGACTTCTCGGTTGCTTCGAAAGACAAATATTGTTCTTGTTTCTAAGAACAATATTTAGAGGAGTACAGAAAAATAGAATGTAGCGCAGGCGTTATAATTATGAACTACACCATATTTACAAAGAGCCAGGCATTGTCAGGATAATTAAAATATACAGGCTAAGGTGAGATGGACTCATAGAGTGAATGGAGGAAGGACACCCTAAGAAACATACCTTCTATCAGAAACCAATGTTTAGTAGAGCAAGGGGAAGACTCTGAAGTAGATTCAAAGATCAGATAGAGGAGGACCTCAGGAAGCTGAACATACGAAACTGGAAAGCCAAGACACGCAATAGGGAAGAACGGAGTCGACTCTTGGAGCAGGCCAAGACACACCAAGGGTTGTAGAGCCACGGCTGATGATTATGATGATGAAGAATTATTTGCTACTGTTCCACTGGCCGAATACAATTAAAATCAAGACTACAAGTGGATGTTTTCAAGATCCTGAAGCTTTGTGAATGGCCGCCAGGGAAGGATGCCCCTTGAAGACACTCAGGGAGGGACGACCAAGGAGAGATTTTCTACCCAAGACAACACGTGTCAATGGTGTGGACTACGACAGTCCGGATTGTGGCAAGAGTTAATGCGCCCGGTGAGAAGGAGAGATCATGGGACGTAGTTTCAACAGTGAGGGAAAAGTACCAACAACAAAAGTGTTTCAGTAAACTATAAAATTCTACACCCTTCACAGCGCTCCAGTAGATAGTACATAATGAATAAATGCAGGTCCACTTGGAAACAGAAAACGAACCGTGTGGCGTGCGCATACAAGTGGACCACTGTCGGAATTATCGGCTCCAAAACCACTCAAACACAGGCACGGGGGCACTACAACAAGCATATGCGAACACGGTTCTGTTTACGTGTGGCGCAATATGGGTACAAGCCGTGAACAAAGAGAGCGATAATCCCGGCCGACGAAAGATGTGCTCACAGTTCACCAACACACAACAAAAGTGACTGAGGCACCGCTCTTGTTGGCCACTAACAAAAGACGAAAATCTTATTTTTATATCATGTTTTATACGTAATCTCACGAGTCAACAGTGTGGTTAAAGTCAATCCAAAGTTAAAGAACAGGCCTCCCGATGCCAGCATTAATCATATTTTATTACTAAGCGTTCTGTCTATCGGCAGGTCTTCCAACTTCACCTGCAAATTTTGCTTTCCATTTTGCGCTACCGTTGACTTCCTTCTTCCTTTCTTTACCTTTAAATCGTCCTTCAATATTTACATTCAGTTCCATTGCAGCGGATTTTTGATTTAGCTCCTTGTAAACCTCAACCAACCGCTGTCTTCATCTAGATATTGTCACGACAACGTCAGCATAAGCAAGTCCTTAGCTTGTCTTATTTAATATCGTTTCTCTCAGATCTATGTCTTCGATGGCATAGTGTAGCGCAATAATAAAGAGGGTGGCCGATAATACTTCACCTCGCTTAACTCCTTTATTAAATGTAAATAACTGATTCACTTAGCATATTCTCATACTTAATTTTGGCTTCTCCTTTATGAGTTTGAAAAGAATTCCTTTATCACGCATGGCTTCATAAAGATTTGCCCTTTGCACGTTATCAAAGCCTGTCCGAAGTCCACAAACAGCATGTGGAGATTTATACCATGTTCTCCACTTCTCTATAATCAACCTGATAACAAACAATTGATCAGAAGTACCTCTTGTTGATCGGAAAGCACACTGGTATTCCCCTAGACGTTTTTCGGTCGATTTTTTAAGCGTTTCATTAATTATCGAGGTCAGTACTTTGTATGCAGTGGTAAGTAACGTTATTCCCCTATAATTGTTACAATCCAGTTTATTTCCCTTCTTGTAAGTTGGCGATATTATTCCAGTGTTCCACTCTTCGGGCATTATTTCTTTCATCCCGACCATACGAACTAGATCATGTAAATATGCATTAACAGACTCACCCCCCCATGCTTCAGTAATTCTGCAGGCAGATTATCCTGTCATGGGGCTCTGTTGTCCTCAAGCGTTCCTCTGCCACTTCTATTTCGTTTAGCGTGAGGTAATCTACACTCATCCGTAGTTTGGGCTCCCAACTCTTCTTCCTTTTCGTCTTCATTTAACAGCTTCCTAAAATGTTCCAAAACCCTTCTGTCGTCTCTCACATTCTTCCCCATCTTTACCAATACACCCTTTTATCTTTTGTTGAAATTCCTTTGTCATTCTGCTAACCGCTGCATTAAAACAAAACATACTTGCAGCTCGTTTTCGCAAATCGTAAATCACGTTTCCTGTTTTTCTTTTCTTTTTTTACAACAGATCAAAGTCCGGTTAACCGTGTTCCCGTTTCTCCGATTCTAAGCTTCAACTTGTATTCTACAAAGAATGGAAAAATTGTTTCTTTCCTTAAAAGAAAAACGTGACGGCTGATTTGAAATCATCTGCTACGAAGCAAGCGACAATGTAGACCACTCTTGGAACAATGACACGCTCAGAATTTCCACACTTGTCCTCCCTGGTCCGAGACCAGGGAGTGTCCTTCATCAGTGCGTCTTATATTTCTTTCATTAATGACGCTTATACATCAGCACCTTCTTACCGGAGCGAAGTTCCAGAGGACATGGCGATGTTAAAAGATTTAATATTACTGATGTACCGAAGATTACACAATTGTTCTTTGTACACCCTTTAATTACACAATTGCTCTTTAATTACATTATACACTTTTATAGAGCTTAAAAAGCTCCTTATATTAAGGACCATATAGTGAGAATGTAATTTTCCATTTAATGAGGAACGAAATTTTATTGTTAGCAACGGTTGGTTACACTATGTTTACTTATCAACAAAGCGTGTATACGTATTGCAAATTGGGTTGAAGTTCTGCTTTATCGGAGTGATGCTGACGGTCGGTCAAAATCGAGCGTTTCTTCTAACCGCGTGTAGTTCAACACTTCACTGCTCTTCGACTTCTCAGCGATCATGAACAATCACCATGATTTATTCATAACGAAAGCAAACATTCGGAAGGAATGTGTTTCTTATAAACAATTCGCGCTTTGCTTCCACACCGGCGTGTTTACGTATTTTGCAATGTAAACAATTCGGCGGCCGCCGACTGTTGCAAAAAAAACCCATTTCTTCAAATGTCAATATTTCGCCAAGACCGTGTGCGGTATACGATACGATACATGCGCACTTAGTTAACGCTGTGAATTGCGACTGGTTGCGCACACGCACATTCATGCACATGGTTAACGCACCCGTTGTTGGAACAGCGGTTTACAGGATCATTTTTACGAGACCTTGGTTACACAGGGAACTTGGAAAAACAAGATTTGTGTCTAATATCAACGCTTTCATTTGTTATGTTACTATTTTTGTGGGGATGAAGTGACTCATCGATCCCAATTGTATTTGTGAATCAAAACAGCGACTATAACTTCGTAATAAGAACTAAACCGCCTGATGGTTAAGACTGTATGGCGCCATCTGTGGAGCTGCGGCAACACTTACTGCACCATTATAATGTCTTGTGATACGCAAGCTCTCTTAAAATCAGAGAAATAAGATTGGCATGGTGAATTACTCAATTCTCCAACACAGTAGGCCTATATAAGCTGTCAGAACATACGTATACTGAACACACACGAATCTAATACAGACTATTCTTCTTTCGTCACGTTTTAATAGTGTCTCGCGCAAAACGATAATAGTCGGAAGCCTTTTATACAATAGTATGCTCTTAAAAATGCGGCACTTTACGACAGTGTTTCCTTCCATCGATCAACAAATTGCTCTGTTAGTAAGACGAGAAATTCGTTTTGAGTCCATGTTGACGCGATGTTGCCACAATTGGTGTATTCATCAACTGCAGCTTATCAACTTCACTGGAGCCGACCCAGTGACGTCTATGTCGACGTCATTCTGCTGTCGCTGTCGCCGTTGTTTATGTTGTTCAGAAACATGTTTACACTAATGCAAGATAAAAAATTGGTTACGACTGATAACAGCTGCTTTCATGCCAATGGGTAATGGTCTAAATGAGGGAGGTTTACAGCCTGTTCACTAGTATTTGTTAAAGTCCCTCCGTCACTTCCATACGTTACACACGGGATGACCGAACATACATAAAATTACATTACCGTGTCTGTCCGTACTTCATCTTTCAATTCCCGTACATTGTGTGCCAGTAATTCAGTCCAATTTTCCGATGTTATTGCCCACATTAACATCTTCATCGACAGTGTACACTATATGAAACTGAACATAATCACTCCTTAAGTTTGTTAAGTTATCGCTATCTATTTAACATCGGAAGGGTTCTAGCCGTTAAATCACATGACTTAAGGTGCTTGCGTTGAAATCGTGAGATTATATTCTTTCGTAATTCAATACAGCTCATGGACGGCTTTTCGGTCTTAACGAATGGCTCTGTTTTGGGAGTCTCATCAACGGTCCTTTCACCTGTAACACAGACTTACGAGGAAAATTCAAAGTAAAAAGCAGCCGTTATTAGGTAGAAAATATTTATGTAAATATTGAGCCTGAGTATATATAACATTTACATGGAGAACTGGCGTGATTGGCACAGATGTAATTGTACACAAAAGTAATCATCGCGCTTACTTTACGTACAATACGTTAGGATTGGTTCTGTGAAAGCAATATTTATCCGTCATTGCACGTTTACAAGGTACGAGGTATTATAACGTTTACACAATTAACGAAACGGTGTTTAGAGCATCATGGAGACACAGCAATTAAACTGTAGGGTACTTAATCGACTTACGATACCCTTTCATAGGTATGCCTAAAGTAACTCGATTCTTCAAGGGTTAAGAAACCCTTGGTCACAACACATGTTTTGATTGTGTACGTAAATCATCACACTGAAATTACAAACACGGCTTACCATAGATGACATTTCAATTATATGTGTAGCCAAATGGCCGACCGACAACTAATGAAATATTTCACGACAACGAAACACATTTTGTGGGTACACAAATTATTGTCAGTGACGACGACGACATCGCAGTGCTTTGCAGTCTACTTCAAAGCAATAAGTAAGGAATAAATTAATTCTTCTCGACATCACGATACCAATCATTTATGAGACCCTGTATAAGAAGCCTATATTTTATCGAAGAATTAAAGTCTTTTTTTTAATAAATGACAATTACTCTCTTTATAAAAGTGTTTTAAGCTATCTTCGTTATTGCTGAGCCAGCATTGGTTATTAAATTATGTGCAGCTTCATCATAATGATCGGATTTCAGCGTTTTCTGACTTCCAATCTCCATCATTTTCAGTCGTCCCACAAGTCAGCCTCAACGACAAGGACGTCAGGACGTCTCTTTCATGCTTTTGTCTATGCCTTCTCTCCACCCATTACTTGGTCTGCTTGGGTCCTTCTGCCTTTGTGTTGCAAGTTTAACATTTGTTTTGGGAGCCTTCTCTGTGTGTGTTTAGCCAGTCTTGTAAGTGTCCATTCCAAACTGATGTTACGTTTCACCTTAATATAATTAATTAAATAACAAAGTAACGAACTTACGTTACAAACAATGACGTGGTGAAGAAGCTACATAAGTTTAACCATATGCGTGGGACCGTCAGGAGATCTCTAAAATCAACGAGTGAAGAAACACGCCCGAAATTCAAGAAGGTGATGGCCCTGCCCACACTTCTTTATGGGTCTGAGAACTGGACTCTAACCAATATCCCAGGCCAGTCGTACTCAAGCCGCCGAAATAAGACTTCTCAGGCACGTGGCAGGATATATACTCTTCACTCGCAAAAGAAATTTCGATGAACGGCAGCAACTGAATAGTACGCGTACACTCGATAGGATTGCCCAATATCGGCTAAAATGGTTGGAACATCTTAACCGAATGGATGACTACAGCATCCCCAAACAACTATTGAATTACAAGCTCAAATGACGAAGAGGCGTCGGACTTCCGAAGGAGCCCTGAAGTGACCAGCTCTAGCCTATCTGTTTGAGACCGCAATAAACCATTTTTCGTTTAATCCTTGCTGAAGATGATGATCAAACTAACGAACTGCGACTCAGATTTTAAACTTAAGGATAACGCCAACAATAAACTTTAGCGATCAAATATGGACTTTGAAATGCAAGTCTGGACTTTGAAATGGCATGTCCACATGCCTCTGGCACCAACAAGAAAGAACCTCATAATTGCTTTCATAATTGGAACACGTGCAATGGAACTAGTTAGCCGTAGTGTCCGTACCAAATTTACTGTGTACTTCTGGTGATGTCTGCGATCAAATGCGTAATCCACAAATTTCCCGAGTCCACCCGTTATTTATGCTTTCTAAACTGAACTTTCTGCCCGTTGGCCTCCAAAATGCATTCAGTTAATGCTTTTCATGTGGTACCAACAGACCGTATCCCGGAACTGTAGCTTATTACAATTTTTATTATCGTATTATATATTCGCTTTTAAATTTTCTTGCCTGATATTTTTTCCATATTAATCTTGTTATTTGAATTAGCAGTCTCTGTAACTCCAACTTCGTCGTGCTTATTTGCTAAGCTGCTAAATGTCATGTTCTGAACGAGGCCTTTCAGTGTTTCTACCATTTTCAAGTCCTAAACCACGACCACATTTTCAAGTCGTGGTTTAGGACTTGAAAATGGTGGAAACACTGAAAGGCCTCGTCCAGAACATGTCACTTATCAGGTTAGTAAATAAGCACGACGAAGTAGGAGTTTTTTCATACTGTCTTATATACATATTACTTTATGTACAAAAATCTTGGCAACACTCATTTTACATGTTCAACAGGATCGTGTATTGTCAACGAAATTATAAACTTAAATCACGATAGTATATATTACAACGAGGATAATGTTGGTTCCCTTTTGTAGCATCGAAGTAGTTTGTGAGAGTCAGGGCAGGCTGCTAAGTAAGCCGTTCGGCATAAGAGGAAGGTAGTGTAGCCAGCACAACACTTCAACCGTCCATTGATATACTAAGATGTTATCCCATTCCCAGAGGTTGAATCGAGCTGGATTTTTTAATGTTCTCGGTAACTGGACCAGGGAACTCTATTTTAGCGATAATGTGAAAACCCAGTGGTTTCCTAAGCCTCATCATACGTTTATAACTTTTACGGTATTAGTAGATATATATGGTAAAGCAATGGGCAAAAAAATGGAGAATACAATTAAATGAAACTGAGTCAGCACACATCACCTTCACAAACTGCTAGATTTGTGACAACACCATCTGCGAGATTAAACAACAAAGCTATACCGGTAGCCGACTCTGTAAAGTACTTGGGTATCCGCCTAGACAAACAGTTTACTTGGCGCAACCACATCTGATGAACAAGAAACAATTGGACACCAAGTTTTCCTGCAAGCATTATTGCTCCTGAGCAGAAAATCATTACTGACAATGCGAAACAAGCTGTTAGTTTACAATACTGTCTTCAAACCTACGTGGAAATACGGCTTACAGCTTTGGAGAACTTCTTTCAAATCCGAATTCGCAATAATGGAAAGGTATCAGACCACGGTACTGCGTGCCATAACTGATGCACCGTGGGTTCGTCAGCAACAAAGACATCCATAGCAGCCTAGACCTGTGAAACCATTACAATGTTCAGTGAAAGATATGAGAAACGGCTTGAAGAGCACACAAATCCTGTAGACATAAGTCTGCCAGATAACGGCCCGCAGACAAGACGATTAAAATTAACATTTCCGATGGACTTACTGAGACTTAAAGACCTTAAATATATCGTACATATGTCGCTTTTAAATACTCATACAGAAATCTAGTCACTGGACTAGGTCTCTCCGCGCCATGCATTCTTTCAACAATTTTGCTCATTGTTATATATTTACAAATTGCATAAATAAACGTTAAAAAAATATGGGAAGCGATTAATTTTTTTCTGTCATCTGACTACTTGGCATTTCGCTAATATGAAATAGACTTCCAAATGTTTGGCATTAATATCTTTTTGAGATTATCGCTTTTAAAATTACTAGAAATTTATCTGAAATTTACATAGGCAAACGCGCAATTTATACTATAAACGTGTGCAGTTGACACGATACACGTGTGGGTCTAATCTTCCGAACCTACTGTCAAAAACGCTTCATAAGAGGCGTCGACTTTTATTACTTCTGTGTTTTCCTCAATATTATATATTTTTATTTTATATTCTACGTAACACAAGAGATGTTAAACAAATGTACATAGTAACTTTTTCCTTTCAATAAAGCGTACCGCGTTTGATACACACCAAACGGATATCTACACGGGCGAAATACGACACGACCGCCGCCGCATTACGTGACAAAAAATTATAGTCTGTATCCACGCGACAGGAGACGAGAAACTGATGTTCCGGCGTGACTCATAAAACGGCAGCGGATTCCACAGCGCGCTGCGGAGAGAAGAAGATTCAGACCACATGTCTGTGAAACCGGAGGAGTCAATTGCATGAAATAAAACAAAGGGCTGACTTGTTGATAAAAGCTTAAGGTAAAGGGACGGGGTCATTAGTCAGGACAGGGGAGAGAGAGCTGCTGCTGTACCACCCGGGCGAGCTGGACGAGGGGAAGGCGGGGTACCACGTGAGAAGAAGATGGCTAAAAATAGAGACCCCTGCCGCCTTGCTTTCTTGGCACGTGCCCCATGTACTCTCGCGACTATACACAAAATAGACATGTGGAGTCAGTGCAGCTGCGCTTTGCAACGCTTTATCCGCTATTGTTAAATATAGTTTTATAAAAAGCAAATTCTGCACCCAAAACTCGATGCCCGCTAGCCACCGCAAGTTCAACAGCAGTTATGACGGAAGACGCGGTCCGCGAGCGCTGCCAGAACTCTCACCGCTCTGTGACTTTAATGTTTTCATTTTGTACAAAGAGTAATAGTTTATGACGTTGCGTATGAACAATGAAATAAGTACACATAGTTCAAAATTCCTCAAGACTTTCAGAGCGCACTGTAACGTTTACTTAATCGTTTAGCAAACTTACCGTTTGTTATTGTGTTATGTACAAACACAATCGCGTAGGTATGTAACGAGTACAAAGTTGGTGTTGCATGCGAGTGTACAGCGGAGCACGGACGGCTAGGCTAGGGTTCTCGCATGGCGGCCGCGACGCGGATGACTCCTTTTAAGGCGAGCTCTGGGCATCGCTGGCACAGCGTCGCTGGTAGCGTCTTTCCGTCCCCCCTCGCGCCACCCCAAGTGATTCACGCAACAGCTGTGGCACGCGCCGAACGACTTGAACGCTCATTACTCTTTCTTTCCTTCTCTCTGCCTGTCCGCTTCCTTGGCATTGTTTTTCCTCTTATTTTTTTCCTTTTATTTTATAACGAGCCCGGCTTGTGTCTAATCGGTAAACAGACGTTACGCTAGCTAATCACGTTTTCATACGGCGAGATTAATAACGACGACTCCACCAACGATAACAACAACAATGGGGAATGCTAAAGCACACTTCTCCCTTTACAAACACGTGACAATTCTTACGGTTCTTTTTATAATTTCCACTGAGCACATTCTCGTAATATTTTCAAGATACTTTACGTTTTCATTTTAAAGTTCAAGTTATGAGAATACCGTTGGTAAAATTATTACTTAACCAAAATTTCACTGAGAAGCAGAAGCGTCCACTTAGTTTCAGCCTCTACTAAAAGTAAACATCATTTACCTCAAGTGATAATGATGTAAATACTAAATTTAATAAGCAGACACACACACACACACACACACACACAATTTCTTACAATTGTTCGTCTTACTAATACATATTGATAATAATTTTTTTCATTTCACTACAAAAATATATTTTGTATTAATTTGTTTTTTTACACTGTTTGGATAGTCTTCTTTCCTGTCATTTTTAGAAATGTAAATATTTATATTTACTTGAATAATCAATGCATTTATATTTCTGAAGATAAGAGTAAAGAAGCCTTTCGAAACAGTGTAAAAACAAATTAATAAAAAATATATTCTTTTAATAAAATCACACAAATAATATGTGTGTGTGCGCGCGCGTGCGCGCGCGCGTACACATGGGGGGGAGAGAGAGAGAGAGAGATGGCGCAGCCAAGAGAATTGTAAGAACAAGAAATACAAAGCCCATTCAAATTAAATTTTACAAGCTAACGATCGTTCCAATACTTCTATACGGTAGCGAGACATGGACGCTAACAAGTTTTAACTTTATTCAGGATTCCAAATTTTTATGATCAGTGCACGGTTTCTGAAGAGCAGATCATATAAGCAACAACTTGCTCATAGCAGAGTTAGGTTGGTTCTCATTAAACACAAAAAAATACAGGAACACAACCGGGAATGGGGCAGAGGAAGGTTGGCTCATCTAGACATGACAGAAAGCGTTATACAGTCCTACAAATACAGACCCAGAAGCTTGGAAAGTCCCAGGAAGAAATAGACGGATAATAGAAATAGACTACCTAGAAAACGGAACAGGTAAAACAAAAAGAAACTAATCCTACGACTGGGAAGAAGAAGAAGAAGAAGAAGAAGAAGAAGAAGAAGAAGAAGGAGAAGAAGTAAACATTAGTCTAATATTAACATGGAGTCAATATATCTTGGGGCTACACTTGTTTTAAAACTGTCTGTACTCATTGTAAAAAACGTTGCTGCCTTTAACAAATTTGAATATCAGATTTGTGTCTTAGGCTGCATGGAATTTCTACTGCTTCAACCATTTATGGATTTCTAATGCCACAATAAAGTATCAACAGAAATCGTCTTTTCGATTACACTGTCGTTTCAGTAATTTGAAACTGCATGTGTCATAATCATTACATTGTTATTATTAAACTGTAAACATACATTTTCCACGGTTACAATTAAATAGTTACAAAATGCTCATGCTCACAAAGAAAAATAAATTATGTAGTGGAACTCTCTGGGAAGGACAAGAGGAAAGCCAAACCAAGAATTACAATGTAAACGACAGTGGAAAAAGTGTTAAGAGACTGCGAATAGCACGCCGAGGCAAGCAAATGGTCAGGACAGGGTAGGATAAACAGAGCATTTCAGGGCAGGATGGTCAGGAATAAAGAGCATCTGTGGAGGAACCACACTCCATTCAGGTACTGAGTGTAATGAATAAGATCTCATGCCATGGGAATAATTACTAAAAATGAAGATAAAAAGAATGTGTGGGACAGTATGAACGTTTCTTGAAGAATATTTCATATATCGTTTCGTTGAGGTCAGACCTAAAACTTAATTTTAACTCGGTTGTTCCTGAGACGGTACAGCCCTGGCCATGGCCTTCTCCAAATTTAGTCTGCACTTTTCTGTATCTCCCTCTAGAGCAAACCGAATCTGAAAGAATAATAACAAATAAAAACAATTCCTTTACGTCAACATACATTAACGATGATCACTACATATTTGTCTAATCTGTGTTATTCCTTTTGCCAACACTGGAAATTAGAGCGGACGTTATAACTGTAAAAAAACTACAACAAAAACGGTAAAGTATGACAATAACTGTAAGAATTACGATACTCACTTTACAGCTTATCTGCGCAATTATCGACAACGTTGGAAAATATGCGAAGCTTCGTGCAAGAATCAGCAATTCTGAGAACTGAAACTGGTTAACCTACTTTTAATTCCTCGTCACAAGCTGTATCATGTAAGATCTAAATATTCGTTAACATTACTGACAGTTCTAGCGTTTGAAGCAAACTAATCACTCCTTGTTGACTGTTAAGTCATTTCGCCTTGCATGCCAGAACACCGTCTAGGCAATACCGCGAATTCATTAACGCTCACACTTCGCAAACGCGCAATTCGGGGTTGGATTTTGTACTTTTACAAAAACGATGCCAACTATATGAATGCAATAAATATACTAAAGTCCGATAGAATTTTAGTAAGTAAAATTAATAAAACTTAGTGAAGCCAGAATGCCTATATGCAAGTGAATGTCTAGCACTGAATTATAATTTAGAGAAACTAGAAATACTGGAAAGACGAATTATTAGGAAAATATTAGCCCCACGAAAAACTTCAGAAGGTTGGAAATTAAGAAGTAATGATGAAATATATCAAAGTATAGAAAATATAACAGAAACAATGAAAAAAGAAGACTATTATTTTTAGGGCATTTACAGTATATAGAATGGACGACAATAGGTTAACAAAGCAGATCTTCAAATATCTGTGGGGGAAGAAGTCAACATCAAGTTGGATTAAAGAAGTCAAAAAGGATTTAGAAAAAATAATATACACGCAAAAGAGCAATTGAAAGAGAAGTTTTTCGGGCAAAAGTGTTAAAAATGGGTCAAGGGTAGGAGAGAGAAAAACGCAGGTTCAAAGTGGACTGAAGACAGGACACAATGAAAAGATGAAAGAATATTGGAGAAAAAGAAAATAATTGAAATTGGCATGTGGTCCTTAGATGGCCAATACAAAAAAAAAAAAAAAAAAAAAAAAAAAAAAAAAAAAAAAAAAAAAAAAAAAAAAGTCTGTAAAAGAAACTTGACGTTTCCACAAAAAAAAGAAATAAAACTGTCCATATACGCCTAACGTATCATCAGGAGCACTGAACCCGATCACGAGGTTGTCCAGTGATAGTTGCTGAAACAGATTCTGTCCGTGAACCCCCAACTGTCGAGTCCGTTTTCCGATTGAGTATTCCAACACCGCGGCATCTTTGCTTCACGATATCTTACGTTTGAATTTCTTACTTGTCTATTGCTAGTTGGAGTATGCAGTAAGAGACAATGTCTAGGTAACTAGAGGAGTCCATTCTTATAGCATGATTACTGCGTCTATGATGTCTCGGCTTTCCCGTTTGAATATGTTGAGGTCCTGCAAAAGTGTAAGCGTTCTTCAATTTGTTCTGAAATGCACCCGGAATTTACTCTGTGAATTTACGCCGTTCTATTATTTAGAAGCTTTTTTTGATTTCATACAAAAACCATGGTCAAAACAGATTCCAAGCATTGAAAGTACGCCGTCGTTTTTCGCGTAACAGCGACTTTTAATCTCCTTTTTAATTGGGCGTTTTCTTCAGTGCTGAGATTTCCCCTATAACACACCAAAGAAATAATTACATACATAATACTATGGATAAGATACGTAGAAGCAATCCAACACACACGATGACGAGCTGGCATGAACTACGTGGAGATGGAGATGACGAATCGAGATGGCTCATTCATAGAAAAGATGAAACACGGTGATTCATATACTGAAAAGAATATCTCTATACGGTAACAAATCGAGAAAGTTATATTATACGATGGATCAATGTTCACATTACCCTGATAAATGATATCAGAATGAATGATATTAAGTATAAGCATTGTGTAATAAAACAGCTAAAGTGAACATGTTAGATTCTGATTTAATTTCGTAGCCTAAATTGTAGGTCTGTGCGCACATAGGACTATACGTCTAAATTGAAGAATGAATTAGTTACTGTATTTGTTAAATAATACAACAGTATTTTACATAATAAAATTTTGATTTACAAGAAAAAAATAATTATAAAACTGTCATTAACCGGCAATTAAAAACGGCGCGATTTAATTATTAAAATACGTAAATTAAGAGGCCGTACTAGTCGGCCATGGTCGAACGGATTTTGAAGAATATTGTAAAGGCGCTACGTACAACGTAAACAACATAAATTTCAGGAAACGTTTCGCCTGTAAAACTGGTAGTGTGCATTCCATAAAACTGTCGCCGTCCCTTCAGTCAAGCGTAAAGACGTATACAAAAGAAAACAAGTTCTGAACTGTCTTGGCTGGCCAGCGCTGTACATGGCTGTCATTTTTGACGTTAATCCGCTCATGTTGAAAAGAAGATCGCGCACAACACGCCGTTACGGTTACTGTTATTCAGTTTTGTACCTGAAACTGGAATCCGTACAATTAATACTCGTTCCCACCAGAAGACAGAAAAGAAAGGCGTTTGCTAAGTGGCGGTATGAACAGCGACTTGATGGTTAGAAATTTTTAGAGGTTAACAAGGGAATTATTTCAAATCGTTTGAGACCAGCAGTTATCAAAATATACAGTTTTTGTTAGACGACTTACGGCCCAATAGTTTTCATTATTTTAATTTCCTTCCTTATTTTTCTTTTCCTTTCTGCCGTCTACGGGCTGCGGAAAAATCCTTTACCTCCGCAATTTTCTTTCTGAATACTTCCTTGTTTTCAATACCTTCTTCCGTATTCCATATTTTCCTAGATCCTCATGAATGTCTTTCACCCACAGTACTTGTGTTTGTTTGTTCTTCGTGAGGGTGATCGTATTTGTCATCTTTTCTGGTCCCATTGTTGTAAGGTGTCCATAGAAATTAACACGTCTTTTATTCCTTTCTTTTTTATTATTACGTTACACATCCGCATAAATATTGCCGCTACATTCTCCAGTTAATATTCTCTCTGCTGCCCGCACTAACACGTTTCACTCCACTCTGTCCATTAGCGTCGCTCTAAAGGTTTGTACCTCTAATTTGCCAGCATCGATACGCGCGAACTATTACAAGATTATTTTCTTAGGCTTTTTAACCATATGTGCCATCTTCCTCACCCTTTTATCAAGTTCTTAAAAAAAAAAACATGAGGACGTTGCTTATGTATTTTGTCTTACTGAAACGGGATCGCACAGATCAAAGACTAGACAACCACTGGATTTCACAAAATTTCCCCCCGTGATACACACCGAAATGTGATAATACGAGTATACCATTGTAAGTTCACGTACGATATGTACAAGACATGAAGGATGTAGCATGGTGGTGCTAAACGTGTTTTGTATATATCTGTAATAACGGATATTGAGAAAAATAAATAATTTCCCTACAACTGTTTATCAATCAGTAGGCCTACATAATTAATACGCAATCGTGGGACTTCATTATCCAGGTACACAATAAAACGCATATATAGCCTCTTGCCTATTGGCTTATCAGTCGACGATTACAATCATCACAAACGAACTGGTATCATGTAAAAGAAGTACAGTACATGTTTTTATATTGTCTATCTGTATCCGCTGTCATGTATAGTCTTTGATTCCTAATGTCATGTATAATCTTCTAACAAAATAATGTGCACCGTTAATATGGTAGATCCAATATACTTTCGTTATATGATTTTTCTTCTTTCAATCTTCATACACCGTTATGCCCCCTTTCGAGGCCATATTATATTTCTAAGTTATTAACTGCATTCAGCTGACTACATAGTTACATTCGAACCTTCCCTTAAATATCAGACATTTCAACATCAGTGTTCAAGAACTGAAGACATCGTAGTACATTTAAAGTCCTTTGAATTTGCAAAGAATTATTTCGATAAACAGATGAATAAATCTCATCATTTCTACCCCCGTGAAGACAGCATTACATATGACAGACCAAGAAGACGAACGATTACACTTTTCACTAATGAGGAGAGAAGATATGATCAACATCCTATTATCTTACAGGAACTTTTCCGAATTCACAGCTGGTCATACTTTAATAAAATAACAACTGAAAGATTACTTCGAATGACAGCAGACTTTAAATAACATAAATATTTATAAATTACTATTAAAACGACGCTAAATCTACCGCTTTCTCAACGTAGACTTAACGTTAAGAAGAATATAATGACGCAGACGTAGACTGACCAGTGTGGGTGACGTTTCGAGACAGACGCTGACAACGCGACGATCCATCTATGACACAGACGACGTGGTATTGGGCTACGTACGCATATTCTAAATTTAAATTTAAGACTATAGATTTTCTATCTTGTGATAGGTCCAAGACTCGGATTCTGCCTCCGCTTAGAGATTCTTGTGCACTGACTCACGACTCTCGGTGACGCCTTGGTTGCATAACCTGTATTTGGTACCGCTGGCAAAACGTTTTAATTTTCATACCAAACATTTTAGTTTGTTTACTCAGTTTTAAACGAATGTCTGGCAAGTGTTTTAGTTGTGTATCATACAGATTGGTATACCGTACGGCGGAGAGAAAAGCAGCAGGCCTTAAAACATTTTCTAAATACAAAATTTTCATGAAACGGAAGAAAATTAGTAAGAACGCAAAAATTAAAATATTTACCGAGAAAATACTTTTGGACCAGTGCAAAATAATGACGGCTCATAGAGGATTCGAAGGAATCATGAAATATGTAATCAAATACAAGGAACTGATATAGTAAGATTTATAAAGAGTAGAAGGGCAATCTGGCTGGGAGAGAGGATAGAACAACCAAATATAATTCCCAGAACAATTTTAGAATGCAGACCAGAAGGAAGGTCAAGGAAGAGATGATGCTGAGGAGGGAATATGAGGAAAAGAAGATCGAAAAAACTATGTAATGAGAGAGGTGAATGGATAAAAATAGTTAAAGAGACTAAAACCCATAGTGGATTGTAACGCCAGTAGAAGAAGAAGAAATAAAAGTACATAAAGCAGCAAAAGACCGGTGGTGACGTAGGCAGCAGAGGACGATGTGTTCGACACGGGAAGGCGAAGAAAGGCTATAAATATTTCGGAAGCGACGTATAAAACAGATTTAGAGGCCAAAGAAAAGCGAAGACACACACAGGAGGACGTCAAATTGAGAAACAGAAAAATACTGGGGACAGAAGATAACAGTGAAGCTAATAGAGGTGCAAAGCGTATGCTGAGGTGGGCACGTGAGCAGCAGGGAAGAAGGGGGAAAAAAAAGGAGGAATCAGAGGAATCATAATTTTGTAGTCTAATATAATGACTTAAAAAAGCGCCGAGACCACGGTCAATTAAAAATTAATTTTTTATTATTATATTACCGTCTTGTGACTTCTAGCAGCTGTGACGCGTTTCGGAACGATCGTGTCATAATCAGACACATAGGCCTAGGCCTATATCCCCCATAAGAGATCGTCAAACATTAAAATTTATTACTTAAAGTCAAACACATATTAAAAAAAAAAACCAGTGGACGGACACCTACTTACAACAACGGCCCGCGCAACATGCGGGGTGGACATATGAACCCTCATCGCGGTATCATATTGGAACTTGGTTTGGTAATCTAATATGTAATTTGGATTTGTTTGAAATGCCTTATATATTTCAAATTTTTGAACAGCATCCATATATCTATCTTTTCTCACATATCGGTAAATGTTCAAGATTTGTATCGAAGTCACTGTAAATATGATTATTTCTAAATGTCGTCAAAAATTCGAATTTTTTGTCAAGATATCTCCTTTTTGGTAAATGTTCTTTAAATCTTTTACTAAATGGCCTTCCCATTTGGCCTATATAAAACAGTGACAATCGCATATACGCCTGTACACCGCTGTTTTTTTTAAATGTTTTGTTATTTGTTATTAATTCTTAAACACACTTATTCTTGGGAGTAAGCTATTCCTATTTCTTGGTACGTATGCTCCACATTCTAATTTGTTAAAAACAAATTTTCAGACGGCGGTAATGTCCTGTGGTTAAATCACTGTGGTACAGGCATTCTGGTCAAACATGGCGGCTCAGATGCGCCAGCGCTGTTACGAAGAAGTAAGGAGTTGACTACCGATTGCGTATCTACTTCCCAGCCGTCATATCTAAGTAAAATTTGTCAAGCGTTATCTGCATATACAGGGTGTCCCGGGAGGAGAGGGAAATAATTTGAGAAATGGTTCTATAGTGTAAAAGAAGAAAAAAAGTTCATATAAACATATGTCCGGAAACGCTTTGTAAGCGAGTTACGGCTAGCGAAAGATTTTTAACACGTTTTTTTAGGTTAGAAGTACAATAACTTTGTTAAATGACTAATAAATGCATAAAAGTTAAAAACAAAACTTGTAAAGAATTTAATTCTGAGAAAAATGGTGTAAATAAAGTCAATAAAAATCAACAAAAAATTCCAATTGTTTCAAATTTTCCAAAATTTGTTTTTAGGCAAAGCTTTTTCTGTTTTACGTCGGATATCGTGAAACTTATGGGAGATACAGTTCTGCGACCTATTTTATTCAATTTTTCAGGTCAAAAACCATAAGAAACAACAGAATTCGCCCCTTCCCAGAATTTCAGAGTCTTCATTTACCCGGGCAACCGAAACCCGGGCGAAATCTTTCGCTAGCCGTAACTCGCTTACAAAGCGTTTCCGGACATATGTTTATATGAACTTTTTTCTCTTTTTACACTATAGAACCATTTCTCAAATTATTTCTCTCTCCTCCCGGGACACCCTGTATATTTGACGGATGAGTACTCGGCGGTCCTGGGACCGACATCTCTATACACGTAAGGGTAGACAGAATGTAAAGATCCGATTCGATCGAATACGCTTCCTGCTACTAAATACTCGAATACTCGCTAAATTTAGTTTTCACTCAATACGTGGTTTCGAGCCACAGTTATTAAATTTTTTACCCGCCGCTCTTCGATACTCTGTTTTTCATTTTCACATGAGATCTGTAAAACAGGACGCGGTGCGTGGGACTGGTACAACAAACACCGTATTAATTTATCGCTGCCAAACGCATAGCCACCGATACACACAGCGACGCGCTCCGCTTTATAAAACACTGATTATGTAACACGAATTATTCATGAAATTCGGTCCGACTGATTCATCATCTGTCACTGATCTCTCCGTATTTACTCGCGTAAAAAATTGTTGTTTACCGCAACAATTGATATCCGCCCTTCGGCGTGTATAATCATCCCCCCCCCCATCAACTGCGCTGCGGGTCATACCAACGCTAATGAACGAGCGCGTAGGAACGGTTCAGGACGATACTGTTACCTCGGAAAACTGATGTAAAATTCGTTATTTGTTGTTTCGCTTGTATTATTTTTTATTAGGAATTACATCGTGAACTCGATGCTGGGAACAATAAACAGACGCCGACCGGCTCGTGTGTGTACCTAAGTACGTGTACAGGTATACTACACACTGACATTATTAATTTAGCAACATCAGAACGAGAGCTGCTGCTATGACATTCCGGGCTCTCTGTGTGTATGGGGAAAAGGGACGCCTACACGACGTGGAGTGTGGCCTAGCAACCCGCCCTGTGCAATCAAGTGGCGTATATACAACGCCGGTCGTCGCCATGACAACGCGCCAACCGAAGAGTACAGACGGTTTACCTGTATGCTACGTGAATGAGCTTACCTCCCTCACTCTCTTCCTCTCTCTCCTCACCTCCGCTGCCCACTTTCACATCACATCCATCCATCCGACTCTCTCTCCGGCGTATAATATTTAATAAAATTATAACAAGCAAATCTGACCCTGAACTTCTGCGCCCGTTTGTCTACGACTCTCGCCGTCTCTCTCTCTCTCTCTCTCTCTCTCTCTCTCTCTCTCTCTCTCTCTCTCTCTCTCTCTCTATCTATCTCTCTTTCCCCTCTCAACCTGTCGTCTAATTCATTTTCCACGGTTACAAACAAAAATTCCGCGTGATTTTTAATTTCAGTTTTATGAAAAGTGCCGCTAAAGAGTCGGATCGTTTGTCTCTGCATCATTAGTTTCACTCTAAAGTTCTGAAATAATTTCACGACTGATGCGTTGGGATCAGTTATATTTCAGCAGAATTGTTAACCCCCGTGTTTACACACCGCGACAACTGGTATTTGTTGTCAATTAAAAAGGCCACAGCTGGGACCTGACTTCACACTTTTTATACAGAAACGTCTGAATAATATAGAGGTAAAAATTGTAAACAATACACTGTAAACATATTAGTATTAATTGATGTTAATAAAATAGAAATTTACACGGTCGGGTCTTCAGAAATAAAAAGAAACTTTTGTTGAAGCTGAATATCTCAAACTGCCATGATAATTTGTAAACTGACAAACAGAATTATCACTGTTGCACACCACTATAGAAACATTATTCCGATTAGCGCTTTAAAGCTTCTGAGCTCATCGTCAGATCGGACAATCTGACGATTTTCCGACCTGACGATGAGCAGAGAAGCTTGAAAGCGCTAATCGGAATAATTTTTCTATAGTGGTATGCAACAGTGATAATTCTGTTTGTGATTATAACCACTAACACAACTTTCTTAATTAAATTTGTAAAGTGGTTTACACTTCTTAAAAGTATAAAAAATTAAGATTGTTTTGGTTAACTTTTTAATGTGCTTAATTTTAAAGCATTCAAAAACCATCATCAATCATTACATGAATGTACGTGTACGTGCTAATGTTTCAAGGGAATTAGTAATGACTGAACGAAGAATTTAAAATGCAGAATAAGCAGAGAACCAAAAGACGAAACCTTAATCCATATGACGGACAAGAAAATTATGCAATTTACGTTATTAAATAATAAAATTAATTAAAAATGTAATCTTGGCTGTCTTATCCTAATTCTTATGAAATGTGTTTTTTCACCTCAGTTACCTACTGTTACGAATGAAATGAACTCCCATTCGAGGCCATTAAAACGTTCTTCGTCCTGTTTGAGCTTCAAAAACTAAATGCAGAACGAAGATTCGTTTTGAAACCTCAAGTGGGCATTCGATTTCCATGCAAAGTCTACTTCAAAGAGGATCTCAAATGGATAACACTTTTGACAGAGGAAAAAATGAACAAGTAAGGCAGGCTTACACTTCAGAGTACCAAGCAGTAGCCTACGTATGGCAAAAACTTTAATCTTTTGTTTAGCAACACGGAACAAACCGACATATTCAACCCTTAAAACCAAGGCGTGTAGCAACCGCACTTTCGAACGGTACTTGTGTCTCGAAAGTTCCGTTACGAATAACTGTACCTTCACTACCAGCGCGAACAACCTACATAACTTCAATCTCTTACTGCCTTTCAGCGATGAACAGAAAACCCTTTCAGCGTTATTAGGCAGAAATTTCACTTAGCGTTACTAGGTCACAAACTTCAAAAAGTCTAAAGTGGATTCACTGCCTGTCGAATCTACTATTCTCCACGATTCTCACACATTGGTCATTGTTAGTATTAAATTAACGACTTGTTTGTGAGAAATATTATCAATAAAAACAAGAACAAGAACAAGAACGGAGAAGCGGTACTTAGTTTCTGGACATTATACGTGTAACTAGCTCATACACTTTTTGAGGGCGCGAAGACGTTAGAACATGCCCCGCTTATCATACGGGTTTATTTTCGGTTTGAAAAATTGGCGAGTCAACGCCTCTCGTGCTTAGTATCACAGCTGGTCTTGTTTTAAATCGCTGTTGTGTTACTAATTGATGGTAACCCAAATTCAAACGGCACCTGCTGTCGCCGGGATTGTTTCCACGTGGTGTGTGGTAAGCAGAGCGTGGTCATTAGTCATATGTCATGAGGAGGAAAAAAGTGTGAGTATTGTGCTGAGACGTTGGCGAAGCCAGGTGTTCGAATAGTCTGCGACTCTTATAAAACGTACGCCTACGTATTCTTTCCTTCAAGGATTAACAAAAGTTAGGCCTGTTGAGGACACTTGGTAGTATATAAAGAATTGTTAGAAAATAATGATCGTTTCACTAAGGAACGGATATATTTCCAGGATAAATTCTACAGACGAAAGCCAAGAAAAAGTTAAAATTAAATATACGCCTGGAAAAGGTTTGTTTTCAAGATAAGGGTTCTACAGTTCAGTCAAAATTTTAACGAAAAAGCTTGACTTACAAAGCACATGTATAGTAATTTTATGACAGACCTGATGATTCTAAATTTTAAATCAGCATAAAAATTAAGGTAAAACAGAACATTTTTCATGTTTTTTTCTTACTTGCCACAACATAAATAACTGTATTAAACGATAAAGAAACAAGAATTTTTAATCTACTTTGCGTAAATCAATAAAACGAGGACACAACTTCTAAAATTCAAATTTTAATTGAAACTAGTAATTGAAACTTGACATGAGCCACACTGTCAATAAATTTACAAGTCATTTATCTATAGCTTTCCCCAAAACTGAGAACAAAATGCCAAAATATTGAAGTCGAGAATAAATTAAATACAATCCAAAATCACCCATTTTCTAAAAAATTAAACGTCCATGTGCAAAATTATTATTCAGAATTAAGCTTAATATTTAAATTTATCTCTAGTAAAATTAAATACTTACTCGGGATAATTACAATTTTGCTTCCTGCAACACCTACAATACTTCGTAACATCAATTTAACGTCTATTGTTCCACGTGACAGAGTACTGCCAAACGTTATTTTACGTACCATTTATGCTACTGGAGCGGTCCTGTTGCTAATTATTATTTAATAATACCAGTGAGTATACCATTAGTCAGCTGATTAAATAAGTACATTACTTTTTATTGATTGAACCGTCGACGCGTCTTTATAATGTAATGTTAGTTTTTCCCTCCGGATTCTCATTTGGTAGCGACCAATAAAGGACGCTGCTTTCCGCTTAGCACGGTCATTCTCTTAGACGCTTCAGCAAAACTGACGGTAGCCACAAGTATTCTATTCATGAGAGGGGTTACTCGCGGGAAACAGAAGGAGCGGCGATTTACCATGCGCTCGGCCACGCATTGACCAACACTCTACCACCAACTACTGTCTAACCTGCAAACATTATTCTAAAACTGTTAATCATGGGAACAATACATATTCATTCAGAAATATCTTTGTCTGTAGCGAATAGTAGGAATATTAGTTGACTCAGGAATATATAATATAGATATACTACATTATATAACTTTTAACACATGCGCAGAAGATGTAATGTCAAAATACCACTTAACCAGACTAAGCCGAGCGAATCAAATAAATTACTTCCTACATTATTTACGCGGCCTTTCGGTATAACGCGATTTTACGTTATCAACATTTGCAAAGCAAAACTATTAAATTGAAATAAAACTGACGTATTAACCGTATGTATGTGTATGGGACGTTCTTAAAAGGAAAACGCTTAGAAACTTTGTTTTTATGGTATTTATTCTTGACATAAATTACAATCCACTACATATTACTATAAATTATTACTTAAACGACAACCAAGCCTAAGGATTGAGGCCTCAAATGACACATATTCTGTTTTTACCTTCTGCAGCCCAAAGGAAGAGGCCTTAAAATAATAGTCAATCCGCATTAAACATTCTTATCCCGAACTAGGTAGATCTCTCAGTTTAACTTTAATGTTCCGTATGGAAGGATTCGGTATCAATGTGCCATTTTCCTCAGTAGGTGTGGTCTTTTCTGCAACTACACCCTGTTGTAAGATGTAGTTGTTCTTTGTTATTATCAGCTTACTAAGGTCGATTTATCATCACCATCACCAGGGGCGCTACACAACAACCCAGGGTGGGTCCTGGCCTGCTGAAGGAGACCTCCAATTGAGAATACCTGCCCTTTCTCCATCCTGCTGCACTCCACCTCGCCAACTCAGCTTTGGTCTTCCCACCTTCTGTTTGTCATCTGGGTCATACAGAAAGAGGCGCTTTCCAGGGTCCTGGAGGTCCATCCTGACAACATGACCTGCCCACTTAGACCGTCCTATCTTAATCTTTTTATTACGGTCATGGCGCGTAGAAGGTTTTATAGCTCTTCATTATTTCTTTTCCTCCAGACCTCTCTCCTTCAATAGCCCATATATTCGCCTCAGTATTTTCCTCTCAAGTGTTTCCAGCGCATTCTCAGTGCTTCTGCTCAGAACCCACGTCTCCGATGCGTACAATAGCACTGGGACAACCAGTGTCTTGTATAGGAGGCTCTTTGTTGGCCTTGACAGAAATCTGGACTCAAATTTCTTTTTTTTGTACCTATACTCTGTTCTCAGAAGCGAGTCATGGCAGCTGTTCTTTGTTATTATGAACTTAGTAAGGCCGATTCATAGCAAGTAATTCGCTGATTTTATTTATTAGGTATCTCAGCCCAATGGAAAGGATATAAACATCAGCAGAAAGACTAGAAAGTGAACACAATCTGTCATAAAGTGACGAGTACAGTGTAAATCAGATCTGATGACGTCTTCAAAAAAGAAAAAAATATAGTGAATAATACATTGTAAATAATAATTGTCTGCAAACTTTCAAATAAATTTTACGATAAATGAACAAATACAAATTCTAAGTAGCGTTAATTAAAATATAAGGAACTTGTATGCTTCGTGGAAGTGTAAGCGTGTACACGCCCGTACGCTTAGTGTATTAAGATTTACAAATTTCTGACGTCATGAAGTCTAAATCCGTAATAAATTTTTATCGTTGTGAAATTTTATCGGCACTTTAACATTTGGTACTTCACAAGTGCGCACTCGAGTGTCCTGAACTTTCAAAGCTGGTGTAAGTTATTGCGTTGCGCCCCTAACTGGCTACCGCCACCGGGGAATAACATTTGTAAGAAATAATAAGTCTGACAAACACGGTAACCTCCTGATATTTAGTCGTCTCGTGTACGCAGAAAACGACCAAGTTGTTTTCCGTTGCGCGATAACTTTTGTTATAACCGTCTGAACAGCTTTGTGGTTCCAGTAGGCGGTTTTTAGTCGTATAATTTTTATTAAAACAAACACTAAAACTCTACTGTGTCGTTTAACCACAAACTAATTTCGATAATTAAAGTCGAACAAGAGAAGCGAAGTGGTGACATTATTTTGTTGGTAAATCTACGCACGTGGCAGACATCGGACATATTTCACCATAATTGGAAGCAGACAGCTGTTAATCGGACGTTGTTAATAACACTTCGCGAGTACAAAGAAATATGTTATTTTCATATAGCAACTTATTTAACTATTGAGACTGATTTTTACAGCTTCCCCGTCCCGGTAGAAAGAAAACTTTTTTCCCACAATTAAAATAAATTAAACGAAAACGATTTATGTCAACGTGAATCCAATCTGTTTGATACAACTTGTGTGCATTTGGTCAAAAGCGGCCGATGACGTACACTATTCTTAAAACGCGTAAAAGATATTTTTTTTTTAGCGGATCGAGAATCGGGAAGAACTTGCACACAACTATTTGCATAGCCTTATTTTGTTATTAGCCTAGTGCTCTTATACCCATAAACACTTATGGGGCCAGCTCTCCCATAAATACTGAATATGGACGGATTTGTAATCTTTGTGGCATTTTCCCCACTGTGCGTAGTCTTTTCCCACATCTACACCCTAATCTCAGAATCCAGTTAGTAAGCAGATTATACGACAGCTGATCGTTGTTTTTAGCAGCTTTGTAAGGCCGATTCACTAGTAGCTGTTAGCTTTTCTTGTCAGATGCGTACGCCCAGGATATAAAAATCAGCATCAAAGTAAAGACTGGGAAATTAAAACATATTGCAAAGATTGATGACATACTGTGAATCAGTTCGCATTATATGTGTAAATATCAAGAGATTTAATTGCGCTAGTTACTAACTTCGGTGTCAAGTTCGGCCTACCTCTTTAAGGACCGATTTTTAATTTATTGAGACCTTATAGTTACGTTTCATCTGGAACGCTCTCTTGATCGGAAACGTTTTTCGCTTCATCCGTAGTGACGTTCACCAGACTTCTAAGAAACAATGATTTCATCAATGCTGAAGGGCTTGACTCCATTACCGCTTTGTTTAATGATTACTTGAAGAATATGAATTTACTGATGGCAACAGAAAGAAATCTCGTAGGTCTATTTGTTGGTGTGCCAGTTCCCTTTTCTACATTCTGAGTATTATTATAAAAATACGCGACGTTGATAAGAACGTTTACATTTTATGCGCACCTCACTAAACATCGTACTATTTTGATTGTTTTTGGATGGAACTGGGGAAAAAGGATAAGGTAGCTTCCACGAAAATAAGTTACTGCTTGTATTAGACGAAGCCAAGAATTATGTAACGTCAATATTATGGGATTGAGTGTAAGTGAAATTTTCTTTCGTACCGTTTCTGACTGACTTACACCCAGTATTCAGGGATGGTTGTAAAAATTCGTTCGTCACTGTCTGCTGATTCGATATTACGTTATATGACAACGCGCGCGCGCGCGCGGTTAAGATGCTGGAAATATAGATTACAGGCAGTTGAAAGGAATAACGTGGGCAGATAACTTAAAAGGAACAAAGAGGCTACAACATTCCTGGAAGTTATAAAGAGGAAAAAGGAAAAAAATCTGTTGGCCATATAATAAGGGTAAGTGGACGATTAATAACCGTTTTTGAGAGAACAGTGGAAGGAAAGAAGAAAGGGAGCAGAAAATAGAAGCTGTAGGATGACGTGCAATGTGGGGTGTCGCACAGACTTAAGCCAGGAATGGAGACAGCGGTGGTGTCTGGGACCTGCCCACAGGATAGAATATCGTATGATGTTTGACTGTAATGATGCCTCGGCCGGACGTTTATATTGCGCGACACTTCCCGACACCGACTCTGTGCACCAATCAGATTGCACCATTAGTAAGATGAGATTACCGTTTCGAGTCCACGTTGCGCTGTGCTGCCACAATTAGTATTCATCGACCGCAGATTATCACCTTCAATGGAGCCGACCCGTCGTGTCGCCCTCATCCTGTTGTCGGTACAGCCAATGGTGTGCAAAAACAAGTCAACAACGTAACTACGCTGATGCGAAATTAAATATCGGTACGGAGAACCATACATGACTTCCATGTTCTAAGATTTATATTTAAAATCATTTTCGAAATGAAATATTTCCATAGAAACTACTTCTTTCTTCAGCCTTAACTACAGTACTGTGGTCACTAACGTATACAACCTCACGTTAGCGAACTCGATTTTCACTGATGATGGCAGTCGATAGCACTGCCGAACGTCTGGTTTTGTAGAAAACATTGAACCACGACCAAACAGCCCGGGAAGGAAGTTTAACAACAAAGTACTTCTTTGTTGCCGATAATGTAGTATACGTATAAAAAATTATCCCCTCCCCCTGCAACTATCATTTTCATTTATAGAAAATTACCCCCTCCCATTCAACTACCCTTTTCATTTATATATATTCAATCTACCTTTCTACAGTGGATTATTATGACCTTCTTTTCAGAATACCGTATTTATCAAAATTAAGTACTCTACTCTTGTTAAAACATAAAACGTTGCAGGTAAATTACCCCTTCTCCTTAACCGATCTTCATCAAAATCAATAGGCCTTGAGTCCTTTACAACTCAGGCACATATGCATAAATTTATTTGATTCTGTTTGAATTTACGGCAGTTATCGTTCGTCATAGAAAAAATTACTCTTGTTAAAACATAAAGCATTGCAGGTAAACTACCCCTTCCTCTTAACCGATCTTTACCAAAACCAATAAACCTTGAGTTCTCTACAATTCAGGCATGTATGCAAAACATTATTTGATTCTGTTTGAATTTTCAGAAGTTATCGGTCGCCACAGAAAAATTCTACACACAGACACTTTTAGAAATATCGGTATGGAGAACCATACATGACTTCCATATTCTAAGATTTATATTTAAAATCATTTTCAGCCAAACAGCCAGGCTGTGTCTTACCTGCCTTTTTATTGCTGTATTAAATGAAAAATATTATATTACATTAAAATGAAAAAATTATAATTTTATTGCCTGGCAACAAAATTATTTTATTTTTAACAATTACCATCGTTTCAAAAAGTTTAAATAAATTTTCAAGTACTTTACTCTTGTTAAAACGTAAAAGGTTGCAGGTAAACTACCCCTTCCCCTTAACCGATCTTCACCAAAATCGAAAGTCATTGAGACCTCTACAATTCAGGGCTGTATGCAAAACATTATTTGATTCTGTTTGAATTTGCGGCTGTTATCGTTTGCCATAGAAAATACCCTTGTTAAAAAAACGTTTCAGGTAAACTACCCCTTCCCCTCAACCGATCTTCACCAAAAACAATAGGTCTTGAGTACTCTACAAATCAGGGCTGTATGCAGAAAATTATTTGATTCTGTTTGAATTTGCGGCTGTTATCGTTTGCCATAGAAAATACCCTTGTTAAAAAAACGTTGTAGGTAAACTACCCCTTTCCCTTAACCGATCTTCACCAAAAACAATAGGTCTTGAGAACTCTACAATTTAGGGCTGTATGCAAATAATCTTTTGATTCTGTTTGAATTTGCGGCTGTTATCGTTTGCCATAGGAAATACCCTTGTTAAAACATAAAACGTTACAGGTAAACTACCCCTTTCCCTTAACCGATCTTCACCAAAAACAATAGGTCTTGAGAACTCTACAATTCAGGGCTGTATGCAAAACATTATTTGATTCTGTTTGAATTTGCGGCTGTTATCGTTTGCCAAAAAAAAAAAATTTCCCTTGATAAAAAAAAACCGTTGCAGGTAAACTACCCCTTCCCCTCAACCGATCTTCACCAAAAACAATAGGTCGCGAGTCCTCTACAAATCAGGGCTGTATGCAAAAAATTATTTGATTCTGTTTGAATTTGCGGCAGTTATCGTTTGCCATAGAAAAAAATCTACAGACACACAGACAGACAGAGAGACAGACAGACAGACACACAGACAGACAGACACACACACAGACACTTTTCGGAAAACGACTTTTTTTCATGTTTTGAGTGTAGTAGAATCAGAATCTGCAATAATCTCGAACACGATTTTTTTTTGCCATCACCATACTTCCATTCCTTAAGGAATATGGAAGTAAAATATCGGTATGGAGAACCATACATGACTTCCATATTCTAAGATTTATATTTAAAATCATTTTCAGCCAAACAGCCAGGCTGTGTCTTACCTGCCTTTTTATTGCTGTATTAAATGAAAAATATTATATTACATTAAAATGAAAAAATTATAATTTTATTGCCTGGCAACAAAATTATTTTATTTTTAACAACTACCATTGTTTCAAAAAGTTTAAATAAATTTTCAAGTACTTTACTCTTGTTAAAACGTAAAAGGTTGCAGGTAAACTACCCCTTCCCCTTAACCGATCTTCACCAAAATCGAAAGTCATTGAGACCTCTACAATTCAGGGACGTATGCAAAAAATTATTTGATTCTGTTTGAATTTGCGGCTGTTATCGTTTGCCATAGAAAATACGCTTGATAAAAAACGTTGCAGGTAAACTACCCCTTTCCCCTTAACCGATCTTCACCAAAAACAATAGGTCTTGAGTACTCTACAAATCAGGGCTGTATGCAAAACATTATTTGATTCTGTTTGAATTTGCGGCTGTTATCGTTTGCCATAGAAAATACCCTTGTTAAAAAAACGTTGCAGGTAAACTACCCCTTTCCCTTAACCGATCTTCACCAAAAACAATAGGTCTTGAGAACTCTACAATTTAGGGCTGTATGCAAATAATCTTTTGATTCTGTTTGAATTTGCGGCTGTTATCGTTTGCCATAGGAAATACCCTTGTTAAAACATAAAACGTTACAGGTAAACTACCCCTTTCCCTTAACCGATATTCACCAAAAACAATAGGTCTTGAGTACTCTACAAATCAGGGCTGTATGCAAAACATTATTTGATTCTGTTTGAATTTGCGGCTGTTATCGTTTGCCATAGAAAATACCCTTGTTAAAAAAACGTTGCAGGTAAACTACCCCTTTCCCTCAACCGAACTTCACCAAAAACAATAGGTCTTGAGAACTCTACAATTTAGGGCTGTATGCAAATAATCTTTTGATTCTGTTTGAATTTGCGGCTGTTATCGTTTGCCATAGGAAATACCCTTGTTAAAACATAAAACGTTACAGGTAAACTACCCCTTTCCCTCAACCGATCTTCACCAAAATCAACAGATCTTGAGAACTCTACAATTCAGGGCTGTATGCGAAACATTATTTGATTCTGTTTGAATTTGCGGCTGTTATCGTTTGCCAAACAAACAAAATTACCCTTGCTAAAAAAAAACCCGTTGCAGGTAAACTACCCCTTTCCCTCAACCGATCTTCACCAAAAACAATAGGTCGCGAGTCCTCTGCAAATCAGGGCTGTATGCAAAAAATTATTTGATTCTGTTTGAATTTGCGGCAGTTATCGTTTGCCATAGAAAAAAAATCTACAGACACACAGACAGACACACACACAGACACTTTTCGGAAAACGACTTTTTTTCATGTTTTGAGTGTAGTAGAATCAGAATCTGCAATAATCTCGAACACGATTTTTTTGCCATCACCATACTTCCATTCCTTAAGGAATATGGAAGTAAAATGACTTTCTTCATGTTTTAAGGGTAGTACAATCAGAATCAGCCCTTATCTCGAACACGATTTTTTTCGCCATCACCATACTTCCATTTCCTTATGGAACATGGAAGTGAAAAACTACTCGAGACTATAGGACAGTCCGTTTCAAGCGTACACGTGTCGTCGTCGGTATTGCTTCTTTGTTAACCTATTTCTGGGCAGAACAATGGGAAGAGATTGTCGTAATTGCCAAGAAGTTCAGACGGCCGTGTATATTCTCTAATTATAAGGAAATCTCGGACGTTATGTGTCGGAATGTAGCATTTATTGGGTTCGGTTCATCGGATTAACGCGATTAACGGTTTGTTATCATCCGCCCGTGGAGCGTAAATTTCCGATAAAGTCTGCTGTTACGTATTGTACGGATGTGCGCGCGTGCGTGAGGGGGTTGGCACATGCGAGCAGATCAATCTCGCCTCGTCGCCGTCCTTTCCGTGAAGCCATAGACGTAGTCCGTACGTAAGGACCGTCCGTCGGCGTCGTCAGTCGGTTGTTTCTTCATACAACAATAACAACAACAACAACAACAACGCACTCGCTTGCGACAAAACACGGTTACGTATTCATACAATTAGCCAAACTTTAATGGTTTCCACAATGCCGTCTCGTCAGTGACTGAGCTGTTTGTTTACGTATGTACGAGATTTAGGCTTGCGAAAGATATCGTTAACGAACGTTTAATCAGGACCGTCAATAATACGAACAATCATACGTACAATTTTTTTATTTAATTAAGAAAGTTGTTGTTAGTGGTTATAATCACAAACAGAATTAACACTGTTGCACACCACTATAGAAAAATTATTCCGATTAGCGCTTTCAAGCTTCACAGCTCATCATCAGATCGAAAATCTATATCTATATGATCGGAATAATTTTTCTATAGCCTAGTGGTGTGCAACAGTGTTAATTCTGTTTATAATTTTTTTATTAGTTTATTTTAAATACGTGCGATTTTCTACTCAGTCTTGTAATCTAGTTATTTTATTTTCGCGTAAATAAATATACAGGCCTACAACTGGTAAATTTATTGCTTCCTTCTTGTTTTACAGTTCTACAGTCCAAACGCAGCTTTCGCCTTCTGGATATTGTCTCCAATCATGTTTGTAGCCGATCTCCACTGGTATCAGGTACTCGGAAGGTTTCGTGTGCTTTACTGCGTCTTCCAACGTTTCCGTGACTTTGCTACTGGTCTTGTACTTCAAGTACGAACTAGTGTTAAGTACATTTTTTTTATATTTTTTATTAGGCTATGGCCTTTCACTCTAACCAGACGCGCAAATTAAGTTTTATTTTCACTCGACATTCTTTTATGTATCTCGGCCTTTTCCGAACTACCTTTGCAAAGCTCATCCCCAAGTGCGCATATCGGTATACTGTTTCGATGTCGTCTACCACAATGATGTTTCGAACGGTTCTGTTTGTGTTAGTGCTCGTGAGGTTTCAGTGTCGATTTCTACATTCATCCCCCTCACCCTATTGTGACTTTTTTTAGTTGTGTGTATGTTACCTTGAGCTCAGGTTATGGACCGACTCGTAATAGTAATGCCGTCCATACAAGCGGCCAGGTATGGGTTGTTTTGTTGATTAGCGGATTTTCACTTCCAACACTTAATTGTCTAGTTATATATTTTAATGTTATATCGAATAGTGATAAGTGATTATTATCAAATAATTATTACGATAATCATGTATACATTTATTGCTTTACCGCGCGCAAATTCATTTTGTTGTACTCTATCGATATTATAATAATAGGCCTACACAGTGTTCGAAAATTCCAGCAAATCGATAGTTCAAATTACTTTATTTCCAATTAATTCAGATTACTAACTCTCTATTATATATACGTAAGCTATAGTATCATCAGCAACTCACTGCTAAGCGAATTCTTCTTAGTCTGTATAATGGTTTGATCCGAAGCATATCTTGTTCAGTTCTCCGTATCTACACCTAATTCTACCATATTACTAGTATAACTAAGTCTACTGAATAAAGTATTATTAGGTCTGCTGGACGGTGCTCTCTAGACGGCTGCTGTATAATAATAGTATTTCTAACGTTAATTAGGGTGAATATATATCCAAGTGTCAGACATTATTCATACTGTTCAACCGTCCATTACTAATTCCAAAGTCATTATGTCACATGTTTCTAATAATAATAATAATAATAATAATATTATTATTATTATTCGGCCGCTTATGAAGGAACACAAATCATAAAAGAGACCATCTACACTTTGTTTTCCTTCGAGAATTACTACTTATTTCAGACCACTCTTATGGAAATAGCGAACGTAAACTGATTAGACGTAAGGGTAAATTTTATTTTTCATTATACGCACGCGCCCACACACACACGCACACACACACACACACACACCAGACATCTGACCGTTCAGATTATAAAATGTCTCAAAATGCTTCAACATGATGTAGTGGTGGTGGTGGTGGTGGACGAGTTTATTAGTTAAATTAACACAGCTGGGAGAAATTAAAAAAGTTTGAACAAATTTCTCTGCAACGCAGTTAGGAAAAGGCATTTATAAATAGGGATTTGGAAGTTTTATCGTTAAACAGCGACTGAGTTACTTAAGTTTCCAACGTAATACTACATCACTAAAACACTGACATTTCAGTAACTTTCTGGTGAAATCGAGAGAACGTAACTGACTTAGTAAAAATGCCTCTGCCTTAAGCGTTCTCTACATCATCTGTACGATTTTATGAAGGAATTCTTTGGTAAAGCTGTTAATCCTGAGTACAAGTAAACTACGTTATGTTATCGTTTCTATCCCGCGTACCGACAGCTGAAAGTAGTCTAGCCAAGCACCAGTCATTACATTTCCGATTTATTAATACAGTGTTGTTATGTCTAAGATTCTCGTGTACCACGTCTCATCATTATTATTTGGTGTTCTGGCCTAAGGCAGGTCTTCAAATGGTGAAACCTCTCCAAGCTGTCCTATCGCATGCCAGTCTTTCCGTTTCTTCGTAACACCCTCTGATTTTAATGCTATCTATTTACTTCATTCTTCTACGCCTCTTCTTTTTTCTCTTTCTATGACACCCTCCATGGCAGTTGTAAGCAAGCAGTCTCTTCTTAAACAATGACCTAACCGATTCTTTTTCCTATTTTCTATTACCTTCAGGATGCTTCTCTCTTCCCCTAGTCTTCTTAAAACTTCATCATTCCTTATTTTATCAACCCACCTTACTTTTTACTTTGGTGCGCGGTCGGTTTTCATACGATGTACATCGGTAACCTTCGTACTCGCTGTAAATATTATATTATTATGCTATATTAAGTATTTTATATTGGATTTTAATATTTTAAGTGTTTGACAAGTGTATCATATTTAAATGATACACAATTACTTTTAAATTCTGATGATGGGTCAAGGGTCCCGAAACATGTAAATTTATAAAGACGCTGTTTCTGGAAAGCCGCAGACGGTAAGTTCCAATATATTTGATTACTTTTTCCATTCCTCGCCAAACCCACATCTCAAATGCTTCTAATCTTTTCTCATCCTCCTTCCTCAGTGTCCATGTCTCTGTACCTTATAAAGCAACGCTCCACACATAACATTTGGCCAAACTTTTTCTTAAAATCTTATTAATTTGCCACACAGCAGTATTTTCTTCCCATTAAATGCCTCTTTCGCTGTAGCAATTCTTGCTCTAATTTCACGAGTGCAGGACATATCTTCACTTATCAAGCTTCCAAGATATTTAAACAACTCCACCTGTTGTATTTTGTCTTTCCCTACCTTTATGTTTGACCTTTTTCCTCCTCTGCTAATCACCATACACTTAGTTTTTTCCTTATTAATCCTCATTCCATATGTTCCGGAGCATTTAACATAAAGAGCTATACTATTTGCTCTACTACGTATATCCAACATGGATCCTTAATGTGGTGGTATCCCGTTGCCTTCCACATTCTCATGCCGTTGACCACGTGGTTCATCCGCCTTTAGGGACAGGTCTTTCCCATCCCAAGGGCAAGAAAGTGCCCTACTTGTATCCGCTCATCCGTCCTCCGAAGAGACCACTGGCACTTGGGAGAGGAGAACTCCTTATCCCGGGAGTCACTCGGCAGGCTGCTTGCACTTTCAAAGAACCTGGGCGATGGGGTCGCCACATCCTTACGCCAAGTTTCATCGTTAGAGTAAAAAAATAAGAAACGCACTTTTCTACAATAATTAATAATCGTATATTTTCATTCTGTGTTTAAGATATGTAATCAGGGATTTTACACTTATTTACACGTTATAAATCGATATTTATTTCTTCTGTATTGACATTAACTCGTTGCTGATTAGCTGAATTTTTTTTTTTTATTTCCTGAACTGTTATGTGTTTAAATTTTATTTACAGTGAAAGTTTTACTGAACACAGACGTGGCAAGACATCCAAAAAAGGCGAACGTGAAACAGAATGGGATGTTTATTTTATTTTCCACGTACCCTGTTTGCTGTGCATTTTTCAATGGTATACCTCCGGGTGTAAGCAATTTTCGATTAATTTGTGCAAACAAATGAGTCACGAATTTTATCACCAAAAATTATGTACTCTATTGTAACAATAAACAATATACGGCCCAAATAAGATGTCTCAAGCACGTGGCATGATGTACTCTTGAAGACCGCAAAAGAAATGTCTATGTACGGCAGGAGCTGAATGCTATGAGTACACTTGATAGAATTGCCCAATATTGGCTAAAATGGTTGGAACACCGTAACCGAATGGATGACTGGCGCATCACCAAACGACTATAGAATTATCAGCTGAAAGGACGTGAGGTGTGGGGCGCCTGAAGAAGCGCTGCAGTGACCAGCTGTAGTCTATCTGCTTGGGACCGAGATAAACCATTTTTGGTTTACCTTGCTGAAGATGATGACGACGATCTCTCTCTCTCTCTCTCTCTCTCTCTCCCCTATGGCACTACAGTCCTTGCTGGACCCTGGCCTCCTTCAATCCCCCCAGCCATCTTATGTCGGTAGCCATTGATGATGTCTCTGACTCACATTATTTCTATGCATCAGCTTTTAAAATTCGATACATAAAATACACGTGCAAATTATATAACATATACGTATTTGTATGTATCTGTTTATTATACAGATACCTATATTGTATCCGAAGATTTATCAGTAACTGATTGTGAAACTATGAAACATAACGGCAATCAACATCACCTATACACTGAAACCACAAAAATCTATTACACTGAACGAAATGGTGAAGAAGATCTTGTCACATAATCCGTCTACTTGCAAAGAAACATTTGACAAAACTGTGTCTACTTTTGACAGCTTTCCCGGGAAGTCACACAACACAGACCTGTTAAGTTTCTACTGCCAAAATTCTACAGGTGGCTCACATATATATGAGTCCACATTCAAATCTCACATATATGAGTCCACATTCAAATAAATAACGTCCACAAGGTGTCAGTCGACTAACCACGCAGCCTTTCGAAAGATAGACAACCATACCACCACCGAATCATAACACATTCCTACACAAGGATCAATACATCTGTGCCCCAGAGGCATAAGACACCATGTCACATACAGAGTACTTTACAGGACAACTGAAAAACAATTTGTTTCCTTCAAGAAGCAATATGAGATAATGTTATTTTAAACATGCGTATTGGTAAGTAGGAGATAGAGCCATATACTACTAGACAGAGGGCACTCTGTACATTAACACTATATAAAAAGCTCTTTTATAAAAAGTGGAGATGGTGTCTTATGCCTCAGATATTTTTCATTAACTTATGGAAGATTTGGTGGATCGGGCAACGCCGAACGTGTAATCGAATGTATTATGTAAGTTTCGCGGAGCCAGCCGCCTCTTTTGCTCTTCTTCACTGGGTAGCTCTCGGAGAGCGTTCGTCTGCTTTGACACCATTGTGTTCACAGACGTAAAATGCTGACGCAGTAGGTCTACTTATGTACGACGGAGACAATATTTTCCGACCAATTAAAAAAATGAATATACAAACGGTATCACCAGGACAGTGCATGTAATGCAGTCACAGAATCTAGCTAGATTCTGGATATCTCGTTTGCCTCAGACGTTATACTTAGAAATTTTACCTCATAAATATATAATTATATATATACATATCAGAACTACGTTATGAAATTCGCTTCTGCAGTAACTACAAAGATAAAAAAAAATCAAATACATTAAGACGTTTTATATACTGTTCAAGATTACGTTTGAGAACGTTACAGATTAATTTACAAAAACAGAAATGTTTATCCAATAAACGGTTTGGACAACTTTCAATGAAATTTTATTTGTAAACGGCTGTTTTGTTAGTTGCTAGCTATCTGTTTACAGTTGTTTAAATTTATTGTTTTAATTTTGTTTAGAATGCAGACTTCCTGTTGGCATAATGGTTAGCCTCTTCCTTAGAACGCCAGGCACTACTAGATTAGGTCAATGACTTTCCACCCCCTACAAATCGCTGCTCGCGCGAGAGAAAGTGTGACAGGGGAGGCGTGAGAGAGCCACACTCGCCTACTACATTAAGATGGGACTGAAACCTAAGCGCCTCGTAAATTGTAACAGCCTCATAAAACTTGGCACCTATAGTTCATAATGCCTGCCTTGTCATAGCGTTTTTTCATTACATAAGTGTCAGTATTATGGATACAATATTTATATTTGGAACCATTATCTGTACGCCTTGCACTTCAGACCAAGGAAAACGCGAAACTCGACTTGTTGGTCTCCGCTTTTGACGGTTTTAAAAAACAAGCAATCTTCTCTAATTTCCATAATTTTACGGGCGATAAGCAGTGGTCCATAGTTTCTTCTTTTCACAAACGTTTCGTCTGTATCCGATGTAGTCCTTCAGTAGACCAACATTACGGTAACAAACGGTCTGTATCTCACACACAACTAAAACAAAAACCCTCGATCTGCCTCCTCAGTTTTCACACCGTTCTGGAGGCAATTCAAAACTTGGACCCGGTATTGTAATTTTTGGTTCAGTTTCCTTTCCAAATGGAGGCTACTTCTCCGGACTCGGACATTACTCTGAACACACGAGCACGCCAACTGCAACTGACTCTCTCTCTATTTCTTGACGACTCCGAATTATCACGCAGTTACCTTTGGAAACGTCCTTCTTTCTGGAGACTCTACATACGATTATTTCTTGTTTCTACTTTACGAATAATGACCATTAGAATTAAATATACGCAATCTGCTTAGAATAGGGAATTTAATTTTTGTTTTTACAGTGTTCAGGGCGTAAACCATCGTTTGAGAAACGCATCGTTTAGATCACCTCAGGACAGTGAATGTTTAAAATATTTTAGTTTGATAACTCCTGGTTTTGGCTGATGTTTAATATTTGGTTTGTCGAACCGCTAAGTAATCCTGGATATCATAAGTAGGCCTACGTTAATTTTTTTTGTAAGCGAAAATATTTACTATTTTATTTTATTTTAGTATTATTAATTAGCACGTTTTTGAGTTCAATTTTTCATACCTGTAGACGATGCAGATAGCTTGAAGTGGCCTGGAGGTCTATGTTATCACGGCTTTTAAAGCGTTGGTTTCCTGGAAGATGTAGCTAGCAATGATCGGCTAATTGAACAAGTACTTTCATTTAAGTTGGTTGGACGTAACTTGTCTTACGTAGGAGACACAGATGTGAACCAAAAGAAGAGAAGTTTAATCACTAGTGGGATGATAATAGTTTTAACTGAGGTTAGTTTAATTTTTGTAACACCGGAAGATGACCGTAGATAAAAAGTGATAGAAACGTTGTGTTTCTTAAACAGAATAATAGTTAATCTCCTACTTAATACTCAGCATTATAATAATATGACATTAAAATTAGTTTAAATGTTTTTGATTTTATGCCTGAACATATAGGAGTAATACCCAGTCTTCTAAGCCAGATAAAGTGTCGTCAAATTCCCGTCAATGAACAATGGGACCACTCTCAAGAAATAAAAAGCAGAATTGAAAAGCCAAGAGCAGTATACACTAGAATGAGCAGTTTATTCAAAAGTCACGATTTAACAATAAACACAAAGATGAGACTTTTACGCTGCTACGTATTCCCGGTTGTCTTCTACGGTGTAGAATCTTGGACTTTGGCTGAAGCCACAACTAAAAAATTGGATATTTTTCGAAATGTGGCTTTACCGTAGAATACTGAGCATTTCATGGACAGTACATATAACTAATGTTGAAGTTCTTAGAAAGACGAAGAAAGAAAGGGATTTATTAACACAGTGAAGATAAGAAAGCTTCAGTATCTGGGACATCTCATGAGAAATGAACAGAAATTATACTTATTGCAGTCCATACTACAGGGAAAAGTACTTGGAAAGAGAGGAGTTGTTCGACCGAGAATATCATGGCTGAGAAATTTAAGGACCTGGTTTGGCGTGAATACAACTCACTTATTCCGTGCAGCAGTACAAAAAGTTAAAATAGTCGGATATCCAACTATACATACATATAGTCTTCTGTATGATATCCAACATCCGAAACGGATAGGAACTATCAGAAGAAGAAAATTCCCATGGAATACACAACTTGTGTACAAGTTATACACAAGATACCACTTAAACAAACTTGAGCAATCGTTGCGTAATATGTCTATAGGCTATGCACTGGGAAATGCACTGAGCACATGGGTAATATGCACTATATCAAGAGTAAACGCTTAGTCCGGACAGCGACCAGAAGCATGACTCGCTGGCGTTATTCTGAAGACATCAACACACCAACTGGAATTGATTGATTGATTCTTGATTATTGACAACTCCGGAAGTATCTAGTAGTTACCCCTCGAAACGTTTTTTTGGAGAATGCATAGCTCAGTGTATGTATTACAAAGTAGGGCTTACTTAGAATACAGATTTTCCTTCCTTTACATTTGAACAAAAAACACATTCTGCTAAATCCATAAAAACGAGTTTCGTAAGATACATATAAGCGTCTTTATAATCCGAGAAAAACGTAATTCGTTCGCAAAATATATTTTGCGAACACATGCCACACAAGATGCCACTTAAATGGGAGGAAACATTTATGAACTAACACGTCTGAGAAATGGACAACTCACATCACACGACAAGAACATGTATCAAGTGTAAACGCTTGGTCCGGACGGTGTGGGCGGAGGCAGGAACCCATTACCGATGGCAAATTAACGTGCAAATATATTACACCCCAGCGTCTTGACGTCAAGGTCGGGCAATGTCAAACGTACGCCAAACGGCGAACATCGCTGTCTGAAACGTTTTGCGCGCTAGTAACGTCTCACGTGAACGGAACAGCGCAGGCGGGCGACACGTCGGATTGCTTAAATATGACGGACAGACGGAACGCCGGGCAACAGCACAAACGAAATTGCGACATACATTTTTCGCAAAGGAAAAACGTCCCTAGCGGGTTTCTCTCCCCCGGACAATTTAATCTGTCACGTCGCCGTTACTAATGCGTCTCTCGGTCGCTGCGATTTTTTTGCGCTTTTCAAATTATTTTTCCGAATCTGTCGCGTCCAATTACCATCCCTTGAAACACGGGAGTATACTTGAGACGTTACTCTGGCACTAAGCTGTACGATCGTCCCGACACCCGCACCGTAGTAACTTATTTCAAGTTCCTTTGACGTAGTTGTTCGATGTAAATTTCACTTGCGATTTCCGTTAGCGCCAAGAAAAGACGAAGCATACGTATACTAAATGCAGGCTTTCTTAATTCCGTCTTCTCCGAAATGGAGGTCACTAATAATTATTAGTTATTAGCATTACTTTAATAACTTGTAACAGTTCATTTTGACTAAAATTACTACCCGGGCTGTATCGCTGTGGTCCAAAGTTTATGACAAAACCAGACATTTCGGCGGTGCCACCGACTACCATCTTCAGTGGAAACGAGTAAACGCTAAGGTGAGATGATATACGTTAGGACTGTGGTTAAAGTATATCATCTCACCTAACGTATATCGTCTCACGTTAGCGTTTACTCGTTTCCACTGAAGATGGCAGTCGGTGGCACCGCCGAAACGTCTGGTTTTGTCATAAATTTTGGACCACGGCCAAACAGCCCGGGAAGTAATTTTAATCAAAATGACACCGGCCGTGTAAGCCTTCACACCACATTGTAACAGTTCATGTTTAAGCAACTTATAATTTCCGTTTCTGATCGACACAAACATTTAGTAGCGAAACAACGGCAGTAGAATATACAGGGTAAGGCAGTAACACGATATGTAGGTAATGACGTATGCTCACGAAGTAATGTGCTATATAGTGAACGATGAAGATACAAACTAACGAGGTTTGAAAGGAATATAATAACGAAAAAATTTAGACGGAAGAAAATGCTTGACGGAGAATATAGACGGATGAAAAATCAGTAGAAGAGCTGTTAGGGGAAGAGAATATAACAGGACGTATAAAGAAACAAAGGTTAAGGTCGTCTGGCCATGTGAAAAACAGTCAGGCGGGGTAATATTGTGGAAGAAAGCAAAGCAGAGACCGCTGAAGACAAGATTAAGTGGAAAACGAAAATCAAGATAGAAGCATCAAATGAGACGGATACGCGAAAGTTGGAGATAAAAAATTGGGGAATGCCGATTGAGGTCAGAAAAAAAAATTAAGAAGAAATTACAAAAAAAAAAAACAAATTAATGAAGAAAGAAATGCCGGGGTATCTGCAGACATTCACCGCGAAGTACGAATCGTAAGAGGTCCAGGAAAAATTGGGTGGTAGATCTTCAGCGACTGTAGTATATTCAGTTCGCATTCAGCAACGTAACGATAGTAATAATACAATATTTTGCATTGCGAACAGAATATGTAAGATACAAATAAATAAACAAGAACACAGAAGAAATAAAACAATTAACATGGAGAACTTCAGGGCTTGAGAACAGAAAATAAAAAAATTACAAATTATTCATTTTATTTTTATGATCCTTTAAATCAAATTGCTCTCACTTAAGTTAAAGCGTTACATGTAATCTATACTGTATTACCCAGTGCTATGAGTAATAACATATAATAACAGGAAATCTAGATTCAAATTTTATTTATTTGAGCAGAAATTACAGAAATAAAAAATTTTTCTCAAAAAATAAATTTACAAACAAATCAAAAATAATTTTATGACAAAAGTATTGTTAGCAGCATTTCAATCGATTCGACACAAATAATTCTGGTATTACTGTACGTTCAAACGTTACTTCAGTTATTCACTGAAAATAAACGCTTCGTGTTTCTTAAATGAAACGCGTTATCAAGAAATTGGTATTCCTCCGCCAACCGTACATATTCTCCTCACAGCTAAATATAAGTAAACATGTTGACTTTAACCGCCGGAAACAACAAATAATATACTGAACGTAATTTACTTTTTTTTTTTCATTTTCGAGGGACCTTCATGTCTGACGTCACCGGGCTTTGTAATAGGCTTTGGATGCTGTAACATGCCGGCTTTAAAAAAGTACATAATAACAATTATGTTTGCTCGATTCCGCCACAAAACCACGAAACGTTTTTTGTAAACACGCTTTCCACGGTACGGGCGAATACCAATTATTTCGTCGAGATTTTCTTTCAGGAAGAAAAAAAGACTTTATAAAATCAAAGCGGGCGCAGCGACAGCAACAGCAAGGTACCAACCGACGTCATCAGAAAGAGATTTACGTAAGCCCACGTACGCAGGCAGGTAAACACGAAACCGCGCCGTACCCAATATCAGGCGCCAATCCTTAAATCCAAAATTTTGAATTTATCTCACGCAGCGACGCTCGGAACCGGCTGCCTTATCGTACGCTTCGCAACAATAACATTGCCAGTAACAAAAATCGATTTCGCTTTATGTTTAAAAACAGAATCAGGTTGTAGTGGTAAAACTATGATCAAAAGCGGGAGAAATTAATGTAACAAGTATATATTTACGCAATCATATGTACTCGTACGGAAACAACTAGTGAAGCCTGGTATTAAGACATCAAGAGACAGATATTTCAATGTGCTGTCGTTTGCTGACGACTTGCTTGTAATTCAAAATAAATAATCTACTTCGCAAAAATCAGTTTTTAAGCTTCATCAGATTTGCAAACAATATGAAAGTATCGACTATTAAAACAAAGATAATGGCATTCGAGGCAAGAAAGCAGTCAGAACAAAAACAATAATTAATGATGGAATTATAAAACAGGTAAGCTATTTTAACTACGAGCATTTGGGGAATGAAATTGACTAGAATAAGAATTATGATATTGATGTTAAGTTAGGCAATTGATGTTCCCGACTAGTATTATTAGGACTGTGAAGAGAGTCTTCAGTATTCAGCAACACTTTAAACTGTATTGATCTAACCGAATAAGTCTTGCCACTATTTTGCGAGTAGTTTCTGTAACATCGTTAAACAGAAATGTCTCCATAAAAAAATAATTATTTCTTCATTTCTATTGATTTACGAAAAGACGACAAAACTTAATTTTGTATTCATACATTACAAAGGCGTTCATTACACGTAGTTTAGACATTTTATACATACACAAAAAAAAACAGAAAAAGTAAAGCTATGATGAATGTAGGTAATAACCCTACGATAAATGTACTAACAAAGTATATAAAGAATAAAGTATATATAAATGTATAAATCCTTGTACAAAATAAATTAACACTTTACAAAAAGAGAATTTATCTATAAGTTCTTGAATAATTCATACTACTATCATCATATTTTCTATATACTATCCACTACTAATCCGATCCGATATATCCGACTACTTATATACTATATGTACTATAATTCATATTTTGAAAAATGTTATCTGTATATAATTTTCTCTCTCTCTTACATAGAATTTTTTTAAACAAATGTTTGATGATGGTAGTATGAAAGTCTGAAGTACGTATGGTATTATTTATAAAATATATTCGTTAAAAAATGTTAAATTTTTTTAACGAGAGAGAGAGAGAGAGAGAGAGAGAGAGAGAGAGAGAGAGAGAGAGAGAGAGAGAGAGAGAGAGAGAGAGAGAGAGAGAGAGAGCGTGTACAGGTATACTTAGATACGAAATAAAAAAGCACTCTACAATAAAAAGAAATTACAAAACGACAGGTGACAGGTATTTTTTAATTTGAAAATGTTACGTATAAAAACGTATACGGCATACTTGTGAAAAACGTTAATGAAATATCAACTTATTTTAATTACTTAGGTTAAACAAAAAAATAGTTTCAACAAGTCGACAGGTTTTTGTAATAAACTACTTAGAAACAAACAGAGCCTGTTATAACGAAGCGATTCATTAACTCCAGCATGCCGTAATCCGGCGCGTTTCGGGACAAGGGAGGCCTATTTCTGTCCAACAAGCCAGGTATAGGTATAGTTATCTTCTCTCCAAAGTAGGCCGCTGACCTAGATAGCGGACGCGGCTGCTGCTGCTGCTGTAACCTGGACACATTCGCTTCTAAGAAATCAAGTACTGCCGCCTGGCCTGGTGCTCACCAAGCACTCTTTCATTTTTTTTATTTTTTTATTTTACACTCAGCGCTCTACAAAGTTTTCGACTACGCGCACAAAAAAAAACAATATTAATGGTTAGAGCGAACCGCTCAAAACACTGTTTCCCTTTTTGTACTGCGTGTGTGTGCAATGACATATGTTTCTTGGCAAGTCGACGCACGTTAGCGACGCTTCATTAACACCGGCCGTGTGTGTTGTTGCGACATCATCAAACGTTACCGTTAATTGCGATCCAACGCAAACAAAGCATTAACGATGCACGTCACTACACTACCGACTGAAAACTATTCATTCGGACCCGCTTGATTTCTGCGCGTTCCCCAATCCGCATTTCGTAACGGCTTACAGAATATCGTCGAATAAACGGTCCAAATAAACCGTAACACACTACTACACATACACTAAAAACTCGTTTATCCGAATTTGATGGGACCGCGCCCGTTTCGGATAAACCGAAACTTCTATTTAAATAATAATACATATGTAAGCACATGAGAACTTTATATAATAATAATGTACAAGTTACGTACAGTGAATATGACACAATAAACTACAAAACGGCAGCGCACTGTAACTGTTACAGTAGTCGCAATACAGTTGTTTATTAACATAGGATTGTTTTATGTGAACTGTTGTTATTGAGTCACCTTCGGCTTCTAAAAGGATGCAGAAATGTACTGTTATAAGACATAATAGTATACAGTACTTTATGTTTACAACATATGAACATTATACTTTATGTTCGAAAATCCGAACAAATCGATAATTCGGAGTACCCCATGTCCCAATTAGTTCTGATTATTGACTTTCTACTTTATATCAGGTGGAATTAATTGTCTTCATGATTTTAAATGCTTTTTTGTATTTTTAAAATTTACTAAAGTTGTTTCGGATAAACCGGATTTTTGCATAAACGCGATTCGGATAAACGAGTTTTCAGTGTACTACAAACCATTAGCCGAGAGCCCGAATATTCTAATAATCATATTTTCCTGGACTCCCACCAACGATGTTAAATTAAAAGTTTACGTTTCCATTTTCCTCTCAATTCAAAGATGCGATGCTCCATGCGATGTTTTAAATGAGTTTTTTATCTGCGTCATTTGTATATGGTGAGGCCAAGCGAGTAGCTGCGGTATGTAGCGCTCCTTGTGAATAACGTCGGAATTATGACTGGAGTCTAGGCATTGTCTTGCCACCCCGCGCACCCGTTAAAACGCTGTACAAGGAACCAACGAGACCTCAAAGGACTGCCAATCTACAAATGTTAAATCTGCTTGTTTACAGGCTGTGCTGTAGTTATGTGGGAGGCTTTTTAGTGACGACGAAATTCGATCGTAAATAGAAGTAAAAGATCGTACAGGATTACAGGGTCTAATCCTTTTCAGTCTTCTGATTCCATTTTGTATTCCCATCAGCTTGTCTTACGCGATTCCCGACAAGCGCTTTCGAGCGATTTAGCACGCCACAATTAAAGTCCTAAAATAAAGTTCTACTTAAAGGATTCACAATTTGTTTTGTATATCAACAACAGATTTTGCATTATTAACTGCCACTGCCTGCCAATCATTCAACGGAACTATCTGAGTTTATCGAGTACACGTATTTTCTAACCCACCCAATAAATTACTAAAAAACTAAAAAAAAGTCTGGGATATCTGCACATTATTAACAGAACAAAATAAAATATAACGATTAACTTGGGGGATATCAAAGCTAGTTCAAATCAAGCCCACAAAATTAACTGAAACATCGGTAGGCTCTACTTCAAATTGCATTCCTGAAGCCTAAATGCTAAATCAATAATTATTTTAGTCTCAAGTAACAATTTTGTTCACAACTATATCTGTATACTCTCGTCAGAAAAAGTTGGTTTCAACCTGTCACTTCGTATCTACGTAAAGTAAATAAACTATAAAATATACGCTCTAGAGAAAACTTGACATACATCTGTCAACTGACGAGCAAAAGCTTTGATACTACGCGAACTTGTAGAACACTAGAAAACTTTTCTTTCTAACATGGCATGCTCAAATCTAATGTCATCAACTTGTACGTCTAGTCTAGTTTTAGAAGTTCTGTTCACAACCTCATTTCATTAGGTTTTGTTTATATCACTTTCCACAACCTCCCCGCGATGGCACCTCTTAAATAGACACGTGCCACAGATTTTGCTGTTATCGACTTTCTTAACTCTCCTTCTTTAACGACTGTCCTTAGTTTACCTTGTCGAACGCCTCGTTACTCCGCGGAGGTGAAATTAAATCGACACGCACAAACTTTAATGGGCTCTGTCGTCTGGACAACACCTGCGGAAGCCGCCTTAAATAACGCACTGGTCTTGGCTCTGCTCTTGATTTACAGCGACTGAACGAGTCAGACCGCTGTGACAGAATTTTAATTGTTTCATTTTCGACACATTTATTTTCACATAAAATTCAATTAAAATGTTAGGACTTATCAGATGTTACCGTTCAAACCTGTATGTCGGTCTTGTACTCTCGACCCGTAACCCTGTCTACGTACGCACACGGTATAGAAACCGCTACTGGGTCCCATCACTCTGCCGAACCAAGAATCTCTCAATACGAACAGTGTAAGGGAAAGTAAAAAATATTACTGGTGGTGAACCTTGTATTCAGAATTTATAGTATGGACCAAAAGACGCCCTCCCTTGCCTGGGCTCATCAAGGACGACGATCGTTGACCTGGAAATGACAGGTGGGTGACACAAATTTCATTCCGTGTGCCGAAGTCCATAGTTGTACACTGTTGTATCTTGCTGCCCTTTCTCACACGTTACTGTAACCTAAATGTTAGTGAAATTTCAAAATATTTTTACATCTCGTGTTGCTGGTGCGCATTTTGATAGGTATTTAGTTCATATAACGCAAATTTCATTTTACAAATTATTAATTCGAGTATATACTGGGAATGCACAGGGAAAATACAGAATCTATGTAAACACAGGTTTACTCTTTGTCCGTCTTTCAGATCTTTAATTAATTTTAAAACATACTTCCTTACTTCAAGTATAAGTCTTTATTAAAGTTCTCTGCAAGAAACATTACAAAAACTTTAACTTCTACTGTGTACTTCCGCCAGTGTAAAATCTGTAAATTGAAGTTTTTTTTTTTAATAACCGAAGAGACTAAAATTTTTGTAATACACGGATAACAGAACAGGCCGAACGGAATGATATTTTACGAGACACACAGGAAATATTTTATGTAAAATATCATCATACATAATGAATGTTACATATATAATACTATATATATGTCTTGACGTATGACACACAAAACACATACACTATTGTACGTATTACGTATTTTATGTAAAGTAGACCTATTTTTTACTTCTAGCAACGAACTGGAATTCAATTCTATTGACTACCAACAAATAAAGATGATTTTTATTACTTTACTTTTTATTACGTTTTCTTGTATACGAAACGGGACGTCTTCACAATCCTAGCTTTTATCGTAAAAACAACTTTAAAAACTGTTAGCTCAACAAGTACATTGTCTACGAAAGTCAGAACTCGTTACTGTCGCGGGACTGCTGTTCGTAACGACCGCGCCACTTGTGCAATTACGTATGCGTCCGGGGATAACACAGAACAAGCGACCCATCGGCTAACACAGAACGGGCCACAGGTTAGATTGTTATCTTTTGTTATGGGGAATAAAAGAAAATCACGTCGTCATTGAAATCAAAGATAAGCGACAGTAACAATAACAAGAGAGGTGTCAGGTGACACACACAAGGCAAGGAGCAAACGATAAACATCTTTTCGACGGCGAACAGCACACTTATCGTAGATTTAGAATCGCCGTTTCCGGTTTCATAGTTTGTTCACGAAATACTGTACTGTGCTGTATATACTGGCGCTTGATGCAATTATGGAAAGCGAACGTTTTCATACTGATGTTTTCTTCCCAGTTTATAATAATTTTACAAAACCAATCTCATGAAGGGGAGATCATGCACAGATGCAATCTTAACACTTAAATTAATAATTGAAAAGAGAAGGGAATTTAACTTGGAGACGCATTTAGCATTCACAAATGTGTCGAAAGCTTCTGATAATGTGAAACGTTCTTTACTCTGGAGTATAAGGGAACGAAGAGGTTTACCTTCGCAATTAATGAAAGTTCTTAGGAGCTTATACTACAAGACAGCGGTTGTCGTGGATTTGAATGGTAAATTATCAGAAGATATTCCTACAAGTAAAGGTGTGAGACAAGGGTGGACCTATTTCACAGACACTTTTTAATCTCTATATGGACGAAATACTTCGGCGATAGACAGTTAAAAGATGACTCGGGAATATCACATCAGCGAAATATTCATGTGAATGCACTACTTTATGCAGATGACAAGGTAATGATACAGAAAACAGAAGACCAGTTACAGCGTGCTATACTTACGTTCAATAGCATCACACAAGACTATGGGATACAGATCTCTTCTACAAAATCTAAAACGACAGCATTTCAGGGCAGGTATCCTATAAGAACTAAGACTGTCGTGAATAATCGGATTTTGGATCAGTTAGTCATTTTAATTATCTAGGTTGTAATATCTCATATGGAACTGATATTGATTGGGATAGTAAGCTAACAAAATTTAGACGCATCTGTGGAACGATTCACCGGTACCTGAAAAATAAAACACGGAAGAGTATCCGAATGAAGTTTTATAAAGCTGTGGCTGTCCCCACATTCCTGTATCCTAGTGAGACATGGACTCTTGGTAAAACGGACGTGCAGAGAATTCAGGCAGCCAAAATGAAATTTCTAAGAGGAACGCAAGGTTGTTTTCTCTTGGATCGGAGAAGGAACGATATTAGACGTGATTTAAACGCTGTATCATTGCACCAGAAGATTGAAGACAACAGAAGGAGATGGTGTGAACACTTGAACCCCATGCCTGATATCCGTCTACCTGTGGCTGCCTTGGGTTATTACCCTACTGGGAAGAGAGATGTCGGTAGACCGAGGAGGAGATGGGTTCCGGAACAGATCTAAAGCCTAGTCCTTGGGGTGGTAGTGATGATGATGATGACCAATCAATACCGCTCAGACACTTACTCTCTTTGTAATGTACACCCATCTTAAAAACTATTATTGGGAGGGGCGTTTCGTTCTACCCTTTAACTACCCTACGCAAATACGAGGCATTGTGTTCAGATGGCATGTTTGTTTCTTACCTTATAGTAACACTGAAAGAAAAATTTTCAAATTAAGTGGCTTCTATGAGATTTTTTGCATAAGGCTAGATAAAAGGGTGAGAAACAATTTAAAAAAAGTTTACAAAAATTCAGTCGCGGGTTTTCGAAAAAAGGTAGGGGGAAGGTACAAAATTTCATTTTTCGTGATTATCTTAAAAAATAAAAAAAAAATTAACGAAAAAAGACAAATTACACAAATTAAAGAGCATTAAATTCTCTAAAAGAAAAGGCTATTTATCATGTTTTTTGTCAGGCCAATACTTTGTGAGAAAAATGGAATTGAAATATTAGAAAAAAATTGATTGTCGGAGTCCGCCCCGATGAGCGGGAAGGCTAATTTTTTCTGACATTGCAACATACAAATTTTAATATAATCCGTTATAATAGTCGTAGAGACAAAAATCAAAAAGCATTTTAAAGCTAAATGTTTGTACTTTTACACAAAATGAAAATAATTAAAATATTAATAAATACTTAAAATAAAGTAATAACTTTTTTGTTTTTTATTTTTTTTCAACTAATGCATAAACATATTAACAATTTATTACAAATGTATTTAGCCTACATTAAAAAAAAAACTTCACAATATGAACTTTACATATATAGGTCTTTGAAAAAAATAATAAAAATTAGTATTGATTTATTGGCATAAAATGAGCGAGTTTTAAAATTTATCACTTTTTGAGTTCGCAAGTATACATCATTTTCTTAACTTAAAATATCTACAGAAATTTTGAAAATAAATATTTTTTAACAAAATTATGAACACGTATTAAAAGTGTCTTCTATAAGACTGCGGTGTAAAGAATTGTTAACATTTAGTTAAATTTAAATAAATGTAACTTTTATTAATAAATGTAAAAATATGTCCATTGCTCGTATTAATATTAATAGTTAAAAACTAAAAAAAAAATATTAATATGTAACTATTGTACGTAAAACTACAATATTTGAGGTTTCTCTTCTACATAGTGAGAATTTATATCCGTGCATGGGCATAAAAAGAATAGACCCTGAAAGTTGAAGAATTTTAGGGAGAGTGAGGACAGCTGGTATATGCGCCATACAGATATTGAATTAACGCAGTTTGATATTGAATGTTCCGTGAGTTCGATACTATTTTACTTCCATGTTCCATAAGGAAATGGAAGTATGGTGATGGCGAAAAAAATCGTGTTCAAGATAACGGCAGATTCCGATTGTACTACCATCAAAACATGAAAAAAGTCATTTTTCGAAAAGTGTGTGTGTGTGTGTGTGTGTGTGTGTAATTTTTTTATGGCAAACGATAAGAGCCGCAAATTCATACAGAATCAAATAATTTTTTGTATACAGCCCTGAATTGTAGAGTACTCAAGACCTATTGTTTTTGGTGATGATCGGTTAAGGGAAGGGGGTAGTTTACCTGCAACGTTTTATGTTTTAACAAGGGTAATTTTTTCTATGACAAACGATAACTGCCGCACATTCAGACATAATCAAATATTTTTTTGCATACGTTCCTGAATTGTTAAGTACTCAAGGTCTGTTCATTTTGGTGAAGATCGGTTAAGGGAAAGGGGTAGTTTACCAGCAACACTTTATGTTTTAACAACGGTAATTTTTTCTATGACGAACGATAACTGCCGCACATTCAAACAGAATCAAATATTTTTTTTGTACGTTCCTGAATTGTAGAATACTGAAGGCCTATTGATTTTGGTGGAGATCGGTTACGGGGAAAGGGTAGTTTACCTGCAACATTTTATGTTTTAGCAAGAGTAAAGTACTTAATTTTGATAAATAAAGTATCCTGATAAGAAGATCATAATAATCCACTGTAGAAACGTAGATGAAATATCTATAAATGAAGAGTCTAGTTGAACGGGGTGGGGGTAATTTTCTATAAATGAACATGATAGTTGAAGGGGTGGGGATAATTTTTATTTATTGTCATGTGTACTACGTTATCGGCAACAAAGAAGTACTTTGTTGTTAAAATTCCTTCCTGGGCTGTCTGGGCTTGATCCAATGTTTTCTACAAAACCAGAAGTTTCGGCAGTGCTATCGACTGCCATCATCAGTGAAAATTGAGTTCACTATCGTGAGGTGGTATACGTTAGTGATCACAGTACTGTGGTTAAGGCTGAAGAAAGAAGTAGTTTCTATGGAAATAGTTCATTTCGAAAAGTATTTTAAATATAAATCTTAGAACATGGAAGTCATGTATGGTTCTCCATACCGATATTTTTATATTGTATTTTGCTGGAAGTTCAATTTTATGTTTTATGATTTGTGTTAGTAATTTTGATATTTTATAATTTGGTGCGGTTCTAGCGTTTATTAAAGGTCTGATAGGTTTATTGGTTTTGTGTAATTTTATTAAAGAATTTAATTTTGGTGCACAAGGATTATCCATTTTATATTTAAAGGAGTCTTTAGGATTCCTTTAGTCTTTAGGATTTTATTGTAAAATCTTCAATGATTGGAAGAAAAACTATTTTTTAATATATTTATAAAGTGCATTTTTTAATAACATTTTTATTATTATGCGTAATAAATAAGTAAAAATTATACATAATAATATATACATAAATGAATAATAATGAGTTTTTAAACTTATATTCCGGAAAAAATTGCATGTCTATTACATAAAGATGTATTTATGTGAAAATCCACCTTGTGAAAAATTTGGCCGATTTTGAATTATCAATTTTTCTACTAAAAGTATCGCCCTGACAAAAAAATGCTAATAACCTTTTTTATACATAATTTTATGCTCTTTGTTTTTGTTATTTTGTATTTTTCTCATAAATTTAATATTGTTTAAGATAATCACGCAAAATGAATTTGTTGTACCTTCCCCCTCCCTTTTTTCGAAAACCCGCGACTGAATTTTTGTAAACTTTTATTTTAAATTCTTTCTTACCTTTTTATCTAGCCCTATGCAAAAAATCTCGTAGAAGCCACTTAATTTGCAATTTATATTTTTGTTCGGCTTCAGCGACTGTACTAAATTCACAGACCGTTCCAACATTGCCCCTTTCCTCGCTTCCATTCAACCCCTTCGACGAACTCTACGGTTCCCTCCTCTCTACGGTCGATGTGACAGACGTCGATTCATAACCACTTCTGAATTGCGGAGTCACGAGTTTGAGGGCTTTGCTATCGGGTCTTTATACGTCGTCGCGTACGTCAAAGCGCCGCGATTACGACGATTATTTATTCAAAACGACAACCGCTTCGCTTCGATTTTCGTTCACCGTTAATAGAAACACACGTCTGAAAGCTGAAGCAGAAGCGGCGACAACGGCACGACAGACGTCTTTAAATAACACAGCCGCGTTGTTTTGCCAGTCGTCGATACTGAACTGTGCCAAATTGTACGTACTGCCGTTCAAGACAGCTGACTCACGTACTAACTCCAGTCGGATGTGATCGTTAATTATGATTTCCTTATGACGACGTTCGACGTTAAGTTTAATTGGTAAAACAAACTTTTATTAAGCGATTCGTTAAGCACGAAAACATTTTAAAGTTTCCAATATCTGTGAGGAACAATAGAGTTCGGAGCTACTAATTATTACGCGATCGAACGTTTCCTTAAAATATTAATTCGTAACAACGATTATCGAATTTAAACCCTCACTAATTGACAACAACCATTAGTGACGAGTATTCTGTTACAGTTTAAAAAAAAAAACACTGGCGAACTAAAAGAAATTAGGAATCGATTAATTAAGGTAAATACCGAGTTTCGTACTACAGGTGAACCACTACTAATCACTACACTACGTAATGATAACTTATTTCACCCTGGTGTTTGCTTTGACCCCGTCATCGAGACCTATGAACGACGCAGCAATACATTGGTGTAGCTGTGGACCACGTCTGTTTGACGTATGTGAAACTCATAGGCGGATACATACATACATGTAGGCCTACGTAACACGATTATCAACAAATTCGAAACTGTCCAACTCTCTCTCTCTCTCCCTCTCTCTCTTCTGGACCAAGGTATGGTACGGTTAGATCCTACGACGGTATGGTAAAGTCATTTACAAGCTTCACGCAACACCTGATCTGCACTCAGGGGCGTATTTATGGGGAGGAAGGGACTCGATCCCCCCCCCCCCCGCCAGAGGGTCAAAAAAAGTTTACGAATTTTTTTAATCTCTTAATTTTCAGGTTATTTTATTATCTGTTTAGCTGTATACGCTAATATAGTAGAACAACTCTTTCTTGAATATAAAAACATTTATTACACAGCATTTGCGTATACGTTTGAAATACGAAATATAGGAAAATCAATTCAGTCAATAAATATCTTGTTAACAATGTTTCAATAACGCGTATTTTTATTGTGTTATTACCGTTTATTTTAATGGGACTGATTTCAGGATGTTATATCACGTTTTTAAGCCACTTTAAAGATACTAAAGTTGATTAGTCTAACTCGTTTTTTCTGTTGTATGAAGCCGACTCGACCGGAGGACCCCCCCCTCCGGCCAAATTGTAGATACGCAACTGTCTGGTCATTAATATGTCAAGCCTAGTCCTTGGACTCGAAAATCATTCGAGCCCCAAACTTGTGTCCCTCCGATTTATACACTCGAAAGGCCTTTGCAGATTTCACGGTGTTCTCACTGCTCATCCGTTTCAGACGTTTGTCGTATTTGGCAATTGTGACCGCTGAGATGGGATGTGACTGTTATGAAGAGGACTGCAGCGATACGAGTTCATGGCTTTCCTTTTAAGGGTAGTAAGTATTCTAAACATATAAGACTCAACGCGAATAATTATTATTTTACAACCTATCTGAAGTCTTTACCACATAACAGTAGTACAACTACAATCTTACTAAACTCGATCCCAGTATCTAGACGTGTTTTGAATATCTTATTAACTATTAATCATGATACTAATTAATTTTCAATCCTTTATTAAAATTTCGTTTACTAAGAAGGAAGATCAAGAAGGTCAGAAAAACTTAAGACAGCAACACGAACTTCATTTATCTCACTCTCCCGATTAAGCTCATGAACGGGGGGGGGGGTGCGAAGCGTCCTCCTACACAATAGTTGGAAAACGTCTCAATACACGCTGAACCACTGCGATCGTCAAAAGTAAAATAAAAATTTTTACAGACGATTTATATTGTTTAGTTTTTTTTTTTACTGCTAGATAGAACACATGTATACACAAGTGACATACCAACAGAAAAGTAAATAGTAATAAAGTTCATGCACACGCAAACAATTAAAAGATTCACCATTGAACAGATGCTAGCTAATCTCATTTTTTCACCTCTCGATGAAACTAATGACTGATACAACGATTTTATATTATAAACATCATGAACGTACATATGGCTGATACAAACGGCTTCCAGCCATAAAACTACAGTTTTTGTTTACAGCAAAATTTAAAAAGTACTCCCGATGACGTCAAGGTGAATCTCTTAATATATGTGTATCAAGATACAAAAATATATAATGTATCTACTTATTACAAATTTAATAACACACATTAATTTATTAATTCAAACCAATTTTGCCCAAACAAAAAATTACAATTGTGTGGACGCACGAAAAGAATGATAAAGAATGATTGCCAAGGAGAGTTATGGAATGGACCCCACCAAGAAGAAGGAAAAGAGGAAGACCACCTATCACCTGGATAGAAGAAATTCAGACTATATTGAGGGAACGAGAAATTGAAGAAGATCTATGGATGGACAAGCAGCAGCTGACGATGAGAATTCAATCACTTCTGTAATCTTTGGTTCCGGAAAATGTGTGATCATTGTACGGCCGGATTAATAATAAATAATAAAATTTATTAATTCACATAAACACGATAACCTAAGAGCGCGCGCGTGTGCGTGTGATTTTTATAACACGTAGACCAAAAAACACGTCAACAATAACTGCGGAACAGGTAGGTGATCGGGCCGTCAAATTGACAACATTTCTGTCCTCTGCTTCGACACGTGTCGCTGTTAGTATCCCCGCAAAGTTACAACTTCTCCCCGCTTTGCAAGTGGCACGCGTTTCCAACCGTTACCGAACAGTCATACAGCGTGGAATAAAATCAATTATAATTTTAAAAAATCTGTTCACATTATACACATAAATAATCGATACACGTAGTCTGAGATACATATAGGATTCCGACGGAGAAAACGAAAACTATGGCGTTCTATCATGATGATCCACGCACACTTACAATAAAATGCTTATTAAAAAATTATTCCCGTTGTAAACGTTGCGCGCTTTAATTATCGTAGGCGCGGACTTAATTTTGTTTCAATACAACAGAAACGTAATAGTACGTCAATATCAGTTCACGCGTCGTACGATAAGGGGAGCTCTATGAATAAAAACTCCAAAACGGACTAAATTCAAAGTTTACAACAGTTGTAGTTTCTCCGATATGGCATTGAATCTTGCGTTATGCCTCAGGGTTATATGAAGTTGCTGAGACTGTCAAGGGTTGGAGTTGCAGGGGAGTAGATATTCGACCGGGGATATGCAGTGAAATGGAGACATTCGAACGGGGCTTGGAATATTTTCTATTAATAACAAAACCAGTTAATACAGACGTAAACCACGTTTATCTATGGAAATACCATGTGAACAGGAAGCCGGGGTACAGAATTGCCAACCTAATTCGGAATAGAAGAAATGTTGGAAGAAAAAGAAAGCAGTGGGAGTAACCGAAGCCGGGACACGTTACCACTGATAACGAACAGGAAGAAGATCCCAGTTGTTGATTCGAGTTTCAATCTTATCATGGTGGCCGACTTATCGGTTCGTTGTATGTCGAGTCAGTCATGTGGGCACGTTCGGTGTCCACGAACGCCAGATCGTTTCAAACCAAGTTTTGGAGGATCATCCCATCCCCTCGTTTACTTCATAACAACTTACTGTCATCGCAAGGAATTATACTTGCCGCGTTTTCATTTTTCCAATGACAAAATCCTAATCAATAAAATCATAAACACATTAACTGTCATGACGAATAACAACAATAGCTGAATATCTTTATTCCCTTTAGTTGAGATTATAATCTATAATTCACCCCGAAAGACATCAAATTAATAAGGAATCAGCTGTTGTAAAGGCCTTTCAAATTATATTGAATATAAACGTAACAATTAGACATGTGAATACCCCCTAATCGTAACACTTAGACACGTGAATACTCTCTAATCGTTCATATTTACTTATAAAAGTTATATAAATATTGACAGAATTCCACGGGCATATAATATGTCAAGGCATTCTGGCTTTTTTTAAATGTCCGTTATGACACCATGTATAAACGTACTTGCAAGGTATTGTAAAAAATTGCAACGCCAAATTAAAATTAACTTCATATTTGCATTAGCAAAAGTAATTTCATTATATCAAAATAAACACGATTATATCAAAAGAGACTGTTTTTAAACAATACTTAGGACGAATGACTTATGAGTAACCTAACTAATAACGATTATGTATAAAGTAATTCAAGCGCTTATATAAACCTAATACACACAACACTAGTAGGTGGTACTCTGGAAAATGGACCCTGACGTCTTTAAAGTTGTCTTCTAGCGAAAAAGAATTTGCTTTCTATCAGAAAAAATACATTTCTCGACTAACTGATATTAAAACGATAATATTATAAATATAATTAAACAATAATAATAATCACTTATAATGATATAATATGTGACGCTGCCATTTCATTATTATTTTTTTAATGAATTAACACTGAAGATAATTCACGATAAAGATCATATTGTTCTTATCTAAATCCTTAAATTTGTAGTGACCGGCAATCAATGAATTTTTCAGTGAAGGGTTTGTGAGGATCGGTCAAAAAAATATAACACAAATTTTAACTTATTTGTGTCGACGTTTCGACAATGTTTATTCTCATCATCAGAACCTGTGTATGAATACAAAAGAAATGTCAAACACAACAGAACATTTATTTGAGTGAACGTGTTTGTGTATGTGAGAGCGTGTGCGCGTGTATGCGTACACACGTGTACGTGCGTATGTACGAGTATACGTATCATTGTATATGTGAAGGAGTTGAGATAGTTTGTTTACATCTTTAAATGTTTTCTTTAAGACAACGAGAAAATTATAATATCATAGAACTTAATTTATACACTATTACAATTTAAATTACTATAATGTAATGGTATTTTTAATTAATTATAAAAGCAATAATCAATAATTAGATATTAGATTGGTACAGAAAACGTTTATACATATACCAGTCAACATATAGCATAGTAAAATATATTATAGCTAAAAAACAGATTAAGGGATGTTCAACTATGTAATTATTAAAAGTTATTTTATACATGTTACATGTTAATATTAATATACATGTCACACACAATAAACATTGTCGAAACGTCGACATAAATAAGTTAAAGTTTGTGTTATATTTTTGACCGATCCTCACAAACCCTTCACTGAAAAATAATAATAATCACTTATAATGATATATGGGTGACGTTGCCAGTTCGTTTTTTTTTTTAATGAATTAACACTGGAGATAGTTCACGATAAAGATCATACCGTTCTTATCATTCTTACTATCTCTCTATTAGCAGTAGCAGTATTAAATGAGTTAAGATAATAATAATAATGACAATATTAATTGTGCGTGATTAAGGAAAAAAAAAAATCGCTCTCCACTCTCAGTAAAACAGTTATGTGTTACACTGCCTGGTATTGCACTGCCAGGGAGGGGGATGGGATGGGATGTGTAGGTGTTTGTAGTATACGTTGGTGTCTCGCTACTACTACTTCTACTACTACTACTACTACTACTACTACTACATACCGGACACGACAACACAACTGCTCCATGTTGTCGGTGGTGGTGCTGAGCTTGAGCTGCAGGTGAGACACACACATTATACACACACTCACACACAGTATAGGTAAAACACAACGGCGCGCAATAACCAACCAGTACACAACACACACTGTGTGCCCCGACACGACGAGTTCTCTGCCCAAATAGCGATCAGGGGTTTATTTCCATCTCATACACACACACACTCGCCTATGTTCTTTTTCCGACCAATTTATATATACGCGCGCAAAGTTAACTATAGAAAGCCCTATTTCTGAACCGCTGCCCCCAAAATATCACAATTCTAAAATGCTTTAGTAGTAGTAGTAGCCCCCCTTCCCGCCCACCACCCGGCCGCCATCACTATATCCTACAATAAACTCTCCTTATGACAGATTTAGACGTCTATATACACCGCGGTTCTCGATCGCTTGCAAATTAGTTTCGATGTGTCTGTGTGTATGTATGTGTATATATACATTGTGTTAATCTCTGCCAAGCCGATACGGACCATACAGAAAACATTAACCTGTCGATTTTGATATTTTTAAATTTTACTCGAATCCACGGCGTTAAGGAAACGCGTAAGCGCGCGCCCGTACGACGCGAGCGGTAATAACACACACTTCAAAGAGTTTCCAGTAACGGAGAATGCTGCCGCGCACGGAACATTGTTGCAAAAGTATTCAACCCGCCGAGTTTTCCTGGAACCGGCTCTCGTCATACTGTTGCGTCAAATAATCGCATTAATGCTAGTACTCTCCAGCGGCTCAGTCGACAACGTTTGTTAGGGTACAAAGCAAAAGTGGCACAATCTGTTCATCTGCACTGAGTACGACCGACGCCGCTTGCAATAATACGATGTCTACAATTTTACTGTGAAGTACACGGGGTTTCTTTAAAGCCTGCATTGTGAAGTACAGGCATCGACAGAGGGTTCACGTGTAGCTGTTATAATCAACAACATCTGTCGTGTGCACGATTACATTTCATGGAATTCGTTCCGTAGTATTACTTTACTACTACAGTATACTCTATAGGCCTACATATGCCGAGTCAGAATGCACGTTTCTCGCTTTTCAGTTTCAATATCTCCCATGTTCCCAACATTCTTCCGTTACGTTTGATTCCCTATCGCCGTTTTATTATATCTCCCAAGCAGGAACGAAGCCAAAAAATTTTGTTTGGGGGGGGTCCAGGTTGGCTTGTAGGCGCGGAATCAAAGTTGAGAATACCCATTCCGGGATGTTTCCTTCCAGAAAGCTGGGGGAGGGGGGTTCAGATTTTCTCCCCGAGAAAGACAGAAATGAGGACCTCGGTTTTAGGACATACCGGAACACTGGAAAAAACGCCAGAATAAAAGAAACATTTACAGTTTTGTTATCTGTAATCTTGCTGTCTTTTATATATTTTTTTAGGGTTGATAGACAAATGCGAATATTACAAGACTTACTCAGTCCCTACAAGCTACGACATATTTACTATTACAAAAGTCTAATAAAGAATGTCACAATGTTAAATCATTATTTTTGGTTACTTAAAATTGGAAAAGTAAAAACTATCTTGTTATTACAAATTGTATCTCATGAAAACAAAATCTGCTTAATGGCACTCTGTAGGCACAAAACGATACTGTCAGTTTAACCGCACGTGTTATACGTATAATAGATTTCGGCATTTTACATTATTTCGGGGGGGGGGGGGGTCTGGGCCCCTTGCAGGTGCCCCTGGCTTCGTCTGCGTCCTCAAGAATGGTTCGATTTTCTTTTCCGTTGTTAGTTGCTAGTAGTTCTGTACTGTTTAGTCGCCTTTTTCGGGATTTCTTCACGTGCCCGCACTAGTTCAGTTGCTTGGATTGGTTTGCTTCGATCCGTATCCTTCTTGGTTTCATTTCATCATTTATTATTTTGTGCGATCTCATAAGAACACTGCCACCTTCCATCCTAGTTTTTTTTTTCCATCACACTTCTGACTCACATAATTATATGATACACATAGTTATACCGTTATCTACTGCGATCTTCTACAACACAATGTGCCATTTTTCGTTAAACTACGACTCGATATACTGTAATTGGCAGCATATCGGATGGCAGTTCCACCCTTTTCCAATACGTTTGATAATTATAATTACATTCTTTCATCGTGACAAAAGATTCTAAGTGAGTTTAACTCTACCATGGTTTTACAACAGATCCACCTTCTACTCAAAGGTACTTCGTTGAACAACGTAAAACCGGCAAAAGTAACCCGTATCATTTGATTAACAATTAAAAACAATGCCTACGTATTCTTAGTATTTCGCTATTAACATAAAAGAATTAGGTACCAACAAATCACAAGCTCACAATCTTCGGCTTTCTTTCTCGCGACCTTACAATGTCCCGTGTACTTGTTTAATATATATTCTTAATTTGTTTTGGTAGTTTACAAAGAACGGGGAAACCAGTCTGTAGTCACCACCAGGTTGCGCGTGGCCATACGTATTTGTGTTCTTCACCATATTTGTGCGCGTCACGTTCTTCTGTTCGTTGTCGTCCTCTGTTTAAAGTTCATGAAGCTTTTTAAACCCCACTTCTTCAGCGAGTGATCCAAAAAGTCTTTCTTGGTCTTTGCCTCCAATACAACAGTTATGGAGCTACAGCGTTTATTTACGTGTCCCAGACATCCATATTTCCTACTGATGAAGTTTTCAACAATCTTTTTCTAATGTTCCTTCTAAAGTACAATATACTCCATTAAATCTTCGCACCACATACGAAATCTTGCATGAGACTTCAATGAAGACACCCACTTTTAACAAATCAACTTAGCTTTAATGTTTTTATCATCAACATACAGTCCTGTGACGATCTCTACCTTCATTGTTTAAAGTCAGGACTTTCTTCTTCTTCTTCCCAATGGAATATATCTATATTACTCTGACGTCTTCCTATACTTGGCTATCCAACAGGCATGTATTGCTAAACTTTATTGTGCAACCTGCCATCCGGTATCCTATTCATATGAGGAAACCATCTCTCTTTGTTTTCTGCAATACGATCTTGGATATTAAAAATGTTAAACTCTTTGCGAATGCCTTTTTTGTAGAGTACATCTCTTCGTGTGCCTTAACAGATCGCAAGAATATCACCTCCGACACCTGTAACTTACTCGGATGTTTTTCCGCCGGAACCAAGTTTCAGAACCATACAATAACAATGGCACAGCCATCACCTTATAAAAGTTTAGTGGAGTCTCTTTGATTCTTTTCCTCGATAGCGCTCGACGAATTGTGCCAAATGTTGGCTGAAACTTAGCCAACTTGTGATCAACATCATAATCCACAACGTTAAGTGATGTCACAACCAAGATAGCGAAAATGAGACACCTGCTCAACACTCTATATTATGCAATACAACCTTAGTCCGTAAGGGGTATTTGCCCGTAAATGTCATCGTTTTTGTTTTCTGCACACAAATTTTCATGCTGTAATTTTAACAGGCTTATAACCGGAACATCTGTCTCTGGAGTTCGCATTCACTGTTTGGATGTTTACTTGATCATCCGCAAACTGCATTGTACTCATGTATGTTCTATTATTAGTATGTATGTCAGCACTTTAGTAAGCGTTAATATCTGCCAACTTTCAGTATAGTGCACGGATAGATACAAACAAAATTTAATTTCTTTCGGCGGTCAACTCTGTAATATGAAAAATATCGTTTGTATCGACAATGTGTTTTTTATGATTCATGAAACTTTAATTATTTATTGATTTCTAAATTACTGGTACAACGGCAGGTAACGAAGCAGGATAAGTTGTTTTTACCACCATAGCATCCGTATCTGTTTGTTAACCAACATCTGAAAAAAAAATACTGACAAGACTATTACTGCAACAACAAACCTACTTACACCAGCGATTATTAAAGAATATATGAAATCACATCATCAAATGCCTATTAAACAGTTTACAAAAGGACTCCAAAAACAAACAGAATGAAGAGAATGGCCGCACCCTATCCAAATAATCGCGTACAGGGCGTAAAACACCACGCTTAAAAACGTACAGGTACATACATAATAAAACACAAATAAAATTAATTAAACTTTCGTTAAGAAAAATGTATATAATTAAGAATGTTATCTATGATACTTTCTGCTTTAGTGCAGTTACATGTCAATTACATTTTTTGCGTTCAAATGTTAAGTTGAACCAGTGTGTTTACTTGTCCCCTCATTAAAGTTCTGCCTTCATCATTTGTCTGCTTTCTTTTAAATGGTACAGAATTCACACTCTCTAGTGCAAACCAGAGGCGCGTCAGTCGAGTCCGGCGCCTGTGTGCAGAACTTTAGTTGCCCCCCCCCCATTATAAAAACGTATCAGTGACTATAAATGAAATACAAAATATATTAATTATAAGTTTATTGTACAAAAACCAGGAATTACAAAAAATTTATAAAAAACAATAAACATAAAAGAAGGGTACAAAAACAAAAACAACAAAAGTAATTTTGTTGAGAATATCCGTCCAGACCACCGAAAAAGGTTAATATAATTAACTTAATGAATAATAATTTTTTGTTTTCAAATATTTCCTCCTGGCCTGAAAATTTTGGCGCTTTGCTATACTAATACTTGTATGCGCCGCACACTTTGCACACTGTGTTGGCGCGCCACTGGTGCAAAGTGGGAACGAAAACGCACGCGGAAAGAAAAATACAATTTTTTTCCATCTACATTTTATTTTGATTAACGTTCACGGTAAAAAAAAATATCGTGAATGTCTTCTTCCTATATAGGCTAATCCCTTATTACCAAAAGATTTCGTGGCACAAACTAAGCAAATCCGATTCGTAGACAATTCCTTTCTATAAAATCCGATGTATCGAGTTAGTCATCGGTCGACGTAACATAATCGATACGTAGATGCGGCGGAACGTAAAGGAGTTAAGTTTTAACAAATACTGGTTTAACATCGTCGTTTTCCGTCACTAGTTAAGCATGACTAATCGATGAATTTATATAGTAAAAGCGGTGATCCCAGCGGTATCGAATCCTCATTCGAATCAGGAAACATTAACTATCGTCAACGTGAAACGGAAGTACCAGAAAGTGACGGGGCGATCTACTTCTTACTTAATAGGAATCACCCTCTAAGACAAGGATCAGGAAGACGAGTAATCGCATACTGAAACGACCAACTGCGTGCACAGATTTTCTAAATATCTTGAAGAGAAAGTTTATCCGTGTTGCATTCAGTTTGAGTAACGTGTTTTGTTTCAGTCATCCTTTAGACCAGTAGCGGCCAAACCGCGGCACGCGGTAATAAAAAAATGAATTTTTAAATTTAACTGGTGAATTTTCAACACGGTATTTTTTTACTCGAATCTTGTTACTCGTGAAACTTTTACTCGATTATAACAAATTTCGAACCCTTACTTTATACGTAGTTTTAAAAGTGGGCCTGTATCAAAGCAAGAAAAACTTCAAAATAGTATTTGCAGAAGGTTTACTGTTAAAGCCTGACGATAGATTTTGAACAGTGATGTGCAGTGGACAAACAGTGGATCTGCGGGATGCGCAGTGGACAAACAGCCCGTTGCGAGGCTAACAAAATTTTCATTCATTAGCGCTGTCTTGGTACAATTTGAACAATGTTTCGTAGTGTGAACTCGGCTGCAACAAAGCTGGCGAGAACACTAGAAGCTTGTGTCGTTATGAAGCGACACTATGGGACAGATACAGATAGCGTGTGTGAGTGAGACAACAAACTGTAATCATGCTCTCTCCTTCCTATAGTTTGGCCGGTTAACGAAGGCGCCTGGAGTACTAGCGTAGGCTCACTAACACAAACACACACACACACGCAGCTGACGCCACCCCACCGTCATTGGTTATTCACTGGGTCTTGGCGCCAGGTCCAAGCTACTGTCTGGCGGCCTGTGCCTATGCGTGCTAATCCATCAGCTGTCCTCCTTGTCTGGCCACAGATAGTCACCGTTGCTGTACTTTCGAGTGGGGGTAATTCCTTCTTAGACTCCGCGCATTTCACCGCTCAAGAGCGGCTATTAAATTTCTATGTTTTTGAAGTACTCAACTTATACAAGTGAACGTGTCATTTTATTTTATATTTTGAAACGACACTCAGTAGCTTAAGACCCACTAAACCCCTCTGAAGAAAACTGTCATTCATTGCTTGAAAATATGGGTTTGACTTTTGAAAATCCACAGCAGATATAATAAAAAAATTTTGAAAAATATTACAACTAAACCTATTCCAAAACACTTGAAGCCAGTAGAAGTTCATGTGAAAAAAATAATGCGTTCACGTGGCACGCACAAGTTTCACGGCGCAAAAAGAATGGCCACCACCGCTCTTTACCAAACGTAGAATAAATGGACAAAACCCATACAGACAATAAGACAATTCCAACTTTATTTTTAATAAAACCATAAATTAGTTTATTACTAGAAACGCTTTCGTCAAACTTGGAAGGATTATCTGCTAATCTTTCCGCGGCCTTCCGATGACCCTGTATATACTGGGGCACCACTACAATCAGCTTTGTTCTCCAAAAAGTTTCTTACACGAAAACTTCGTTTGAATTCACTGACTGTTATCATAGTTGAAAGTACTTCTTGCCCTGACCATACTGTCTTCATTTTGTAAGACCGTCGTCCGCTTAAAATGCATAACGTATCATAGAAAGGTCATTTATGAATACAGTTTTCAGTGTTATTTAGACTTCGTCTTTAACTATCTACGTTTTCGATTCATATAACGTACACCTGCCATGATCTCGTAAAGCTTCCAGCTGTGTTTGTTTCAAAATTTCCATCTGCCATGTTCTTCTTATAATATCACATAAAGTCTGGAACTGAGCAAATCGTCTATCCACACGGTCCGTAAATCAAAAGCAGCCGGAATCGTCTAAGAAACGGGAACTGCTGACTTGCTGCAGGCCGCAATCTTCAGTGCCTATTTCAGACGTCCCATTTACACTGTGAGAACTGTTATATTTTTGTTTCGAATGTAGCACACAAAATAGGCACAATTAATCGAAGTAAACACGCTAAGCTTCAGTATAATAAGACTATGGATATACCGGTGGCGCTGTATGGGAGTGAAACGTGGGGTACCTTCACAGACAGAGGGAAGGTTACATTAGCAGAGAAATGAAATTTCCCAGGTTGGTCAAAGGGTGCACGTTACGAGACAGAATAAGTAATGCACAGATAAGGCGAGAATTACAGATTTTTAAATTACAGGATAGACTTTATATAATAATGAAACTTTCACTTGTGAACTTACTTGTCTTTTCTTGTCGAACGCGTTTCGGCGTGGTGTTCGCCTTCGTCAGCTGAAGCTGTAACAGAAGGGTCTGTCTCAAATCTGACGAAGGCGAACACGACGCCGAAACGCGTTCGACAAGAAAAGACAAGTAAGTTCACAAGTGAAAGTTTCATTATTATATAAAGTGTAGTGCTGTGAAAAAAGATGATGAACAATCAAGACAACTACAGGATAGAATTGCGGAATACAAGGTCAACTGGTGTAAGCATTTGGGAAGAATGCAGCACGATCGCCTTCCCAAACTTGCCTTTATAAATTATAAATCCACATGGTATCGTAGTGTGGGGCGTCCGAGGGCGAGATGGTTTCCGGAACAGGCAGTGAGCCTAATGACTCCATTTCCGGAAGTGGAGATGATTATGATGACGAAACTCGACTTTCATGATAGATTTATCTTCCAACGTGGGAATTAATAAGCATCAACTTACTTATACTATTTAGTATTAAAGATAGTGTTTTTAATCTTATAAGTGGCAAACTGCCTACTCTAAACCTGGAGTACCTGATTGTTGAGCTCATGGCTTGTAAATCTCGTAGCTACTCGGTTGTAAACGAGGTGTGTGTGTGTCGCACACGAAATTTGTTACAGCAAGCACACAGTGAACGTGTGCCAAAACTCACAACTGTGCATTCCCGCTGAGTCGTTGTTTGTGGTTGTCAGCGTTAGCGTCCGACTAATGCTGTCCGCGTGTGGTGATGACGATTTTTTCAGGGACAGCACTTTAGGAAGTGTTCGCTTTACATACGGTCGTCACCTTATTTCTTCCTTTCGCAGCGTCAAAGCGTACGTACGACAAGAAACGATGCGAAACAGATTGAAGGTTCAAACACGTTGTGGCCCGACAATAATGACGAAAGTATTATTAGCACGTTACCAGAATTTTTACTAATTTTTTTTTTGATTTTTACTAAATTTATTTATTACTCCGGTTGTACAATGTTTTCACATTTTCCGGAACCAAAGATTACAGAAGTGATTGAATTCTCATCTTACACTGCTGCTTGTCCATCCAAAGATCTTCTTCAATCTCTCGTTTCAATCTCAGTATAGTCTGAATTTATTCTATCCAGGTGCATCCAGGTATCCAGTGGTCTTCCTCTTTTCGTCCTTCCTGGTGGGGTCCATTCCATAACTCTCCATGGCAATCTTTCCTGTGGCACTATTTTCGTATGTCCATACCATTGTAATTTTTTGTTTGGATAAAATGAACAAGAATTTTTCACATTCACTCTGTTCTTAATACCTTCATTTCTAATTTTCTCACGTCTGGATACTCTTACCGAACGTCTCCAAAAGTCCATCTCTGCTGTCATTAATTCTGTTCTTGTGTGTTTATTAGTAGTCCAAACTTCTCAGCCGTAAGTCATGATACTTCTAACAATGGTTTTAAATATTTTGGTGTTAGTTTCTGCTGTAACTTACTTATCCCACAGGATTTCATTTAATGTAGATATAGCCATCTTTCCCAAATTAATTCTGGATTGTATTTCTTTGTCTTGCTTCCCACTGGCCGAAATTTTCACCCCTAACTACTTGTATTCCTCTGTATATAAAATCTTCCCCATGTCTTCCTCCAATATCAAGTCTTGATGAAGGTCACCTATTGCTATGTATTTTGTTTTATTCATATTTACCTTTAGTCTATTTTTTATCTATTTATTTTATTCATATTTACCATAATTTTTACTAAATTACCAGAATTTAATAATACTGGTCCCGATGCCAACTTAAGTCTTACAATCGACCAGTATAGAGAGTATAAATACCTTATTGAAAACGTTACGTCGACAATCAAAGAAACTGTTATCGTCATAATTAATTTTTTATCTCCACCAGTGTAGTTAACATTGTTGACACGCTGCTGCATATGATGACTTAAGCGAAGGCTCCACCGGCAGCAGAATGACGAAGATACGACGGGCCGGCTTCACTGAAGGCGATAAGCTTATTTTGACGAACACTAATTGTGTCAACACCGCTTTCACGTGAATTATTTACAAGTGACGATGGACGTCGTTTTACGAACGGGATAATCTGACTGGTCCACAGCAAGAGTGCCACACTTTTAAGAACATATCGTTACATCAAAGGCCTCCGGCCGTTAACTGTTTCGCTGTACAACTTGTACGTTTTCACACAAATTTTACCACTTCTTAAAACTCGGAGAGGCAAACGAGAGAATGGTACGGGTCAAACGATATCGGTTTATTCACATACAATTCTGTAGTTCTGAAACTCGACCAGTACCTCGCAACATCGCCATCATCATCATCATCATCATCATCATCATCATTATCGTCCACTGTCCCCGTCGGCAAGACATCAGCCCTGTCGCCATTAGTACTATTCCCGGCAGTAGCCTTCACCTTTTCACGCTACACCTCACACTGTATGTCATCCAAGAGCTTCAGTCTTCCTCATCCTTCCATTATAATCTCCCCAAAAACGTCATTAGTAGTACACACGTACAATGGACCTCACACCTGTCCAGTGTATTTCCTCTTTCTTTTCTTTATAAGTCAAGAAATATTTTTCTTCTTTTTCAGCACTACAGCTCAACGTGAACCGTGTCTTCCAACACCAATCTTCTCCAATGCCTCCTATCCGTTACCATCTCAGCGTTAACCCCTCACATCCATTCGTCTGAGATTTTCCGCACATCATCCAACCATCTTATTCTAGGTCGACCCCTCTTTCTGCTTGTATACCTGTGCCCCCCAGGATTTTCTTTGGCATACACTGATCATCCATCCGCTCTAGGTAACGTAGCTATTGTATTCGTTAAGCCTTTCCGAATCTTACGATGTCCTCATTCTTCAATAGCTCATCTACCTCTTACCTTCTAGTTATTTCTTGTTCTCCATAGGAAATATTTTTACACTTCTTGATTCTTTTGAGCACCTCTTCATTACTTAGTTTGTCCAGCCACATTATTCCTTCCGACTCTAAATCCACACTGAGACCTACAACGCCTCAACACTATCGTTAACACATTTCCTCCATGTCTCTGCCCCCTCCGACAAATAAAACTCTCTTTACAAAAACCTCCGCCGATTCTTCCTCACGTCCAAGTTCATTTTGCTAAAAGATGTCTTTTCTTTATGAAACACTTTCTTCACTATGGCTATTCTGCTTCTAATCTCTAACCGCTAACTCCACACACTCCCAAATGATCTGTATCTATCTATCTATCTCCTTTATGAGGACATTTACGTGATTACTTTTAAAAAAGTACAAAACCTTTCTGTCCAAGTAGGCCATTCAAAAGTAAGATAAAGTTTCAAAAAAATAGAGTTTCTCTTTTTGATGCAGAATGTAGTTTTAAGAGAAAAAGTAAAGTTTTAAGAGTTTTCGGCAAATGATTTATACTGCTTCTACAAACTTCAGAGAAGGAAGAATTACCAAGGAATGTGCTTGATATTGACCTAAATATATTTACTTGTATTTGTATTGCACGAGACATATTGTAATGCGATTATATACACTGGTTAAAAAACGTGTAAGCCAAGTCGGTGGAACCCAACGCTGTCAGTGAAAACAATACAGTGCGGACAAATGTTTTTACCTTAAACGCAACAAGGTGAGCGAAGCCCCTCAACTGTCTGCACCTTGACATGTAACACTTACCTGCAACACACATACAATGACATAATTAGTTACAGTAAATACGACACGATAACACTTAGTCTATTTTATTGTTATGTCATCCGATACTGATTAAAATGCCGTATAATCGTTAGTTTTATTACGATTAGCACAACCACACTTTTTCACTAAAAACGTAGGCAGTTGCTGCAAATTTTCAAAATAATGGTACAGTAGAACCTCCATTAACCGAAACACTTTTACCCGAAATACCGCATCGCTATCGCGTACAGTACGTTTAAACGATATTTCCTCGTTGTGGCCGAATTTGAATTGTTTAAATTACAGTAAAAACCTGTTTTTGAAGTGGTATAAAACTTACAGGCTACGTGAAAACGTGGCACAGGAAATGCGGCGTCGACAAACCAGCGAACTTTCTTAAAGCCTGACTGTGTTTTCCAAGATAATATTTCCCGAAGTAGCCTGCAGTCTTTTACTGAGTATTCTGCTATATATCTTATGACCAGCGTTGAACACACTTATACCCTTGTAACTGCGAACATCATTTACGTTTTACAAGAAATCCTTCGACAAAATCAGAAGATCTCTATGTATGATAAATATTAAAAACTAAAAGCTTTCCGGGCCATCTCATCGACGCAATCGTACGCCTGTACCTCAAAACCAAAATGTTACATTCGAACCAAACTGCAAACGTCACACAATTCCGAAGAGCTAAGGTGTCCGGCAGGAGTGCAGTTTACCTCTGATCCTGTTTAATTTCTATAGACCAAATAACAACTTGGTATACGGAAGTGGAGAAAAGAGGTATTAACTGGGATCAAAATAATCGAATCGCAAATGATTCTGAGTATTCTCTTGTACGCAGGCAGATAATAACTGCACAATAATGCATGAAACAGAGAGCTGGTAAGAGACAAGTGTTCACTAACTTAATCAGCATGCTGCTCAACACAGTATCACTACCCATCGTGACAAAACCCCATAAGTTTTATCATCATCATATTGAATAAGGATAAAAAAAACTGATTTTTTTCTGGTCCCAAGGAGACAGACTACATATGCTTCATCGAACTTCATACACCTCTCCGTCCTTTCAGCTTATAATTCAACAGTTGGTTGGAGTTGCTGCAGTCATTCATTCGATTAAGATGCTGCTACCATTTTGGCCGATATTGGGCAACTTACGAGTATACTCATAACACTCACTTCCTGCCGCATTTCTACTACGATCTTAAACAGTATAACCTGCCACGTTACTGTAGAATCTCACTTCGGTCGGCTGAATACGACTGGCCTGGGTTTTCATTGAAGTCCAGTCTCACACGCACAGAGAAATCTGGAGAGGGCCATCATCGTGTCTAACTTCAGGCGTGTGTCTTTACCCGTTGATTTTGAAGATATCCTGCTGGCCCTGCATATACGTGTGTAATATAAGACACATTATAGCTCACACATTTAAAATTTCTGACCTGCTCCAGAAGAGCATCATCTACACAATTTCTGCTCGTATGGGACCAGTTCCATGCGAAGCCATCACCAAACAAATCTGTAGTGCGAAATTCTTGCAGATTCGATCCAATGAGCGTACAACCGTCCGCAAGCCGTTTTCCGTGTTCAACAAGATAGCCTGGCCGTCAGCAAACAACGTGTCAACTGCACAGTTACCAATCATAAAATCTCCGTAAGGTTCATCTACAAATTGTGGACGACACCGTCTATATATAAATTAAAAAGATAATGTCGTAACATACAAGATTAAAAATAATAATTAACGAAAAATATTACAGGAAGGCACGTCTCTCATATTCACCGTCAATAATATTCAGATGTGACGTTTCATATGAATTTGACGAGGAAATCGAGGTGATTTGGGGCACTATTTGAAGAGTCTAACAAACAAACGAACCACAGATGAGATTTCATAATGTTATGGCTGCACCGACCGACCCTCTTATCTGGCCTGGAGACACGGTTATTAAGTTATAAATCACATACAAATTATGAAGAAGAGATTTGTCAGATATGTGAAAGCATGTGTGACAATAGATAGGTTTACATACCACGTGATAAGAACAGAAATGGGTAAATTCTCTGTCAACGACAGAACGGAGAAGTAAAGGTCATAGCGGACGGACCATATAAGTAGAAAGGAGGAAGTGATTCTCCACACAAATTTTAAATTATAAACCTGAAGGGGAAAAAGCTACATGAAGACTTCGTAAAGACGACTTGTAGATTGAGACCGAAACTATACGCTGTCCAGGCAGTGAAGGCGGCTAGACGATTATGAGACCCCCCCCCCACACACACACACACACACACACACACTGACAGGCCGCCTAACAATAGACAGCGACAGGCCTTTGACCTGCGCTGCTGTCTTTTTAGTTACAGTCCACTACAATAAATTAAATTTTATTGTCGTGCTTAAACTTTTAATTTTGATTGTTCCATCGAATTCAGACTGTAATTTCATTTAAAATAAGTCCAAACACAAAGTTTTTATGGCGATATTCAAATGTTTTACATTTATTTGTTTATTTTGAACTATTGTTAATTATTGTTAAACTTTAGAACACCATCTAAGCGACTATTATTAAAAATGATGATTATTAAAAACTAAGTTACTGATCATCTTATTTATTTTTCAACTATTTTTCTGTGACACTCCCTTTAATTTTTTTTTCCGATTCACCAATTGTGATACTCGATAAAGAGCAGATAGACGACCCACCTCTTTATTGTTATAATACTGAAAAAATTAATCAACATATGTAACAGATTTATAGTGACAACTAATCCTGCAATGAGGATGAAGACAGAAAAAACTAAATAGCAATTGGCTCTCATCGATACAAGCAAACACAAAAATATATGTTCAAGTCAACAAATAAATGTTACATATTCACTAGGAAGGGCGCAAAAACCCAGGTTTAACCGCGATTGGTGGGGTGCCTTTTGCGTCACAACGAAAACAAACGTTTTAACAAGATTAATGGAATGCTTCAGCGGGAGAACACTTGTTCTTCGATTCATTATTTTACGAATTCGTACGAACAGCCGTCAAAACGATTCGGAGTGGGTGGGCTCTCGAGAACACTTCGGTAACACGCAATTCCGCCGCCCGGTAACGTTCGTAATTACCCGCTTCGCGCAAGTACCGCAACGGAAACGAAGCGTGATGACGTTAATTTGTCTCCATTACGTACGCAGAAATTTGTCGCTTAACGTTAGGCATATAATTTATTAGGTTAAAGATAAAAGACGTTGTTTACGGCGAATAAAATACCCTTCAGACAAATCAAACGAAATGTTTATCCCAACAGGACTATTTTTGTCAATCACATTCCACTACTCTTTGATAACTGCTTCATTTAAATTATTTTGTTTTACTGTATACATAACCCGTTCTGATATCTTCATTCCTTATTCTATCTTGCAATGTATCATATATATTCGAAGAAACTGCATTTCAGCACTCTGAATCTTGCCGCTTTCCTTTTTTGTCATAACCCACGCCTCACTTGCATAAATTAACGTGGTTATTGCAATTGTCTTATAAAAGTAATCCTTGTTCTGTTTCTTGTTTTATTTCTAAGATTTCTATGAATCGTACCATAAATATTCCTAAATTTATTTATCTTCTCTCTTATATCATATACAGATTCATAGCTTACTGCACAGCCGAGATATCTGAAAAGGCTCACTTGTTCTAAAGTGCTGTTGTTTATAACCATCATAGTACTCACTGGATATTTACCTTTAAAAGCCATTGTTTTGGTCTTTCTTACTGAAATTGTCAGTGAGTATTCTCTTACCATTTCTTGTAATTGAAACATAGCTCTTTGTAAATCATCCTCATTTTCTTGAATAAGAACTATGTCATCCGCATATGGTAGGGAACTCATATAAATTGTTTTTTTAAGCTGTATTCCCGAAGTCACTCTGGATCTCCATGCTCTCAACATGTTGTCAATGTATATATTAAACAAGGTTGGGAAAACACAGTATTCCTGCCTAACTCCCTTATTTATTGGAATGTCACCTGAGAGCCTACCATTCAGATCCAGGACTACAGATGTACTTTTATAAAGGATCTTAACTGAATTTACTGAATGCTGTGGATATCCTCTCCATCCACAATATTCCACAACTTTTGACGGACTACATTATCAAAGGCTTTTTCCAGATCAACAAAAGCGATATGCGTTTCCTGGTTATACCTAATAGCTAAGTGTGGCAATTATTACGTGTGCCCATGTTGCCTACTTTGCAAGCTGAATATCATTGACATGTTTTATTTAATTTGGAACTGTTTCCGTTTAATTTATCTCTGTTCAATAAAACTGTTATACGTCAGGTTTCCACCGCATGCTCTTCGTTCTTCTCGGTCTTGTGCATCTGCCTATAGCTCCTCCCGTTTCTGATGTCATCAAGATTTGTTCTTCCCGTCCACCTTTCCTTCCTTACCTGCAGACAGTTTCTAAGCAATATAACCGCGTAGTTTAATTCAAAATTAGCTTTAAAAAATTCGTTAAAGATTGCATATATTAGTTGGCCAAATAAATATGGGCTCAGTAGCCTAGTACGGACAAAAAGAGGAAACAGTCGACCGAAAGGTTAAGGAAAAAAAGATCAATTAGAGATGGCCGTCAACCGTCAGTCTTTGATACTTATGAGGAGAAAAACCTGAGAAAAGAAGAAAAATTCAGATCTAACTACAATTTGGATTTGCGGAAAACGTCTGTAAGAGCTTACCACTTACAGCAATCTCTTCTTTTACGTCCACAACAAACAAAACCATACAAAATATAAAGAAATATAAAGGAAAAAAAACACAAATTCTTGGACAAAATTTGGCGTTTGTAAAAGATGTTTACTGAAATCACAACACTAAAGGTCAAAATCACACACACACACACACGCGCGCGCGCACACGCACACACACACACAGAGGATTATACTGTGTATACTGAACACAGGTTCCTTTTCCTTTTGATATTTTACTCTTGTGCGTCTGTACTCTTCTTATAGAAACTTCAATCAAACGATCTTCTTTGCCCCACCTGGTTTCTTTTCTCTTACAGTCCATTATAATAGCCTATCTGTTTAGATATTTACGTCGTATTCTCTTTTAAACCATTCTTCAAAATTCTGTCTACCTACTCCGATACTTGATACAGCTTTTAGACCCTGACATACGAAGTCCAAAATGCACTCTATAATGATCTGTCGTTTGATTTCCTCTAATTATAATTATTACATTACGTTACATTACAATACTCCATCAGTATTTGATGTTTTCGATCAATCAGATCATAAGTGCAAACTACAAGTAAACAATAACAAAAGTATTGAAAATGCACACGTAACATATATTAACCACTATGTAACAAATACTCTCATGTGAGGAGAGACGTGAAAAAGAGCGAAAATATCTTTGGACGAGGGCTTAGGACACGGCAGCAGAAGCAAAACTGAAAACTACACCGAAAAACAAGCGTACCGTGTCTCGCTTATATACTTTACTGGAAGCAAAGAGTGCACGTAGCTTGCCGAAGAAATGAAACTTGGATGAAGCAGTTCAAGAAAATGTTAAGATAAGGTAATAATGAAGTGCAGTAGAACAAAATGCAGATTAAGATAGGCTAACCATTGTTGTTTTATTGTTATATTGGAGTGTTAGTGGTCTCAAATATTTCTACTAGCAATTTTATACAAACCACTATGTTATCTTTAGTATTGACTGGTGTGTTAACTGCGCAAGCGCCGAGATTTGAATCACTGGACAATAGAGGTCGATGGAAAAAGGTAAGTTAATAAAGCGTCGAGTCCGCGGGCAATTCAGTCAGTAATCAGAAGATGTTCGACGATCTGCCTCAAACACACTGTTACACGCATTTGTCAATACTAAATTATTGTCATTATTGTCAATACTAAAGATAACATAGTGGTTTGTATAAAATTACTAGTAGAAGTAACCATTGTTGGTGAACTATTTACCATAAAGTTAGAGCCTAATATAACAGCGGAAATAATAATAACACTAATAATAATTAATACTGCAAGTAATTAATAATACATGTTTGCGTGTTGTCAATTATGGTCTCATGAGCGAGCGTGCATTTTAAGGAAGAGGGAGAAAAGGACGGGAGGGGGGAAAGAGAGACCGGGCTTTTGGGTTCACTAACTGTGTAATTCTCAAAAGCAGTGGGCAAACTCCCTCCCATGGTAGTCAGGCAGGCTAGGGGTTGTTTCAGGGTCAGAGAGCCAAAGCGGTGACGTCAAGGGCGACCCGATCGATGCCAATGAATCCCACCCCCCACGTTAGCAACCACCTTCCAATCATTACATTACTTTCATAAAGTTTCTTTCTGTGAGCGGCACCACTTTAATGGTTAATTTTTCAAAGCGTCGTTTTTATTTTCAGTATAATTTTTTCACACACTTCCCACATGCTTAAAATAGCCTTGCGCTTCTATTATTAAAAAGGCAATGTTTTTATAAAATGAAGGTATACATCATTCGTCCTTGAACCGCGGGAGCCTGTCAACCCACAAGGTCGTTTCGCGATCAGGCCTCCTTATCCAATAAAACTATTACACGAATTAAGTTACGAAATACAAAATGTATTCACTATACATCGACGCATTACTTTTATGACTTTAAACAAAAGTGTCACCGTTGTTTTTAGTTTTCGACAGCAAGACAAAGATTTATTTTACTGCTTGAAAATATCTGACACCACACAACGAATAAGTCGCCGGACATAAAAATTACAGACATTTAAACACCGTTTGTACCATTTGGCATTACTTTATTGCAGAGAAGAAGTATGAAAGTCAATAAACACACGTGTATGTACGTACGTATACAATAATCGCTTTGTCAGGCAATGTGTAACATACTATAGTTCTGGTGCGTGTTAAAGTTTACTCCAATCTTTCTTAATTTTTGTCTCCACCTTTTGTCTCATTCACTATGCCACTTCGTCATTTTCGTATCTAATTACCAGTTCCTCCTCAATGTCGCCTTACTGCCCTCGGGGCCAGCACGCCCATTAGTCTTTCCACTCAACGCAGAAGACGGTGAGCTCAATATGGGAAAATACGGTCTACAGGGCTGTTACACTTAATCCTACAAACATACCTCAGGCATTACACAATCACACGTACGCACATCCACGCGCCTATTCACGTGCGCCAGCATCCTTAAACACTTGCACGTAAATTTATTATTTTTACTCTATTATTTCTGAAATGTATGTGTGTGTTAAAATTAAATTATTCACTTTGTATTGGAAGACAAAGAGATTTTGTTTACTAAAAGTCAGAAGAGTAAACAAGTAACAGTACGTTGTCTGAATTACGCTTATAAAATTTATTTTTTAAACTTAACATTACAAAATATATTGTTAAAATAATTTTCTTCTTCCGGGCTGTTTGGCCATGGTCCAATGCTGTACATTTGAGCAGGCGTTTTGACCGTGCCATTGACGGCCATCATCAGTGCAAAATGAGCTAAAACACTAACGCAGATGTCATTAGTGACCACAGTACTGTGGTAAAGGCTAGCGGCTCCGTGAAGGGTACTTTTGGTACGCACTGGACCACGGCCAAACAGCCCGGAAGAAGAAAATTATTTTAACAACACTGACTCCGGCCGTGTAAGCCTTAGACGAAACTTATTACAAAATATAATTTCTGTAAGGTTTCTCCGCTAACTGTCAAAAGGTAAATATTTTCTATGAACTCAACCTAAAATGAAATATAAAAAAAACCTACTTAATCCGGTCTGGCAAAATTCAAGAATGAGAAGATCGATTCCAACTACAATTCTAAGTGGCTACATTTTCTGTAACTATATTCCTATAAGCATATCTTTTTTAACAAAAAGGGCTCATAGAACCGCACAAACATACCTTGGGAGGCGTAGTGTCAGACAGCCTTGAGTGCGCACGAGACAACACAATCCAAAAGACGTATCAGCTTGTACACCTGACAAATTTTAAAACGTACCTGTATCTAATAATAAAGACAGTATAATACTCTCAACTATAATACGACTGTGAGTACGTGTAGACCTACAAAATTAGAGATTAATTTTCTTAAAACGATTTATACACTTGCGATTTCTTAATTTATGTTCAACAAACAGTGATCTTAAACAGTCGTGGTACTGGAACAAAGGAAGCATAAATGAAAAATCCTTTTTTTGCTCGGTATTAACGGTATTAATGTTCAGTATTCGTACCATACGTCCACTCTAGACCAGTCGCTGAAACACATGGTCTACATGTCTCCTCCATCAATAAATGTAAATGAATATGTTTTGTATACCTCGTATACGCCTGTTTACTTATAAAGCTACCAACACGTTATCTTCTCGAAGATTGGCTTACAACGACCGTCCATTATGATCATCTTCATTGATTTGCTCTGTAAAGAAATGTACTGCAGTTTAGGTCTTCTTCAATGTCCCTTGCCCTCAGTTTTTTTTCTCTGTCTGTCTCCGACTTCAACAGTCCTTTGTGGCGTAGTTACAAACTCGATCCTTCTATCACCAGTAGATACAGTTACAGGAACCGCTCTTATTATTCAATCCAACACCTCTTGATTGTTTTTTATCTGTTGAATACGTACTGATAATAAAAAATATATATATATTAATGTATTTTTACTTTGGACTGACTTACTGAATCCATTTTCTGATGAGGCAGATATACACAAAGTACAGTCGTTATATTTGTATGTTTTCTATTTTGTTTTTCTTATAACAAATGCACATATATACGTAAAGACATATGCAATATTATTAAATAGCTTTCTTACAGGCCATTTAAGACAAAGGTTTAAAAACTTTTCCAAATTTTATTTCTATTCTTAACTTTACTCTTCTAGTTTTGGATATCTGTTTCTTCCAAATCCGGCGTGACAGCGTCTCGCCACTTTTCTCTCTTGTCTCCATATGGCTACTTCTCCCTTCTTCCATTTTCTATATAAGTCATATTCACTACTGTATCTTTTATCTCCTTGCTCTAACGAACATGACTATTCCTTGTTCACTGTAGATACTGTATACCCCCTAATCTGTTCTCCTAACATAACCACCTTTTCGCCCGTCTCCCAAATACTTTTCTAATTGTCTTCCTTTCCCCACTCTTTAGGTCTCCTGCACATTTCTCGTAACCCACATTCACATCGCACCCCGGTATATACATGCATACTCGACAAAATACTTTTCCGCACATTTTTCAATAGAAATATTCATACGATTTTTGAATAGGTAAACTCAAGTTTTTATTTAATCGTTAAGCCATCGCCAGGCTAGGAATATAACGATAAGCACACTTTATCGTATGTCGTACGGCATACTGTAAGTTCCTTGAATACTGTACGGTTCAAATTAGGCAGTCTAGCCTACCACTCATATAAGGTAAACTGCCATCCGCATAGTATAAATAAAGATTATTATTATTATTAGATTGTGACGAGACCTTTTATTGACATACGTTGACATATTGTCACCATTATCACTTGCCCCCTACAGAGTAAATGCCTTCCCAATCATTTCTTCTCCGGGCAATTCTTGTCTAGTTCACTATACCACAGACCTTAACCAAATTATCAGTGTAACTTACAATCGTGTAAACTTACAATCTAGCAACCTTCGTCCTGCACAAGAAGGTATTTAATTTGATTAATTCTGTAAACGATACAATCGAGTCCAGCGTGGTTGCGTACCCATTTCATTGTTTTCCTGTCTTGATTAGCTATTCCTAGCACAGTCAATTCCATCATTTACTGTGCAATCAGTACAGTTTACATCGTCCACGTTTCTGAACTCCCCCCCCCACACACACACACAATCTTGTACTGTGGGAGAAAACCCCGTGGTTGAATCGTTGTGTTCAACGGGACCACGGAGCCATTTCTCTGGTGTTAAATTAGTAAGCTTCATTATATAGGCTACCTTCTTCTCAAAAACTATTAAAAGCAACAACTTGAGGTTTGGTCAGTATATATTGAGGACATATTTTAAACTTCTGAGCAATAAAATTTACCTTACAATATTACTTTTTTTTTGTCTACGCTTTCAGTTTTACTGTAAAATCACAATACAATAGGACCAATGTAATTAGCCTTATAAACTTTACAAAGGCTGAGAAAATAAACAATTTTGATAAAACTTATTTATTGTTTATGCACTTTATTTACTGTTTTAACTATTAACACACAATTAACACAACAGAACTACTTTAAACCAGCTACTATCACGATAATCTATCATTGTCTTCTCTTTTAATTTCTTCTCTTGTCTTGAATGTCTTTTTACGTTCTACTTTACATACACAAATTCTCTATTTTACAAGAAAAACGTTTCTACCTGAAAGTACAAGCAAATACAATGGAAAATTTGTACATTTTAATTTATTTATTATGGTTACTTTTAATCATTACTGGTAAACAATTTTTATGGCATTTTTTTGAGAAATACATGTGGTTTCTTAACATTTGAAAAAACGAAATAACGTTTGAAACATTTCTTAACATGCGAAATTTTTAAAAAATTTAGGCTACACGGCCCCCTAACAAATTTATTGTTTTGCGACTGAATATGTAGGCACACGTGATATTACACTCTGCAAGAGAACATTTTGCTAGGAACATTCTGCAAGGAATAATTTCAGAGCCTTAAAAAAAAGAATATTTGAAAAAATTGTTAGTGAAATTTAAAATTAAAATTCCAGAGTGCAATTAATTGCATGTATGTAATACAATTAATTTTCCTGCATACACTCAGATAGCCTATTTAATTATTCATATTTAATTCATTCAACCGGTCGCGCTGAGCTTCGTGGAAATTGTTGATGTTGGGAGAGGCGCGCGCGCGTGTGAGCAGGTGACTCACGTATATAATTGAAGAATTAAATTTCCTCGTCAAACAAAGTATGCAGCAGTAAACAAAGCTATTAAATTTTTGTATAATAAATTTTATTTCATACGACGACTCACGCGCATTTACCATTATTAATAGCCCACGTTTTTTTATATTATTACTATTTTCTAGTAATTTATGAAGAGAATTAATAATTCAAGCAAATGAAAGAATATTTAATACAAGACGGGCGTCGCGTCCTTGAACTGTACGAACTTGCCACACTACTCAAGGCTGTTCCCTACTTGTTCTTCAGTCGCCCGGCTTTTATTTCAGCGGAAAATGTTGCGCCAGTTATTAGATTTTACTGATATTCAATTCCATTAGCGACTACTCGTACTGCGTTGAAAAGTGAATTACACTTTCGTTTTTCTTTACTTTCCTTCTTATAACTGCGTAACAACTGATTCCGAGCAAAAAATTCTGACGTTTAAAAAAACGCCAAATGAAATTATATTTCCATTCAAACAGATGCTAATATCACTCTACAACGACGACGCGCTACGACTGATACAAGATAATGCCGGCTTTTCATCAATGCGTTATTGTTCCACCGTCAAAGTCAAAAATACCTTTACTATACACAGCACCAGCGACGAATCTATACAAATTACTGTACAGGAGAAACTATACGTGCGTGTGGATGCGCACCACTCGCTCTTGGCACCACAACGCAGTTGATATTTTCTGAACAGTTTGACAGTGGCAAAACTGGAAACTTATCGCACCGCTGTCTAATAAATAAAAAATAAACTTAGAAACTAATACATTTACGTCGTTTCAAAATTAAAACTTAGCCCTAATATTTCATTAAAAGAAGTCCGATTGTTCTGCCGAATGGCATTCTTTGGAAAAGAACGTCATCGTCGTCACAGCTTAGATAGAGTAATTAAAGAGACTCACCTACTCTGTGTTCTGTTGTCGATGACAATCTTAGTTCATATTGGCTAAAGGGGGTAAAGAAAATTGCAAAGAAAATTTAAAAAACGCGTCTACAATACTGCCGAAAGAAGAATAATCACATACGATTTGTAGTATGTCTTCTGAAAGAAGCAACAAAAAAAGCACCAAGAACAAGAGAAATGTATTTTTGGCGATGGGCAGCTGGAACATCCACAAGGAAACGAATACGAATCAACGGATAACAAAGTGACGGACATTACGCGTAGGATATGCAGACGACATCAGGAATAAAAAATTAATCTGGTTCGGGCACGTGCAATGACTGACCTAACAGACGATCAGAAAACAGATTCTACAACGGAAACGTGAGAGCAGAAGAAGATCAAACAGACCAAGATACGTCAGGGGAGAGAGATCATAGATGCGGGACTGAAAGAAAAGCAGCTCGAATACGATTTACTGAATAGCTAGGAAAGGTGGAAACTGAAAGTCGGAAAACGTATGAGAACACTGTAGAATGATACACAACACGCGTAAACTCTCACGATTTAGACCCAGCTTTTATCTGCCTTCCACGATCTCTTTTCCTATTTTCCGTGTCATCTTTGAGAGAGAGATCAACACATGCCTACACCATGAAGAAAAGAAGGTGAGGTGAATTTTTATTTCAGCGATCAACCGACCAGAATAGTTACAGCTGAGGACCACAGTTTTAATTCTAGTTCGGTTGCACTTTGCACTACCGGGAAACCTACCCCTTGTTTTATTATGGGGATAATGAAATCAAAACAGCGGGAACGAAACCGTATCTCCTCGGTAACGTAAAATACTAGCAGTTGCCGAGTTACACATCGGTTTAAACGCGTATCAGTACATCATAGCTTCATTTTTTCTGTTATTTAAAATATGGGATTATTTTATTTTAACGATATTATTTTCTACACTACTGAAAAATATACACAGTACCGTTAGAGGGCGGAGATCCTCCTCTCGGCTGATAACAAACATAAAACTATATTTTTTGAATTGAACGACCTTTTTACGGAGCGCGTGAATAGCGAACGCAGTGACATGACAGACTCGTTTTTCTATTCCAGCCACTGGCATTCTATTGTTTTAGGAATGAATGTGAATTTTTTCGGTTTACTATTCCAAATAACGTTGATACTGTTCAGCACGACGTGGGAGGCTGCGAGCCTTTCAGTTCCCATGTCTTTATTTTGTACGAAACAAGTGAAAACTGAGTAGGAAAGCTAAGTAAAATCAAACTTCCGGCCGCTATTGACGGAGGAGGTACGCGAAGTCCGCGCGAATACTTGGCACAGAGAACAGAAAATAAATCAATATTGTGTTGAATATATTCAACAGTAGCAGTATAAGTATTCAGATATAACAGTAATAGTATTATATCTAATAATAAAAGTCGTTTGTTATAAATATTTCAGGGATCTGATAGTTGAACTGCTTTACGTTCTCTACGCAGAAAGGAAAGTCAGCGAGTACTGGTTTTAACTTATCGACCCGAAAAACTTACCGCTCTGACTTTGTACTCTACACAGTAGGTTTAACCGTATACAGAGGAAAGACAATTACTGTTAAGTGTACTTAGAACTCGTTTTGTCTTACAGCTGACTGTAGTACACGGTTTCTCATACTAGCAATTTTTAGTTGTTTATATTGGTAAGAGAATTATTGTTTTGTGTATTTAAAGATCTTTTCAGCTTAAGGGGGTCCCAGGACACAAAATAAGATCCTCTTTACAATTTTTTTTATTTGCAAAATTGTTCTCTGTTCTTTGCTGTTCAATTTGGTGTATATATAATTTACGGTCATTACATTACGGTACGTGTCCTAAAAGAATATTATTTAAAAGATGTCAAGCTTCAGCATAACCAACAACCAGCTGCATACGCATATTACAATTTAGTGTACACGGGTATTTACAAAAGCTTGTGTAAATTCAGACAGGGTGAGGCAAACGATGGGAAATACGAACGCAGTGACCATTTTCACCTTCCCATTGGAGTAGTGATGGAAATAAAACCTATCTTTACCCTTGGCTGAACAACAGCTCTCGGAAAAATGTTTACAAGGTAAGACTTAAAAACAAAACTAGTCCGTGAATAGAGTTATTTGAACTCGTCTTCCAAAAACAGTGACCGTTGGGCTGAAAACGTTAAAGACTGGGTGTTGCTGAAGTTGTTGCAAGTTTCTATGAGCGGACTATAGTGAAACGCCATGTGCTGGCAGGCTCAGAGTTGATACCTGGCAAACACCGTGTAAAAAAATAAAAGAAAAGCTTTTCACCGGAAAGGATTTATTGAACCGAGAACCGAGTAAGTAGTGTATATGAACTCCTGGAAAAATCTAAAAAAAAAAGGCTTACAAAGCAAAAGAAAAGTTGGACGAAGAACTAGAAGAAGCTGATACAGAAGCAGGGCCACGTATTCAAGAGGAGCTTATAAGAAAGTAGTCTCATCTTTCATCTTAATTTCCCGAATTTTTAAAATTCGTGTTCCTTTTTCTGAGGATCTACAAACGGTAGGAACCTCAATTTTTATTTCACGTTACATCTTTCAACGTTTAACACGATGGCTTGTGGATTTAGTAAATTTATAAAATATTTTGTTGAAAAACACAGGTAAAAAGTACATTTACAACAACAAAATTTCCCAGAACCGAGCAAATTTTTTTTAATTTCCCTGTTTTAACGTACATAATAGGCACAATCCACAAGTGTGTAAAACTTCATTACTATATCGTTTACAGAATCTGAGAAAAAGGTACATGAAAATCACTGATTTAACATTGGGTGGATAAAGGTGTCTTCTGAAAGTCGATTGTAAAACTCGATTTATCAAAAATATTTCTCCATTTGTTTCGTACGGACGTATTACCAGCAGGGTCAACCGCATACGAAGGGGATGGTAGCCGTTCCACGCGCGGAAACAAAGGTCCGTCGCAGTTAATGAAGTGACGGTGCAGTGGGCAGCACTGGGCCGGCCGGTGGAAGAGTGTCGTTTGTCATGCATGCACAGGGGGTCGCGGAACCGTGCAGATGTTGGACCAGCACCTGGGATAACGCACGTGCTACATCTGTATAGCGGAGACAGTAAACTACTTCTGGCCGCGCCACTCGCCGACGGTCGTGGAATCGATTCGCACCAACACGTTTGTGCCACGCAAGTGGTAATACACTGACGCCGCCTCTGTCGAGTTGATTGACTCGATATACTTTAGAAACGAAACAATAGACGTTTGTAAGAAATGACACGGAACGAGTTTATGTGCTGCTTAACGATGCAGTTGGGAAACAGAATCAGGAAAAGAGGAACTGTGTAGATGTACGAAACATCTGCAAACACTACTAATACAAAAAAAAACCGACGATTTATTGAGACCATTACAATCGTAAACACGCCCATAACAATTTTTGGGCGTCGACAACCTTTGGTATGTTACAACTGGTGCTGTTTATTCTGCTGTTTTCGAAAAACAGACTTATATTTTCTTGTGCAACATTTTTTCATTATAACTGCTGCATACGTGGTCAGGGGGCAGACGAGGTACTTCGTACGTCCTGCTTTTTCAGATCATTTCGGTCAAAATCACTGGACAAATATCGCTACATTTGAATCATAATTGCAAATATCGCTACATTTGAATCTTAATTGCAAATGTTAAACATTACTTAAACTGAATTACTTAAACATACTGCCTTTATGTAAATAACCAATAATTATATTGTATTTTACATGACTATAAGAAATATTCATTTTCTTTACACTAGCATATTTTATTTTCCCTTTTGCAAGCACTTATTTATTCATTATTCTTTACGCACGTTTCGTAACGGCTTCTGATTGCCTTAAAACCTTCAGAACAAAGGTTATAGATCACGAAACTCGCAGCATAACCAAGTAACAAGTGCACGCTTGTAAACGAAAATACAACGTGCAACATCTACAAAGATCACGAAAATCGCAGCATAAGCAAGTAACAAGTACACGCTTCTACACGAAAATACAACGTGCAACATCTACAAAGATCACGAAACTCGCAGCATAAGCAAGTAACAAGTACACGCTTCTACACGAAAATACAACGTGCAACAACTACAAAGATCACGAAACTCGCAGCATAAGCAAGTAACAAGTACACACTTCTACACGAAAATACAACGTACAACATCTACAAAGATCACGAAACTCCCAGCATAAGCAAGTAACACGTGCACGCTTGTAAACGAAAATACAACGTGCAGCATCTACAAAGATCACGAAACTCGCAGCACAAGCAAGTAATAAATACACGCTTGTTAACGAAAATACAATCGTGCAAAGAAAATAAAAGTGAAACATGATTTGTAAGAAAGACAGCCATACAAAATTAATGTATAATTTTTTAATACATTACAATTTTCATTTTGGCAAACGGAAAACGAAGTGGGGTCCAAGCGGTGTGTCCTGACTTCCACGTAATCCCCAAAAGCGGAAGAAACTCGATATATTATGTACTCTTGTGGACAAAAGGAGATATTTAATATGGTGTAACAATGCTTTTCTAGCGACTTTTCGTCTGAGAGATTAATCATACAAATCTCGATCTCTACAACTCTCTTCTACTAGGAACATTTTGTTTATTGCTTGGGGTATACATAAAAGTAGATGGAGTTTGTCAGTTCTTCCTGAGGCTCACTCTAATATCTTCGTTTGACAAACTGCTATCTGTCGATTTCGTAATATGGCAGTATCATTATACTCTGGTACTCTACTCCGCATGTTATTGGCCACGTCATCCACATCGTTTTCCATATCTGAGTTATTATCCTCGCTAGTAACCTGCACCCAGCTTGCCAAACGATCCGACTGTAAAAGATTTAATTATACAATCCGATTTAATCCTTCTTAACATTCGTCACTTCTGCCCATATATCATTGGCACTTTTAGTTAATTTCTTCTTTGGTGATCAATCCGAAGATTAGTGGGCAGCATTTCCCCACTCTTCGAACTGTCCGCCTTCCTTATCATTTCTTCGTACTTCTTGTGTTTCAGATATTTCATAACTGTTCCATATATATAGTAGGTATGGTCTTCGCCTAGTTTTCTCCCTGTTCATGTGTCCCTCTATTATTGTTTTTAAGTGTATCTCGTGTCTCATTCAATGCCCGTTAACCATCTACGTACGATGGATTCCACAGGCTCCCCTTCTCACCATTCTTCTGAAAGCTTCAACATTTGTAATGTCATCAACTTTACTGTGAAGAAAATATTCTTTTCACAGTCCGTGATTTAAGATCGTATTGAGAAAGGATACGGCAGCGCAAAATCGTTCCCAAATGTGCGAGGATCGTTCTCAAACAGTTAAATGTTGCCAGAAAAGACAAAGAAAGGATAGATAGAGCGGGCGAGGTGAAAGAATAAAACATTTCCAGAAAATAATTTAATATTATGTTTACACAAAGTGTAGACTACTCTGGGTAGCGAATATAGTTACATTAGTTATGAAAGGTTCAGTTCATTTTCACTCTATTAAATGTTTGTTTACCGGTACCTCGACGTAATGAAACGTTTCTGTCTTCATATACACGGTTAGTGATTGAAGATCGCAGTAACGCGCGGGCCGATACATCCCATACATTGACAAATCGCCTCGTATCGGCTGTGTAACGTGTAGGCCGTTACTATCTCAATGCAGTGTTTGAGCCGACGTGAAACCGTCTACAGCGCCCTTGGAAACCGATTTACGGGCGCGCGGGTGCCACAAAATCAATCAAATGAAAAGGGTGAGAGCGAGGAGGGGTGAGCAAAATATACATTATCTCTGGTAATTAATTATCTACTACTGACATGGTTCATTCATTCGTCTCTCCACATCTACGCTAATTATAAACACTGTAATATATTAAATTATATTATATACTGTTTACTATAAGCAATGTTATTCAAGTGTTTATTATTCACTTTTTATGTCTCGAAGAACGACAACTGAGAAGTGTTAAGAATAGGGTTCTGTCAGTAAATAAATTTTGGGGCGCCGACTTTGATGTTATGTAGAAATAACGAAAAGCTTGAATGTCGTTTAAAATATATCTGGAAATCAAGAAATTAAACAAAACTCGTATTTTCAACTCCAGCGTACAAACAGTCCTCTTATGCGGTTGTTAAGACCAGGACATAGGTCTTTATAGACAAATATCTACGCAGAGATATTGTGTGTTTTCTGATCACCCAGACTACCACCACAGAATTCTGAAGAAGAACGAGTCACAAATGGGTGAAACAAATTCAAAGCGAAAACGGGCTTGGCCGGGTCAGGTATTGAGAAAACTGGCGGAAGACATGACAAGCCAGTGAATGAAACCTACAAGGTTCTCGCGGTAGAAAGCAACCGAAAATCACATGGAGAAGAGCAATCTTCGAGGGGGCAAATATGGTGGAAATCTTTTCAGTATGATGAAGATTTTTTCCAGTCTTCAGTTTCGGCCATAATTTCTCGAACGCACCACCTTTTGGTACAGTCTTGAGGCCGCTCAACGAGTTTTTTCACGTCAGTGGTCGCGAAACGTTGTCCTTCCGTGGTACTTGTCATTACTGGGAAGAACAGACATCATATTGGGGCATATTTGGCTAATAGAGCACTGATGTGCATCTTAATGCATTATCGGCTTTCATAGATTATCTTTCCGTAAATTTGGCCGTTTTTCTACGAACAGTTTCACACAGGTGGCGTTAAGTGCCTGAACAGTAGTCTTCATTTACCGTTGCACCTAGTGATGAGAAAATTCATAGAACACAAAACCACAATTTCCATCTGACTACCACGCTCTTCAACTCATTCATAACAGTTTTCGAAGCTTCTGTAGCATTTTCAAACCGATAGTTCGTGCACGGCAGAGTCATCAGAAGCTTTCTGCAACATTTTCACCACGATAGAGAAGTTAGGTGATTATTTACACAAAACTTAATCCACGTTTTTGAATCCTGCATTGTAAAATGTCAAAAAAATTGGCTAACACACCAAAACACAACTACTGAATTAGCTATCAAATCTAAACTACGAATCCAAAGAGCTAACATTTTGGACGATTGTCACTAAGACGTGTACCAACATTAACAAAAACAGATTTTTAATCGGACACTTGTAGAGCGGGAAATTAAAAACAAAACTGCACGAAATTTTCTGTTGTGTAAGTATACCGAGATTTTATTTAATTACTCATAGAAAAATGTTAACGAACATACAATATTTAGAATACTGGGAAAGAGCTTTAGTCGGCTTTGCCATAAAAGCCCACAGAGTAACAGTATTTTTTTCCGTCAGTAAGACTATGCGGATGCATAGTTAACAGCCTTTTAATGAATGCACACGAAGGGGGTGTGGTGATACAAGCAGACTGGTCTGAAAACAGGTAAGTCAGACAGGGTTCGCCGTGTAAGGAAGTATTTATCGTGACATGGGGGTGTCGTGATGGATGTGTCGCGTGTGCACTCCCCGGTGTGACGGGGTAGGGTACAAAATCACAGCTGACCCCGAACCCTCTTCACTTACTGCTTCCTTACCGCTTGCTCGCTCTATACACTGTTCCATGACAAACGACACGTCAACTCTCAACTGAGAAAACACCAGCGTACCGACGACGATGATAATGATGATGATGATGATAACGGAAAACAGTATAGTTAGAAAGCCCCTAACCAACCCTCATATGTTGCAATACTTTCGATTCCCTGTTTCAGCATTTTCATTCAAAATTTGCTTTACTATCATATTTAGGCCTACGTCTAAGGTTCAACAAATCGAGTATCGGGTACACGAAATTTCGAGGCCTCTCGATTTGGAACCCAAAGTTTCATAACTAATCAAACCCTGACCAAACCTGTTATCTTGTTTAACAAAGCTTTAAACCGATTCCCATACCTTTTTCTAAAAATAAAATGAGAATACAATAAAAAAACATTCATTCTCTTTAAATGTTATATTTTAAATTTTAGTTGAGACATTACAACAGGTTTGAAAATACAACTTCACGTCACTAGATAACCTGATGATCTAAACATAATCCTTTAGAAATGAATATTAGTATCGATGTTGATCGGTGTGACAGACACGTTACGTTTATCTCGCACCGACTACCACGTCTGTATTCATGGTTAATTTCTTGGACGTAAAGTAGCACTGATGTTCGATGGGTCTGTTTGTAGGCACTACCTGAATAGATGGGAAACATGATTGAAGATACCGAAGACGAGGTCAGCAATTTCAAAAGGCGTTAACTGTGACCACAATTCCTTGAGGCCACAATGTCTTTGAAGGATCGATGTTTGAACAACAACAGGGCCGGTAAAGACAGATTATTTAAATTTTATAGTCTATACCAATTTGCTACAGTTTATTTTCTTAACTTTAGAAAATTGTTCTGATCATTTGTAAAGTCTGCGATATGCTAGTATCATATCCAGGGGACACATTCACTACTAAATTGCCTCAAATAAAGAAAGGCCAGGCCAGTCGCATCCAAGTGGCTGAAATGAGATTTCTCAGGCACGGGGCAGGGTATACTCTCCATGATCATAGAAGAAACACAGATATACGGCAGGAACTGAATATTATGAGTATACTCGACAGGATTGCTAAGTAACGGCTGAATTGCTAAGTAACACCTTTGTCGAGTTGACTGCCGTATCCCTAAACAACTATGGAACTATAAGCCGAGGGGACGGAGAGGTGTGGGACATCCAAGGAAGCGTTAGAGTTACCAGCCCGGAACACACCATCCTTGGTTTAGCCCTTGCAGGTGATGATGATTTGTAAATAATAATAATAATAATAACAACAACAAAAACAACAATAATAATAATTTCAAACAATAAATATTGGAGCACTTACAAAACAGAAATATCGACAAACCCAATCACAACACCGCAACTAGCACGGATCCATTAATATCCACCAATAGCAACTGACAACCAAAACATAAATGGGTCTATTACAACGGACGACGTGGCTGACGATGAGCATACTGCACTCAAAACATGTTCAAGTATGAAAATACATATTAATAATAGGCGCACGCTTATTGTTATATAATGTTAAATTAGTAACATATCTAGAAAAGAACCGTACTAACGAACTGGTATATAGGAATGCATGTGCGTGTGAAATAACTGGCCTACTGTTGTCACAAAAATCACCGAAGTCTATCCTTGGTACGGGTGGCAGTAGGCGGAATAATAATAACGTCGTCTCCTGTTATTATTATATATCCAATTAATGCCCAACGAGTGATCTGTGTTGACCGACTGTCGTAAGGACAGCATCCACGATGGCGTAATAACACGTAAGGCCTTGATCTATCAAACGCCGGAGGTTACTGGAGTGCATACTCTTCGTTTTTCTTACGAACAAATCGTCTCCCCCCTCTCGTTTTCTCTCACTCCTCACTCACTACATGTTGCCACTAATATCAGTCATCAGCACACGGCAGTTGGAGTAAATAACGTAAAACCGTAATTTAGCAAAAGCAACCGCTAACAACAATATCGACATAAATCACTGCCCTCGCCGAGTGACGGTTGCTGTATTACGAAGCACGAACAGTGGGAGCGGCGGCACGACTTGTCCCTACCCGTAGCAATTTTTTTGAAATATTTAAATATACGCACCGCAAAGGTTCCCTGAAATCTGATTCTTTAATGTAACCTTCCTTGTAAAATTTATTGTTATACCATTACACACACCATCAAAGTTTTAAATTGGCCTTTTTCACTGCATAGTGTTTTATTAGAAATCAGCAGCTAGGTGAAACACTCAAAATCACTTACGAAACTCCACTGTTCGGTGCTGAAAATCTGCACCACAGACATGAAATACTATCCGGGCGTTACTTGTGGTTTTACACATAAATATTTTTCTTGCGAGACTTTTCTACCGGGCAGTTAGTAATTCGATTGAACCGTCACATCAAGAATGAGAGATCTTAACGTAAGACTGATGAGGCCGTATTAATTGATCAGTATTATTAAAACGGTTGAATTCCGACGTATTAGGCCGTGGTTTTATGTTTTCGGATCCAAACGTTTGAACCTCACCAACGGAGGCCATCTCCATTGGTAAAAAAGTCCTTGCGGATGTTCGCTGTAAAAACACCGCATACTGAGTTGGTTTGCCTCAGTACTGGGGTTTTTAATGAAAACCTCTGCCAAGTACTTTTTTACCACTGAAGATGGCCTCCGCTAGTGAGGCCGAAACGTTTGGTTCCGAAAACATAAGACCGCGGCCTAATACGTCGGAATTCAACCGTTTTAATAATACTGACGCCGGCCGGGAAAAGCCTACGAACTTAATTATTGATGAGCTCTGATGCCACACTCCAAATAATAATTGACGATGATTCGAATATCAAACAAGTTGTTGAGTTCAGTTATCGGAGTAACTATGACCACAGAAACCCGAACCATATCTAACTTTATTAAAAGGAAGATAGTAAAAGGCCGAAACTGCATAGGAAAACCATAACTCGAGACGGTAGGACACGAATATCGAACGAAAAACTGTTAAACCAATTTTGGAAGAATAACAGTGGAGTCAGTTTTGTCTCGTCGATTTGAGGTTTGTCCAGTAATTCTGCTCACGCATGACGATTGACAAACAGATGAGCAATCTCGCCTGTCTTCCTAATCTTCCTAACCCTGTACATAGCAGAATTGGAGCCAAATAGAGGAGACGAGTACCTGTTTACAGGATACTATGATTAGGTACATCCAGGTGGGAGAAGAAGAAGAGGGAGACTCCGGGAATGATGGGCAGAAGATGTTGAAGAAGCCCTTCACCGCCTGGTAGTAGGGCACTGACCCACAAGCACAGAATAGAGACGAATGGAGGAGAGTGTTGTGGACGGACGGGTTCTGCAGGGGGCTGTAGCGCCGAAGATCATCATCATCATCATTAACAAGAGAAGCTGAAGACAGGAATACATGGTGAAACAAAATCAGTGGGAACAGAAAGAAATATTTTTTATTCTAAAACTTCACTATATAGCCTACGTTTAAAACGTGGCGTAATGGGTTTACTATATTGAAATGTTTAAACGTGTACGTCATAGGTCTAACTGTGTTTAGGTGTGAGAGAAACCCTGAGCACTGAGGATAAATAAAAAAAAATTAATAAATTACCAAAAATCGGATTTCTACACCTATACGACCTTCAAATGTATGTGGTACAAAAAATTATCCGAATGGAAAACTATCGATTGCTCCTAGGCCAAAATTAACACTCACACAAACTTTCACGATATTCCGACTTTATTTCATGCTCAACGCTATCGCCACAAGAAGTTTTATTACTATCCGGCCTTTTTTAATAAATTCCTGCCGTTAGGAAAACTTTAATGACGCAATTCGTCCGAGACGTCTGGTTGGTTCTACTACGCTTTGGAATTTCTTCAGTAGTAATAAATTTACTAAATGGATTGTTTAACGCAACAACAACACCACCAACAACACAGGTTAGTCAGTATTACAAACTAACCTTTAAACTAAATTACCACAAGTCGTTTGTTACACACCTACAACACTACCAGAGCGTCTGGCAGATTGCCGGCGCCCCTGACACGAAACGTTACTGGCCGCGGACCCGCCGCTTGCTTGCACGTTGCTCGGTTCCCACCGTATTTTGTGGCACTTCATTTAAACGGAATTTAATAATAATTATTAACAACGGATTGAATTACACGCTAAATTATATATTAACTAATTATATACTACGCTGATATGTAGTTCTTATAGCTGAAAAAGAAGACGATCAATAGAAAAACAACACGTGATGATTTCTACAGCTGTAAGTATAAAGTTATGATTATCGCTGCAACACCGGTGAGATGCAAGTCAGTTAGTAGTAGACGGTGGTGATACTGTGGAACAGATAATGGAAGTCAATTCTTCTTCTTCTTCAGGCTGTGGACCTTACGATCCGTTGCACACTAGTTGGTCCGACAATCTTTCCTTTGACCTTCCAATATTCCGCCGTGCTTTCGGATTATAAACCAAAATATTGTTTTGGTATCCTGTTCTTATGCATCCTATCAACAATAGTCTGTCCAATCCTGTCAGTATTGGTTCATCCTTTCGTTTAGGTTGTATATTCCACGCATGTTCCTTATATCATCATTTCTTAGCCGGTCCCTCCGTGATACTCCTAGTACTGATCGTAAAAATCTCTTTCACTAGCCTGTGTCCGGCTTTGGGTCTTTACGTTCAGTGTCCTCCAAGTCTCCCTGCCATAACTGGCCGCATGGCACTGCCATCACTTTATAAAATTTCAAAAGAGTATGTCTTCTGACCTTTCCATTCAGTATTCGTCTTATCGTTCTACACATGTGATTAAATTTTTTTTTTTTTTTTTTTTTTTTTTTTTTTTTTTTTTTTTTTTTTTCCCCACATCTATCTCACCAACATAAGACAAGTTCGAGGAAACTGAATTAATTCACTTACTCCATTAGTTGATCGTTCAGCACTAGTTTACACCTTAGAGGAAAGCAAACATTAAAAGCTATGAAGTTCACCTTGTAACAGAAATTTCCAGACCTAGGAAGTCAATTACCTAGGGTAACTACAACAAACTACGGTTTAATCGGTTGTAGACTCAGTTCTATATGTGAAGACTCCTTTGTCAGTATGCACGGAAACGTAAGTCACTAGTGCGCACGCGTCACAAAGCGTAAATATCACAGCGTCGTTCATTTGTGATCCTGGTAGCAGCTCCATGTAGCGTATTATGCAAAAAACATACTTTTAGTGGTTTACGTGAATAATTATTCGTCTTACATTTTACACGTACTGTAGGCCTACTAGTTTACACATTTAATACCGTTACCGTTCATTAGGCCTATGTGCATTACAATCTTTGAATGAGGCTGACATTTTTGAAAAGTGTAGTAGTAAGTGGACAGCGTGTAACGAAGGGGTAAAGATACCACCTCCGGGCAAAGTTTTTACCTTGGCTGAGGAGGTGAAACAAATACTCACGTAATTTTGAAAGTCTTACAGAATAAATTATGGTTTTGTACGATGTTTTTGTGTGCTGACCAGTGGCGTAACTACCGGGGGGGGGAACCATTCCCCCCCAGAACTATTAAAAATTTATTCGAAATTCCATAATCACTTAACGTAGACCGATTTCTATTCCAGTTGAGTGTGTTAAAATAAGGCTTGAAATAATAACAATTGCAAATTCATTTGTAAATTAATAAAATAGAGTTACGGTGTTCTTAATAATGACAACCACTCAACATTTAGTAAATCTTCTTCTTCTTCTCCCCGTCAAGGTATAGGCTTACAGTCTGTCCGGACTTCACTGAAGTCATCTCTTCCTTAGTCTACCTATATGACGTCTTCCCTGATGTCTGTATCGTATAACTTGTTTTGGTAGCCTCACATCTTCCATTCTCTCGATGTGATGGTAAATAATGTACGTATTTGCAACATACTTCACGTCAGTTTACGCAAAAACTTTGAGACGCAAAGAACCTATAAAATTGTATGGGATGAATGCTGGATTTCTCATTTGTCCTGAGAAAAATAGAGGGTTCAGCATTCAAGGTAGCCCCCCTCCAAAAAAAAAAGAGCAACTCCTTGTTATACCACTGGTGCTGATCATACATTTTTTCCCAATAGACTAACAGCCTTCAAAATGAGTCATTAACGATATCAAGTTCCACTTAACCAACTGAATGATTATGATTGTAAAACGCCTGTGTTTTGTAAACGGACTGTGTGTTGGAATTCTGATTTTCGTTTGAAGTTCTGAACCTTCAGATAAGGAATTGTTTTTGTTTGAAAACCCTTCATTAGTTTTATTGTTTTTTTTTAATAAGATTTGAAGTGAGATTTTATATCGAGAAAACATGTGATTATATATTTTAATTACCTTCAGTGTTAGTGGATGTTTAAGCGGATAGTGTCGTGCAGTTCTTCACTGAACCGTTAAAGCTACGAGTTTACTTTAATTTTGGTTGTGACTTCGTTTTCTTGATAGTGAATTTAGACACTCTTAATTCTTTTTTTTTTTTTAAGAAATCTCGTGCTATTATACGTTGGAGAAAAAATTAATCTAATTAGATGTCTTTCTTGTATGGTTCTCCTGATGATTAGAGCTGTCTATCTGTTGCCGGCGATAATTCCAACCGTTGTTATTGCTTGCATTAGGCTTTTATTAGTAATATTGGATAGTGAACCGTATCCTCCTTATGACGATCGACTTGTACCCACTTTAGTAAATTGATCTACAGTCATACTGTATTCCGGTGTGTGCTAACTCAGATACTGTTTATGACATCTGTTCGTACATTATTTACTCAGTTCTCTCCCCTTACAACATACTTACATTGGATATGGGTGTTCATGTTACGAAAACAAGGTAGGAATCCTTTTCATCAATACGTGAACACGTGGTTGAATTTTATTGTGTAGTTTCGTTATTTCCAGCGCCGCAGCCTACTAGACAATACTGTACGTGAATTTCAGCGCTGGAAACGAGCTCACGACAGACAAACGGACACCGCACGATGTATTGTTGTTGGTACACGTGTGTTTCGCGTCAACAAACTGTACGTATTTATTTTGTTAGAGCTTTTTGTTGACTGTAGTTTTATGGTAGGTTATTGTTCGTCCGGACCATCCTACGTGCGCACATACACAGTTACTGAAGGATATCCGCCTGCGATTCAACAAATATCAGTGTGTAGTTTCCAGGTCGGAAAATTAATATTCGGCGTTTTAAAGTTTGTGCTTAGACAAGTCTTTTTTTTCGATTGGCTTCGTTTTGTACCTAGTGCCGTACTGTGTTACCGCTTAATAACAAACTTTATACCGTTGCAAATGCCATTCTGTGGGTTTTTTTTCGCAACCCGTATTCAGTTTATAATTAGGGCTTGGATGCTGTTGCTTCTTGAAGTATCAGATGTAATAAGCTTCTTAATGTTATCCTGTTTTCATTTAAAGATATTTAATGATATCATTATATCCATTGGCAGTCTTCGGTTCCGTAAAAACCAGAAAGTTGGTTGATTTCGCTGTATTCCTTTGTTTTCCGGTCCATCCTTTCTGTATCTGCTCACGTAGCCGAGGTTGTAAAGGCAGTAAGTTGGGGGAAAAATGCCGGTTATGCGCGAAATGGAGTGTGGAGGTGGTAATCTATGTGGACTGCTAATGCTTTGTTTTCCTATGCAACGAATGCCTATCGCGCAAACAAATCTGTTATTCGAATGGTACATCGTGTTATTAATGTGTATGAGAGACGTGTTGCAGTGATATAGGCCTATATATATATTACACTGCACGCGCAACTTTCTGGTTTCCACCAGCAGAAATTAAATATGCCCAATAATGCGACGACACGTGCTGTTCAGCTGTTGGTTCTGTTGTTTTTCAACGAGGTCCACTGAGTGTTATTGAGTTGAATTTAGTATATTAAAATAACAACGATTAGTAAAATCACGTTACACTTTAATTATAATTTTAAAAAACATTTTAAATTATCACTCGTAGCCGTAATTTAATAATAAAAGATATGTAGGGTAAACAGAAACATTTTATTATTAATCCGTTGACAAAAGTATGCAAACGCGTGAGAGAATATTTATAACGGTAATGACAGTATATTAAGTGACAAGACTATATTTAGGTAGGCCTACCAGAAAAATACGTTCCCACCGGACCCGAACGTAGTAAAAAACACTCTGACAACATGACAACCAATTAAAAGTAAAAACAATCTGCGGTAACGACTTCAACGAACGGTAGAGACTGTTGAACCTGTCAGTGTTTGCGAATCGTCTGAATGTTGCTGCCCGGCTAATCGGCTGTCACACGCAGCACTCACCTTCGTTCGTAAGACTAAAGAATAACGGTAATTATGCTACAGACTCGTCCACACACATGTACATAGTACGCAGACGTTTTGCCCGATCTGTCGACGATTCGAACAGTTGGCGTTACAGAAACAGTTCCAACACCTAACTAACAAAACTATATCGAAAACAGAACAAAAAGTACGTGAACGAAAGAAAAGAGAATTATATCTGGAAATTGATAAACTTTTCTATCCGGATACTATCCGGAAACGAAGGACAACGAATAATTTCCGAACTCTACGGACAATTGGTCCATAACAAGCAGACGAACCGATAATTCTGATAAAAACTTCTTCTTCTTCCGGAGCTCTACAGGCCTGGATGACCCTTGGCTTCCGCCACTACTCGCGTCCAGTTCTCTCATTCTTTGCCACGTTCCTCCAGTTTTGTACCCCAAGTCTTCCTCCACCTCATGTATCCATCGCCTTATGGGTCTGCCCCTTCTTCTTGTTTCCATTTAGCACTTGCTTGGGCGGTCACTTCTGTGGGACTCTCTCCACATGTTCCAGCCAGCTTAACAATCTTGCCTTTATGAAGCACACTATACATTCCCGCTGTAATATTTCATCAATTGCATCATTTCGAAGACATTTCCGCTCTCCTGTTTCTATTATTGGGCCCTATATCTTTCTCACTATTTCCCTTTCAAATAGTCTCAACGAATTTATTGATACAGCCGTGAATGGCCATGATTCAGCTCCGTAAGTCACAACTGGTCTGATCAAGTTTTTGTAGATTTTCATTTTGGTTTCACGAGAGAGAAGCCTGGACATTTTGATAAAAACACCAGGACAAAATTCGTTGGTTCCTGGAAATTATGAAGGATTTTTGTAAAGTTACTAAAATGAACATTATAGGATTGCCAAAATTATAAATACAGATACTGGTCGGAAAACAGATTAAGGAATTTTAAGGTTTTTAAGGAAGCCGAGATACAACAAAGAATTTCGGGACAGAATAAAGGTCAAAAGTTATAAAACTCTTAAATGTACGTTACATCGGTCCATTACAGATTAAATTTACTTGGTTAAAAAACAAGTGGTCGCGTGAAAATTGCATTTACATTTAACGAACTGCTAAGAAACAGAACTGAAAAGAACATATCTCTACAATTCCGAAAATAAGTTCGAGGCGAATATATGTTTTATAATATGACTTTGCAATTCACTTCTACAACGCTAATTCAAATACATATATTAAATAAACTAAAAACGAACGTAGGATTTTTATTTATAAAAACACACAACGGTGTAATAAGATAAACTCGTAGAATAAAATTACGCTTGATACAAACACGTAATCATATTTACTACAGTGCAAGACGTTTCTGTTGTTAACAGTTATTTATAACTCAAGAACATTTGTAATTACCGAAACAGAGGCTAAAATGTGCCACAAAAAAACGACCGATACGAAAGAAAAATCTGTGTCGGGACAAAGGTAAAAAAAAAACAAAATATCCAAAACAACGTGCAATTATTATTAACACAACGCCTTCAAACGGCCGTTGAGACATTTTGCAGCGCACACATGTGTGAAGGTAAGTACAGCCGAACGACAATAGGAGGGGGAACGTACGGCTCATTGTTTGCTGATTACGTCAGTGTTACCAAATAATAATAAAAAAAAATATATATATATATATAAATACTGAGTGGGAGACTGGTGGAGGGATTGCGTGACATCTGTGATATGTCAACAATCCGTATACATAATTCCGAAATTTAATTACATACACCCGTTTTGCGCGCGACCCTATTAGCAGCGGCACGCGAATATAAAATTACAACGCAAATTTTCGCTGATCAAAACGTCCCCGCAACGAGTCGTTGAAAAATAGTGTTCGCGAGGAATGTACATATATAAAACCTTTAATTACACTCGAATTCAACATAAAGTCTGACGTTACGTTAGTTAATATCGCTCTGTAAGTGTTCCCATTTTCTGCTCACAGTAAAGCATTTTTAGTTGAATAACATGAGTTTGAAGACTACAAAAACACTTTGTTGTTGTTACCTAGTTTTGACCAATGAACAGTTTTACTAACTGATAAATTTTCCCAACTACGACATTCACACTAGCATACATTTATGTTTATAATATTTGCTTTTCAAAATGTACAGATTTTGTGCACACAACACATTTTAGCATTAACTAAACTTTTTTTTTATGACAGGCCATACTTTTATGACAGATAATACTTTGCAGTATGTCTTCTTGAGTCTCCGCACCAGGTGTGAACTGTCCTAAGATGGATGAGGGACACAACGTTGTCGCGGTGACGTGGCGATTGACTTTCTTCGTGTGTCTGCGCGAATCTCCGGAACCACTGAAGAAGCAAATACGTCAATTGGTGATCTCGAGGTCCCTATGGAGATCGTTATTTCCTATCTTTAAAGTAGTTCTAAGAAATCTGATTTGGTACGTATTTTCATTCTTACCTTAAATTTTTTCACTTTTGCCATCTATCGGTATTCGATATCGCCTTACCATATCAAAGGATCAAGGGAATTAAAGCGTGCTTCGTTTTGAATGAAGCGAAGTCTTCGTTTTTCCACTATCGCATCAACAACACTGTGAATACTTTTAGCCGACTTCGAACTGACCTTATTTTTATGCAGCTTTTGCAAACACTCAACACACAACACAGTTCGAGGCGAACTTATTCAAGTTCTCAAATCGAGAGTTCCGTTTTCAAGGTGATTCCTTTTCTGTTTAAAAGGAATAATTCCAAATGTTTAGTACCAAGCCACGTGTTGTTCAATCAAATATATTGCAACTTACCGTCTGCGGCTTCTAGAAACAACGTCTTCTGAACTTGTTTTAAGTTCTGATGATGGGACAAGTGTCCTGAAACATGTCAACTTTGTGAAGACGTTGTTTCTAGAAGCCGCAGACGGTAAGTTGCAATATATTTGATTGATTCCTTTTCTCCTGATTCTTTTTTACCCAAAGCGTTTCTTCTTCTTTCTGTTTACGTTCTCGCATGCAAGGCATATAGCCTATGAAAAGTTACTTAAAAACTGATCTAGCTATTGTTCGTTAACGCTACACAATGTTATTTTTGCGATTCCCTTTTCTTAACAACGATTGGTAACACCTTAACGTTGGTACTAAATAATACAGTTTAGCCCAAAGAACGCAGTTTATCACCTTGGTGTGGATAATAATATAAAAAATGACAATTTAGGAACATTTAATTTAATTTTTTTAACTATAATAACGTTACCACTTTCTTATTATCGATAGGATTCAGAGAAAGCAGATCAACTACACTAAGAGGGTCAGTTGAAAAGTTCGCGGAGCGACATCTGTAGCTCAGTGGTAGAACTAAAATCTTTCGTGTGCTGCAAGACGTATATTTCGCGTGAATACCTGTTAATTTCCAGATATATCTGTCGTTTTATTCACTTCTTACCAGCTTTTTGAACTTTCCTGTCAAGCGTGTTTTTAAAATGCACAAAATCAAACATCGTGTTGTGATGAATTCTCTGTTAAAAACGTTTTAGCGCCAATGGAAAATCAAAACGAAATTGTAAATGTGTTAGGAGATGCTGCGCCTTCAGAAACAACGGTAACTGGGGCACACTCGAGTTTAAACGTAGTCGTACACGCACTGAAGACGATCCCAGCTGTGGACGTCCAAAAAATGGCATTATTAAAAAATTTGATAGGATGTTGGAAGACCGCAGAATGAGGAGTGGATGACGTTGCTGAAATCATAGGCATCTCACATGAGCGTGTGCATCATACTTTAACTCAAGAACTTGGTGTAAAAAAGCGTTGTGCAAGATGGCTGCCGCATCTGGAGCTGTTGCATTTTTTGGGCGTCCAGTGCGGGGCGTTCATCTTCAATGCTCGTACGACCACGTTTAAACTCAAGTGCCTACTTACAAACCGCTGGTTTTGAAGTCGCAACATCTCCTGACAAATTTACAATTTAGTTCTGAATTTTCGTTGGCGCTAAACAATTTTTAATCATACCAAGATGATTAATTTTGTCCGTTTTTCAAAACACGCATGACGCGTCAATTTTAAACAGCTTCTAAACAATGAATAAATTGAGGGATAGATTTGGAAATTAACAGTTGACATAAAATACAAATCTTGCAGCACACGAAAAATTTTAGTTTTACCGCAAGCTACAGTTGTCGCTCCGCGAACTTTTCAACTGACCCTCGTATTTTGGCGGTTCCTTACGGTAGCAGGGCAATGTGGTCAGAACTACCCCTCGACCGCCTTTAACTTCTCCATACCCTCACTAAGCCTTAGTACGTCACGAGTTCGATTGGATGTTGCGGAAATAAACCACCCTGGGTTAGAACCCATACTTTGGCGCTGACGCATAGAACAAAAATGATTTCTTTTTTTTTAACTGTATGATCGTACGGGCGTGACGTTTCACAACAGGGACAACAGGCGGCAGAGGCAATAAAACGCCAGTAGCTTATACAATAAAGCCGGGGCCCGGTATTCCCATGTGGCGGTATGTATACAGCTGTGCCGCGCTTCCTAGAAACAACTCACTCACTTTACGTTCTCCTGTAAACATACCGTACGTGTGTATGTAATGCACACATTGTTCTCCGCTGTAACGTGCGTCACCCGCTCCTTTCAACGAGCAACAATTTCTCACGCTACAGACACTCGCTTATTGACTTTAGGCTCGTTCTTTTAGTTTTGGCAATTGACTCTTGATCAAAAAATTTCAATTTACTTAACATCAGTCTGTTCAGTAAATATACATTTGAAAGTGATTCCCTGTTACGGGTAACAAATAAATGTTTTTTTTTTTTTTTTTTCATTAAAAAAGGCTTGACAATTCTGCAAAATGTAGGCACATGTGCGGCACACAGTTGAAAAACCACGGATTACTTGTCACACAGTTGCTGACTTTATAATTATGAAATCTCTTTCCTCAAGAGGTGATAAGTTTTCCGAACGTTCGTTCAGTGACTTTCTTCGTTACCAAGTTCACAGATAACAGGAAAACTTTCTTCCTCTAAAGCTTGATTTTTAGCATACGATTAAGTTAATTAAGTTATATGATTAGTTCATACGACTTTTGAAATTATGTTAATTTCAAGCTTAATATCATTTTGAACAGGCCATATAACAAATTTTGATCGACTTACTAGCGTGGCCACCGATTAGCGTTACTTCATTATAACTTTCTCAGTTATACAATTATTAATTAAAGCTGAAAAACGAGAAAAAATTCTGTCGAGGAAAGTTTCCCTTAGCTCGAGTGTCCTGAGTATATCAAGGAAACAACTTGGGTTTAACTGGAAAAATTTTCGTTTAGATACAGCGAATTATTTATTTAGAAGGTACTTATTTAGTTACTTTCATCAAAACGTTATGGCTTTAAGAGGATATAACGCAGACGTATCTGCAACGCAATCAAAGGTATCCAAATAGCTAAAAATCCACCAAGACGCAAACTGAATACAGAAGGGAATGTCATAGAGCAAATGCTAATTTACCTATCTGAGAGCTGACATAAGTAGTGAAAGACGTCTGATCTCGGCGAACATTAAAAGTTTCACGACTAAGCGCAGCTACTTACGAGATATGTTTAGCAAAAACAAAAACACGCTATCTTATTCGTAACAACCTTCCGAGAACAACATTATTTTATTCGTAAAAATAAAATGCGAAAGAGCAAGTGTCTTCATTATTACATAAGTCCTCACAGGGGCGTATTTATGGGGTGTGGGACGAACGGGACCAGGGTCCCTCCATAGGGTCGAAAAAAGCTGACAGATTTTGTTAATCTCTTAATTTTTACACTATTTTATTTTTTACAGCAAATACAGTAGCAACTCTTTTTACTTCCATGTTCCATAAGGAAATGGAAGTATGGTGATGGCAAAAAAAATCGTGTTCGAGATAATGGCAGATTCTGATTGTACTATCATCAAAACATGAAAAAAGTAATTTTTCGAAAAGTGTCTGTGTGTAGATTTTTTTCTACGTCAAACGATAACAGCCGCAAATTCAAACAGAATTAAATAATTTTTTGCATACAGCCCTGAATTGTAGAGTTCTCAAGACCTATTGTTTTTGGTAAAGATCGGTTAAGGGAAAGGGGTAGTTTACCTGCAACGTTTTATGTTTTAACAAGGCTAATTTTTTTAAATAGGTTAGATACGGTACCTGATAATCCTTCATGCAACTTACTTGGTCGCTATGCACGACGCGTTTCGGGATCAAGGTCCCATCTTCAGGTGCTCACTCGGGTCGAGCTCGTCAATTCATAAAAACACACACATAAAACATAAAAAACACTGAATTTAAACACTCATACTGCGCGAGAGGGGACGATGCGCATCGTCGAGAAAGTAAACATGCACTGGCCGTATAAAGTCCAAAGCAGAGATAAGTTGGTCGTACTCTTTATGTCTGTGCCAGTTTTTGTATCACAGTATCGAAGAGCGCGTTGGATTTGAACGACACCATATCGTTCAACAGGCACTCTTTCTGTGACTTGGCCGCTTTATATATCTCATACTCTTCTAATGCATTCATATATCGGCCCTTCTTACAAAAGTGTATGGGTTTAAGATTAACAGAGAAGTTAGTGTAACTGTGATCACAATCAATCAGGTGTTGCGCGTAAGTCGATTTACTGTTTATCACATTCTTCATGGGCAGGTGTTCCTTAAACCTCTCTTCAAAACGTCTCCTCGTCTGGCCGATGTAAAACATGTCGCAATCATCACACACAATTTTGTAAACGCCAGAGCGTGTCCCTACGCTTCTGTGTATCTTGGAGCGCAGTGCATTTTCAATGTTATTTTTTGTCCTAAAGGTAACTGCGATATTGTATTTCTTAAATTGGTTTTTTATAATGTTAGGCAACAAAGGTGTGTACTCTACCGATATATATCTGTCAGTATTATGCACCGCGCTGTTCGGAATTTGAGTTTTGTTTTTGCGCCTGGAGATAAGTTTATCTATTATACTAGCATTATAACCGTTGGATATGGCGATGTGTTTTAAAGTGTTTACATCGTTAATGAAACAATCTTGCTCTAAGGGTACAGTAAGAAGTCTATGGACAAATGTATTGTATGTCGCCATTTTCTGGGACCACGGTTGATACAAATTAGCGTGTATTGTGGTGTCAGTGGTAATGGGCTTTCTGTAAATTTTAAATTTGAAAGAGTCCTGAGATTTAATTATGGTCAGGTCAAGAAAGTTCAGTTGGTTATTCTCATCTGTTTCAAGTGTAAATTGTATGCGTTTGTTAACACTGTTCAAGTAGTTTTTCAGAAGCTCAATTTGTCTTAATGTGCCATCAAAGACGATAAAAGTGTCATCGACATACCTGTAATAGGAAACGATGTTTTTAAGGTATTTATTATTACTAGAAAATAAATATTCACTTTCGAAAAAATTAAGATAAAGGTCAGAAAGTATCCCGCTTAGAGGAGAACCCATGCTCAGGCCTTCCTTTTGGTTGTAGTATGTATCGTTGAAAGTGAAATAATTTTGGCGCACTATTTCTTTAAGCAACATAATTAGATCATTTACGGCCTGTGGGCTTAATGTGGCGTTGGCCATTAAGTTTGTTTTTAATATTTCAACAGTCTCATTAACGGATACATTTGTATACAGACTTACTATATCGAAAGGAGGCTATCTTGTATTGTGGTTTCAACTTAACGTCTTTAATTTTACTTACGAAGTCAGAACTATTTATAACGCTATGATTTATTATGAAGTGTTGTATTATTTTTAATAATTTTCTGTAGTATTTTTGTGGCTCTGTAGCATGGCGCCGTTGTAAAGTTAACCAATGGCCTAATGGGAATGTCATTTTTATGATAAGCCCGTAAGCAGCGGGGCTTGTGCGTGTATCGGATTCAAATAACGGCGTGTGCGCTCATCAAAAAGATTGGTACATTTATTAACAACAGCGTTCAGGTCTTTAACGTAACTCTTAGTGGGGTCGTCAGTCAATATATCAATGTTATTGTTGGTTATGAAGTCCTGTACTTTGTTCACATATACATATTTGTGTATCTAGTAAGACGGCAGTATTACCCTTATCGGCCTTCAGTAATATAACATTATTATCAATTAACTTTTTACGTAAGTTACTAATTACTACGCGGTCGTTACGATATTTACGTTCGAGATGTTGTGTCTGTTTATTCATATTTAATAGCCTATTAAGTAGCCTGATATTACTGATATTTTAAATATGGAAACAGGTTATTACATAGCATTTGCGTATACGTTTGAAATATGAGATACAAGAAATACAGTCTGGTATCTTCTAAACAATGTTTCAATAACATGTATTATTATTGTGTTATTACCGTTTATTTTAATGGGATTAATTTCAGGATATCATCACACGTTTATCATCAACCACTTAAAGATAAGTAATGTAAAGTTGATTAGCCTTCGCTTAGCTTTGGTTTCGTATGAAACCAAATCGACCCCCCCCCCCCCCGAGCAACTTCTAGATACGCCACTGCGTCTTCGTAAAGGCCGCCAACAAGCTAACAGGCTATGTGTGTGGAAAGTGATAAAAATAAATAGCTACTCGGTACGGACGACCATGGAACAACGTCATGCGTATATTGCATCCACATGTGCTAAAGACGACAATAATCAGGTGGGAATGCCGTAACCAGGAAGCGTAAATCAGTTTTAGTTGTTACTTCAGGCGATAGCAGTCCGAACGGACCTAACGAATACCTGAGACCAACACTTCCTAACGGAAGAGACGGAGATTAGAAATCAGAAAACGTAGGAGAAATAAATGACGACGATAATGTTTGTAAGTTCATCATGAAGATGACATGTTGAGTTACACAGTCAGAAAAATCTGACGCCACTCGCAGCACATCAAATCGTAAATTAAAGTACCACGCGTAATTTACCGTCGCCCGACAATTTGGTGCACAAGTTCAACGTCCAATTTCCCGTTCCGGTCCAATTAGCAGTGCTGTAATGGGACGTTACTAATGCTTTCCATTACTTTCATGCGATTGTATAGGCTCGGTGTAAACAGATTTTAATTCGTATCAGTCAGGCATAGAAAGCCGTGTGAATGTGGGAATGTAAGAAAGTGGTACTGAAGATATATAGATAAAGTTGTTGATGGTTTTCAGATATCGGAATACGTTGGTAATTCCTTGACCTAGACGTTCCCACATATCCGTGTCAACAGGGAGTACAAAAATGCATACGCTAAATAACAAAACGAGATATAGACAGAGTAGACAGACGACGACGGGTTGGACAGACATAGTCACAAGACAGGAAAATACAAAGAGTGCTTACAGAACTACACCACATATAATCCCACCTCTTATGTTGTCACATGTTATTCTGAATAGTTTATTTAAATTTACACAAAGACGAGGATGCAAAAGTGTACCCAGAAAAGTTTTGATTTTTCCAGGAAAACCGTCAACAAATATACATCTAAAATTAAGCAAGCACATACCCACACAATATTCCTCCCCGTGCTCTCCTTATTTGTATCCGATACTGTCTTGGACTTCTTTTACTTTCTTAACGCGCACTAGTATTCCCGCCCACATCGCTGCATTCCTTACTTTTCCTGATAGACTGAAATAAAACGTGATACAGACACATCTGTTTAAAACGTACTCGTAATTCACGAAACTTTAATAAAAAAAAATTGTCGATTTAAACTGCGTTGATATCAATTATTTTACTGTCACGCAAATACAATGTATTTAACAAAACGAATACGTACGTATTGTGCTTACGATATTCGTAATTAGGCCTAACTGTATATTTAGATTTAATTCAAGCCATTTAGTTCGTAACAATCTTGTGAGTCTTGGCGCTCCTGGTGAGCCAACGGAGAATCAAGTAAATTCCTTTCACTTAACTACGCTCTCCTTTGAAGCCTACATGAATCTGTTTCCTCGAACAAGCTTGCCAATACGAACACAAATCTTTTTTTGTAGGAAGATATGCAATTATGGTGATATTATGTAAAGATACGAGCGAATTTGCGAAGCTGGTCAGCACAATAATCATCTAAGGAGGGGGGGGGGAGAGAGAGAGAGAGAGAGAGAGAGAGAGAGAGAGAGAGAGAGAGAGAGAGAGAGAGAGAGAGAGAGAGAGAGAGAAATATCTAATATCTACATTAGCAGAATTAGTCAGGCTAAAAAAATATACTTTAACAAGAAATGAAAAAGGTAAGAATTCAAACTAAGAAACGCATTTTAAGTTCAGTACGGAGCAACATTCTAAATGCGAGACTTGGACACTGAGTAATGGAGAAGCGACTCGACAACTTTGAGCCATGGTCTTACCGAAAGATGTTATTAAATGTGGTGCAAAGATAAAATTAAAATCATAAGTTGCTGGATAGAACAGTTGACGAGAGGTTTTGCGGAAGGCTGTGGCTGATCGAAGACCAACAGAAGATTACAAGATCGCGGAAACAAATCGCCCGGGTGAAAATCGCCCTACAACAAAAAGTGGGAACTTTGCGCCCAGCCAAGCAACTAATGGGAGCACTACACTGAAGCAGGCACCCCCACACACGCGGGCGCGCGCTTTCTCTATCTAACTCGCACATATTATATCCACAAATGTAATTTATAAATTTTATTATCTAAGTATTAATTATTTAACCAAGCCCCCCTCACATTCTGACACACCTCTTTCCAGGCCTGGGAGTGTCGAAAGATATTTTTTCTTAGACATTGAGACACTTGTATTATAACCAAAACATTTTCTTTTATTTCTGTCATCTTCTTAGTGAACGCCAAACTCTAAACATTTTCCATTCCCGAAACCGGACATTACATTACTGTATTCGACTGCCTCTACCACATTACAGATACAGTAGTTTCACAATATGAAGGGACTAAAACGAAATTGTTCTCTTCATGAGAACGGACGAAGTATACATATCCTCGGCGCAGAGTTCCCTACTTCCCACCGTTCAGCGACTTTTACCCCGACTCGCTTACCGAACGGACGCTGCATCATGAAGGAGTCTTGCATTCGGTAACAGAATGAACAGGAAAATGAAGAAAAAATATTAGGCTGCAGTATATTACGCAAATTAGTGATGATATTAATTGCAAACACATGAAATGACAAAGAGAATTACACAAAAGCGATCAGAATACGTAAGGTTGCTACAAGCCGATCTTCGGACTGACAACTCAGGAAGAAGATGTATTCATCTATGTAAACAAGACTTCCCGGCCGGCGGGCTGAGAGATGCCCGAAAGTGGTCCGTGGCGCTACTAACATACTTAAGCCTTAAGTCAATTTTTTCATGTAGTTTATTCTACAGAGTGGCATAAACAAACGAACCTAAACAGAGTGGCACCTAAAGCGAACGACAGATAATATATAATCAAAGAAATGGGCTAGACCAAGCCCGGCTCTAGTACAAGGCCGGAATATTAACGTGGGAACGTTGCGTCTGAGGCCTATAAGCACACTGTAATAAAATAGCTAAAGTGAACATGTTATACTTTGATTAAATTTCATAGCATTACTAAAATCATGAGTAGGTCTACTTTTAGCTAAATCTAAATTATAGGTCTGTGCGCACTTAGTACTACACGTTTAAGTTGAAGAAATTTGTGAATTAGTGTTAGGCCTAATGAATTAATTTTGTTCGAATTATTGAATTCGTATCATATGAATGAGTTAATTATTATATTTCTTAAATAACATAACAGTATTTTACATATTAATACATACAATTTAAACTTTTAATTTGGCAAAAATGAAGAATTATAAAACTGCTGTTAACCGGCAATTAAAAATGACGAGATTTGATTTTTGAAATACATAAATTAAGAGATCGTCTGGTCGGCCTCAAATATCAGCTGGTTCCAGTGCTGCCACGTTTAATATATTCCGGCCATCTACTAGTGCCAGCCATGTCTAGACGCAAAAGACGACACAATTTAGAACAGACGCAAAATACTAGCTCTGAACAGCAGGTATTAACCCGAAAATTTCGCAACTAGTGGAAAGAATCTAAAAAAAAATCACATCCATTAAACTCTAAAGTAAGACAGTACTTGCAAGAAATTAGATTTAGTTACCACACGCGCAATATTAAATATCCTGGTATAGAAAGTTAGTTAAATTACAGGAGATGAAATTCATTTTAGTTAACAAACTGTGTGGATCAGTATAAAAAAGTGGACCGTTCCTCACCGAATTAAAGTCCTTGAAAAGAAAGAAGGGGGTCCGCAATTAATCTATACCTCTCGACACGGTGTTCCGCGGCCATTTTTAAGTTAGACACCACTAACATAAACAATGAGGCTGAACGTACGTTCCCAAAATTTGTTCTGTAGCTGTTCCTTAGAACAAAACACTTGCAATTTTAATTCGTTGTGTATTGCGTGTTTAATACCAGTGGACACAACTATACCACAGGCGTATTAAAACTCGGTATGGAGAACCATTCATGACTTCCATGATCTAAGATTTATATTTAAAATCATTTTCGAAATGAAAAATTTCCATAGAAAATACTTCTTTCTTCAGCCTTAACCATAGTACTGTGGTTACTAACATATACCACCTCACGTTAGCGCACTCGATTTTCACTGATGATGGATGTCGATGGCACTGCCGAAACGTCTGGTTTTGCAGAAAACATTGGACCACGGCCAAATAGCCCGGAAAGCAATTTTAATAACAAACTACTTCTTTGTTGCTGATAACGTAGTACACATATTAAAAATTATCCCCTCCCCTTCAACTATCATTTTTATTTATAGAAAATTACCGCCTCCCCCCTCAACTACCCTTTTCATTTATAGATATTTCATCTACCTTTCTACAGTTGATTATTATGACCTTCTTTTCAGGATACTTTATTTATCAAAATTAAGTACCTACTGTACTTTACTCTTGTTAAAACATAAAACGTTGCAGGTAAACTACCCCTTCCCCTTAACCGATCTTCACCAAAATCAATAGGCCTTGAGTCCTCTACAACTCAGGCGCATATGCAAAAAATTATTTGATTCTGTTTGAATTAGCGGCAGTTATTGTTCACCACAGAAGAAATTCTACACACAGACACTTCGGAAAATTACTTTTCTTCATGTTTTGAGGGTAGTACAGTCAGAATCAGCCCTTATCTCGAACACGTTTTTTTTCACTGTCACCATACTTCCATTTTCTTACGGAACATGGAAGTAATAATGTCAGACAGTATTTTATTAGACGTTTAATGAAGAAATTTGTGTTAGTGGTTGAAATCACAAGCAGAATGATCACTGTTGCACACCACTATATAAAAATTAATTTTTTAATAATAATAATAATTTTTATATAGTGGTGTGCAACAGTGATCATTCTGCTTAGTATTTTATTAGTTTATATGAAATACTGTACACTGAACATAATTACACATCTGGTGCTGTCTGATCAAACAAAGCGACCAATGCGAATACTGTTTGCGTACTCGAACACATCAATTATACAAAACCACACAGTGTGCTGTGTGTCCGTAGAATCTTATCTGTCAGTTTGCAAATGACGCATACACAGTTCTTGTAAACAAAGTGTTTAAACAACGATGACGATTCGCGAAAACTCAAAACAACAACAGGACGAGGCGAAAGGATTAAGGACAAAGTACAAGATCAACGTGCGTGGCCTACTGAAAAGAATGTAGGTGAGGTCGTTACCCTCGAAGCGAAACTGCGGCGCGACCACCCTTCACTTACCGACAGCCAGCCAGCCAAACCACCCCAGCTCCACAATGTAGGAAACTTTCTAAATCGGCTCTCGCTACAACGCGGATGTGCTGAGCCGACAATTTCGTTACATTTCACCCCACACACAACTAAACTAACCTACCCCTAAAGAAATATTCTCACTGGGCTGTAAACATCGAGGGAGGGAACGGTTTGACTCGGGAAAAAGTTCAACGACCACGGATATACGGATATGCAGCATCTTGTCTTTTACGTTTATGCACGTCAACCTATCTCACACTATTACTTACAAAAATATAACGTTTTACTTTTCATTACTTTATACACATCTGAACGATGAAAAAAAATTACTTTGAAAGATTTGTTTTTCTAATTGTTTCGGATCAACTGACGAATGTAAATGGCTGTTACTGCAGTACACATAAAACATCGCGACAATATTATCACAAAATCTAATTAACTTATCTATAAAAATACTAGTAAAAATATAAACATATTACAGGTAACTTAAAAATCTGAAGATGACGAAAACAATACACCATGTGCTGTTTGTAACAGCTGGTATCATTAATTATCTTAACTTTGAATTATTTACTTCTACTGCAATAGTACATGCAATGGATAATCCAAAACATGTGCGTAGATGTCTTTGGCCGATGACCATTCTGTATTTGAAGTCGTCTTCTCCTTTATGGCATGAAACGTTGTCTGATAACTTATTCGACATGGTTCACACCAGAAAAAGACTGCAAATACAGGTCAGAAGGAAACTGTTAAGAGATTAGCCAAAGGAAACTGACAAAAGGAGGTCAGACGAAGAGGAAATATATGGACAGTTTGTACGTGACGATGGAAGTCGGAAGCTATGTTATACTTAAAAGAATGGCGCAGAACAAGAATTACTAACTGCACCTACAAAGTCTGGTCTTCAGATGAAGCAGAAGAACAAGAAGGAGGACACCTCCAGTTGCAATTAACTGGAGTATTAAAACCGAAAATAATCGACTTTTTTATGAATATATCTTTAAACGTAATTAAATGTCAAATTTTATTGAACTCGGTATTACAGTAAACTACTTAGAACCCTTCGGTACTTTAAGCGACTACAGTCCACATTAGTTAATTATTGAATGTGTTACCTTTTTTTATTCTACTGCATGGAAAGCGTTATTTTAATTAAATTATTAACTAATTTGGCATTACTAATGACATAATTATCAAGTATCTTATTTTAACTGCTGGTCATTTGAAACAACTGGGCATTACGGAAAAAGTCCTGGTCATGCTGTCTGTCTAACCACGGATGTTTTTAGGATCATAATTTTTCTAGGTTTCCTTCCAATTAATGCACTTAGTCTTTATATTTTAAAAGAGAATTGCAAAAATAAGTTTAATGATAGATCAATAAATAAGAAAATAAATTTAATATTAAATTTCGGTTAGAAGTATTATTAACAATACCAAAAATATTCGTGTTCTCCTGTCATTTTCTTTAGGCCTATCCTACTGAACATTTGAGCCGTTACGAACATTTTTTGTAGAAGTACAGAAAAAATGAATGAGCAATGATCGAAAGGGGTAATACAAATACGCTGCAAGTCAGATTTTACAAAATGTTTGCGAGATACCGATTAGCATGCCTATTGGTACTCCATACTGGGCGATTCCTTGACACTATTATTAGTGGAATATTAAAAACACTGCTAATACATCTTCTTCGATCAGGGACTACGCGAATCGCCCGTTTTGGTTCCACAGGAATATATCCACTTCACCGACGCTTCCTACATTTCGTCATCTAATAGGCTTGTATTGGCAAAAGCGTCCTGGAAAAAGAGCCACTTTCCCGGACACTTGTTTCCTAGGCTTGATTCGAAATGGTACGTGAGAAAAGGTAGTCTGTTCTGGATAAAGGGTTTGTGCAAGACTAGTAAGTGTTCTGTCTGACGAGATGTGCCCAAATTTGATCTGCAAATTTCTCTTTATAACTTGCCCTATCCTTGACTTGCCCCTTCAGTTCCCTGTGTATCATTTTGTTCTTTAAATCATCCAACAACTGAATTCTCCTTCTTCCAAACCCTATAGCTCCTTCCAACTTTCACTCGATGACATCATACAGCAGGTAATTCAGTACATCATACATCCGGGTGTGTCCGATTCAGTTTGCTTCCCTATGACGAACTGAATTCACGATTGATATATTCTTGTTCACTCTTCAAAGGTCCTCTTCATTTGTCACCTTGTCTGATCACTTTATTTACAGCATAAACACATTACTTTTTGACCCTAGAACTCTTATCTGAAATAATCCTTAGAATTCCAGTCGCGTTTCAAGTTCTTCTTCCTTTCCTGTAACTGAACCGGTCTTCACCGATCACTTTCTTTATCCTGTACACTAGTCGCCTGTTGAGTACGCGTGCTATCTTTCCGACATGAGAAATCAAGCTGATGGTTCTGCGACCGCTACATTCCTTAGCTTGCTGCTTCTTCTTTAATAAGATCATAGTCACGTCGAGGAAATCCTTCTGTCATTCACCGGCTTCGGAACATCCTGTTAGTAAGTTGTGTCAGCTTCCTTATCCTATCTTCCGTTGACAATAGATAGACATTAATGTTGACAAAACAGACACTACCTATCATTATGAGGATCCCATACAGTTATGTGTCAAGTCATTTGTGTTTTCCAAGTCACAAGACGTAACATATGCCATGATGAAACTCACTATAAGTCGACATCCACGATAAATTACAAAACAATCAATACGAAAGAAGGGTAGAATGATATAAAAGTAACACGATCGTACACGACAGTAGTAGTCGATAAGAGTTTTGATATTAACCGTCTTTAATAATTGTCTTAGAATAATTTCACACATGTGTACAATGCGAGAGAAAGTACACTCATTTCATGTTTTGGACATCAGACTCACGACAGACATCAGAGTACGTAGAAGCAATAGTTTTTTCAACTTAGATTTCTTCGAAATCGAAGATCAATGTTATGCGTAGTGTTTCTCCTTTCAGAAGCAATACAATAAAAATGTACTACAAAAATAGAATACGAAAAGTAATATAATATTCTCATAGGAAAAAAAACAAAATCTGTAGACGTAGCCTGTGTGTCTGGATAAAATGTGATATCACTTTTTATCGAAGGGTGCTATAGTTGTAATACCCTACATAAGTAGGCCTACCTCACTTTTATAGTTACAACGGATTCATGTCGCAGTCTGAGTCTGCCGAACAGTTTAGCGTTGGTTTACAAAGACTTGTCGTTAACACCTACGTGCCCGGTCTGCCTACTGACTGACTAGCCTCTTATCTATTTATTTAAATAGCTATATAAATACAGTCTCTGCCAGTATTTATTTTCCTAGAGGGAGCTCGTGTGTGTGTGTGTGTGTGTGTACATTTGGAAAGCAATAAAAACTCCGAAATACAAATAAAAGTAAATATAATAAAAGTGAAACAACGGAACGGAAACAAGGGGGTTCGTTTCATCAAAGCGCGAGCGAGCGCACGGGCTGCTTTGTATTCTGTCGGCGCAAAGCCGCGCTTAATTAACAATGCCCGGCAACGTCGGCGCCCACCGGTTAACTGTAAATCGAGTTTTCATTGATCATTACAGTTGGTCACTGCAAGAACGGCGCACCTTCGATAGGTAGGTCATCGCGTTACATAGGCGAGTAATGAGTGCACAACTAACAGACATACCCCTACTTTGTGTCTCGTACAGAAAACATGAATGAGCATTGAGCATCGATCGAAAGGGAATCGGAAACAAATACGCTCCAAGCCAGATTTTAAAAAATGTTTGCGAGATTCTGATTAGTATGCATGTTGGACTTCATACCGGGCAATTTCTTCACACTATTATTAGTGCAATATTAAAAACACTGCTAATACATCTTCTTCGATCACCGACTACGCGAATCGCCAGTTTCGGTTCCAAAGGACTAAATCCACTTCACTGACGCTTCCTAGGTCTTTCTACACTTCGTTATCTAATAGGCTTGTATTGCCAAACTCCTTTAGGCAACCTGCCATCCGAAATACTAATCAGATGAGCAATCCATCACAACTAATACAGAAATATTATTTTTAATCTCTACACGAACTCCATTCCCGTCTCATACGTCAAATTCCTTCTATGAGCGGCATCTGTTTCAATGGATGAATCTGGAATACAGCGTCCTGGAAAAAGAGCCACTTTCCCGGACATTTGTTTCCTACGCTTGATTCGAAATGGTACGTAAGAAAAACGTGGTCTGTTCTGGACAAAGGGTTTGCGTAAGACCAATAAGTGTTCTGTCTGAACACTTAATCTATCTGAGACGTCCCCTAATTTGATCTGCAAATTTCTCTTTACAACTTGCCCTATCCCTGGCTTCCCCGTTTACTTCCCTGTGTAGCATTTTGTTCTTTAAACCATCCAACAGCTGAATTCTTCTTCCAAATCCTAGAGTCCCTTTCCAACTTTCGCTCGATGACTCAAACAGCAGATAATTTCTTCTCCGTGTGCGTCCGATTTAGTTTACTTTCACACGACAAACTGAATTCAGGATGGATCTCTTCTTGTCCAATCTTCTACGGACCTCTTGATTTGTCAGCTTCGTAAAATAGTAAGAAAATTATAAAAAACACTCGGTACATTAACAAAATCTATTTAGGCTACTTATCAAAATCGGACATATCATTTTATTGTAGACGTACTACATCAGAATTGAATAGAGCAAAACTGATTCACGCATAAAAATTGCAGTTGAGCTGAGTCCGAGGCATGAGTGACCACGTGTTTTAGCGACTGGGCCAGGCGTCTGTTTAAGACAACTCCCAACGCAGGTCAATTTCCATGTCGTTGATTGGACGAATGTTGTGTGTTAGTCGAGCTTTCCCAGCCGCATACACGATCAAAATATCATCATCATCATCATCAACCGTGGCTCTACAACCCTTGGTGGGTCTTGGGCTGCTCCAAGAGTCGATTCCATTCTTCCCTACTGCGTGCCCTGGCTTTCCAGTTTCTTATGTTCAGCTTTCTGAGGTCCTCCTCTATCTGGTCTTTGAATCTACTCGGAGTCTTCAACTTTTTCTACTACTTATTGGTTTCTAGTAGAAAATATCTTTCGTAGGCTGTCCTTCCTCCATTCTCTCTACGTGTCCAACCCACCTTAGCGTGTATATTTTGATTATCCTGACAATGTCCGGCTCTTTGTAAACATGGTATAGTTCATAATTATAGCGCTTGGCCCATATTCCATTTTCTTGTACTCCTCTAAATATTGTTCTTAGAATCCGTCTTTCACAATAACCTAGAAGTCTCTCGCTGTTTTCTGTCACTGTCCAGGTTTCTGAAGCATATGTCATCACTGGCCTGATAAGTATTTTGGAAATTTTGGATTTCGTACTTCTTGAGATGATGAGATGCCAGGTGCTTTTTTAATCCACAATATGTTTTATTTGTGAGATATATTCTTCTTCTTATTTCAGTGTTGGTGTCGTTAGTGCTGTTTATCTAGGAGCTAAGATATATGAGCTCTATATTTTTTGTGCCTATTTCAAGGTTTTGAAGGGTTCAGTTAGTGGTAGTTTGTTGGCAGCTTACACATATTTTGTTTTTTCTCCAAGTTTATCTGCAGTCAAATTTTATTTGAGGCTTCCTCTAACGCTGTAAAGGCACTAATGAGATCTCGTTTTGTCGTGGCAATTAGATCAATATCATCTGCGTATGCTAAAAGTTGTATACTTTTGTTTAGGATCGTACGTCTTGTGTTTATTTGGGAGTCTCTTATCGCTTTTTCTAGTCCTAGATTAAATAACAAGCATGACAGGCTATCTCCTTGTCGGAGTCCAGTTCGAGTTGTGAACGAACGTGACACGGTTTTCAGCATTTTAACTTTACATTCTATTCTCGAGAGATTCCTGGATTAATTTAATTAAGTGTGTTAGTATCCTGAATCCCTTCAATGCTTTAGAGTAACATAGCCTGAAGTCAAACTACAGAGTAACTAAATAAAACGACCGTCCATGAAATACTGTGAAAAATCAGACGGATCTTTATTTCGACGTAAAATTATATATTCGATGCTTTAGTATTTTCCATTTACCACTGTTTCATTCATTTTATCACTTCTTAAAAAGCATTTTAATATATTTTTCTAAGATTTGGCTGTTCTAAAATTCATACGTAGAGTTTTGAAATGAAAATGGCTTGATACGGGCTTCAGCCTATAACTCCTTGGAGGAGGAACGGCGACCGATTATAAGTACGCTATCTTTTAGCCTCCAACGCACTAAGTAATCCCTTATTACAGCTGACGAATGAGCAAACGTGTGATTCACGATGTAAGAAGACGTCTAAAACAGCGTTAAAAGATCTCGCAAAATGAACTTACAATGAACAAATCTTCACTGACTGATGATCTCATATCTGTTAGTCACAATTAATTAGTAAAGCCCCCCCCCCCCCGTCGGACACTATCAAGAAATGACGCAAGCAAACTAGCAAAGCGGGTCACACACTATGACGCCACTCTCGGACACTCATACATAAACATCCGTTGCATTCTTATCCTCTAACTTTATACCTAACTCGTCGAGTTTCTTGCGGGATTCTCGTATAATAGGCTACATGTCTTATCAAATTAGTCTATAATTACTTCTGCAAGTAGAGTGTTCATATTTTATCGTTTTAATTTAACCAGGATAAATTATCACGATAAAATAGGAACATACATGCTACTTGCAGAAGTAAGTAATTACAATCTGATAATACATACATTATACTGACTACAGCGTTACACTGGGCTGGACAGTGCGGATTTAGTCACTGATTTTGGGGGAGGATGTTTGGACAGCCAACAACGAATTATGGAAAGTGCGAATTTATTCGTTCAAAATTTGAAAGAAGTTTTGACTATTCACGAACGGCGTTTTTCGAATATTTTAAAAATACAACCATGACTGTCACAACAAAAATACAACATGACTGTCACGACAAAATACAACCATGACTGTCACGACAAAATACAACCATGACCGTCGCGACAAAATACAACCATGACTGTCGCGACAAAATACAACCATGACTGTCACGACAAAAAAATAAAACATTTTCTCTCAATGGGGTTACGAAGAAGTGTTTCTAAGGTTTGAAATGAGGAAATTAGCCTGACTGACCCCCTTCATCCGCTCCTGGTTAAGACCAGAGCTGTATAAATTCGAAAATACTGCCTCTACCAAAACATAATTGAAAAGGAAAGTTAGACAAGTGACGTGTATCAAATTCTATAAGACAATGGCAGTACCAGCACTGCTGTATGGATGCGAGACAGGGACTATACGGAAGAAGGACTGACTGGTGCCAACTACAGGATGCAGAAGTGAGCTATTTGAGATCGGAAAAGGGATATACGCGACTCGATCATATAAGAAACGAGTATATTAGACGAGAACCTGATATACAGTACCGTGCAAATTAATGTGAACAAGCTTGATTTTAACTCATTTTTAATAACGCATACAGAATAAATTAATAGAATATTATACATCTAGTATGAAATATGTTCACCTCTGGTTGAATAACTAGTTTTACACGTTTTGGCAAAAATTGTGTGACTTTTCACGACTTATGGCAGGGAGCATGATCTTGTTGAAAAATGCCGTTTCTCTCTGGCCACTTATCATTGACAGTACGGATCACTTGACTTCTAACAACCTCAAAATGTACTTGTCGGAATTCATCATTCCATCAACTGGAAAAAGTGGCCCTGGCCCATGGATAGAAAAACAACCCCAAAACATTTTCTTAGTCGGGTATTTTACACTTTGATCAATGTGTTTAGGAGAAGGTTTCTCACTGTGTGATTTCTTAACGTAACGTGACCGTTGACCCTGTACAATAAAGTGAGTTTCATCTGAGAACAGGACGTTTTCCCAATCTTTTTCATTCCATTTCTTATATTTTTTGGCCCAAGATAATCTTTTTTTCATCAGTTGGATGGTTAAAAGCTGTTTCTTCTGAGGGCGAACAGCCTTAAGCCCAGCATCCAGTAGTCTACGCCAAAACAGTAAAGTCATGAATATGAACACCTGACTGTGCTGTCTTTTTGTAGATCAAAACCTGTTAGCCTAGGGTTTTCCTTTGATTTTCTTAGCAAAATTGAGTCATCCCTGTCAGTTGTTTTGGGTATACTTCCACATTTTCCTTTTCGCTGAGGTGAAACACTGCCAGTCTCTTTAAAGGGTTTAATAATTTTGTTGACAAGCTCCTTAACCAACCTCATATACTCTAGCAATGTCCTTTTGTGTCATATTAGTGTATTCATTCAATGTAACAATCTTACTTCTTTTCTTTGGAGTGAGATCCATAGCTTACATTTAATAAAACAGGATTTAACACGGTTCACAGGATTAAAATTTCACAGAAACAAGCGACAACACATTATTAACCACAAACAAGGGAAATTAGGTTAATAAACAGCTGAGAACAAATGAAGGTAAATATCAGCTGTAAATCAGGGCTGCCAAACTCTGAAAGTCAAATTATGTGAAAATTTCCTCTTGTTCACATTAATTTGCACACTACTGTAGTTTCCCTAAATTAACTCATTCAGAATTATAGAAATTGCTGGAAACACCTGCTAGAATGTACAATACTCGCTTTCCGAAGTTGGCTTATGAGTATGAGCCGGTTGGAAGATCTGTAGGCAGCCCTGTCACAAGATGGCGGGAGTCATGAGGCCGGAACAGGAGAAATCCTATCCATGAAGTGATGATGATGATGACCAAAACATGATAGTCGGATGCCTTTGATGTAATAATGTGTTCTTAAAAATGTGGCACTATCCAGGTCCTCGACATTGCCACGATCAGTACCTATTCAGTACCGTCATTCTGCTGTCGGTGTAACCGTAGTTTAATGATGTGCAAAAACATATAAACAATGTAACTACAACGACGCGAATAAAAAATTAATTACGACTGTCAACAGGTGCTTTGATGCCGGCAGTAATAAAGCTGTTTCTACACAACACTAGGAGATATAGCCCATTATATTTCAGGTTGATGTACTGATCCATCGAACTAAAGCGTTTGGTTACTCTCTCTTATTAGTTTTCAATACGTAATAAAAATTAGCGCCCCATAAAAAAACCTCGAACGTCTTTGTACGGAACACCACTGTTAAGACTACGTTCTAATATAATCAGGAGGGAAGGTACACCTACTGGGACACAAGAAAAAGACCGAGACAGTACACATAGGGTACGTAAGTCACCTGACACTTGAAGTTATCAAAAACGCATTTTTGTCAATCAAAGGACTGGTATAATAAACAACGTTTGGCCCAACCAGTGTAATAAAAAAGAACAACGAAATATGTTCGCCTAATTTTGTTTGTTGCATGTACGCCGAAATTCGCCAGTGCCCACAAAGATAAAACTATACGAACGTAAGAAAGATTAAACTCAAAGACAAGTTTTCAGTCGTAGGTCAACATGTCCTTGTTCTAAGGAAAGCAGTTAAATTCTGGCATAAACTGATCCATTAGTTCATTTTTTGTGTGTCGACGTCAAAACTCGAAGATCCAAACTTATTGCAATGGGGAGTTTATTATTCAACCTTCCAAAAGATCCGATATTTCTCAATTTCAGATGATTTGCCACTAGCTCGGATGATTCGGGAAACGGTCTGCGATCGTGACAGAGAAAACTGTGTTGAAATAAAATCTGTCACATGCGAGTACTCAGAGGCAAGCTGCTTGCTCTGGTCAGTAGAAAGTGGACACAAGACCGGCGAGGTCAGACCCCGATGTAAACAAACAGACATTACCTATCATTTGCAACAGAAACCTGTTGTCTCAGTCTGTCCCATGCTGCTATACCCTGCAGCACTACAGAACTAATAATGCGCCTACTTATCGTACGTATGTCCTGCACAATCGCCATTAACTGTACTTCGTACGAAAACAGTTATGTGTCGAGTAATTTGTTTTCCAAGTCACAAGATGTAACATATGCCATGATGAAACTCACTATAGGCCTATATGTCGACATACACGACAAATTACAAAACAATCAATAAGAAAGAAAGGTAGAATGATATAAGAGTAACAGGGTCACACAACAGACGATTCATAAAATCTGAAAGAAAAAACTAAAAATTAAATGGAATACGTCAACCCCAAATTAAACCTCCAAAAAAATTATCCTGGCAGGCAAAACATTTCTGAATCTGCAGCTGTTCAGAAAGGTAGAACTGCAGAAATGGTGAAAGTAACAGTATAAATATACACACTAACAGTAAACAACTAAATGTCAACCTGAAATGAAGAAGAGGAAAAATCTACGTTGTAATTACGATGACATAAGTTACGGAAAAGCCGAGAAACTGACGAAAGAACTTTACAACGTAATATTGATCGTTGCAACACGAACGTTATACGTAATACTTTTAACAACGGAATGAATACGTCTATGACAATGAATACGCAAAAGAAATTGAAAGGAATGTAATGTAAAAGGAACGTAAAAGGAATGGCAGTTCAGAAAAACAGATGAGGAAAGAAAAAGCGCTACGATAAGGTTTTTCTTGGTGAAGTTTACTACAATTTGGTGGAGTAAAAAAATTTCACGTTACTTTACTGTGAAAAACGTCACTGCAAGCTTACACGCGTAAGTCTACTAATAATGTTTTTGTTTGAGTTTAGAGAGGATTTTCATTAACAAATCTAGTGAACGTTTGTATAAGATCATATTTAAAAGCTGATAAAGTTAAACGAGGATTAATATTTTTCGTAAAACCTTTATCTACGGATGAACGTTGTAAAATGTCGGAAAACTGCTATGTTCTTATTTGCTCTGCATAACTCATAGAACATATAATTTGTTAACATTTAAAAATTAACAAAAAATACGTAAAAAAGCTGCTATGAAAACTACACACGTTCTTCCGATAAATCGATTTTCTGAGTCTGGAGGGGGTAATACCAACAGTTTCTCATCAGACTATATCCGCAGCTTTACTGCTGAGGATACTACATCGTAGAATGGGATAAGCGTTTATATTAATGATAATAAGAACAATAAAATGTGGCTGTTAATCGAATGAAAGACTGTTAAAGGCTGTGTTGTTTTTGGGCAGTCCGGTTATGTCTTTCCAACTTTATTTTTAACTTTCTCAACTCTCAATTATCCTTCGCCTCGTTATCGTGCTCCTGCAAAATCTTACTGCAGTGACTGTAAGTCACTTAAATTTTGCCGGTTTTCGTAATTTTTCATATTTCATAAAAATGACGTAGGCATGAAGTATAGGGCTACTTAAAATTTAGTACGATTAAATAAACATTTCAACCAAATCTCTGACTAAAACTCTTACGTCCTGTGTACGTAATCTCCGTCATGAAATCTTAAGGTTTAAATAAAAGTTAACTTTCCTATGCGATTACGTCAGAATCAACTGTAATTTATTGTACGAAATGTATGCAAACTCGATACACACAGAAATTTAAGTACATTAAGAAACACTACTACTAATTTATAGTTATCAAAAATAGTAGTCATGACTTCCTATTACTAGTTTTTTGGCTCAGTACTGGGGTTATTAGGTGAACAATTGCCACTGATAATTATAATTTCATATAATCATAATTATATAACTGCCACTGAAAATATAATTTTCCAGTGAAGATGGTCTCCGATGGTGAGGCCGAAACGTCTGGTTTTAACACCACGAGACCACGGCCTAACAGCTTGCCTAACGCTCGTTTGAATAATTTTCTGTTCCCGGAATATTTCTAAAGTTTGAACATCACCCGGTGAATCCATCGAACATCGTGTGAATCCATTACCATCATAGGTTATGCCAGTGGCGGCTCGTACAGGGAGGGCAAAAGGGCGCAGCCCTCCCACTAAATTTGCAAATTAAACTTGTCAATAATATAACTATAGTGTGTAGTATGCTTATGTGATATTTTTGGGGCGACTAGTAGCGATCATGATGTTTTCGGTATGGTCCCGCAGCCGGACGTTTTCGCTGTCGTCCTCCCTGCATAGGCGGGTCTTGCGGGGAGCGGGGAAAGAGGACGTGTGAGGATGTCTATGCTTTTAAATCAGCATCAGCCATTACAGGAGGGGCTCTGCCCGCTGTCTGATTTCGCAGCTCTTTTCATAGAGAACCGGAGCGTTGTTCAAAACTTCTCTGTTGCTGTTTAAAGTGCATATATTTTCTCTTGTGTTTTATATAGTTTTGATTGTGTTCTTGTTGTACTTTTTGTGTAAACGTAATGTTCTAATAATTTATTCTTTATTAGGCAGTGTATTCTGTGTACGATAGTGTTTTTGTCGAACCTTGCGTACATAAACGTGTAACTTATTCTGTGTAGGCCTGAGCCTGTGTGTTCTGTGCGTATTTGTTAGAAACGATTAAAATGGCTATGAATTCAGTAAGTAATATTAAACGTTTGATTATTTCAAATTCACTTACTTACGAAAAGAAAATAGAACTAAAAAAATTAGGGCCACCAAAACCGAATTTAGATATTACACAACAAAATTATAAAACGGACAGACCAGCATCAAGTAAAAAAAACTACACAAGAAAATTTAATAGAAACTGTTACTTACATGCTGAATGGATATGTGGATGTGAGGTGATGTTCAAACATTTGGGAGAAAAAATTAAAAAACATAAAATTAGTGAAACTCATATGAACAATTGTACTGAATATTCATTGTTAGGAAAAGTCAATATTAGTTGCCAGTTCGACAGTGCATATAGATTAAAAATTAAACAGCATAATGAAGAAGTCTCTAAGAACAGATACATCCTAAGTAAGTTAATTGACTGTGTAAAGTTTTGTGTAATATTTGAACTAGCTTTACGGGGACATGATGAAACAAACACATCTGAGAATCCAGGTATTTTTAGGGGCTTAGTAAATTTAATGGCAGGCCTAGATAGCACCTTAAGAGAGCATATTGAAAAAACAAACAATAGGGTTTTCGTTGGTCTTTCTAAAACAATTCAAAATGAAATTTTGGATTCTATTTATGCAGTGTGCATTGGACTAATAAAAAAAGAAATAAATGAAACTGACTACATTTCAATTGAAGCAGATGAAACCACGGATTGTGCCACTCTGTCACAAATTGTGTTAGTTGTGAGTTATGAATTGAACGGAAAATTACATGAGAGATTTATCAGTTTTGTCAGTCCACAAGATCACTCCGCTGAAGGTATTAGTAATATTATGTTTGAAGAATTAGAAAAATTATAACTTTATAAGATGCCTAGTAAAATTATTGCACAAAGTTACGATGGGGCAGCAGTAATGAGTGGAAAACATAACGGTGTTCAAGCAAAAGTTAAAGCTGTGTACAAGAATGCCCAGTATATACACTGCTATGCCCATTAACTAAACCTAATTATTGAGCGCGCTGAATCACAAAACAACCAAGTAAAAATATTTTTCTGTAATTTAGATGGTTTTTTTCAAGATCTTCCAAGCGAGCTGCCATACTTGATGAAGTAGTAAAGAAACGTCTCCCAAAATGTTCTAATACCAGGTGGAATTTTAAATCCCGTTGTGTGACAACAGTATTTATTCATAAAAATGACATTTCCGCTGTTCTTGAAAAAATCATAGATGATGACGAGAGTGACAAGTCCACTGTTCAGAAAGCACTAGGACTGAAAAACACATTAAATAATGATGATTTTAATTTTTGGTTAACATTTTTCAACAAAATTATGCCAGCCTGTGACATTTTGTTTAATCAATTACAGCAAGTAGAAATTGACAGTATTAAAACACACCAGTATGTTGCCTCATTCAAGTCACACATTCAAAACGTCGGAGATTATATTGATTTTGATGCCAGTCTGTCTGCAACAAATGATTTTGGAGAATCATCACAAAATCCAAAAAGGTCACGTTTTGATGAAAGCAAGAAGACTGCAGCTAAAGAAGTTTGTGACATAATAGTTAACAACATAGACGACAGATTTTCATTTTCAGACCATTTAGCAATAGCAGTTTTGTTGCAACCAACTCTGTTTTCTAAACATCAGCTTATCTTTCCAGAAACACAGTTACAAATTGCTGCTAAACAATTTAATTTAAATGAAACTGCATTAAGACATGAACTGGTAGTTCTATACAGCAGGCCTGACTTCACAAAGGCAACTGACGCATTGGTTCTACTCAATTTTGTATATGAAAACAATCTAGTTACTGTTTTTCCCGAACTGGTAAAACTATTAAAAATTATTTGTACAATCCCTATGACTACAGCAGAAAGTGAACGATGTTTCTCAACTCTCAAACGCATTAAAACATTTACACGTTATACAATGAAAGAGGACAGACTAAGTGCTCTGGGAATGTGTTCAATAGAAACAAAAATTGTTAGAAATAACTCCTAACTTCAATGAATTAGTTATTGACCATTTTGCCAAGCAAAAGGAGAGGAGAATGGATTTCATGTTCAAGCAAATAAACTAATCCAAAATAGGGAACAAATATATTTTATTTAGTAATCCATGCATTTAATAATATATAATTTATTAAGTATTTAAGTTTAGGAACGTGAACTGCTTAGGGTTATAAATAATTTCAGTTTCAAACACTTTTTAAATAGTGGTAGTTTGCAAGGTAGGTTTTTGATATTAACAATACTTTTAGTAGTAAAGCAAAGGTTCAATTTTACAATTATTTCATGATAATAGCAATAATTTAGTTTCTACTGGTGACTTTTGTTACATATGGTTACAACAAAATCCCCCCCCCCCAGTCAAAAACATTACCAGCCGCCACTGGGTTATGCTCATAATTTTCTCCGCTCATAGATCTTCATAAACAAACCCACATGAACAGTTAATATCGATGCATTAAAAGAGACGGTGCTTATAGAGTTGTAACATCACTGCATAATACAACACACACACAGGTTTCCTCGTATTCCTTCTAACTACCGTGTGCGAGGCCAACAAAGGCTACCTTCAAAGCTTAAAAAGCGTTTAAGTGTTTTTCTTTTGTCCATAAAACGTTTACGTACGAGCTTCTGCATCCTGTGTCTGTTTCGCTTTTGATGTCTCGGTAAGCAGTGTGTATACTTTAAGTCAGCGGTTTTATATTTTTCGTGTTTTTCCTTATGTCCGCGGCACAAAGGTTTTAACGTTGTTATTGTCGTCAGTCGACCTTGAGAATAACAAGACTTTTTAGAAACATCGGAATCCCTGTACAATGAGTACAATGATTTTTTACGTTTATCCTTCCTAGAGCTTAGTGCCCGCCCGCCGCCCGTCCTTGTATAACGCACACATCGATGTCAAGGTCAGAGCTGTGCAATGTTTGATCAAGATTAACAGACGAAGTGTAACAATAAGACACACACACACACACACACACACACACACACGACCGTGTCTACAGTGTTGTAAATGCGGGTGTTTGTTAACGTTTCAACATCGTTATGCTACGCAACGAGTCGTCAGATTTCGCGCGGTCTTTTATTGTGCTCCCGCTATGGGTTTCGTACGGTTTTCTCATTCAGGGTCTTCTTCATCAGTTGATATGTACATAATTTCCAGCTATATATTGAGGACATGTATAAAGCATTGACATCCAGAGCGATCTGTGGAATACAGATTAAGGGGCCCCCAAATTTTTTTATTTGCAAAAATTATTCTTTCTTAGGGTTGTCTGTACTGGACGGGGCCGTCGTCGTTCGCTTACCTGTTTGTACCCTTCACTTCAAGACAGGTTATTTTTATGGCCACTAAAAAGATGCATCTATTGTTAAGAGGGTTTTACAGTAGAGTTACTGAGGCGGCCCCATCCAGCGGATTGAGTGGCACTTTAGTCCGTTGCATGTACGGACTTGTGGAGGGGCTACAAATCTCTACAAAATATAGGTCATACTCATTTGCGAGTTAACACTTCGCTGAACTCTGTCACTGGTCATCATGAGCCACTGGTCAAAAATGAAAAAAGACATGAGGCGACGGGTAGGAAGGATGCCGGTGAGTCCCTTTGAAGGATGTCGCAGTCTATGTAACAATGTTGTAAGAACAAAATTAAAATTCTCTTATAAAAAAAATAAACAATTATTTAGTGCAAAATTAGGCCTATAAATGAATAATAATGATAATTCGTCATTTATTATTATTATTATATAACGGTAATATTATCATTAATATATTACATAATGTTATATAATCGTTGCGCTGTTATTATTATACAATAATAAAATTAATGTTTTTGTACCAACTAAAGTTAGGCCTACCTGCAACGGACTAATACCACTTAATCCGCTGGATGGGGCCGCCTCAGCAACTCTACTATAAAACCCTGGTAACAATAGACCCACCTTTTTAGTGGCCATAAAAATAACCTGTCTTGAAGTGAAGGGTACAAACAGGTACAAACGATGACGGCCCCGTCCAGTAGCGACAACCCCTCTCTTATTTGATGTTTAATTTGGTATATCGGAAATGAAGTTCCTGAGAAGAACAGGATCGTTTGCGCAATGAGGATATTAGAGAAGAACTACAAGTATTCTCCATAAATGATAAAATCCAGACATATCGCAGGGAACGGTTATAGCATCTGGACAGAATGGAGGATGGACGACTACCTAAGGTTGCGTTTCGATATAGACGCATTGGTACAAGAGATGTAGGAAGACCGAGTGTGAGATGGAACAATACTCTGTGAAGACGGAAGAGGCAAAGTGCCGTTATATTACTGTAAGTGTCCTAAACAAAATTATTATTTCAAAGATGCCAAACTTACGGCGCAATCAACGAGCAGCTCCATATGCATATCATTTACAAAAAACTGGTGTAAATACAGGCTGAAGCAAAAGGTGAGGAATACAAACACAATGACGTGACTAATTTCACCTCCTCATAGGAGGATAAAACCCATCTTCAGAGACTTCGCTGAATCAGACCTCTTGAAACGTAGGCTTATCTTTCATCTTAGTTCCCCGAAAGATTGTTTTTTTAACTTTATATTCCTTTCACTCAGGATCTACAAAAGGTAGGAACGTCAAATTTTTTCACAACACCCTATGCACATACTTTTATTTTTAATACGACGTTTTGCAGATTTACTCGACAATTTAAAATTTATTAAATATTTTATGTCAACAAACACGATCAAAAAGTATTTACACTTTTTTTTTCCCTGAACCAAGCAAAATTTATGAAATTCCCTGTTTTAGGCAGAGGAAAGTAGTTAATGGGCATAACGCTAAATAACTAAATTTCATTGATGCGACTTTAACAGAACCTAAGCAAAGGTAGGCTTACATGAAAGTAGCTGATTTAACACTGGTTAGATAGGGGTTTCCTATCTAACCCCACTTTGTATGGGTTAACTGCTACAAGCAGATGACATTATTAAAAAAAGTAAGGATGATTTACAAAAAGAGATTTCATTACCATTACATGACAATTTCAGAGGAAAAGATTGAAACCACGGCTTTTAAAGAAGTAGGGTCTATATCCAGTGAGGACTAAGTACTTGATAACATGTGAGCCGTTTTATATATCTCGGATGTGCAGTAAGCTACGACGAGTCTGATGATAATATAAAAGGCAAGATAAATAAATTTACGAATATTCGTGGACAGATTCATAAAAAATCTTATAAGAAAAAGGAATGCGGCAGATTCGGACTGCTGTAATGCAATTTCTTCCAAATACTTTTAAATTATACACTGCAAGATAGATGAAGGAAAGAGGATATAAGAGCAGAGCTAGAAGTAAAAGACATAAATACAATCATTTCAATTTATAAAAGATAATGGTGTTATCGTTTGCAAAGGACGAGGGAGGATCGACTGAAAAAGCGGCGCTATATGAAGTAAAGAGTAAAAAGATAATTACCAGCTACAGCTGTCAGCAATGGTCACAGAGGCTTCGTTTCACTGTTTTCGTGAGCTCCGGCGAGAGGAGGGTTTTGACCAATTGTAAAAATATTGGCTAAAATACTGAATTTTCGATATATATCACGAATCAATTACAATTTGCCTCTTAAAGTGACGTTCCTTCGTCACCCTGTGCTGTGGGTTCCGGCTCAAAATCATATATCTGCCCAACCCCGTCTACCTACTGTTGGTGCAATACAACAATTTCACCGAGAGAGCCGGATTAGTCGATAAACACACACGACACATAATAACAACTCAAACCCATCAAGCAGCTCGTCACGACGGCACTATGATTACTCTCTCCCAGTGGTGTGGCCTATACCTGAGAAAAATCCTTTCACAGATGTGATGACTATAATTCTAAACGTTTTTAGGAGAATACGGACTGAAAATAGATGCAATTGTTTTGTTTGGCGTTAAGCGGCAGTATGGTGCGAGTGAAATCTCGCAATATGGCTCACTTCAAAGCAGCAATGTAGTGCACATGACAACCGCGACGTGTTTGTTGTTGGCGAGCGTCACCGTGCTGAGTAAATACTGTAGCCAGCCAGGTACTGTAAATATTGGAGAGATAACTGCTGCCGGACGGACACGCGCCGCTTTTGTAACGTACACCAAACAGATTGCACGCGAACGAACATAAGAGCTGTGTAAATGTTAAAAAAAATTGTTACACTGATCGCGTGAAGACTGCTTGCATAGTTCGCAGAAATTGACCGACGTGCCTTTAATGTGGCGGGTTGCAAATATCTAACCTTAAAGATATGTTGTAGGGAGACGTTTATATACATGTGTTTGTTAGTAGCGATAGTAGAGGTTATGCGCCTGCATCAATTTAAACTAAGTATTATTATTACTTTTTTAATTAAGAAAGTTGCGTTAGTGGTTATAATCACAAACACAATAATCACTGTTGCACACCACTATAGAAAAACTATTCCGATTAGCGCTTTCAAGCTTCACAGCTCATCGTCAGATCGGAAATCTGATCTGACAGCATTTCCGATCTGACGAAGAGTTGTGAAGCTTGAAAGCTTTCTATAGTGGTGTGCAACAGTGATTATTCTGTTTATTTTTTTCTTCAGGAGGATGATATTAAAACAAAAGATTTGCCGTCCCACGACGATTAATTCATGTCTGGTCATAACTTAACCCATGTGGACACTTAGTAAGTTCTGACGTGCGAACGACGTTTTCCCGGAGACGGTATTTAGTGACACTCTCGCATGGAAGCTGACCCTAAAAAACTACAAAAAGAAATTCTACCGTGGCGTAATTCGTGTGTAAGCTTTTGAAAAACTTGGGTATAAGCGAGAACATTTCTTACAAACTTGGCTCATATCCAGAAACTGCAATAAAACGAACTCTGAAAATTGCAAATAATCTGTCAATAATATACAGCAAAAAACTGTTTGTGAATACTGCACAAATTCCAAATACTCTATAGATATGCATATTCCGTTGGCATACGGAAGCACCCTATCAAAATACAAACAAATATTTAAAAAAATTAAAAAATCTTTTGAGGGAACAATAAGAGATTACAATAACTCCCAATGGTGTTCCCTGAAAATAACAGGCTAAATGCCTCTTCAAATAATAATAATAAAATAAAAATAAATTAAAATAAACGTCTAGCACATATTTTAATTTGGTTTATTGTCTTTATCATCACGGCGTTGAGTTTTCCTACATTTTATCTACAGCATATCTATAGCAACACAAACGATCTGAAACTTAGCAACTGTCCCCATCTCTCTGAATAAAAAAACCTCTTGATTGCCTTCATAATTTGTATGCCTACAATAAAACGAACCGGTATAGCTGATTAAAAATAAAAATAATGATAATAATACGACGATGATGAAATCGAACTCTTGATTGGCTACTGTTCCATCCTTAACTGTCCAGCGGCAATATAAACATAGGCATTAGCTTTCCCCCGCAAATGCGCCTGCGCGGCGTTACGGCCATAACTGTCACCATTATATTATATGAAAGGGTACCGGAATAAAAACGCGCGCGTGGCGTAAAAGCAACGTGATGACACGTTTACGACGGACCTACATAAAAACACGCGCACGAATAAAATGTTTATCGTGTAAACACTCAGACGTTCCCCATCTATCTGTGTACGCCCGTCTTGCTGAATATTCTTGTCCGTTCAGCGCAGATGTAAATCATATATATAAAACACACTGTCCTTACTAAAAACAGGGTACACTGGGAACGACTCGCTACTCAGCGTTAACCGCCTGTCCGCACTTACTGAAAGAGTACTTTAATTATAGGTTAATTACGACCCGTTCTATGAAAGGTGTCGGTTGAATTAGTTTTATATGTAACTCTTAGATATCGCTGTACCCATGGCAGAAGGTCATCTGAAGCTCTGACGACGACGAAATGACTGGCGACGGGGTTGCCCATCGCTTGCGTTAGACCCTGAATGGCGATCCACAAGCCATTATGTACATCAACACAAACCTTTGCACAACAGAAATAACAAAATATTGCACAATCCTTCAACTCTAGCTAAGTTCAAGGAAATATTAGAGGGTATCCGAATATTATTTACCAAGATCTGTGTAAAAGATATGTCATATAATACCTTCTACTAAAAATAGTGATTTAATCTATCAAGGTGTTAAACGACCTACTAGCGAAGCGCGGGCATCAATTTGAATAAATTGTTGTTCGTTGATATGTACACAATAGCTTCTTTCTTATGGTATCTTCCAACTTTTTACGACTACATCGATTTATCCGTTCTTTAAGTAGTCCTAACTTTCTTCTGTCTTGTAAATTATAATAGAGCACACATTTCGGATATCTTCAATACTTTCGATACTTATGTTTTATGATTCTTTATACGTTCGGTTACCATAAAAATATTTGTGTTCTTGCTTGTTGGTCTCTTATAACGTCACTCATTCTACGTTATTAAAAATTTCATTTCTGCTAACTTATTTCTATTTGAGAACACAGTTTTTTAACTCCACACATCAGTTAAATCAACTATTACTTAATGGAAATTAAGTTAGATTTCTAACTCGTTCTGTTTTTCAGTCACCTCTGCATAGTACAATACGTACTGAAACAGGCGAAGTTAACTGTGCAACGATAGTAAGATGCAACGCGCTCTGTGACACTTATTCTGCTACATCGTGTTCAAGAACTATCTTGCTTTTTATGGGACCTTTTCCTGTTCCGACTTCATTTGGCATGGCCGTACCACTGCGATCTTGGATCCTACAATCTGCTGGTTATTGCTCGCATCATTTTACGTACACATTTTTGTAATTCGTTCTTTCCCTCACATCTTTTCATAACATAGTCTAATTTAAATAATTCCATGTAATCTAATTTAACAGAAGGATTATGTCCTTCTTTTCTCTGTAAAAGGCCACGTTTCGACCCCACGTGACGGTACGACTTCAATCATGTTGTAGACAACCGACACCTAGAACGCTGAATTCAGCAAGTAAAGAAACACGCGTCTAACGTTCTACAAAGTGATGGAACTTCCTAAACTTCTTTACGTGTCTGAGAATTGGATTTTGACAAAAGGTCAAATCGGTGGTATTCACGCGAAATGAGATTCCTCGGACAAGCAGTAGGATACAATCTTCAAGATCAGAGAAGGAACGCACGCGCGCGCGCGCGACAACAACGGCATATTATGAGTACATTTGACTGGATTGACCAACATTGGCTAAATTGCTTGGAGCGTCTCAACCGAGTGGGCACCTGCCGCATCTCCATGCAACTACTACATCGTAAGCCCGAAGGAGAGAGAAGTGTGAGACGTCCGAAGAAGCGCTGGAGTTGCCAATTCTACGTTTTTGTAGTTGAGACCGGAACAATCTTGGTTTAATCTGCGGAAATAAAGATGGTAATGATGATGTCTGATCACCACTGATACCCAAATTACCCGGAATCCTTCCAAAATTGCTTAAAAATTATTGCACCCTAAATAACATTAGTCTCATAATGTTGTCATATTCAACACCACTGTTTTTTCGTGTCATTCCCTAGTGAACCAGTTTTCAGCGTTATTTAAAAAATCTGCAACAACTTTATCTTTTAATCAGATAATCCCATATTAAATTATGCTATATAATTTTTAAGCCACTTCTATGTAGATCTGTATGATTTGTATATTTTAACACATCACTCTTAAACACATACTTTCATCACCAAAAACATTTTCTTGTAATTTTTATTATTCAAACTTATCGCGATTATATTTACACTATAATAGCGAATTTAATTAGTCTATATCACTAAACAATGAAAACCAGACTGAAAAATGTTTGTGAATTGGCACTACTATAGCAGATTCTCGTTTAAACACAGGGAGAGTTGCCTGGATGTCATTATTAGACCAATCAGTATCAAGGTTACCGTTACACGTAACTCGTTTAGGTTATGTGTTCGAAACTATGTTTCTGTTTCATCAGATTCGTACGTACTAATCAATTCATATCCACCCAATCATTCATTCTTATCCATATAATCAATTTCGGAAGCCAAATGATCAGAATTTTCAATATATATCGATTCACCAAGTACAAAATCAAGTGTATTTAACATTTTCATTGACAGGATTGTAAACAATTAAACGCGTGCAGTACAGATGCGATTGGTATTTTAACCAGTTTTTGACTTCGTATGAGGAATTTTTTAAGGATCTGATTTTGAAGCACGTACTTTTTAAACGTGTCATTTATTGTAAACATGAAGTCCCAATTCGGATTGAAAAGGTTAGTTTATCTGTGTAAACGATAACATATTAGTGGCATGTAGAAAAAAACTTACGTTCTCATGCGGATTAAACAGGTCTGTGGATACACTGAAAACACAAATTGCTTTTCAACAAGTGCAAAGTTATGCTAGACTATCAACGAAGACATGAAATTACACCTGTGCGTGGTACATACTATCTGCAAACCTTTGGCCGCAGCCTGTTCCCCCCCCCTCCGGGCGCGTTGAGTTATCAAAAACAAACTCGGTTTGTTAAGACAGAGTTGAACGGACGCGGGCATTTCCAAGCGTATTCGTGTTTATCTTCTTTACAACAAACAACACGACACCCATTACATAAGAGGGATGTTTCAGAACCACTGTCACGGTACATTTCACCGTTACGTCATCGACACCAGCAACAACAACAACAACAACAACACCTGATTCATAGATTTTAGAAACGCGCTTACAACAAACAAACAATCAAGCAAACAAAACAACAAACAGCGACGTCACGTGTCACCATCGATAACAACAGAGCTGTGTACAAACTTAATTTCTCGGCTATACAAACGAGTGCGTTTATAAAGAAAAATACGGCAATAAAAAACTCAGCAGTATCGTACAGTACTTCCCTGACCCGAGTACACGTTTGTCCCGCACCTTGTAGCAAAGTTATCTTAGCAGAACCTATGTTTCAAAACATTATGGTCTACAACATACGATTTCTGAATCATATTTCTTCAATCATCATCCTTAAGATTTATCTGAGTCATTGCGTTCATTATACCTTCCATCAAATTCTTCTGCGGTCTCCCTCTTTTTCTTCCTTCAGGAGGGGTCCATTGTAGTAATTTCTTTGGCCATCGCATCTTAATCTTTTTGCATCAACTTAATCTTTTTACACATTTATACAGGTACATATAATCATTCTTTCCCTTATTTATTCACTTTTAATACTATCTTGCAATGTAAGCCTAAGGACCTTCTCTAGTATCCCATTTCCATGGCTTTTAATCTTTCCTCGTATGTTCTGTTGTTTCCCAAACTTCAGCCCCATATGCTACAATATTTTCCACTAGTCTTCTATATTTTGATTCTTGATTCGGGCCTTAGTTGATTGCTCCATAAAGTAGAATGTAATTGTCTCGTCACTTGTTTCCCTTGTCCTATACGATCTTTTATTTCTGCTACACTTGTGCCGTATTTTGTAACCATGATTGCATGAACCTACTCCTTCCACAATTCCCCGTTCCAACAATATATCACTGCATATAATTCCAACGACAACATATTCAGTCTTATTTGCATTTATAGTTAAGCCTCACTTCTGGTATTCTTCTTCTAACGTCTGAAGCATATAACAGATGGCATCCTCACCTTCAGCTATAATTACTTGATCGTACGCAAAGTGAAGAGCTTCTCGTCATTGACAGCTATTCCCATGTTGCGACAGATCGCATTTCCATCGTTCTAAAGCTATATTCAATAATATTTATCTAAAATGGGCGCCTACATTAACAAGACGTATTACAGGCTTTACGGTGTATTACGATTGGAGCATGTTTTTATTTATAAAATTCTCAGGACTATGTATACTATTAATTTATGTACGTCTATATATCGGGACTTAGTGATAAAAACGGAGCCACGTCACCAACACCGCCCGAAAAGCATTTTTTGGTTATAGAGACAGAACATACATACATACATACTCCTGTAGTATTCTAATGTAGATCTGTGTTGCTTATTAACTGAATTTTGTAACAATCGAACAACATAATTTGTAACAATCGAACGACCGAAAATAAATGTTGTAACGCTGGGAGTATGTAAGAAAGCTACTCGTCTCTGATTGGTCAATTTTTCCCAGAGTACCATTTGAACGAAAACCAAATTTCGTTTTTTTTTTCCAGTTAAAAAACTGGAAGTGTACACCAACAAAATCAAGCTTTGAAGAAATAAAATCTAATACAACAGCTATTATACAGCGTTCTAAAAATAAATTCATTTCGGACTAAACAATACGAATTAAAAATGTTTGCATATCATTAATCGCCAAAATAACAGCGATACGAATAATCGCATCTTATCTACTACAGAATAAGTGAGTGCTAAGTGATGATAAGACACTGACCTTAACGCTGAAAGGTCACCGTTAACAGCGTTATTACCGATTGAAAAATTTGGTTCGATTGATTAACAAGTGCAAAATTTAAACATGAGACTAAACTTGTAAATATTTTATAAAATATATAAAGTATTTTGTAGTATGCATTATTATCATTACTGTCGATCGTTGATAATTATCGCTGTGATCAAACGACCATTCACAGATCAGAAACCCAACCAGGACTGTGCGGCTTTTGACTTACACAATACACTTAAAAACTGACAGGCCTACACAGTGGAAAGTAATGAAAACTCTACCAAATATTAACTATTATGTTTCTCAGTCTTAAAACACTCCATGAAACTTTAATTTTACGACTATTTTTCGAGGAAACTTTCATAATCAATTGTACTATTTTTTTACACTTAATGTGTAAACTTAATTTTTACACTTAATGCCTTTTCGACACAAAATACATTAACAAGTTTGTAACTAGCAAAATTTTTGTACACGGATTTTTGTCTGATAAAATTTTCACAATAATGTCACTGCAATTTCCCGTACCCATAGTCAAAGCAATCTATAAAATTACTATAAAAATTATACTTATTAAATTCTGATACAGCGGTAAGGTCTGTATAGAGCGGACAACGGGCGATGAAAAGAAAAGGGAAAGACAAGAATCACTGCTCTCGAAACGGTGTACTGAGATCATGCAGAACAGATCGAATGCATAATAAAAAGGATGCGAGGGTATTAGAAAATAATAGCAGAACCAAGCCAAATGGATAGGATGGGAGTTCCTTGTTTAGAACGTCTGCAACAGCTGTTCTGTTCTGTTCTGCAATATCATCATCGTCAGAGGTTTGTAAGTAAATCAAATATATCACTGATTTACTTTCAAACCTCTGACGGTTCTGATATTTTTCAGTGAAACGTGCGTCAGGAGTTGAAATGACAAAAACGGAATACACTACTTGCAGAAGAAAGCTATACTGAATAATATCACAATATTATTTAATTAGTGTAAAACGTAATTATATAATTAATATACAGTATAATAATTCAATTTTTAACAAATTATAAAATAGATAACTAAATAGAATTCTGAAATATAAAAAAAAATTTCAGTCAAATGTAAAAACCAGAACTGGACCCACATATTAACTGTAAAACGTGCAATGTAAACGAAGATACAAAATTATAGACTACTCTTTCGATATTTCAAACATGTACCCCAACATTCTCACTGACGATACTATAAATATTATAATAAAAAACAGGTGTCACTGATTTTGAATTGTCTTTATGAATTAAACAATTGGAAAGCTGTGTAAATATATTTAGTTAATAATGAAATATGTACAAGAGAAGGATATTACATAGCAGTAGTCCTTGAGAAATAAAAATGATTTTCACACAGTAGGCCTACACGACTTCAACGAAAGGCCAAACAATTTTCACGAAGTCCACAAAGAGAAGCTACCAATCCGAAGACAACCTTACGGTGCTCAGATGGAAATGCTCTACCCGTGTTCAGATAGAAAACGAGAATAAAAACCGAACGATTAACTTAGATTAAGAATCGAATGACTATAAAATTTATTATTATAGGTAGTGCACACAACGAAACCCACACGCAGGTGAAGCCAGCCGAAGTCGTCCCACATAATTTTTCCCACTAACGAACTACTACAAAAGAAAACTATGGAACAAGACTTCAAGGTAAATAAAAGGGAAGCCGCATAAAATTTATGAAGAAACTTCTTTCTGCCGGTACCTACCTGCCGTTACACACAAAGGGATACACCACAAAGCTTGCTTTTGTGCGACGCGACACAGCGCCCGGACGCCGCCTGCCTGCTGCTCCTGTATAAATGTCACACAGGACAGAAAATAACAAAAATTTAATTTTCATTAACAAAATGCGTTTTCTGCTAACGGCATTGGGGACTAAACTGTTTTTTTTTTGTTTTCTTTTAAATACGGTCGTGTAAGACAGTTTCGGCTGCAAAAAAACACAGAATATGCACAACAGAGTTCATCGGACTGTAAGGTTACGATCTGTCTCTTATCGCGCCTCTTACCGACACAATTTACTTCGCTCCGAAAAAGTATAATTCGTCTTCTGTTTAGACACTTTCTGCTGGCAAAAGTTTTCTTCACGACGGGATAGAAAATTGTTAACGAAATTCACCTTTTCTACCGTAGTAGGCGTTAAAAAAAAATGTTCGCTTAAAAGGTTGGCTCGGTCGATTAACACGAAGTTTCTGCCAATAAACTGGGAACTGAACTTCAAATGACGTCACTACACGAACCGTTAAAAAAACGTATAAATACATTATCATACCATAATCTCCCTTGACGTAAAACTAGAGCCATTCCATCAAACTATGACAGTGAGGAACTGCCAGCATGTACGTGAATTACGACAACAAAAAAGTTAACGCTATAACTCGATATAATAATATATAATATTAAGATAATATAAAATATAATACACAGAAAATACAGTAAAATAATATTACAGTTAAGATTTCTTCCAATTAACTGACACATCGACGCAAAAGGAATGCTGTTGTTTTGTGTGGAGCCACAAAAAAGTTCAAAGAAAAGAATAAAATTAACTCAAAGTTTGTCAGGCAATTAACGAGTCATTACCATCACCTAATCAAGAAGCATTAAGGCATGCATCAAGTTAAGCAACTGTGATTCGTACAGCGTCTTACTAAACGAATCAGATTTGAATGACTGGTGCTGTATCGCCGGTGATGTATGCGTTTACTACGTACAGGCGTTGCTTTGTTACACGTACAGTTTTGGCTAAGTCATATTACAACTGTGAAATTATCGTACAGCTAACCGGAATGGTCATCGCATAATCAGTGAGCTACATGGCTGTCGTTGCTTGAAACATTATCCCTGAACTAAAATCACAAACACTTGCTACTGTGCTTCATCAAAACATTATTGGTTTCATAAGAGGTTTTAGAAAACTCTGGCAAATTCTTTCGTCTGGCGAGCCACTTATAAATTAACCAGCTAAAAGTAATTGTTAAAAATTAGAGAAACCCGAACGCTGGGGCTGGTTAATTATCAGAACACGAATGCGATATAAGTCAATAACCAGCGAGTGGAATTTATGGAAAACGATAAACACTTTGAAAGAAACGAGGTTCTAGAGGTTGAAAAGGGTTGAACCAGGAGAAATCTTATCAGAAATGATCATATTAGAATGGAACTAAGTATAACTGAAAGTTTAAATTAAAAATCTCCCGGTACAAATCTGAGTGGCGGTTACATGTGGAGAGAAGGGATTCAACTTGATTTCCAAGAAGAGCCCTTGCTTATCGTCCAAGAGGGAAGAGAAGTGTGGGAAGACCCCGTAAACAATGGTTGGATGAATTCCATTGAGATTGGAACACGCAATTAGCCTAAGCAGTAAAGCATGACGTCAACGACGACTTTGAAAGCATACTTAAATACAATTTACAGTTTTCATAGCTGTTCTAAATAGATTAATTTATCGAAGACATTATATTATACTGTATGTTAAAAATGTCTAAACATTTATTTATTCGTAAAACAAACAAAAAACTTGTTCGAAAATGTGTAAAGTAGTGATCATAACTTGAAACACAGAACTGCAAAAAGAGGCTGCATTTCAGTGTTTCGAGACGGGGTAGGCAAGATAAGTTTAAAGACGCAGTTGCAAGTCTACAGTGCGCTGCAGCGCTATTTCTGGGTTAGAACTGTGGGAACGTAGAAAGAGAAACTCTGAAGGAAGGAAAACAACGGAATTGAATACCTGGAAAAGTGTAGCCTTAAGGAAATCAGCACAAAAAGGAATGATGAAAGTAAAGAAAGTGAATTTTGGAAACAATCAAAAGGATGAAACCGACAAAGTGATTGATTTGATTTGATTGGGCATATCAGAAGAGTCTGAAAAAATTTGTCCGCAAAACAAGGAACTGATAGAGAACAACACAACAAAAGAGGACGAGGACGGATATTTTTCGAGGGAGGAGAAGGGGTGAAGAACGCGACTGAGAGCCCCCAATAGATCGTCGCTTTTTTCCCCAAGAAGAAAAAAGAAAAGCTAGAGAGTATGCAAGAATGGAAGCTGCGCTGCAAAAAACGTTAGATGGGGTAGTTTAACTGCGATATAATAATGGCTCCCGTGTATACCACCGAAGTAGCTTAGGAGTAAGGCAGGATAGGCTGCCTTATGTGAGCCGTACGGCATACAAGGAAGGCAGTGTGGCCAGCACTACGCTTCAGCCGCCCATTATTATCCCCAGGATGTTATCCCAGGTACTCATTTTCAACAGGCTGAGTCGAACTGGGGGCTGAAAACGCACCTTGATTTTATGGTGCGGGCCCGGGAATTTACCTGGGATATGTAGTGTAATAAAAACGGAGCGAAAAAAGAAGACGTATTAAACGGAGTAAAATAGGAATTTTATTCACTTTCAAATAAGTTACACAGAAATTGAATGTTTTTTTTTAGCATCCATTTTCTAAATTTATGTATAAAGAAGATGCACTTTCTTTCTGTATACAAAACGGCATAGTTTTTTACCCTCTCCTCGCTCATCGTTGATCTAAGACAACTGTTTATTAAGTTTTAAGAAATGCCTTTCACATGAGGCCGAAAACCCGCAAATTGTTAAAAAATACTGTAGGAGAGGTAGAGAATGAATTCAGGTAAACTCCTATTTGACAACGAATTGAATTTTCATGGTTGTCCATATAAATGCGGCGGCATTGGGAACGCGTACCGCTAAAATAATTAGACATGAAACGGTAGTTTTCTTTGCTCTGTCTAAAGATCTCATTGCGCATGCGTAGCTTGGAGGCGTTGTTCTAAGACCAATTATTTTGTGTTCGGAACAATGCCATGGATTGTGTATCACACAATTGTGTGTCATAGTTGGTTACGTCACATCCCACTTCCTGCACCTCCATCCCCCCACCAATATGATCTGCGTGAACCGTTTCATGTCTCATTATTTAATTTGTACACGTCGTCGAAATCGTATTTGTTGTACCCCTTGTTCTTTATGAAAGTCACCGTTTACCAGGTTAAGCTTTCCTACGGCCGATGTAAATTACGGGTTTTCGGCGAGAATCTTGATTGTACGATATTAACTGTATTTGATATCTCCTTCACGGCTGAGAATATTTGCAACAATTCTTGAGTACATCGATCTAGACATCGAAACATTGCTCTACAAACCATCGATATAAATCGTGGGCGAATACGGAACCGTTATCTCATTCCATTCTCATGGCCGAAAGCACACAAAAAAGCTTCAGTTATGCGGTACAGAATGGAGACAAAGGATTATAGCGAAACTTCTTGGAACCCAAAACGGGTCGCTCCGTATGCTACGGTTCAGGGGGGCATGAGCCTGAACCGCCCCCGTCACTACCCACACTGTCAGCCACTGAATGTTTTATCGTGTTTTTACGTTATTATTTCCTTTTAAGAATAAGATTTCCTTTTTTTTATTTTGTATCGGCCATCTAAGGACCACATGCCAATTTCAATTCTTTATTCTTTTCTTTTTCTCCAATATTCTTTCATTTTTTCACTGTGTCTTCTTCCTGTCTTCAGTCCACTTTAAACCTGCGTTTTTCTCTCTCCTACCCTGGACTCCTTCCATTTTTAACACGTTTACCCGAAAAACTTCTCTTTCAATTGCTTCTTCTGCGTGTATATTATTTTTTTCTAAATCCTTTTGGACTTCTCTTTAACCCAACTTGATGTTGACTTCTTCCTCCACAGATATTTAAGGATCTGGTTTGTTAACCTATTGTCGTCCATTCTTTATAAATGTCCAAAAAATAATAGTCTTTTTCTCATTGTTTCTGTTACATTTTCTATACTTTGATATATTTCATCATTACTTCTTAATTTCCAACCTTCTGAAGTTTTTCGTGGGCCTCATAATAATAATTTATTATTAAGATTAAGATTATTATTATTATTAAGATTCCCTTTATTATTTGTATTTTATACGTTACTATTTTACAACTTATATATCTGTCACAACGGAAAGCAAGCGGAAAACGTGTTACTACCAAATTAAAAATTAACGCTTAAAATTTCACCGATTAGCGACGAAAATCAACAAACGAAACTAACGACCGAATTTATACGTCCACCCATATATTAAATAAATACCTCACTACCATTACCATAAACTTTGCCAAATAATTAGTGGTCACGTAAATCACAAAATAACAATGATGAAGGGAGGGGTGGGGGGAGAGACTAACTTGACAAACGCTCGGTCTCGGCGCTGCAATTATACTCACAAAACAGCATCGCAACGAGAGAGACGGCCACGCAAAAATGTGACAATAAATTATGCTTACTTGTATAAAGTAAGTAATCAGGATTAAACGAGAATACGCCGGGCCGGACCTCGGCCTTGTGTGTTTGGCGACCTTGCCAGTGACGTACGGTTAAATATGATTCAAGAAATTAACGAGTCTTTTTCTTTTTAACAAGCAAAGGCACTGAAACCAAACCCAAGCGCGACGTTGTATCTACTAACACGCGATCGTCTTGTACAATTACTTTACACAAACATATAAAGTTTCACACTTTCTTTTCCTAGAAATTAACGGCTACACACATCGGACGAAATTTAGATAATTTACGTGCTTACTATTACTTAAAAATTGCTAAGTGTCTACACTAATAGTGATAAAATATTACTCTATGAAACAGTCCGTTTTTATTTTCCTTCCTCTTTGTCTGATTTACAGTTCTTATTCTTCAAGTAGCTTTCTACAAAGTCCTCTCAGCTTGAGCAAAATAGTGCTGGCAAAAAATTGAACAATACAAGAAAAATGGGCCCTCAGCCTAGGCACAAAACGAGGATCGTTTGTTTGATCACAGTTCATTTGTTGGTTCTCATTTTATGACACCTTCTTTGTGGGTCTGAGAATTGGACTTTAACGAAAGGCCAGGCCAGTCGTATCCAAGCGGCTGAAATGAGATTTCTCAGGCACGTGGCAGAGTAGCCTATACTCTCCATGATCATAGAAGAAACACAGATATATACGGAAGGAATTGAATATTATGAGTATACTCGACAGGATTGCCCAGAATCGGCTGAATTGGTGGGAGCATCTTTGCCGAATGGATGACTGCCCCATCCCCAAACAACTCTGGAACTATAAGCCGACGGAACGGAGAGGTGTGGGACGTCCGAGGAAGTGCTGGAGTGACAAACTCTGATCTTTGCCTATTTGAGACCGGAACAAACCATCCTTTTGGTTTAATCCTTGAAGATGATGATGAGCAACATGATGAGTACAAAATTAGCAACATGATCGTTTGTTTGATCAGAGTTCATTTGTTGGTTCTCATTTTATGACATCTTATAAAAAACAGCTTTAAACTGATTTATTTATTAAGTATTTAATCATAATATTATCAAATTTATTTTACACGTTCGTCCATGACCGCTGCTATCTTCTCCGAAAAATGTGCAACGCAGAAAGGTTGCCGAAAACCGGTTGTTTCTAGAAGTGGCAAATTCAAATTTGAACATTTACGCACAAAATATTCTTGAGCACATACAAAAATTTAATTTCATCTTTCCTTAATTACTACAATTATAATACAAATTACTGAAAGTTTTATAATCAGAAAGCGTTATGACAGATAAACAACGAAATTAAGGGTATTAACGATTTACTTTTAATACAAAAATCAAATCACAGCTATTTTTTTTAATCACACCTACTGTCGTCAAAGTATTCAGGGGGGGGTAAATGTCACGCAATACACAAGCGACCTTAGTATACAGAAACCGTGATACATTTTCAACGTAGCGCGTTATGAGATCGATTTGGAACACAAATTTCCTACCGACGCGCCGCCTACTCCGACGGACACCAAATCCCGTCAGCTGGAAACGTTTTAAAGTCGGTCGAGCGTGCGTGCGGCGTTATATCTTCTCTTCGTTACGCGGTTTACGTTATCACACAAATGCTAATCAACACCTTGTCAAAAAGCGCAAAGGGTGGAGAGGAGACTGACTAATCTACAGAGCGGGCGAGCGGTTGCTGCATATCGTAGGCGTGTCACCCACGCTTTCACACTGTTTACATGTCCACTCGGGCCAGAACAAACACAGCGGCTATTTCAGCCAATGTATTTATGTTTACCATCGCACGTCTTAACGTGTCCAAATAACACCTGTCTTCTCATGTAACCGTCACACTGTGTACACATCCCTTGCCGTTTTACTGTTTTTAAAACAATTAACTACTGTTTACCTGGCAGAATATTTCGAAGCGTTTATTTTTTCAAACTGAAACAATGATATCTGCGTTTCATGAACTTTCGAGTCGCACATTACCATTCGTCTCAGCACAACAGCTTATAACATTAAATAGAAATCGTAGGCCTAAATAACGCTTAAAGTTAACTTATACCGTATGTACGGAGGGTTGATGTGTCAAAAGGCCAACAACCGAATAGCAGTCATATTTCGGGTGCATTAATATGACGTTGTTATATAGGGTTGTTATCAGTCCGGATTTTCCCTGACGTGTTCTGTTTTTCAAGATAGAAGTGAACGTCCGGGTACGAAATTTTATTAATTCCTAAAAAGCGACTGGAAACGTTGATTTTAAGGGGACACGGAATCCCTATCTTCCACCATGTTAACATAAGGAATATTTTCTAAAAAACTACTAAATTAATCTGTTTGAAATTTTCACAGCAGTTTCTGTAGACGTTGTCACAAGAGCTGGGGAGTTTTTTTTTAATCACAGAAAATTTAAAAAAATCTCATTTTTTGAAAGTTTTTTGAAAGTTGATAAATTTTTATGAAAACTATTTTTTGTAATAAGTAAATCTGCATTTACCATGATAGAAAAAAATCAGTATATATATATACTCACATACTGTGAATATTGTGTCAAAATTTCACAATGATTGGTTCAGTGGTTACTGAGAAAATGTTCCTTGTGTATTGAAAAAAAACATACTTTCGGTAATTGAGAAAAAAACTGAAAACATGTGAAAGCTGAGTTTTAAGTGTTTGCATGGAGACACTTTATTACAATTGCCAGCTGAATGCAGTTGAAGAGCTGAGAGTTTCCAACCTCTGCGCATGAAATGTAGTAAGTTTTGAAAAAATAATCATGAAAATTTGATGGAGTGATTCAATATGTTTGTTTGAATATGGAAGTTTTAATTGACGGTAGCTTTCAAAAGATGTAATATATTTTCAAAAGCATATTTTGATGCGAATTTTTTTTAATAACAAGTGTCGCACATCAGTGCATTCAGAAAAACCTCATCTTTTAATTGGCGCTAAAAAAGAAAATTTGAACAAGCAATTTTTTTGCTTTCCGTGTCCCCTTAAGAATAACATGTTTTTGCTAGGTTGGGCGTCAATTGTACAACCAGTCACCAAGTATTCATCAGGCTGTTTTGTGTTTAATTAAACTAAAGTCATTTTAAATCAGAAAAAAATTATCTAGCAACAGTGCAGTTACGTTGTTGACGTTTCTCCAGATCATTAAACAACGGCTATACCGACAGCAAAATGACGACAGGATGGGTCTGCTTCACAGAAAGTAGTAAGCCGTGGTTCACAAATACTAATTGTAGCTTTTATATACAAATACAACACAGCGCAACGTGGGCTCAAAATAGTATTCTCATCTTACTAACGGTGCAATCCGATTGGTTCATAGAGACAGTGACGTCGGAAGACTTCGGGCATCTAGATGAAAAATAAAAAATTAAATAGAAGAGTGTCAACAGAAAATATCACGCAGATAAAACAGAAAGCAGGCAAACGGTAGACCGAAGTACTGGAAGGGAGCGCAGTTAACTGGTATGACGTAAGAAGCAGCAACGCCTGGTTTCGAAGAGCTGTACCAAAACGTAAATTCTACAAGAACGAGTATATACTAAAGGATGAAATTCTACAGACGGGGTGCCGCAAATAAAGCAGTGGTTTGGCAACCATGGGTTGTGCGAGACGAAGAGCATGCCCTTAGCTCGCTGTTGTGCCGCGTCCCGAGCATCTTATAGAGCTCTCGCCGCGGGGACCATAATGCACTGGATTACTAGATGTGGCCTGCTACCGGCCGTGGGATTTCAATCAGACAGGTCTAATTGAGCGTGAGGGTTCGCGAGGCCGGGTCCAAGATTTGCCTGGCACAGATTGGCTGATTAGATGATTTCCCTCAAAGCGGTGGTAGAATTTTATGGAATTTCGTATAGTGGCGTTCAGGGAACAGAACGAAGGAATTCTCGGACGGTCTGCTTCAAGTCAAATAATGGGCTTTGCATGCCCAGCGCAGTTCTCGGTCACGGAGAGACAAAAGCTTACACTTGTGGTTTTTTTCCAAGTAGCCCCATACAGAAATCGTGTACGTAACTATCTGCACCACATACGTGGTGACGATGAGTTTCCCTAGGCGGCGGGTCACAATTTTCTGCAAAGTAGGGATCGGAGTTTGTAAAGACGATTGGCAGTTTAGGCTGGCTACTTGCTCGGAGTGTGTCCGCCAGGTGAGACGACGATCCAGGTGAAGCGCGAGGTACTTGATACCAGAAGACCAGGGCAGGGGAATATCGCCTACGTAGAGCTTGTCGGGGAGCCTTGATGCTATGCAATAAAATACAGAAAGTGACGAAATTCATGCGAAAACAGTTTGTTGATCTGATACTGTTAACTGGTATAACAAATATACCTTCTACGACGTTATTTGGGTGACCGATGTTAGTAACGTTTACAAGTTAAGTGACTGTGACGCTATTTTATAGATTTAGTTAATCTATTACTGACGATGACCTTCAACCTATTTTCTCCCCTAGCCTGTAAGTGAACAGCCTCCGCATATTAATTGTATGTCAACAGCACCTGGTAAACACTATTCCCAGTATAATACAAATACATATATTTGTACAGATACAAAGAGAATTCTCACACAAAAATGAACTACTGCCAAGTACGAGACGATGAGTTCTTCACGGGAAAATTAATTTACAAACAAATCTCTTCGTTCTACTAAGGCAATACCTGAAGAGTACTAGAAAAAAAGATTTCTATACGATAATATAACCATAGCAAAGCGACGATATAAAGTAATATTAAAGTAGGCCTATATTACAAAGCAATATTTGAGTCTTGTATATTTATTTACGGTACTGACCACTAATTACGTGTTTATAACGTCGTAACGTACGGCGAAATAGCATGGAAAAAAGTGCCCCTACATACGTATTACAAAAGTACACAATCGCATTCCTTTGAATCTCATCATTGGCGTTGTTCAATGGTCCTGTTTTTCACCTCTGCGCAAATTGATAAATTCCATACCAGTCCCGTGGAATGAAATTAATAAGTACTGACAAGATACAAAAATACTGTTTTCACAGTGCCTACCGATTCTAGATACGTCGATTGCATGCGTGCAGGAATACCCGTGTATCTGAGCATATGCATACTTGTTTGTTGTATCACGAACACGACAACATACATTCAAAATCAACTACTTAGACACTACTAGGAACTGAAAATCACGTAACTAATGAAACTTGACTACATCCTTAGTAACTAGAGCGATCTGAATCCAAATTTGTAAACTCAATCCAAACTTGGGAAACATAACGCAAACCAACTGCAAAAACCCCGTCTATCCATTTTCTCTTCCGAGGCCAGCACCCTGATGGTTCATATTTGTAGCGCTTCCGTAAAATAAACAGCTAGACAATGATGGGCAGCCGTGTAAGAAGCCTATTAAAAAAAATTGGCTTTTCCGTGGTGGCTGTACTTCTCCACATTCCGTGGTGGCTGTACTTCTCCACACTTCTTTACTTCGTTGAGTCCTTGACTGAAAACCGAGACGACACTTGAAAAGCTCGTAGCTGCCTCGAAATCCGAGATCTTTTAACTAGTATTACATCCTCTGGATACGTAGTTTTTGCGCCATTTTGTCAAATAGTATAATCCTTCCTGATCTCCTTCAACAGCGCTGATTAAAGACTGAAATCGAGAGGACTTTCGCACCCCGAGTCTGCAAGAAGAGCCACAAACTTTTCGCTTTCTACCACGATCGAACGCTGTACAAATCTTAACTGAACCTTTACGGTTGTCAGAACTTACGATTCACTATGTACTGTCACCAGGAGACTTGAAAACAATTTAGTATATCAGTAATACATGAATTAATATAACAAAATTTAATTTAAAAAAAAAGCTACCAAAACCAGGACTGACAATCCACACAAACAAGTCAGAATATTTAACTATAGGAAAAAAGTAGCAAAGAAACTTGAATTATAATATGGACGTAGAGAAGAAGTATGGAATCATCAGCGACGAAATAAATGAAGGGCTAAATAGGAGAAGACGAGTAACCCGGTTTTTGAAATCGACGTTACGAACAAACATTTTAGGAAATGAACGAAGAAAAGAGTATATTATAAAAGCGTAAAAGCACACTTCAAATCATAGTTGAGATGTGAGGATCAGAAGCGTGGCTTAATGGTAGAGAAGATCAGAACAAACGTTAGCAGTAGAAATGGGTTTCTTATGATGAAGCTGTGGTAAGTAGGGATCGGAAAGAATAAGGATCGAGGTAATTAGGGATGTACGAAAGTAGAGATAAGTGAATGTGGAGACAACAGAAACTGAGAACTGGTCTGGTTTGTGTGACAAAAAACGGGCGACAGTCACACATTGATGGAATGAGTACTAAACGAGAAATAAGGAAAGAGAACGGCACGAAGATGGGATGACGAGGTCAGGGATTTGGAAAAAAATATGCGCTATTACAGGGGGCCGTGTAAACTTGAAACGAAGAGACGGCTTAGGCCGTAGAAATCTGTAGTACTATACACGCGTCCGCGTTCGCACTTGGACAGTCGTACTGCAGTCGCTTAATCACGCTCTTTCTACACTGAACCGTCCGGTTTAGTTACATCGAACACTAACTTAAGAAAATGACATTACAACGTAGAAGCAGGCCTTCGCAGTTTTTAAAATTCTATGTATTAAAATAATTAATCACAAAGTACGGTACACAAATGATTCGAAAAAGAAAGCAATGAAGGCGATTATATTATACGACCAACCGAGTAATCAATTTCTCAAACAAAAACCGGCGCCAATATATTTACTAAATACACGGTGTTGGTATGAATTATTTATGCATACCGTAACCCACGCGTTTGTGCATAATAATCGTATTAGCTGGCGCGCTTTACAGAAAGGTGTGTAACTGACACTGAAGGCGAGTCTGCGACCAAAGAAAAGGTAAAAGGGACAAATTATAAACAGCAATTATACGGGGAGAGGGTTAACAACGCGTTCTGCGTCCCACTTTTTTTTTCGGTTACGCTTCAGAACTTCATTTGAATTGAATTGCGATGAAATAACATACAAAGAGTAAAACAAATTCAAAACATGAGAAAAATAGAAGACAGAGCAAACGTTTTCTTTACTTCGCTTATATACACTGCTATATAATTTTATTTTCACAGATACGTCGCACATTTGTAATGATAGGGAAGAATCCCCTCCTCACAGTAGAACAATAAAAAGTAAATTAGAGAGAAAAAAAACAGAAAACAGAGTTTTCTGTTAATTAATTTATTACTTAATTATTTCAGATTGTATGCATTACCCACAGTTACTGATCGCTAACACGTTTGGGGAAACATTTAAAAACGCAACAAATAGAATGATGTCCGTTGTTCTACCGGTCTATATCAGTGTACGCGCTAAGGTATGTATGCCTTGTCGAACAAAGCGTTAATGAAAAAAAAAAACTCAACTGGAAATGGGTAAAATAACTTCGACATTTAAAAGTCTGTTCACAGACTATATTAAAGTTTAACGGACTTGAATTTCTAATAATTCTTTTAAGACCATTCTAGTTTGTTTTTCATGTTTGACCATTCTTCCTTTTATCCGGCGGTACAGTTGTATTAACGCATCATGGCTTCAGATGCCAAGTCAAGGATCACAACGCGTGAAATCAACACTGGATAGATGACCACCGCACGGCTTGGTGGCCGAGGACCTCATGACGTTAGATACACGTTAAGGATTCGAGCTGATTCACACATATACACTTTTATTTTGATTATCCTATCACAAAACATATACGTTTCAATACAAATCTGTGTATACAACCGTGCAACAACGAATTACAGAAAAAATTTGGTAATCTGTTTTTACATCTCATCACCTTATATTAATAATTTGATTAACAGCAGTTTGTTTCGAAAGTAGTTTGACCTGAGTTCCCCCCCCTCCACACGAACCAAAAGGACTTCTTCACTGTAAAAATACAATACGTTTGATACAATATTTTGAAAATTTTCAAGCTCATATAAAGCAATTCGTATAGATTACAACAATATTTTAATTTTACCTTTTTCCTATGAACAAATAATTAATGTTCCGACAACAGTTATGGGCAATATTAAATAATGAATGAGTCGTACGATTGTTAGTGCATAGTGCACATTCTACGTGCAATTCAGAAAATCGTCTAAGGCAAATACAGTATCAATTGAACACAACGTGACAAAACGTGATTGTAAGTACGTAATATCAAAGTCTGAAAAATAAAAATTACCTTCATATGGTAGTAAAAATTTCTGATAGCCAGTGCGCTGGAAGTATTGCCAAACCAACGGAAACAACTGATATGATCACACCAGAAATAGAAACGAAACTAAGGGATGTCCGACGGTGAGGGATGTTGGTGAAGGTGAAGGCAGTGATTACCACCACCGCCGCCAAAACGCCGATAGGGTTGTTGGTGAAAGGGGAAACACTTGCTACAAGAGGTGTAACAGATTAAGGTCATTTGTCTATCAATCGGCAAACACTGGCATGGCATTTCTCCAGCTTGTATATAACGAAACACTCGACTATACAAATTAAATGCTTGTTCAACGTACTAAGTAGCCAATTATCCTTGTTGATACCACATTAAGACAAAGTGATCAGCTTGTCTCCAGTGCAAAGAAACCAAGAGCTTCTTCGTTGTAGCTTGCGGTAAAGAAAATTATCTATACACGTCGATAATACTTTCCAGTTCCTTTCTATTTCCCTTGCATAATAAAATTTACCGAGATTTCTACAGGTTACAGATGTTTTGAGAGAGACCTCCTTTTTTAAGATATACGACTAAACCTCGACACAAGAACTTTCTGCCTGTATGATGATGCACACCTTACGTCAAACGTGACTAATCGACAAGGCCACATCAATCTTCTTTCAAACGACCATTATTCCTCTTATTTGACTGAACGTCACTTCTTACTTCTGTGAAGTAGTTACTCTTCTCCCCCTGAATGTACAGAAATTCTCTTCGTCTGCTCTTTCACATTCTCTCCGTACTAGGACAGAATTTCTGTTGTAGTACTTGTTTGCTATGCTTCTTTTTTTTAAAATTTTTAATGCAATTTAAAGCGAAAAGGCTACTTCAAAAAATTAAATTCTACTGTTTCTGTCTTACTTATATCTGTGGTTACCGAACTGATCTTCTACTGGCGTTGCAACCCAGTATGGGTTTTAGCCTCTCCAACGAATCTTCGATCCATCTCTTCCTTGGACTTTCTTTTGATCTCCTATCTATTGGATCCCGAACTGACGGAAGAAAAAATATGTAGAAACGCATATGATTTCAAATCGAAAACGATAAAGTTTCGTCAACAGGAAAGTTTTAAACTTCGTCATTAAACTTATTTATAATCAACGTTATATTCTTAAATCTTAACAAATTTACAATTTTATTCTTAATTTACAAACACACAATCTGTAAACACAAAATGTAAAATACTTGCAGTTAATGTACACATACTTATGGAGACCACAACAAAAGATCAAAACCATTTTTTCCCTTTGACAAACCTCTTATACTTTGCTTCATATGAAAGCCAATACGTCCCATATTATTTTTTAATCAAAGTAATATTTTTCATTATTGTGGTAGTGGACCAAAGTAAAGAATGTCAACTACTTTCCCTCGCATTTCCTGTCTTTCGATAAGAGGCCACCTAGTCATTTTTACGGGTTACAGAAATGTATATGGCCAATCACTTCTCTTTCAGTAGACCAACATTTCTATGTGTTATTAGTTTTATTTTCCAAAGATTTTTTGTTATTGTTTCCTTTGCCCCGCACTACATAGCCTACTCGAGCAGAAAAGCGTCCCGTAAGTAAAAGCCCCGTACGTCTGGCGAACCAAACTCAACTTGCCAGACCAAAAAGAGTTCCAATCGAGACACAGCGGTACTTATTAATCACGCTAGATGGTTTGTAAATGAAGTGGGGCGGCGGCTTTATATACGCGAAGCATCATTCTCGGGAGACGCAAAGGTGTCATCCGCTCGCTGCTTTCAATTTTCAAGACGCGTCTGTGTGTGTGTGTGCCGTGGGGAGAGAGGGTGTTGTTTGCTCTGTTGTGTAGGTGTCGATGAGCGCGCGCGGGTTTTTTTTTGATACGCGAGACTCTCGTTGGGCTGGGGAGAAGATGGTCGTGTCATTACTTCCGCCCAGATGTGTACATACCATGTGTGGTGTTTCTGTATCTTGCTACACGTCACCTCCACCCCGTCACACACACACACATACAGCGGCGGCCGCCGTAAACAGTATGGCCCTCCATTAAATCGAGGTTACGATTTACAACCGGATTACTATAAGGTAAACTAAAAAACTGATCCCAGTAGCTGAATAAACACAAGAAGACTCGTGACAGAAACTTCCCGTCCGCTTGTTAATCCTTTTGTCTCTTGATTTTTCCAACAATTGTAGCAAGGCGACTTTCTTTGTTCGTACATACGTACAAACGTATGTTCCTTTCCATTCTTGAACGTACAAGAAACAGGGCTCGCTTGACTGTGTTCTTAAAATCTGGTGTGCCTGATTTTCAAGAATTGGAATTACTGAAAACCTCCTAAATTCGGTCAACGAAGCCTAGTACGCATTACAAAAATGGCTGAATTATAGAATATTTTATATAAATCGCATTACTGATCACGTTAAAACGTTATGTGAATTTTATTCTGTGTGAAAGACCACTAAATAAATATAAGATATACGTAAATATTGATTAAAATTTAACTTTATTGTACTAACAAAATCATATATTCGCACAAACAACAGTATTCACTAGATATCAATATTTGTAAATTACATTTTTTCCAGTCTCCAGATGATGATTATGATTAACTTAAGAATTTTTTACCTTGTATAATCCACTATGCGATCTCAGTTTTTTACATACAACATGTTTCAGGGACTAAATCCCCATCTTCAGGTACAGTAAAAAATTTTTATTCCCCTAATACATAGGGGTCGTCGAAATGATTAAAATGTTTATACATAAAAACACACGCACAAAAATCACTGAATAAATTAACATATAACACAAACACATGAACACGTTAAAACATTGTAAATTACGTCCGCAGACAAACGTTTATCAGTAATACACAACTGGTCCAATTATTAAAGTAAATAAATACCATTTAAAATTAAATGTTTCTTTATTAAAAAAAAACGCAGAACAATAAAAATAATTTCAGGACAACATCCAATAAATTCCAATAACAATAATGTTTTCACTAGCACAAAGTTTTATTATCTAATATCAACGGCTATTCCCTAAAGTTTTAAAGCTACAGTCTTCAAAAGGATTCAAATTTTATTTAAAGTTATAGATTTTCTTTTTTAATAATTCTTGACGCACCATCTTTGACAGATAGATAGTGTCGCTTCATCACTACGACTTGTATAATATTTTTCGGGGATACGTATTAAGGTTACGACACACTGCGCTTGACACTTCACGAATTTCATAAAGGCAACTGGTTTTTATGGACGAATTCATAAAAGCAATGTTGAAGTTTTTACCGTATTATTTTTATTGTTTTAGAATCTAAATTATTGTAAACTGCAAATTATACAAGTCGTAATTAATGTAATTTCATTCTAGTTTATTTTCTGACCAGCAAAACTAAAATATATATTTTTTTCAGACTAGTTTGATTTGTTTTAATTTTTCAGGTGGACAGGTGTCGTTTCTGGTAGTAAATGTGATTTGAGCAGATTTTGTTTCGTTGGTTTTTGTTCGCCATATGTTGTACCATTCAGTGAGTAGTATCGTGGACCACGGCCGGTAGTAGGCCACATCTAGAAACCCATGCGTGTTTTGGTCCCCGCGGGCGGTGGGAGCTCTTCTAGAAGCTCGGGACCCTGAGTAATAGCGGGCGACGGGCTTCCCCATCGCTCCGCACAACCCATGGTCATCATCTGCGTGGCCCTCCAACGGTCAGGACACGAATAACCATCCTAAAAAAGGTTATCGGGGTCAAACGCCACGAAACTGACAGAACCTAAAGAGAGTACGTATGTTTTGGGCGATTATTCAGTATCTTCATAAAAGTACCTATTTCTTTAAGATAGTGAAATCTAAATGTCCACGTTTCGTTAAGTGATTTTAAAAAAGGATAATCTATGGGTAGCTTAAAAACTCAACTTTCATCGGCGATAACTAATGAATAAATGTTCTATTTTCACAAAAATATAACCAAAATACATACAGAAGCTTCACGCTTTTGACATACCAAGGTGCAGGTTGACAGCGTGGGAAACACTCTCGTCGAATGGAAATGTCAGAAGACGAACAAACAGATGCGTATCACTGATTTCAGCTGTAAATTCATAGGCCTATATGAAAATCTATAAAACAATGACCGATACTCTGAGAAAATAACAGAAACAATAATAACCTTACTGAAGACGAATTTTATAAAACATTACGTTTTAAGAGAGAAAACACGTGAACGTTTTTAAAACGTAACCGAACCAAAATGTTTCTTCAAATCGTTACGCAGTAACGGACCTGTCCGTATACTAAGTCGGTGATGCTTATTCCGTGTTCGCACATCAACAGCTGACAAATCCGGTTAATAACGCTGAGCGATCCCTGCTGCATTATGTCACATTAGAAACCGGCTCACACCACTTGCTGAATCCAATTATGTCGCGTACAAAACACGTAATGTGAACTGGAGAACCGTACAGTTTCGGGTATAAACGTCAAGCTGAATAGTCAAAATATTTAAACGAAACTGCTAAAATCCGATGGCTCTCTCCGCGGTTTCCACACATGCTAAAATATTTTCGACGGATAACGCTAATTAAACATAACACTCAGGTAATCTACTTGTGCAAGCGAGAAAACTCAACAGATTAATTCATAATTCACAGCGTTATTACAGACTAAACGTAGCCAATACCTTCTCACTCACAGCCAAGACAAACAACCATCTGAATCTTAAAATACCCACATTACAATCATAATGACTAAGTTACAAATAATTCTGTTCCAGTTTTTAAGTTTATGTATGTCTCCGTAGATTTCTGAAGGTCAGTTACAAACGTTCTGAAGGACATACAAAATTTGCAATGTTTGTCCGTAACATCGACTGTGTCGTACTATTAAAGATAACAAGTTCGTACATTACACAAAATTCTTCGTAACGTTTAGGCCTATAAGTGCCCCATATAACTTGTACAACTGTCTTAACATTCTGACTTCCACGTTTAGCCTCTAGTACCTCTAAAGTTAACAAATTTTCAATGTAAACACTAAATTCCGATTTAGATAAAAATTTCTTTTCATCTGATATCCGGCACGGACTTTACAACTGTTTCAAGTCTCTTTATACGAGCCATCATGTTCTAAACTGAACATTATATTCAACTTTGGTTAAAAAGATCTGTATAAATCGATCCCCTCACATGACTTTTTGCAATTCTATCAAAATTTTGATCCACTTTTTGGGCCCTGACATCCCAAAATTTTCAGACTTCCTAAACGGAACATCATAATCAGGTTTTGATTAAAATTCTCTTCGACGTGTTTTCGCGATCATTTTCAAAATTCTGACCCTCAAATTTTTGCTTTCCATCCCTTGTTTTTTCGGGGGAGGGAGTCGATCTTAAAAGCGATATGGATCTGTGGGGTGAAAGTATGACAGCCAACGCTAAGTTCTATGAAAATCGGTTAATGCAATCAAAAGTTATCGTTAGGCATATCTCAAACAGAAAGCTAAATGCCAAACGGTAAATTGCAACATTTTAAATTCGCTTCATTCTTTCAAATATATATACATGTTAATGGTCCCTTTCAATACAGGAAAATGTAATAAGAAGTTAACGACAAAGTTAAAAGTTCGTCGACTGCTGTAAAATCCATGTAAGAGATGACTCGGGCAACGATGCGTGTAAGCAGATTATACTTGAGTGGAATGGCCAGAGTAAGTCTTGTTAAATAATATGACGTGTATAATGAAGCGGAAGAATGAGGAGAACAGTGACACTGAGACCATCGACACCACTTCGATGTAACAATGACAACATACAAGCACTACTCGTATGTGCCGTGTGTTAAGAAATTAGTACACTGCATAGCCAAGTACTAATGGTTTGCAAAAACATCTTGTGTGTACACTTAGATAATGTTACGTTATTTATACAGAAAAAAGGCCATGTAACAAACAGTTTTTCATCATCATCATCTGTCCAGGATTAGGCAGGTTGCCTGTTCCCGCTTCACCATCTCCGTCTCTGTCTGCCAACATTTCTTCTTCCGGTTGGTTTATAATTCAGGATTTTTCTTGGAATTCTTTTTGGAGACATGCGCATAACATGCTCTTTCCATCTTTTTTTATAGTTTTTCGCTAGTTCCGTTACTGGTTGTACTTTTAATTCCTGTCTTATACAAAACAGTTTTTAAAAATATTAATATTGTTAAAAATCTCTCTTCTTCTCGTCACGTATTAAGTTACACGCTGAATGCGTCAATTTGTGATAAAGTTGTCGCTGATAATGGTGATCGCGATCGCGCTAATGAGCCGTCCCGAATCTTGTTGTTGTCTGTTAGTCCTTACTCACTGGTTTTTTCTTCCCGGTAGGCGCCAAATTGTTTTCCAGAAAAACAATTAAAAGATTCTGTATCAGTCTGTTTGTTACGGTACTGTGATGAACAATTCGAATTACTCGCAGACTGGCGGGAACTCGAATTTCGCTTGTCTGGGGGAACGTGTTGCCAACATAAAATTTGGTCAAATAATTCTATTCACTGCTACAGAACACAACATACATAATACATTTGAAATAATTACAGGACAGCTAGTAACGATTCATACTTATTTATTTAGCTTGGTAGCTCATCAATTTTCAATAATTATTGTACAATTGACATTATTATAATAACTTTTAGCCTCGGCAATAAATTAATTTTTTACTCAACAGAGAGCAGGGTGGCAGCACAAGTTAGTTTGACGACATGATGGTCGCCGTATCTTCTTATTTATACAAATTAAACTGCCCATGAATTCTTTTGAGTACGAAAAAAAGTTTAGAACAAGATATTTAAATAAAGTACACCACCTTACAATTGTGGTAATTAAGTATGAAAGAGGTTTACCTTAAATTCAACTCTGTGGTGTTAAAAGCGTGTCAGTGTGATCGTTTAATACATAGGTTATCTTCAGGTATTCATAAATATTTTTTATTTAATCTTTGAAAGAAATAGGAGTTCCAAGTTCATAGTGTGAGTTTTCTATTGTGAGAAAAGTGGATCAGTTTTAGTTTTTTAATTAATTATAATTTAATTTATACTTAACACAATCACGGTGTTAGTGTTATCGATCATCAATGGTTTCTTCGCTGTTGTTAATGCATGCATCTAATCTCAAAGATAGGGTTGTCGTCTTCGTTGGCGTCTGTTTCTTTTATTACAATTTTTAGTTACTTATTAATTTTGTAACTTCGTTTATTCTTCCTCCTGGTGTAGCTGGAACTCTTGTTTACTTCGGGTATTCACTTTGGTTTCATTCCTTTTTGATATTCTTATTTATTTGTTATTTTAAAAGGTCCGCATCAGTAAAGCGTCTATACTCTGAATTGTTAATAATGGAATCCCGTTACCTAACGGTCAAAACTATAATAACGTTCTGTTTCTATGGTAACCGGCTTGGATCTGATTGGTTAAGTACATTTGAAACTATTGTTATACCTGGTTTTTTGTTCAAAATGAATAAATATTTTATAATGACTATATTTCCTTGGGGATATTTCCAATGCTTGAAATATTAACATAGATGTTTCTATTTTCTTTCAATGATCAATTTGACATCTCATAAGGCTGGTCTAGGCCCTGTACTAATGTTTTGTACAAAATTGATAATTCTATTTTAGTACATATTTCACTTATTTATACTATTTATCCCAATTCTGACATGTTATTCTGGTTATTTAATTGTAATTACATAATTTATTTGGTCATATCATTCAATTATAGTATTCAATTGTTTATTATTGGTTTTCTGAACTTATACAGCTATGTCATTGATAGGCCTAAACTGTAACATCTTAGAATTTCTTAATTTGCTCTATTTAAACATTATTTGCTAAGTACATATGGTTTGCTTATTTTCATTTCGTGCTTATTGTATTTTGAAATACATTGAACTGTTTTTACAATTTATTCATGTTATTATACTTTTACCAAATTATTTCCTATCTGATATTTTACTTTCTATTTATATTATATTTATTAATTTGTTGTTTGTTACTTTTTATGTCATTATTAGTTTTACTCCTACTCCCATTTCTCACATATCTATTTAACTTAAATCTATTAACAAAACATAACATATAAATAACTTGATGGCCTGTATATGGTTCAGCCATGTTTCTTATCATTAAACATAATTATTATATTGCATGTCATTACTCAAAATGTTCATACTCTTCATAACATAAAAATAACTCCTTCTTATTTAAACACAATTATTATCTTGTATGTCATTAACTAAAATGTTCATGCTATTCATCTCCTAGAACTAACTTCTTCTTTTTTTAAACACAATTATTATATGGTATGTCATTAACTAAAATGATCATACTCTTCATCTCCTTATACCTTCCTTACTTATATATAAATACAAACATATTATTGTAAACTTCTGCCTTCTGGGTTTACACTCCCTTAAACATCAAACAAACAAATTACCTTTCATTTACTTAATAACATAACAATTTTGTGAGTATTGTATTGATACTCTATATTCTATATAGATAAACTTTCTATTCATTCTTTTGGTAATAGAATATGTTTTTATATTTTCTTACCCTCACACCTTGTGTCGCTGTTTCTTACAGTTTAACACAATTCACTTAGTTTCTTAAAATTATAAGTTGTTTGTTTTAATATTACCACCACTTCACTGTTTCTTGTTACCACTTCCTACCTATCTCTCACTCTTGGATCGGGTTTTAAAACACAGTTTTATAATCATTTTTCTATATTTTATGTTCTATTTTTTTCTCTTTCTCACTATAGGGTTATTAATAATACATATATTCTATTAACAAATGTTTTCTCTTAATTACTATTGGTAGAGTACTTTTTGTTTACCTACTCTATATAATACTTGTTACTTTTTTTGCTGTATTATTGTGTTCTGGTATTGTTTGTCTACCTTTGATTATTTTATTTGTCTTTACTTGTCCTATCACTGGTGTTGGGGCTTGTTCTACCTACTCACTTACCATATCTATTGGGTTATTTTGGTTAAATCGCATTGTACTATCGTTTTTTCAAGTTTTGTTTCGTTGCTTGCTACATTTCTCTTAGCAGAGGTTACTTTTATTAATACCTTTATTTGTTTGATCGCATAATATTATGTTAACTACCCACTCCTTTATCTCTGACTCATCCCTTTTAATTCATAGTGTTAATCATTTAATATATTATTCTTATCATGTTGCTTCATAAATGTATGTTGAAGATATGTACCCTTACAATATTCATATATGTTATATTATTATTATTATTATTATTTTTTACCGAATATAAGAAATTTACAATCTACTCCTTTTCGATTATTTACACTAAGATACAGTATTGTAGCTCCTAATTATTTACTGGGGGTCTGTTGGCAATTTCTTCCTCAACCTTCTGGGGAATGTGGCAGTCATTAGCTGGTTGCTATGTTCTTGGAACCTACCGTGGTAGAATGCTAATGGAGGATGCTAATGACGGATCCTCACAGCTGCATGCCACAACCTCCCTTCTCCATTTTGTCATACGCGTCCTCTTTCCACAGACTTCTCAGTCTACCTCAATTCCGTCTTCTATTTGAAACCCAGTTCAACAACTTCTTGGTGTACAACAATCACCAGGCATCCGTATAGGCTGAATACAACAATATTAATAAATAATGCATATTATCGACATATTATTTGACATCAAACAGAAGATTTTCCACTTATTTTTATGCGATACCGCATAAGTTTCGAACGTTCACAGATGCGTGTCCCATGAATGTAGACATATTCTCTTCTCTCGATACTTTTAAATATCTTGGGAGACGCATTACATCAGATGAGAGATGCAACGTGGTGTGATGTAAAAGGAAGAATTGAACATGCCAAAGATCTCATCTGACGTCCTGATACCCGTGTCCTTGCAAAACCAGGAAGAAATCCATAAGAAGGTTTATTTGGAGCATATGCACATATGGCACAGAAACCTGAACCCTAATAAATTGGAAGGGAACTCTAACTTGAAGGTTTTGAGATGTGATGCTGGAAGAGGGCCTTAAGAATGTTAGAAAAAGTGACTAATAATAAGGTATTGGTAAGAATGGGTGAAAGGATACTGATTAAAATCTTTGCGGAAGGAAAGGAAAAGCAGCTCAAACTGGTTCACCCAATCACCGAGGAAATGATAGATGGGCGTAGTGGGAGGGGATGCCCAGACAGGAGTATATGGATGAGATCAAAAAAGGAAATACATATGCAAAGATGAAGAGACTGTTTTCGGAATAGAGGAACTGCAAGACGTTGGCTGAGATGAAGACGATTCTCACCCCCGTCCCCCCAAACACACACACAATTGTTTTCATAATCACTGTGCCTGCAAGAAACTTAGGAATTGTAGTTTAACAAAAAACAATTTACATCATCGTATTAAGTCACCGTTTACTGGTTGAAGCATGATCAACCAATGTTCCACAGAGTGCCCTGAAGAGCAAATGTGTTCAGATCAACGCAAGCCTTCAACAAAGTTTAACCGAATCATTATTTCATCTAGAAAAGAGCCGTCGGTTGCCAATCTTCCGCAATTGTTTGCAATCTTCTCGTTAGACAAACGTCCTGCTCCATCTCCTGCTCATCTTTTCATTAAAATTTATATACAAAATAAATACACAGTTACTATATCAACTTATTGTTTCTTGTTTTCTCATTAGTCGTTGCCACGTTTTTCAGCCTGCAGTCCGCAATTTTGTTTCGTTCTTCAGTCTGTTGCCCGTGTCTGTGTGTCTTGAAAGGCACTGTCGAAATACACATTAAACGTTTCCTTTGTTAATCACAAGGGCACTATGATATTATTACATACTTAATTTATCTTTTTCTTAGTTTAGTAAATTATTGCGTACAATACATTTGGGTACTTACTAAAGGATTAGAAATTACAAAGTCCTTATAGTACACGGAGGCAAGCAAGACGGCACTCACCTGTAAACAATGAAATGGCCACATTATAATTTATATTACAAGTGGTAAGACTTTTATGTTTAATTATAATTTCTATATAATATATTTCTAAGTTTGCTAATATACACAATTCACTATAATGAATGGCTACTAACCACAAATAGACTTGAGAGTTGATAAGAAATTAAATTAATTAACTTTGGTTTTCAAACGCTAGTATTGGGCAGTTCCAAAATACTTGTACTAGAAGATGAGTGTCAAGAAGACGCTGCAACTGGCGATACTCAACACCTCTCGTCCGGTTTATCACTAATCACCTACCACCACGGAAAACTCTTGATCGCCCATGGACAAATTTTAGACAATACAGCCCCTACGGTATATCTTGGCTACGCCACTGCATAGAAACCAAGACATACATTAAATACTGTTGGAAGAACAATTGACATTTTTTAAAAAAATAAAATGGGCTCCGGTCATGGGCGAAACCAGTACGCTAAAAAAAGCTCGTCCCAGAGAATTCCCTTTTTCAAAATTGTCAGGTATACTCCACTATGATAGGTATAAACTCTTTAATACAGAATGTAGCTAATGTTATGTGACCAAAACCTGTTTAGTAATGTAGGAAAAAATGAAATTAAATCTTAAATGAGAATACACAAATCCAACTAATTCTGATTTTACCAATCATACAGTCCCCACCCCCTTGTATCGCGTTCAGTGCGCAAGAGCACGTGCGCGAGACTAAGCCTTGTGAGCTTTCACCACAATATGTAACCGGGCAACACAATAAAACCAGTCTGTCTTCGTATTTATCTTATCTCGTGTATCTGCAACACAAAGTTTACACAGAGCATTGTGATTACCACATTTCCCCAGCCAGACAGACGGCCTTTTCTCTATAATCTACGTAAACGATACACATCGAGTTTTACAATCGTTTTAACGACAATTACGTAACACAAGCGATTCCCCGATTGCGTACAATACGCGCGGTCAACTCGTTGCTGAAAATTATGCAAACATCGAAATCCTGAATACAATACAAATGTATCTAATCAGGTAACGGATTATATAAACGCGGTTTTAAAAAGGACTTAACGATTTGACTTAATCAGTATCAGAGTTCTAAGTAACGACTGCTCATTTCATCTAATATTTCATTTCACAAAATTACTGATAAACTATAATAACACAAAAAATTGGTTAAATAAAGAATTTATAGAGAGGTTTATCTGTAGGCAACGGGAAAAATTACATTTTTATTTGTTGTTGTTGTTGTTGTTGTTACTTCAAGTCCAAATTTTAACTTCCGTCCGATTTTGGACGTGTACGAAATTGTATAAAAAGAAACCAGACAACCTACGATTCGAACACGCAATCTCCAGAAAACAGCGAAGTGTATTTCAAGTCATCTGCCCATTAAACACACACAGACACGTACAGGTCTATATATTATTTAGTTCTTTGCCAAGTTACAATTCAATTATGTACACAATGCGATGTGTTTGGGGGGAGGGGGCTACTATCTAGAGTCTGTCATAATTTGTCGAATCACGCCCACTGACAGCCGGTGAAATGAGGTTCTTGAGGCGGGCAGTTGGAAGAAGGAATAGGAGAGAGCGAATTAGGTACGTGATCATCAAAATTTTCTTTAAGAAGTTATAGAGACAATAGAGATAGAGTGGTTTGGTTTGGTTATGTAATGAGGATGGACGAAACGAAACCGAAGTCTTCATTATGGAAGCGCCCACAGGCGTAGGGAGAGGAACAGGACGCCCTAGATCGTAATGGGTTGATTATATCGCGAAGCTGGCTACTAGAAGAGGGCAGGCTTTGTTAGGAGTTAAATGCCTTGCTTGTGGTGATAGAAAGGATTTCAGTAAATGGCTGAAGGACCCCGATACTTGAGGGCAGAATGGAATGGAAAAGAAGAAGTGCACTGATCCATTTATTTTCTTTACCTTTTTCCCACCAAGAACTGATTGGTGACTAACGAAGATGAAAACCCTTCGCTCGCGATTACACTGCTCTCAGAGTTTCCGACGAGCTCTTAGGCGGCGACAAAGATAAAGACTTTGGTGTGACGATAGATTTTGAACAACGATTTCGAGATGCTGCTATTATCGTGCTGCCTCTACTCTCTAGACATCTAACTCTACACTTTTAAGTGGGAGTATTTCATTTGCTGGGTTGGGGCAGCTCACTGCTAAGGAAAGGCTATCAGGGTTTTACCGGCCGTTGCGTAGGCAGAATTGTTGGACAATCTCCTAATCTCCTAATAACTGTTTTCGTAATCTGTAATTTATTCTGTGTGGCTAATGACGTACGTTTTAATCATATGTCCTTTATGAATGGTACTTTAAGATCTTGTTTCGTATTTTGAACGACAACCAAAAAAAGATTGTTCCACACGGAGTAACGAATTATGTATGCTTGCTTTCATGAAATTTTCAGGAAGCCTTATGTTATACCTACAGGCATATTCAATAGCCTGGTAATGCCCTTTTACTAAACTCCATATGTCCAAATTGGTTTGAACTTATAATTACCTTACTTTTCAATAGTACTCCATTGAAACATTACCTTTAAGTATTGAAATAACAACATACTGAGACAAAATAAAATTTAACATTTCACCATGATACTGTACTGTCAAAATAAAACAAATTCCATTCTACTAGTGTTCACATCCCTTTCCTGTAGTACACTGCAAAGGTCTGAAACGTCGTCGTCAGGAACGAGCAAGAGAAAAAACGAAATTATTTTAGCTAATGTAGTTTCATAGCTGACTATACTGTACATACTCGTGTGCAAACGAGGCAATGAGAAAGGCGATTTAATCGCGTAATAAGTCGACCAAAGCCAACCCAATTTATTATTCGATAAACACGTATGCGGAAGGATAACGCCCTGAGTACTGAACTTCAAACACTGAAGGTCAATGTCCGTGAGTATGCAAACGGGCGATGTTCCCCGCATCCCCCCCACCCTTAAATGCACTCACTCGCCTGTGTGTCGAGTTGTAGTCAATTACACACAAACGTGCAAATAAATTTATAATTTTGCAAACAACCGGTAGTATCCTTTTATAATCTAATTACAAGTATTAGAAATAGAATTTATAGAAACTCTGTAGTATTCTCCCCGTTGTACTATTACGGTTAGTCGTTTATGAGATTCTCATCAGCGTTTTGCATGGTGTCTTTAGTGCTCGGCACTTACAAGGGAAGTAACTGTTTGCAGTTGTTTACCGTAATTTTTATAACGAGGTGATACGGAAATACTACTACAATAAACACCATTGTCCACTGACTACAATAATGAGACATGCTTACTGGATGATGAGTCCGTATTAGATTACGCAACTATCAAGGTAAACCTAATTACAGAAATACAGTTTATTCGCGCGCGCGCGCGCGCGCGCACACACACATCGCTTTCAGATAATTCTACTAGAAAAAAAACTTGAAAAACACCAGTAAAATTGTTTCATAAGTCTGGACTGTTATTTCCGTTTGGAATATCATCGTTGAAGACGTCCAAATCCGATTACAGGGAACAGAAATATAAGCATTCATATGTGCCCCGAGAGAATTTTTGAACAATTTTAATATTACAAAAAATAATTTAAATACGTACGCAGATCTTTACAGCTGTGGGTGTTTTCCTTTTCTCGACTACCTTTTCTTGTATCTCTGCCTTCCTGATCTACTCCGTGAAAGTTTCTGCTTTTTATAGACTCAGCTAATTGTCTCTCTACGATCTCCGAAATATATCTCTTCTTCTTCTTCTCCTCCTCCTCCTCCTCCTCCTCCTCCTCCTCCTCCTCCTCCTCCTCCTCCTCCTCCTCCTCCTCCTCCTCCTCCTTTTTCTTCTTCTTCTTCAGGGTAACTCTTGATACCTACTCAGTTTTGTTTGGCCATCTGACATACCCCTACCAAGTCTATCTCTATCTTCGATACGTTTAATTATCTTTTACTGCTCCCATTGTTCTCTAAAATTCCTTGTCATTAACGCGGTCCGTTCTTGAAACTTCACAGTTCCTTTTCGCGAAGTCTAGGTCGTCGAAAAATATATGGACACAAGAAAGATTCCAATGAGGTTATTGACTGCAGCAAGACAATAAGTGGGTACAAAATTAATAATAGGCAGATACGTATCGTGTGCTATGCAGGTGACGCAGTGCTCATCGCGGTTTCAGAAGATAATTTGCACATATTCATTCAACAATTCGTAATAACGGCAAAAAAATATAATAGTTTCCAAAGACAAGAGCAAGTGAATGGTAATTTCAAAAGATACCATTCGATGTGAACTGGAAATTGAAATGAAAGTTATAGAGAAGGCCAGGGACTTTCAATATTTAGGGACAGGCGTCTCTAGTGGCCGAAATACCTACGAGGAAGCAAGAACACACGTAATGAAAGGAGGTCGTATTTCTGGATATTTAAGAGATATAATTTGTATATCTCTTATATAATTATAAGAGATATAAAAATAAATCTGTCAGACTTGAAGATAAAGTGAAGACAAACAAGATGACGGTACGACCAGTGCTGACTTACAGCGGGTAGACACTAGTAGTAGTACACTTGGGACATTTATTGCTGGAAAGACGAGACATGATAGAATACGAAACAATGATATAAGACGGCAGTGTCAATATAGAATGTAGTCAAATTTTCCAGAAGCCGAAAAAGAGAATGGAATGAACATGCTGACGGGGCAAGCGCGACAGATTAATAAAAATAGTGGAAGATTCTAGACCGTTGGGAAAACGGAATCCTGGCTGACGCAGAAGAGATGGACGGGAGTCCTGGGATCATTCTCTAGCGAATCCTCTTCTCTAGCGTGAAGAAAAACAGAGGACTAAGCTTATATATAAGAAGAAGAAAGACTCAAGTTTTATTACTTTTGACGGTACAAAGTACACAATTTGGATATCTAGAAAAGTAGAGCCATTAAATTTGGAAACCTGGTGAACTAGCAATTCATCTGTTAACGTATTCCACCAAGACGGTGACAAAATGAGTATCACCTCTATAACTTCACGCGCCATCTTATAAATGCAACGTTAAGTAGAATGTACGACTATATTTGGAACATACGCCTGTTTGACCCTCTTTACCGCGACCTTGTACTCGACCTACAAATTCGCTGAGCATAACCTCCATTTGCTCTACGGCGATTATTATACGTGGTTTAGACGGAGCTTTGTGACGCAGATCTCGAACGCCACGTAAAACGCCGTAATACCGCGAGATAATGGTTGCGAGAGCTCAAGCATCAATCCGAGCTGACATTTGAATTACAATAGTGTCCACCCTATGACGCGCATACGTAAGCTTCAGTTCTGATCGCGTGATACGTATCACGTGTTCAATTGGGGCCGTTTATGGTCCGTTGAGTCTGTATCGAGTCCATTACTCTCTACCCATCACCCCCTTCAGCACGCCTACTAGTAATACAACCACAAGAACGTGATCCACTAATATACGTCGTGTCATCAAAATAGACAAAAAAAAAGTGGGCGACTGGGTATTCCTATATTGGTAAGAGGGATACGGTTATTTATAGGCTATGGTAAAAACGGCATTACAAAAAATGACACAAGAAACAGTGATAAAGGTATTTATGTCTGGGAGACATAACGTTCGGATGAGAGACAGGGATTGTCTCTCAGGAAAGCGGAAAAGCAGTGAAAAGAGTCATGAAGTTTTGAGTGGAGGTAGAATGAGAAGAGACTTGACGCTAGCATACGGTACAATTTACAGAAGGAAGACAAATTTAATGAGTCATACCTACAGCGTACAGAGCAATCGAAAGGAATAACAGCGTATTTGAGAAACAAGATTGAGACAAAATAAGAAAAATGGAAAGCTAGCCAAACGTGGGACAAGATGGTGACAAAATTATTCGAAATAAAATTGATAACACGGGGTGTGTCACGGGTGGACTGGCACGGAACAAACAGAATGGAAGAAAATTGCACGAAAATAAAAACAGGCGAATCTACATCTCTCTGTGGTAACCAGGTTTGCACTACATACATATGTATACATACAAGGTCATATATTTGAAGTAATTAATATGTGTATAGGAAAGCAAACGAGTCAAGACATGAGAATGGAGTTTCATAAAATAATAGCTGTACTATAAAGCTGTAGCGATAAGGGTATTAAGACGGTTGTATTAAGAAGTTCAGGTGGGATATATATCAAGCAGACACCGTGTTCATAACGACAGGATCAGACGAGAAATGAGAAAAAAGAAACAATAATCGAAGGGACAGACAGACGACAACGTATTTAGTACGGCCACGTTAAAAGAACAGGATATAAGATTAAACTAAAAGAATGGCACAGGAAAGATTACCAAGGAGAGTTATGGAATGGACCCCACCAGGAAGAAGGAAAAGAGGAGGAAGACCTATCAGCTGTGTAACTGACGAATCTCCTCCTTTCTTCTTCTTACTTTTATTTATTTATTTATTACTATTGGATAAAAATTAACTTCCGATTATTATTTTTAGTGTTATTTATGGTTTAATTGTTTTCTGTTAATTGATAATTTATAATTCGATTTCCTTTAATTGAGACGAATCGGCTAAGTTGACTCCCCCATTGCCACCTGTTAATTGTGTCGGACGTTGTGATTTTGTTTAACGGTTTATACATTTAATCTTCGCTGAAAGTAATTTTATTCATTAGTGAAGTACTTACTCGTAATGAAGATCTCACTTGTTAACCGTCCTGTCAACAAGGCATGGTCGAGACGATAAATTAAAATATTCAAATCATCTCGTGCCGCTTGCGAGAGATACCAACTGTTGCCAGCTGTTCCCCTAACCTGTATTCGTATCGTCTAAAGAAATAATTTCGTCAACTCTTTTCTCTTGTTAAAATACTGTTTATTCATCAATAATGCTCATGAAATAATGTTAGATAACAATTAAATTGATGATCGTTCATTGTACAATAATAATTAGTTTTATAAACTCTCTTTCTCAGGGTGGTTATTCTGGTTATATTAACCGTAACATTGAAAGTTTTTGGTTAAGCTGTTTATTTAAAAATAGGTTCTTTTAGACTGCAAAACACGGAACTAGAAGATTTACACTACTATAACAATTGAGTAGTCGGAGAGTGATTACATTAATAAATAAAAACTTAACTAATAACATAAAATTCGAAAGATGACTATCGTCAACATTTTAGGTTAAACCTGGCGTATCTGAATGTACCCCGTTAACTTTGGTTTGATAATCAATCTTTTTAACAATACATAAATACACAAATGTAATAAGGTTATAAGCCCTTTCAGTGTTCATAACAGATCATCTTATTCATCAGATTCGATAACTTGTACCGGGTAAGTCAATAACTCTTAAGTATACTTAGCTGTCATTAAATCTTTTTAACAATAAACAAATTAATTGATGTAATAAGGTCCAAAGCCCTCTTTAATGTTCATATTAAATCGCCTTTTTCATTATATGTAATAAATTTTATCAGGTAATTTGACAACTCTTATAGGTACAGTTGGCTGTCATTAAATCTTTTGAACAATAAACAAATTAATTGATGTAATAAGGTCCAAAGCCTCTTTAATATTTATATTAAATCATCTTATTCATTATAACTTATTCAAAAAATTTTATTGTATAAGTTTATAATTTCTCTAAGTATGATTAATTGTCACTATACTCCATTTATTTCACGTGATTGCAACTTATTGTACACCTTGCAATCGTTGTTTCACTGTTATGCCTTCACTAAACTTCATTGTATAATTAATTAACATTTTTTTAAAACACTTTAAAAAATTTTGGTTAGGTTGACCAATGTTTACTTTCGATGCCCGTATTGATTTTAGGTTAACTCTCGACCTTCTGGCGTACGGAGCGATCGTCTGTCTTGCTTCAGTCCCAATTCAAAAGTGTGTTCAAATCTGGCGTCGGTTTCGCTGTTCCAATCTGTGTTACCTGCTCAAATCTCGATTTAACTCTCCTGATTGGTTAAAAAATTTATGACATTCCTTCGAGTGTGCATACTCCCCCTTTTCTAAATTATTTAATTGTACAGAACGGTTGGGTTTTTGGGGTGGAGATTAAAAAAGTGACGCCAAACATTTTGTCTAAAATAATGCAAATACATTCCAAATGATATAACATTCTTACGTTACTTGTGATTGCTAATCTAGCCTTACCATGATATGGCGATTGTCTGGCTCGTTATTTAGAGTTCTCACATGAAATACTTTTGTCCATTATTAACAAGGATAGTTTCTTGCACTTACAATTGATACAACTTTTAATAGACTTACGTACTATTTGCCTTAAATTAATACATGGTTATCATATCTCATAGATATGATGCTTTCCAAGTCCTTTTTTGTACTCCTTACTCAGTATTTACTTATCATTATTCACAAAACATATAAGTTATGCCTAGGCTTCAGTAGGCCTATAGCACTACAAACTAGATTCACTTTTTATATTTTACTAGTTGATTCTGAACAATTTCTATTATGTCATAATTACTCTCAGATGACCATTACAACGTCTGGTCACCTCAGACTTTGTCATTACACTGTTGTTTTATTGATTTTAGTCTTTATAATCACCTATGATTATAGTAGTAGTTCTGCACTACTAGGTGTTACAATAATTTATCTTCACTCTAACTTGTACAGTTGTTTTTAAGTCATTATCTTTGACATAAATGATCATTATAATTACTATAAAGTTTTAGAATGTTTGGTTTACATCAGGATATTCACATTTTCTGGTAATTCATTAATAGTTCTTGCATCTAGTGCTGTCTGACAAGTATATTTTATTTACATTATTATGACTTAATTCAGTGATAATTATCATTGGTTTATACCATATTAGTTATATTGCATATCATTGTTTACACTGATATCAATTTCTTTCTCTTTTTTATTAGTACTTCTAAGGTTTTTAGTGTGTTTAGTGGGTAATATCATCCTTTGGTAACTAATCTTGGTCCTAGTATGGTCCTTATAACATCTAGTTTCAGTATAGTATAATAGAATATGGTTTTATAACATTTTTATTATCGATTCTTGTCATTATAAGTGAAAATACTTATTGAGTTAGGTTATGTGGGTCCCCTACTCTGGTTTACAACAATGGGTTTATTTGGTGGTTTTGGTTCTATACATTTCCTTCAATTATTCTAATGTACTAATAGTATTAATTACTATTTATTGTTCAGTTTCTTTTATATTATGTTTACAATTTTGCTGGTGATTACCAGTTTTTCTGATATCCCTAGATTTATATCACTTACATAAATAGCAGATAAGATACAATCTTATTGTTATCTCTTATTTATTATATCACACTAATACAAGTTTTAATTTCACTCTCCTGATCATTATTGATTATATTCTCATTTTAAATCAGAGTTATAGTCATAGTCAAGTCATCTAAAATAGTCTGTCAATTGTTTTATGTTATTAACTGTCCTTCACTCTGGAGTTGTCTTATTTTATTTTATTTATCTCACAATTGTATTCATTTTGGCATAGAGTGTTGGAGATATTTTATCTCTTCCTTGCTTTATCTTTTATTTTGTTTTTTTTTCATATTGCCCTTTCACTTATTTTCATTTTCATTATACCTGTATTTAGTTTCCTCACCTACCTAATCTCTTGGGTAATTGGGTTGATCACATTTAATATATTTTCTTCTTTGTTTTGTTTTCATTACTATATTATTCATTGTTTGTTGTTTTATTAGTTCTTGAACCGAATGTAATATTTGTTACACAATTACTTATATTTGGTGGTTCATGTGTTCGGTAATGGTTACATTATGTTTAAAATTGGGTTCAAAAGTATGGTGACGATATGTAACGGTACACCTGGATAGAAGAAATTCAGACTATACTGAGGGAACGAGAGATTTAAGAAGATCTCTGGATGGATAAGCAGCAGTGGAAAATGAGAATTCAATCACTTCTGTAATCTTTGATTCCGGAAAATGTGTAAACATTGTACTGCCGGAATAAATAATATGAGGTTAAAGAAGACTTTGAATGGAAATCCCCTGACAGGATGCAACGAAAATCATGGAGTGCAGATGTTAGACAAACTTCGTGGCAAGCAATATTATTAAACAGGAAAAGCTGAAGACCAAACACGTCGGCAGATGCCATAAATCGGGCGGCGCTTGTGCGTTTACTATATACGTATGTAACATAGTTAGCGTTAGTTTGTCTAAAACTTCAGTTGCTATTCCGCGATCTCAATGTCACGGACTTGCGGTTGACATTAAAAAGAATTAACAATCGGAACATGTCGAGATCCGAACATTTATAATGGAGTAGAATAACGATTTGGATAAGTGTTGTAATATTTATTGCCTCAAACTGTTGCTGTAACGATGTACTGTGCTTTTGAGTCTTACAAGTAATTAGTGTGAAGGTTGCGTATGATCACAGTACACACAAAATAATTGCCACAAAACAACGTTTTTAATGCTTTACCGTACAAGGAACCACGTGCCTAAAACTGAAACTAAGATCGTGTTCACGATAAACGATGGTAAATAAATATATAAAAGCATGAATAAATACTTGAAAAAATTGTCGCATATAGATTTGGGAATGCTTCAACAGCAGCTTATACTTTGTTCTCTCTCAGACGCGTTTCTGGTCCACTTGTCTAATTTCGATAATCGTCTTCACGACCCGGTTGTATTATGGTTAATACTCACAAAGTTAAGGCCTCCTTAATCTTAACTCGTCTTCTTTATTTTTCCATTATCTTGGGCGGTGTTGAACTGTCGTTTTCTCGTATCCACTCCGTTACCATTTGTCGTGTTACTTAACAACGCTTGTCATACTTCGACTGTTTTACGTAAGTAAATTATCTCTTACTTAACACAAGTCCGTCAACTCACAGTTGACGGCCATCCACCTTTAACAGCCACTCGACTTTAAACAAAGTCTTACTTTCTAAAACGTCCGTACTAGGGTTTCCTGCAGTGAAGCGCTTGTATATTTATGGTATTTTAAAAGTCATATGCCTAACAGAAATAGCAAAAGAAAAGAGGCCTATAAATCCGACATATTCGTAGATAGCACAGAGCTTATATGGGATAATGAACACACAACATAAGGACAGATTTACTGCAGTTCAAATTAGCTTCTGAAAAAAGTGGCGAAAGGTCCAGAAAACACAGAAAACGGATAGGGCTGTGGGATGTGGACACCCCTATAAAAGATATTACTGAATAAAATAAATTAAAATGCTTCAGTAGTACGGCCAGTAAGAAGAATGGGAGGGGTGGAACCATACATAAGGCAGTTCAGAATCGGAATATTCCAAAACAGCGCTGGCTAACCGGTCCTTAAATATACCGGGAGGTATCTTCGCTGTTACTCGGCCGCGTCACCGCTGGCTTTAGGACGTCTAGGCTGAGCATCTCACTTGCTCAGATCCTCTCCCCTACCCGAACAAAAAGGAGCACACCATCCCCCAACCCAAGGCCTTGATAACCTTAGTCCTTGAGAGAGTTTGATTCTAGCAGTCATTGGAGGAGTCACTCGGGGCGCTGCTACCATGCAGGGGCCTTGAACCCCGTCCCCCCCATTAGCTACAGAATATTGCAGAAGGGATAGAAGAAGAGGATTACCTTCAACTATACCGGAGTACAGTGAAAATTTTTAAACTTTTAAATGTTGTTAATCTTTTGTAGACCTATTGTGTTATAGATCATTACAGATACTGGTTGTATTTTTGTAGATCATTCATGTAATATTTGAGTGAAGCGAACCTCACGATCATTCTCAAATAAATAGTAATGTGATAATATGAACTTCTTTAATGGACTTAAAAACCTTTTAGTGGCGACTTTAATGTTTATGACAGCAATTACCTTGGTTATGACAGGATTAATATCGAGTCCTGTAACAGCGCTTTGAATTATTAACCCGGTGGATTTTCTCTACGAGCGTAACTAAACGACTGCGAACGGTTAGTCCGTGTGTTTTTTGTTTAACCGGTAACGGCTGAGTGAGTAGTGAAATAGTTATTACCACTTGCACGGTGTTTGGTTGTAATGTGCCGCAGATGTACGCTGGTCTGTAATAGTTTTCAGTGGGGATTTTATGGGATCATAATCTGTGACGGTTATTAAAATCTTACAGCGTCAGTCGACGTTTTCTCCTCTTTTGATTTTCCTCCATCCATCCCAAATCTCGTATTGCTCTTCATAAAACCTCCATACACCCAATACTCTCGAACTCATTCCATTCCCATTCCATTCCAATACTCTCTTACGACTTTTGTTGTGGTCGTGGAATGGGTTGTTTGTCAAAACTTACTGGTCTCCGACACTCTTTTTGCATGAGTCGTACTAAAAAAAGTTACCGTACTTTCATATTTTTTTCTGCCTAGTTCTATTTCATTATGTACACGATCCCTTCTCGTATTCCACGTGATCTTCGCGATACATACATCTCATGAACAGTGAATTCTTTTGCCATCCAATTCTATTATTGACAATGTTCCTATGCCAAACTTAGGGATTACTCGACAGCAATTCGCCGGAAGCACTTTATGCAGCTGAGCGTCTGACTCTGAACAAGACAATGATTATGGAAGAACTGGAAGTCACGGAAAAGAAAATATTAAGAAAAATCTTGGGACCAATAAAAGATGGTGAACAGTACAGAAGACAGCCACAATAATGAGCTGTACACACATGTTGCGAAAATTACAGACGTAATTAGAAAAAGAAGAATTACTTTGTACGGACACGTTCAAAGAAAGAATCCTGACAGACTAACAGGGAAACTTTTTAACTACTTCAGAAAGCTCAAAATACCCAATACGTGGTTCAAAGAAACACGAAAAGACTCCAGACAGAAGAACTCCTGATTACTCAAGATGACAATGAAGAACGCTAACCACTCAAAAAGAAATTAAAATATGCCCAAGGTTTTCAGGAAAAACCTTAGAAGAGGACAAGTGCCATCTGGACTGACGAAAGGAGGGAGAGACGTCGATCAAGAATGAAGGAGGTATGGGAGAGGAGGAAGAGAGAGGAGAAGAAGGGAGGAACCAATTGAACCAAACGTAGTCCACAGTGGCTCATACGAAAAAAAAACTAAGGTAATGCAAAATACGACTATTTGTTTTAAGGCAATAGGATAAAATGTACCGATTTATTTAGTACACTGGACAAGAAAGTTTTCGGAGAAATAATTAACAGAACAGTGAGCAAAACACGCTGGGAGCCGAAAATTATAACACTTACACTTGAAACTAGTGATAAAATAGAATTTATAGTCAACTGCCTACGCGAAACGGCCCTAAACATGCAAGCTAAGATGTAATACAAAGATAATAGTCATCAAACGCGTACATCGCACGCACGTTCCGAGTACGTATGTGTATTTACTGGCTCATTATGTCGTAACAACCTCCAAAGGAATGCGAAACGTCGATGATAAGTACGAAAATTGTAACAATTAATAATTTAATGCACTTTCACTTGTGAAAAAACTTACTTTTTGTTATATCCTCATACGCACGTTTCGGAGTAGTTTGCTCCTTCATCAGTGAGGTATAAATGCAGAAAGCGTCAAGGCGTTGGTAATCTGTAACGGTTTTTTGTGGATTGGTTGTGTGTGGGGGTGTGTGTAGATGGAAGGGGTTTGGCGCGAGATTCTGAATTGTGTCCGTTGTGTATTATTGTGTCGAATAGTGTGTTGGATTTAAATTGTAATTGTTCATTGAGTATGTTGTTTGGTTGTTTTTTTGTTGTGTTTGTATATTTCGTATTGTTCTGCGGTGTTGAGTTTACGACTTTTGGGCATGTAGTGTAAAATTTCAAGATTGTTTTTTATGTTGGTGTAACTGTGGTTTTCTGTTTGGATGTGTGTGGCAAATGTGGATTGTACGTTGTTATTGGATAAAGGTTTTGTGTGTTCAGAAAATCAGGAGTAAAAAGATCTTCCTGTCTGGCCTATATAGAATTTATTACAATCGTTGCAGTTTAATTTAGATACGCCTGTTTTGTTGTATATGTCTATGTCTTTGTTTGTGTCGTTAATGCGTCTCTTGATGGTATTGTTAGTTCTGTATGCTATTTTGTAATTGTGTTTTCTGAATGTGTTGGCAATTTTGCGTGTGTAAGAGTTGTAGTATGTGAGTGTGATGTATTTGTTTTGTTGTGTGTTATTTGTATTTTGTGTTGTTTTAGTATAGGATTTTTCTATGTAATTTGTTTATTAATTCAGGGTTGTATCCGTTTTTTATTGCTATGTATTTTATTGTGTTAAGTTCTTCATTGTAGTCTTGTTTATTTAGTGGTATTTTTGTGAGTCTATATAGCATATGGTTGAAGGCTGCATGTTTATGTTGTGTTGGATGATTTGATGTGTTGTGTATAACCATGTCAGTTGTGGTTGGTTTTCTGTAGATTTTGTATGTGTGCGTATTGTTTGTTTTGTTGATTGTTAAGTCTAGAAAGTTTATACTGTTGTTTTTTTTCTATTTCTATTGTGAATTTTAATTTTGGGTGTATCTTGTTTATGTATTTGTGGAAATTTTCTACTTGTCTTGTATTGCCATTGTATAATAATAATATGTCGTTTACGTATCTGTGCCAATATATAATTTTGTTAGTGTATTTGTTGTTATGTATTATATGCTCTTGTTCTATGTGGTGTATGAATATTTCAGCTAGTATGCCCGATATGGGGGAACCCATGGGTAGTCCATCTGTTTGTGTGTATATTTTGTTATTGTACGTGAAGTAATTTTGTTCTGTGATTATTTTAGTGAGTGTGATGATTTCTTGTATGTGTGTTTCAGGTGTGTTGTTTTGTCTGAGTAACTGTTCAAGTGTTTGTATAGTGTCTTTGACGGGTACATTGGTGTATAAATTCGTTATGTCAAATGATGCTAAAGTTGAGTTGTGTGGTATATGGATATGTTCTAATTTTTTGACAAGTTCTATGTTGTTTTTAACGAAGTGTTGTTGGATAGGTTTATATGTTTTCTGATTAGTTTATCTAGGTGTTTGGCGATTTTGTGGGATGGTGCTTGTGTGTTATTTATCAAAGGTCTTATGGGTATATTGGGTTTGTGTATTTTCGGTAATGCGTTTAATTTTGGGGGGTTTGGTTTAATTTGTTTTAGGTATTTTATGTTTTCTTTTTGTATTATGTATTTTGCATTATTTATGAATTTGTTTTTGCTATTTTATTGTGGTGGGATCTTTGGTTATGTGTGTTATATTATTTTCGGAGAAGAATTTCTCTGTTTTATTGTTTATTTCTTGTTTGTTCATTATGACTGTTATGTTGCCTTTGTCAGCTTTTAATACCGTTAGGTTATGTTCATTTAGTTTTTGTTGTATGTTTTTTAGTGTTTTATTTTCGTTATTCTGTTGTTTTGATTGTTGTTTAGTACGTGTTTTAATCTTCGTTTTATGTCATGGTGTATGAGTTCATGGTCATTGTTATGTGTGTTTTGTACGGCTGTTTCCGTGTCTATGATTACGTCAATTATATGTTTAGTGTTGTTGTTGGGTTTATTGTGTTTTAAATTATGTTTGAGTCCTTTGTTTAATAAAGTTATTTCGTCGTTATTGAATTTGATGTCTGTTGTGTTTACCGTGCGTGTGTGGAATTTGTGTGTCGGCGTGGGGATTTTTTCTATCTTGCGTGTTATAAAGTTTGTTAATTTTTTGTTATGTCTATCTTTTATTCTTGCTTTGAGTTTGTCAATATTGTTTTGTGTGTGTTTTATTATGTTTTCGAGTTCTATGTGGTGTAACAATCGTGTTAGTTTTACGTGTAAATTATAGGCTTCCTTATTGAGTGTGTCTTTCTTATGGTATAATTCGTTAATTATGTTACGTAAGTATATGTTTTCGGCTTTTTGTTTTGTTAAAAATGATGCTTGTGTGGTTTATTTTATTGTAATTTTTGCGTGTGGTGGTATTATGTTATGTTTTTGGCATGATTTCTTGAATGCTATTGTTAAGGAGGTTTTCATTACCATTTCCTTGACATTCCTGTATTTGTGTATGATGTACGCTTTGTCTGCAGTGTATGATATATGATGTACGAAAATTATACCTGGCTAGATGAGAAATAGTACCACTAATGTAAAAATACCGTTATCTTTGCCAAGTTATAACCGACAAACGATTTCTGCAAAAATTTTAGACAAATTCATTTATTAATATAAACAATGCTTCAACTTTTTTGTATTAAAAAGATGAGAGTATTACGAGACCAAAGTCAACTAGATTTTGTTCATTGTAACACTGCATCTTCGACAGCGACAATAAAAGATTAGAGCGCAGAATTTCAACACAGTTATAACAGGATTTATGAAGAAGAATGCAGTGGACGTCCAGATTAGGTGACAATCCCACAGACGATTGAAAAATACACCAAATCGTATTTTACGGAAGTAGAGTGAACGTTGTATGAAATAGCTCCGATTGTAGAATATCCATCGCTGTCGTGTTTAAAATTTTACAAAAGTATTTGCACATGACAAAACGACTTACAAAGGTAAGTGCCTTCCACCCTTCGGGGAAGTTTAGAAGCGGAAGGATTGTCTAACCAATGATCCGCGTCACCTGTGGACGTCCGAAGAGAGACAGGAAACCGGCGGATCGTACCCGACAGGAATCATCTTGTCCCTTACGAAGTTCGCCTTACTGGCATTGTGAATCTCCAGGTTACGAAAAAAAGTTCTGAGACACAAACCGTAACACGCATTCTTTTCTGACATGCTTATAGCGTAACTTCTACGACAACATCGGACCCAGAAAAACGGTAGCACAGTATACTGCCACATTACATCGTATCGTTTGAACGAAGAAATTAAGAATAAATTCCTTCATTAGGTGCTGAAGAAAGTGTTTTTGCAGTGGTTGATTTCTAAAATTATAGGTGCCGGAACGCATCAATTCAAAAGTTGTACACACACAAATATATTTATATTTTATATTAACGTATAAGCTTACATCAGGTTATTACAAAGGAGGTCTACATTTTTAAAGCCTTATAAAATATGTAACATACGTATAAACTTGTATCTAAAAAGGTAATAAAGTTTACTGATATTTCTAAAGAGCTTCATCCCGGAGCCTCAATCAAACTCGAAGTGATGGTTTCGGTGGTTCGGCATTTTTAAAAGGTTTATATAGTGTCATCATTGTGTCGTCATATTGTTTGTTTCTTGACCTTTTCTTACTCTTACTGTGTACAATGCTGTATGATGGCCACAAATCAGCCCTCTCTCACATTCACTTGTTATTGCTGTTGATTGAATTTTCAAGGTAGAAAGACTCCGAAAAAATTCTGGAATGAAAATATTCTCGGAAGCTCCCAATCAGTTGCCTTTCATGTAGTTTTAATTTTGAAGCAAGTTTTTTTATTTGATTTTCTGCATAGGTTATTGAGACATTTTTTGAACGATAGTAGTTAAGATAAAGATTAGTGCTGGTGTTTGATTTTGACAAATGTTTAGTTTTGTAGTGGGACTGATGAGGGGCACAACTTCAAAAATAGTAGTAAATTTTTGTAATACTTAGGTTTTTCTTTTCATATATTTTTTTCGATAAATTATTTTTGGATCCAAGATGTTCCGGAACGCCGTTCCGGGGCGTTTCCCCTGAAATCAACCCCTGATTTTTTGTAATTACCCTGAAAGTATCCTGTAATTTCCATGAACCATTTTGCGTCAACACGCATTTGCCTCTTTAACTGTTGAATAACCGTCGTAAATAATGATAATTTAAAAATGAATGAAGAGAAAAACTAAAACCACAAGTCTATCCTTTAGACGATGAAGAAAATATTTGAAATAAAACCAAAGTAGTTGCGCGCTCGCCCAAATACCCGTATGAGGTTTTTTCGATTTAACACAGCATTAATCTGACCGGTATCAACCATTACGAATATCAATTAAAAATCTTGATGTCCCTATATTACTAGCAAAAACAATTTAATCTCGTGTAGAGAAATGTTGGGTTCGCAAATTGGCAGAACTAATTAGTTTAATCAGCCGCGGCGTTACCGCCAGGAGGTCACTACCAGCAATAAATTACAAATTACATGGACAAATAAATTGCGAAATGAGGATGTAGGCACTGGACGCCCCGAGGTAGAAATCTCGAACCGGACCGGAGCCGCTTCTACTAGCCGGCGACTGGCTGCACCTGCGAGACAGATTCCACCGGCCGGCGTATAGTCGCGCTCGTACCCACGCACACCGCACACAATTACGACGGCCTTTTTATATACAAAAAAAAAAAACAATTAATAGTGCTAATTACGATGTCTGCTAAACGCTACTGATTATTTAATATAATTTAATACTACCACAACTACCAACGTTAAGCACATACGAAATGTAAGAAAAATACAGTAAATTTGACACTTTAACTGCCAATTATATAATTCTACAAAATTGCCAGTCATGCAAGCTCGACACTTTTATAGACAATCGACCGTTTTCGCCTTTTTCTCTGTCAACACTTGTTGGAATATCGCACAATACAGAAAAACAGTGCGTTAACTCTGCATAAAACCTTATATTTCTTCCTCGACTTGAATATTACTTTTACCATTTGGTTGTAATGCTTTTATTCTTTATCTTGCGTAACGTTTGCATAAAACTAAACAGTTTCACAACATTACACCCGTTTAAAAATAATACGCAAAATCGCCTTGTAGGCCTAGTACTGAGAATTTACATAATTTCACCATTTACGAATAGTCAAAATAAACTAATCAGGAAAGCCCACAATGAGCACTGGGTCATTATACTGCTTTTCCGGGATTTACGAATTTAATAACAAAATATTATATGCGTATTATTTTGTGTATATTTGGGATATATCAGGATTTCTGAACTGACAAGAACGAAAGTAATAACCAGCGAACACAGACAATAACATTTGTTTGTTTATTCTCTCATCTGCAAATTAGTTGAGGTTCGTTTACGCTAGTTTTCTTAATTACGCTGTTTACGATGTCAGCGATTTATTTGACAAAACTAAGTGTGCAAATATGATTTTAGGTGTGCCTTGTGCCCCCTTTTGTGAGCGCTTCCATCTCTTCTGCTCTCTTCCGTGATCCGGCATTCCCTACTGACAGTCTCCAAAGATATTTTTTGGGCCGTTGTGAGGCGCTCTGTCCGTTGTGGGCGAGCTATTCGTGCCTCCCAACCGAACGGTCTCTGAAGACTCTCCTATTCCGCTGTTGCGAGTCTCTTCGAGGTCCAGAGTTCACAAAAATAACATCTATCCATCCCTCTAAAATAATTATACCATGGACGTTCCATCCCTGCAAAGCGCGTTTTCGCTGTTGATGGTAAAAAGCAGGCGACAGGCAGTCACCGGGTTCCCCCGGTCACTGCGTCTACCAGAGCTGCCCCGAACATTGGACCTTGGGCTTTGGTACTATGATTTATTCGTTTGAAGAATTAACATAACCATAAGCAAATACAAAGAGGTAAAAGTACAGTATTTGCAAATACAAATATTGCATTTGCAAACAAATAAAGTGCATTATTTGCAAACCATAAGGAAATACAAAGAGGTAAAACTATATTATTTGATAGGATTTTTCATGTAAAGTATAATGAATACAAACAGCAGAAATTTCAATTTCTGATAGGCTATCAGTTAAAAGTTGTAATAGACGAGATCATATAAGAAATGAGGAGATAAGAAGTAATTTAGATATTTTTGCAGTTAATGAAAGGATTAAAGAATACAGAAGAAAATGGAGTCAACACATAGATATGGATGGAAGAATGGAAGAAAGCAGAATACCGAAGATGGCGAAAGATTACAGCTCTAGAGGTAGAAGAAAAGTCGGTGGACCTAAGAATAGGTGGACTGTGGAGTAGGAACAGGCCGCTAAAGCGTAAAACTGTTAAGACGATGATAATGATGAGTAAAGAACAATGGTGATCCATCAAATCAAGTGACCGGCCTTCTACAGACAATTCTCGGTCCCGGTACGATAAAGAATACAGATTTCAAAACATGTAACTCAAATCACATTTGTATGAGGCTCTACAAGAATCACGAATCTACATCGAAAACTGCGTCACAACATTCTAAATTATTTTAACTAAAGTTTTTACCTTCTTTTTTAAATCGTTTTAAATAAAACAAACACGTATTGGATAAAAAGAAATTCTTAAGATTCTTCTTCTTGAGTAGCGGTCTGTCTATGATGGTCTGTTGCGGTACCCAATGCTTTCTTGATTGCTCCAAACTTCTGAGACCCTCCGTATTTCCTCGACAGATTATCACTGCTCATTCGGTCTACATGTGCAGTATAGATCACTTTAGCCTTTTCTACTTTTAAATGTATAACATATACATATATGGAATACGATATAATGCTACAGAATCTTGTTACCGCCAGCTGGTCAAAGAGACAGTTCGAATTATTAAAGGCTCAAACGGATTATAAATTCACTGACGTGCCCGCGACTCTGTGTGTGTGTGTGTGTGTGTGTGTGTGTGTGTGTGTGTGTGTGTGTGTGTCACAATTTCTAATACAGCTGCTGAGTACGTTTACAACATTTCACATTAGGACTACGAGTAAGACTCTCATCACCACAGCACAAGCACGATTCTCTTAACGTCAGTTTACTGGATAAGCTTCACTACCATTCAACAGTATTAGTATAAGAAAGGAACGCCACTCGCTATTCTGAAAACCATCACCGCAGTCAGTGACAAATTCTTCAGGGAAATACGCAATTTCTGTAATATATACACGGAATTACAAATTACCAAAAATAATTATTCTAAAAGACATTAATTATTCAAACGATTATCACTGACTGCCAAGGACAAAATTTACTGCCAGCCGTTCCCCTTCCCTCTCCACCCCCCGCGCACACATTATCTCGGTCTCGCCTAAAAACAATTACCCAACGTGTTCGTTATTCAACGACGAATATATCAAAAAGGCGACATATTTCTTAATTAGTGAAGTAAAGTAAACAACAATTTAGCAATCCGTAATGAAAGACGAGATTAGATAAATAAACTATTCTTCATACAAGGTTGCAATGGTCGACATTACCACAGCTGTGTTTATTTGTCTGTGATGATGATGTTCGATTGTGTGTCTATGTGTGTGTTAATCGGCTTACACGAGTGAGGGAGAAGGTGGTTGGCAGATTGAGCACTGCAGTAGCTCACGGTCACTACACAACGGAAATCCCTGTGAATCAGTCTAAAACTGGAACAAACACGTTACGCTACGCCAACTGGACACACCCCCTTTATTTGATGGACTCGATGTGTTTATTGACCAGCCACACTGTATGTTTCTTGTAATTTGCACACACGCAAAACAATTCTACAACTGCGTAATGTAATCAACTCTTCTATTACAGCTGTGGAACATAGTTCAAAATACGATTTATGGCGTGGGAAGAACATGGATGGTTCAGGATGTCACGGATTTTATGGCATGGCAAGAACGTCCGATCAGAAAACAAGGTCCTAGATTTCCTTTCCCGTTATTTACACATTTTTTAAGGTCAACAACCGCTATTTTACTGCCACGTTTCACGACCCCCCAGGGGGGAGCCTGGGGGCTGCGGCCCCTGGGGAGTAACATAGGATAAGCCTATACCACCATTTCCGGTGGCTCGGACTTGCCCTACCCATCCGACACCCGCCACCTTATCGCTGGCTCGGGAGTGAAACGGAGAAGCCGGCTGAAATTGGGGCTGACTAGCCGGGCCAAGGTGGGTGTCACATGCGAACGGCAAACAGGGCTGTCCCGTCCCTGGCCAGTAAGCGCACTAGGCAACCACCCTTACCCCAGTGGCCTTAACTTACATCGTGCGGTGAAGCCTAATAGGAGAGGTCGGCACGCGACACGCCCTTGCACGGTGGGAGAGGGCCGAGCAGGGAAACACCGCGTTGCAGACCGAGCCCCGTCAAGTGGGTTGTGCCTTACCGCTGATTACCGGTGGCTCAACTCCTTCAGAGAACCCCACCTTGGCGTACGGTGCCTTACGGGGCGCGGGGTATCCGTTTTTCGGCAGTATCAGTGCTAATAATCGGGATAAAGCGTATACGTCTAGCATTAGGGGAGCGCTGGCGTGAGAAATCGCGTCTGTGTGTGACCTGCGCTGCTGCGAGCCTGTACCTAACTCGAGTGCGGTGGCTGGCCCCCATCGTTCGCGAGTCATCGGGCACCGTAACGGCGCCTCCACGAGGCCCCCGCTGGGCAACGTTGCGCTTTGTGCGGTCACTCGTGGTCTCACTCAACGTAGCGGCTAAAATCGTTAGTCTCCTCGTATAGAGGAGAGGGCTCCAGACCCACTCGCGGACGTGTCCAGCGGACGGGGAGTGGGGATTCTTCTGGGCTTCATTCCCGGTCTGTGGTTTCGTTTCATAGTGGCTGGACCCTGGCTGATTCGGACATGAGGATCTGACCTCGAGACACCGTGGGTGCTTGCACCGGCCACAATACCTGCCACATTTCTACAATGTCACGGATTTTATGGTGAAGAACCTCCAGGTCCGAGACTTCTTTTTCCGTTATTTACACATTTTTTAAAGTCAATAACGCCGTCTTTGAAGTTAATAAAACGTACTTTGAAGACGGCAATGTATGTCGAGACGACATAAGACGTACCTGTATGTCTCTGATGCGGAGAATTCAAACGCTGAACTTTTAGAGAGGTATCAAAATTAAATCTTACAAAATATCAATAGTACGTATTCGGCGGTATATGTAAACAGCAGTTCGGAAGGCCAGCCGTCATGGAGGCTCGCTACCGCCCTTCCAAAAGGTATTACAGTACTAAAAACATTTATAGCTCCGACAGCTGTTTATACGTGTCTGATACTGTAGCGTGGCATAAATCTGAAACAGTATTATGGGCTTGCATTTTCGTTTCAAATGTAGGATATAGAATACGTTGGTAATGGGTATATAATTTAGAAGTCGCGGTTTACGGAGCACTAACGCGATGTTTCCAGCCTGGACTAGTCCACAAAAAGCGGGCGACGCGAGTAGCAGAGCGGCTCGCATTCTGAACTGCCGATTAGTGTATCGAACAAATTCTGTATATAAACTTAACAATTAATGGCACGTGGGTAGAATCTAGTTCCGAAAAGAAAGACAGATCTAATGACTAGATTTGATTAAACTTACGATGGGAAGAAATTCACTGTAATAGTTGGAAACAACATTAGCCGGGCTGTCAGGCCGTGGTGTACAGTTTATGATGACAGAAGTTTCGGCCTCACCATCAGTGTCGCAAACAATTGGCACGGTATCCGCTAATTCAGCCCAGTGATGAGGCCGACACGTCTGTCACCATAAACTGTACTGTACACCACGGCCTGACAGCCCGGCTAATGACGTTTCTAACTATGCAGACGCTGGTCGCGAAAGCCTTACGAACTCAATTCACTGTAACACTACAAGTGATTCAGATTACGGATTACAACATAAATTGTAATTATGGTCTCCTAACAGGCTAATGGAATAGTAAACACAAAACTTAGTTTCCACATTTTCAGTATTTTCGTAGGTGGAGTAATTTATACTCGCAAATGACGAATAGAAATGTATTACTTCATACTCATATACAGTAGAACCTCCACTAACCGAAACACCGTTTAACCGAAACGACCGACCAAACAAATATACAGTTCCGATTTTTACAATGAAGATTAGTTTTCCGAATAAAACACGAAAACTAATGTAATAAACATGTAATACATTGTGCGTCATGTTAACAAAGCGGAAACAGGTCGTGTTAAAGATTGAAGAAAAACTGGAGGCAATTAAAAGAAATAAAAATGACGAGATTTTGCAAACTGTGGCAGCCGGTTTTGGTGTTGGTGTTACTACTGTTTCTGATTCGGTCAAGATGAAAAATAGGTTTGAAGAGCATGCTTCGAAGATGCCAACAAGAAAACAATGAAGATGTGTCGAAACGAGAAAGTAAGGGCTGTGTTTTATGGTTCATACAACAAAGGGAGACGAGGACGAGGACAGAAGAGAGCAGCAGCCATGACACTGCTGACGAGATCTTTAATGCCTTAGTGGTAAGAGCATTAAATTCGGCTATATGAAATACGTTGTTTTCCTCATGGAGTTTTATTCATATTTTCAGATAGTTTTACGGTTCGTCGAACAATCTGAAGTATCGAAGCCCTCTGACGTTCTGCTAATGCAGCGATGGCGAGATACTGCTGCATATGAAAGCGATGTGGAAAGAAAAAGTATAGGAAAATAGAAGATTTAAAAAATGATAAAACTAATGTTAAAAAGTAACTTTATGTTAATAGTTTGATTTTTATTAAAATCTTTTGTTAATATTGTACACTGCCTTCAGTTATTTTACCTCAGACTTTAAAAAATGACATCTTAATTATTATCCGAAATTTTGGTTATCCGAAACCCCTTTGTTTCAGTTAAGAGAGGTTCTACTGTACTCACATTTCATATAAATATTATAAAAAGCGCTAGAGCGCGCATGTTACAATTTTATATGAGACAGATCGTTAGAAAGTCGCTCTGTTCATTAAAAAGAATTCTACAAAATGTTCAGTAAATAGTAGTGACTGTTGTTTCAACGTGAAAGAAGTGAAAACATTATCTTACAGCCACCGACGTAATCTTACTACTCGTTATCCAGTGTCTACAGAGAATCGTTCAAACAATGCGCTTTACAGAGAAAAGCCCCGACAACCCCTAGCTTGCCACCACAAACAAGACGTCTTGGGAGCAATGCCCTAACGCAATATAAACAGGGCAGGCGACTGGAGATAATCCGTACGTTGTCACTCCCCGCAGCACGGAGTAATTATCTCCGCAAGACTTCATTAAGTGGTTACGTCCCAATTATCGGTATAAGACGGCTGCTACGTTCGTAAACGTGATTTTATACACACGAGTTCAGGTTTATAGCGTGATTATCAGTAATTCAAAAACTAATACAAAATTCAAGTACCCGTCAATTTTTAGGGTAATTAAATCGAAATACCTTCCAGCGTTCCGCCAGTCGGTTTATCATCGCACAGACTTCTAGACAACGGGGTGATTGACGAAGATGGGGGGGGGGGGTAATTGTTACATACGCTGCGACTTTAATATAAATATTCATATGTGACATGAGAATATTTTACATAATTATTGAATAGGCAATTTTAGTACTTTGAGAAATTAAAAGCACAAAGTGAAATGGATTTACTTGTTATTCATATATGCTCTTTATGGTAATAAGGCACTGAATTTTTCCAACCCGCTAAAAAGGCTTGCGAATTTTAGCTTTAATTATTGTATACGTATAATGTTGCCATGGGCCATCTAAATCCTTTTTTAAACGGAGGAACTTCAATCCTTGTTCAAACTATCTCGTCAAACGAATGTACGGAATATTCGTGCGGTTATCAGTTTTGACCGACCACAGAGCCCACAATGCGGGAGGGTCTGCGCAAAAACATTTTTCTTAAGTTTTTACGAATGGGTAAAAACTACTAAACTTAAGTAAAACCAAATTTCCTCGTACCTATTTAACATCCAAAGCAATACATTTATTTTTTACTATTATTTTGGGGAGGGGCCCAGAAAAAAGGTTACGCCACTGCGATCTCAGCAAAGGAAAGCGGTGTTCCTACTGATTTGTGTTTTTTTCCACCTGTCGAAGTATGTAAAATTTAAAAACTCATTTGGGGATTTTAAGGAGGCCCACGCAAAATTAAGCAAGAAGTGGTTGGTTTTCATGAAACGGCATCCTCAGCGAAAAGGACGCGGTGTAAAGAGTAAAAAACGCGGTCTTGGTTTAACATGTATAGCAGACACACATAAAAAAGTACGGAAAGCCTGCATTATTAATTAATCGATTCATCAGAAAAATAACAATTTTAATGAGGCAAATTCAGTGGTAGGTAAACAGGGAAGTAGTTGAGCAAGGTCATCGAATGAACGTTTACGGATACGGAAAGTCTCCACCAGAAATCTATCAGTATCGTTTTCATTTGAATGGACAAAAACGTCTCAAAAAGAATTGGACACTTTGTATTTCCGAGTGAAACTTCCGTATGCAAATGGGTAAAGTTCCTTCATTCTACGCAAAAGAACTAACACAGAAGGTCTAAACGTTTGGAATTAGAACTCAAAATGGTTTTATCCGATATCGTTGGTCCTTATTTTTTAACTTTTTACTGATCCTGTCTCCTTATGCCACTGGGAAAAATTAACGTGATAATGGAGGTTCTCCATACTTCGTACTCGAATTTCTTTTGACTGTATTTCCTTTGATTGCGTTTTACTATCCTAAGAAATAAAAACTGCTTCGTTTCTCGAGGGGTAGTCTTCATGAAACCCCACTTACATCACTGGTAGTTGGTACAAAAGGTTAAATAAAGGTTCCCAAATCCGTTATACCCAGTATACTCTCCTTTGCGACATTTTGCAGTAAAATCGCCAGCAACCTGTCATCAAAATTACTTCAGAAAGAAAAGATCATTATGTCTCGTCAATTCGTTCTCGCTATACGAAAACTGTAAATGTGAATGGCATTTTTTTAACAAAGTAAAAGTAAAAAAATTGCGGACAACTTTTAAGAGGAACGAAATACAGTACCTTCCGAGAAATCTTAACAGTTCTGTTACGAAATCGACTTACACTTAGTCTTCTTTTTCTTCTTCTATCAGGATCCCAGAGGAATATATTCACTCACCAACGCTTCCTAGGTCTTCTTCCTGTATTTCGCTGTCCAACAGGTTTGTATTGCCAAACTTCCGTAGGCAACCTGCCATCTGGCACCCTAATTCCGAAGAATAATCCATCTCTCTTTGTTTTATGCTATACGCAGTTGGGTATTAAAAATGTTCAACTCTTTACCAATGTCTTCATTGTAGAGTCTATCTCTTCGTGTCCAGCCTTTTAACAGATCGCAAGAAATGTCATCTCCGATGCCTGCATCCTGCTCAAATGTTTTTCCGGCGGAACCCAAGTTTCAGAACCACACAATAACAGTGGCACAGTCATAACATTATACAATTTTAATCGAGTTTCTTACTTACACTTTGTGAAAAATATAATTAAATTAACATCTACTAGTAAAATAAAATTCGCCATAATTTACATAATCATCACAACTTAAGGCAAATGTTAAATATTTAAATTTTGAATTCAACTTAATAGTCCAATTCCAGTAGACACGAAGGACTTTAGTGTTCCGATCGGATGAACGAAAAGTCAAAGGTGCTGAACGATAACCACAATATAACTTATTGTGGAAAGGAATAGTTTTATTATATGATGTTGAATAGAAGAATGTTTCCAATTTTCGGTATTCCCATTCTTAGTAACATGCGAGCGTCCACACGCGCGCGCGCGAGGAACACACGATATCCACCTGTTGTTACTTAATACTACATTTATCAAAACTATAAATAGCCTAAGTATGCTAATGGAAATGCGTACCCAACTGGCTTATAGACAGCTTTATTGGAAAACGTGTCTTATTATCCACAAGCGCGCGCGCACACCTACACTCACACACACACAGCGTATTCATATTATGTATAATTCGCTTAACAGCACTGCAAGGGCACTAAAAGTAATTAGCACAGGCTCTTCACAAGAGCTGTCAATATGGACGAGACTACATACGAAACTTTCAATAAGACATTATCGTTTAATGTGAAATGCGAAAGCCTGCGTGAGTTTTTAGTTACTGAAACGATGGCATTTCTTTATTTTCTTTTAGCCTTCTTCACCTGTCTACGGGTGTAAATGTCCTCTAGTCTCTTTCACAAAAAAAAGAAGATTAGGCTTTAGGGACTGTCTAGGGATCGCTAGCTAGGCCGGTTGGCTTGGGAGCAACGAAATGATCCCCCCCCCCCAAACAATAGAGAGATGTGTGAGAAAATCGATACTCGCGTACTTCCCAGAAGTAGATTCGGCACGTGAAATCTGAAGAAGGTTCTACCAACTACCAAAACTATTACCCGCTACACATGATGCTATTTATCTACAAACAAATTCTCTTAGCACAGTCAACAGTATATCATCGTCACCGCCACCACCACCATCATCATCATCGTCGTCGTAGTCTTCCTCACTGTTAGCATATCTCTGTCCGCTGCCGAGCGAATATTTCCCCAATAATTCCCCAGTCTCTTCCCTCCTCTCTCCAGCAAGTCTCGTTCAGTTCACAAACTACAGTACTTACTTAACTAGGCCCTCCTCTACATGACGGAGTAATGCGTCATAATCTCATAACGTCTTTTCGCATGATGTTTAGGAGCCTTCGTGGGCGTGTACCGTTTTCTTGCCTAGCTACTTTCTTCTTCTTCTTCTTCAGCCTCCTCTATCAGACGATTCCATGTAATTCGATCCTGAGTGATTGTTTCCATACCCATCGCTCTAAAGTCGTCCTCCACATCCTCCAACCACCTCTTCTTTGGTCTTCGTCTAAATTTTTTCTAGACCATCCGTTCTTCACTCCATTATAAACCTGGAATTCCTACCAGGCTCCATTCTACACAAATGACCCAACCAGCACATTCGTTAGCTTTGAATATTCCAGTTCAAGACTGTATCTAGCTACCTCTATTCCAATTCAACTCTGTCTGTTTGTCTCTCTCACCCCCTCCCCACTTCACTCACGCCAAACAGAATAATTTCTAAGAATTATGTACGGTATGCAGTATGGTTAATCCTGGTTTTCACCATGCATTTTTCTAATCCATGGAATGAATGCATTTTTCTAATGCATGTTCATTGGAACAACCACGTAGGTACAGATTAAAAACAGGTATCCTTCAAACTCAAGGACAGTTTGTCATTCTTGAAAATACTGTTCACATTTCCATAGACGTACGCAAGATAACATACAGATTCCTACGTATATTAACATGCATAGGTGTATAGACCTACGAATTATGGATAGTATCAATATACAAGTGGTTTTTCATTCAATTGGAGGAGGTGGTATAATGATAAAAATCTGTGCAACGTTTTAGCGGGACTTCCACTCCGGCTGGCATCAGCTAAGCTTATATAATATTCCTCTGATCCAACGTTAAAACTCCTCCCCCTCAACCGTAAGTGGGAAAGGGTGTGGTCACGATGCCTGATAACGTACAACATTTTGAACATTTTTTTTCATAAACTCGGTAATCTGTATAACTGTTATTACGACCGGAAGTTTTCTTTACTGGTAAGGCACAATTTCTCTTTTCTCGATTCATTGTACAATTCTACTACAAAATTAATTCGCAAAATTGTCTACTCGTCAAATGCCTACTAATTAAACGACTAAGGCAAACTTATGTCGGAGGTAATTTCAGTATTAGTTATAAATGGTACCAGAAAAAATCGAAATAAACATAAGAGTTGCACAGCCTAGCATTTTGAATCCTATAGGCCTATTAATCTCACTCGCATTTAATGAAGCAATAAAAGATTAAAAAAAAGGAAAAAACAATATGAACCGAGTTGACGGGTTGAAGGATCGACCCGATCAGGTGCGATGCGAAGAAGAGTCCGACAAAAATATCGGAATAATATGTATATACGAATGAGTTTTACTTTGTAAAGACAACAGTAATTATAACTAAATAAACGGAGAACATCATTTAATTAAACAATCATGAAGATTATTAACAATTAAAAACATAAAATCAATAATAGAGAGGCGATTAAGGATAACGAAAAAAGGAACAGAACACGACCACTATATGTGAAGAAATTTACTTAGGGGTTATAACACCATAACAAAAAGTCTGCAGAAGTTGGACAGAGAACAGCAGCAACCGACGTAATAAATATGGATTTATTCTGCACACTGAAGAAAGAAATCGAGTAAGTCCTTACCCGATATTGCAACACGGCCCAGAATCGTGGGTATGAAAGGAAAACAAGAAAAAAACTGAAGCAACATAAGTGAGACATTTCAGGGTTTTCATTTCAGGGAAACGTATTTCAAGGTTTTCAGAAAAAAACCAAGAAGACAGGTGCCATTTGGACTGCCGAAAGGAGGGAGAAACATTGATCAAGACTGAAAGAGATGTGGGAGAGGAGGAAGAGAGAGGAGAACACGGGAGGAACCAATTGAACCAAACATAGTCCGCTGTGGCTCATACGTAAAAAAAAAAAAAAAAAAAAAAAAAAACAGCAGAAGTGAAAGAGGAAGGAAAAATTGATACGGTAAGGACTGGTAAAGAGGGTGGATGAGGAAAGAGTCTGTAGGCCTGCAAGAGAAAGCCAATGAGAAGGATAAAACAGAGTCAACCCATGAAGAACAAGACGGAGAGATATCGGAAGGAGAAAGTATGTATAGCGTTTCCACCCAAAAGTCACAAGATTGTTTTTATAGAGAGCCGTAGGTGTTATATTTCTCCTTTATGTTTATTCAAAAACGTTAAATTTGAAATCAACGAATGTGCGGGAAAAGTACCGATTATTATCTGGACGGGGACGGATGGACAGAAAGGTTACAAAATTCAATTTTATCGACGAGACCTGTCGAACGTTCGTCAGAAAACAATTTCAACAGGCAATGACACACAACGACCGGTGGTGGTGGCACCCTTAATGTGGGCTAACGAAGTAAAACAATTCCGTTATGAATTGAATGTCACAAGTAGAAAGTCGACAGCTCATATACTGCGACTGCGACTACACGTTCGAGGGTGCCATTAGTTTTCTAAATATAGAATCGAGTGTGTGTGTGTGTATGTGTGTGTGTGTGTGTGTGTGTGCACAGAAATTCTGTTAGCGGTTTACACGGCGGAAACACGGTCGTGCGCAAATGCCGATCAAGGTAGCGTCGTGTTTCTCTGCAGGTACGCACAGCTAACTCCTCCTCCCTTATGCCTATGTCGGCACGTAAGAGAAAGACAAGTAGGGCAACCGAATTCCTCCCTTCGTCGTTTCACCGGTTCTTTAACTTTGGAGCTCACTTCAGAGGAACTTCTGCTGGACGAAAAAAGATTTGAAATCGAATTGCCGTGCAATTCCCTGACATGTTTCGAGCCGCGTCAACTATTTGGTTCCAGTTCTCTTCCCCCAATAGGGTTTTTCTGTCTACAACACTTTGTTTTTTTTCTCTTGTTCTTATTAAACAGCGTACGCACGCACATTGTTGCGTCCACTCTGTCTCTGCTTAGCCGATAGTTCTTGAAGAAGTTTCTTCGATTTGTCCCAAACGCACTGCACGGAACAATTTTTAAACCTGGGTGCAAAGCGATGTGACGTTATCTGTTTTTTTCTTTTAAATAATCGACACCACACTCGGGGGTGCAACAAATAAGCAACACTACTAGTTAATTAGTCTCTCTCTCTCTCTCTCTCTCTCTCCATATGTGGCCTGTCGTCGCAGAAGATTGTTTACCGTGAATATCTGTATTTGTTTATGTCGCTTCAAGTTACGCTTTAGAGTTTTGTGTCATACTAGTCACATAATACGACCATAATAGCGTACGATTAAATTGTAGGTTACTTTCAAATATTTTCATATCAGCTGATATTCATCATTAACTTCGCATCAGGTTTCGGAAATATCCCGATTTTCGCCACCATAGATATTTCCAGGTATCTCAACAGTAACTGGCGATTTACACCCTAGTATCAGTACGTGATTCGAGGCCATTATTCGCGATTTCACTTCCGTGTCTTCGCAAAGAATTCTGCGAGCCCATAACATTTTAACGAACTCTAAACAGCATCACTTCCGAAAGCTTCTATGTACAGAACTATGTTGAAAACACCCCAGCAACGTAAATACCAAATCCTTCGAAATTTTACCGACACTCTATTACAGAGTATTTAATTAATTTGGAACTATCCCGGCATTGTTCTATTCTTCTCCTACTTTCAATTGTAATCCCCTCGTTGTTGTGATAATTAGTTGGAAATAAAGTAAAATACTGTAGACAGTGCGAGAAAAGAGACACGCGACAAAAATGCCTACGCAAAGTAAAGGAAGATGTTACAAATTGTAATTATATTGCTTGGAGCAAATAGTCGCTAAAATAAAACTTTACTTGATAAGAGGAGTTCGCGATACGTGATAACGTGTAAAATTTGTATATGCCACTTCAAAAGCAGTTGACAAAGTTGTTAAACGATATCTAATCTCAGCTAATTTCGTCCTCCGAAAATGTTCCCTTTAATGACATTTTTTGCAACGAAAAATTATTTCAAGAATATGAATTTGTCAACAGCTGTGTAGGACAGCGTTAACTCGCTCTACAAGCGGCCTGTTTCAATCCTGTCACTTCTCTTTATCTCACCAACACCGCAGTAGACGTGTAAACGACAGCCTATTGTCGTCGCTGCCGCTTAAGCCAGCTTATTTTTACCCCTTCCAGCATTAGTTTCATTTTCTTTACCTAGTTTTTATAATTTATTTCCAACATAACCTTGAAGGTTCACAATATATACAAATAATATTAATAATATGCAACTCTCACCTGACAGACTAACATGGAAGCTTTTAACTACAGTATTTCAAAAAGCTCAAAATGTCCAGTGGTTCAAAGAAACTGAAAAAGACGTAGAAGAATTCCAGATTACTCAAGAAGATATTTAAGAATGCTTGCCACTCGAAAAGAAATTAAGAAACGCCCAAGGTTTTCAAGAAAACTCCAAGAAGAGGACAGGTGCGATCTGGACTGACGAAAGGAGGGAAAGACATCGATCAAGAATGAAGGAAATGTGGGAGTGGAGGAAGAGAGAGACGAGAAGAAGGGAGGAACCAGTTGAACCAAACGCAGTCCACAGTGGCTCATACGCAAAAAAATATATGCAATTCTCAAAAACCTCTATGTCCATATTGGAACGCACTACGCTGCAGAGTCCACAACAAGATGTCCGTACAGTAGACCATCGATTATATCCGAACGTCGATATTTCGAATAATAGATCGTAAATTGAAAACATTATTTCTCTTTACAAGAACAAAGTTTTTTTATTACAAAATCATTTCTAACATACTGTTATATAATTACAGCAACCTGTATACTGTACAGTAATGTACTACTATCGCTAAAAATCATTGAATTAAAACTGAGTGTAGGCCTAATTAATAAAAACCAAAAGTTAATTTACACAAAATTAGAGTTTAATAACAAACATTGTACTATAAAATCAATTAAAAATTAAAAACCAAAACAAAACATACAGTACCATGGATTTACACTTTTTTTTGACAAATTGTTCTATCACTGTCTGCTTCAAACCGATGCAGATAATAGTTCGGATAATAGATCGTTCGGTTAATGGACGTTCGTATAATCGAGGCTCTACTGTATTAAAATTGATTACTTACTCGCAAACATAAAGATAAATAATTTTACACACGCGCGCGCGCGCGCGAGCGAGCGCATATACAACGTTTAAATAAAGGAATCTACAGGTACATCTGCCCGCCTTCTTTCAAGCACTACCCATTTTATTTCTTTAATCTCCATTCTCCCAATTCCCAGTTTTTAATCACATCGCTCCTTGACTTTGTTCTCCAAGGTCGTCCTCTCTTCTGCTCAATGGACTTCAGTCTGCCTGATTATTGTTACGACTGTGCTCTTCTTTCACATTCGACCCGTATTAATCGTTTTAATATAATCAACTCCTTTTTGTCCCACCGAAATGGTTTAGGAGAAGCATGACACCCTGCAGAACGTGAGGTGTACAGAATACAAGTTGGTCAGGATTACGTTTCAACCGACCTCTCGTGGGGGGGGGGGATCAATTCCCACCCGAGCTATTAAAAATTACAGCAAAATTCCTTAATCACTTAACGTAGGCGTATTTGTAAGACAGTTGCGTGTGTTAAAACAAGGCATATAAGTAACACTATAAAAAATTAATGTAGAAATAGAAATAAAAGAATATTTGTAAATTAATACAATGAAGTTAGAGTTTTCATAATAATGACAATCACTCAACATTTTATAAACAACGTACGTATTTTCAGTCTTAAAAAGCAATTGCGCTCGCGCCAGAAAACGAAGGCAGAGCCAAAGAATTTATAAAATGGATTTATAAGATTAAGAAAAATATACATGGAAAGAATCGTGAATTTCTCAGTTGTTCTGATTAAAATGGGAAGGGACCAACCTCATCTCCCTCACCCCAGTGACGCCGCAGCTCTTCCTACTAACTCCACTGATTCTTAGCGTTACCATAGGTAGCTACTCATTTCCACAGTCTAAGTCGACCTGCGGGATGGAAAACGAACTACGGTTTGTGGTCGGTCTTCTGGAAAACAAGAAAACGATTTACGTATGGTGATGTCCGGAAAGCTAAACCGGGACCTCTAAGTTAATACGGGCCAAGCACCGTACTCTCTTATGAGTCTTATCAATAATCGTTTTTTCTCCTACAGATTCTAGAATGACCCACTTGGTGTAGATTTCATCCTTGGTACTTTGTTCGGTCGATTTCCTCGACACTTTTCCACAGAAAACCTACGCCTATTGCCTTGACTTTGTTTGTTCTGCCGTGTTTTACTCGTATAATTTTATACCTGTACTACGCAAACATATACCACAGAAATTAAATTTTGATAATCAAGTTCGTTTTATAATTTTTTTATGTACACACTGCATACGTAAAATTATCAGTGCAAATGAACCTATGAAAGTTTGCAGCCAAGATATTCTGTTCCGATGTCAAGTGTTTTTCTTTAGTATTCCGAATTACTGATTTATGTGTTAACTTATGTTTCATACGAAGACAGCACGAGAAACGAACCAGAGTCGATAAAGTAATTATGTAATCTTCTATGAAATGCATGTCACGTGGCGTGAGAGGAGCGCGCGCCGCTGTATCGAAAGCCGAAACAAGTTTATATAAGTTCATGAATAATTTACATGTCCATATGCAACGAAAACTAGGACATACCGAGTTCAATTTTCTCTGGTAATGCATTAGTCTGAGTCGCTGGGGAAAAAACTTTCACATTTACGGGTTTCACGGTTGGAAAAAAAAATAAAATAAAATTTTCATCAGCTCCAATCCCGACGGACAATCGGTGAAATGCTAGAATGGCGGTTCTTTCTTCTTCTTCTTCTTCTTCTTTTCTGCACTTCAAGGATTAGGCTTGCAGCCTGTTCCGTCTTCAGAGCCACCGTTTTCTTGGTCTACCCCTATCTCGTTCTCCAAGAAGCATATACTGGATTATCTTTTTTGGTATTCTCGAGTCACCCATTCTATTTATGTCTTGTATCCAGTTTTATTTAATCTTAACGCGGCAGCCTCATCACCTAACTACCTAGCTGGAGGCTGGTTACCTCCGATAGGGAAACTACACCTACTCATAATCTTCACACGAATAAGCCGGACGGATTTTTATGACGGTTCTTTCTAAACGAAAATCACAGGGACCACTCTCTCGACTACGGCTGGATAGGCAAATAAAGTAATCATTTTTATTACCGTCTGTCCAACTCTAAGCACGTGTTTTTATTCATAACGTTTTACTATGCAAACTGAATATACGATACTAAATACGATAGCATTCTTATCATTCATGGCTGCACTTGAAGTTGTCATTTTTTTTAAGCGAAACAAGGATTTATTTTTCTTCATCCACCACACATTTCATCCCGTAGAGGAGACCGTCTAAGGCAGTAAGGGATCCTCTCTTATCCTCTTCCGTTATGCTCTGCCCGTCGCCAAACTTCTTAACTTTTTAATCTCGCCGTCGTGGTGTTGTGTCGCCTGCTCATACGTGTTGTGATTCTTTTTTTTGCCCAACGTAGGACGTCGACACGTAGGTTATCCGCTGTGGCCCACACACCTCTATATCGGTATTGGTACAGCTTCTTACACTAGCCAATCGTGTTTTGATCTGACCCAATTATTACTTTCATATCGCGGAGATAAATTTGTACCATTTGCTATTGCTCGTAACAAATATTCTTGATTGTCGCTAACAAACAGTAGCCGACATGTGTCCGCTGCTCGTGGCGTCTTTGATATTTTGTCCATACTTTATTTGTCTAGGTAAATTTTGCAAAATGTTAAGCTATGTGCACACTTTTCGTGACGTTTACGCTTACACTGTAAGACCGGCTTCTGGTGAACAAGCATCAGACGATGAAAGAAGATGCCACACGTTAGGACGTTCACGGCAATGAAAATAACTTCCACAGCTGAAATAGAAATGTCTGACTTTTTTAACAAAAGCAAATGGCTCGACAGCCGGCAGTTTAATATAAAGTGTGTGTGTACACTCCGACAGCCTCATCTGCAACGTAACGAACGGGCGACGAAAGATCAAAAATTCAAAGGTCCATGAAAGTCGTAAATTAAAATGAAAGCTCTACAACTTTCTCAAGGTCTTTATCGTATGATGAACTTATGCACATACTACGTAAAATTATACCTACTACTCCAAAACAGGCTTGAAAATTTGTAAACGTTATCTATTATCCGCCAAACTCGTCCTCCGAAAATGTCCTTGTAATAATTTTTCGATGAAATCTTAATATAAGAAAATAAATATCGGTATGGAGAACCATACATGACTTCCGTGTTCTAAGATTTATATTTAAAATCATTTTCGAAATGAAATATTTCCATAGAAACTACTTCTTTCTACTTACTGCTTCAGCCTCAACCACAGTACTGTGGTCACTAACGTATACCACCTCACGTTATCGCACTCGATTTTCACTGATGATGGAAGTCGATGGCATTGCCGAAACGTCTGGTTTTGCAGAAAACATTGGTGTACGGCCAAACAGGCCGGGAAGGAATTTTAACAACAAACTACTTCTTTGTTGCCGATAACGTACTACTTATATAAAAAAAATATCCCCTCCCCCTTCAACTATAATTTTCGTTTATAGAAAATTACCCCCACCTCGTTCAACTAGCCTCTTCATGTAGAGGATAGATATTTCATCTACGTTTCTACAGTGGATTATTAAGATCTTCTTATCAGGATACTTTATTTATCAAAATTAAGTACTTTACTCCTTGTTACAAAAAAAAATGAAAGTACCCTTTCCCCGTAACCGATCTTCACCAAAATCAATAGGCCTTGAGTCCTCTACAACTCAGGCACATGTGTAACAAATTATTCGATTCTGTTTCAATTTACGAGAGTTATCGTACGTCACGAAAAAATGTCTCTTGTTACAACATAAAATGTTGCAGGTAAACTACCCCTTTCCCTTAACCGATCTTCACCAAAATCAATAGGCCTTCATTCCTTTACAATTCAGGAACGTACACAAAACAATATTTGATTCTGTTTGAATGTGCGGCAGTTATCGTTCGTCATAGAAAAAATTACTTTGTTAAAACATAAAATGTTGCAGGTAAACTACCCCTTTCCCTTAACCGATCTTCACCAAAATCAATAGGCCTTCATTCCTTTACAATTCAGGAACGTACACAAAACAATATTTGATTCTGTTTGAATGTGCGGCAGTTATCGTTCGTCATAGAAAAAATTACTTTGTTAAAACATAAAATGTTGCTGGTAAACTACCCCTTTCCCTTAACCGATCTTCACCAAAATAACCAGAAACTGAGTACTTAACAATTCAGGAACGTATGCACAAAAATATTTGATTCTGTTTGAATGTGCGGCAGTTATCATTCGTCATAAAAAAAATTACCCTTGTTAAAACATAAAGTGTTGCAGGTAAACTACCCCTTTCCCTTAACCGATCTTCACCAAAAACAACAGACCTTGAGTACTTAACAATTCAGAACGTATGCAAAAAATTATTTGATTCTCTTTGAATGTGCGGCAGGTATCATTCGTCATAAGAAAAATTACCCTTGTTAAAACATAAAATATTGCAGGTAAATTACCCCTTTCTCTTAAGCGATCTTCACCAAAAACAATAGGTCTTGAGAACTCTACAATTCAGGGCTGTATGCAAAAAAATTATTTGATTCTGTTTGAATTTGCGGCTCTTATCGTTTGCCATAGAAAAAATCTACACACAGACATACAGACAGACACTTTTCGAAAAATGACTTTTTTGAGGGTAGTACAATCAGAATCAGCACTTATCTCGAACACTTTTTTTTCCCTATCACCATGCTTCCACTTCCTTATGGAACATGGAAGTAAAATGGCAACTGCAGTTCGATAGCTTTAACTTCCCTCGGCTTCTTTTCAGTTCTGTCAGTGTACTGCGAATTACGAATGAATTTTGATGTACGCCTACACATATTTATTCAAACACTTCTTGCTACAATTATTTTCTTGGAATGTGCATTATTTAATATTTACTACTAATTTTGAATCAAGATATATTGTTTTCCTTACTTGGAACAAGTTTTGGACATCAAATTGTTTCCCATCCTCAGCCATCTTAGTTTTTACCCTTGTGGAATACTTGTGCTCAGGTTGGTTGTTGCTATGACTTCCCGTTGGCTTTTGATAGTTTACACTGGTGTTATTGCATGTGGGTGTGATCTATATATGTTAGTGTTTTCAATGTTAAGTGTTTTGAAAATTGTGTTGTGTTTTGTGTTGATTTATATTTGTTCAGGTATTAGTTTGTCTTACGTTTTATGTTTATATATTTGTAAATGTCCCCATAAATTCACTATTGCACCTTTGTGTGGTAAGTGTTTTATCACTATCAGTGCATGTTGGTGATGTCTGGGAATTCGTGTTCTGTATGTATTGCATGTGTGGCCAAATTGGGTGTATAAATGATTTTTTATTAACGCGTGTAAGTGTTCAAAATAACGTTTTTTTCAGTTGTTTTTCGACTGTCGTATGTAACATCTATTGCATCTTGGCATTAAATTTTGTATATTCCATTGTTTATTGTATATGTTTGTTGTGTGAGTTATTTTATTTCTCTATATTTTTTTTGTTTTGAAAGCTATTTTAATGTATGTATTTTTAAACAGTTTTGTAAGTTTTGTCACCCTATTGTTTATGTATGTGAATGTAGGCAACATTTTAGTATCGTTGTTATTACTACTTATGTGTCATTCATTTTAATCATTTCTTAAAGTTTTGTTTTTATTTTATATTTTATTTCATTTTCTATTTTGTGTATAGTGTTTTACTGTATCCATCTGTCTCAGCAATTTCATAAAATTACACTTCTTTCTTTATTTATTTACTGTATGTTTAGAGGTATTTTATACATTCTGTTGAAGAGTGAGTAGAAAGCTTCCATTTTATGTTATGGTGGGTGGTTGGAATCGTTAGGAATGGTGATGTTAGTGGACGTTGGTTTTCTATATATTGCATACTGTAGTTGGTTATTGTTTCTTCTAAAGGTTATGTCTAAACGGTTAATTTTATTATGACTTCCATTTTCTTCTGTGAACTGTATGTTTGGGTGCAAGTTTTTGAGCTGTTTGAATATTTTATATGCGTGTATGTTCTTGTTGTTAGAATAACACACAATACATCATATACATGTCTTTATTACATTTGTTATACGCTTCTGCGCAAACACTGTACTAGAAGATGTGGGATACGAAAAGGAGGAAGGAGATAAGAAGTAGAGAAAGAAAGTCGAAGACAAGACAGAAGAAGAAGTACAACAAGACAATAAAGTCGAGATTAAAAATGAACCACAAAACAAACACAGAAAATGCATACGAACACTACATAATAACTGCTTCAGTTAATTATATCAAATAGCTATCAAGAACTATAACATACAATATCTATTACATTTAGTGCAGGGGAGTTAAACCAAACAAGCGTAGTGAAACCGCGCGGTCAAATTAACACGGATTTGAAAGCTATTTAGACTGATCGATTCTGAAAGTTAATTATGTACTTACGGCAAATGTGATATCTGTCAAGTATCTGCCGTATCAGACTCGCAAAGTTATGCGATAATTACAACGTGGACAAATGAAACCCACTGTTACTGACATAACGATCTTTATATTGGGTAAATAAAAAAAAAAATAATTTACTTCAGAAATTTATTCGTACAGTGTAACATTACATAATCAGTGCTCAATACTGATAAAAAATAAAGAAGTATTTGTAAAATAATAATAATAAAAAGTCAGTAGTTACCCCTTCCAAAAGTCAGAAATGAGGGATTAAGTATCATGCTATGAAAACATTTGTACCATAAAACACTTTAGCAATTAAAAAAACAATGTACTAAGTGTTACCATAAAAGTGCGGTGTGTACAAAGTGCAACATAGTATGATATGTGTAAATGTTAAAAACTGAAAAAGACATCAATCACAAATAATGAAGATGCTGGATTATAGTAATAAACTATAAGTTTAGTAATAAGTTGTTGTAGTTTTGTTTTGTCAGGCCACAAAGGCAATATCAATATAATTAAAATATTATTTTATTTATGTTTGAAGGATCCAGGGTTATATAGGAAATTAATAATTGCTAATTAAAATAAAGTAAAGAGATGGAGGGAAAATAAAATAGTGCCTAGAGTAATAATACATTTACAGAAGTATAAGTCAGAAATAAACCAAGTTAAAAATCATTAAATTATAAAATACAAGTAGCTAAGTTTATGTAAAGATGTGAAGAAAACATAGTATAAATTAAATATAATTATAGTTAAACATTATAAAAGAGTATTTTTCCTAAAAGGAGGGAAGAAATAATAATAATTAATACTAGCCTATTTACTAAAACTGTACCTAGGTTAGCAAATAAAAACTCATCAATTTCTTGGTTACTACGAGTAACATAATCAACAAGAATTATTAATTGTTAAATTGGATTTCAAGTGAGTAGATGACCAAAAATAATGTCCAGCAAATTTTAAGAATTTAGTAACTACCATTCGGAAAAAAACACCATTCTAAATTAATGAAACGATTCAGCACAAGCCACTACATCTGAGACATCCGTTGAACCACGATAATTAATGCCAGAAAATCGAAGAACATAGAAAATTCATCTAACCATCTAATGGCCTGGAAATTTTGAACTGTAACTTCTTGGGTGAGAATGCCTACCTTAATAAACTAAAAAAAATTACACATCACCAACAAGTAACGAACACTAGAAACAGTACCACATCTTTCAATTTATAAGAAAACTCAATGTGAACATTATAAACTTTATTTAATTAACCAAGAAACAGCAAAAATGTGTGTTCATTAGGAACTCTACTGCAGCCATCTTTATTTTTTCGCTTTCTGTATGAATACGTAACCTGCGCTCTGGCGTTTAAAAAACGAACTTGTTGAATCAGACTTTAAGAAAACAAATATTAATTATTGTAAAGTATGATACTAAGCATTTCTGACTTTCTTATAGTTCAAAGAATCCCCAAATAACCCTGAGATACAAAATTTATTAATTTTAATAGTAACTGTAATTGAATATATCTGTTGTGTTATATGAAAAAACTTATATCGAAAAATGTGATTTCGAAAATAATCGATTTGTAAACTGATGATTTGGAGGTAATAATTTCCAGAAAAATAAACCAAACTCAATCAATAAATACCTTTCTTTTAGGTAATTGACTTTGTATTATTTCTTGTAGATAGCAGCTTTGTTACAGGAAACAGATGAATAGCAGAGAAGAGTAAGAAAGTTAGCTCAGACATCAGAACGTATGAAATACGCCGGACAACATAACCTTTCAATTGGTTAGCAAATTGAAAACAGCTGATGCAACGCGCGAGAAAAAACAAACGTTTAAATCGTACTCAAAGAGAGGAATTCTCTCTCTCTCTCTCTCTCTCTCTCTCTCTCTCTCCTACCCATTTACAAACAACTGAACAGTAATACCTGTAAGAAGATATAATACATAATAAAGAATACCGCGGTTTATTTGTCAATACTAAAGAATTACACACACAAAATACAAACTTTGTAACCATAAGAGTAGAGATAAACTCGCGGGACGTTACAAATGACGTACAAACGTGGGGCTTAAGACACCTACAGAACGATTGAACAGATTAACTGATAGACGTAAAGAGATAAAACTCGCGGGACGTTACAACGGTTGCTGAAATAATTTATGGCCTTGTTTACAGAAAAAAATATTATGAAAATTTACTGTTCTTTCAGAGACGTTTCTTTCCATAATTTGTTTCAAAAATACAGTAGGTTCCTTTGGAAATGTTGGTAAGGGGATGGGGTAACAACATTTTACAGCACAACTGGTATGCTTAGAAACATGTACCAACGATGGTAATTACAGCGTACTCATATACCACTTCTCTTTTCAAATAGCCTACATACTGCTGGATACTGGTAAGCGCGGGGGGGGGGGGGGGGGGGCTTTTCCGGACTAAAGCCAATTTCGCCATCTGAAAGGCACCCTTTATTAGTAGTCAACACACAAGCAGCCCCTAGTGACTCACGGGGTAAGGGTGTCACTTCGGTATACCTTCTCCAGTAAACGGAGATTAGAGGAGCCGGCCATTGTCTTGTCCCTGGAGTGGGAAATTGTCTTCGACTCTACACGATGCAAAGGTAAATGAACGTCTGGTACGCCAACGTACAAGGGAATAAGCGATTAGGGAAAACAAATTACATTAAAGATCTTTAGGAGGTTTACAAATAGGCCATTGAACCCTATGACTGTCGCATCCGCAAACAACTACTGAATTATAAGCCGAACGGATGGAGAGGTGCGGGACGTCCGAAGAAGCGTTGAAGTGACCAGCTCTAGTCTATCTGCTTGGGACCGGAACAAACTATTTTTGGTTTAATCCTTGTAGAACATGACGACGACGACGATGATGATGATCGGATTTTTTGTTCCTTTATCTTTTTTTGAAGTCTACGTTTCTGTCAAACACACGCACACACACACACACACACACACACACACACACTCAACCACAGAAATTTCTAAGATGGACGCAAGGTTGTTCTCTCTTGGATCGGAGAAGGAACGAGGATATTACACGCGATTTAAACAATGTATCATTGGACCAGAAGGTTTAAGACCACATAAGGAGATAGTGTGAACACTTGAATGGTATGCCTGATATCTGTCTACCTGTGGCTGGCTTGGGTTATTACCCTACTAGGAAGAGAGATGTCGGTAGACCGAGGAGGACATGGGTTCCGGAACAGGTGTAAGGCCTAGTACTTGGAGTGATGATGATGATGAGAACGATTTTCGCTCGAACGTCACAGGGTCAACTACTTTTCTGCTAATAACATTCCATTTCATTCTGTTATACTCTAAAAAAAAAAAAGACGCTGGCTTACCAGTTCTATATGGTGACATATCATACAATTCGAGAATACACACCGAGTTAATCGAAATAAATTTAGTACGTAAATATTACAACGAAAACAGCCGCAGCCAATATAAAATAAGAAACATGAAATACGAAATGAATGAAAACAGCCAATACAAGAGTCTGCGAATGTATATTGCAAAAACACAGAATGGTTGAATTATACCCTACACAAAAAAAGTATTCCAAACGGCAATAATACTTGTATACTGAAATAATGTGGAGTCTAAAAAGAGCAACCGCCACGCTTTTATGTCAATTTCTGACTTGACGTTCTGAAACCTTAAGACTCCGTTTCAATCGTCAAAAAGGATAACTCTGAGAAAAACGGAAATAAGTATGTTGTGCAGTGGTGTAGCCCACACAGAAATCTATATTTAAACGACGCGACGATGCTCCAGTCCTACAAAGACGGCGAACAGACAAACCTTTCAGTAATCTTCAGAACTGTATGTTGAGAACACGTAAGTCGATAAAATGTTATGATTTTTCATAATACGTATTTTAAGCAAACGAACATCCACGCACGCGCTCGCTTCCTCCTCGACGTCGTCAACTTCGAAGATTAAGTATTGCAGCTGCACAACCCACCTCTTCCTAGGACGGCCTACATTCTGTGTTCCAAAAGGTGTACACTGGAAAGTAGCCCTGGAATCTGTCGTCTGTCGCGATTGAGAGAGAGCGTAGAGTGCCGGACTGTCACCCACTCCGTGTGTACTGTCTCGTGAATAACGCACTATAGTCTACGTCATCCCGAACATGAACACAGGAGATTTCACACCCATGACATCCGAATTGATTCGCTTGTTCAATTATCTTATTATTCATCACAATCTTCGTTCTTATTAAATCCTTTTCTATACAGACAACCGCCTTGTTTTATTTTCGTGATGTCCGTCTATCCTTGTGCTAGAGCTTGTACAGTTACCTGCCGTTTCCCGCACACCGGACACCAGACTAATCAATCACTTCCTTGCAGCCTTCGTGTACGTCCTCCTTCTCCGTCTTCTGGGTCTATTACGTTTCCGTTGTCTAGTTGAAACCCAGTTTAACTCCAGATTTTTGGCCCAACGATCACCAGCCAACGACCGTAGTTTGAGTCCAGTTTCTTGGGCCAACGATCTTAAGACATCCGTTCCATGTTGCCATGCGAAGTGCTTCGTATTTATGGTGTCTAGAATTGTTTGACTTCAGATATTTTTGTTTCTCTTACACTGGAGCCTGGACATTCCACAGAAAGCCGTTTCTACTGCTCGCAGCCTACGGCAAATTCTTTGATTTATCTCTCCAGTTGCATATGTTACTATACTTTGGAAATGTCCAACTGATATTTTTGCATGTCTAGCGTAGCCGTTCAAGCGAACTGTCAAACCTATAAAGCGTCATTGTCCGATGATGACAAAACTGAAAGCGTCATTTACACAGTCTGTGACAAAACTGAAAAAAATACGGCTTTACTCGAAGGTCTACTCGAAAAATACGCACCCAAACAGAAAACGTACAACACAGCCTGCAGACAATTCACACGGTAATCATCGCTGTTGAAATGTCTCCACTATAAAACTGTTCAAGGGTAAAAAAGTGTAGCAATCGCAGAACACGATAAAGCCCGAGGAAGGTCGGAGAAAGAAGATAACAAACAAGTATGCTGTGTGTAGCGGTGTTGTAATAAGACAGAGAAAGAGAGAGAGAGAGAGAGAGAGAGAGACTGGCAACGACTTGTTAGCTAGCCCACAAGGGTCGTCGCTTCCATGCATACCAAAGACGACGACGACATTCTCCAACCGCTGCATTATCTAGATAGACGCTATCACCTGGGGACTGTAACGCGCTGGCGCCATGTCATACAATACGTACAACCCACTGATGCAACGAAACTGCGAGCGAAGACAGGCAAATGAAGATCTAACATTTAGTTGTGGATTAGTAAACAAACATTAACATAGGCCTACTGCGCGTAAAGGTTACCTCGACAGATTTCGTAAAAATCAATATCTGAAGTATCGTCAATCGATAAACCAATGCCTCGCATAATACGGTTAAATGGCCGTTATGAACCTTTACGTTTAAGTAATTAACACTTTTTGGTATAGTAATAACAGTATTTTTTAAATATGCAAAAACTGAAAAAATTTCAAGTTTTGAAGTGTTTTCCGTTTCCATCTAAAAAAAACCGCAAATTTAAGCATGTTCCAAACTGGCTGTAAATAAAAGGGCCAAAAGACACAGAACAAAGTGCTGTCATTAAAACTTACAAATAATTACTCTGTTTTTGGATTCTTTACAAATTGAAAGAACTAAAACACCACGGTTTTGTAGAATGCCGTAATAAAGCCAGTGAAACTACTAAAAAAAAACAAATAGAAATAACACTGTTGCACACAACTATAGAAGAAATTTTCCGATTAGTGCTTTCAAGCTACACAGCTCGTCACCAGATCGGAAATACAAACATATCGGATATTTCCGATCTGATAATGAGCTGTGTAGCTTGGAAGCGCTAATCGGAAATTTTGTTCTATAGTGGTGTGCAACAGTGTTATTTCTGTTTGTGATTATAACCACTAACGCAACTTTATTAATTAACTATTAAAAAAGTCACACGACTGTGAGACATCCTTGTCTTTAATCACACATCTTTGTGTGGTTTCTTTTTAATTACTGGCATTAATAACGAATTGGAACAAGTTTAAGTGGTCGTGCTTTTGCTTTTTTGAATTTCATACCAACTTACAAGCTACAATTTTGGTTTATTTTGCGAAATGAGTTGCTCTATCTGTTGAGCTGAAACGTCTGAATGACTGATCTGACGCCCTGGTATTTACATTAAAAGTTCGCGTGTATATAATTTCGTTCCTCACACGACCCTACTTTGAATACTAATGTCGACATATCGGCCGATGTTCTATATCCTAGTGACTACATACATTGTGCAGATGCATAAACATCACATATTCTTCACATTCATTTTGAGGCTAACGGTAATATAACCAGGATCTCACGACGCATTAATCTGTTACAGCCCATGTCTTCTCTTCAATTTCGCTTCATGGATGGACTGTGCCTGTTCCTGTTCTTGCAGAGAACCTGTCACATCCATCTTATCAGCTGATTTGTAATTAATAAAAAAAAGCAGACACAAAATAATCAAATATCACTATACTATTGACGACTCGGAATACTAAGTTTTTTATAAGTAACAACGTAAAGTTTTACCTTACAGCCTAAACCGGCTTTCACCTATAGTAGCCTACTAACGACAGCCTCTGATGAAGCCTTCTATAGGTGAAAGCCGGTTTAGGCTGTAAGGTAAAACTTTACGTTTTTACTTATAAAAAACTTAGTGTTCCGAGTCGTCAATATTATAGTGATATTTAGTTAAGTAACGGACACGTCATGGACAACGAAATCCAAGAACAAAATAATCATTCTATTAAACGAAAAAAAATAAAAACTTAATATCACAAAGGCATAAGTACAACCAAAATTCAAATGTCCTCCGTCCTGTGTTTACACATCTCCTCTTTTGGCTTTAAGAGGCGTAACACGAATACAAATCGTCTCCAGACCCATGTTCGTAAGAAATTTTTCTTTATTTCATTCACAGAACATGTTTTGAAAGCAACCTATTTCCATCAATGAGTACAACACCCTATATATTTCTCATAAGATTTCGAGTTCATTCAACTTTATCGATGGGGTACTTTCGCCCTTGTAAACGAAGTAGGAGTTACTCGTACGTAGGAAACTGGAGAATTAAAAAATCTATATTATAGTTTTCGCGGGACACTTATGATTTTAAACTTGCCAAAATGTGCGTATTATCAACTTTGTTGCCACTTATTGCAAAACCGCTAGTCGGTTCGCTCTCGAAGGCCTTTCAGAGTGTTTCCACCTTCTTCGGGTCTTAAACGACCCAGGGTGCTGGAAACACTGAAAGGCCTCGTCGAGAGCGAACCGACTAGCAGTTATTCAATAAGTGGTGACAATGTTGGTGTTAAGATGGCTGCTAATAAAACTAACGTAACTGAGAATTTTCATTGCACTTCCTCTATATTGCGTTAAATATTAACTGAAACTCTTCGGTCTTTGTTTTTTTACAGAATTCATTTACGTTCTCGAGAAAATCCAAAATTTGGAAATCCCAAAGTTAATACGTGGTCTCGGCGACGCAGAAACGACACGAAAACAATCAGCAACGTTGAACCCGTTGCATGAGTAGGTGGTAACTCATCAAACAAAAATGTGCCACTTGAAGAATTATAAACTACACGTTTCATTATAAGCTAGCATTTCCGAACTTCTTACACATATCGAGGCAAGTCTAATGACGACGAGAGTCTTTCATCTATCACATGCTATCTTTGGCTGCGACTTATATAAACATCAACGATATATGCGTGGCGACCAGCAGTTATAAGATGTTTAGGCCTATGCGTACAGAAATTACAATCGATGGCAGACTTTTTAGGTCGCTAGGCCATACCGTATGAGTGACAGTCGCGGGCAACTGTCGACGGGTGCCCGCACACAAAGCGATTTTCTGTCAGTCTTCGAGTGGTTGTGATGGAGATGTTGGAACTTCTGCCGGCTGGTCCAAATAAGTAGAAGAGATTGACAAAGTAGCATATTTCCAGAAAGATTCATTCACCAATATCATTCGAAAACACTCTACGCGTGATAAAGTTTGTCGCCTTCCAATGATGTCCACCGACATATTCACAGGCTAGCGACAATCGCGTCGGTGAAAAAACCGAAAAAGTCCCATCTTTTTGCCTCTCACGTCTGGGACTAGATAAGAATCAGTGTTCGCTATTTCTACCGACTCAAGAGTATGTCTGCAATAATTGTCGCTCTACCCCGGTAGTCTTTGAATCACTTATAATGCTTTGTTTGTTTTAAATATGACTTAGTAAAATTAATGGTTAACTGTTGTAGTTTTACTGTGAATTCTGCTCAACTGAGTCTAGAATTAAATGTGACATTACATGGGAATGTGGTCAAAACTATTTATTAAATATTTTGATTTGTTTTACTATATCGGGCGAATTTAATCCCACCACATTAGTTTGCATTAAAATAAATAAATCTGCATAAATAAAATAAAGTGGCCGGTAATCCGATTACTGATAACCAGATCACGAGACGTACGTCGTGTGACTAAAACATAAACACTCGCTGTTATAAAACAACTAATATAAACTATACAATACAATAATGGCAATATTCTTGGTCGCATATCGTTTCAAGTGTGACAGTTCGACTGGACGTATGTGGCACTACCCCAATGCACTTTCTCCACTCTACTCGTATCGACTGGGTTAACTTGGGAACTGTCACACGAGGCGAATGACCCTTGGGACTGTCTATATATCTAATAATCCGTACAACACAAAACTGTTGTCTACTGACACGTCAAACAAGAACAAATTAACAAAACTACGTTTGATATGTAGCCAGATATTGTTAGGCTATGTTGTTAACTTCAGAGGAACCACGAGCGCGTGCGATGTAGTAGTAATAATAATAATAATATTGACTTTTCACTGCATGGATTGGTATAGACGTTTTTCAAGCCCTTCTGACTTATGATGACAAATGATAGAAACGAACCACTTCACCGTTCACTTCAACCACTGCATCCCCGCTTCAAATGACCTTTTTCATCGGACCAAACTCGTGGGAATCACACAGCGCACGGTCAGGACTGTAAGGAGAGTGTCTCCAGGTGTTATCACACTCAAATTCTTCAAGGCGTCCTTTCATAACGTTTGTCAAGTAATGCGCGCAAATTTTTTGACATTACAGACGCTGAGAGATGATGTAGTGCAGCACGCTACCACACGATAGACTCAATTCAGTCACAATTTTGTCCACTGTGATTCACCTGTTTGAAAATAACAATGACGCGGTTCAACGTTGTCATTCGCTGTGAAAGTTTAGTGCCTTCCCTGCTGGTAAACACCTTGATATCCGTCGGACCATTTTCGAACAACTCTCACCATTTTGCAAAGGCCTGGCTGGAAACTATACTTTTTAAACTAGCGACGAATTTCAGCGGTTTATAGTTTACCAGTACTGTTAACAACTTTCATCAAAATATCTCTTTTAGAAAAAAGAATATGGGTAAGTACAACTCAGTTTTTTACTGCCCCTCATATCTAAGCTTTCCCCCTGCGTGGAACCTCTTTCGCGGCAGTACAGTAATTTCATGTTTTAGGAAAAATATTGTCGTCCTCGTCGTCGTCACTTCACGGTGTAGGCTTATAGGCGAAGTCCGTCTTTTCTGCAGCCATCTCTTCCATGGCCTACCCACAGATCTCCTCGCTTATCCTTTTTATGTCTAGTAATAACTCCATGAAATTCATCCGGCTGCTTCTGAAGATTCAGAGTATTCAAAATTTGTTTTCTAATACAGGTTACCAGCCTATAGTTAGGTAGGCAGGCGATGGAAATGCTACATCAAGGCATCCTGCGATGCCCGATTTTCTATCGGAGTGTACTCTCCTAGGCCAGTTGCTCTCTCTACAGGTTGGAGCCTGACCTACCCCTCGGTTTGATTTCGGAGTGTCCGTCTCCTAGCCTTTGGGAATCTATCCCATACCATACACGGCAGTATGGGGCTGTGCTTACTTTATGCCGGCACTTACTCGCCACGTCACAGCATTTTCATAGTGATTATGTGATTTTAGCTGATGTGACCACACCCTGTTAATGCTTTCGCCTCGGTTTGGGACTGCTTATTTGCCGTAGCTGCCTTATTCCTAGTTGTCCATCATATCTGATGGAACCTTCGCTATCTGATGGAAAAATATAATATTGTTAAAAAAATAATACTGGTACTTTCCATGTTTTTCTTATGTACATATTACTAGTGGCATGTAATTACTCTGACGTAGACTTTTATGTAACGTTTTTTCATCAATATTCGTGGTGGCAACCAGAACAATGCCCGACCCTTTAGGCTTCAAGTCGATTATCGCCGCCGGCCCGTTCGAGGTTAGACAGTTTTTCCTTCGACCTAACTAAATACGTCTGAATAAACATCGAACCGATCAAATTCGTCTGTCACTGTTCAATTAAACACGTAGGCGTACACAGACGAAACGCAAGATTGGCTAACGCTTGGAACGTGTCAAAAAGATTATTATTTCACCCGACGACAAGGGGTGTTCGAAGAAATCTACCGACGTTACGCAACAACGATGACGACGTTAAACAAGGCGGCGATACTACAAGAGTCAGCAGGTATTTATCGTCGATCACGCATTCGATACCCTTGGGCTTTAATTAGTCGTCGCTAATTTGTTTTTACCTCGTCGACGACAAACGCAAGTTATAAATACAGTGGGTGTAGTAGTTATGTAAGCGCGATTCGCAACTTCGTAACAGCGATATGATGCGACCATCGTCTCTCTCTCTCTGCCGAAAGTTTGTCCCGCCAGACCAATTTGTCTTCCAAAAGGCGAGGCTTTCGCGGAAAGTTTGCGTTCACTTGACGTTTGGTTATGTTCCTAACAACGCTCATCTACTAATTCATCATCTTTATTGAGATGAGCGTTTAGCGCTAAGAGATTGACTAAATAATCTACGAGGCTTCTGTGAATTACCATTGTCGCTCATTTTGTTCTGAACACGATAATAAAGAATTTTCTTTTTGAAACACGCGATGGTTATAACAATTATGTTGTGAAGTTTAATGTGTACGTATAGAGCTGTCTTCACACATGATTAATCGGGATAAAGATGGTAAGATTACGCAATCCATAACATGAACCAACTAATGGGATACAAGTAAACTTAAAAAAATAAAATATAAATCGTTTAAAGTACAAATGCAGAACGATCATGAAATCAAGGTAATACATTTTTGTAAGACAATCATGTTTCATCGGTTACAAGGAATTGCTGATTACAAGGCATTTTAATGTTCCAGACATCATTACATTCGTTGTCTGTCAAAGTAATATTACAGTTCGCTTAGAATATAATATACAGATGTGTGCCAATTATTAGACTCAATGCCGCTTTTCCAAATCTTTGTGCTTTTCATGCCATTTTTTACCACGAAGTCTGTAGAACTGTTCTGCAATGTACTCAGATTTTCTTCTGACATATTGGCTATCATCGGCTATACGTTTCAAAAATTCAACTGAATATCTGTTTTGTAAAAATTCTTCGAACGTGTCCTCATTACGCTGAGTCTTTCATCGGCTGTTTTGTTCATTCCACAATTCACTGTTGCAGTCGAATTTTTTGTGTTCTTTTCCTACAAACTGTGATAAATTAAAGGATTTTTAGTGATACCTTAAACTTCTCTTAACGAATAAAATGATTTTTCTCTGTTTTATCAGAACAATCATGAGATCAATAAATGATCCTATTTCTTGAAAAATGTGAGTTTATGGGAAGATTATCAGACTTAGCATTAAAAAGTCCTTGGTTAAGTGCTAATACAAGAAGAAATATGTTCTTAACGCAATATAGAAAAAAATGCCGACAAAATCAGGCTGCTTTACAAACATTTCACTCAAGTATGGCGATGATGTGCTAGTTTCAAAATGTAATTGTCACCGAAAAGCCAATATAAGAAGACACTTACCCAGTTACTTTCAAGACATCTAGGGGAACGAGTTGAGTCAATTGTAATGCTTTCAAATCATATGGTATGGAAATATACTGGTTATTGTTGGGACACAACTTTGTACCGCTGGCCTATCAGCTTGCAGGCCATGTAAAAACATGAATATGCAACGGGATGAAGGACATCAAGTGAAACTGTAAAACACGAATAAAAAGTTTAAGAAACCACAATGAATTGATTTTAAGAAGATACTAAATATTAATAGTTGTTCACAATTTGTCAATAAAAGAGTTTTATTGAAAGAAAGTTGGTATTATTTAAATTGTGGTTTGGCCTAATAATTTACACACGCTTATAACAATTAGCAGAAGGTTTGAAAACGGGTATCACGTTACCAACACTCGTATTCTCGATACGCTAATCTTCGGAAAAGTATTCATTTCCAATCAATACCCATTTATGTGACGTCAAGCCACGTGTAAAACACACACACACACACACACACACTCAAGTTTAATTACTCCATAGTTACGTCGTCGTGTTCGTAATCATTGATCAAACTCACATTCTCAAATAATCTGAAATATAGTGGTCCAGAAAAACCTGTCAGTTTACAGTGAAACAATTAATTATACGCGAGTAAGAGCCGAGCAGAATGAAATGTTGAGCTCGCTCTTCCTCTCGCTCCAAAACACAGTGGAACAACGCGGGTGTGATACACACACACACAAATATTAATATAAATTTCGCAGCGCGTTAATAATAGCCGTGACAATGAAAGAAGGATAACAGAAAAACAACAATAAATTACGTTTTTTTTTTTTTTTTTTTTTTTTTTTTTTTTTTTTTTTTTTTTTTTAAGCTGAACCGTTTTATTGACAAATTATTCCTCCAGAAATGATTATAACATTATTACTACTGCTGGGCAATTTTTCCAACGCAGCGGAGGACAGACGTCATTGGCGAATTTAAAATTTAACGAAAAAAAAGAAAAGCATCGTTATGGAATGTTCGAAAAGCACGCAGTATTCACGAACTTCTGAAACCAGCTGGACTGCCACCTGTTAATGACACACGTACGACAGGGAATTCCGTGTCTACCGTGCGTAACCGACAATTACGATACAAGTTTTTGTATAAATTGCATCTCAATGAACGTATTTATTATGTGTTGTTGACTCAGTGCGTGCGTGCGTGTGTGTGTTGTAAAGATAACGCGGTTATATATTTTGTTCAAATTACGGAGTACCACCGAAACCAACCATTCTGCTGTGCGAATAAACAGTAGCCGTTGGTGTCTGCCACACCGCATACCAACTGAACTCGATAAAGCTTAACGAGACGGATATACAATTTAGTCCACATGACACATCTCTCCAAATTTTGATTAATCGGAACTAAAAATCGTAGTCGTCTTCTGCTCTGCTACGTGTAGTCACCGAATTCCATCATCGTTGTCTAGGTCTGAATTACAGCCTTTGTACCAACATCATCGTCACTATCACATCATATACATAATATTAAATAAGGTGAGTGATACGCAACAGCGGTAGGCTGCTGACTGTGTTTTGTGGTATTTGTGAGTGTTTGTTTTGTTTTAAAATTCACTTTTATAACTCGTATTTACATCTAATACGCGATAATCTCACCTTTCTATAATACCTCATAAAATATTTCTGATCATCCGATCAGAACTTTCACGTAGTCTATAAAGCTATAGACTATATAGTTATGGGTTTCTATATTGTTTAATAATCCGTTTAATAATAATAATAATAATAAACCTCTGTTTAATAATAGTTGTCGGTCTATAGTAATATTGTCATTGCAAGTCCCAACTTTACATTTGCAAATCCACTCTTCACTTCCTGTACGAACACGTCAGGATTCCTTGCAAACGACTGTTGATAAGACGACAGCAACTCATGCAGCTGCATGAGATCTGTAGTCTGTAGGACGCGTTTAATTCCCCTGTAGATCTTAACAGGAGTAATGGTCTCCTTTTTGTATAATGAGATGACTTCTGCTGATTCTAACTGAAAATAAAGGTATTCGATCTCTAGCGACAGAGAAACTAACAGGACACTGCTTATAAAAAGCCTTACATTTCGTCTACGACATACGATAGCCTGAACTAAAACCACAATGCCGACCCCACGACCGGAGTCTCATATCGAAAATGATAAAGACAGTAGAAAAATGAGAAGGCCTAGTTAAAACACACGGGTTTATCTGGCTCCAGATAATACGATCTTATTATGACTCCAGGCTAGCGTTACAGACGACAATTGGTGACCGTTCTCAATGGCCGAAGTGGACTGGCGTCCCCGGTTCACAAAGAAGGACGAACGGAAAAACATAGAACGTTGGTCTCAGAATGAAACCCGACGTGGCCGGTCTGGAGACGCCAGGATGGCAGCCCCGCTATCAGACGCCGGTAAAGTCTTCAGGGGGAGTAACAAACAATATGCTCTCGATTCACAGAAAGTATAGCCGGACGGATAAAGATTGACTAAGGAAATGGTGGTCGTAAGCACTATTTGAGATCGGAATAGAGTAATCTCTGTAACTGAAGATGATGACGGAGAGTTCTGGAAAAAACAAACAGTTAAAAAACCTATTAATACCGCAAAAACCTGATAGGGTAAAGGACAGAGAAGACGAGCGTCAATCAAATTTTATCTTCTTGCAAGTGAAATATGTTACAACAATTAAGACGATCTCCATCTTTAGACAACACATCTGAAGACACGCGCGCACCACGATTTTTCAGTCTGTTTTCTAACGACGAATAAAGACAGCAAGTACTCAAATTCTAATGCCGGATACACATCATTCTTGCGAACTCTTTCCCCCGTTATGACCAGTCTTGATCAGTGCGAAAGTACTTTACTAATGCTGCTTTCAGAGTACTGAAACCGACTGTTCCAAACTATAAATAACGTTGAGTATAAGAATTATTCAAGGCCACTTGCAAGGGCCAAGGAGTGTTAAGCAACTGAGTTCAACAGTGCTAGAAGAACTGGATTCAACGTTTACAATGTCGCGATTCCGGCGTTTGCTGATTCGAATCCTACAGACTTCGTGAGAGATCTGGCTTGAACAGAGGACACCTAGCAGTCTCAGAAAATGGCACACGGGATTGCAACCCCAACCCCAAACGTAGGGCCGCAAGAAGCCTAGGGCAGCCAATAACGCGGTCCCAACAGATCGTAAACTTTCAACATTATGTTTGATATTCGATTGTGTGTTGTTCGTATCTCCCTGCTAGACTTTTATAAGGTCTACGTTTCCAGTCAAAAATATACTACACTTTACGATCTTGTTTCTTCATGTCGTCGCTTTTTGGCAGTACGTGCAGTTGTGACCAAGTGTTTTCACGGATGAAGCACGTAAAGAGAGAAAGTAAGTGAAGAAACGACTAACGAGAATTTTGAGAACTCACCAAGAACTTAAACCATTTTCATCGAACTTACGCATTAGATTCACAAAAACAAGATCAACGTTAGAAGATAATCGTTGACCTGTGTCTTTGAAATAATATGAAATTGGGAAGGAACGTTATTAAATTTCATAACTTACCGTCTGAGGTGGGCCCTCCTCTTACACCGGGGCCCTGCAGGCTCTTTCGTTTCATTACAAAAGACAAAATATGTAACAATCGGTTTCGTTACTAAGAAAATATAGGCAGGGCCCCCGCTAAACCACTAAAACGTAAAACAGGCCCCTCTCAATGTACCAGCAGAGGCACAGAAGACACACACATATACGTCAAATGGCAACGTATTTTTTATACGTTGTAATAAAAAATACGAAGTATATGAGATTTGGTTACTTTACATATTTTATAGCACATATTTGTAAAATATTTAATTTACTAAATACATATAAATTTTTTAATTATATATTTAATATTTGTTCTCATAGAACATATGGTTTATATACATTCAAAAATCTTCTCCTTTACTCAGCGAGGCCCAGGAAATCCAAAAGATTGTACAGCAGAGCACTAAATCGGTTATACGACTGTTCAACGATAGTTCTGTAAAAAACAAATATTGCCACGACCTGCTGGGTTCAAATTACTAAGCGTAGGCAGGGATACCAATTTTTGTTCACTACGATAAAACACGATACGACACGCGGCTGTTCCGTATAATTACGATTACTGTACACAAACGACGGCGTATAACTACTACTACTACTACTACTACAAGTAAATGGTCTGTTATCGCTGCCATGCGTGACTGCTGTACTACGAATTCCAGCGCTGTACGCAATAAAATGCGTGTTTCGTCGATTGATTTTTGTTCGAGAACGAACGGCGCTTATTAGCCATTCACCGGTGCGTGCTTCCGCCGATAAGGAGCAGCAGTCTTGCTGGTCAGTTACAAGTGAAGGACGAACCACCACCCAAGGTCACTGACCCTGCCCCCGCCGCCACGTCACCTTGCCCTCATGACACATACCGACGACGACTGCTACTCTCAGGGTATTGTACGTCACGTCGGTGCACACACACACTACGCTACAATACTTACTATTCTTCGATAGGCCGCTTGTATTATAATCACGTGTGTAAACAAAAAAACAACCACGTGGTGCAGAGTTCGCGCGCGCGCTGCTGGTGGGATTGGTTGTTACATGTGAAAACTAGTTTGCAAGAGCCGAAGGACGCCGAGGTCACTGACCCAGCCAACGTGGAACCGACGACGATCTGTGCCAGCCACTACGACTGTTCTTATTAATTGCCACGAACAGTCCGTTTATTGTTCGGTTTTCTGTATCTGCGTTCCGTTTCTGAATTTTTGACAAACGGCACGGGATCAGTGATTTTACTGAAAATATGAAGTCACGTGATCTGTAAACAATTCCATAATAAACAGAATTATCACTGTTGTATACCACTATAGAAAAATTATTCCGATTAGCGCTTTCACGCTTCACAGCACATCGTCAGATCCGATCTGACGATGTGCTGTGAAGCTTGAAAGCGCTAATCGGAATAATTTTTCTATAGTGGTGTGCATCAGTGATAATTCTGTTTGTGATTACAACCACTAACACAGCTTTCTTAATTAAATTCCAAACACACTGTACATGTGGCTACCAAAACTGTTCTTCACGTGGACTGCGTATCCACAATCAAATCGAAATAATATTTTATTACACTGAATGCCAACATTATCATTTTAATAATTATTAATGTGATCATGACATCAGTATTAGTATTGTGATTACTAGACACAAAATATGTAACAATCAGTTGCTTTACTAATGAAATATGGGCCGCTGAAAGGTAAAATAGGCCCCTCTCAACGTACCAGCAGCCCTGAAAATACATTTTATGGCAAAAATGATCCACTATCGGTGGCGTATACAACTTTTTTGGGGGGGAGGGTCGAGTTCACCCCACACAAAAGAAAAAAAAACAGTTAAGGTTAATCAACATTACTATCTTTAAAGTGGTTGAAAACGTGTGATAACGTCCTGAAATCAATCCCATTGAAGTAAACGGTAATAACACAATGAAAATACGCGTTATTGAATGGTTTTCCTATATTTCACATTACAAACGTATAGGCTAATGCTGTGTAATAAACCTGTTTGTATATTAAAAAAAGAGTTACTACTATATTAGCGTACACAGCTGAAAAAATAATAAAATTGCCTAAAAATTAAGAAATTGAAAAAACTAAACTTTTTTCGACACTCCATTGGGGGGGGGGGGTCCGGTCCCCTTCGTCCTCCCTCTGTAAATACGTCCCTGCCCACTATAACACACTTTCTGGTTTTTGGTGATACGTTAATGTTCTTACGTACAAAAACTGTTTTAAACGAATTATATTAAAAAGCTGTTTTCTTAAGGGGAAACACCTAAGTTAACATATTTATCCACATTGTTTACGACAAAGAAAATATCTGAGACTTCAAAAACCTAAAGACTTAAGAGAGCTTTAAATGTGAAAAATCCTTTGAAATAATATGAAATAAGGAAGGAACGTTATTAAATTTCAAAACTTAACGTCTTAGGTGGGCATTCTTAAACCGGGGCCCTCCAGGCTCTTTAGTTACGCTACTTCGTAACGTGAGGCCTGGCTTCCAACACCAATCTTCTCCAATGACTCATATCCGTTGCCATCTCAGCGTAACCCCTTACATCCATTCTTCTGAGACCTTCCAGCACATCATCCAAACATCTTATCTTAGGTCGGTCCTTCTTTCTGCTTTTATACACATTTGCCTTCTGGATTTTCTCTGGCAACCGCGCTCTAGGTGACTTAACCATTGTATTCGTCGAGCCTTCACGAAGTTTACAATGCCCTCATGATTCAATAGGCCTTAACATATTGCTAGTAATTTTAGCATTCATTTTATGCATTGCCCTATGTAAGCTTACGCCGTTGTAGTTCTCCGTTCGTCTTTATGAACTTTTTTTTTGAAAAAATGAAGCGCCAAAGCTTTTTCGAGTCTGTTATTTTTATATTTGTCTCTTAAACTGGTTTACAATAGACAGAAACCTATGTTTTCTTTGCGTTATGACTATAATTATGGTATCGCTTCTGCAGCTTTCTTATTCTTGTCATTATATAAAGCTTCTTCAGGTTCTTTTTGTTCTATGCATTAACTGTCTGGAGTAATTCTACAACTTTCTCCTCATTATATCATTACATCTCATTCTCATTACATTCATATCATCATCATGCTCATTACACCAGTGCCGTTTAAGTAGTTTAGAAATTAATTTATTTTGCGCATTGTACCAGAAGACTACAACAAATGACGCAATATGCACGTAAAGTTACTATCCCTTTCTCAGAGCAGGGAACGGCTGCGTCTGTGGCAGACTTACCCAACCTCTACGAGGCCTTTAGTTTGCGTAACCTACACTACAAAATATATATATACGGAACATACCGATCATCTACTGCCCCTGGCTTCGAAAACTATATACAGCCGAGGCGATCAAACCAATTTAATAATGAAAAGGAGCCGTGTCTTCCTATTTTTGGAAGCGTAGTCTGTCGTCGTGTAGAGAATGGTAAACATTTGAAACGCCTTTTGTAAGCACATAATATTTTCACGTATTGACTCTCTTTACCAACAAAATTGAATTTCATATGTGAACTGACTTGCGGAACACTCTGTAACGTGGTAGATAAAACTGCCGCGAGCCGTGTCCGTAAGGACTTCTTAAAATTCCAGACGTTTCAACCCAATCTGCGAGAATCAACTTTAGTGGCGACACCACCAGTCGATCGCTAACGAAAAGACTGACTGGTCAGTCTTTAAAAAAAAAAAAGACTTTAAAAACTGACCAAGCCCGACAGTTTAATCTACCGTTGAAACCGACCGTGAAAGCCTGTTCATTCTGTAACATGTTGGAAATAAACGAGACTCCTTATTTTATGTTATGTATGTCGGGCAAGAAATTCACTGATAATTACATAAATTCAAATAAGATAACAAGCTCGCGCTGTAATGCCTACGATCGTTCATAAGCTGTCTTGGCTATACAAATTTTATCGTTACCACAACGCTTCCGTTTGACTCTAGATAACCGATATCTTCGCTCAGCTGCTGAAACATAAACATAGCCTTTAGATTATGACAAATCTACTTGGAAGCAGATTTTACTTACTGATTCTGCTTCGCGCTGCCTCCGTCAGTGGTCATATACGGTACATCGGGCGCAGTTGTGAAATTTCAGTCTCTCGCCTAAGCCGGAATTTTCGTCAAAACGACAAGTCTTTACATCGTTAACTTAACGAGAGCGAGGAAAGTGAGCCATTGTGGTGGAAGCGATCGAATGACAGTTTGTTTCACGTTTACGTACTTTAATCGCGTCGTAGTTTTCAAGTTTCACAGTCACGGGCGTTTTCGAAATTGATTTAATTGACATCACAATTGATTATTCACAAACTTTTCCGAATTTTGTATTTAATATTTAATACTAACTTTGTAACTTTGTCTGTGTTTTCTGCCTAAGATAACTTGGAAAAACAATTTTTCACCGTGCACATCAAAACAAAGCGCGTGCGCGCGCACACACACGCACACACACACACACACGCACACACAGAGGTGGGAGAGTGACGCGATAATTAAATAGTCTCAGCTTCTCTAATTTTTTTTTTCTTGAATAGGGGGCTTTGCCCAGGGGAGTGGGGACACCCAAATGGTTCTGCACGTACTCATTACATACTCCGAACTTTTTTGTGTTTACAGAAAACAGACGAAGATGACAACTAAAATTTAACGCGTGTTAGTACCACGTGTGAAATAATTGAAAAGAACGTCAACGAATGATGTGATTGAGGCAGCGATAAAGCGCAAATCGACAAAAAATTTCAGAATCTCAACGTATTGGGAATTTGTCCGGCTCTGCAGTCAAATGATAAGAGTCTGTCGAATTTTAATCACTTTTTGACGTTTTACTGACAATGCACACACGCACGCGCGCCGCACACACACTTCATTATTATTTTGACCGTATTAGTGTAATTTCAATAGAATTCTTAACGTCTATTGAATCATTGCATTACAATATTACAACATGGAATTAATACATTACATTTGGAACGTTGGTCTGTATGGATCGGAAACAAGGACTCTCAGAAAAGTAGAGAAGAAAACATTGAGAACGTTTAAATATGTTGTACAACATTAAGAACGTTTAGAACTTTTTTTTAGTAGAAAAATTAAAAATTGGTCAGCCACGGTGACAAGCGAAGAGGTTCTTAGAAGAGTGGACGAGAACAGATCAATCCTGAATACAGTTCATCATAGAAGAGCAACGTAGACTGCTACATCTGGACATCTGGACAGATATATAAGAGTGCTAAATGTGTAATGTAGTGATATTACTCCCGTAACGACTGTAGCCCGCGTCGCTTAGGGAAAGAGAAAGAGATAGGAGGGACGGAAGGAGACGACAGACAGATAGAAACAGAAAGATCACCGCCTTTTACATGTCTGGCAGTATTAATAGGTTCTGAAAATAGTAAAATAGTCCTCCCAATATTTAAAGTGGTACCCAAAATAAAGTAGGCTATGTGTGTTATATTATTATTGGTTTTCTGAAGCCGGAGTTTAATCTTAGGGTATTAAGGCCGTGGTCTGTCGTCGACTGATCTCCAGTCCAATGTTTCGGTGATCGAGACATCCATTAAAGTCGAACAACCGTAATCGCAGACGGACTATGTTGCATTCTATTTACGGAAGGCATTGGGACTGCCCGGGGTATACCCTTGGAGATAACCACCAATCCTCGAGGAAGAAAACAAGACATGGTAAAATTCTGAGAAGGAATTAAATAAATCGCCAAAACAGAATCGGACAACCTGTGCGTTTCCAATGTCCTACGATGGAATGATGGAATCATGCACAAGTTACAACCTAAGCTTTTGGCGATTTGTGGCCTCTACGGAGAAGAAAAGGGGAGAGCTAATAGTGGGGGGGGGATTACTTCTTGTCACCGACGGTATGTTGCTTTATGTTTCACCCTTTTTGTCTCTTACTTTTATCTTACTTGAAATTTGATGTACTTACTTTTTACATACATCAAACTTTTTGCAAATATTTCACGTTTAGTTTTCATGGAACATGACCGCTTCGTATTTGAATACTAAATATAACGTCCTATATGAATACAGAATATAAGCAACTGAACACTGACAGCATGCTCTATTTATCGAGAGCTGAGAGTAAAAGTACACAAATGTGTAATTCTGACTGGCTAATGTCAATGCGATTAGTCGAAACGATAGGCCACCGAAATCTATATTGTGCCCTATGCGAACACACATATCTCAAATCGAGGAAATAAAAATCCATTTATAACTTAAAATTACTTTAAAAAATACTGTAGTAAACGTCTTACTTGAAATATTGACTGCTAGTTCGTTGTTTGTATGCTGTCACGTGATTATTCTCAACTCTCGGCAAATGGACTTCTTACTTTTTATAAGTAGGAATTGAATCTAAATTTTACCTCGAAAGTTCCTCCAAAATAAAAAAAAAATATTAGGAGAGGCTGTATTATAAAATTTAGTAAGTACCAAAAATAACAAACAAAGCAGCATGTAATTTGTAATTTTCTTCACCCACGTGTCATTTTCATCCACGCTCACATATACAGCGCGCGTACTTTGCACAAATAAAACCAAACATATTTACTACCAACTGAAAGATAAACGTCGCAGAATACGGACGTTCAAACAGCCGTGGCAGCGCAAATTAACTTATCATGACGTTAACTGCTTCTGATTACGTCCTTCTTCTTCTTCTTCTTCTTCCCTTTGCGTTTTACGTTAAATTGCACGGTTTGGTGGAAAGGATAAGTCGAAGGACGTGAATTATAGGGCACTGACCCACCACCCAACCAAGCCAATAACACAAATATCGATTGGCCCGCTCCGCTTCAAAACAATCTCACACACCCTTACCCTGTCACAACGTCTTTCGCCTAGTCCCGCGCAACGCGCAACCGCGCTTTCCCTTTCATTACGCAACTACACTCCTTTCGTTCGTTAATAAGAACCGTTAACACACGTAACGAATTAATTATTTACAACAAAAGATTTCCACGACGACGACCGAGAGAGAGAGGGAGGGGGTGAGAAGACGTTTCAATGAACGTTTCCAGTCCCAGGGTTACGTCAATAATAACCGAACAGTTGTCATTTTCCGTTTCGCCTTGCCTCGGACTATATTTAGTTAAACAAATTAAACACATACGCACGCACACGACACCTACAATTCGCAGCACTCGGGTGCGTTATTATTTAAAGTCTATATGGCTCGTACATTTAATATGTGAGTTGGTCATGATGACGTCAAACCTGCTCAATACAATATCCGTTGAGTAAATACTTCACGGAAAAATTGTACGGTGTAGGAATATAAATATATGTATATGCGTACCAACCGAATCGATAAATATTAATTTAACATGACCTCTGTACTGAAGGTATTCTGTATTCGGAAGGGGATGGGGTGGTGACTGTCACCCCTTCGTCGTCGAGTGTCATGTCCCAGCACGTACAGATGAACGCTGCGCGTAAATGGAAAATAACCCCGAGCACGCATAATTTTTGCTTTTTTTTTTTAAATCACGCATTATCTTCTCTCGACGTCAGTTTAAAATAATAATCACCTTCACGACCGTTCGTTCTATCAGCACTGTTAGTTGACACCATCAATCATCTGCTATATCTGCGTTCGGGTAAAAATAATCTGCCATTTCAGAGTACATAAAAAATAGGTACAAATAATACACTTAATGGCTTATAAAAAGTTACAGTTATACTCAAAATATAAACTACGTCAATTTGGTTTTACCTATCTGTATCTGGAGTCAAAAACCTTTTTACTCTTTCTTCTCTACAATAGGGAGAAAATATTTTTTTCTTGTCTTCCAAAGATACAAAAACAATTCTAGTGGGTTTTAGTTTATTAAATTTATTTAAAAAAGTAAATTATATTATAATTTAAACTTAAAAATATAGTTTTATTAAAACTATAATATATTATTATAAATATCACATTATATTAATATTACTGGTATCAAATATAGCCTATTATTTTATAAAAATAATATAAAATAATTTTATTCTTGGAGCATTTTACGTATTTCGATCTGATAAAGAGTTGAAACACGGTGCGGGGAATCTAAGGATGAGCGTCTGTGTCGTCCAAACATGTGACAGAACCGAAAACAAACAGTAATATAAACTTCAAGTGTTTTGTTTAATGAAGGTGGAACAAACACGCCAAAGATCTCTGCTACGGTTACGGGCTTCGTTAGTATTGAAATAATGTTTGAAGATGAGTTATGACAGAAAGAGACAAAGCAAAGATTCAAGCAGCGAAGATGAAGTTTATGAGGAGTAATCTAGGCTGTACCATTCTCGATAGAAAGAAGAATGTGGATATAAGGATGGAACTGGAGTTCAACCCTGGAACAGCTAAGGAGCAACAAAAGAAGGTAGTGTGAACATTTGGGAGGAATGGCGGGTGACAGAATTTCAGTGCTAGTAAGGGAATATAGACCGGTGGGTAAGAGAGATTTAGGACGGCAGAGAGCGAAGTGGGTCCCGGAACAGTTTCAGGATGAGTCTAATCCTTGAGATTGATGATGATGAATAATGCTTGAGACAGTCAATAAACATCTGTTTTGTGCAAATTGCTCCACACTTTAACGATTAAAAAACTGATCAATACTTAGTCTACGGTATCACACGTGGGTACTAGCCTACAAGCTATAAGTCTCGCTTCAGTTCCACTTAGCGGGCGCAACCACGACGCGGGGATAGGCCCAACCAATGAATCGTGGTTAAATTCCGCTGGGCAGCGAACAGCGGTGAAGAAGAGAATCCTCAGCACCGTGGATCCGGCAAAAATGGCAACCATGCTTTAGGGGTAAACAGAAGCTAGCCATCAACAGTAGTTGCGTCGGAGAAGAGACGAATTTCTGAACGAAGCGGTTGGCGGAAGAGACACGCCACCTTCCCTGGACGTAAACGGAGAAGAAACCACTGCATTGTGGTGAAAAGGGCTCTTCAAAGTTAAGAGAGTAAACACCAGCAGAAAATCATGCAGGAGGAGAAACCTTAAGATGGTAGCCTCATCACTCATCTTACTATCCAACTGATTGGTTACCTGTCCAGGAGACATTTGATAACTCATAAGCTTCACACAAAACAGCCGGACGGAATGAAGTGTAAAGTCAGAGTTGGATCAGACCAGCCCCCTAATCCGCAAACGACGACGAAAAACTTACCAAAAATGATTATTTGTTCCACAGAAAGAAGCAAACTTGTAAATAAGCGAAATTGTCCATTTCACGACCATTTGTACTCAAGGTTTACGGTTTCTTTATAATCTGGAAAAAGATTACTGCGCCCAGCTTGATTTTAACCACCTTCACTAACCGAACGGTTTCTTCACCACGGTACCGATTGAATACAATTGAATACTAGTACTGGTATTTGTTATTTGCCTGCTGTATCACTGCATGTCAGTCTCACATTAATCTGCGAACTGATACCATTTCACAATGTAATGGTTCAACAATAGAGAAATAATTACATTTCCACCTCCGGAGACTAGTTTTAATAGCGGAACAAAAACACGGAAAAAACTATTTAATGATGTACCTTTATCTCTCTTGAAGCATTAGGCCTGTGGCCTTAGCGTGAATCTTGCGAGTCTCAAATGTTACCACTGTGCCGATCCGCACCAGACAATGATGCTTTCATCATGAAAACATGTTATTAGGAATATTAATACTCGTAATTCGCCTACGTCGTCACAATGCTTTCAACTTGACATATTGTCGTTGGGATACATAAAACTGTACAAATTCTAACAAAATGTTTAATGTATGTATTAAGAGTAGTAGCCCCTAATTTTCAATTTAAATTTGGAAACTAATCAAAAAATTATTCATGGATTTAATTTTTTTTTAAACTATTCAGAAAAAAGCATGTTTCTATGAAAATAATTAAATGAAATTCTGATTCAAGTTATTTCTGTTACCAGGTTTTCGGAGTTTCCACTGTTATCAACTCCAGCCAATATCGGCTAAAATGATTGGAAAGTCTTAACTGAATGGATAAATGCCGCATCCCCAAACATCTATCGAATGATAAGCCGAAAAAGTACGGAGAGGTGTGAGACGTCCGAACAAGCGTCGCAGTGACCGGCTTTACTCAGTGTCAAAAACCTTTCTCTTTCTTCTCCGCAATACGAGAAAGGACTCGATGCTTAAAGTACGGAGAGGTGTGGGACGTCCGAACAAGCGTCGCAGTGACCGGCTTTACCCAGTGTCAAAAACCTTTCTCTTTCTTCTCCGCAATAGGAGAAAGGACTCAATGCTTAAAGTACGGAGAGGTGTGAGACGTCCGAACAAGCGTCGCAGCGACCGGCTTTACTCAGTGTCAAAAACCTTTCTCTTTCTTCTCCGCAATAGGAGAAAGGACTCAATGCTTAAAGTACGGAGAGGTGTGGGACGTCCGAACAAGCGTCATAGTGACCGGCTTTACTCAGTGTCAAAAACCTTTCTCTTTCTTCTTCGCAATAGGAGAAAGGACTCAATGTTTAAAGACACTCTTTCCGCTTGGAACCGGAACTAGCCATTTTTGGTTTCATCCTTGGTAAATTAAGATGTTGGTGATGATCAAGTCCAAGATATAAGCTCTCTCTCTCTCTCCCTCTCCTATGGCACTACAGCCCTTGTTTGGCCCTGCCCTCCTTCAATTTCTCCCCCCATTCTCTTCTGTCGATAGCCATCCTCCTCCAGGAACGCACTTTCAGCATTTCTTTCGCATCCTCATCCACTGCCTCCTCCCATCTTCTCCTCGGTCTTCCCTCTGGTCTTTTTCCGTGGATTCTCGTATTCAATAGTTTTCGTGGTACTCTCTGTCTTCCCCCATCCTGGCTACATGACCAGCCCACCTTAGACGTTGTAGTTTTATGTATTCTGTTAGCGGTGGTTCTTTATACATTTGATACAATTCAGAGTTATATCTTAAACCTCCAGCCGTGTACGTAATTAACTGGTCCCAGGATTCTTCGTAATATTTTTCTTCCAAAGATATCGAGAGTGTTTGCTGCTTTGGAGTTCACGATACATGTTTCGCAGCCGTAGGTTAGGATGGGTCTTATTACTGATTTGTATAAAGATATAATTTAGGACTTGATAAAGGTGGCGACATCGAAAGGCCTCTCTAATGTAAAACAAATGACGGTTCAACAGTAGTTTTTACACTGGAATAAACCGGTAAAAATTTAATTTAAAAAAATGTCAAGCCATTTACTGTACATGAAAATCTTGACAAATTTCAGTTCAACATAGAAGTAAACTTGTCTCGCTGAACTAGAGAGGTTATTTTTAGAAGGCGTCACACGTCACGTTCTGTCGGCGAATCCTCTTCGGTTGATGTTAAGATATTCTCACTTAATACATTTTCTACATTGGACCCTTTTCCAACAATCACAACGGTTTCTATTAGGGAAACTGCTAACCAGCGTCCACCTAGACGGCAACCGCAATTATTTGTTTCGTGTACATAGTTTCAATTTTCATATAAAGTGGAAAACGTTTAACAAGAAAACGGTTAACGCAAACTATCGGTTAACATGAAAGTTTTACCTACAAAATATCGGTTAACACGAAAAATTTTGTTATAATACTTTTGTTGTTGACTTTCAATAGCTACATAATAAATCCATACATGGATGGCCCAAAATAGTGCAAGTTCAAAACTGTGAAACTGATAACATATGATAAGGGTGCCAACGAATTCGACACGGAAAGTGACAGTGAAAATTTACGATTTCTTACTGCTATCGATATGATTTCGTTGCTGAGTCGTGATCGTCGATATTTAGAAGCCAACTCGGAAGGTGAAATGTTTGACCATATTCATAAATTAAACAATTTGTTGAAAATAAAGTAGTGCAGAATTGTGCGCAAAAGAATATAATGAACTGTTTTTAAAAATTAACTGAACATTGTCACTATAAGAACTTTAAACGACATACTACATTAGTGCATAAGAAAACCTAAATCGTAAGACTTCAGTGAAGAACAGCTGCAGAGCGTGTATACTAAATTTTAAGAAGTCAACCATATTTTCCCCAAAATTGACCAGAAATTATTCAGGAGGATAAATAAAAAACGTTTATATGAAAGTACCTTCTGAATATTCTTTATTGCTTTATTTTACTACAATACAGTAAGCAGTCTATACAGTACTTATCATTTATCTCATTCTGAATCACTTTTTTGTCCAACACAAAATTCTGTTAACACGAAAAAACAGCTGCTCCTCGTAGTTTTGCGTTGAACGTTTTCCACTATATTTAGGTATACAGACTCTACGTAGATATACGTTATCTTTTGATTTATTCGCACTTTTTTGTGACCATTATGGGATTTGCCACGACTCACGCTTTGGTCGGTACTTCAACTTTTATTTAATGTGTTTCTTAATTTTTGTCGTTCTATGTTGGAAGCTAAGTATTTATCAACTTTATAATAAAAAAAAAAAATAATCAAACTAAAGTGATGATAACATAAATGTATCTGAACATCAAAATTCGTTAGATAGCACATACAGTCATACGGTGATTTGGACTGGAATGTTAGCGGAGACGTTTTCAGTTCCGGCTATAGTTCAATTCGAGTTACGCCATTTGCGTTAATTAGTCGATATCAGACTGCTCCATACTCGATACAGATCGACTATTGCAGTAGAAAATTCGATCGCCTTTCTGGACGTTACGTTCGAATATCCGAACTTTTCACGCCCGGCTCCGCTTTTCTCGACACCAGCACCATCTATGAGGTACACGCAGAACGATTTACGTTAACCACTGCTGCAGTGACAGAGGGTACTCGCACATCTGTAACGCGCTATCACGGTTCGTATACGAGAGCAAAGAAATTATACAACAAAGTATTAGAATAGATTAGACAAAAAATACAAACATACCGGGAATTACAATACAATACACTCACGCAATCCTACTTAGATTTTGGAAACGACTCCTTACATTTTGTAAATCGAATAATACTTGTTAAAACTACAAAATTAATTATGGCAAAACTGTCCACAAATAATAAAAAACGAATTTGTTAGACACCTGTGTGTTATTATGGAATGTTATATAAAAGTTATTAAAAAAAGATATCCAACGCTTAAAAAAAATTCATTAACATTCCAAATTAATCTGTAAATCTATAAATCATTCCCAAAATTGTATATTGAAAAAATAATACATGAACGTGATACATACCAGCATTTCTCAGGCTGTGTTCCACGTGCTCCGAGAAGACATTGGAAAGGTAAATAAAACAAATGAGATTAAAATTATCAAAATTGGGCGCGGTAACATATATTTTGGATTTAATTTGTTCCGAATTTAATCGTAGTTTGTGATTTATTTTGGACTTCTTTGAAATTGTTCTCAAGCGTAATGTTTTATTATGTTCACTACGTTTTTCCTGAGATGTACTATGTACCATTCAGTCGAGCAGTGTCTTAATTTATGTGAAATAAACTTATGTGAACGAAATAAAACCTGTTTAAGGATTCAAAAATGCTTAAAAAATTCCTTCCTCGTCGATACGTTAGTCTATCGTTAATTTAGTGCCTACATAGGTGACAGGTACTGCTCCATAACTCAAAAAGTTAGGAATCGCTGTCTTTACTAATTAGCGCGTTCTACTTACAGAGCGGAGACAGATTTACGCTACTGGAGTGTCGTTCGCAATAATAGTTGTACAGTACATGAAAATAGAAACAATATTTACTTTACTTATGGAAGTTGCCTCTAGGGACTTTGAAATCAACTCGGAATTGATAACTGCTTAATTATCTGTTGAGAAAAAAATTTTTTAAACCTTCAAACCTAAAGGTTTCATAAAATAAGGTCGCTAGGACACTTTCGTCTGACCGTCCTTCCACACACTGTGTTCACATTCTTTTAACATATCTATATATGTCGTATTAATATCTGCCTACATCGAGTTTCATAAACTTTCTTCACGACAGATTATCGGAGACTGAAACTGGACACGTGAATATGCATTTTTCATCACCACGTAATCATCACTCTAGCTTCTCGACGAGTCTCAAGAAACATTTCATTTTTTTTTATAAGCTTCCATATTCACAACACCTGAGATTAAAAGACTGAACGTCAAAAGAAACTCCACGATACTCGTATAAGTTACATTTTTTCCTAGAGAAATCTTTACAGTTTAACTATTAATTACAATTTAACTGCTCTTACTAATTTAATTATTTAGCTGGTACAATCAATAACGTTTTTTGGATGATTATAAAATTATATGCTCTCTCTCCACCTCTTCCTTGGTCGATCAATGCTCCTCTTGGTGTTTGGTCTGTTCGTTGCTTCTTTGAGCCACCCATATTTTTCCAGTGGATAGGTGGCTAACCTTGTCCACCAATCCTCCTCCTTTTCTGGGCTCCTTTATACCCCAAGTATATACAGGACAGAGTCCTAACGCGAACGTTAAAGAAGCCAGAAGATAATATTATATTTGGTTGGGATGCTGCGTAAATTTACGTTCCACGAATGCGTTCACAGTATAAATTTAATGTTAGGTTAATCATTCTTTCTCTCCGATCACGTCAAGTTAAAGGACAAACGAAAAGGACAGCAAAACATATGGCTCACAGCTGTTGCTTCAGCGGTTTTGAGTTGTACAGTGAACTACAGATTTATAAACATTATTTTTTGTTTTGCTATGGAAGGAAATACTAGTTGTTTTGAGGTGAACTGCGAGATCAGCAGAGTCCACAGTACAGTGACACAGTTGTTAGGTGTATCATCAACGCACCTTCATTTTGAAACAGAACACCTGCATTACAGTAATGCACTACAAAACAAGTTTACCAGAATTTACGTAATACAGTAGCTAAGGAAATTTAATGACTGACATTAAAATAAAAACCACGTTATCTGTGCTCTTTGGGGTCAACATCAATCTACAGGAACTGCAAACGCATAGTCAAGACGGGTATAGGAATGACAGTGATAGCAGGTATAGGTCGGGGATTAATCAAAATGGTAAAACTCTGGATTCCACAACTTAAATTGTAAGCTTATGGATTTGAAACAGTGGCCCTCAATGCAATCTACTGTAAAATTGTCTACAGTTTAGAATAATCTGCGTCCGCAATATGAAGCAAATTTCATGAACCGCTCGCAAAACAATTGTTCCGATATTAAAAGAACTCTAAGATAATTCTAAGATCAGTCTCGACGAAGGCTAATCTTAGCCTTAACTATACAGCGAAGGCTAATTAAGAGAGACTAGTTAAGAAGATGCCCTTCTCTTCCTTTTCGTCGCCTCTGCAACCGCGGATAGACGGATTAACAAACTCTTTCGTTCCAGAACTGATCACTTTACTTCCTTTTATTGTCTTCCTTCCTTGATCTTGTCCATATACTTGATCTTCATCTCCTCATGCTATATCGCTCCATCATTCCCTCCATTAAGACAATGAACCTAAGGTTAAGGCCTCCAGTAAGGCTACAATGTCGTAATAATTTATCAACCATATTACTTCTCCTTTACACAATTATTTTCAGCAGCATCCTCCTTTCACCCATTCACGTCAGAACTACCCCATGATAGCTCTCTGCATGACATCTTCAGTAATCCTTCCAAAACTACATCTTGAAAGTCTGAAGTTTTTTTGAAGTCTACGTTTCTGAGGCATAAAGGCAATGAAACTCCGTAAAACTGGTTTCTCATTCTCAGACAAACACATCTAGACGTAAGCGAACTTCTATCATGGAAAATTCTTCCTTGGCTGGCTTGGCTACTGTACTTTTTATCTATGAATTATTATACTTTCCATCCGATGACACAGAACGGACCAGGTACTTGAAAAATATTGGCCTGCATTAGTGTTTTCTCTTCACGCCATACTTAAAGACTTCTGTTGCCCACTATCTTGTACAGTTCATGATTATCGTTTTCGTCCTGTTTACTTTCTCTTCTTCTTCTCCATCAACACAGAGGTTGGTGGGCTTGCAAATTTCTTCCTTTCTGTAGACAGTGTCTTGTTCACCACATACCTTCTTCTTTCTGTTACGCCATACGTGTACTCCTGCCTGGGCCTTCCCCTCCCAATACGCTCCTCTATCAGAGTGGTGTACCAGTTTGAACGGCGTAGCAGGTGACCAATTATATTACTTCTCCCACAACAGACAGGAATGGTTTTAGAATGTTCACTTCATACCACATTTATCCCAGAGAACTGCATTCACTTTGTGGAGAGCTTTTTCTATACCAGCCATTTTTAGGTAACTTACTACACATATTTGTACAAAAATATATGTATATGAATATATGTGGAGACTTAAGAAAAAAGATAACGTCCTTTTCAATCAAATCCGTGCCGATTAAAACATGTACTGGAGTTTTGAACAATAGATAATTAGCCTACCATTTCGCCAGCGTAGGTCAGGTTTTGTGTTTTATTTTTACTATAAGTACGTTTTTTTCAAATTCACTATATTCATGGATGAACCACGTATCCGAGTCAAAAGTTACGTTCATATTATAAACTACAAAACATCCTAATAAATAAGGTATTTCGAGGGTCGTCTTAAAGCTTCCTGGCACAATCACTCGACGAAATGGTATTGAAAAATTAATCGTCCTAAGTCATCCAGCACATCCTACGACCAAGTGTCAAACCTCACCAACCTACGAATATCTGGAATCACGAGAAACACTGAAGGCGGACAGCAATGACGGAGCAATCGCGTGGTTCTTACTAATGACCTAAGTACACGAGTCACGAACATCGAAACAGAGGAGAAGAAAAGTTAGTAAACTAATAAAAGATTAATTAATAAATCAATTTAGTTGAAACATTCCACCACAGAAAACGATATACACGACTCCTTACCAAGTGGTAATTCAAGTGAAAAGCCTTCAATTATACAGTACTAGTTAACGCTGATAATTAAAACTAGTAATAACAAGTTGTACATGGTTCTAAGACAACAATAACGTTAACGGTTACTTCGACAAACACCGAAGACCTTGTGCCGTGTACTCGTACAAAGTGCTATAAAGTAAATATTTCTTTGTCACTGTCCATACGATCGTGCTAACTGCCGCGGAGGTTGACAGTGCAAGTGACAACATTGAGAACTGTTAACCGATTTCAGTGAAACCAACATTATTTGCACACAATAACACCTACGCTATTACACTATACATTATACACATAATTATTCGTTATGTTTATCTATCGAAGACACATCGCCTCTTTAAACTCATGACTGCTTCTACATAGCGAAAGCTGTACGTAAAATATTTTCAAAACGGGTAGAAATAGTTGGATGAGAATGTTGTTGACAGTTATTGTTGAATAAAAATTAGATACCTTTCAAATTACGGGGAATCTTATACTAACAAAGTTTACCATAACGAGTCACAAATTTAATTTTTGTTGTCCTATACCAATTTCATACATTACATGTGTAGGCCTAAATGAAAACAATAACACATTCTCTACGCATCTCCTAAATAAAGGGTACGGGTGGAAAAAATGTCATCATCATCTGCAAGGATTAAACCAAGGATGGTTTGTTCCGGTCTCAAACAGGTAAAGATTAGAGCTGGTCGCTCCAGCGCTTCCTCGGACGTCCCACATCTTTCCGTCCCCTCGGCTTACAGTTCCATAGTTGTTTGGGGATGCGGCAGTCGTCCATTCCACAAAGATGTTCCAACCAATTCAACCGATACTGGGCAATCCTGTCGAGTATACTCATAATATTCAGTTCCTGCCGTATATCTGTGTTTCTTCTTTCTATGATCACGGAGACATTGCCACGTGCCTGAGAAATCTCATTTCAGCCGCTCGGATACGACTGCTTGGAAAAAAATGGCGAAACATTTCGCTACACAGAGTTGAAATTATTTTTATTTAACTGAAATTAGTTTTTAAAATTGTGTTCTACGCTCCTACAAACTATACAATGCATGTAAATTTATAGTTCTGATTCAGCTTATACAGATTTTTCAGGTAGATTAACAAACTGTGTTTCGTAAAGTATATTTTTTAAAAACGTTTCTTCTGCATTGAATTGCCTACCTGAAACCCACACGTTACGGTTTATAGAGGACAGTTTCTGAGAAAAAAAATAAATCTCTCGCAATGATGGAGCCCTACTTATGATAGTTTGAAAATTTTAAAATTAAAACTAATTTTTCAAAAACATTAAAATTTAATTCCTTATACAACTTTTCTACCTGTACACACAATTTATCGTCTTTCGTCAGCGAGTAAAAATTAAAAATTGTTGGAAAAATTAAATTTTCGCCTTTTTCGTGGGAAGAGTCTAAAGTCGATTCTGGCTTGTCACGGAGCGCATGAAATGCTGCTGTTGTCACTACTTCCACCCAATTCGACTTGTACACCCAATACTACAGTCACTGAAGGAAAAAAATTCAAATTAAGTGGCTTCTACGAGATTTTTTGCATAAGGCTAGATAAAAAGGTGAGAAACATTTTTAAAAAAAAGTTTACATAAATTCCGTCGCGGTTTTTCGAAAAAGAGGAGGGGGAAGGTACAAAAAATTAGTTTTTTCAATTATCTTGAAAAATAACAAATTTACGAAAAAAAGACAAATTACAAAACTTAAAGAGCATTAAATTCTCTAGAAAAAAGCTATTTATAATTTTTTTTGTCAGGCCAATACTTTGTGAGAAAAATGGAATTGAAATATTAGAAAAAATTGATTGTCGGAGTCCGCCCCGATGAGCGGGAAGGCTAATTTTTTCTGACATTGCAACATTTAATAAAATCCGTTACAATAGTAGTAGAGACAAAAATCAAAAAGCATTTTAAAGCTAAATGTTTGCACTTTTACATAAAATGAAAAGAAAATAATTAAATTATTAATAAATACTTAAAATAAAGTAATAACTTTTTTTTATTTTTTTCAACTAATGCATAAACATATTAACAATTTATTACAAATGTATTTACATTAAAAACAAACTTCACAATGTAAACTTTACATATATAGGTTTTTGAAAAAATAATAAAAATTAGTATTGATTTATTGGCATAAAATGAGCGAGTTTTAAAATTTATCATTTTTTTGAGTTCGCAAGTATACATCATTTTCTTAACTTAAAATTTCTACAGAAATTTTAAAAATAAATATTTTGTAACAAAATTATGAACACGTATTGGTCAAAGTGTCTTCTATAAGACTGCGGTGTAAAGAATTGTTAACATTTAGTTAAATTTAAATAACTGTAACTTTTATTAATAAATGTAAAAATATGTCCATTGCACGTATTAATAGTTAAAAATTAAAAAAAATATTAATATGCAACTATTGTACGTAAAACTACAATATCTGAGGTTTCTCTTCTACATAGTGAGAATTTATATCCGTGCATGGGCATAAAAGAACAGATCCTGAAAGTTGAAGAATTATAGGGAGAGCGAGGACAGCTGGTGCATGCGCCATACAGACATTGAATTAACGCAGTTCGATATTTAATGTTCCGTGAGTTCGATACTATTTTTTTATATTGTATTTTGCTGGAAGTTCAATTTTATGTTTTAAGATTTGTGTTAGTAATTTTGATATTTTATAATTTGGTGCGGTTCTAGCGTTTATTAAAGGTCTGATAGGTTTATTGATTTTGTGTAATTTTATTAAAGAATTTAATTTTGGTGCACAAGGATTAGGCCTATCCATTTTATATTTAAAGGAGTCTTTAGGATTTATGATTTGGGTACTATTTTTTAGTATATTTGTTATTTGTGTTTGATATTTGTTTGTGGGATCTTTATTTAATGTTATGCAATTATTATTAACTATAAATTCTTCTATTTTATCTGTGTTTTAAAAGTTATTTTACTGTCAAAATCTTCAATGATTGGAAGAAAAACTATTTTTGAATATATTTGTAAAGTGCATTTTTTAATAACATTTTTTATTATAATGCGTAATAAATAAGTAAAAATTATACATAATAATATATATGCCTGAAAAAATTGCATGTCTATTACACAAACATGTATTTTATGTGAAAATCCATCTTGTGAAAAATTTGGCCAACTCTGAATTAATTTTTCTACTAAAAGTACCGCCCTGACAGAAAAATGTTAATAAACCTTTTTTATGCAGAATTTTATGCTCTTTCGTTTTGGTATTTTGTATTTTTCTCATAAATGTAATATTTTTTAAGATAATCACGAAAAATGAATTTTTTGTACCTTCCCCCTCCCTTTTTTCGAAAACCCGCGACTGAATTTTTGTAAACTTTTCTTTTTAAATTCTTTCTTACCTTTTTATCTAGCCCTATGCAAAAAATCTCGTAGAAGCCAATCAAGTTGCAATTTCTATTTTTTTTCGGCTTCAGTGACTGTACTACAATAACAACTCGGACTGAAAATCGTCGTGGCATGGGCCGGCCTAACCTGTGTACCAACAGAAGTATCTGACCACTATAGTCCGTTTCACTAAGCTTATTACTAAGTAGGCCTAAGCTCTACAGACAGCGTAATATAATTACACATATAACATCTTGTCTTCCCCTTTTTAGTTAACAGTTTCACGACTATTGTAAAACTATCCACCAGCCCCGTCTATCCTCTGCATATCTTTACACTACTGTTATATTTTGAACTTCCTTTTGGACTTCAGCAATTAGTTTCGTATACTCTTTTCTCATGTTCTGTTCCACAGCTTACGCTCTCTCCGCTGTTCTTTCAATCGCTGTACGATCCGATACCGATCGTTTCAACATACTCCCTACAAACCGTTTCTTAATTCATTAATCACTTTAATTTTCAAACTTACCTATAAAACCACTGTATCCGCCCCCACCCAAAACTGTACCTCACAGCCGACATTATATATAGCAACCCCGTCAGAATATATAGTACTTTTTGTTTTAAGTTTTCTTATGCTAATCGAGTTTCAAACTTTCACACCCAATTCACAATCATAATCAATAAAACGGAGATACTTCTTACATTCTCCACGTGTTAACACAAAAAATTGCATCCAATTACATAAATACGTGTTTTTACAATTCAAAATCATTAATCGTTACTGAGTGGCGCGCTTTTAACACTCCAAACAACAATATTATTGACATTTCAATAATATTATTGATGATTATTGATCTCAATACTGTGATTCTAACAATGGTTAGGATCTGGCAAGCGAGGCAAGATCTAGTTATAGCTTTCATTCATAGTCAGACAGTAACGCCGACGAAAAGGCTATGCATACATTTACATATTTTACGTTACAATCTGCTGTTGGGATAAGAAAATCATCTTGACAGTCGTTCGAATGATACATTAGCTTCACGAGTTTATTATAATCATTTTTATTCTAATTGAAAACATTTAATCACTGAAGAAATTATACTGATAATTTATTTAAGAGCAAAAGCATTCACTTGTAGCAGTTCAAATTACAGCATACAACGAACGTAGACGTCGATGAATGTCAACAGGTAGTTTTCTGAAAACCACTCGACTCCCACAACTTAACGTACGTATAATCCGATTCCAGTAATTCAACCGAAAAATGTTTGACCGCTTCGTTCTACCATAATCTGACTCAAATCAAATATTACAAATTCGTCTTGTAGTAAGTCATCATCATCATCACCACCACCACTCCAAGGATTAGGGCCTAGATCTGTTCCGGAACCCATCTCCTCCTCGGTCTACTGACAGCTTTTTCCCAGCAGGCTGATAACCAAGGCAGCCACGGATAGATGGATATCAGGCATGCGGTTCAAGTGTTCACACCATCTGCTTCTGTGGTCTTCAATCTTCCGGTGCAACGATACAATCGCTAACGGTTTAATTCGCGTCTAATATCCTCGTTCCTTTTGTTGATTCTGAAAGAAGAGAACATACTTTGCGTCCCTCTTACAAATTTTATTTCAGCTGCCTGAATCTGTTACAAGGAATTTTACCAAGAGTCCATGTCTCACTACCATACAGGAATGTGGAGACAGCCACAGTTTTGTGAAATTTCATTCGGGTATCTTTGCGTGTTTTATTTTCAGGTACCTATGAATCGTTCCACAGATGCGTCTAAATTTCGTTAGCTTACTATCCGAATCAATATCGGTCCCATACGAGATATCATCTTGTAGTAAGTAAAATATATTTTTTATCTCCAGCAGAAGAAATATTCAGCTTTCGAAACGTTAACGATTTTAACGCAGAGTGTAAATCTAACTAAGCTAAACTGTGAGTGAATTTACTTCACTTACCTTTCAGAAGTTTTTAAAAACATTTGTATGGGATGTAAAAACAACTGTTTAAATAATCATAACCGTTACAACGGATTTTAAGCCCCTGTGTCTTACTACTTGGCATTACAAAAATACATATCTTCTTACGTACATAATTCAAACTGATCTTTCACTAGTAAAGTTGTACTATTAACAAGCATTACGTCACTGAACGGTCGCTTCGAGCATAACATCACCGCCGATGGCTACTCATGCTATTTAATTTGTAATGTTAACTATTAGCTAACATAACGTTGTGAACCAAGTTTATGTACGGTGAATAATTTCATTTACGCTCAAGGTGACCCTGATCTTACCATCTGTTTCGCGGCCAGCCCACGTCTACATGGCCATGCGGTTGATAACCTAAGGCAATGCATACTCGCCAGAGTCGGATGATCGTGTAACTACTTTTTTCTGGTTAACACAACGTTAACGTATACTATCATTCATGAACGACATCGAGTGACGAACTGAATGAAATCTTACATGCAGAGGATGGCCGCATTAAAATCTATGATACGTCTAAATTCCGACTTATTCTTTTCCAAATACTTTTAGATATTCAGCGACGAATTAAGTCGTCAAAAAATATTTTTAACACGTTATGCAATCTTAATTTGTTTACTGTACACGCGTAACCGTATCACAAACTATTACCTATTTTAAATATAAAATAAAATTTATACTCACCAAACACATGTCGAGTCATTATCCTATCCTGCAGACTATAGCCCTGCCCCCCACTCCGCGACCTCTGAAACAAAAAAATATGGTTTCAATAAGAGAGTGTCAAATACACGGCACCTACAAAAAGTAATGGACACATTGCAATTTTATTACATGTTCAGTACATAAATACTAATAACTGAAGATATGAAGATATATCAGAGTCCTCTTGTCTGTACCGCTCTATCTCAGGGATGTTTCTCTTTTTCGGGTAGGCCCTACTGATTCTCCATACCATTCCTAATTCATTCATTCATTCAGGCCAATACCGCCGAGACATCCTTTTTTCCTTCATCCTCGAGGTTTCCACTGGAACAATTTTATCTGGCCATCGATCTTCTGGGATTCATAGCACATGTGCAAACCCTTTTAACCCTCGCCTTCCGATTCGTATATCACGATCGCTATTGCTTCCCAAAATACTTCGTACATCTTCACCGATTTTCCGTCCTCGTCTGCGAACTCCAGCACGTCCTCGTTCTTCTCACGGAACCCATCCATTTCTACCGCGGTCAGTTTTATTTTCAAACCCCCGTTTAGAGACCACACCTCACAGCTATACATAAGTATGGCTCCCAGCATTATCTACCCGATTCTTTTTCCCTCCAGTTATGTTACGATCCCATCGTAAGGAATAAGGCATCCCCTATTATCTTGCGACTCAGGTGAATTCTCTGTCGCATTTCAGTCTCTCACAAACCGCTTTTATCAACGAGCCCCTCCAAGTATTTAAATTTGTTGTTTTATCTCGACACAACCTGTTGTTTTATCTTACTTTTATCTTACAGGAACACAACCTGTCTTCGATAATCTTACTTTTAAGAACCCATGTTACCATATTCCCCTACACTTCTTTTCAAATGGATCGTTTATCTCGTTTTATACCTGAGATCTACGTTCAATACAAGCGATGCTACATTATTTTAACTGACCAGTTATGCTTCGCATTAACCGTTAACATCGCCAATGAAAGCAACAGTTATCAGCCGTATTGTCATTTAAATAGGCTATAAAACCTACACCGACAACAGCATGACGACGACACGGCGGATCGCCTTCACCGAGGATAATATTACAGTTGATGAATACTAATTGTGGTAACGCCACAGTCCACTTGGACTGAATGTGATGATGTCGTAGTACTAACGAGACAACCTGATTGAAACAGACAGACATTGCCACGGTTTTAAGAACATGTTGTCGCATAAAATGCTCCGACTGTTAAGCTTCCGGCCGTGGTAGTTATACAAAAGTACGAACGCTGGCTCCGAGTGGTTAAGGTGAAACATGTGCCACATACCAAGGATCAACTTGTCTCTTTGCTAGTCTGATTAGGAGAGAGTAACTCTAGAAAAGACAAAAAATCACTCACATCATACTTTGACTACGGCATTAATCGACCCAAACCGTACAATGTAGCGATCTAACGCAGTCAATAGGTCACGGGCCTTCCCTTAGAATATGAGTGCCAACTCGCGGCGGCCATGGGCACAGCTGGAAACGTACCCCAAGTTCGTAAATTTTAACAATATTACGTCACTTTTAGTGATACTTTTCGTGTCTCGGATTGCTTGGCGTTAGAGCTTGGGCTACGTACACGACAACGAAACGCTTTGCAGGAGAATGAAGCATTTCTCTTTACTATAGGCCTACTCGAGCCGCTGAGTAAGCGATTCTGAAATTTCGCTGCGATATTTCAGTTACCATCATAATCCACATCGTAAGTGATGTCACAGCCAAGATAAGGGAAATGTGACACCTCTTCTGTACTCTCTTATTATCCAATATAAACGTTAGTTACCAGAAATTCACAGAAATTTTCAGGTTCTAAATCGAACAGACTTGCTGTAACTGGACCATCGATCTCTGGAGCCCGCACTTATTGTTTTGAACGATAACTTGATTATCCGCAAACAGCACTGTAATCATGTATATTCAATTATTTATTTTTATTCCCGGATTCACTCGTAAAGTCTACTTTTTTTAAAGTGGGTTTAAATATTATTTACAATAAGCAATAATAATTAATTGTACGTATCTACAAATATGCTAGGGGTTGGGTGGGCACAATATTTTATCACCTTCGATTTTTTTTGAACCCTCTCTGGAATGAAATTCTGCAATCATCCGTGTTTTCGTGTCCTTTTTCTAATGGTGCAATAGAAAATAATTCCATAAAAATAAAGGAAGTTTAATTTACTTACATGAATTAACTATCTATATGTTTTTAAGGATCTATACGTATATATGTATATTATCAACTATATGTATACATATATAACTATATATGTTTATTATTAAAATCAATTGGATACAATAATTACTCAAATTAATATCCGGGCTGTAAGGGCAGTGGTCTACTATATTCTCAAGGCTGATGGATGTTATATCAGACATTTCGGCCTCACCTCTGATAGAAGCTCAAAACAACTACTCTTTACTTAGTGCGGCCCAGGTAAGTTGGACAACTACTACTTTAAATCGTTCTAAACAACACGTCTATTAAGGAAACGGTCGAATTAAAAATAACAGTAAAACAATTATCTGAGTGAGAAAAGGTTTAATAGTTTTCTACCAGCGGTTTTTTATTGCTTTAACAATGTCATAAAAACCGGCACGCTGGAATAGTTACGTGTGAAAGGATTAAATAACGATAAACCGACCAATTACACGCGTGTACAACAGCAGAGCCGGACGGTCTATGTGTATTCAGCCAGCCGCAGTCAGCTGATGTGTGGCAAAGGGAACGGGTCATTCTTTGATACAGTATGGGCTGCTGCTCGACTAATCATATTATCTTCAATCACTGTTTACTCATCACATGACGAGCCGCATCAGGTTTATGTTCTACACCAAATAACAAAAGACGTATACAGTACGAAAAATTTAAACACACGCCAACACAGCATTTTTACAAAACTGTATTTACCTATATTGTTTTCATTATATGCTCATATTTTTTTGTATTTTAATAATAAAACTTTTTACAAGAATTTTATTTATTTTTTTTGTATCGGCCATCTAAGGACCACAATGATAATTTCAATTCTTTATTCTTTGTTCTTTTCTTTTTCTCCAATATTCTTTCATCTTTTTCCTCTTCTTCCTGTCTTCAGTCCACTTTGAACCTGCGTTTTTATCTCTCCTACCCTGGACTCCTTCCAGTTTTAACACTTTTGCCCGAAAAACTTCTCTTTCAATTGCTTCTTCTGCGTGTATATTAATTTTTTCTAAATCTTTTTGGACTTCTTTAATCCAACTTGATGTTGACTTCTTCCCCCACAGATATTTAAAGATCTGCTTTGTTAACCTATTGTCGTCCATTCTATATAAATATCCAAAAAAATATTTCTAGTTTGTCTAAATTATAATTCAATGCTAGACATTCACTTGCATATAGGCATTCTGGCTTCACTACTGTACTGTAATGCCTTATTTTCGCATTTTTAGATAAGCACTTTTTATTGTAAATATCTTTAGTTATAACATATGCCCTTTCCATCTTATGAAACCTAATATATTTTTTATTATTTTGTAAATTTACATATGTTTCGACAGTAATCCAACTATCATCATCAGATATAAATTAACGAATTGATTAATTTATTAATATTACCTATATTACTATATTGAAATACACTGAAGTGTTAATTGGCTATTAATTATTTACATAGTCACTATATACTTTGCTCATAAATTTTATTGCCTTGTAATTTCCCACGGCCATAATTGTATGACCTTCTTCCAAAAGATGCCTTGCGTATAATAAAGAGTTCTCGGTGTACCACCCTTACTCCTCTTGTACATCCTAAACCTATGAAAAATTTAACTGCCACACACAGCGTGACAATTTTAATACATTCCTCACAACTGAGGATATACACTATTTTTCTTTAATATTTCGTCTTCCTCAATGTTCGTATTTTTAATCATACAAAATATTATTTGTGTTTCCTGACTTTTCGAAGCGAGAGCTTCATATATGGCACTTTGGTACCTGTCTCACTCCCGTACACCTCGTGCTGCTACGGCAGTAAAACGATTCAACGCGTCACGAAATATATGAAACGAAAAAGCAGTGTTGTCAGGTCAACCAAACCTCTTTTCCCCACCAAAGCTACCCAAAATTTCCCCAGTGCTACAAATATGTGCTTTAAGCAAAGTGTCGTCGTCGTCGTCGTCGTCACTTCACGCAGTACGCTTATAGCCTGTTCCGTCTTCACTGCAGCCATCTCTTCCAGAGCCCCTACCCACAGATCTTCTGCCAACTCTAGTGGTCCATTCTCTAGATGTGCTCCATCCACTAATGCTTTCGTTCTTCTATCTTATCAGTGATGGAGAATATACCCAGTTTGCCCCTTACATGTTCATTACGCATTCGATCCCTAAGACGATAACCACTCACGTGCAAAGCGTAATATTTTAAAGAATGTGGGCACATTCTAAATTATTAAATAGTATTACAATAATAACGTAAATATTAAAAATAATTTTATTCTTTGATTAATCCTGTTTAGTGTTTGATCATCACTGACGACACTTGCTTCACGGCCGCCACAAGAACGCTGACTACGGGTATTTCTTTTCTTAACAGCTACTGCCAAATTTTTAGTACTTTTTCTTAAGAGATTCGTTTCCATTAAGTATACGATGATAGCCCATATAGTACCTCATTATCCTCTCTAATATTTTTACACATTATTCTTTGTTTTTCTTTTCTTCACCTTCTTGCAGAGCGCCACTACCGAGGACTCTGTCTTCCTTGTATGCACAACGGCTCACATAAGGCCCACCTTGACTAACTCAAACTGTTTAGGCGGTAAAAAAGGAATCATTACTGTTTTACGCGTATTATACACTTTCGATGGTTCCGCAATTTTTTATTGTATCCACTACTTCTATTCATACTTACTGGTACGGTTGTTTGGTTGTTAAAGTACGGTGATCACGCTTACCAAGTCGAGCGCATCACACGCATGGCTACAAACTGGGGGTTGATGCGATATGTACGCTCGTAAGTATAGACAGAAGAAATAACAACACTGATCCCAGATATCATTATTGTCTGCTCGACCTTTGTATATAGCTGTAATTTTTATCAGCATCACTTTTTATCTTTCAAAAACAGTAAACCACAGAAATGCTATATCATTGAAGAGTTTAGAGTGTAACGTCACCAAGCAATAATGAAAGACAAGAAAACAGAACGCAAACCAGGTAAAGAGGAAAGGAAAGGGGAAGCAGAAAAACGTGAGAACAAGAAAGGAGACGAGCAGCGAAAAGCTCTCTTGCGGAACACAGAGGAACGGAAGCGTGAAACTGCGGAATACAACAAGCGTTGATAAAGGAGCAAACGCAAATGCAGAATCGGGTCTTCTACGTGGTGTCAGAAGTGGGATACCTGACCTTTAAAGTCGAAACCAGAGTACTGTCATATCGCAGCTTTATTGCAAAGAACACTTATTTTAATAACAGCATTAAAACAACACATTAACAGTTAATGCGGTTTTAGACTGCATTCTTGACTTTTTTTCTTGGCATCGATGTTTAGGATCATTTTTCGCTAAATAAAACAGTAATATGTAATCTCTAGTATCAAAATCTGAAAATATATACATGAAACAACTGGAGTTTGCTAATAACGTAATTTAAGTTTGTACGTTAAAACAACTCTGTCTTGAAGCCAATAATTCCTACGTTGATTAATCATGTTTCGTACAAGTCATAATGATAACTTTGGTTGTTACCCAAATCTTTATTAATCTATTATTTAGGCTGAATCGGTTAATAAAATATTTTATATTTGTATTCACACCGTAAATTCTTTTCCTGCAGAATAATTACACTGTAAAGTAATAATTCCTCTGGTACTAATTATGTACTGTTATAAAAACACGTAGTAGCGAAAAATTTCAAAAATATTAGCGAGTCCCGTGTGACTGAATTTTGGCAACAGTTGTTTTACAGTATTGTGTGCGTCACACGCACATTCGCGCGCACAGAAAACTACAACACTATCCTTCGAAACAACAAACATTTTATCGCGTATTTTAATATTATACTAGTATCTCATAGTGATCACATCTTATACGTTTTGTGAAAAATCATAAATGATTTTCTCGACTTTTTCCTTAAAATTACTGAATTTATTTTCTAATCTCTCCCAAATGAAAATATACGCATTCACGACCTCAACTACAAGGTCGATTAATTTACTTCTCAACTTAATCTTAACGTCTGAATATTAATGAAAGGAAAACACTCTTAAACTGCAATATTTAATTTAGATTAACTGAGATAATGCAAACAGGTTCGCCTTGAATGTTTTCTCTCTCGTCGCTTACAAAAACCGAATGTTTAACGTCAAAAAAAAAAAAAAGTTACAACGATGCAGACAGTAGTGTTCCGACAGAGTAGCGAGATGTTATCCTTCAAATAATTAACTGTGACGTTTAAAATGACACCTATTAACGGAATATTTCCATTTTATAATCCGGCTGTGGGAAAAATTCTGACAAAACGAACGACCTACAGCCGTTTGGAAATAATACCAGATACAATCAAGGCAGTAAGTTCTTCCCACGAATAAATCTGAAACCTGTTTCCTGTATTTTAGTAAAGCTAGCGAAAATTTATCACCCAGTGTACGTATATTCACGTATACACTCTGACGAAATTAAAAAATAGTGTGCTGCTAGGTTCGCCTAGGTTTCACAGACTTGCTTTTTGTGGTTTATCGTCTGTACAGTTGTGTTTAAGATTCGAATTCACGTTTTATGCGTAGTGTTTTTCCGTCGGCTTCTGAATCCGTCGTACTACATAAAACGTATGAGTTCGCGCGCACACTAGCACTCCATAATGTGGGCAGTATAACTCAACATGGTTCCTTTCAGAGGAAAGGGATAATAGGCCTATCAATTCCCAAGTCAGTACCAAACTGCTCGTAATGGGTCTAACACCCTGAGCAACCTCAATGAAGGTTCTATTCTAATCTGAAAGAAACTGATTCCACATTACCAATACTATTACAACGGGGGCTGAAGAGAACAATACGACTATCGTTCCATAAGACTAGGCCTAAGTAGGATTAACCTAAACAGGACGGGACTGACGGCGCACGAACCACCCACTCGGCGGTGTCCACTGTCTTACTGGGTTAGGCTACAAAGCAGAAGTACCGTCACAAAACTTGATAGTCAGTGGAGGACAACTGATGAGGTATTCAACATTTGGCAGTGCAACGATGGTGGCAACGGAGACATTAAAAATAACTGAGAAAAAATCAATCAAATACTGCAGAGTGTAGAGTCTCCACCACAAGATAATTGGGACCAGTATTCGAGCTACCCATTTGTTTCGGTTTTTCGAACGTGAAGTATAAACAAAAACGAGCACAGTACTACGGAAAAAATTGAATATTTTTATGGTACAACAATAAACACCAGAGTAGTACTTATGCACTTTCAATACTAAAAAAAAAACTCGACCTGAGCACTACGCCTCCAGTCACGATAGAGCAAAAACCCGAATTTCAAAATTTGAAAATGTAGGTTTTAAAACAAAAGGCTATTGATACAATTCAATAAATTGGGTACACTGTAAAATAAATTGCATGTGATGCAGCACTTTGCGCCCGCGCGCGCACACACACAGACACTACAACACACAGTGCAAAGACGCACGTATGTTAAATATTAAACAATAATTTTTCAGGTCAGGTATATCCTTAAAAAAGTCTATTTATGATGAGTTCGGATTACTCGACATCGAATGGTGAATATCGGTAACACGAGCGTCACCCGTCATCATTACGAAGTGAGAGCGAGATCCCGGTTAAACACCCCATTACCTACTATAGAGACAGAAGAGTGAGTCGGAACATTCGATCGAGTTAACTAATAATAAATTCACGCACAACAAATCAAACAGGATACACAATTAGTTATTCATACAAAAAAGCGTGCACTTCGTTTACTCCTTGATGAAGTGTTGACAAACAAAACACTCTCCAGACCTATAATAGAGTATAAACTTGACATTCCAAACTAAGAAGACTGGGGGGGGGGGGGTATCAAACTTCTATGATTCCGACTGCTGAATAAATGAAAAATAAATATTATAGTTAATGACATTCTAATTATAATATTATAATTACCCGCTAACAAATAATTTTTTAACCACGATAATTAGATTAGCTTACATTTTTTATTATTTATTTAATTTCAATACAACTAGTTACAAATTAACTAGCAATTTTATTCTAATTCATAAGTTAACAATGTGTACGATAAGCTGCCACTGGAGCATTCCTCAGTACAGTTACACTCTGTTCATGTGCTGAGAATTATTGTACATATTAAGTTCACTAGTTCAAATGGTTTCAGGTCCCGATGGATGTCATCATTTCTTACGTACCCATGGTGCATCAACAATACTGTGAAGAACTTTATTTTGAAAAGTTTGAATTATTTTAATATTGGATATCTTAGTACAACCCCAAAGCTGTACACCATACACCCAAACTGGTTTCAAAACTTGTTTGTATAAACACAGCTTGTTATGGAGCGACAGCTCAGAGTGTCTTCCAAGCAGCCACCATATTTTCTTCAATTTTAATCCAAGTTCTTACCGTTTCTCTTAACATGCTCTTTCCACCTAAGTTTGGCAGATTAGCTTACATAAAAAGTATTTTGTGTGTATTAGATTAGTGTATATTTCATTTTGAAATGTGAAAAGAGAATTCAGTTCTTCGCGTTTCACACATTTTTAAATGCCAAACGTTTTGAACATTATCCATAGAAAATAATAATAATAAAATCTGTGTCATGCTTTCTACCAGTATTGATCACCCATTTTGCTTCCATATATGTTCCGCTTTCAAACATTTTCTGGCCTTTTTTATTGATTTTAAAGTACAAATTACTTCTTAATTTCCTCAGTTTACATTATCTATTTACTTTACTGGCCCATCTAATTAAATTATATTAATCTATCTCTACTGAAACTCACGTGTGTTTCAAATAACGTGAGTAACAAATTATTCAAAGCGAGTTTCGATGGTTAGGGATATGTAGTGCATATGTATAAGACCCCGAATGCAAGAATAGTTTTGCCAGCTCAGCGGAGAGGGAGAAGATACAGAGGAAACATCTGAATTAGATGGAATGACATCGTCTATAAAGACGTAAGACGTTTCAGAATAAGAAACTGGTAAGAAGAGTTTCTTCAGATCGGAGTTTAGCACTGGAGAGTCTTTGGTCCGTTGTGGGCCGTAGAAACACAGAAGAAGACAAGAAGGAGTTCGGGTTATTCCGGTTCGAGTACGAATACGAATCTTTCCAATCTGTTTTATTTTTGCAAGAAAAAACGGAAATATAGGTCTATATAGTCCACGTCTTGGCACCACACAATTAATGGTGCAGGGTGAAATACTGTTCATAAGTATAGTATTATTTTATTTTGTACGTATTAAAAACGAAAAAATACAACAGGAAATGAATTTGTTCTCTTTCCTAAAATAAGTTCGCAACTAATCAGCAACAGCACATGCAAGCATGCATGCACACGTAATAGCGGTACCATTAAAAGAATTAAAAAAAAGCGCAGACTATGCAATTTATAATTAACCCGTTCCATAAATAGCAACTTCATACGCGTAGTCTGCATAAAAACGGGAAACCAGGGGTTAAAAATTACACGCACGCGACCCCGCGCGTAGCACGTAAAGCTTAATGACTGTTATATTATTAAGCTTAGGCTATAAAGTGATCAATAAAAAGAGAGAAAAAAACCAGGCGAAAGAGAGAGTACGTGGAATAGAAAATGTGTCTGAAATAACATCAACAACCATACAGTAGGTGCTGTGTAGAGCAACGGGGGCAGGTTGATACGCCGCAGCCCGCTCAGCTGACGTCACCGGCTCTTATTCTTCAATAATTCAGCGCTTATTTACGATGGCGCGGCGGTGTACACCTTGCCTTGCCTCCTCACCTGCGAAGTACGTGCTACTTACGCGAACCAACGACTCTCTCTCTACGCCACTTAATACACGACGACGCGTTCTCCTACACTCTGTGGTGAACGTCCTGTGTAAATGTCAGTTAAAATTACTGTCTATCAACCCCGACCGCTAGCGTGAAACGCTCTGCTGTGGGAGCGACAATCTTCTTCTAAACTACCGTAGTTGATACACTATTTATAAAATATATGTTATGGTATCTTATTCTGTACGTGTTGGCTGAATCCTTTACTTTCATGAATGTACCGTCCTGTGCTGCTATAAAATAATTTGTAATAAAGACAGTTGCCAAAACTAGGAACACACTACGAAACAAAAGAATACTAGAAAAGACACTAAGCTTAAGTTGTATAAGACTATGGGTGTACCGGTGGCGCTGTATGGGAGTGAAACGTGGCTACTTTTACAGAGAGACAGAGGGAAGGTTACATCAGCAGAAATGAAATTTCTCGTTGTGGTCAAAGGGTGCACGTTAGGAGACGGAATAAGTAATTTACACATAAGGGGAGAATTACACAAATTTTCAAATTACAAGACAGAATTACGGAATACAAGGCCAACTGGTGTAAGCATTTGGGAAGAATGCAGCAAGCTCGCCTTCCCAAACTTGCCTTGAAATATAAACCCACAGAGTACCGTAGTGTGAGATGGTTTCCGGAACAGGCAGTGCAGCCTAATCCGTGAAGTGGAGATGATGATGATGACAGTTGCCAAATCACTGGCCACGTCAGCACACGAAACTCCTCGATAAAAACGATCGCTGCTCCAGCCAGACACTCAGCAGGATATACACAGCTTGTCTACACCTCATCCTGGCGTACGCACACTCGAATCATATTCCGCCGTCCCCTTCAAACTCGCACCAGCAACAGGCTACTATTCACCATGAATACCCTGTTCCCGGACCTCGACTCCTTCCTGATCAAATTAAACATAATATATGCTATAAACGCAAGCACTCGTGTCCCCATCTAATCCACTGCAGCCTCCATAACCGCCAACCAGAAACACTACACGATTTTCTTTCCTAATTAATCACCTGGTGGCCCTTGGCAATACACCAAACAGACATCGCAGATGAACATCACAGATGCCTATACTAACAAGCAAATCCGGTAACACCTCACAATCAAGCCCGACTTTCAAACCCTCACATGAGTCCTCTGTCATACGCTTGACGCCAATTTATAATTTCGACCTGACCGCTACACCGTCTAGTCTGGGACAAGCTCATATCACTCCCATATCCAATTTGGCTGTCCTACACTACATACCCACAATCAACTACACCTGACTAGCTGTACTCACTAGTCTGGGACAAGCTCATTCCACTCACTCCCATATCCAATTTGGCTGTCCTACACTACATACCCACAATCAACTACACCTGACCGCTGCACTCACTAGTCTGGGACAAGGTCATTCCACTCACTCCCATATCCAATTTGGCTGTCCTACACTACATACCCACAATCAACTACACCTGACTGGCTGTACTTCGTGCCTCCACTTTCTCGGTGGCCGGCCAGCACTGCCGTGCGTCTCCAAATGATCAATTTCAAACCGGCTGAAGGGGTTTGTCCCCAAAACATCCCGAGACTTGCCCATTTGGACAAGCTCAAACATCACAAAAAAGCAGTTGCCACGATTAATGGGCTAGCAGTAGTTAAAGGGTTGAGTTTGCTAACTTGCACAAAATCGTGTATAACATTACACTTATACCGAATACTTTTCCTGTGTACTATTTCACTTTCGTCTCTTTCAGGTCTCTCATAATCAACCCTACAACCGCCAGATCTCTTATAATCATCCCTATAGCTAGCTACCTTAGCAAATATTACATATTTATTTTTTCCCAGTTCTTCTTTCCTGATTGCGTTTATTAACCAAATTCTCTAGCACTTTAATTTCGGTTTCATATTATTGAGAAATGATTCATATATTCTGTAGTAACCTACACCAGGGTAACACGTCGTTCGTTTAACGAACGAGGCATCTCGTATTTATTGATGTCTCTACATAGAAAAGAGGTATCTTCACTCAGCGTATTCCCGTTCTGACTGTGGTTTCGGCTCTGTTCCATCATCATCTGTAAGGAGTAAACCAAGGATGGTTTGTTCCGGTCTCAAACAGGTAAAGTCTAGAGCTGGTCACTGCAGCGATTCCTCGGACGTCCCACACCTCTCCGTCCCTTCGGCTTGTAGTTCCATTCACAGCTGTGAGCAGCAACTTCTGATCCGTCCAGCTAGTCTTTATTTGAGACAGTATAGTAATGAATATGTCCCCTGATATGTTACTAGAATATCGCAGGGTAAGACGTATGGAGGTGCTGCTACCTTCAGCCCGATTTTCTGTCTCGGTGTTCTCCCATAAACCAGACTAAATCTGGGCTGTCTTACCAGAATAAAGAGACCAGTTTTCCTTGTTGAGATATCCTTAAGGATCTTTAATGTAGTGGTTTATCCTTGCCTCCCACATCCTACGTCGTTGATCAATGGAAGGTCATCTGTCTTTGGGGGGAATAAGGTCAACAAGGGCAAGAGGGTGCCCTAACACCTACTTGACAATGACAAGTAGAGGAGGGACAGCTTATACCGGCTGGCACTGGGTCTCCAGAGCCGCGTTAGCCACATGTAGGTTCCCCCCCCCCACACTTGGAGGTGCGGCTGAATATTTCCGTTCATCAAGGAACGAGACCATAAGGCATTTCTCATCTTCTCCAGTACTTAGAGGGACACTCTGTTCCATTCCGACTAAATTCCAAATTAAAACCTTCAGTGCGACAACGGTTTCTCTAAACGCCTTCTATCTCGACGGGCAAGCATCTGATGGCGAAGACGATTCGTAAAATGTTCACTAATCACTATTTGACACATTTTTGCTTTGTTTGATATTAAATTGATCTAAAATCGATTTAATTCTGATATGCGTTTCTTTTACATTGGGAAAGAGAATTAATTATAAAATAAAGAGAAAGCTAATTATAAAGCAAGCAAAAATTTTGGAAATAATTTGTCAATTACGTAACACAGTTTTATGTAACGTTCATTTATATTAATTTAATGTAATTAATGTTTCATTATTATATACTTTTGTTATTTATACTTTAATTACACTATATTTCTGAAAAACAGTAACAAACTTTTAAATTGTTAAAATAGTCTTTCTTACACTTTGTTATGGCGTCCATGCTATTGGCACTTTGAATTTTAACAAACACCTTCCTTCGTATTTGAATTCTCTTCAGGAACTCCCCTCTAATCTTCTGTAACTCATTATTTATTAACGCTTTCCTAGGTGTTTTAGGTCCAAGATTTCCACATGTGTAAAGCCAAAGTTGCTGAGACACAGGTTCCCATGAGAAGTTCTCTGACTATTCTCGATGACGGAAGATTCGTGCATTTTTTTACTATTACAATTACTATTTATTTATTATTTATGTTATTATTATTATTATTTATTTATTTTATTTTTTACTACAATTGCTTTTTGTTCCGGGGTTTAGTAGATCAATTGTACTAGCGCACGTGTCTGGTTTTGAATCTTGGACTACTGATATTTTCTTTGTTTTGAAATTTTCTTACCATCTTACAACACGAACTGAGCAACACACCATCCCAGTTGCAAACGCGAGCGTCTGCCATCCTACCATCCTGTATGTACACGGAGATACAGAAGTTGGGTTTGGCTAAATAGAGTCAAGATATAAGCCAGAGAAAGGGGAATGTTACCACTACTATTTGACACAAATAGAAGTAGATATTAAAATCAGTGGAACGTGGGCAGCACTGCTCAACGTGAACATATTGCCACATAAGTTTTATGTAAAATGAACTTCTATAAAGTGAAGTTAAATTATTATTACTTTTTTTATGTTGAGTTCACGGAGTAATATCCCTAATCTTCTAGGAGCTAGGACTAGCCACAAAAACGCAACAGACTCTGTTCAGACTCTCATCTTGTAGCGTAATTGTGCTCGGGCTTTAAGTGACAGTCTGGGTCTGTGCTCGAATCATACCACTCCGCTCATAGCACTCATTTGAAGTCGCGCGTGTGTGTGTGTGTGTGTGTGTGTGTGTGTGTGTGTGTGTAAGACGTAATGCGAGGTTTTTAAAGACCGACTCCCATCTCGATTTCTTTGCGCCATTTTATCGGCCACAGAAATCATACCTCTCTAAAAGTACCGGAGAGTCTAGGAAATTCCACTGTGGTCCTAGACTTGTAGGAGGGGAAAAACCCCTGTAGACGTTCACCTCCCCGCGGTAGTGAGGGGGCAACTATTGTTTAACAAGCTGCTAACGAACGCAAGGAACCAGTACCTCCCAGGACAAGGAGATTTCCTTCAACCAAGTACAAGGAGCCTCTACGGAGGGTGGATGCAGAAGTAGGGACTCTCTCTTGCCCTTGGAGTAGGACGTCACTTCTAAAGGCTGATGAGCCTATCATAGGATTCGTAAGGCAAGGGGAAACCACCGCATTAAAGACTCTTCGGGTAGCCCTAGACCCACTGAATTATACTCTCAATTATGATAGATCCTGACAAGAAATCTTCCAGAAAATATGCCCATCGCATCTCCGGGTGAGCACTATCCCAGCAGAATTGTGCAGTGTGTTTCAGAATGGATGATAAAAACAAAAGCGGAACGAGCTATAGACAGACAACGTTTCACGATCTTTTTCTCTCTTCCTTCTTCCATCTGCAATCATTCCCAAGACACTTTCTGGCCATCTCTCATTATCCAAACTCTGGAGGTGACTACACCATACAAGCTGTTTTAGACATACCGTGTCCAAGACATTCCCATGTACCTGGATGGTACTTCTGACTTTCTGATTTGTTGGGTGTTCTAGCATATTACTCTAATAAAGGGAACTTCTTTTTTAATGTATCGTTTCGTAATTAGAAACAGTCGCCTACAAGTAGGTCGTATGTCAAGACACAGACATATATTTATTAGCCATACTTACCATATCGTAGAAACAGACGGCAAGACGTATATTACACAGTTCGCGCTCCAACAACTCAACACACAGCACGTCTCGATTGTTTTGCATATCTAACAATTTCTCGCTCGGTATTCGCCGTTTAATAAGAATACATTAAAACTACATTTCGCTGTATGTGTAGTGTACGACTGTATAATTAGCGACGATTACTGTGGCACTGGCTGGCTGGCTGCAACACTGTGTACGTTGTATATAGCGTGACGACCTTGCACTTTTACGAGCGCCACCACAACACAATGACAGTTAGATGCAATGCTGCGAAGCACGCAGCCCCACGTCTATGACGTCACCAACCTACCCTACCCAGTTTTAATCCGGCCATCACTGGCGGTCGTGTTGCTATAGCGTGTTATGTATGCTGTGACCTTTTCACACACACATACACACAAGACGCCTTTTCTTCTGCTATAATCTATTCAAGCAACAACTACAATAAAATATTATAACAAAAAAAACACCACAGTTGAGACTTGTATACGAGAAATTTATTGTTTACGTTTTAAAGGTGTGATATGTTGAAATATTTACTAAATAAACGTAGTTAAGTCAACACGGAACCGTACATTATAGCTAATATAAATATATACTAAGGTATTTCCACATTTTATATATCGCCGTGATTGAGAAACTGTACCGGCAAGGACGTTATGCAAGATCAAATGATTTACAGGTACTATCATGATTTTTCGTTACTGGTCCCCAAGATACCAGCAACAGAACCCATGGCCTCCTTAATCGGTATACCGTTCTTCCTGCTCGACGAATTCTGCTCGCTCCTACGTTAACAACTGACAGGCGTATCTCGCGTTCTTCATGCGCTTTTTCTTCTACTTCTTCCAGGTCGTTCTTCTAATCAACAGCTTCCTTACGGAACAGCAGTCTTCTCCCATACATACAATTTCTGCGTAAACTACCTATATATTCCAGAAGAAAAACCAGCCACCAACCATCATGGGGAAGAAGGGCGGTATCCTCCGATAACGGAAAAGGTTAAATCTCGTAACGTCAACACTGTAGGCGGTTGCGCCCGTCCACAGCACTTATTTTGAAGCGAAAAATTCTACGGCGAATCTTAAAATATCAGGGCGAGTGGTAGCGGAATCCAAGGGACATCCCGGCCTGTAGAGCTCCGGGAGAATGCGTGTTCTGCTTCTATGAAGTGGTTTGCAAAAGTGGATTCAGTGTCGTTCACTGTATGTTTGTTGTGTGAACGATTGTAACACACGGAAAAGTACGTACATATTAATACTAAAAAACAAAGAAAATATGGGCGATAACAAATCATCGGATCTAAAGAGCTGCAATACAAACAAACACAAAATCGTCACTATTATGATCATTATTGGCATCAGTCTCCCAACTGCTATCTCCGAATGACTTGTCAGTCATTCTACAGTCATGTATATCCTAAGAAATGCTTGTCTACGTTACATAATATAGATCCTCCATCTCCTGTCTTGAAAATGATCATCGTCGTGGTCTCTCAACATGACTCTTGACCTTCTAGCTAGCGACCTCCGTGATCAACTTCCTTCTTCTCGCTTACCAGATGTTCTGTCGATCTGCATTTTTCATTTTCTTCATTCAGCATTCGTTATCATCGTCCATTCTACTTTGGCATTTATTTAATTGTTTCCTTCCCTCATCTCACTATTCCGACAATGGTTCTTGAGACGATTCCCGGAATTCTCAATCCCGTTTTGTGTTCACTGTTCATTATTTCTGTCCCGTAAGTCACTGCACGAAGCACAACGTTCCTTTGTGAACACAAGAGTAGTTTGTATTACTCACCTTACTGCTCATCTTTCCAAAGGCAACATATATGCTGACAACTTCCGATATTTCAACTATTGTAAAACCCCAAGAGTTTCTTAAACAAACGGTACATTTTTTGCACCTGGCATACAAGTAAAATAAATATTACAGTAAAGACATGTTTTGTCACTTTCTAGCCCTAACGACAAGATGGTGTGTAACCATCGATCTCGGAAATATAAACGTAATACTGTAATACACTCGGTCCAGACCCAAATAAAAATATTTACGCAGAGTCAAGTACATACGACGAGCTCGTGAGCATAAACACAACACAATGAAACGTTTGATTTATTATTTACTTATTGCGTTACAAAGTACAACTTATTCAGTTTGCACGTTGCAGCTCAACAGTCGGCTGGCTCACGATTTTACAAGCCCAGTCTTTAGCATTCAAATAAGCGAAAAGTACAACTCGATTGTTCCAGCTGTTCATATCGCACGCTGAATGCAAGAGGGCCATAAGTGCAAACAATTTGAAAATTGAGTTATGGCACAATATTAACAGATTAAACAGAGCTGTATTAAATACAATAGAGCCATAAGTGATATCATCAAAGATACAGTTGCTATAAAAATGTGTCCTTATGCTGTTGAAAATCTGAACACACAGTTTAATGCAATACAGCCACATGTCATTTGTGGCTGTATTGCATTAAAAAAATAAACTTTATTTAGGAAGGTTTTAAATGATGATGGCCATAACTGCAATTGCGGCCATTCATGAAAGTAGCATAGTTTTAGTTTCTTAAGCTGGCAGCACTTGTTCCCTTTCCTGACTTTTTCTATAGCTTTCACATTTCATTAGTATAACTATTGTAATGGTACATATGACACTACCTACACCAACGTTCCAAAAATAATTTGAAAGCCACTACTATTAAGAATACCTACAAGGTCAAGCATACCACCATGGATAAAAAAGAGAAAGTATCATAAGTTAAACCAAGTGAATTATAATGAAGAAGGAATTACTAGTAAATGTAATAATAAATAAAGTAAAGAAGACTAACGACGAGACAACTTACATACCTTACCCAATAGATCAGTGAGAAGGACACAATGGAAACAAGAAACAAGAAGAATCAGTGAGAAGGATCAGACAATAACCATACAAGAAAGAAGAAGAATCAGTGAGAAGAAAACAACAATAACTACTTCAAGAAAGAAAAAGGAAGAACCAGTGGGAAGGAAACAAGAAAAAACAACATCATATATAAACTAACTCAGAGTGAGAAAGAGGAGAAGAAGGATATCCAGATCAGACACAAAAAGGGAAATAAAATGAAGTATAATGAACTAACATAAACCTATGAAAGAATAATTATAAAAGAAGAAAGAAGAAATGTAATAAATAACATGATATAAATCCCTAAGCTGTAAGGTAAAGTCAACACTGACCCCAAACTCATTTAATGAATACATTCCTTCTCCATGTAGAATAAACTGTAATCAATAAGGACTAATTATTGTCCGTAAAGAATAACAAAGAAAATGAATAATAATAGTCTAAGTTCTTAGCTAAATGATGTGTAGACATAAAAAGAAGGCTAGGTCCAAAATATAAATAACCAATTGTACAGTGGAATTGATGTTAGAAAAACCCACTAATTATCAGAATTTAAGACAATAAAAGATAAACAAAAGGTACTTTAAGAACTAACAACAAATGTACCAGCATTAAATGAAAGCAAATCAATCAGATATAATGCAGAGATACAAATCCAGCAACAACCCATTACTGCTTACCTAGTATGTAACATAACCTAATCTGGGCAACCAGTTTTCACTAAAACTGAAGAAAAACAAAGCCAAAACAATATCAAACCAAAATGTATTATAATGTGAAGTAACTAGGTGATATAAGGAACGTTTTGTATACAATAGATAGCGTAATGAGTAAATATAAGAGCTGTATTAATGTAATTCAATATAACTATATGCTTGTTATAGCAAAGAGGCCTGATGCAACAAAATTATGTTGTAAACTTATTATAATAGAGTAGGAACTCAACTGACAACATTGAGTGAGGCAGAATACTATTCAATTGAGTAAGTTCAAGAAGTATAACTACCTAAAGAATAATAATAACAATAATAATAACAAAACTATGTCAACAACTAGCTGCAACTAATCTTGATAACACCTAAACCAAGGTAATAACCAGAATAAATGCAGAATGAACTGCTGCACAATGAGAACAATGCTATTAAAACCATTATAAGAGCCATTTAAACAACAATGAAAATAATATGAAAAGAGTATTAATCATGTAATAATGTAACTCCATGAAGTATGGTAAATATACTTAGCAAACCATAATTAAGGTAATAAACCTATGATATAAGGAAAAAGGACGCTATCAGTAGTGACAACAACCAATAAAGTGTACATAGGCCGTAATAGAATGTAATTAAATGTTAATATTAGTATAATATAAGTAATAAACAAAATGTATAACCATAGCCTTAAGACTTGATCCTATGAAAACAGACATAGTGTAATTATTAATGCATAGTTTTAAGAGAAAAGTGAATAATACGATAAGGATACGTTATTACCATCAAAATATGGGATAAAAACAATGTATTTCAAGTGTTTAATAACTTAATGGACATTATGTATTTATACCAAGTGCGATTTCAGCAACCCCAAATCTGAACTATATGATGAGGGGATGCAAAATACTCGTCATTAAAAAATAGAAACGATAGGGATAATAAAAATAACGTCAGTGCAGTTATAAATAAGATATTTGACTTATAAAAATAATTGAAAAGTGCTGAGCCCTTCCGCGTGGTTCTGTGAACCAGGGACTCATAATCTCAAAACCAGACTACTGACGCGACTCTAAGCGTCTATTTTAACGAACCCCGCCGAGGTTAGACGAATTAGAAACTATTAACCAATCAGAGCCTATAAAAAATACGAAGTGCAGGATTCCGACAGAGGAACCAGAGACAGTTTTTCACCAGCAACGAGAGCAACTACACGCTCGTCGATCGTCCAGAAAAACGTGCTTTTGACAGCGAACAGCTGTAAACACACTCACTAACCTCAAACTTTGAATGAAGGTTAGAACGACAGAAGAAGACAGTGCAGTATATTTTCAAGTGAGCTAAATACGGAGTATATGCGTATAGGAGTGAGTGCAGTGCATTTATCGAAATTAATTAATTATGTAAAGAATATTAATTAATTACAAAAGTTGTGAAAAAGTTTTAATTCTTCGAACGACCAGTTACGCAAGTATCAATGCAAACAACAATTATACTATGCTTGTCAAGTAATTAATAAGTTAAAGAACGCTAGTAGCGAATCGAATTAATTTGAATTAATCGATAAATTGCCCGAATTCCAAAAGGAAGGGAACTTAGAAAAGTTAGATAAACAATGATAAAATTGAACGATTTCAGTAACGACAATTTTAATTATTTATACGATTCAAATGTATTAGCATAAGGAAAGACATTGAATGACCAATGAAGGGAAACTGAACCCTAACCATTAATAATTATAAGAATGATTTATATTTTAGTTTAATAATTGAACTTAGAGTTACACAAGAGGGTAACCTAAATGTATCAAGTGAATTTAATTTACCTGTGTTCCTGTATTATGTATACCCAATCTAGGAGAGTATTCAGAACCATGACACTGAATTTAAATAATTACTATCACTTATTAAATAACTAATGCATCAATGAAAAATAATTAAAATTTTTTAAATAAACCAGGTTACATGACCTGTATTAACCTCAATGATTAACAATGAACAGTTGTTCATATTTTTTATTATTTCAAACTAACAATCAATGATTTTATGTTTTGTGTACTTATTATTACAGTAGTACATTTTATCATATATGTGTATTTTGCAGACTCAAAGAACCTACTACTACTACAAGTTTTATAAAACATTATAACCTATTTGTTTGCTAATGAAAAATATTCGACTAGCCAAATGCAGTCATACCATCCTGAGATTTTTAAATGTTTTAGAGCCCATGTTCTAATTTAATTGTTTTACAAAAGGAAGATAAACCTTTTCATTGTATCAAACATTAATTGTTCTTGAGTTGAATAAACAACTATTGATTTATGAACCTTTAAAAGAGTTGACTTTTATTGCAAACAATAGAAATAAAGCTTAGTGAGAAACCCGAGACGGTTGGTACCAGACTTCAAAAGCGGACATTCAAATGGAATGATTTTTACCAACCGCACCATCCAATACATTGCTACACATTATAAATCATAGTAAATATCATGTCTATGTCATGTTTATGTTAGTGTATAGGTAGGACAGTACTGATCCACTCATCACAATGGATGATAGAAGAGTCAACGGAACTTCCAGAGAATCAAACTCAAGAAAGTGAATTAAAAAACATATTAAACCACATAAACTGAAACAATTAAACGACGATAAAAAGAGTAAGTGAACCGATTTATTCACTACCGGATTCAATAACAGATTGAATTGGGTGGAATAAATCACTAATACCAAACTTAATAATAAAAACGAGCTTTCAACAATAATAAATAAACGAAACAACCAGACCTTATAATAACTATATTAACTATAATTAATAACCCTGAGAATAAGATTTTACGGGACGACGATCTCGTCTTATAATACTATGAATATGTTAAAGATTATTTTGTTGGATTGTGTTGAGTTTTACAGAATGTTTTCAAACAGAAGATTACTGATTCAGGTGAAGTTAAATGAAAGAAATGAGGTGAGCTTGATTTAATGTTTATGAAACAGCCTTCATGTTACATAACAAAGTACAAGATGAACAGAAGAAAAGAGGACAAAAACGAAAAGTAGGGGAAAGTGAATGGAACAAAAATGTAGCCAAAGTGAAAAGGAATAAGGTGATACATACATAGACTCAAAGGGTAGTACAAGAAATGGTAATGTGAAAAGATTGCCAGGGGAATTGCCATTATAAATGTAAGCAAATTCAAGGTGACCAACGTGCTCAGATTTTTAAGATGTTTTGGAAGCTTGTAAAGATTAACGAACAATGATAATATATAGCTGCCTGTATGAACAGATCAAGACCTCAACATCAGAGAGTTATAGAAGGCACTACAAGACATATAAATGATGAGTACCACTTTAAAGCAGATAGACAAGTATACATTGTTTGTAAAAATTTCTTCATTGAGTCATTAAAGTAGGAGACAAAATGATAAGGAATATTATCCAGAAGACAACAGATGGAATTGTCAAAGATGAAATTGGCAACAGCCAAACTACACTAGAATCCGTCCACACTTAATATACAATATGTTCGAAAACATAATAATTCTATACCACGAATCGAGTCTCATTACCTGCACAAACAAACAAGTACAGATATGTTAGTGGTGGAAAAACATTAGATCTACACAGAAATTATGTAAAGGAGTGCCAGGAACACACAAAAAGATATGGAAATTGCTCAGCTTGCAGCAACATTTTCTTGACAGAATTTAATATTAGCCTTCTGTCACTAGTAAAGAGTAGTGTTTATTCTGTGATAAATGTAAACATTCATATGTAAAAGAATTTCTACAATTTGAGTATAAAAATCATCATAAAGAAGTTAAATTAAGCAGAGAAGAAAAGGCCAAACATGCAGCGCTTGCAAAGAAAAAGAAGTGTATCACAGCATACTATGATTTACAGGCAGTCCTCCCAAATCCTTGTGATAACTTTTTTGTTGTATATTATAAATGGCGGATGTCAGTTCTGAATTTTACAGTTTATGATATTGGGAGAAGTACAAGACATTGCTATGTTTCACATGAGGGTGCTGGCAAAAGGAGTTCGAATGAAATCGGTTCATGTGTTTTTCAGTTTTTACAAAATGAATGCAAAGGAGAGATGGTTGCTTTTAACTCCGACAACTGTAGAGGACAACAAAGAATAAACACAATATTGCTTTATACATGTATGCAGTTTTTGGTTACAATATTTCAAGCATTACACATAAATTTTTAGTAACTGGTCACAACCAGAATGAAAGAGACCGTTTGCATTAATTAACAAAGAAAGCTAGTCCTAAAAAGTGAACCTATTTATATACCTGGACAATGGGCAACCATAATCCAAAAGGCTGAAAATAAAGGCAGTCCTTTTAAAGTAACAGAAATGGATACACTAGACTCCATGGATTTCAAAAATCTTCCAAATTTTGGAAAACCTTTACAGTAAGCAAAAATAATTACAAAGTTTCTTGGCTTGACATAAGAGAAATCAGTACAGAGAAAGAAAAGCCTCTTCACTTTTTCTACAAAACACGCTTTGGCGAAGATTATAAGAAAATATACACACACAAAAATACAAGAAACAAAATTGAATTGTGCAATTACCTATCCAACAGAAATAACTGATGACAAGAAATGAAATTTAAAACCTCTCTGCCAAAGTGGAATTATAAAGAGCAATTATAACTCATTGTATGAAAATATAACCCTTATGCCATCAAATGAAAAAAAAGTATGTAGATTCCGATGAACGTGACCTGTAAGTTTATTCGACATTTTGTAAGGATTGAAATCATTTACATATTCAGAATAGATGTTGTGTGTATTGTTATCCTTATTATCGTTATTAAAAGAATGTAGACCTATTAGTAATAAAATTAACACTTTTCATTATGTTTATCATATTATCTTGAGCTGAATTTCTACTTATATTTTCGCCAATTCTATTTGAAAAAGCGTGAAATTAAGCGTGAAAGGTACTGTAATTTTCTTTGATTTAAACCATTCTTATTACAATAAAACGTTAAACATTTTTAGATACCCTCGTATCAAACGCTTAAAAACAAATAACTTTATTACTAGTATGCTTCCTGAGCTGCAGAACTCGTTCACTATTTTGAACAGTATAGTTATGATTACATAAGTGTCGATATTAAATAATTTTTCAATTATACGAATTTTTTCAAATTTTGGATTCCTTTTTAGGGTCCTGGGGTTCCAAAGTTTTGAAATTTCCAAAATGTAACACTACACTTAGATTAGATGGCAATTAAAATTCTCTTTGATTCCCCCACATGAATGTTGACGATTTTTACGATCGGTACTAGGAGTATCACGGAGGGACCGGCTAAGCAATGATGATATAAGAAACATCCTTGGAATATACAACCTAAACGAAAGGATAAAGCAATACAGACAGATTTGGACACAGACCATGTTGAAAGGATGCATAAGAACAGGATACCAAAACAAATTCTGGTTTATAATCCGAAAGGACGGCGGAATATTGGAAGACCAAAAAAAAAAGATGGTCGGACCAAGCAGTGCGCAACGGATCGTAAGGTCCACAGCTTGAAGAAGAAGAAGAAGAAGAAGAAGAAGAAGAAGAAGAAGAAGAAGAAGAAGAAGAAGAAGAAGAAGAAGAAGAAAAAGCAGCTACCAGAATAATTTTCGCCCGTTGTCACCTATCACCGACAAATTTGCAGGTTTTTTCACTGTAACAACTTTTAAGTCTGCGTTGTACTTGTGTTGAGTAAGGGGGGTATATGTTGAGGTGTATATGCTGCGTCTGACGTTGGCGACTTGCTCGTGTAGGATGGTTTCTGATATGTACACCAGTATACCGAGAGATGACTTATTGTTAGTATTAAAAAAAGAATATAGAAAAAAACCAATAAATTACAGAAAGATGAAATTGAAAATTTGGTCAAATTAGTAAAAATGATAATTAACCAAAATTATTTCGTACGTGAAAATCACCACTATGAGAACAAAAATGGTCTTGCAATGGGGGCTCCACTTTCATCAATCTTGAGTGAAATGTACCTACAGCACCTAGAAGAAAATTTTATACTCACAACCAAAAATCCATTTATACAACACATCAAATATTGGTACAGGTATGCAGATGACGTCAACTGTTTATAGGTACTGCTAGACAAATCAGCCAACTTCTAGCATACATCAACTCCATAAATTCTGACATTAAATTTACAATAAAAAATAGAGAATAAAGGCGAAATAAACTTCCTAGACCTTACCATAAAACGCCATGCAAGCAAACATCATTTCTCTATATACAGAAAAGATACTCAAACAGATATTACCATTCACGCAGAGAGCAACCATCCCTACTCATACAAAATTTCTGCATACAACAGCATGGTATATCGAGCCCTCACATATCCTCTATGCAAGAAACAGTATGAAAAAGAGATACACATCATACAGCAAATAGCTCAAAACAAGGGATATCACCCTCAAATGATCGATAAAATCATTGAAAAACAAAAAAGAAATAAATCAAAAACAAATAACATATCAATGAAAAGGAAGAAAACCTATATACCTGCACATTACATTGACGACAACTCTCAAAAATTAGCTAGAACATTTACAAAATACGACTATCAATTAGCGTTCAGAACAAGTAATGACATCTACACCAATCTGAAAATAAACAGTACAAAAAAGAAAAGCATTAATGAAAAAGCTGGAGTCTACCAATATCAATGTCAGCCTGCGAACTCGACAGAATGTAATGTACAGTGCAACAAAAAATACATAGGATTCACTTCAAGATCGTTTAAACACAGATATATTGAACATACAAAACATTCTTAATACTCAAATCCGAACTCAACGGTAGCCAAACACATAAAACGACAGTCTTGTGAATATGGTCCAATACAGCAACATTTAACCGTATTGAAAACATGCAGTGACGAAATAAGATCAAATATATATGAACACCGAATATACAAACATGTAAAAGAAGAGGGCCATGCAAATCTATTGAACATCATGACAGACTTCAAAAATCATATCACATTTGAAATATTGCGGCAAAATGAAAATCAACATTCAGTAATCAGCTGATATAATGTGTAGAACGAATGTAAACATGAACACTCTATGACAGGATCAGTTCTTGGGAAGCTTTGGACAACGACATACTATTAAATAACGTATCAAATTCATTAACAATTTCTACGAATTCGTTTTTGTAAAATAGTGGTGTTTTACGATATCGTGACCGCAAGTGTGATGTATATAACCTGACGATGGTCTATGACCGAAATCGATCGTTTTTAAGAATGTGAATAATAAAAATTTTATGACACATCGTATGTATCTTTACCTATACCTTTAGGTACCTTTAGGCTATAAACAATAAATACAATACAATAGAAAATAGAAATTATAGGTACCATTAGTAAAACAATAAGTGAATGCATATTATAAATACATCACATTATCATTAACTTTTAAGTAGTAGCGCATAACGTAGTAGTTGAAAACAATGCATCATCGTACTATACATTATTATTGCATAACCGTTAGTTTTTATTTATAAAATTCTCTAGTAATAATAAAACAAAAAGGTCACAGTCCCTGTGAACTGCTGCCGGTTTGGATGCACGAACACCGCAAGGCTGCGGTCGGTACCGCTGACCACAACCTCCGGTCGGTCGGTTAGATAATGCGCTATAGAACACAGCCGAGCTACACTCCCTCCCTCCACTGGCCGCCGCTTCCATGCTCCATATTTTTACTATCATTTATAACAGTGGCGAAATTTTCAGTCGTAACATTCCAAGGGGAAAGGATGTTTAAATGGCAAACAATATAATTTCAAAATATTAACTTATGGTTAATTAATACAGTTAAAATATTAACTTATTTCACGTTAAATCAGAAACGTGAAATTTGAAATACAAGAATCATTACAAATTATTCAATACTTACGTAAAGACAACATTAGGCAGAGGCGATGTGAGGTACTGCCGTGACAAAGTTCACGGCTTTTCAAAAAAATACATCTTCTCTTAATCAAGTTCTGTATCCACCACTGGTATGTACAGGTTCTACAATTCAAAGCTATTTTAGAAATTGATGGCAAGTGTCCGCTTTACACTTTAGGATCTTTTACTTCTTCTGTAACTTCCTTGTTAGGACTCTGTCCTGTTCTATAATAACGGCCCTACATGCTGTCACACCACCTCTTCCTCCGACCAATCGTCTTTGGTTGGCTATCTCTTGCCTTTATCACTAGCCTTGTGCCATCCATTCTTGATATGTGTTCAATCCATATCCTTTTTCTTTCCGCAATACAAGAATTAATATCTGTTACATTACACGTTTCTCTTATACTATTGTTTGGCAACCTACCGTACCTTGTCTTTCCTAGTACACTCCGTAATATAGTCATTTCTATAGTTTGTCGTTTTCTTTGGGTTTTTGCTGTATCTGGCTTGGTCTCTGATGCATAGGACATTACTGGACGTATTGTGCTTTTGTAAATCCTAGTTTTTACTTCTTGTGTTGAAATTTTTATTATTCCGTACAAGATTATTCATGCATCCCCCAATTCTTCTTCTAGATCAATTGATGTTCTCTTTCTTCGTTCTGCCCCATTGTTACTTGTAAGCCTTGTTCCTATGTACTCTATCTGCACTACTTGTTCTATTATTCTGTCATTTATCCCAATCTTACACCTTAATGGGTCACGTGAAACTGTAACTGATTTTGTTTTCTCTTCCGCTATCTTCGTGGTATATTTTTGGCATGCTTTGTTAAAATTATACACAAGTCATTTTCATATTCCGCTATTATTATAACGTCGTCTGCATAACATATAATATTAAACACAATGCTACCCATCCTATATCCTCTCATATGCTTTACCTCCTTAATAATTTAATCCGTAACCACATTGAAGAATATCGGACTTAAGGAAAAGAACACATATAATTTGCCATGTTTTGTTAAAATTATACACAAGTCTTTGTAAGCCATTTTCATTTTCCGCTATTAGTATAACGTCGCCTGCATAACATATAATATTAAACACACTTCTACCCATCCTATATCCCCTCATATGCTTTAGGATGAAAGCTTAATTTTTCAAACGAAAATTTCACAAAAATACTGTAACGATACAACTGCATAAGTAAATATAATATAAATTTACATTTGTGATGCCCCACGTTGGAAGCGATATTTCTTATGCAACGATACGATATACATAAAAAAAGGCGTGTCTGGCCTCACGTTCAAGAGCGACAAATTATGTAACAATATAACATTTAAATTGGGTTTCAGGTGTATCTGTAATAAGAACTCTATGTAACTTGTAACGGTATTTCAAATTTATTTGATATTATTAAAATTTGTGCACATGGCACTTACTTCGACTTAAAACATTCGTTATTATGCCGTACGGCTTATGCTATATACATCCTTACTGACTAAAAATTCTATTCTACTAATTGTTGTATTAACGAAAAATCTCACTTCCAGACTACTCAGTCAATTAGTGTGTTTCAAAATATCAATATTTAAATATTTTCTTATATATTGCAATGTAACTCAAAAATATCAATAGTTACTGAATTTATCTTTTGTTTCTCAGTACTGATTTATATCAAACGCCAATTTTTAATTAAATGCTTTGTATTCTTTTCATTTCAATACTAATTTGAGCTCTTGTTTACGTTAATCTTATTTCAATAACAGCTATGATTTTAATTCTAATTTTACAATAAACATTGACTCTTACTTTTAAATAGAACAAGAATGTCCTTAATTGTCTTTACGTTAATTGTTCGATTAAGAGATAAATAAGTTGTTTATCACCTTATCGTCGTCAATCATACTCAATCATTGGATCCCTCTGTAATCGTCCTCGTCTCGAACTTCAGCATCACTCGCTCTTCTCCTCTTGTCCAGCGTCGCCTCTCTTCTCCTCTTGTCCAGCATCGACTTCCTCTCTTGTCCAGCGTCGACTCTCTCTCTCTCTCTCTCTCTCTGTCCAGCGTCGCCTTTCTCTTCTCCTCTTGTCCAGCGTCGTATCGCTCTCTGGAACTTCTCCTCGTGCTGTTTCGGACGTCAGTTGATCTTCTTATGTGGATCTTCTTATGTAATTTTTGTTACTACTTAAAAATTGTTTGTTTTACAATCCAGTTACATAACTGTATGTAACTAGAAGGATGCAACTATTTACACAAATTTAAATATTCTGAGCGGACGGGCAGAAGCTCCCGCTGCACCGTGGATGATTTAAGAAAGAGAACCACTGTAGCTTGTGTGTCCTATTTATACCCATGTCTTGGTCAACATCTGCAGTGGTACGAAATCGACATGTCAGAAACTGTCTCTGAGTTCAGTTCCCCCACTCTTTGTCAATTTCGCTATTTCTTACATTTCTGCGAATTGCAGAGTCCTGTAAGTATACTCTTATACTTATCTTATAACTATTTTTACAACACATGTTCACTGTAATTTTGGACATTGCAACTTAACCCTTTCGATTTGTACACAGTTATTTCACTATTACACTCGTACGGTGTGGCACTTTCACATGGTTTTCGTACACAGTATTTAGTAAATTTTCTTACATTTTATTGTGTTTTTGGATTTTACTTCTTAATTATAGTTTTGAATAATTACGGAAAAACAGTAATTATGCAATTATTCGTCTTGGGGTGGTAAACTCGCCTGCATAGACCTGCGTTCACACACACTAGCAAATACTGGTGTACACACTTTCAGTTACATTTGTGTGTGTGTGCACGTCGATTCAGGTCGAAACACCTGTTCATATTTTTGTCTGAGCCAAGCTTGCAATCCCTGACATGCTTATTTCTAATACATTATTAATTATTTACAGTTTATTAGGTATATTTAAATTTTTATATTCTATGCTCAGTACATCACTTATTTGTACTGTCGCAATACATTAAAATAACCTTATATAAGTGTACCTCACCGTAACACGATACAAATACCTTACAGCTACCTCAAAACCACACACTTTCCACTAATCACCTAATCTTCAATGAGTAATCGACCGACGTAAACTGAAAACTAAGCGGCAGGTGTGGGCTATTTATAGTCTGCAGAGTTCCATAATATGCGTCCTTAACAAGCACTCCAAAATCCTGGAGGATACTTCAGCGCGGCCTTGGCAGAAACACACACCGGCTGGGCTAGTTGACAAGCTTGTAGAACGACACTTCCGAATGTACGAGAATGTTCCGTATTACGTAACAATATTAACTTATGGTTTCAGAAACGTGAAATTTGAAATACACGGATCATTATAATAAAGCACACGAATCATTACAAATTATTAAATACTTACGTAAAAACAACATTACGCAGAGGTGATGTTAGGTACTGACAAAGTTCACGTTTTTTTTAAATACAGCTTCCCTTATTCAAGTTCTGTATCCACCACTGATTTGTACAGATTCTACAGTTCAAAACTACTTTAAAAATTGTTGACAAGTGTGGGCTTTAAACTTTAGGATGAAAGCTAATTTCTCAAATGCAAATTTCACTAAAACACATTAGAAATAACCTAATACAAGTATACTCTTCACCTAATCAGCAGACAGGACGGTATACTTGACAATAACTTAGGTTTACTATGTCATATTACGACTGACAAGTTCGTATCACTGATATGTCATTGTGACGTACGCCCAAATATAAATACACCCATAATTACTTGCTCGACACCTCTGACTTTTGCAGCAGTACGTATGTTAATTACACTTGCATTAGTAAACAATACTGAATGTACGGAAATGAAACAGAAACATTAAAATTACAAAAACTTCATTGAGAAGACGTGTCATGAATTAAGAAAAGAATACAATTTATGAAGAACAGAACATGTAGGTACTTAATTTAAGCATACTGTACACTAAAAGAGTGTAACCCCGTCGCTGGAGAGCCTGTGTCGTTTTCCGGTTTCGTCTTTATCACACGACTATTTTTAACAGTCTGGAAGCCCTTTATAAAAGTGTTTTATTTTGATTTTGATTTAAAATTTTCCCTCAAGATCTTAAAATACGATAAAGCAATTAAAAGGTTTTCTCTCTACACAAAAACGTCTTGTGGACATGGAGACTTCATCAAGTGACCGTCTTCCTTTTTACCGTTTTTCATATCTTCTTCCTGCAGAGTTTGACAGTCCGAAATTATGTTTATCTACCAAACTTATAAACAGCTGTAGTTGAACATCCACCGGTTGAAAGTGTAATCCAATACAACAAAAGCACAAATTCACATTCCCACTACGTTTATACACACAAACATTAACATACGGTTAGACATTTACAAAGCTTCCTCAATAACCTACAGAAGTATTATATTTTTTTATCCAGAACATTCTATTGACAGCCATACGGAGCCGAATACCTACAAATTTCTTCACCGACAGCTACGTCATCGTTCCAGGTTTGTAAGTATGATACGGGCTCTATCTCACTACACTACATTTCCATACTAACTTTAGTTACACAGAGTTATACAGTAACCGGACCATCTTAATAGTACTTCAATTATGTCTCCAAAGTACTCTTCTTATATTCACATTCCTAATTCAGTCTCTCCTCGTTACCCCGTCTATTTATATCAGGTTTTCCATTTCGACCCCTGTATATAAATCTGTCGTTTAGTTGAACGAGCGAAGCGTGCGCTTAACTTTAACTCGACCCTTTGGCATTTGTCTGTCTATTTGGGGCATATCTTACGACAACTTTTGAACGCAACAACCGAAACCGAAATCGTGAAACATAGCACGTGTGCCCACACTTCTCCCCTGCAGAACCCTCTTGTTTTTGAGATTGATCCCACCCAAAACAGGGGAGTAGGAGGCAAAAATGTGAGGGGTCAAACTTGTGAAAAAATCGCAACTGCAGCCCATGTGGGGTATCAAATTAAAGGGAATTTTAACCACAATGTCAATACTGCGTTCATTTTTTTAAATTCAAAAAGTTTTTGTACTTCAGAGCCCAAAAGGTGAGAATTTTGATAAAATCGCTAATATTCATGTTGGGTATCAAATTAAAGAAAATTTTAATTAACATCTCAGTGTAATATTAAGTTGGGTAAATTTCAAAATCTTGTGATTCAGGGCCAAAAAATGAGACCACATGAGACCATTTGATAAAAATGTGAATATCCAACAGTGTGTCAGATTAAAAGGAATGTTTCGAATATTTAGTTTTTATTGTATGATTCTGTGCTCTGCAACTGGTATATTACTAAAGAAACAGATTAATCGGGATTTCCCATAATTAAAAAATTATATAGCCTAATAATAAATGTTCATCGTTCAAAATAGTGAGCGAGTTCTGCAGCTCAGGAAGCATACTATTATTTAAGATTCGTTATGACAGAAAAGCGGACACATATGGGTTTGTATGTAGGCCTACATAAAGAAATATACTTAGAATTACGTTATCTAAGAACCAGGCACTATGAAAGCCGAAGTATTAAATATCGCGAATTAGTACTTAAATACAATTTGCTCCAATTCCATACGCACGCTTTTCCATATTTCTAAACAGCATCGTTAAAAAGGAAAGCAATCTAACTTAAGTAGTTTGTAAATATTTTCAAACGTAATAATTTTGAACTAAACACTGTTGTTGAGACACTTTTTATTACGCCTTGTTTACTGGAATATACATATTTATAATAAACAATTTATTTACATATTCATTCCTTAAACACACAGGAAATTACATTTCACGCTGGCGTAGCGTGTGGTAGTGAAATCATTTAACAAAACAAGCGTGCTGCGAAGCGACAGATAAAATGGGTGTGTTAACCGAGAAGAGTTCGCGTGCCTCGTCCGCGTCTTCTGACACGAAACCGTGCCAAAGCACTACGTACTCCCGCGGTTTGAATTCAAACATAATAATATTAACAAAGTTTCACACGGAACTGCGGGGCTGGCAGGTGAACGGTGAGAAGAGGCGGCGAATAACGTTAAAACGAACGTGGATAGATCAAATCAAAACCGAAGGAAGTTGGACATAATTGATAATTAGATGCGTTTGTGAACTAGTACGGTTGACGGAATCGAGCTTTTTCATCACTATGTACTCAATTAAGTTGGTGCTATAGCTCGCTCGGTCAGAAGATTAACACTCGGAAGCCTCTGACGTAATAATTTGTTTATTACGTTTAATAAAGTTGTGTTAGTGGTTACAATCACAAACAGAATTAACACTGTTGCACACCACTATAGAAAAATTATTCCGATTAACTTCACAGCTCATCATCGGATCAAAAAAAAAGATGACGAGCTGGGAAGCATGAAAGCGCTAATCGGAATAATTTTCTATAGTGGTGTGCAACAGTGTTAATAATGTGTTCTTAATTGCACATCACTTCCCGATACTGTCTCTGTGCACCAATCAGATTGAACCGTCAGTATCGTTTTCTGTCCACATTGATTCTATATTGCCAAAATTAGCATTCATCAACCGCAGTTTATCGCCTTCAATGGAACCGAGCCATTCGTGTGCAGAAACACATGTCAACAACGTTCTACACTGACACGAGATAACAAATTAATTACGACTGATAACAGCGGTTCTGATGTCGATTGTTATCCTTTCAAGTGCGCGGCCTATACAGAGAAGAGCTCAGAGTTGAGGAATACAGAGGAAAATGCGCGACCTAGGCTTCTGTACATCAGTGACGGCTGGTGGTGTCAAGAAGAGGGGTTCCAAATTTTTATGAACGTAGGATAACTGTCATTTTTTAAATTTCGCATTACTTTAACATAATTATAAGCGTAGAAATATTAAATATTGTAGCCTCAAGTGCTAGCTGTAAATGTATACTTGCAATCCAGAAATATCACTTATAATAAAAACGCAATACTTAAAAATAATAAATTTTTACTCTGTTAACAGTAAAATTTCACAGAATTTACATTCGTACAAAGAACACAGTAGCCTCTATTCGTTCGTAAACACTATCTGCACGTGGGCTTAAACAATGATAGATGACAGGAATTCCAACATTATACTGTACGTGTCACTAGGGAACGACTATATAAAGCGCACCTACCGGAATGTTGCAGAACTACTGTACACCGAGCGAAGATTTCGTTGCATGGTAATAATTGTCCTATGCCGTGACAGTTGAAAGCACACATCGGTTTGTCATTGTAAAAGCTCCATAAGTGACGCCACGAACTCCGGTTTGCCTGGATCTTGCAAACCTTACAAACCGCTACTGAGCGCGTAGTTTCCGATGAACGACTGGATTGGTTACAATTTACCGAGCAAAAAATGTTTTATAACATTTTAGAACTCCTATAATTTTTTTTCTCTCAAAATTAAGTTGTTTGAAAAGTTTTACACATTATGTAAATAACATTAATTTTTACTCACATTATTCTTGTTCTTCTAATTTATATAAAATATGATTATTTTATATTTTTGTCTGGAACATATATAAGGAACTCAAAGAGTTTGGTGAGAGTGGGAAATGTCCTGTCAGAATTGTTTCCTACCACAAAAGGGCTTAAACAAGGGTGCAGCTTGTCACCCACCCTGTTTAAAATATATATCCTAGAAGCCATCAGTAACTGGAGAAGGAAAACACCAGGAATGGGAATTCAAATGGATGAGCAGTGCTTAATAACTCTCCTATTTGCCGACGATCAGGTAATTATAGCGTGTGACGAGGACGACAAAGAGAAAGTTTAGAAAATCGAAAGAGGAGTACGAGAAATGGGGTCTAAACATAAACACTACTAAAACAATATCTGAAAATAGGAGACATGCAAGAAGAAGACCCAGATCTGCAAATCCATAGAATCGGAAAGTGTAGCGAATTCAAATATATGGGAAGCATTATTTCAGAAGATGGAACAACAAAAAATGACATCAAAAATAGGATACAACAGGGAAAAAGGCTATTCGTTTGCTGAACTCGTTACTTTGGTCGAACAAAATGAAACTTCAAACTAAACTGACAATCTACACAACTACTGTGGTGCCCATTTTAACTTATGACTGCGAATGCTGGCAACTTTCAGATAAACAGAAAAAGATGATAGAAACTGTGGAAATGGACTTCTTAAGAAGAGCGTGTAATATTTCTAGAATGCAACAAGTTAGAAACGAAGATATAAGAAGGAAAACAGGGCGCGTATTTACAACAGCAGAAAGAACAGAATCCAGACAGTTGCTATGGTATGGTCACGTAATGAGGATGGAGGAGAAGCGATGGCCAAAGAAAGCATTGACTTACACATCACAAAACAGGAGAAGAAAAGGAAGACTGACAACACAATGGAGAACAGGAATTAGGAAAAGCATGACAGATCGAGCTACTGAAGATGATGACTGGAAGGATAGAGAGAAATGGCGATCGAAATGCGGGATGCCGCATAGACTGTAGGACACCCGCTAATAAAAAAAAATTATATTTTGACACAATAATATATTTTATTCTTTTTTAAATTAAATTATATCAATGTTTCGACAATATTATAATGTACTGTCACCATCAGAATTACACAATGTATATAAGTATATAATTCTAATGATGACGGTACATTATAAAAATGTTTAAATATTGATGTAAATAAAAAACAATAAAATATATTCTTGTGTCGAAATATAAAATAGGTTACCATTATTTCTATAAATTTTATAAATAATACACATTATTAAGAAGTAACTTTTCTCTGGCTTCTGCAACTTTGCAACCTTATCCACCAACCGCCACTGTTTTACATTAGTCAATTCTGGGTGCAGCCAGACCACCCACCTTTAGGTTACAGTAGCCTGTAAGAAGTAAAACGAAGAAATGTAAAAGAATAAATATAATAAATAAGTAGACACTGGGAACCACGAAGACACAGTAGGAACAAGACTGCATTTGGGGTGAAGCAGGCTGACGAGCTGATAAAACACTCTGAATTTAATGGAAGAATACGGCTCGCGGACTGAGATGTCTTGGGAAGGCGACTTATGTGAAACGATGATCGGAATAAGGTAGGACAGAAAATGATTTGTTGCGTCACTTGTTACAATTATACAATCGGTCACGCATGAGAGAATTACGTTTCGAGATAGACAATTAATTTTATATCAAGTTAATCAATTAACTGGCAACGTTAGAAGCGGCCATGCTATCGAACGACATTACCTAAATAATTAACAGACCCGCGGACGAAGCGAAAAGTTCAGGTTTCTCATTTCCAATCAAATCATACGCCGAAACGATCGATCGACGAAAATGTTATTTGACGCTGAAAATGTGAATCACTCTGTCCGAAGTAAAATTTAAAAAAGGGGGGCAAATTGAAAAAAATAAACAAGTAAAAACGTATGTTATTCTTATAAATTAGGGTGTAGGGTGTATAAAGAGAATTATGCAAGACAGAACGCATTATGAAATGAAATATCGGTATGGAGAACCAAACATGACTTCCATGTTCTAAGATTTATATTTAAAATCATTTACTTGAATTCGGGTCGTCAATTTCTAACAAGTTAGGTGTATTTCTTGTAAATCGAGTTTTATGTCTGACAAATTAAAAAGAAATATTTCCATAGAAACTACCCCTTCCTCTTAACTGATCTTCACCAAAATCGGCCTTGAGTCCTGTACAACTCGGGCACAAATACAAAAAGTTATTTGACTCTGTTTGAATCTGCGGCAGTTATCGTTCGCCATAGAAAAAATTCTACACACAGACACTTTTCGGAAAATGACTTTTATTCATGTTTTTAAGGTAGTATAATCAGAATCAGCTCTTATCTCGAACACGATTTTTTTCGCCATCACCATACTTCTATATCCTTACGGAACATGAAAGTAGAAAGGGAGCCATTTGAAAAGAATAAACACGTAAAAACGTATGTTATTCTTATAAATTAGCGTGTACCGTGTATAAAACAGAATTATGCAAGACAGAGCGCATTATGAAATGAAAAATACAACAGTAAATTCGGTAAGGTCGATACAATGGCATTGAAAAGGTTCGTATCCAACACAGGATGAAAGAAGGCTGCACAGAGACAGATTAATATATCATCGTTGTTGCTATATAAATAGGGACGAATACATGTCATAGTTTTAAGTTTGAGCAATTAATTTTACAGCAGTCAATTAACTGTCAACATTAGACGCAGTCACGCGAATGAGCGACATTTCTGTACACACGCGTCACATTCCTTCAGCACAGGTATTCAACTGCTTGGAGACGTTACAAGGTAGCAACAATTTCTAAAAAAAACAAAACAAAAAAAAAGGCACTGAATCGACGTACTTCGGCGTTCGGTTTTAAAACTCAAGCAAACCAGATTCTCTTCTCTTCGTCTCGTTTCGCTCTGGCAGACTTCCAGACGTCCTTGCCTTTGGCGCCACAGCCTGGACTTTATACTAAATGCTCGTTTAATTAATCGCACGCTCTTATCCGTTTTGAAAAAATTGTAGTTCGATCGCCGATAACCAATTAACGCGTTATATTTTGTACTGAATGTACACATTTCTCGTGCTACGGAAGTTTTACAGCTAAACACCTACCTGCAGTGAGACCGTTATCGGTGACTTTCGTTCGATCCCCTCCATGCCATATTTTTATAGTGACAAATTATAGAGGGCACTCGAGCGAATAAAGATTCGAAAACATTATATATTACCAGATTTATTCACGAGCTGTTTAGTTTACAGTCAGGAATTTTTAGTATTTTAAATAAATTATCATGTTCAGTAGGCGCACTATTCATCATGTTTAAAAATTATGGGGTTTTCAAAAAGTAATAAGTTTGTGTTCCGTTATGCGAGAAAAAATGTGTTTACGTCTATACTTGTATAAACACAATCGAATGACTAATACAAACGTATTTATAATTCACGAAAAGGCTGACACCTGACACAAAAAATTCGAGTTATTTTGGAGGTTTTTCAACAGCCGTGTGACTAAAATAGCAACGGGAAAGTGTATTACAAAATTCAATATACAATTTATTAACTTGTTAAAAATAGTGAGAATATAAAACCTACCTCAAATTTTCAATCAATTAGACTATAATACAGTAGTAATAATAATAATAAAAACAACAACCGAAACAGGCGATCGAAATCATTTAAAATCAAAATACAAAATACTATTCGTTTATAGAGACTGAAAGTATATTTTTTTGTCTTATCATACTGATAATACGTGATAATCACGAATCAGACAAAATAATTTAATACTTGCGCAAGACACTAATTATTATTGTGATAATCTATTTAAAGAGTTTACACGTGTGTGTGTGTGTGTGTGTGTGCGCGCGCGCTTGTTTCCACGGACGGTGTTAACATTTTAAATACACCATGTCTCACCACTAATATACCTATGGTTATCTTCGGATGTGACAACAACATACTTGAAGAATTAAAACAACATGATGAAATATTTGCAATAAGAAAGGGAAATGTACGAGAAATAGTCGAGAAATAAATACTGTAAAAAGCAACATCACAATATAAAACAAAAACAAAACACTAAACATTTCTTGGATTTCGTTGTCCATGACGTGTCCGTTGATTAACTAAATATAATTATGTCACTACCGACTCGGAACACACAGTTTTTATTGGTAAAAACGTAAAAGTTTTACCTTACAGCTTGACCCCTTATACCTTATTCAGGCTATAAGGTAAATTTTTACGTTTTTACCAATAAAAAAACTTTGTGTTCCGAGTCGGTAGTGACATAATTATATTTACTAAAAATTTTAAGTACAATGAAAACCCTTGCCCTTGAAGACCGTCGAGAAACGCGTCACGACGGATATCGTTTCGTTACAATTTTGTTTATGTTTATGTAACACTACAAGAGACAATAGTGTTTCCTAAAGTGAATACATAGATCTGTCCCTTAATCGTGTATATACACTCTAGCGGTCGTGGCGTAGTGCCTAGCGTGTGGCGCTGCTACGCTGTCGGCGCGGGTTCAATTCCCGCCGGGGGCCATCTGATTTAGATCGACCGTTCCCCTTCGCAAGGCAATGGCAAACCAGCGAGAGGTATCCTGCTTCCCCAACTATGCCGTTCGGATCCGGAGTTAAACTGTAGGTCCCATATACCTGCGAGAGACTCAGTACCACACGCACCACGGGTATATGCGGGGAGGGTGCAAACCAGTCGAAAGGCTGAAGGACTACGATACACTCTACACAAATGTTTTATGTATGAAGGTACAGTATATAATATGCTTACCAGCCTGTAATAAGTTATGGCCCTGCGTAAAAGAAATCTTCTTTATGTTTGTTTTATTATAATTTTTATTTTAGACTTTGGTTTTACATATTTTTATAAATATTTGTTCGATTATTTACGTTTTTTTTAGAACATATTACGCATTTCACGCAATTGTTAGATAATAGTCTTGTTATCGCCTGAAGACGTCCACAGATTACGAGTGGCCGAAACGTCGTCTACTTAAAATATTAAAGACGTTAAGGAGCCAGTGGAATCTGTACAGGAAATTATTACATACACTGAAAATGAGGTTAAAGACGTATTACTGTAATATCGCTGCAAGACAATTATGATTGAATTTTGAAGTTACAACATACAGGCCTATATATGGTTTCTGATTGATAATGATTGAATTATCCAAGTATCAGTTAAATGTATGGTCTATTTTGTAAGTTGCCCATTGACAGTAGCGTGGCTTCCATGTAAACCGCTGTTGCCGGCGGCAAAGAAAATGTTAATTATATTTCAGAATAAATACTTTAGTTATTGAATAATTTGAAATCCAAACAATATTAGTAGGGAAACTTGAAGAAAGGGGCAGCATTGCTTTCGAATGGCTGGGCACTTACACCGTCTTATGTTACCGGCTCAGACATCGGCAATGTTTTAATGCGTACGGTCATTGACCTCGTAGTAGTTGTCACTGTGCAAACTGATGAGGGGGGGTCATTCGTCCACCCAATGTGTTGCCACTGTATAAACCGGGAAAACGCTCAGTTAGCAGCTATGTTCGTTTTCGGAACTGGCGTGCAGCAGATAGATACTACTTACCTATTTGTGTTTTGTTCGTTTAGTCATGTGTTTCTCTGTTTGTCAATATTATTTTTAATTCGATTATTTGTGTTCTGATTTATTCTAAGTAACTATAATGAGTCAGATCCCGTTGAACCGGGACCTTCTTCTTCCCCCAGCGAAAAATAGAAAATGCTCTAAAAAGAACACTTGGTAAAAGAAAAATTTGAATTAATTTTTAGGTTAAGTTTTAGGCCTATCACAACCGGCAACAGGTGTTATGTACCCACGTCACGCTACTGTCCATTGTAATATACAGTATCCGTCTGTAGGCCTGTGTATTCTGGGGAACCTCATACAAAGATCGTTTTCTTTATTAAACGAGCGAAGCATCAGTTTTAACTCGACCATTTGGTATCTGTCTAGCTATCAGACGTCTATTTCGAGTATGTGTCACGATAATGTTTGAACCGATTATCGTAAAACTAGACATGCGTGTATTCCACAAAACCCTGATGTTTTTTAGATTTATCCCTGCCCCAAAAATACGGAGGCGAGAGGCAAAAATGTCAGGGGTCAAAATTGTGAAGAAATCTCACAAGTCCATGTGGGGTATCAAAAAAAAAAGGGAATTTTAACCACAATGATAATCTGAACATAGTGTTCATTTTTTAACATTTCAAAATTTGTGGACGTCGGAGCCCAAAAAGTGGGAGAACATTTTGGCAAAAATTCATGAGGCATTACAGAGAATTAAAACTAAATCTGGATGTAGTATTCAGTTTTGGAAATTTCAAAATTTTGTGACCCTATGGCCCAGTAAAGAAATCGATTTCTTTTTATCGTGAAAATCCTGCAGGGTATCACACTAAAAGGAATTGTAATCCAAATCAGAATGTTTTTAATTTTTAGTGTTTACTGAATGACCTGCTCTGCAGTATTGTTGTTATTCAACCGTAGTAAGTAATCGGGAGTTTTGTAATTTCTCCCATAACTGAAATTTATCTAATATTTATGTAACAATAAACGTACTTCTTTCAAAATAGTGAGCGAGCTCTGCAAGCTAGCAGACTAACTAATTTTTGATTGTTTCTTGTCGTCGGATATTCGAGGAAACGCCCAGCTTCGCACGATGTGACAGAGTAAAAATAAAATAATCTTCTAGTCTCGCCTTCACCTTGAGATTGTGAATGCGTAATGTTCAACAGCAATTAGTGCACTCGTCATTATGCGTTTTTCTCCAGCAATCGTAATCGTTTCAGTATCGCTTTTGCCACAACGGTTAAACTTGACCTTTCCGCTGACCGGGTTTGTTGAAAAAAAAAATTGTTATAGATTACTGTGTGCATGCTGTGTGGTGTTCTGAGAACGATAGGACAGGAAACACGGTACAAAAGACGATACTGTGTAATGTGCGTGCGTACTGAAGTCAGCACAAATATTCTGTTGTGCAATGTTGATATTTACGAATGTTGATGAAGCCTAACAGTCGATTCGAAATTTATCAGGGAGTGCCAACAGATTCTGTAGTTGTTTCGTCATACCATTGTTACGCGGATACCAATATATTTTATCGTGAAAAATGACAACACAATTGTTGTGCTAATAAGAAAATTAATTTGTTACATATTAAACAATTATAACACAAACAACGATGTTGTGAATAAGTTGCACAAGTTCAACCTTATGTGCGGGGGCATCAGGCGAACTCTTTAAGTCAGCAGGTAGAGAAACACGCTTAAAATTCTACAAGGTGATGGCTCTTCCCACACTTCTTTTGGGTCTGAGAATTCGACTTTAACTAAAGGCCAGCCAGTCGTATCCAAGCGGCTGAAATGAGATTTCTCAGTCATGCGGTCGGGTATACTCTCCATGGTCGTAGGAGAAACACGGATATATGGCAAGAACTGAATATTATGAGTATACTCGACAGGATTGCCCAGTATCGGGTGAATTGGTGGGAACATCTTTGCCGAATGGATGACTGCCGCATCTCCAAACATCTATGGAACTATAAGCCGAAGGGATGGAGAGGTGTGGGACGTCTGAGGAAGCGCTGGGGGTGACCAGCTCTAGACTCTTTGACTGTTTGAGACCGGAACAAACCATCCTTGGTTTACTCCTTGAAGATGGTGATGCTATTAAACAAAATATAACGGAACAAGTATAGCTGTTAAAAATAATTGTAGGATGTTTCAACAAATATCTGTCAATCAAGGTGTTACACAATGTGCAGCACATCGCCTACTCTTTTTAACTCTTTTTGCTTCTAATTCAAAATACAGAATCTGCTTTACAAAAAGTATGTTTTTAAGTTTCACCCTATTTGCAAACAACACAATATGAAAATCTCACTACAAAAAATGATTAATGATCAAATTGTAAAACAGGTGAGCTATTTTAACTATCTGGGAAACGATATTGGCTATGATAAGAATTTTGATATTCATTTTAAGTTACGTAAGTTACATACGATCTGTTGGACAGTAAACCCCATTTTTAGAAACAGGGTACGACGAGGTACAAAATTAAAGTTTTACAAGTTATGGCGGTCCCTCTACTGTCCTATGGGCGTGGATAACCAAGAAACAAGCAAGTAAAATACATGCCTCGGAAATACCGTTTTAAGAGGAGTTAAAAGGTGTTCTAAACTTGACCGTATAAAAAATGAGGTCACAAGAGAAGAAGGAGTACAAGTTCTTAACTTGCATGAAAGACTAAAAGATTATAAACAACGGTGGAAAGAACACCTAGAAAAATGTCCCACAGACGTGTGGCTAGACCCAGGAAAAGAAAGCTGGAGGATCTTTCAAGGCGGAACATGCAGCACCTTCCCTATGCTGTGATGTGAAAATGATGATGACAGAATAGAATATTACTGTTCCACAAATCGTATGTCTATTTATGTAAATAAACACTTATTTTAAGCAAAAAGCGGGGAGAATTTATCTACACACACGCGCGGGCTATAATGAATATACTCTACCCGTATACATACACACAAGTACACGTGAAGCTGTAATTACGTTACATATTTTGTTGTACGCAGGTTTCTGATATATGGTTAAATTAAAAATATGCGATCGACTAACGTACCGTCGATAAGATTATCAAACGAACGATCGTATCAAGATTGGTAAACATCAAGATTCCTGCAGCGTCCTGCCACAAACGTTTCGTCGTAATCTATCATGTACTCCGGAATACTGAAGGTTGACTTGTGTCATAGCGGCCGCAGAAAACGAAAAGCAACGGAACAAATGAGGAAGAACACAATCCACAACATGCCAAGTGTACCGAAGACGTCTCCGGCTATCGTAAGAATATCGGATGCGATACCAAACTATTCCAAACGAACTCTAGAAAATTGCTTCGTTCAAAATAGGCAAAACAAACGCCACTTCAGAAACTTTCGTCTAGAGATAAACCAATGAACGTTAAGTCATCCTGACTGTCTCTTACCCTAATCATGAGATCTGCAATTAATCACACACACACGCGCGCGCGTGTGATGGAATATCAGCCACCTGTGTACGCGAACAAATGAACAGTAAATAAATCTTGCCTTCGGCCCAAGCTAACAGGTTATTATGTTTTTTTTATTTACACAGTCACCGCAACTTTCCGTGTTCCGATAATAGGTTTCTAATTTAGGAAACCGAGTAAACACAAAGTTTCTTTGCTTGATCTATTTTTAATCGAACTGTCGCAGAAATACCTAAGAACGATTTTATTTACTTCAAATAGATTGTTACGTTATAATGCAATTCAGTATTTAGTATCGACAGTAGTACACCCAACTGTTGTGAACGTGAGTTAATTACTCGCTCGACTTAAACATATAGGCCTATTTACTAGTACGCTCCCTGAGCTGCAGAACTCGCTCACTAGTTGAACGAAGTGCACTTATTATTTCATAAACTTCAATATTACATAATTTTTCAATTATGGGAAAATTTACAAAAATCCAGATTACTATTTCTGTACTAATAAAACCATTGCAGACCACACAATCATACAATAAACACTTAAAATTCGAAACATTGATACAATACTTATTACAAAATTTACAAATTTTGTAGTGAAATTTCCAAAACTTAACACTACAATCAGATGTTAGTTAAACATTTATGAATTTTGCGATTTTACCAAAATTATCACCCGCTTTATTACCCCTAAAGTCCCAAAATATTAAAAATTTCAAAAGTGAACACTACAGTCAGATTGTGGTTAAAATTATCTTTAATTTGATACGCCACTGGGCTTACGCGATTTTTTTTTCACTAATTTGACCACCTCACATTTTGCCTCCCGGCCCATTATTTTTAGGGGGGGGGGGGTCACTCACAAAAACAAAAAGGTTGTGTGGGGTAAAAGTATAGACACGAAAATTTTACAAAAATCGGCTGATGTGTTCAAAAGTTATCATGAGATATACCAAAACAGGCTGATAGACAGACAAATACCAATAGGTCGAGATAAAACTGAGACTGCCTCCACCCGTTCAATTACGTTAACTGTTTAGTTACAATGAGCTTCCAGAATTGGGTTATCAACCGGAGTGAGTAAAAAAAAAAAAGTTAAACTACATTATTGTTTAACAAACACTTATCATGATTTATGTAGGCCTACGAGATATTATTTACGGTAGTAATGAATACACGAAAACTATTATTCATTGGCTAGACAAAATTTATGAAAAATGTTATTCGCGAGTACGGAATGTACTTACTTATGGTATTCCTTATTGAAATACATACAGTGGAAACTCGTACTTTTCTTTATTTAATATTGCACGTGATATTTATTGTTCAATATAGCTTCTTCTGCAAGTAGTGTATTGCGTTTTTGTCGTTTCAATTCCTGACGCACGTTTCACTGAAAAATATCAGCACCATCAGAGGTTTGTAAGTCAATCAATAACAATCGAAATGTTAATATAGAAACTAACGAGTAATCGAATTTGTTTCGATTTTAATGTAAAACAACGGATAATAGATTTACATCGATTAGTTAACGGTTGTTTCAATGTTTAATTACTTAAGCAGCTGTTATTGTCGGTTATATTGGAAATATTTAATGTTTAATGTTGGAAACATTTTTGTTTTATTTTTATTTGATTTTGTTCATAATTTGTATTACTAATATTTATTAATACAAATATTGATAATTATAATATTAATACTACAAATATAATATTAATATACAAATATTAATTCATAATAATTTCTTTATTTGTATTAATAATCAGAATTGAACATTCTACAATCTACTAGATCAAAGTACAAGCACACGTTATATAAGGCATTAATTTCTACTGAACTCAGTAGAAAGTCAGTAAAAACTACAGTTTTTGTGCTTTCAAAAGGTACGAAAAGGGTAAACATCCTAATAAAAATGGCGGGATAAAGAATCACATACTATTTCAATTACACCACATACAAACAAACCGTACTTATTTAACAAGAAAATAAATAACAGCCAGAGAAGGCGTTCTGTTTTACAGTTATCAAAGAAAATACATGGCAATAGGTGACCTTCATCAAGACTTGATTTGAGGAAGACATGGGGAAGATTACATGTACAGAGTAATACAAGTAAAAATACGGCCAGTGAAAATTACGGCCAGTGAGGAGCAAGACAACGAAATACAATCCAAAATTAATTTGGGAAAGATGGCTATATCTACATTAAATGGAATCCTGTTGGATAACCAAATTACAGCAGAAATTAAAGCCAAAATATTTAAAACCATTATTAGAAGTATCATGACTTACGGCTCAGAAGTTTGGACTACTAAGAAACACACAAGAACAAAATTAATGACAGCAGAGATGGACTTTTGGAGACGTTCGGCAAGAATATCCAGACGTGTGAAAATTACAAATGAAGTCATTAAGGACTGTATGTAAAAAATTCAATTGTTGATTTTATCCAAACAAACAATTACAATGGTATGGACACACTAAAAGAATGGCACAGGAAAGATTGCCAAGGAGAGTTATGGAACGGACTCCCCACCAGGAAAAAGGAAAAGAGGAAGACCACCTAACATCTGGATAGAAGAAATTCAGACTATATTGAGGGAACGAGAAATTGAAGAAGATCTTTGGATTGACAAGCAGGAGTGGAAGATGAGAATTCAATCACTTTTGTAATCTTTGGTTCTGGAAAATGTGTAAACATTGTACAGCCGGAATAATAATAATATCAAAGAAAAATATAATAATACGCAAACTGTTCCAAAAGGAGCTGAAAACACTTATCTGCAGAGTGTTCCTGAATAAATGACGGAAAAAAAGAAAGATATACGCTAATAAAATTACGTAATATAATAGTATGTTCCACAAAAAGTCAATCGAGTTCAGCTTCGCAAGATACTCCGCTACCGCCCTTCTCATCATACGCGATTACGCCGATGATCATGACGGTTCACAACAAATTGAGAATAAGATGACGCTCTCTTCTGTTCGTTTCGATATACAGCTTAGTTCAAATAATTACATACACACACACACACACACACACACATTCACAAGCGAGCGTTATAAATTTATTACTCCATTGTTATCACGTCTTTGATAACCATTAACTCAAACGTTATCAGTAACAGCGCGATAACGGGTTAGGACAATAAAAAGTTATAGCCTTTTCATGAAAATTTTACTGGCGCGTTGAACGAACGAGTCGTAACCCTGGCAAATTGCCGTTTCAGTTGTTAACATTACATTAACATGTCGTAACGCCGAGGTTGCATCGCCGGCGTGTTAATCACAAGGACTTCCTGCCATGTCTCCCTATGTAGAAGGGGCATTTAATAAGTAAAACGACAAATCCCGTAGTTAAAAAAATATTTATATACGGAATATGATACTTAAATTATAATAATTTAGCTTCCCTGTAATCGATATAAAACCAGCTGATTTTATAGTCATTTAATATACATAATCTAAACTATTTGTTGAAGAATGGCAAGACCTTATGTCAAACAATTTTGAAGACTATACTGACTTTTGATGAGACCTGGATCCATCACTTTGTGTTAGTGTCATACGGCAATACAAAGTGAAAGCATCTCAGTTCTCCAAGAAGAAATTCGAGGTCCAACCATCAGACGTAAAGTAATGCTAATCAAATTTTGGAAAGCTAAAGGTCCAGTTTTCTTGAACATTCTGGAAAGACGAAGCACTGTCAGTATTTAGTACTGCCGAAACACGCTTGAACGAGTGAAGCCCTCGATACTGAAATAAAACGTGATTTACGGGAAAAAGACCGCTTCTTCTTCCAGTACAAAGCCCATCTGCACACTGCAAAAACAACACTCGAAACCAGTGAAAATTAGGTTGGGAAATTCTGCTATATCCTCTTTATAGTCCAGAATTCGTCCTGCAATTTTCGTTTGGTTTGGGCACCTCAAGGAATCATTACGTGAATCAAGTTCCACAGACAGAAGAGGCAGAATCAAGTACAACTAAATACTAATAGGCAGAAGACTCGATACAGACTTAGTCTTCAAGAGACACAAATCTTTACTGCCGACAAAAAAAGCTTGTAGGTAGACGAGAAGAGTTTAAATTGCGGCTGATACTCATCTCTTCCATCTTATTTCTTCATCGTTGCGTCTCTCTCTCTCTCTCTGCCATAATCTCCTTGGTCTGTCTTAGATTTCTCTCCTTCCATGTCTTGCCCGAAATTTTCTTCCTGTGAGTCGCTCCTCCTGTAACATATTCGTGTAGCCAAACCATCTCATTGTCCTTTTTCCATTACTCGTCCCATAACTCCTGTTTTAACCTCTGTCTCAAACTTTAACTGCCTGTACTCTGTTTTAGCCTCGACTTTACTTAAATACCGTGATTCAATTGCTTCAATTTTTCTTTTCTGGTTTTTCGTACAGTTCTGAATCGTATGTCAATTTCGGGTTAACCAGTTTCTTACAAATTTCCATTCTTATAACAAATAAATAAACAAATTTCCTTTCTTCTAACAAGAAAAACGAACTTGGATAATCTCCTATAGCGGATCCCAAAAATGGTTGACGATAAAAGGTTTTTGAAGGTTGCAAAACAGTGCAAGTAACTAAATGATAATATACTAATATTAACTTACAAACGTCAAATGTTTCTCATTTAGTCTCAATCTGAAGTTCGGAACGAATATCACCAGCTACTTCAAATCTCCTCGAGATATTTGATTGTATTTTCATTATCTTATTTGTGAAAACACGCTGCTTCAACAACTGACTTCTTAAAAACAAACAGAATTAACACTGTTGCACACCACTATAGAAAAATTATTCCGATTAGCGCTTTCAAGCTTCACAGCTCATTTCCGATCTGACGATGAGCTGTGAAGCTTGAAAGCGCTAATCGGAATAATTTTTCTATAGTGGTGTGCAACAGTGTTAATTTTGTTCGTGATTATAACCACTAACACAACTTTCTTAATTACACGACTTCTTAAAAATTAAATGGAGAGCCAATTTTACAGCAGAGTAGGTATGTGTTCAGATTGTACAAGAAACTAACTCTTTTAAACAACATATAGACAAACTGCTAGAGGGTCTGCGTAGTCCCACACATACGCTGCCGTTTGCCGTCATATTTATACACAAAGTATCATGGACGTGAGGGTTAATCAGGTTTTGTGTTTGTTATAATAACAACGTTTTTATAACAATAGGTCTGCATGTCTTTATTATTCACTGGTTTTCATCCATAATAATTTTATTTCAATTCAAAACGTACTGTTTCATTACTGTTGCCTCACCACATTAAAATCCCTAAATACATAAAGTAACAATAAATAACAATCCCCAAAAGCCTAGTAACACAAATAAACAGTTTTATGGTGGCTTTTATGACACACTGAATCCATCTAAAAACCTCTGTCGAAGATCCACCTTGATTGGAAGATTCAAGAGAAGAATTGAGTCCAAGATTGTGGTTAGGTCTTCTCACTGATTTCCAATCACCGTCTGACCCAACCGCAGTTGGCAGATAATCAGTCTGAAATTCTCAAAAACCAATAATAAAACAGAGTCAAACGCTTTTGCAATTCAGGTTTCGAATTTAGACGACGGGTCCTAAGTTTTCCTTATTACAATTTTTATATTTAACCGACAACTGCAACACCTCCGCTTTCCACAAATAAGAACACTGAAATATGCGTTGTTCGTTATGAATGATGAAATTTCTTAAAGTTTCATAGGTCACAACGGTTAAGAAAAATTGACGATAAATGAAAAGGCACGATAGAAAAATTCACACCGTGCCTCTCCTACGCTATTTCGATGGAAGAAAATGGAGCCCGTTTTAAGGGAAAAGTCACAGCTTGCCATTCCTTTACCATTTGTTGGACTACAAAAACGCGTTTTTAGAACTCTTCTGTTCTTCTGTGCCCAATTATATCCTCAGATTTTCCAAAATATTCGTAATGTACAGTCACTGATAAAACTGCAAAGAGTGATTTTCTTTTTCTTTTAATAACTCAAAATATACACCTACGCTCCAGTCAGCAGACGTAGTCGTTTAACGTATATTTCGACGAAATGAACGGGAGATTTCCTGGAAAGAAACGCCTAATAATTCATTTCAAAATTGTAATTTTACAACACGACCGAAAGCTAACAGTATTATAACAAAAATCGTGAATTCCTTCGCGAATAATTAATGAATTCGTACTCTCATTAAACTTAACAACAGCACTTGCTGATTGGATATTTCCCTATTTGACGGGGGCCGAACCGTGGCTTGTAAATCGATTACGTAACGCAAACAAGCACACACACACGCGCATACACACACAACCTGTTGTCAAACTGTGCCTTGTTCTCGTAAGGTTTCTTTTGATTTATTCCTTACAGCGCGCGGCACGCCGCCTTTGGTCAAACGCGAACCCAATCTAGCGAGCGGGTGCCACGTAGGACTTCCTTACGTCCTCCGCACGGCAACAAACACTGCGGCGACAACGTTTGTTTCCTTTACGTTAAATTCAATTACAATAACAACACGTTCGCCGACATAATAACGGGCTTATGCAATACAACACAACACAATACAACGTCGTGTCACGTGTCTGCATTAACGTCATCTCGCTTTCGGCAACTATAAAACGGATAATATTTATTTAATTATATAAACAACTGGAGACAAAAAATACACGAAATTTGTCGAGCAATAACGCTAATAACGGCTGCTGACTTACAATAAATACGTATTTACTTCCTACGCCCATACAACCCTCTCAGTGTTTCAGCCACCACGGCAATGCATTTCCATTTATTCCTGTCCTGAGCTGTTATTTCCCTGTTGTTGTTTGTTTTTTCGTTCCCTTTTTATGTATAGGCCTATTATGTATACCTTCAAATGTATTTTCTTGATATCTCTCGCATTTTCTGCTCTTGAAAAAGTTAACTAATCCATCGCTATAATACCATAGCTCTATTTTGAGGGCCTGACCTGTTATTCTTCTAACTTTTTGGATTTCCCTTACTCCCCGTCTTTCTGAGTTTCTGTGTCCATACCGCTCCCATGATTTTCTTTAGGGCTCGGTTTTCACAACTCGTTAGCTTCAGTTGTTGTCTAAGTGTCATCGTCAACGTCTCATGCACGTATGACACTACTGAATTTATTTTACTATTATAAACTATTAATTAGGCATTTCCCGACAGATCTGTTGAAAACAAATAAATTATAAAAGCCTAAACGTTACCAAAAGGGAATGTTCACTGGTTTTCGGAATTAAATGTATTAAATTTGTACCCGAATTTACATTAAATGACAAAACTATCATCATCATCACCACCACCATTATCATATGGTGTTCTGCTACGTATGTATTATTCCAATCGCATCTATTATTTATCTCTTCACAAGACTTCTAAGTCTTCAAAGAGCTTCAATCCTCTCCTATTTATCTTCTATCTTATAGGCTACACTGTTCCCCTCAAAAACCATAGTTAGCAGTCCACTTGTCGTCAAGATACGCTCAATTCACTTCTCTTGTTTATAACCTGACATTCTAACACTTTAATCAGACGTTCTGCTTTATGTTCACATTGAAACTATTAAAAAATATTAATCAAAATTAATGTCTAAATGTTGTTTATTTATTCTGTTAGTCAACCGCCCATGTCACATTTATTTTAATGAAAATAATTCTTAAAGAAAAACATCATCATCTTCTTCTTCTTAACGGTTTTAGGCTTTGGGGGCCTGTCCCTATTCCACAGTTCACCTTTTCTTAGGCCTACCAACTTTTCTTTTGCCTCTAGGGTTGTAATCTTTCGCTAACTTCGATATTCTACTTTCTTCCATTCTATCTATTCGTTGAATCTAATCTATTTTTTCTGTCTTTTTTAATCCTTTCATTAACTGCACAACTATCTAAATCACTTCTTATATCCTCATTTTTTATATGATCTCGTCTATTACACCTGTTCATCTCCTATAAAGGCCGTTACTTTTGTCTTTGATTCAGATATGTTACAGTTATTCTTTTCCTATTTACGTAAGATGTATATTTTTCGCTGGAGATCGTCTTCTGAAGTGGCGAATATAGATTGGTTATCCGAGAAGAGAATGGTTTTCAAGCTTCTATTTCGGTGGACTTTAATACCGTCAGGGGATTTAAACAATAGCCTATAACATTAAAAGAAAGCGTGATGTAACATTTCTTTACATATAACATTAAAAGAAAGGGGATTTAAAGAAAAACAATATAACAAAAAACATACGGTTTTCGTAGACATTTGATAATGTTAAGAGACCTTTGATTTGGTATGGTTTTCGACAGCGTCTTGTAAATTTTGTTAAAGGCCTCTACAGCGAGACAACAGCGATCACTGCTAAGGACGTGATGTCTCCGAGGAAAAAAAGAGTCGCTGGGACTCGGGCAAGTGCGAAATTACTCGCCCATGCTGTTGAATATTTATATTATAGAGCTGATGTGGGATTGAAAATAACTGTTTCATCCGGATATTAGCCTATATTTAATGCTGACCCATTCTGTTCTTTGAAAAAACGTTGTTAATAGCAAGTTATCGTACAGCATACGCGATAACTTTCGGACCCTTATGTTGGGCTCCCGCCATGGGATCTGGAATAGGACGATCTTTATGAGCCGGGGTGTGGCTGGCTGGCTGGCTTCCTACCGTTCGATACGCGGTACTTGGATATTTCCACAGCCGGTCTTCGCGTGTACATGCGCTGACGCTGTTCGCAATTTGTACAAGAACTATTATATTACCTTATGTCCAATTCGTTTCATAACCACGGTGACACTTATGAAGCAATTATATATAAACTACTTCCACGTACGCGCAGAACCCGTAGTTTTCAATTAACCGGCGTGTTTATGTGTCGGTAAGCGTACTAGCTTGGAATTCTGCTGAGAGTTCGAAGGCTCTAAACAGGTTTTGACCTCGCCCTCTTCGCGTGTACGCCGCTTAGACCGCCACCAGAATCGGAATTCAATCGTGTTTATACTGCTGGAAGTGGAAACTATTTTAATTTTGAAATCGCACGCGAAAACAAAATGATAAAAACCAAAAAAGAAAAAGAAAACTGAAAGTTACGTAACTCTCGGTAACCACGCGCCTGCTAATACCGTAATTACAAGGTAGAATGTAAGGTATTGTAATTTATTTAACTTGCACGTGTGTTGGTGTTTGTCACACCATATTATGGAAGGCGCGCGCGCATGTAGGCCTACTTTATTCACGTCTCCCGCGCGGTTCACTTGAGTCATTCCCGCGTTTCGTACGCTGAACCCGCAAAATATTGTAGCCTACCACCGCATGTAGTAGGTGAATTGAACATGCGCTCCGAATAAATACTTTCTGCAACAAAAATTCCTGAAGAAATAACTTGCACGTTACCGTTGCTGGAATCCGTTAAACGTCTGGATGAATGTGTAACTGGCGTTGAACACGTGAATTAATTTTCCGACGTCGTACAGCTATACTTTACTATACTCACTCGCTACGTTCTTTTCTTACTATATCCGACTTTAGAAGCTAAAACATTTGCCACTTTCTTTTTATAATTTACTATTATAGTTCTAATTTGAATATCGTGGCAATTACCTAAATGAATTTCAAAAATTCAAAATCTGTGACTAGGAAAGTTTTTAAGGAAGGCGCGTGGTGCCAATGCCTTGATTCAGAACCTCCGTCCTCCGGAAACGGAGGTGCACGTACGTCTGTCGAGGTCTACGAGGACTGTTATTATCGGATGAAATATGCCGGCGAGTGTAGAGGTCCCCTGCTCGACAATGAGAGGGCATCTGTCATCAAACAAACAATTTTTCCTGTTATAAAAACTTCAATTTACAAACAGCCTCTGTAACATGAGTCATGTGGCGATCGTACTACAACGGTGTTCCTAAATTATCAAAACGTTTGTCATTAAGCATGTAGAAAATTAATAGTTTAGGATCAAGAGTAAACACAAAAGTACTGAATCTATGCGAGCATCGAGCAAGCGAAAAAATCGAAAACGATGTGTTATCAGGTATGATAATCGTACTTACGCGAATTTATACGGAGGCGTAGGCATAAAGATAAGAATTCTTTTGATCAAATATCTGACAATATTGACGTGTACTGCCCCCCTGAACATTATAGATATCTTCTTCTGTAGTTCCCATCCGCTTCGGATGTTGGATACCATACAGACTATTTTAACTTTTTGTACTGGTGCACGAAATAAGTCAGTTGTATTCATGCCAAACCAAGTCCTTAAATTTCTCAGCCACGAGATTCTCGGTCGCCCAAATCCTCTCTTTCTTAGTACTTTTCCCCTGTAGTACGGACTGCAATAAGTAAAATCTGTGTTCATTTCTCATGAGATGTCCCAGATACTAAAGATTTCTTATCTTCACTGTGTTAATAACTTCCCTTTCTTTCTTCATCTTTCTAAGAACTTCAACATTAGTTACATGTGTTGTCCATGAAATGCTCAGTATTTTACGGTAAAGCCACATTTCGAAAGATTCCAATTTTTTAGTAGTGACGTTACATTAGCAAAGGTTGGGTTAGGTTTTCTGTTGTTTTATGTACCAGTTTTTTTCGAATTCACTTTACTCGCGTGTGAACATCTTCGAATCAAAGTGCGACTTTAAGTACACATTATACAGTCCAAGCTAATAAGATAAATTAACCATGGCGAGCGTCTCCATAATATAACCTAGTTTTTATAAGACCACACTTTTTTTTGTAAATTCTGCTAGGAAGTTTAAACTGAACTCCATTGTGTGTTAAGCTCTTATTACCGCACGAGAATATACTTTATACCTCTTGAAAACAATTTTCTTAATTCTATATAAGCTTATTCTGATGTAGTTTAATACAATCCCGTTTCATTATAATCATATTTTATTCTCTCTTATTTCCTCGTATATATATCATTGATAATTATTTAATTAATTTGATAATCACTATAAAAATAAGAATTGTTATATTACAAATTTTATACTTTGCAAGCCACTAACGAAGCTGGATAACACTGGCTGGAAAACACAAGATTTTGTTAGAAAAATGTTAACTTCAGTCGTTAATGTACGAGTGTTGAATACATTTACAGAATAAATGTATTACAAAATTTCAATTGATTTTACGACAAAATAAATATTTTTTTTATACGAACGTCGCGAGATCTCTCATCTTAAAAGCCTTGCCGACGCCAACACTGTTGTGCAAATTAAGAACACCTGCGGCAATCCAACACACCTTTCACAATGAAGTTAAACAAGTAATATTGGTTAAATCGAATATCCCTGTGGTTCCCAAACTTTTCAGTCCGCGGACCTCTCCCAAAATAATTTATAAATTCACGGACCCCCATTGAGTTCTGAAATAAAACAAACAGTAAATATGATAGAAACTCTTATATTTTAATTAAAATGTATTAAAATCAAAATTCTCTTAACTTGCAAAATTATAATATTAATGATAGCAAACATATTTTAACGTGAACATTGAAGCTACTTTTGAACAATTAGCTCTGCAATATTGGGTTTAATGTCTGATAATTTTAATATTAAGTCACTCCTAACATCAAGTTTATTTCTTAACTTTGACTTCAAGTACGTAAGCAGGGAGAATTCGGTTTTACACAAATAAGCAGAGAGAAACACAGTTAAACGATTTAAAGCTTCTTTTCTGAGTTCGTAGTCAGTCATTAAATATACCGTAACCAGAAGTCAGGTAGCTGCAATTGCGAACCCTGTAATTTTAATGAACAGTCAGTTGAAAGTTCTCCCTATGAATCTTCTTTTTGTAGTGTAAGAGACAGGTCTAGACAGTTCGGCTGACAAACAGATCTGCTACACGACATGATTTAAAGACATTATTAAAACCATTAGTTTGAAATTACTTTTACAAAAACAATTAGTCTGAACCCCCCAAAATATACTGGAATCTTCTACTAATTGTTTTAAGATTCTAAAATTTAGATTTCAGAGCATAAAAAATCGGAGAAAATTACAATAAATTCTAATTTTTTCTTAAAAGTGTCTGCGAACCCCCTGAAACATTGTCGCGGACCCCTGGGAAAGTGGACCCCACTTTGGCAACCACAGAAATATCAAATAAAACACGCATGCTACACTGCAGACAGACTATCGAATTAAAACCAAATTATGCGTTTTACAATTCAAACTGTCTGGGAAACCAACAATATGTTTTACGCACTACATAGCTTACTTGTGTGTGTGTGTGTGTGTGTGTGTGTGTTTCACCATTACAATACAGTCATCACACGAGTGTTCAGCAGACGGAATGCAAGCCGATTACATAGTGTAAACAAAGACGATGATGAAAGTAGCGATAACGAGATCAGGCGACAAAGGTGTATTACAACACGCGGCTTATCAGGCAGACAATCGGTGGCATTGCCGTACAGGCGCCGCGCCGAGAGCTAACCCAATTACCTACGATCCCGTATGCCACAAAGTTCTCCACGACCGAACGTTACCAGAGTTTTCCGGAAAACCAGGGCGAACACGCTGAAGCAGAGGGCGAGCGTTAGTACAGGCGATTACATAAAAGCAATTTAACCGTTGAAGTGGTGGATCCGCGGCAAACGGACTCACAAAGAGATAACGTATCGCGTCAATAAATTATTTTAGATAATGCACACGCCAAGAAGAAGAAGAAGAAGAAGAAGAAGAAGAAGAAGAAGAAAAACGCACATAACATAAGCACTTCTTCAAAATGAAACAATATTAACGAGTGTTGCAAATTTTATCAAAGATAAACCCGCAGGATATTGCTAATAATTGTATTCGATAAGAAAAAATTATTACACATTACCACTTGGATAGATTAGACGAAATGTCAAAATTCTCGTGTTGCAATCCTTTTCATGCCGCTACACTCTATTCGACTTTCAACTTATGAAGTTATGAAAAATCACTACGTTACACACCGATGTCTCCTCTGTCTTTTTCTTCTTCTCTCGCAAGCGTTAGACCGTTTGCTCGCCCATTCATCCATCTTCTTGCGGGCCCGCCAATGTTTAATGTTTGTTGTTCCTGTGAGTCTATAAAATACGATTTGTTTTGGAAGGAGTTCGTCCTTCACCCTTAACACGACATCTTTCCAGCTTTCTTTATATCCCATCATCTTTTTGTTTAACTTACAAATTCCCTGACTCCCCCGTTCTTGTTATCCCCAGACTCATTTTGGAAACCTCGTCTATAGCGACTGGACTCTACTACAAAAGTTCAAGCATTTGGGGTACAAGTTTCGCTTCATACGGACCATAATATAGCTTTAAAGTCGTATCTTTTCTTGTTTACCTTTACGTGAACTTTTAATTGGACCATACACGAAGTTGACATCGATTTCCTTACTTTTTTTGATATAAACTTACGGTAGGATGTGTCGCAGCCAGGAATCTAAAAATACTGACCTGCTGTATTATCTTCCCATCTAGTACGAGCTCAGACCTTGAGCGAAGAGAGACTTAGAATGGCATGGCCTTGTTTTTCGTCGATATAGGCAAGGTTCTGCATTCAAAAATCCTCCAGCCATCTCTTCCTGGGTCTACCCACACATCTGTGTCCTATAGGGTTGTATTTCGAGACTTGTTTGGCCAGTCTGGAATCTTACATTATTTCTAAGTGTTCTTTCCACAGGTGTTTGTAATCTTTCAATTTTTCATTCAAGTTAAAAACTTGTAACTCTTCTCTTATGGCCTCATTTCTTATACGGTCAAGTTTAGAACAACTTTTAACTCCTCTTAAGAATCCCATTTCCGAGGTCTGTATTTTAGTGTCTTGGTTTTTGGTTGTTGTCCATAAGTCACGCCCATAGGACACTACAGGGACTTAAACACAGGACAAAGTTTGCCTTAACTTTTACAAAACTTTAATTTAGTACCTTGTTTCTAAAAATACGGCTGATTGTTCCACAGATCGTATCGAACTTACCTAACTTAACATCAATGTCATAATTTCTGTAATAGAAAATTACATTTCCCAAATAATTAAAGCGGTTCACCTTTCAGATTATAGTGCTTTGGTATTTTATGTAAAACTGCTTTTTCCCTTTCATTAAATTACGAAAACATGATTAGCCCTAATCACGTACTTGTTACACAATATGTTAGCTTTAAAACGAAACGTCCCCTTGGTGGGAGAATATAAAAAATAAAAATCTCGTAGAAAAAAATCTTCGCATGCGAGTAGAACTTTTCACGTATATATAAAATAACACATTTTGTACTTCAACCTCTCAACCGGTAATATTTAATAAAAACTCGTCTTTATATACCTTAAAATTCCATATGACTTATCCCGTTTTCTTGACAAAGCTATAAGGGACAGGCAGAAAGGAGGTTTTTGGTGGTTGAAAGGCGTAGCCAAACGCCGTAATATTGTGTCGTTTTAGGACAGGTCTAAATATTATTTATAAAAGCAATAATAATTAATTCTGTGTATATACGTAAACGGATGACCATAATATTTATTCTCTAAATTCTTTGTTGAACGCCTCTTCCGAAAATGAAATTCAGAATACGTTCATGCCAACTGTCACTGAGTTACAGCAGGTACTAGTCACTCGCCGTGCCTTCCCATCATACCTAAACTTCTACCACGATGTCGATCGTACCTCAGCGTGACGGCACTTTTGAAGTCGACACTAATTATTCCAGTGCGTTTTATCGTGGAAATTTTCACACAACTCAACAGATATCTAGAAAATTTCAACATCACGGTCTAGAATTACACGATGAAGTTTATACACTTGTAATAAAATTTGGTACTAAGTGCCACACAAACGCAGATTTTCCAAGTACTATAAACCTAAACATAATAATTATGTAAGATTAATTTATCGTAGTGTATTGTCTTCATCATAACCTACAGAACACGAACAAACCCGTTGAGCCTGGAAAACCTGTAGGCCTATACAAGGTGATTATCGTGTCGTTGTCGTTATTTTCATACAATTCAAGAAACGTACAGAAGAAATAGTAAGACATGAAATTGATCGCGCAGATCGTAGCGGGGAGCAGGGAAGGCAGTGCCCACACGCCAACCATAGAGCTGTTCTGAACACAAAATGATTGCTCCGATAACAACGCGTCAAAGCTACGCATGCGCAATGAGATCTTTTCACACTGCGCAATCAGCCACCCGTTTCATGTCTAATTACTTTAGCTGTAATCACTTTGGTCTCATTAGATGAAAACCTGAGCGGCTAAACGACTATACGATCATTTAAAATATCGCCTCATCAAACTTTCACGAGCTTTAATTCGTTCGTTACGAATGGTGGCGGAGGAAATATATTTTTTTTTTAACTTAATGTATAAAAATAAAGTTACAGTTTATGGAACTTTTATTTTAAACCGCCTAACTCATTCATATAGACAAAAACAACAAGAATATATTGATAACGACGTTGGACCTTGAAACACGAAGCCGAAAACACGATATCTCAACACCGACGCACGAACGTTCACATCGTTTGTGTGACAACATTCCTAGACGCGACCTACGTGTTTTGTTACTTCACGTGATAAAAAAATTATACGAGAATATAATAATAATAATAATAATAATAAAATAATAATTTTGTAAACACCGTTTTCAGGTAAACATCAACGTAAACAAACGTTGAACAAATACTGAATTATTTATAAACGCATTTTAATGTCTCTCTGTTGACACTGCTAACGACGGTGACGACGAAGTGACAATATTTTATTCCGTCAGCGGCACGTATTTTTCGAGCGTGTTGTTCTGACCGAATTACAAAAGTCACGCAGTCTACATCTTGCGTCACTGCCGGGGGGGGGCTTTCGTATTGCAAGTGTTAATCGTCCGGCTGCAATGATTACACAGGTGTCTCGCGCATACTCGTCTGAACTGCGCGAAACCGAACAAGAACAACTGACTACACGGTGCATAAACCGAGTACATAAGTAACACGGCAAACATTCTGTAAACACTTTGCAAAGCAAACTAGGCTTTCGCGTAAACAAAGAAAAGATAAAATTCTGTTTCTAAGGTCGCAGATGCGGGTAACCGCCAGCAGCACTGTAAAAGAATTAAAAGAACATAAATAAAATACGGAAAGTTAAAGGTTGTTTAGGACTGATTATATAAAGTTTGAGTTACGCGTACGTAAGTAATCAGCGACGTAAATAGGTTGGGGGGATCACGGTGATCGGTGCCCCCCCCCGAGTTATTAAAATTTTTAGTGAAATCCCATAACCTCTTAACCTAGGCCTATTTCTAAAGCCATTGCGTGTGTTAAAATAAGGCTTATAAATAATTATGTTTATAATGCAAGCAACGACGTTCTGAATAAGTTGCATAAGTTCAACCTTATGTGCGGGACCATTAGGCGAACCCTTAAGTCAGCAAGTAAAGACTAAAATTCTACACGGTGATGGCTCTTCCCACACTTCTTTATGGGTCTGAGAATTGGACTTTAACGAAAGGTCAGGCCAGTCGCATCCAAGCGGCTGAAATGAGATTTCTCAGGCACGTGGCAGGGTATACTCTCCATGATCATAGAAGGAACACAGATATACGGCAGGAACTGAATATTCTCGTATACTCGACAGGATCGTCCAGTATCGTCTGAACTTGTGGGAACATCTTTGCAGAATGGATGACTGCCGCTTCCCCAAACAACTCTGAAACTATAAGCCGAGGGGACGGAGAGGTGTAGGACCGTCCGAGGAAGCGCTGGAGTGACCAGCTCTAATCTTTGCCTATTTGAGACCGGAACAAACCATCCTTGGTTTAATCCTAGATGATGATGAAATAATTATATGGGAAGAATCGTGAATATCTCATTTGTTCTGAGGAAAATGGGGAGTCCAACCTTCAAGCTAGTCTCACCCCCCCCTGCCGTCCAAGAGCAGCTCCAATCTTTGTTCCACAGTCGGACGAGACAATAGGCGAGATAGGGAAATACATTGTGCTAGGAATTATAATAGGTACGCCACTGTATTCACTGAACGACCGGATACAGACAAATATTTTTTAATGCTGAACGAATGGAACAAAAAGTGGTAGTGCTCTGTCTTTAGAGGTACCGTGAAAACTCGGATTCCTTCAGAGCAATAAACAGGTCATAAAACTACAACCTCTTCTACTGTTGGCTGAGAAAATTACGTAAATTACTTGCTGGTGTCTTCTAATATTATATACGCACTTTTTTTATCTTTGTCATCAAAAACAAAATATTCTCCGCTTATGATACAAACAAAAAGCTCACGTGATTCGTATAATTTGTATACGTAAATTCACGTATAATTTGTATTTCCTAAATGAAATGAACAGGCTTACATAGACGTCAACACACACGCACGCGCGCGATAAGATTCTTGGTTCTTATAGTGCGATGATGCAATGAGAGGGTGTGGGTCACTCAGTGCATGAGTGACAAATGTAATTTGAGTAATTTTTAAACAAAAATAAAATACTATTTTAACAACATAAAAAAATATATTTTATTAATTTGCTTATATTTTTATTAGCAGTTAGCATTACCTTTGTCAATAGCATTTAACGGTTTAATTTTAATAATACTAGTAATAATAAGCAAAAGATTTATTATATTATAGTAATACAAATAAAGTATAATCCTTGCATTTAGGTCTACAATATGAATGACAACCTCTGTCCGTTTGTCAGTTTACAGGACAATATAAGACAATAATTATGTACCTACCTACACACACACACACACACATACGCACGCACACGCGCGCAGCCTACTAACGTGTAGTACCCAGACATATAACATTTATAACCAACAAACGTGTACTTGCTGTATACATAGTTTTTATTCTACACACATCTGATAACACAGACACATTTTCGTAATGATGTACATACAGGATATTATTATCATTCAACAGCGTTAGTTTTGAGTAAATAGGTACTTCAGCGCATGCGCGTCTTTAGCATGTATTAAATAAAACACATACACATTATTATTATTGCTAAAAATATATAACATTTATAATTCGTGAACGTTTCCTTTTAGTAATATAGTATTTATGTTTGGACAAAACACATACACAGTCTAACGAAAATTGCCTTTGTAAGACTGTTTAATAAAAGAAACCGTTTAGTAATTTACATCATTTTCTGAACCAATATTAAAAAGGTTGTAATTTTGATGACCGCCCGGACCCCTTGTTCATTGCTCAAAAGGGCAACGAATGTTAATATTGAACATCCCACAACAACTGATAAAATACAAACTAAAATTCAGAAGAGACAATGGGGAGGCGACGAAAACGGTCTATATATTAAAGCAAAACGATGAGATATCAAATAACTTTAAAAAAACAAATTATGGAAAATATAGTATTGTCCTCTCACTACCACAATTACGTGCAAACTGACTACGGAAATGGTTGAGCGCGTGATCAGGTAAGCGACCGAATCTACTGACGTCTTACGCACGTGGAGAGCCACAACGACAGCATAACAAATTTCTCGTACACAGGTTGTTGCTCCACTGTTTTGTAAACATCGTGTAAACACAAACAACAACAGAATATTACTCTTGCCAAAGACACAGTCTCATCTAGTTATCGCTTTTATCTTGACTCCCCCGCCCCCACTTCCCTTGAGCTGTGTGGTCGGTACAACTTATTTGTGTCGCAGCAAGCGGAATTACGTCGACGACTGCTCACTGTGAAGGTGCGTGTCTCTAGGCTTTCCATCCGATTTACGTTTCCCTGACACGTACTCTTTTTTTTCAAGTAATAGGTGTTGAGAAGGCGGGATTTTGTCCCACGTTCAGGATTGTCTCAGTCCTTAAAAACGGTTAACAACATTGTCTTTAAGCGGAATATTTGCTATACTTCAAATCAATTACACACAGTTTTAGTCAATTTAGGTGGTATGAGTGTTCAGGTAGTAGCAGTACTTTTCGAGTAGCACTGTTCAAGTGTGATTACGCCAGACTATTCCACACCTGACACCGACTCTCATTTGTTGGCTCCAACATCTCCACCTGATAACCGTACTGGTCCACCGAATAAATCAAATGATGCAGAATCGTTGGGAACTGCAACCTGGCTGGGTGCAGGAACCCTGATCCAAGAAGTAGGCTGCGCCACAACATACCCGGCAGCTGATGCAACACCGGGCAGGCTTGAGTGCCTGGAAGGCAGTCACTTCACCACGCCATTGTAGGTCAATCCCCTTGCTCTTCCGAATCTACGCCGATTAAAGAAAGGAGAAATGGAGGGGAAGAGCGTGGGCTAGAGTTAATAAACCGGCCCGAGACTGGACAAGATGGTGGGTGCTCTCTGCAAAACTTCAACATCTAATGGGCAGGAGAGGATAATTAAGTAAGTAAGCAAGTATTTATTTATGTCACAGAGCGAATGCTTGTTTATTGATGCATTATAAAAAAGGTGTCCCACATTTATAAAAGGAAAACTTGATTAAGGAGTTCAAAATGGAGAAAGATGTTAAGAATCGTAAGAATCGGCATGCAAAAAAAAAAATTATTGATAACCGCTTAAAAAAAAGCAATTGTGTACTTTAATGTGTCATGATGTTATTAGAACAAGCGTTAGCCGGCCTGTTAGGCTGTGGTTTAATGGCGGTAAAAAAAACCAGACGTTTCGGCCTCACCGAACCTTTTTTATAATGTATCAAAGAGCAAATCTTAAGAGCAAAAAAGTTTTGTAACAAATATGCCTCAGTAGTACTGGGATTATTTGGGGAACAACTGCCAAAACTTTTTCCGCTGAAGATGGACTCCGATGGTGAGGCCGAAACGCCCGGTTTTACCGCCATGAGACGACGGCGTAGCAGCCCGGCTAACGCTCGTTCTAATAACGTTGACGCCCGCCGGGAAAGCCTTAGACTAAACTTACGTGTCGTGCAGTACGATCATACAACAAAAACGTCGCTTCACAAGTAAACACGCTCTTGCCTTCCGGACTGCAGTCGATTACACACTGGTTACACGTAAGGCAATACACGAGTACGGTACTACGTATAAACAGACTGTACGGAATGCGTATGTAATGACTGAATTAAAAATCGATAAAAAGAACGGCACGTACGAAACACTTTTCATAGATTAAAAGACACTGGGTCGAAAGCACTTACACAATTCTCACAAATAAGTACAGGCGTAGTCGAGCACTAGCCAGAACGTCTAGGTTAACCAACACAATGCACAAGCAAAACCATCTTTTGTGTGCGATAAACGGGAGAAAAAAAATTGTAGAATAATAGTCGGTCTCGTACGCCTACTGAGGGAACAATAAAAGGCGATCGCCTGTGCAGCGGGAAAATTCTCACACGTCCTCAGTGTAAAATAACTATAGGCAAACAACAACGAGCCTCGTGTTGGGGGAACTCGTCCTTCTTGAATAGCCCCGGTACGTGTATTCTTCCGGAGTTGCGATTGGAAACTTGACCTTGACACGGTCAACAGTGAGAGAAAAGTGAAACAGCTGCTACGCTGTCTCAACTGAAAAAGCATACTCCACTCTCAACGCAATAGTCTCAATGTAACTAGTTCCGCATATAATAAGGTTCAGTCGCTGTTCTATTACATTACCCTACGGCGTTAACAATAGCCAGACAAAAAGTTTTACAGAGAGCGACTTAATCGAAGTATAACTGCTATAACGAATGTACTCCTATCAAATAATTAAATGCCTACCTCATCGCCTATCCGTACTCGTTGCTTTCATTCCATCGTTTATTTTTATGCGCACAGACATTTACTATAAAAATATATACGTAAGCTTTTTATGAGCTATGAACTGAAACATTACAGGTTAAAAGCTAGAGTTCAGTGGCATTCAGCGCGTTCGTTCGTCTGTGTGCGCGCGCTTGTAGCGCAGTGACGGGTCACTGATCGTCCCGACGATTCTTCGGCTTCAAACATAAAAGCGATTAACTGCACGACACTTAGGCCCGCTCCACACGCGGCCAGCCACCACGTGGTTCCATTGCGGTAAAGTTTCCTTTACAGGGAACGCTGGCAGCGCTGTTGGTGGCCACTGGTGGCGCCACGAAGATTACGGTGGCGAGAGGATGCGATTTTCTCAGCCACCAGCCTGGCAGCGCCACCACGTTAGTTCGTTGTAAGCAATTGTATCATACACATTGCGCCTCCAGACGTCCCTCATTTCCTGATTTTTTTGACAAAAGATAATTTTATTTTACGTTTTAGTTTACGTTGTAGTGTAAAATAAATCAAGAACATATTGATGTTGAACGTTTCATTTTCGAAACTCAGACAAGACCGTCAATATAGAATTTAAGATGTAAAGAGTACGCCGATAGGGAATTAAAGAGGAAGTGTTGGGCGGACCTTGTAAAAATTTTCATTCATAAAGAAGACGCAGATGAAGCTGATTTAAATGAATTTGGTAAGTAAATTACGTTTTCATATCATTATGAATATACCCTTTGTCGATCGATCACGCAAAATTGGATGGATCCAAAATCTCCTATTTTTACGGCGTTTTCGTAAACGTAAGAACATTGCAATTACAGCAACTATTTCTTCCAGCTCATTGTCAGACTGATGAAATACACTTTACACTATCTGGTGGCGCGTTTGGTGGCTGACAAAAAAATCGAGCTTCCAGTGATGGCCCCACCAGCCACCATGGCAGCGCCACCTTGGTGCCCGTGTGTGTAGGGGGCCTTAGATACTTGGGATGTGTTTATGTGGTCTCATGAGATACGCAACGTAGGGAAGTGGTTCAAGGAACGATTTCATGATTTTCAGAGAGAAGGGGCTGACAGAGAATGTCCGAGTTTAATAGATACATCAGGTAGAGCACTTGATTAGGTATATAAAAATGAAGATTACGGGACATTAGATTACCGCATCAGACGGAAATCCAGCGACAGACGCTTAATCAGTCACCGTAGTTATATGACTATGGCACTACAGAGAAACAGTGATGAAAATTAAATGTTAAGGAAGGCCGAGAAGCGAGTTGTGTATCAAACTGCTGCATAAATGGGATTGCCAAACAGGACGACCTTATAATTTCAAAATATGATTTCACTGGATCATACCGTATCAGAACGACTTAATATATCGTACAGAAATGTCCGATTTTCAATGGATGCTGAACCTGACAAAACAAAGCCAAATAAATAAGTTTTAATGTGTAGTTTGAAACAAAACTAAGGGCGTTTCACTTTGGGATCTTCTCTTTATGTGATCTTCTGTTTTAATGGCATGTGATCATATCGATACCACGCCATAAGAAATCTTAGTTCTGTTTGCTGGTCGTCACGTGGAACATTTAAAATATTTGCAGTTCTATTCCAATTAGTAAAGGTTTGTCGTAGATCAACAAATATACAACAAAGAATTACACCCAGCTGTTTTATACTGTGGTGAAGAACTGACTCACTGGGAATAATGAAGTTATATACCTCCTAGAATTATATGTGGTTATATGTAACGGTTATACCAAAAACGCTTTACTTACGGTTTATTTGACGTTCTACAGTACATGATATGATGTTATGGAGTTTATTTATTGAATAAAATATTCAATAACGTTTTATCATTGATTGATGTATATGTTATGAACTATGTACTCGTGTAATAAGACGTAGGAGGCATATTTAATTTTAGAAAATAATATTTCGTTGAATACCAGTGTGTAGGAAATAAGGTCACTCATGTGTGAACTATGTTTGCTTGTCTGAAATATGAAATAAAATGTTTTTAATTTTAATTACTTTCAGTATTTTTATAGAAAATCATCTCCAGATTCTGGAGTATTCCGAATCCAACAGTTCCAACACTCTTGAAACGAAGTAACCTGGATACGTGATCATGGACGAGAGCAAATTAATACAAAATAAATGAATATCTTGAGGTGTCAACATCACGGTCACGTGGAATGAATGCCAGAACACCCAACTGCCTAAAACGTTCCCAACCTATCGTGTGGTGAGGAGCTGTACAACGACGGGGAACTGAAAACTGCCAGGAATACTGGAGGCAGAAAACGTTGACAAGTGCAGTGCTAGAGACGATCGGGAGTTGTACAAACATTCACCGTACTTTGTGTAGTATCTCAAAGCAACAATGTGCACGACGTCGAAGTTAAAGCACAAGTCTGTTTACTTACAAAGGTCACAATCAAACATTCAACCTTCAAACAACCGCAATTCTCCTCTCATTTGTTGAAGGAGTGTCACTCGTGCCAATAACTGAAATAATATTAGTAATTCCATATGCATTCAACTATTCCTAACTTCAAATAGTCTTTAACTAATTCGTTCTTACCACCAAAAATCGATTTCATCACGATAATGATATCAGCTTCGGCGACGATCTATTCGAATTACACAGAATGTTAGGCAACCCTGAAGTGACCTCATGGAAAGTTGGACATGTCACCATCTTTGGTCAGCAAAATCTATGAAAAAAAAAATTAACTTCCGGTTAAAATACTTTCATCTGTACATGGATAACATTGTTTGCATCACATTATGGGTCGCCACGACGTAAGCATTTTATTCCATCGGCATTTACAGAAGAATATACTGGAGTGAAGGATTTTGAAAAGGTTTAAGAAAAAGAAATACAGAAGATTGGTATGAGAATAGAAATTAATACGAAAAAAAACTGAAGAACCTGAGGTGTCGACAGACTATGTACAGAGTACAAAACGTGCTGAATTAATGACTTCCAAGTGAACTCGGGAAGGCTGGATAAAATGAAACATTTATCAAATGAAACGTTATTATCTAAAATAATTTTTGAAGTTTGTAGACGGTAATAATTCTACGGTTATTATGCAAAAACAATTTCTATCTTTATTATACGGTCTAATTACGAGCAACAGCTTTTTCAGTGTTACCAACTTTTCATAAACAAACTACTCGCACGGATAGCAATTATCGGGTACGGGTAACAGCTGCCGTTATTACGAAGATGCTAATCTTCCCGAAGAAGAAACAACAACAAAGTAACACCAATACGACTTAGATTACTTGTTGAAACTTGCACTTAACGCAATTTCGCAGTTAACCGTCGAGAGAAGGCGAAAAACGCATTACTATTATGAAATACCGTGATGAAGTAACGGAGATAGCACGTCCTTCACTGATAACGCAAAGTAGTCTGCCATGTTAGCGCCGACATTATAAAAACTGATGCCAGCATTACTTACTACAAAAGCAACGCTCACCTCTCTCTCCTCGCCGCGCTATCTCAATACACTCTGATAAAATTTATTCTACAATAGCATGCAAAACCGAAAGCACAGACGCAGTCACGACCGCTGAAAATGTACTTAATGTTTTTTTGCTCAAAAACTTTTCATGTGGTTAACATTTTCACGAAATAACTTTTGTATAATTGTTGCATGTACAGTATGTAGGCGCGTTAAACATCGGAAATCAAATCGACACCAGAGTCAGTAACACAATCATAAATTTATATCATCATCATCATCATCTTCACGGATTAAACCAAGGATGGGTTGTACCGGTCTCAAATGTCTCAATTAGAGCTGGTCACTCCAGCGCTTCCTCGGACGTCCCATACCTCTCCGTCCCATCTGTTAATAGTTCCAGAGTTGTTTGGGAATGCGGCAGTCATCCACTCGGCAAAGATGTTCCCACCAATTCAGACGCTACTGGGCGATCCTGTCGAGTATACTCATAATATTGATTCCCTGCCGTATATCTGTGTTTCTTCTATGATCATGGAGAGTATACCCTGCCACGTCCCTGAGAAATCTCATTTCAGCCGCTTGGATGCGACTGGCCTGGCCTTTCGTTAAAGTCAAATACTCATACCCATACAGAAGTGTGGGAAGAGTCATCACCTTGTAGAATTTTAGGCGTGTTCCTTTACTTGCTGACTTAAGTGTTCGCCTAATGGTCCCGCACATAAGGTTGAACTTATGCAACTTGTTCACAACGTCGTTGCATGAAGACACACTGTAGCCCAGGTATTCAAAATTGCTAACTTGTTCCAGGACGGTACCAGCTATAACAATTTTTGCCGGGACGGGATCAGTTCCATGAAAAGCCTTCTTCACCTTGGTCTTATGGTGAAGATATCTGCAATCCAGAGTCTTTATATCAACAAATTTATATCAACTTACAATTGATTCGTCTTAAAAATAACAATTCAGCGTACACAATTCACATTTTACAATTATAATTAGACAATTGAGATAACCTTAAAACTGCAATTAGCAACAAATAAACATATTATATCGCATAATCCGGAACAACTGATTCGCCATCACAATTCAATTCTGTAGCAAACATTGTGTTATACACTGTATACTGCTCTTGGTTCGAATGTTAACACTCAATTTACTAACTAGTCAGGTGATTTACGTGTTGCTTCAATCAACTTCCACGACTTATACGCACATTTTTCATGGAATGCCACGACCTACACGCAGGAAACTTTGCTCTCAAAAGCAGGTCAAAAGGAGGGCATTTTGTTTTCTACCGTAAAATCAAAGTAATACGTAAATAAAAAAAATATATTTAACATAAATTTCATAAACAAGAGACTTGAAATTATTTAAGCTACATAATTAATTATAAAATGAAATTGCATACTCGCTCATTTAAACCGCTATTGTCGGCAATCAAAGCAACTTTTATCAGTCGTAGTTAATTTTTTATCTCCATCAATGTAGTTACGTTGCTGACAAGTTTCTGTGCATAACGGAAACAAAGGCTACGCCGACGGCAGAATGACTACGACAAGATGGGTCCACTTCATTTAAGGTGATAAACTGATAATTCTGGCAACGCCGCGTCCACGTGGACTCAACACGACAGTATCACCTCACTGACGTTACTTGTTACAATCTGATTGGAGCATGGAGACAGTGTCGAGACAATGACGTTAACGGTTTGGCCGAGGCAGCATATGCACAAAGTACACATTATAAAATATAATTTATATAATTTTAGAATACATTTGATTTCGCAAAAAAAAATTATAACTAAACTGTCATACTTTTTATGAAGAGCTAATAACCTTTCTTAACCACTGTGCTTATTTAATTTATTATTATTTTTTTTTAAAGAGGTGTAGATCTCTTCACAAGTTACTGTCCACTTAACTGAGACCAAATATAACCGATTTCTTTCTTTTAGTACGGTAACTTTAGGATAAATCTTCCGAAAAAATAGTAGCGTTTTTTTAAATAGAAAGCTTTATTATGTGGTTTTAAAGAACATGCAAAAAATCAACATTGATACCGTGCCGGCGTTAAGAGATATTAGAGGTCAAAGGTAAAAAAATATAGTTTTTTTGTGTATATCTCATATACATAGACAGTCATATTCTATGCATAGGTTATGCACAGGCTATACGGAATGGAGTAAACGTTTTGCGCAGAAGCTTCGCAGCGCGTTATTTTCGCACGTAAAAAAAGTATAGAGCTTTTATTTTGTAGAAAAATCACGATCTACAACTTTCATAATGACCCTAAATTGACCTCGTGCTCATAGGAAGCGAGATACATGAGTAAAAACGACACAATGAAGCTTTCTATAAAAGAAACTATACTATTCATTCGGAAAATTGTCCATGTTTACGCGTAAAGTTACTGGACTATTTTGTCCATTGACTGTTAACATGTGTGTGTGTGTGTGTGTGTGTGTGTGTTTGGCAAGATACGTTGTTCGTCCCCTCAGCAAACCTTGCTGTTACAATCATTCCCCAGTACAACAGACGTACATGTCTAAACGTAGCTTAAACGTTCTTCAGATATTCTGAGCATATACTCGTTCAACAGTGAGATGGTTAGTTACGTTCAGTGATTTATCTGAGCCGTGTCAAAATATAAAAAAATCAGACACAGCCCGTACAAATATGGACACGTTTTGCCCCTGCTGTAATAATATCTACACATTCTGCTAAATAAGGACGTCTGTTAAACCTTTTGGTTTCATGCAACTAATTTTCTTCTGACAAAATATTCCTTGGTAAGGATATACAGCCTTCCGTGAAGAATGTCATAAGAGCTACCGTATGTGGCTCATAAGAGAGAGGTTATAAAAAACGTTATAATAGAGGTTATACGCGTGAAACGGAGAGGCTGTCTGCCACTTTACGCCCTTTTCCTCAAATGATACACTGCTAGAAGTAGGCCTATATGCTCCGTAATATAAAACTTACTTCAGTGAGCTAGCTGAACTGAAAAAAAATTGGTTTATCATAATATTGGTACACGCGGGAACAAACACGTTCGTAGCTCAGCGCATGTCTTCAGTTCACGAAATGTCTTCAGTAACGTACGTTATTTACGGTGTCCATTTTTAACGCCAAAGAATAACGTCAGACGTTGTTCACAAGAATAAACCATACACAATCCTAAGGACTGTAGTCTTTCTGCTTAAATTCGTGTCACACAAAATCGATTTACGGGCTGTAAAAAGGGATTTAACCTATAAATTTAAACTTCTATAAAAAGAGATTTAATGAGATGAAAGCCAACCACTTTAAATATCACAACTTGTCATATAACATATTAAAAGAATCACCTTAAACACACATAGTAGACCACAAGTCGCTTGACAAAAATTAATTATTTTTTTTTGTAACTCCTAATGACAAGATAGGAAAACTATCTACTATCACGCGACTTAGACCCATTCTGTATTTTATAATCCGATGTGTGCTTAAAAATATACATTTAAAAAAAAATATATATATATAAAATGTACGAAGGCTATATCTTAGGTTCCAATTTTGTATCCAATATAAACCATCATAAGTGTCCATGAACCTACCAAAAATCTTACACCACCGAATTTATGTTAAGAAAATACAAACGAAGCAAAACAGCTTAAAATCGGTAACTAGCAATACTGTGGTACAGTATAATATGAGAGTGGGTTCCCAAACTGGTCAGGAGGTCATGAAGCAAATCGATGGGAAGGTCAGAAGAAAACTTCTCTAACGTAATGATAACCGATTTGTCATATACGCCTACTCGATTTCAAACATTTTGTTAGTGCTTATTCAAAATTCTGTCTAAAATTAGTGTACAAATATGGAAAAATAATAGCACTATGTAGCCTATATAGTAGAATAACACAATATAATCTATTTCAAATTTTGATTTTTAATTATATCAAGTCAAATAAAGACGACTCACTAATAGTAAATGTTGAAAAAATGTTTTACGTAGAATACCAAACATTAATAATAAAACTAATCCTATTAGCGGTAAGATACAGGTGCCATAACAGCAGGCTAACGATGAGTGAGTAGGTGTTTTGGGAATGTGAACGTTTTTACAAAATGTAAAACCTGAGAAAGTGCCAGTGCGAGTGATTTTTTACCGGTTATAAATCGTGTAGGTACGCATCAAATGGCATGAACTGTGTTAAAAGATTGGGTCAGGTCTGGTTGGTGAATGAAATTCGGAAGATTTCAGAAGCATCTGTAACAACTACTATATCAGGAGACAACGAGATAGCCAGACAATGGAACCTACTTCTCTGTCTTTCCAACTCCTAGTCTGAAGTAAATAAGTAGGTTGGCATTCCTTCGCGTGTACAAGCTCTAACAATAAAGTTCACGAACTCGGTTAATAAAAATTTCTACGTACTTCATTGCCGAATATCACCGTGATCGCTCCAATTAACATTCTTGTGAACCTGTAAACTTCGCCGGCTGTTGTACGCGACGGCCGCACATTTTGCACACTGTGTCGCCGCGCCACTGAATACAGCATTTGATTAACAAGTATTTAGCGACGATAGTATTGATCAAACCATTCACTAGTCGGAAATATAACACACATGCATTTTTTTTATCAACTAAACTGTAGAAACAAAAGAATGCACAATAAGTCGAATGCAAACACGGCTCTTTTCCTCCTGTTTGGCTCCAATTCGTATCTGTCTGGGCCAAAGCTGAGAATCCAATCTTTTCACATGTCCGAACCATCTCAACCTTTACTCTCGACAGACTCTCATAATGTAAATGTCGATTCTAATGCGCTTCCTCATATCAATGTTTCTGGTTTTATATGACCTTGTCAGTCGCCAACAGCATGCCAGTAATTAATTTCCGTCGCTTGTAAACTGAAGACAGCTCTTTCATTAATTACCTACAGTTTAGGTCCGTATATTGTGCTGCTATCTACCACGATTTTTAGAAGCTTATGTTCATGTATCGACATACATTATTGCTACAAAGTATCCCAATAACAGCAGGTGTCTTGCAGTAAGATAATGTCTGTCCTGTGGATTGTTTCTTCACCGTCGCTCGGTTTCAAGTTCATACTAAGTTTCCAATTAATACGAATTCTCTATCACTATTGCAATAACTTGCTAAGTACAAATATAATTTTTATTTACGCATAGACACGTTTCTTGACAATCGTCACCACATCGTTAGAGTTTTACATTGACAGTTTGAAACTCTGATGATGTAACGATTGTCATGAAACGCGTATGTGCGCGTAGGCCTAATTAAAAAAAAAAAACAAAAAAGTTTCTGCCGTGTCAAGTTATTGCAATAATGACAGTGTTTAAAACAGAATCAAGACAGCAACAACAACGTATAGTTTTATTATGAATATGGAATGTTTTTGTCCGATTTATACTTTGGTCTGCAAACAGAATATCGTACATCGATTTTTTTTAGCATGAAAGGCACTACTACAGTAGAGCACAGTTTAACCGGGAGCTAGTTATCGAATACTTGAACACGTATTAGGCACATTTCCCGAAGTTAAAATGCTGTCTAGGAGAAAAATTGTATAGAAAACATAAGACCGTAATTCACAATCTGGTTCGCCTAAGAATTAAATAAATGATTCCTTCCATCTTAAGGACTGACATGGTGCGTACTAGCAGCATGTTCCCTGAAATTCAGAAGAGTTTTCCTTCGATTTTTCGCGAAAATACGCAGATTACTGACCGTCGTAATTACGTAGATAATTACTCCGCCGTGGTGGAGCCTCCAGGTGGTCTAGTGGCTAACGCGGGCGATTGATGCGCTCGTGGTCCCGGGTTCAATTCCCGGCGGAGGTTCCGTACGGCGTGCACTCAGCGTCGTGAGGCAAACTGAGTAGGCGCTGAGATAACAAGCGCCGCCTCCTGGCTGTGAATACCGCAACTAGCGGCTGGTGGCGCGTAGTACTAGCCATACAACCGTCACACTAACACAAAAGCCGCGCGATACGCCTTGGTCCTTAACGGACTGTTGAGCGGAGGTTTTTTTTTTTTTTTTTTTTAATTACTCCGCCGTAGTTATATTTAACATAATTTTTCAGCTTTTGTTTTTACATTCGTTTCTTTCAAACAGATATTTTGTTTTACGTGAACAGTCCTGTCTCTTAATTGCCGTACTCTTTTTTCAACTTGGTGGCCATATATAATTTGTTTCCTAGCAGCTGATGACCAGCGGACTACACTGTAGACTAACACATTTCAGCACCAAGGCGTAATCGTATTATATCAGGCGGGTTCATTTCGATCTTGTCATCTCTTCAAATTGTTCTTTTCACCCGTCGTTATTCATTTGAAGATGTTCTCCTCACCTAAAGTTAATCCAATTATCTGGGCGCTGTACATTCTTAGAAATGACAACCTTTTGCTCATAGTCCAATTACCGCTTGTTGAAGATGATAGGTTAGGATTGGTGTACGTTTGAAGGATTGGCTCTATGAACGTCCGGGTTACCGAGATTTTACTGTACACGGCTAGTAGCGTAACTACGAACTGCTCCTGGAGGAGGGCATGAAATTAGCTTGAAGGTTGTACTCTCCATTTTCCTCAGGGTAAATACGAAATTTACCATATAATTTGATAAATACATCATATAAAATGTACGTAATGCTCCAAACACATTATATAACAAATGTTGAGTGACTGTTATTATTAAGAAAACCCTAACTTTACATACTTTTTAAAATTAATTTCCAAAGATTGAAATTCGTTTTATTTCTACAAATGTTAATAGACCTAAGTCTTATTTTAACAGACGCAACTGGCTTCGAAATAGATCTACGTTAGGTGATTTTAGAATTTCGCTAAAATTTATAACAGGTCTGGGGGGGGGGTTATCCCCCCTGATGCCCCCTAGTTACGCCACTGCACAGCTATAAGAAACTTACAACACAACATTGAATAGCGAAACAGTTTCGTATGTAAGAGTGCCAATAAATCAGTAACACGCCGGAAAAGAAGAAAATCTTTACATTATACGAACGAGAGTACAAAACTACTATTATGAGAACAATGACAGGGCGCGTTATCACTCTGGGCGACGTAGAACGGTTACCGAACTCTCGAGAAGAGAAAAACACAAAACCTACGCACGCGCCGTTACGCATAATTTTTAATTAGTTAAGGTATTTCAGTATCGGGTACTATCGAGTTTTTAATAATAACGCTGCATCATTAAAAGTCATATTTATAGTCGTTAGAAAAGAGGCTGTGTTTTTGTAACCTTGTGGGCGAAATGCAAGCATCACGACAGGTTCCACGGCGAGGCGCCTGCCAGACCGACAGACCGGTACGCTATTTTTCAGTAACGTTTGTGAGGTGTGCCAGCAGCCTGCCTCTAGCCTAGACTACGCCTAGTGACCTTATAGCTAACGTTTTCTGTATATATCTCTCTCTGCCTCGCTTCGATGTCGAATTTCTCAATCGCACGATTCGATACGTCCGCTGTTACTGTTGTTGTTGCTTACGTCCTGAAGAGTCTCTTACAAAACGCGAATAATTTAGAGGAAGCGATATTTTGTAATAAAACTAACAGTAGAAGTATACCCGAGTCACACGTACACGTGTGGACGACAATGACAAACGTGCTGCAAGTCTCTAATAGAACGCGCTTCCGATGAAAATCACATTTTTGTTTCATCTCTTTCATTCGTCACACGATGTCTAGATACTGAACTATTTCTTGTATGTTAACCTTACCACGTCAATATCTTAATCTATTCCAATGATGGTTTTCTTCCAGCTGTCTCCCTGAAGTTGCCGACCCACTCGATTGTGGACCACCCTCAAGATAACCTTCTTTCAAACTTTTTACAAAATCCTTAATTCGAAGTGACCGTCAATCAATGAATTTTTCCGGTGAAGAGTTTGTGAGGATCGGTCAAAAAATATAACACAAGTTTTAACTTATTTGTGTCGACGTTTCGATAATGTTTATTGTCATCATCAGAGCAATTGTTGCTGACATCAGACACAAAATATTTTCATGGCATAAATTATTAAATTGAAACATTTAGAAGGAAAGTAACTGGATCGAAAATCGAATAAGCGGAAAGCTACTGGCATTAAAACCAGGTTACTAAATGATACATCCTATCTTATGACTACGACGAGGTTCACAATAAAATACCAAATATCAAACGTGTGTGGAACATAAAAACTAGGGAACAGAAAAAACAAGTAAAATACGCATATGACATTTTACAAAACGATGGTGGTACCGATATTACTAAACGACAGTAACTCTTGCATCCTCACAAAAGAAGTATTTCTTCTTCAGTAGTACAGCGCAACGTAAGCCTTGGTCCCAACACCAATCATCTCCAACGTCTCCCATCCGCCGCCCAGCGTAACCCTTCGCGTCCATTCTTCTCAGATCTTCCAGCACATCATCCAACCATCTTATCCCAGGTCGACCATTCTTTCTGCTTGTATACACCTGTGGCCTCAGGATTTTCTTTGGCATACGTTGATTATCCATCCGTTGTTACGTGACCTAATCATTGCATTATTTGAACTCTTACAAATCTTACGCCTGCATGCTTCAGTAGCTCATCTACCTCCAGGCTATTCACAAAGGAAGGCACTACTATTAAGTCGGCGGAAATAAAGTTCTTGTGACTACTTACAGGGTACACCTAGTGACTGGATAAGAAAGATCGATCTTATCGGGGCCGACAAGAAAAGTACCTTTTCCATATTGTCATATGGTTGACATTTAATCGTATCTAGGATAACAAAATTAACTGGGGGGCAGAACCTGCAAAAACTGAGCAATAAAAGGTTTCATAACTGACTTTTAATTAAAAGCCAAAGAGAAAGCGAAATCTTGGAAGGTCAAGAAAGAAACCGGACCAGGTCCCTGTGTCTACTCCTTGAAGATAATGAGGATACTTTTCTAGGATACCTTATCCTATTTATCATGTTCCTGTGTCCAAATAATTGGAGCCTTCGTGTTTTTACTGCGTGACCCATAGAGTATACCTACTGAGTACGGATGTAGCAAGCTCGAGGTTCACTAACTGGACTTTCACTATGTTTCAACGTGTGTTGACACTTGTTGGTCTTCTTCCTTGATCAACTCAAAATTTTCCGAAGGCTACTAGAATACGCTAGTAGAATGTTCGGGTCTAAGGAGTTCTATATTTTACTACATTTTCCAGTAGTCCCGACGGGATTGGCGGCGTCGGGCCAATCGTCCAGTCGGAATACGATGACAAACATCACGCAAGATCAAAAACGGTCGCGGCGTCGCACACCATCTGTAGTTGAAAACTGTCTCTCACAAGATTAATAACAAGCTGTAAGTTCTGCGTTTACCTCTGATAGGACGGTGAATAATTATACAGCGTGTGCTTTATGTATACCGCGCCAGAAACATGTAACGTTCAGTGTTCGACTTTGATCGTCATCCGAGTTTGCTTCTTCACTCTTCATTCTTCTTCAAATCTCGTGTTATAGCAATCTGCTTCGTCCACTCCGATCTCTGGTCTTCGTCTGTAGCTTAACAATCGTTGTACGAACCAAACAGTCTGGTCACTCCAGTCTGTTCGCTCATTTAGCCACATCTATTCCATTCGTTATACATCATCGTTTTTACTTTAAGAATCTAATATTCAGTTACATGTGAACTTCACTGCAATTACTCACTCACTAAGCATCCTCGGCATTCCTAAACTTTTTCTTGGAATAAACATGTTACGTCCCTACACTTTCGTCTGTAACGGTTAGCATTTCACTGCTATTTGACACTAATCTTCTGTAGCAGTTTTTCAATTCTTACACGAAACGATCTCAGAATCAAGTACGCGAAATCTTCTTTCCGCGTATTTGTTCTCACGTTTAAGTTTACGATGCTCGCTACATTCGGCTTCAATTTCCGGACTAAGAACACGCATCGTCGAATAATAATAAACTAAATTTAAAGTCACTACTACTACCACCACCAGTGTCAAATGTTTTTGAGAACGAACTGTTTTACCCAACGTCATCATCGCAGGTGGTAAGTTAGGTTTTAACAACATAATTATAATTAAAACATAACTGAACTTACCGGACGAGTCTTACTGCCGAAGTGGGGCCTCATAAACAATCACGGAGAGAAGCTCAAATTATAGACCGGTACTGTTACGACCTCACTAGAAGCAGAATTAACTAAAGTAAGTCCACGTCTTACGTGAGTGTTGCCTCCATTAGCGGAAGTCAGAGGTCTCATTGGCGAATGCTTCTTGTTTTCGGTAGTTCTCATTGTGCCTTGGAACGTAACTCGAAGTCAACGACTATTAATGCTTCATTCACTATACTGTACCTAGCACAAGTTTTTATAAACCTATTCTACATCTACAGGTCGTGGTTTAATTATATATTTCAGTTTACAGAAAAAACACACACAGACACACAATGACTCAATCGATTACACACAATTACTGTTATAAAATGGTTACGTATGTGATTACTATAATCAACATAATTTCTAATGCCACGCTGTATTATATCGTGTACGTAGGAAACAATACAATAAAAAAATTGTTTTAAAGTACAAGTTATCCTTCTACCGGTTTCCAATATGCAACCCAGCTGCAGAAAAACAAAACGTTAATTATAAAGTCGAGGTAGTATACGTTAATCTTACAAACGAGCTAGATAAAGAGCGAAACGTTCTGTCAACACGATTCAAACTGAGTTTAGGCGAATCACAATTGGGTCAACACTTGTGCTAACATTTGGAATTTCCAACGAATTGTTTACCGCCAACTTCATTAATCCTAGCAATTATCAAATCAATAATACGAACGAAGAAAACCTACTATGTAAACGCCGAACGCGGAGTAGTCTTGTACGATTACGAGATTCACGTTACCGGATGATCTGTATATACAGTCCCGACCGAAGAAAGAGTAGGGCAGGACTTGGAGCACCTAAAAGCTATTTACTTCTTTGAGCATAAGAGGAAATTAAAAACTCTTAAAATTCATCATAAAAATTAAAGCTTTCAAGGGCGGAGCAAGTTCAGTAAAATTGTTATCCGGGATGACGGGCCGTGGTCCTCTGGTTACTAATCCAGACGTCTCGACCGCAGCTGCGCCAGTCACCATCAGTGGGTCTTCCGTTCTGCTTCTCTAGCGACACTCTAAACCGTGCTGGTGCTACGACTGTGACCGATACTCCAAACTCTTAAAATCATATAGTCGTTAACTTACTTTCGCCCACGTACCTTTTTCCAAATCCTCGCTTCTACGAAACGGAAGGCATCGAATTTCTATTGGTAGTCGTGATAATTTTGGCATTTCCGCTATTTATTATTACATTAACAGACCTGCCGTGTTTGAAATTTAAAATTACTAAGATTTTCATATTCAACAAGTGCGAGCGTAAACAAGCACACCATCAAACTTGGGAATCTTATGGTTAGATGACTGAGGCATTCCTCAATTTGGAACGTAACGCAAAGAAAGTGGTTCAGTTATAAATGCGAATAACACTACTGTCTGGCCACGACTGGATGATCGAGGCTGCTCTCCCCCACCACGCGGCCGCTTGTAAGAGAGGAAGGGTGAAATATGTGTACTAGCCGTTTGGTTTACCACCACTTATCCTACCGTAGTATCCGGCCATGCTTCTCCCACCTTACACAATGCTCAATCATCGAATCGCAGCCAGACAGAAATTTGTATTAATGGCTACTACTCCTTTGAAAGAGTTATCGTTTTAGATATCTGGGTTCAACTGTGGCAACAAACAACGATACTACAAATTAGATCCATCAACGATTCTTAGCAGCAAAAGATGCTACTTGCGACAGTTAAAACAGACAAGATGTAAATTAATATCAAGGTAAAAAAAAAGCACACTCTATAAAACTTTAATGAGACCAGTACCGGTGACATATGAAACAGAAACATGAACGATCACCAAAGAAAAGACAAGAAATTTTTAATTTTTTAATATAAGGTATTACGGAAAATTTATGGTCCATTATGTGAAAGGGGTCTATGGCGGGTACGTTATAATAAAGAATTCACGCATTCTTTAGGGACGTAGACATTATAAATATATTAAATTATTAACATTGAGGTGAGTCGAGCATTTGATGAGGATGGAAGGTAAGGCTTACCGATAATGCAGCTGGATGGAAGAAGAAAGAGAGTCAGACCAAAGCTGCGATGGATTGATAATGTGAGCAATGATGCCAAACTATTCCAACTTACGGACTGGAGAACCATCGCGTCAGATCAGGACCGTTGGAGAAGCCTCCAGAAGGAGGTCAAGACTTAGCAACGAGTTGTAGCACCAAGGACGATGATGAAACTAGGGAATCGTGCAACTCACAAGGAAAACCCACGTTGTAATACTTACTACAACTAATTACATATGACTAATTTGTACCCAATGTACCCAATTACTGAAACAAAAAAACTGCCTATAAATAAATATTATCTCTCTCTATTGTCTTTCAACACGAAAATTCGCTACCCACAATTTTGATGCCTAAGTTCCAGTATTTATTAGCCTATCAAACTTTAAACAGAGGATACCTGTACCAATATTAAACGAAGAACTGGGAGTAGAAACCCTTCGAACGCAACATTCTACACGATGTCACGAATGAACCCCCTCCTGCACCCGTTTATCCTGCACAATACAGTATATCCAACCAATTCATAGATCTTCCTATACGTTGTAACGAAACAAAATGTTACAAAAAGAATAGTAAATAATAGTGAAATCCGATCCAGAGAGGAACCAAGAAATAATAATTGCTATCAAATTAAAGGAAACCTAGTTGGTTTGACTTATTTAATATTATCAAGAAACCCAGAAATAACCCAGTAGAATAGGGCAGTAAACAGAAAAAAGTTACATAAATAAACCTAGTAGGCCTAATCAACTTACCCTGAATAACAACCAAACAATAAAGAGTACCTATTTACAAAATAAAAATTGTATTAAATAAAATCATATAGACCTATAATAAGAATAGAAAAAGGGGACACAAACCTTTACAGTGATGAGTGATATAATATAAATAGTGACACAGACTACCGTTAAACAGTGTTATTTATTATTTATAAAAAGTGTTATTATTATTATCATACAGACAATAGTTTAAAAGTATGAAATAATTAAAGTTGTTAAAAACAATTATTATTATTTTAATAATATATATAATACTTTCACTTATGAACTTACTGTTGTCACTTCCCAAACGTTTCGAGATGTTGTTTCTCTTCTTTAGTGGGTTTAGTACTAACTGTCGATTACAGAATAACCGTTACGGAATGGAGTGTGTAGTGGGGGTTGATGGTGAGAAGGGATTGGCGCTGAGGTTCGAATTATGTGTGTGGATCAGTGTGTCAAATAGTGTATGTGATTTGTAATGTATCTGTTCATTTAATATGTTGTTTGGTTGTAGTGTGTGATATCTGTATACTTCAAATTGTTCAGCTGTGTTTAGTTTTCTACTTTTAGGTAAGTAGTGTAGTATTTCCATATTGTGTTCTATGTTTGTGTAGCTGTGGTTTTCATTATGTAAATGTGTGGCAAATGTGGAATGTGGATATCACACACTACAACCAAACAACATATTAAATGAACAGATACATTACAAATCACATACACTATTTGACACACTGATCCACACACATAATTCGAACCTCAGCGCCAATCCCTTCCCACCATCAACCCCCACCACACACTCCATTCCGTAACGGTTATTCTGTAATCGACAGTTAGTACTAAACCCACTGAAGAAGAGAAACAACATCTCGAAACGTTTGGGAAGTGACAACAGTAAGTTCATAAGTGAAAGTATTATATATATTATTAAATTAATAAGTGAACGAAGAGGATGCAACAACAAGAGAATTTTTATTATTATTATTAAGAGTTTTGTTGTATGTTATAAGATTTTATGTCAACAGTTAATTTATGTAAATATATTTATCTCAGGTAGTCAAAGTAGAAATTACAATCAACCATAACAAATTGTTCCACCACATATCATAGAAATTCAAATTAATAAGGTTTTACAGTTATAAACTGAGGCATGTTTAGTATCAAATTGTTTATAATTATATAATTAATCATCATGTAAACATTGCATGTACCATTAGAGTATAATAATAAAATTATCTATTAAAGGTAATTTAGAAAAATGTAAAATAATTAATGGGTGTTGATCCTATAACACTTAACCTGTACATAAATGGCCAATCAAAAATTTAAGAAGTTGGTATGAGTTCAGTGACTAAAAAAGAAGAAATAACACTTAATTGTTAATTGTGATGGAAAACAGTTGAATAGTGCGTGTCTAGATGTAATTAAAAAAAAATATATATAAAAATAGATAACCCGTTTGTGAAAGAAGATCTGAATGACCATCATCGATGATAATAATCCCTCCACTACAATTTTCATGAACAAGTAAAACACACAAGCAAGAAATTATTCAGAATAAACCAGAAAACCCTTCAGCAATATCGTCTAGATGTGTAAAGTATAATTTGACAATATTTTTATCCAACAAGGAACAACCACTAGACAATATAACAATTTACACTAACACTAATCACTAGTAAACATTTTAAAGTGAAAACAAATTCAATATCTAAACGAACAGTGATTACAAGGAAAACATTTATTGTACACATTAATAAACTTCATTATTGTCTGACACGGACAATATAGTAGCCATGATGTTGACATCGCTCTAACCTACATGCTTTTACGAAGCGTATTGAATACCGTCAAACCTTGTATGTTACTTAATATATAATTTTTGTAATTTTTTAGATTATAAGTAATATATTGTTTGTAAAGGTACTCTCTATTATTAATTATCATGTAAAGGAACTTTTCGTAGCAGCCACAAGAATTCCCACGAAATATATTAAAATTATTTAATTATTAAATCCTGAGATAAATATCGATTGTGACAACCGTATGTATCGAATGGAATTTTCCAATAATTTGAATTTATATTACAGAGATTAAACCATTATGTTATTAAATCATATCCATGCGTTATTATTTCAGGAACGTAATATATTATCAGCATTTATTTTATAATTAACAAGGATAAGAAGAATTCGGGGAGTCATTGGAAGTACGCAAACTGCAAAACCAAGATTAACCTCAAATAATAGGTTAAAGCCTAATATCGAAGGTGACTTGAAAATTTTGGGATGACTCGACCGCTATTTTTTGAATTGATTTTGGAGTTCTAACTACTGAACTGGAATAATTATAATTCTGATTCAGAACCCAAGGCAGAATAATTCAATTCTTTTACTTATATATTTAAATCACATTCGTAAACACACAACATAAATATTCCACGATCAGCTGATACACTATTTACAACTAGTTATTACAAATTAACATATATAAGGAATAACACGGGCAAATTATAATACCATTAAGATACTACGGGTACAAGAGTCGTATTATAACGTAGATCTATAGAAAGAAATCAAGAAAATTTGGAACATCAAACATTGCAGCAAATTCCTTAACTTCTTCCAAAAAATCTGCAAAGCCTGCAATTAGGCCTATTTATTACCTAATATTTCACTTAGAACATGTTTATGCATATATTCTATCCGAAGTGGCATAATCAAGCCACTCCTTGATTGCAGTAATATGTATTTCGTCAATTTTAGACAGCATCACTCGGTTCTGTTTGCCACAAAATGTTACCTGCGACTTGTAAAAATATCTGCATTATATCCCTACTTACATCATGCCCAGCAAATTGCTACGAGCTTTTGATACTTACTGAAGAGTCATGAATCACAAACATCCTTATGACGCGCAAGGATTCACGCAACAACGCACTCACCTGAAAACAGAAAATTACATTACAAATTGTACGTTGAATGTGCTGAAATGCGCAATGGTAAGCAACAACAGGTGTTTTGTCAATTATTAATCACACAAACTTATAAATTATCGGTAAATCACACAAAAATCAAGCGCCTAGTAAACTAACCAATGATCATTTTATTTTCTTTAAATCGATACTCCAGTTTCGACGGTATTATTCAATTTGATTACCTAAGTTTTTATAATCACGTTCACTGTCAATTTTTTTACTAATAATAGGACGAACCTCAATCTAATTAAAAGTAACTTTCTCAAACACAGGACCACAGTTGTTCTTCAACATATTGCCCACCTTTCGAAAGATAATAAAAAAAATTAGCATATTACTAATTCACAATACATGATAATTTACATATAAAGAGGTTTTAATTAGTCATGAATATAATATGAACCCTGACCATAATTATAGAAAACATTCAATACCGCAGGCAGGGCGGCCATATACTGACGAATTTGATCATGGTCGCCGATACTCCTCGTTTTAATAGTTAATGTCGGGTATTAAAAAAGGCTTTTATCACTCGTAATTAAGTTTTTACCCCCGTCCACGTAATTACGTTATTGGTATGTTTCTCTAGATCGCTTAAACAAAAGACCTACCCCGAAGGTTGTAAGTTGAAGTTGTACAGCTAAAATAATTAGACATGAAACGGGTGTGTGGTTGCGCTGTGTCAAAAATTCTCATTGCGAATGCGTAGCTTTGACGCGTTGTTTTCGGACCAATTATTTTGTGTTCAGAACAGCTGAACAGTTGGTGTGTCACATGGTTGGTCATCTTACACTACTCTTCCTGCACTGCCTTCAATGCCTCCGTTACTATCTGCGCGAACCATTTCGTGTCTTACTATTTAATCTGTAAAAATTAATTACGGCAACGCCACGTTCACGTGGACTCAACATGTAAGTCATTTTACTAATGGGACACTGATTGGTGCAGAGAAACAGTGTCACGGTTTCAAAATCACACTATTACATCCAAGACTTCTTATAGTTATCCTTTTGAATGAGGCAGTAATACACGTGATTAAGCTAACAGACTCTTCTTCTCCTCCTCGCCTTCGAAACGATTTTCCTTCATTACGTCCTCATACTACATAACCTTGTGGGGCTTAAATAGCCGTTTGGAGGAACTGGATTATGCAGATTACCTGTGCCTTCTTGCAGAAAGCCTACGAGATACGAAAATTAAATTGAACGATCTGAAAATAGAAGCCAAACAAGTAGGCTTACAGATAAATAACAAAAGGCCAAGGAAATGCTTATTAACCAATAGAAATAATTCTGATTTGATATTTGACGGAAGAGTTATAGAAAGGGTAGAGGAATTTTGCTATCTGGGTAGCATGGTTAGTCAGGATGAAGGTGCTCTTAGGGATGTGATAAGTCGTATAAATAAAGAAAAAGGAGCATTTGCACAGTTACGACCAGTATGGAGATCACCCCATGACAGGAAGACAAAACTCAGAATATTTGACTCAAATGTCAAATTGGTGTTGCTGTATGGATGTGAGACCTGGAAAGTGACATAGGACATCACCACAAGGTTACAGACTTTCATAAACCTCAATTAATTTGAAATTATACCTTAATTTGATCCGTCAAGCGATCTTGTAGTTAAATATTCCACTACATGTTTCGGGAATTAAATTCTCATCATCAGGTAAAACTTCTTCTTCCTAATATATAGGAGTCGTCGGTGAAATTATTAAAAAACACATACACACACTAACGAATAAAACAAACACAGCTGTTACAAATGACATAATTAAAACACCGTACACAAACAGCTAACGAAGACAGTGCGCACTGCCTGACAGTCACATATCATCTGGGCTGATTGCAAAAGTTCACCGTTTATCTTTAATACGGTATCATACAACGTGTTCGATCTAAATGAAAGCTGGTCGTTGAGCAACCTTTCTTTATGTATTTTAGATGCTTTATAAATTTCGAATTCTTCCAACGCATCCATCAAACGACCTTTGTTAGTGACATGCATGGGTACCATATTCTCCACAAACCCAGTGTAGTTGTGATTTTCATTAAATAAATGTAAAGAAAATTTTGACTTGGCTGATGTGATGTCCTTTTTTGGTAAATGTTCTTTATATCAGTCAATTAATCTCCTCCCCGTTTGGCCGATGTAAAACTTGTCACAATCATCACATAGCAATTTATATATGCCTGAGCAATTTTCTATTACTTTAGGAGATCTTAACCTGAATATATTTTTTAAATTATTAACAGTTCTGAATGAAACATTGATTTTAATTTCTTGAACTCGTTTTTAATTACATTGGGAAGCACATTAGTAAATGGCTGACACAAATTGCACTTTATCTCTGTCATTTTTTATCTTATTCTGCTTATACTTATGTTTCCAAATCAATCCCATGATGATGGGAATTTAATTCCCGAAACATGTAGTGGAATATTTAACTACAAGATCACTTGACGGATCAAATTAAGGTATAATTTCAAATTAATTGAATCTTATAAGCGATCTGGAGACCATTTATATAATGAATTTCATAAACCGTTGCCTGAGCTACACATTGAGAATTTGGTGGCCCAAGATCATCTCGATCTATGGGAGACCACTAGTCAGAGTCCCACCCAACTACAGATAAAGAGAAGAAAATGGAGGTGGATCGAGCACACCTTGAGAAGTCCACCAGAAAATATCGCTAGCCAGGCACTGAATTGGAATCCGCAAGGTAGCCGCAGACGTGGAAGACCGAGGAACACGTGGAAGAGGACTGTGGAAAGGGAGCTGGCTGGTGTCAACATGGAGGGAGATGAAGGCCCTGGCAATGGGACTTTATTACAAAAGACATGTTAGTATTCTTAATCTGGTACAATAAACGGGAAAAATATCGGATACGTCCGAACGCATACTCTCCAGCTGTTAAGCGGACTGTTTCACTGGAGGCTTCTAACTTCCGTATACATAAAGTTGTCCTTCATTTATTCTAAATTATTGGTTTCGTCTCAATAATTAAATTCAGTAAGGTTTCCTTCTATAACAGCGCGCACGCACAACGTAAACAAACGTTTTAGATTAATTAAACGTCACGTATTCGTACATTTTGATTTACAACAAGCGTGTCCGATGACAATAAATTGTTGTATTCGTTCTATAAGTCATAAATTAAAAGCTCCGAGGTGTCACGACAGATTTGCTTTATCTAGCCAACAACGATGCTATAAATATTTCACCACCTGTCTTTCAGTATATTATAAACTGACTTTTAACGCGCACTAAAATGAGTCAATAAAACTGCATATTGGCTACGTCCGCTGACAATAATGTTTTATATACAACAGTTTCATTCATCCAAACGATTCCACTATTAGCGCATAATGAACGCATTATATCTTACATCTGGTACTACATGCAGTTAAATCGATTTACTTGAGACTCTCGAAACACTAAAAACGACGTAAAATAAAAGGTGAACACGATTCAATCGATAAGAGAAACTATTAAAAGTTTATTACTAGAAGAATCCTAACACGCGGCGATTCTATCTCTTTCGATTCCTCTGCACTCGCGTATCGGACTCTTCCAATTTTCTTGCCGTTTACGAGCGCTTAAATTATATAATTCCTGGCAACGTTTAACGACCTGGGTGGCCCGGCGCATAACCTGTCTTCGCGCTAACCGCGCGCTGTCAATTACGTCCCGGGGCGGCCTTTCCGACCGTAATTTCCACTCTGCCTCATTTCTAATTCTATCTTTTTCCTTTGCTTCAAAAGGTTTCTTTGCGCGAACTGCGTGCCGTCGCTCAATTTAATCTCACCGCAAGCTTCCTACCGGTACCACAAGTCGTCGATAATGAAACGCCAAATTCACGACACAAAAAGCGAACAGGACCTTCACAATTATTCCTAGTCGAGTCCTCGGTGCAACCAGCTCCTTACACGAAAACGCTCTTAAGCCATCAAATTTCGTCCACCGTAACGCCCACAACTGTGATGTACGCTAATAGTGGGAAGAGGAAATCGTCAACCTTTTTGCACGGGAAACGTCTATAAATTTGATTTCGCACAAGCCGGAAAGGGAGTGGAGGGGGGAGGACGTGAACACAGAGACAGGAGAAGAGAGTTCTGTTTATGTTACCTCTTACAATAAAATGACGTTATTGTCTGAACGTATGAAGTATAAGCCTACGTACTACTTAGTTAATAGTACGTGTTATATTCACATCTAAATTTCACTGTCATCATCATTTTCATATTGTTTCTTTCTGATGTGGCGTAACTTTTGTCTTCAACATCTAATTCACTAATTCTTCCTGTTTTAAAGATACATCAATTTTGCGTGCTTTCCGCGGTGGTGAGATGTCTACCCGAAAGAGAAAATTTACGGACTACAATTAGAAGATACAGAAGACGGGACCTCAAACTCCTACGTCGTTACGAGAACTTTAACGACATCCAAGAAAGATACATTATTAGGCAATAAGGTCAAAGATTTTTGTTACACGATTTACACTGAGGACTCTTTACAGTCACTTTTATAACTACAGCCTACTCATCTCCAGGATAACGTTCAATAGAATGGATTCAAAATAGATTCGGATTTAATGAATTTTGGGAAAATAGCCCTCTGAATATTTATTTGTAATCGGTAAACTGGACGTAGGAAATTTTCATTTTCGGATAAACAGTCTTTCGGAAAATTATATTCGGGGAAAAGACATGCAATCCAAACGAGGAGGTAAATGAAAAAACTGAAAATGAGTTCATAATTATACGGACATAACCGTAGGCTGTAGTGCTCTTGCCGAACGCAGACAGAGATATGATGTAAAAATTAAACGGTAAGGGGACCTCGGAAATGAACAGGTAATGATACCGTATAGAACAGAACTCTGTACGGTAACAGATTACGTCCCGTATTGCTAACAGCAGTGTGACCTTTCTAAAAGCACCAAGTTGTACCGGCTCTGGCGGGATTGTTTTGCGTCATTCTGTATACGAATTTCCATTTGCACTGAGTAGCTAGAATGTAGGTAAGATCAATCTACCATGTAGCTAGATTCGATGGTGGGTAGCTCAAATGTAGTCGAACACCACTCTGGTCGATTGACTTAAAACTACCCGAGAATCCCTTCGTAACCATTCTCTGAACGCCACTATACGGAGACTTTCTAGAAACCGCCGCTGTGCCCACTTTAAGGCCGATTCTCTAATCAGCGCCCTCGGTCGCAACCCATCTGTGACAGATGAATCTTGAACCCGGCGTCGGCGAAGCCTCACACTCAATTAGACTAGTCTAATTGAAACTTAACGGCCGATAGCAGGCCACAACCTAGTAATTCAGTTCATCGGGGCCCCCGCGGCGGGAAAGCTCGGGACCTCAAACACCAACGGGCGACGGGCATGCCCTTCGCCTCGCACAAAACCCTCGCTCAGCGACTCCTGGTCGACGTCGTTGGGCTAAAGGCTTAGTTGCCAATCATTAACAAAGATTTATATGGATGATTAAAGCGGAGAGAATTAAAATCGTTTGCTCACTTAAACAGACAAGAAGCGAAGTCGGTCAGTCTCTTATGAAAAGTATTCCTAAACGAGGAAAAATAGTCGAAGAAGTATGTTGAAGGAAAATGCTCGGAGAAACACCGAAGATGAAGTGGAAGGGTCTGGTTCCGGACGAAATAAAAATTACATAAGTAACGTCGTGGAGGACGCGGATTATGAATCGGAAGCAGGCAGAAAAATAGCGTGGAGCAGTAGAAATTTTCGAAAAAAAATTATTTTGTGGGAGTGATGCAACAGCTTGCCACTAATCCCACAAAGTCGAAGGAGCTCAAAAAGACACCTATGATTCAGCCAGGATTGTTTAGCCTTGATTGTGACAACTTTTTGTATACAAAATTATTTACTTTGTGGGCATAAAAAAAATACAAAAACAAGCACACAGATTGTTGTATGTGCGCAAAAGTATCAAACGAATCTTTCCGGCTGCAGCATGAAAGCAACAACATACAATACAGTTTATTATTATTATTATTATTATTATTTATTTGCTCAGCACGCTGCAGCAGTGTGTACACTTATCATGCGGAGTATGATTCAGTTGTTTCCAGCGGCCGTCTGTATCACAGGCGTATACAACAATTCAATTTATAATAATCAACGGAATTGATCTGAACCGTCGGTCAGGTTATAGGTCCACAAACGATGACATCACGCACGGCACCAAGATAAGCGCTACTCCCCGCCCGGAACCCTCGTATAAGATATGCCGCCGGCCGTCTTACTCCTCAATAATCGATTTCATTATACGTATATACGCGGCCGAGTGTCTATTTATTTTTATTATTATCGACATATAAACGAAAAATAAAATTATATTATATATATATATATATGTATATATACATAGTAAAATCATTTAATTATTTTAATATGTATTAATTAATTTTCTTTTCAACTTGTCAGTTGTTTTTTTGTAGATGTCAGTTGTATTTTGTAGAACCCCAAGTTGTTGGTGCCAAAATGTAATGTCGAAAATGTAAATCAAAACAAATGAATAAATAAATAAAAAATAATTATTGAACAGACTGAGTGTAATGGATAGGCCTCTAGTTATGAACGCCTATTAGCTAAAACACAAATTTGTTTTCTGTATTAATTAATTAACTCCCTGGTTTGTATTAAAATCGAGTCCCTAGGCCTCGTTGTTACGTCAAATTATGTAAATAAATACTTTAAAATAAATTACCAGTTAGTTTCTTTATTGTTCTTAAGGTGTGTCAGTTCTCGTTAACGCTTAACTAAGCTCTAAGTTTTGAATGCACTGTTTCTGTTTGTTAATATCACTGGTGTAGAGATACTTACGGATTTTTATCTTTATTATACAAATGATTAATTCGGGTTTATTTTTTTGTTTCTTTGATATAGAATTAAAATAAAATTTGTTGAAAAATGAACAATAATAAAAATAAAAATATTATCGTTGCTCGCCTGGAAATACCAATTTACTCTTCAATTTTCCTGAACGCCAGCACTTTAACTTGAGACATTATTAATTATTAGAAATAATTACACTGGCACAAAATCAATTCTTTTCAATATTTTTTATTGAGGTTTTAAATCTTCTTTTTTAAATTAAAATAACTAAGTAATTCTTAACATGAATTACCCTGGCTTGGTATATTATTGCTCAGCGGTTGGCACTATTGAAAAATTATGATCTCAGAATGGTTATCTGCTTACACTATGTAAATATAACCACGTGTTCTTTTGACTACAATAATTATTTAGAAAATGTCATTAGTGAAGCACAAAACATCACAGGAAAAAAAACTATAGTACTGAAAAGGTCGTGAGTGCCGAACAGTGTCCTTTTAGGTTAAGGAATATTCCACTTCTTTAAAATTAACCACAGACAAATTACTTAACCGCTCAAAAATACAACAGTGTTAGTGTTTGATAGTTCAGTGTTTGTGAAAAAATAGTTCACTAGTGTATATAGTGTCACAGGTTAGTTTATAACAGTTTTTTTCCCCCACAATACTTTCCTTTTTATGTTCACACTTTCTTATTCCTTTTTTGTTGTTTTCACTATATAATTCATTTATTATTATTTTAATAATTCACTATAGATTTACCACTCGATTATGATTTAACTCCGGTTCACTGTACACCTAACCTGTCTGGTGTTCGAGTCCGATTGCAATTTCCTGTCCAAAAGTGTTGGGGAGGCTCTGATCTTTACTACTCGAGGTTTAACAATCAACTAATTCGCTTGGGTTGGATTTTGGGGCTTTCTGGTGCAAAATATGCGAAATTCCCACTGGCTGAAACTCTAAGCATTGTCATCTCATGGCATCGGTTTTTCTTGTCAAAATTACATCAAAATATTAATTTTAATATACCTATCTTATGCTAGGTACAATAGTAATAAAATTATTACCAATGAAATCCTCTTTCTCTACTGATCATTTTCAGATTTCACAATATAGATTTTTGTTCAGTATTTCTCAAAGTGACAATTTTTTAATTTTGGCCTAATATAATATTTCATGTTTAAAAGTATTCCTTTTGATACACACCCCTTTCCCTTTACTTTACATATGATCTTAACTGTTAACAAAATTGATTTTAATACTAATTATAACAAATGTGAACATTAATTTCTTATAAAACATTTTGATTGTACCATAGACTTAACATTGTCTAGTGTACCCTTGAACATTATCTATTTCTTAATGTACAAATGCTTATTTACAACACATAATAATATTAAGTCTCTATTCTTTATCCTTTATACAGTTCTTTTTTACCTTCTATGAAGTAAATGAAAGTTCTGTAAAAATAACATTGAATCAAACAATTTAACTCATCTACTACCAATAATCATTATGACCTATTATCTAATATAACTACACATTCTAGAAAATAACATCTTACTGAACAAATTCTCAGTTAGTCTATTACAAATAATGATTATTACTATTAATTACATCTTGGTACTTCTTCAACATGAGCCTCCTGGTGGTCTAGTGGCTAGCGCGGGCGCTTGATGCGCTCGTGGTCCCGGGTTCAATTCCCGGCGGAGGCTCCGTACGGCGTGCACTCAGCGTCGTGACGCCGAACTGAGTAGGCGCTGAGATGATAACAGCGCCGCCTCCTGGCTGTGAATACCGCAACTATCAGCTGGTGGCGCGTTTACTAGCCATGCAACCGTCACACTGCACAACAACGCCTTGGTCCTTTCAGGGACTGTTGAGCGGAGGTTTGACTTTTTGACTTCAACAATAACAATGGTAATTCTGACAAACTGGATTATAATAATTAGTTTAACAAATATTAGAGAACATTATTAACTACATCTTGTTAGTCTTTTAAAACATAATAATTATCATTTTGACAGCTCAATATTATAATAGTTTTAAGGTAATAAAACTTTATTTACACATTTAGGTAATACTATTTTTCCTCTCTAAATTCTTTATATGTTCATTTATCATACGTAGATACAACTACCTAATCCAGTAATACTGTTTTTATTACATTTTATACCTACTACTGAACAATCATTATTTAAGATAACTGATTAATGGATGTACACACCTTTACTTCACAGTCCAATGTTAATCAGCTATACTTGATATTATAGGGGTTTTACCTATTCTTAATATAATTTACTATGAAGCCTTTACTTGAACTAGTGGTTACAAGGTTTTAACTAGACATGTTTATTATTCTTTTATTATATTGTATCATTATTTAGTCTTGACTACACCTATTAGTAAATATTATTTACTATATAAGCTTATTACTTCTCTATTGTTCTGTACTTCAACATAAATGGGTTTCAAATCTTTATTTTAAGGGAACCGTCACGTTACAATATATATATTTAATTCGGGATCAAAACGTCCTACGATGTTGTCCGAGCCCAACCTCCACTGTTGTCTGACGTTGCAGTTTTCGTCGTTTATCCCTCTATCGCTAATTGATCCTCTATCCATGTTTTCTTGGGTCTTCCTTTCTTTCGATGCTCTCTAGGTATCCATTTCGTTGTTTTCTTTGGTAGTCGGTCTTGCCCTATTATTTGTACGTGTCCGAACCAGATTATCTTCCTTCAATCCAGTCGATGATTGTCTTTTGATCGCCAATTCCATCTTTGATCGTTTCATTTCGTATCTGCTCTAGTCTTGAAGTTCTAGCAGCTCGTCTCAAAGCATCCATTTCTGTACCTTCTAACTTTCTTTTTACCTGTTCCTTTACCTGTTCTCCATGTTTCCGATCCGTATGTCAACGTGCTTTTAATCATACTATCGTATATTCCTTTCTTTTCCAATTTCTGTGCTCCATAGAATCCTATTCAATGATCCAATTATTTGTTTTGCTTTGTTTATTCTTGATTTTATTTCAACATCATCTGTTCCTTTATCAATTAAAGTTTATTCCTAAGTATTTGTAGCTGCTGCATTTTTAATGTGTTCGTTGTTTTCTAAGATTAAATCTATTGTTTCTTATCCAACACACAGGTACTGCCGTACTGCCGTTTTTTCTATGTTCATCAGTAATCCCCATTTTTCATACTTTTCCTTCAGTTTTTGTGTCACATATTTCCATTTAATGAAAATGACAAGTTGGATTTCCAAGTTTGGTTCGTTCGTTTTAAAACCATTATATCTCTGCCTACGAGCCTGCGTAATGATTCAACATTGTATTATTCTCAAACTGTACTTAAATATAAGACAACAGAATCTGCGTGTGTCTCTGTGCGGAATTAGTACGATTTACATACAGATGACAGTACATTTATATATACAACAGTTTCTTAATATAGGACTACACCGAAAACGGAGTCGTAGAACTAACACCTTTATAACAAAACTTGTGTTTTCTTGCGTTTACTAATAGCACTCCACAGCTGTTCAAACAAAATTCGCTGTTTAAGGATTACCACTTGTAAACAACAAATTTTGTTTTATGAGTGTTATGTTTCTTTCTGAGCAAAAAAAAACCACACAAAAAACGTGTTAAAACCCCCGAATTTCGACTTAAAAAATACACATTTAATAATACATAAATAATCTATATTCTGCAAATATAATATTTCTACAGGACAGTTCTCCTTTTCACTTTATCGACGCCGCAATGAACGCGACATTCAGTGCTACTGTCAGAAAGACACTTTTATTGGGACTTGATGGTTATTAATTATATTGCTAATACTTATCTTAATTATACTGTTTAATAATAAAGAATTCAAAATTAAATATGGAAGTGAAATTGTTCAAAATCATCATTAGTACAACCCCAGCACTTTCAAAAGTGCAATAACTGAATCAATCTACTCTTAAAATATCTAGTGCGTATTAAACCTTACACAGACTATACTATATTTTAACATATAAAACAATAGATCATTAACATTTCAAAATTAACTCCAACTGAAATAATCCTCATTATTATTAATAATATAAAATAATTAACCTAATATTTGACAGTTATGGCAATATTTAACATAAAATCAAAACTTTCACATTCAACTAAATGTGGTATAATCTTACCAAATTAAATGAAATTATTGTGATAATTGTTTACTGGGATAATTGTTTACAACGTTTAGTAATTAACAAATCATTAATATTTTTGCATCACAACTAAATCTAGCTATACTCTTTACAAATAAAATACAAACACAAATTACATTTCTTGTGGTGATAGCATCTCGTGTGGTTAAAATTATTATTAACGATATGCAGGATGATAAAAAGTATTTAACAGACCTTCTATTCATTCTATTCTATTCAGAACTTACTAGTGCGTGCTGTTTCATGCTTTAACTTTTGTCTAATCTAACACGATTTTTAAATATCAGTCCTTATACTAAATGCGTTTTTTATTTATTTATTTTTTTTGTAATTCATATCTTATAAAATTCCACGGATAAAGCCAATGGACCCGTGATGATTGGAACAAAACTGGTCATCATAAGCTTAAATGAGTTCAATACTTTTTGCAAAATCGTATTAATTAAGATTTATAAAATATTAACGTGTTAAAACCTATTTAAGAAATATACTGTAATTTTTAATTTTCTAAATTCATCAATTTCTTCCGTTTTTGTAACACTCCCAAGATTTGAAAGGAAACGTGACATCTGGTTAAACTTAAATTTTGTAATTATCTTGTTGATACATCCTCTTCGTTCACTTTTTTAATATTATATATATATATATATATATATATATATATATATATATTAAACTTCCACTATGAACACTTACTTTTTGGTTTTGTTACCCAGACGTTTCGACGTGGTATTCGTCTTCCTCAAGTGGTTGAAAAGCAACTCTCCTGTACGAGTTGTTAGATTTCTGGAAGAATAATGATTAACAAAATAAAAATTCCCTATGTATTTACAATAATCTTAGCCCCATTTGTAAACTCAAGCATCGATGCACGAAAACTGTATGTAGGCCTATGGCAGCAAGACGGATTGGAGGATGGAGACCTGTAAGTTAACTGTCGATTCGATTCCAATAATACACAGACCAGTATACAATATCTCCGAACTACGGGGAACAGAGGATGGAAGATTGTTGCTGAGAGCAGAATGGAATGGTGTAGGATTGCTGAGGAGGCCAAATCTTATACAAGGATGTAGAACCAGAGGAAGAAGTATCTATTATCCAAAAAAATCCTCGGAACACGATTAATTCGCAAGATGAGCGTTTCAATACGTTTTCATAAGTTTCGGTACAGGGAAACGAGAACGGGGTTAAAGTTGAAGGGTGTTGCAACGTGTAATTTGCAAGGTCGACTGAGATAACGAAATCAGCCCGATAAAACGCGCTGTAGCGGAAAGCACTCAGTAGCGCCGCGTCAGTAACCCTCCCCCAAATTAAATATTCCACCACCCCATACAGATGTGGGATCTGACGATTTTTGAACGTAACAAGGGCAACAAAAACTCAACTCATCAGACAGGTGCCAATTTGGTGAGTGACAAGTACACAGCCGTTTTCCAGTGGTGAGTGACAATACCGTTCGCGGTTTTTCCTACGATTAACAACGATCCGTAAACCTGCTGCGCGGTTGCAGTCTTCACTAACGTTTCACGAATCGTGATAGGGACACTTCTAGCAAAATCAGTCAGGGATAAGGCTATTTGTCAGTCGAACACGTTGTTGTGAAAAAAAACCCACATTTATGTCATGTTACTGTTGAGAGTACAATAAAACCTCATTATAACGGACCCCCATTAAACCGGACGTCGCTTAGGCCCCTTTTATCCACCCAATTTATATCGTACGATAACCTACGATAAAAACTCGTACGTCATGTAGAACAACAGAAACAAATGGGCGTTTTATGTACTGTCGTACGATAAATTTATTGTTCCGAACTCAAAAACAATAATGGTGTCCTACGAAACGCATCCGATAAAATATCAGACGAGTTGTCTAGATACATGGGCCGTAATGGTTTCGTTTGTGCTCTCGCGCGAGTTTTTATCATGTGACTTTCAGACATCAGTACTGCCAACCTTCCTGCCTATCGTCGGCGAGGCCAGTTGTGCCAAGTAATCAGTGGTATTCACGTCGTCGTAAGATTTTATTAATTTGTTTTTTTTAAATATGGAAGACATTAATACAGAAAGCTCGATGACGAATTCCAGAACAGCAGAGCACTATGGGACTCTGCTTCCGAAACTTATAAAAACGAACCGATAAGCGGCATGATGGCAACACTGAAAGAGTTTGTTCACACTCACTTCCGATATTTTTGACGCACGATGCAAAACTTATCGTACGATATACATCGGCTGCACAAAAGGGGGCCTTATAACGGACGCGTATTTGGGTTGTGCATACGTATTTGTAAAGGTCGTTGCGCCGCCTTTTAATATATATTTTTTTTTAACCGGTTAATGTAAATAATAACCTTGAATCAGACCCTTCTTGTTCTAGACAATAAATAATACAGTAAAGTATGAACTCTTCATTTTAATTTTCGTTGTGTAAAGACTGTAAAGTACAGTAAATGACATTTGAATACAGTCCAGAGTTACAATAATTATTAATTTACAAGCCTTATTTTCTATTGTAGCCTATGTAAATGCAAAATAAAAATAAACAGGTTTTATACTTATCTCCATAGTTAAATTGATGTACTGTATTACAGTACGCACAACCTTACAAAACTTAGTTTTGCAATTGTTATTGACTTTCATTAAAACGGACAAGCTTCAGCCCCCCAATCAGTCCGTTATAATGGGATTCTACTGTATTTGTAACTACGACTACGGTATCTGGGAGCTAAACAAAACGAACAGAGACACCGGTAACAAGATAGTGGACTTGAATTACTGGCGTGAGGCAGCTAGAATTTCACAGACAAAACTTCGAACAAAACAGAACGTCTGAGATCACGCAGATACAGTAATCCCAAACCAACTCAACTGGTCTTCTTCATTACAGGATTAGGCGACATCACCTGTTCCGGTCTCTATTTTCAAGTCATCTTTTACGTGGTCTTCCCACATCTCTTTTTCCTTTAGGCGCATATTGTAAAACTTGTTGAGGTTGCCTTTTCGCTTCCATTGTACCTATATGTTCAATCCATCTCAGCTTACATTCCTCGATTCTTGCATTTACAGATAATATACCCAATTCATGTCTTATCACATCACCCTTTACGCGTCTCTAAAAATTCATCCCCACAGCTTGTATATTACTTGTATCGTTTTTAGATAATACCCACGTTTCGGAACCGTATAATTTGAGTTTCCTTTCTTGTTTTTCTCCCTAAAGTTCTTTTAATAGTGCCCCAAACCGCCTGAAATCTGTTTCCCTTTCTCTCGATGTCCTCGTCAAATTGATATGTAATATCACATCCTAGGTATTGAAAGTGGGACATTTGTTCCAGAACTTTATCACTGGTCATAATTTTTGATCTTACGGAATGTTTGGCTTGCTTCCAAGCCATTACTTTTGTTTTATTAACTTAACTGGCATTTAGCCAAAATGAATCTGGGAATGGGTTCAAGGTGGAAAAAGGAAGAGGGGATGTCAAGAGGATCGTGGAACGTTGAGACCTAGAAGCGACAGCAAATAGGTATATCCCCTGACCACCGTACAGGAAGCTTCCAAGTTAAAACCCACAAAACGACAGGCATTCCATTCAGGTTAAAACCCACATTATCTCTACTCACGACACAAACTTTAAGAAGTGAGAATTGAGGCGAATTCGAAAGCAAACAGGAATGGAATCATAGCAACACTTTTAGTTCGTTTTAACTGTATCAATAGCCAATAAAAATCAAAAGTGTAAGTACGTTATGTTATACCTCTTGTCACAATGCTCCTGAAAAAAAATTTTTGCAAAAAGTTTAAGCATATGTAGAAAAACTCCATTGTCAAGACGGCCCTACCTACGATCCGGAATTCTTTTATTAACCAGCAAAATAGCCACTTTCGGAGGCCGTGTATGTGAATTGTATTAACTTATCGGTAGCAACGCAGAAAGTCAATCACGTACTCCGACAACGACGTTTTGCAGCTGGATAGCGATAGCCGACATACACGATTACGAGTAATAATACATACTCATATTTTAAAATCGATTACCTGCAATCTCTCGTTTGTTGCAATACGTTCATTTATCTTTTCTTCTATTGTAACGATCTTTTTTATTACTAAATCTGAATAGTTGAATTTTCTTATTCCCTTTTTTCTCTTTCATCGTTGTCGACTTTCAGATGGACTAGGATGTTCACCTCGCCTTACCTCACCTTCCCAAATGTTCTCAAATTTTTTAACAAGTTATTTCAAAATCATTCTTCAAATATTATTCCTCCAATTTACTTATCGTAAAAACGAAATCCTCTATATGTTGGAACTGATAATCCGCGACGCTCAGAATGTAAATGAATGCACAACAAACAGGCACTCCCATCCACGTCCAACAGGCATACATCCAGCACTTCCGATTCCACGGTTTCAGTGAACTTTCCAGAAAAATTCCGGATACTAGTAATACGCAAATTACAATAATAACTGATATAACAACTTTGTCGAATTTTGTTGCTTCTCTGCTATATACACTTTTCCCTCGAACGAGGCCTTTCGGTTTCGCAACCATTATCAAGTTCTTCCTACAACAACATTAAAATACCTACTTCCCTTATAAATATACTAACTCTCCCACGCATCACCGGTTACATTCAACCAATGGGGGCACTACTTACCGCCCAGTCCTTGTTAGCCCCGCCCCTTACTCAGTCAACCTGACCTCGTCACATACATTATCCTCTAGAAATCTCCTACAGCTTTCTACCTACTGAACCTATCCTGTAACCGTATTACACCTTTTATATACACTACTCTTTCGAAATATAGTAAAATATATCCTCATTACTAAATTCAGTCTTTATGTTCATCAGCGCATTACTACTCTTTTTCCTTACTTTTAATATTTCTAATTCTTCATACAATTTGCGTTTACTTATGCTATTCTCTAACCTTACTATTTCGACGTTCTCTGTTGGGTAAAATGTCTCGCGTAGAGCGAATTCATAGTTGTCTCCTTCTCCTCTCGCATGCTCTCTCAATCTAATTTCGAACTTACGTCCTGTTTCACCCAGGTAAACCTTATCACACTGTTTACAGTTCAACTTATAAACACCGCTTTTCTGTAATTCAGGTGTTATTTCAGTACTACTATTCTTTATATAATCAAAAACTGTCATTGTCTTTTTTACCGCTACATCTATATTGTGTTTTTCAAAGCACTTGATTATGTTCCTCGTTTGAAATCCCAGATTCGTTATTGATCCTATGTATTTCTTTTCTTTCTTCTCTTTTTGTCTACTATTTCCTTCTATTCTTTTTACAATTTTCTCTACTATCCCCGGTTTATAATTATTATTTTTCGCTATTTCTTCTATTCTTTTTAACTCTTCCATTTTACATGAATCATCTTCTAAGTATTTTATTGCCCTATAACAAAATGAGTTTAGTGCAGCCATCTTGTGACTTACGGGATGGTATGATTCCTGAGGTATAATTAAGTCTGTATACGTTTCTTTTCTAAATACATCAAATTTTAAAACACCACACTCTATTTTTATATTTAGATCTAGGTCATATATTTGTACTCCACCTATTTCCTCTTTGAACTTAATTTTATTTTCAATTTGATTAATTTCATTCGTTAGTTCTGCGAATTCTTCATTTGTTCCCTCCCACACCACCAAAATGTCGTCTACGTACCTTATCCATTCCTTTATTTTATCCTTATATTTTGAATCCATTAGGACACGCCTCTCAAAACAATTCATATATATTTCCGCCATTACTGGTGACAACGGACAACCCATTGGTAGCCCCTCCTTTTGAATGTAATACTTATTATTAAACCTAAAGTAGTTTTGGTGTACGCACACTGTCAGAACTTTTATTAAATCACTTTTGTACTGATACTGTCCTAAATTGTTATTTTTAATCATTTCTACAGTATGTTCAACCGATATATTCGTAAACATACCTGACACGTCTAACGACATAAGTTTCGTATTTTCACTTATTTTTACTAACTTCAACCGTTCTATTACATTTCTACTATTTTCTAAACTATATGTTACCTCAACATCGTATAACCTCCTAAGCAACTTGCTCACTTCTTTCGACATCTTATAACTAAGCGAATTAGTTATAAGATGATTATTAAGATGATTCATGTAAAAAGAAAGAGTTAACAAAAATAGAAGAAAAAGCGAAAAATAATAATTATAAACCGGGGATAGTAGAGAAAATTGTAAAAAGAATAGAAGGAAATAGTAGACAAAAAGAGAAGAAAGAAAAGAAATAAATAGGATCAATAACGTATCTGGGATTTCAAACGAGGAACATAATCAAGTGCTTTGAAAAACACAATATAGATATAGCGGTAAAAGACAAAGACAGTTTTTGATTATATAAAGAACAGTAATACTGAAATAACGTCTGAATTACAGAAAAGCGGTGTTTATAAGTTGAACTGTAAACAGTGTGATAAGGTTTACCTGGGTGAAACAGGACGTAAGTTCGAAATTAGATTGAGAGAGCATTCGAGAGGAGAAGGAGGCAGAACTACGAATTCGCTCTACGCGAGACATTTTAATGAAACAGGGCATAGGTTTTTAGACCCAACAGAGAACGTCGAAATAGTAAGATTAGAGAATAACATAAGTAAACGCAAATTGTATGAAGAATTAGAAATATTAAAAGTAAGGAAAAAGAATAGTAATGCGCTGATGAACAGAAAGACTGAATTCAGTAATGAGGATATATTTTACTATATTTTGAAAGAGTAGTGTATATAAAAGGTGTAATACGGTTACAGGATAGGTTCAGTAGGTAGAAAGCTGTAGGAGATTTCTAGAGGATAATGTATGTGACGAGGTCAGGTTGACTGAGTAAGGGGCGGGGCTAACAAGGACAGGGCGGTAAGTAGTGCCCCTATTGGTTGAATGTAACAGGTGATGCGTGGGAGGGTTAGTGTATATATGTATATATATATATATATATATATATATATATATATATAAAAGGGAAGTAGGTATTCTAATGTTGTTGTAGGAAGAACTTGATAATGGTTGCGAAACCGAAAAGACCTCGTTCGAGGGAAAAGTGTATATAGCAGAGAAGCAACAAAATTCGACAAAGGTGTTATGAAGACTGCTAACATAGAGAAAATAACTGATCTGATAAGACGATTTCATGAATGAGTGTTACTTTTATTCTCTACGGTTTGCACTTCTCCTACTTCTTAAAGATAAATGTGTGAAGTGCGTTGACCGAAATCAAACCTACACAAGAATCATTAAATCAATCGAAATAGTTTATAACTTTCTTTTGCAATTTTCGCGAGTTTCCAAAAATGAAAAAAGAAAACGTAATAGTCACCAAACAGTACAAACGAGTTTTTTTTTTCAAGTAACAATAACACTACTTATTACATAATGCTTGTAAAACTGACGCTAAAAGAATTACTTTATTCTTTAAATAAAAAAAAGAAAACGGTTTTTATAGCGGGTTACTTAGTGTTAAACGATAAAAATCGTTAGTAAAAAAAATATGTCTGCGATGCCCTCTGTTATCCTATTATATAACGCACAGTTTATCTCGCTGGCGAGTGAGTACTTGGGAGATAGATAACGTGATGTGTTGGCTAAGACACTCTCGAACAACGTGTACCATAAAAATACAACACACTGTTCTAAATAAACAACAACGGTACTAAATAAAACTCGGCCTAAGTTAATAATAAAATATTACACAGAACTGTGACGGGAAAACTGATAACTTTTAGCCATTTCTTATAGATGACTCGATGTTGATTTCACAAAAAAACAGTCAAAACATTGCATCACGTAAGGTTTTGTTACAAAAACATCCTGCTTCTTAATTTACCATAAAAATCAAGAAATTAATGTAGGGATGAATGTTATATGATACCAAACTATAAGATAATGTTCTTTAAAACTAAAAAAAAATAAAATACAGTACATCGAAAATACATTTTCATAGTTCGACATTTAATACACCTTAAAGAATGCTACGAAAATTTAGCTGTAACTTCCAACAAGCTTGAAATATAATGATTGCAGATGAATAATATGAAAAGATTAGAAGTTCTATTCTTGTGTCTTGGATACCAAGGTTTAAACACAAACTATTCCTGCTTTATGTGTTAACAGGACAGCGGAGTTAAGTCGTAACACTGGATCCTAGTACCATTATTTTGTTTATACTATATGACAGACATCATCTTTCGTTGTTCCTGGTTTTGTTAAGTTTTCAACATTTATTAATATAACCTTTATCTTCCAGCAACCTTCTTGATTACAACAAAATAACAAATAACAAATTGGTTTTCTTTTAAATTTTGTAGTCTTATTCACAAAAATGTTTAAACCCCTCGTCATGATGAATCCTGACTGCATTGCTGCATCCTAGGTAGTTATATTTTTGCACCTTATTATCTCTTGTAAGTTAAGATCCTTTCCCTCTTCCTCTCCTATATGTAAACATTCTGTATTTTGGATATCCATATGCTACTTTTCATATTCTTTCCTACGTTTCTACAGTGTACGATCACTACCTACGTCAGAATTTGAATAATTATTTGATCATTAGCAAAAAAAAACAGAGTTGTTAGTGATCACGACGAGAAGTTGCCCACAAGAGTTACGCTAGCACCTGCAGTCAAAAATTTCTTATACGAAAAATTATCTGTCCCATAAAAAATCCTTCTTCCTTCAATTTACATCAAATTTGGCCTTATGAAGCACTTGTTAAAGTGTTACGCAAGAAGAATAATGTTTCCAATATTCGTGTTTCAGTTTCCAAGTTTATCAGACGCGAAGCGTCTTGTTTATAGTTTACCAAGAAATTTTTGTCAAAAACTCGTACGTCATACACGATAACTCGTTAAAGAAGTAATCTCTGAGTCTAAAATGACTGAATTTGAAAAAAAAAAAAACGCTTGGATTGCTTTCAAAGATGTAAGGCCGTTTCTTGGAAATAACGAGTTTCCAAACTATAAGACAATTTAAGAAAATATGGTGACAAAATTCAAAATATTGTATTGTTCAATGACTTTTGAAGTGCACTTCCTGGTCCAACGTGTGGATTATTTTCTCTACCGTGTCCTATTTTTTAGAACGTCGGCACTTTTAGCAGATTGAAAACCCAACACTGGCACTGAAAGGTGGTACTCGTTGTGATAAAAACACATCTGAACATCAAAATAACGGAAACTACTTCCCGGGATGTCAGGCCGTGGTCTTATGTTATTAATTCCCGACGTTTCAACCTCGCCATTGGAGCCCAGTGTCTGACACGGTCTCCGTGAGTAACACAGAGCGGGATAGCCTTGGAAGCAGTTTTAGTAATAATTACGACGCCGGCTGTGAAAGCTTGATACATCAAAATAACGTACAGTCATATTATAACGAGTTATATTAACAAAAAACAGTAACAATGTGCTTTAATCTCTGCTGATTTCCTAAGAACATAATACAATTTTGCGCTTTATAACGTTACTATGGAACTAAATATAATTACTTCACTACCGACTCGGAACACTAAGTTTTTTTATGAGTAAAAACCTAAAAGTTTTACCTTATGGCCTGAACCGGTTTTCGCTTTTAAAAAGCTTCTTCAGAGGCTACCGTTGGGAGCACTATCCGTCTTCTTGTTGGAGACGGTATCGACTTTTGAAAGATCGATATTGTGCGTCCTAAACGACATCCTCAACGAACAGACACAATTCAAATCACACGCATATTCGAACATATCACACCCCACACACACAATATCGATCTTTTAAAAGTCGATACCGTCGCCAACAACAAGACGGATAGTGCTCCCAACGGCAGCCTCTGAAGAAGCTTTTTAAAAGCGAAAACCGGTTTAGGTTATAATGTAAAACTTTGACGTTTTTACCATAAAAAACTTTGTGTTCCCAGTCGGTAGCGAATTAATTATATTTAGTTAAGTAACGGACACGTCATGGACAATGAAATCCAAGAATTTACTATGGAACTAATTTTCAGGGAACTAAATCGTGGATCGCCCTTTCAGTCAATTCTTACAAATGTTTCCCCTTACAGGTGTTTTTTTTTTACATCTGTGAGAAGGACTGCCGGAAAATTGACGTTCCGATTAAGCGACTTACAGTTAACCAACGCTGCGAGTGTGTGCACAAAAGTTTAACCATTTTCTGAACTGTAAAAACAGGGTTAGACGAAAGCTACAAATTTCAGTAAACTAGTACAACGCCTCGAGCGTATGCTTACTTTCAAACGACACTACCCGGCCACCTTTATCCGGCATCTCGTAGTAACCAACCAACGCGCTGGTCACGGTCTGATTAATTCAGGCGGTAATCAGTTCAGACAGGTCTATTGAATCGGTTCACTCGTTCTACGCTGAAACAATAATAATCTGTTAATACGTGTGATGGATAATTTACGATGCTACCAGATACAGTATATTCAACCGGTTACAATCACGGACTAACCTCGAGTGGAATGCTCCGCTCCTTTTCTTGTTATATAAAAATGTTCGAAATCTACACTAAAATAAGTGAACAACAAAACGTCAAAGAATGGAAGTAATACTTTAATCATTTAAACCACTTCATAAGCTTCCGCGGCCGGTGGCACTAGTCTTTAGAAGTCTATCGAAATTTCACCCACCGTGAAAAAGGATCCGTCACGCCTGCACGAAGTAGTGTAACACAACACGACTACCTGTAGAAATTCTTATCCAGATATTTTTTCATTATTATGCCAATCTTTTAAATTTAAAATTACAAAGATTTTTGGGATCCATAAAACGCGACCCTACGTAATAAAAATACGGGAAACTAATAACCGGCTGGCAAAACAACGTAATATAATTAATTTTACACTCCTGTAAAAAATTGTTTGGAGTTACACGTGTTATCTTTTTTCACAAAAAATTCACTATCCACAATTTTCATGGATTCGTTCCAGTATGAATAATGAAAATGTCAAAAACAATCATACATACACTACGAAAGTCTTAGAAATTGAGAACACTGTTAACTAAGAATGGCCTCCATTTATAATCACTACAAATATTAAAACAAAACAACTGTCTTTTATTACAGTGAATGCCGTTAGAATTACTCTTCCCAAGTCTTCCTGAATCTGTATTCTTTACAAACACTAGCGGTTCCACTAAATGTTGGGTCCACTCAGTGACGCCGTTGTTACAACGTCGAATTTATAAAAAATTCAAGAGTGAATTCTGCGTTTCCTGAGACTTCGATTTCTTCAACCTGGTAAAAAAAATCTCTGGAACATGGAGGATACGGCAAAATGATGAGATATATTGTCACTTCAACAAACCAACGGTAGAAGTGTACGTAAAACTGAGGAGGCTACAATGGGCTGGCCATGTCGTAAGAATGGATGACAAACGAACACCTAAAAGAGTCCTTATGGATGGCAAAAGACCAAAAGGCCGTCCAAGTAAAAGATGTGAGGATGTTGTCGCTCTGGATGCATGAGAGATTTTGGGAGTGCGCGGATGGAAGTCCTTTGCTACTGATAGAGAGAGGTGGAGAGTCAGCACCATAGGAGGAGGAGGAGGTAAAAAAAATCTATGAAAAAGTACGCAGAAGGTACTTGTCCCAGCTAGTAAACAAAGTCGTCCTGTTTTCAATAACGCACGAATGACGTCAAGAATGAATCCTGCAACACCCGCCTTTCTTGCACATCAGAGCTAATCAACACATATTCTGAAAACCAACAAGAAGCTGGCAAAAAAAAGGAAAAAGAATAATTTCGAAAGTTGTACAACGCAGCAGATTTCCGGAAAAGTCAGAGGAGTTGGTAGGTACGCTAATTTGTTCAATGCTGATGAAATTATTTGAGAAAGTACTCCGTTTATTATAGTTATTATAGTAACGCATTAAAACGGACTTGCTTTATATGAAACGGCAACTCCAAAGATCAAAACAGAATTTCAATGTCTATTAATCTGTTTAGTGTGAGCGAGACTGTCAAGGCGAATGCCGTATTTTTCTGCGACATAAAAATAACCAACTTCTTCCCGCATGCCAACGACGCCAATGATGAGGTTGCGCTTGTACTTATGGTGTCTAACACGAAGTTGACTCCTGATATCCTCACTTATAATGGGCGGGAGCTTGGACACCTCACAAGACATTTTCCAGAACTCCATTTTCATCTACGGAAATGGAGCCTTCAGGAGTAATCGAAAGGCTACGTTTTCCTTTCTGATTCATTATCCAAAGTTTCAGAGCCACAGGTGTCTATACTTTCTCATATGTCAGAGTAAATCATCTTTTTGTTTTGTGGGTGTATGACAAAACACTGTGGCTATTATGACGAAAATTGTGGTTACATGACATTACGAGATCCATCACAGTGGATACAGATAACTGACCGAATGACGTAGTAGAAGAGATAAACTAAAGCTCGAAACGGTTTTATCAGAAAATACACTGACGCTAAAATAAGATTATTTTGTCGGATAATCTTACGGTTTTAAGAATAAAGGAGTCTACCACTGTTTCGTTATATTCATTTTCCCATGGATAAATCAGGAAAAAACGCTGACTGGAAGAGTTGGAACTGCAATGTTATGAGAAGAAGTTAAATCAAACAATCTATCAAACAGGGGTTGATAAAATAAAAATGACTGAGGTTCATAAAAACAGAAAGAAATCCAGGTTAATCGTGAAACAGAATTTAAGAGGAAGAACAGACAGGTAATTTCTACACAAGAATTGGTATATGCAGTGACTGAAGGAAAGTGGACGGAATAAACCGCAGAAGACAAAGACTAGGAAACTGCTGTAGGACGGAGTAGGAAGTGGGAAGTATGCATAAGCGATTACACTGGCGGGTCGTTTCAAATTGGTCCACGGAGAGCCTAATAATGAAGGTACAATTTGATATATGAGAATCGCTTGTTGAGTTAAAGTGGTAAATAAGGGGGAACATACTTGCGTAAGCGCATTAGAGTAGATGTCCACTGCGTATCTTTGAAGCCTGTCACATTGTCTGAAATTCAATATATGCTACAGTCATAGGCCAATGCCTACTTAAGCAAGTGGTAACTTTGATACGCTTTATGTGCATTTGTATAGGCCATTGATTTGATTACGTTTCTTAGTAATAAAGTGTTTAAGTAAAATACCGATTTATTTTATTTACAAATGATACGTTGTAAACAAGTTTAAATAGGATTAACGTTTCAATATAAAATCTACAACGAGCACACGCTCAGGTACTAAGCAACTCAACGTTACGAATTACCTGGGTTCTCTCTAACAGATATTTAAATATTTAAGAGCCACTTACGGCGACGACGTTATTCCAGGAAATGATTACGGTAATTCACCTGGCAGGTATAAACGATATTCAAAGCCGTTAAATAATAAACGCAGTACATCACGTGGTAAGTGATTAATAATAGGTTTATCGACGGCTAGAAATACTAGCTACATCGCACTTTCCATTTTTATTTGGATCGTATAAAACACACACACACACACACACACACACACACTTTCTGTAGTCTTACCATGGTTATCTCGCTCGTAAACGTTTGCGGTTTTCGTTAATACGAGGGTCACCTCAAAAGTAAGTTTCCCTATTTTTTCTTTCAAAGGGAAATAGCGCAAGCAGGCTGACGAAGGTTGGAGAACTTTTACTTGTGTGTAGTGGCAGCAGTGCTAAAAACTCATCCGTTCCGTAGCATCGTGACAACAACACGAAATCAAAAATCATGGACGTTCCATTTACTAGCGTGTCCGATTGCAAACTGCGTAGTGTGATTCGGTTTTTTGCTACCAAAAAATAAATCAGCGGCTGAATTTCATCGTCACTTAGCTTCTGTGTACGGGGACCTGAGTGCATGAGCATTCAAATGGTCCGCTGGTGGCATACACCGAGTTTGAAAGGGAAAGGTTTGTTGAGCAATGGAGTTCTGCTCCACGACAACGCACGTCCTCATTCATCGCGGGGGTCACACAGAATTTGTTGGAGTCTTTTCAAAGGGAGATTCGGGGATATTTTGTTGTACATTATGAGCTTGTTTGTAATATTGTGGGTGCGGTCTACTGTATAAATAGGGTGGCTCAAAACTTTATGCTCTGCCTCAGTCGAGGCACTGAGGATGCCTGATGTTACCATGGCTATCTCGGCTAATCGTTTGCGAAGACAACTGTACTTTTTTACTTACTCTACGGCGCTACAACTCATGAATAGCCCTGGTCTTCAGAAAAACGTGCCTCCACTCCTCTCTATCCTGTAAGACTCTTCGCTACCTTCTGACCCCTCAGTCTTTATCTACATCGTCCACCCATCTTCTTCGTGGCCTCCCTCTTGCTCTTCTTCATCCTGGTCCTCCAACGAATACTTCTTTCACTGCCCTATCCTCCGTACGTGATCTGCCCACCTAATTCTACTTTGTTTTATTACTGTGACGATGTCCGGTTCATTGTGTAGTTCGTACAATTCGGAATTTGTCTTCATACGGCACCTTCCGGTCTAGTGCACCTCCAATACATCTAAGCCTGAGGCCTGAGTGAAATAGCGTTTTGCGGGGCGCGTAGCGTGTGAAGCAGGTAGTAACTGCACGCTCATGTACCGGCCTGAGTTAAACAGCGTTTTGCAGGGCGTGTAGCGTGTTAAGCGGGTGGGGTGGGGTGTGCGCTCTACTGGCCTCAGTAAACAACGATCGTTTGTACGGCACGTTCATATTTCAAGCTGTTGCTTCATCATGTCTTCATATGATATTATCGATATGTATTTAGAAGAAAATTCATTTTTAAAATTTAATTTCAAGGAAGGTCCGAGTGATATTGTGAAACAAAGAAAAAAGTTTGGAGAATTTTCTACTTTATATGCAAGTTTGAGGTTGAATAATGAAAAATTTCGCGAATATACAAGAATGTCCATATCATCTTTTGATTACATTTTGAAAAAAATTGAACCACGTTTGAAAGTAGCAAGTACTAACTTTCATATATCAGATATTATAACTCCCACAGAAAAATTAATTGTGACGTTGAGGTAAGTAAAAATATAAGTCATATTTTTTTAGCATGTTTTTATTAAAAATATTTAATGTTTGCATATTTTTACAGTGTGTATTTTAGTTTTCAAAGTCGTTCTGTGCATAGCTAGAACTAATGTTACCAGTGTTCGGTTGTGGGAAATAACTTCTGGTATCGCCATTTCCTGGTTGGGCATAGTATGGCTGATTGACATAGAAAGAATTTGAATTCTGACTCGGGGTTAGAGCTTCCAATAGCCAGTCATTTATTTTTCCGCGAAAACGTAGTTTCTGGTATTCGGACAATTTCTTTATGCTTGGTAATATGCTCCTGAGGAACAAATAGTCCGCATCGTTTCTCAGATTTTCCTCTTCGTTGCTTTGGTTAAGCCGTTTCTCCATAAGTTTAATTTTTTTTTTTCGATCTCTAGCATCTCTTCTCTCATGTTGCCTTTTTTTCTCGAGATAGGCGTTGGCTGAGACGTAGAAGGCGCCGGGGATTGTTGTGATGCCGGAGATGCTGCGACTGAGTTGACCATGTCAATATCCACATCAGTAGAATCTTCTTCGTTTGAAATATCCACGTTTCCCTCAACTTCCACTGGATTTAAATTTCCACTAGATGGGGCTGGCATTACTTCATGCCTCATAAACTCCATGCTTTGGAAATATTTCCAAGATGATACCCAATCGTTAGCTTCGGCTCCAGATCTTGAGTCGGGTTTCTTCTTCAGCTCTTTTCTATACTGATCCTTTAAGTGCTTCCACTTTTTCTTCAATACATCTTCTGCAATAAAGACAAAACAATATATGAGACTTAATGGAATTTCGAAAGTTAATCCATATTTCACTTATTTGAAACAATGTAAATTTAAACATAAATTAAATTCACGTTGGGGAAAAAAATTAACGTCATTTTTTAACCGTGGATAACTTTAAAAAAATAACTTAAAACATCCAATAAAATTGATTTAAAGATAAAAAAAAACTTTTACATTAAAAAAACTTTTTCACTTCATAAGAAAATTTACACAGGCATAAAACGGATATGTAAAATATATATGGATAATATGTAGAATGGATAATTGTAAAATTTCCATTCCACCTAATAATGTCATTTTTTTATTACAGATACCTCGCTACGGGTATATCTTTTCGAGCACTGGCGTTCAGTTTTCGCATGGGAAAAACAACAATAGGAGATGTTGTATATTCAACTTGTTCGGCCTTATGGCTGGAATTGGTTAATATACATATGCCACATCCAACTCAAACGGACTTCATGAAAATAGCGGACGACTATTATAGATTGTGGCAATTTCCAAACTGTATTGGCTCACTGGATGGCAAACACTGCAGAATTAAATGTCCAGCAAATTCTGGATCGGATTTTTACAATTACAAGCAATATTTCTCAATAATATTACAAGGTGTAGCAGATGCAAATAAAAAATTTATTACCATTGAAGTTGGAGGAAAAGGTAAACAAAGCGATGGAGGGACTTTTCATTTTTCAAGATTAAATGCATTTCTAGAAAATGGACAACTAGATGTACCCCCAGCCTGCAATATACCAGGAACAGAAATACTATTACCTTATGTCTTGGTAGCTGACGAAGCCTATCCTCTGAAAACTAACATAATGCGACCTTTTCCGTCAAGAAACTTGGACACAAAAAATGAAAATTTTAATAAACGTCTTTCTCGTGCACGAAAATGTGTTGAATGTGCCTTTGGTATTTTATATGCAAAGTGGCGGATTTTAGGCAAACCAATTGAAACCAATGTTGAACATGCTTGCCTTATTATAAAAACTACATGTATTCTACACAATGTCATACGGGATCTTGAGGGAAATGTTGATACTGACTGCGCTGTAATTGCAAGTACAGCTATGGGAACATCGTCTGGTAATCATCTAAACAGAAGAAACAACAGTTCTACTCTGGCAGCGAGGAACATACGAAATCAATTTTCAGACTATTTTTGGGAAAACAGAATGTAAACTAAAATTATTATGTAAACAATTATTAAAAACAAAATATAATAAATACAAACTAACGGCGAAAACTTCTTCTATTTTATTCCTCAGAACCAAAAGTTCTTTCTGTAATTTAATTTGTTTTAATCATAATTGCAACGAGTACTTACAACGAAAGAATGAAAAACAAAAATGTTCGCAAATTACGAACGAAAGTATATAGGAGAACGTCATTGATTTTGAATGATGTCTGAAAAGAATCATAAATAAACAATAAACACAAATACACTTTTGTATTCCTAATGTTAATAATTAAATGATTTGAAAAGAATTAGTTTAAATATGGACCAATGTCCAGGATCGAATATAAACAAACGTCACCTAGTCTACTAGGAGGTTACACTTGAGAATAACGATAAATTACACGAAATAAAATTTTTCAAAGAAACTGCTAAAAAATTAATGTTTCCTCGAATTCTTTCCATAAAAATGAATAAATAGAGACATAGAATGTATGTAAACTAAAATTATTACAAACAAAATAAAATTGTAGCACACTTCCTGCTGCTGGGCCCCAGAAGCGTACCACGGAGAATACACCAAAATAACATAATATACCACCCAAATCAACCAAAATGCTTATTACTATTTAACACACACTCTCTCTCTCTCTCTCTCTACATTATAACATACTTCTCAAATGTCTCTAAAGTTTAACATAATTCCATAAAGGGAGGAGGTGTAAGTAAAAAGAAATTTTTGAATTCCTTCGATTTGTGAGCAGAGTCGGGTTCGACCCGTTTATTTCAAACAATATGAGCCTCGAAAATTTACGTAATTATAAGTCAGTCAGCAAAAGTCAATTACTGAGTTAATTTAGCTCAAAATGAACTGAATATAGAAAAGATTAAATACTGAATGTAGGACAGTTGCATAAATCAATACTAGTTTACAGTAAACGGTGTTCAGCGTAGAAGCTGTGATCTGCTCATAAAATTCTAACACTGTTCTACATCACAAAAAATTTATAAAAAATTTGTTCCTGTCACATAAGGTGAGTAAACTGGTTTATCTCGCTTTTCATTAGTGATTATACAGTAAAGGTAAAGTAATTTAGCAATACCTTGAATATAAAACAAAAAAATAAATTCTAAAAGAAAATGGAATATTATATAGGCTATATGAGTATGACCAATAATTATAAAAAAATTACTTTAGAAAGGCTAAACATGGATCTGAAATTTGTTATTTTTTGCTCAGATAGCTAAGGACATAATAACTTACAATACAAAAATATTTCGAAAAGATTAACTTCACTTATTAGTTTGTTTCATTATCTACACATAAATCACAATACAAAAGACATTTTTAAACAACTAAAAACTATTAATAACGGATGTCGCCTGATATCGTTACTCAATATCAGTAACTTGCAACTCTTATGACAACAAACTTGTTTACTCTGCGGTAAACAAAAAAATTAATACAGTCATTTCCTCTTTCATGTTTGATGTTTCCTTTCAGTATACGCTTTCAATGTTATCGCATTCACTTCGTTTACTGAATATTGAAATGCTATCGGTACTCAGGGGGGGCCAATCCGGCTTCCCGCGATAAACTAGCGATCAGCTGTTGTTGGCGCGTGACGTCGACTGGTGGAAGAAATACGCGCGAGTCTTGATTTACCATGCAATCTTACCTGAGACAATGTCCTACTTAGCATCTCTCTGCTGTTTACACGAAATATTAACAATAATTGTAATGAGCTATTCATATAGAAAAAGGATTAAACAACAAGATTAAATGGTTTGCGGCAAAAAATAGTGGTAAAATCTATTTCTACATTTAATAGAAAAGTAAGCAAGTCTGTCCATATTATACATACATATATAAATACATTTGTGATGTTTTCAATTTGTTTCTTCTGCAAGTAGTATAATTTCGTATATTCTTTTTAACACCTAACGCACGTTTCACTGAAAAATATCAGTATCATCAGAGGTTTCTAAGTAAATTAATAACAGTCGAAATAATTCTATTAATATAAAATTAACGAATAATAAAAAATGATATTTATATATACAATATCGCCTCCTTTCCGACTTAATTTTACATCTTGTGCCATTTTGTCAATGTTATATGTGGACAGACTTGCTTACTTTTCTATTAAATGTAGAAATAGATTTTACCATTATTTTTTGCCGCAAACCACTTAATCTTGTTGTTTAATCCTTTTTGTATATGAATAGCTCATTACAATTATTGTTAATATTTCGTGTAAACAGCAGAGAGATGCTAAGTAGGACATTGTCTCAGGTAAGATTGCATGGTAAATCAAGACTCGCGCGTATTTCTTCCACCAGTCGACGTCAGAGCGAAGCAACCAATGGGAGCGTAATTGGCCGGAGTGGCCTACCTTATTATTCTAGTTACATTGATCGGTACTAATGGTTTATACTTGGGGAAAAAACCAAAATTTACACATTCAACAATATCTTGGTGTGGTGGGGGGGGGGGGAGAAAAGTAAAAAAATGAAAGGGGCGGCTATAAGAATGCTTTGCCCAGGGTGCAAGATACCTGAAATCGGGGGCTGCTCACATGATGCATAAACTATCTCACATAACTTAAAAGAACAGGCTCAGCCTAACGTATATCGGCTAGTAAAACATTATATTTACAAAGACAAGCATTTTGTGTTATCACTGATGGTATTAAGAAGATTAGAAATTAATATTTTTAGGGGATGAGTAAAGATGAAAATAAGAAATTTAGTTAAAATATGGGGTTGTGTTTTGCAAATTATACGTATCATCATATTTTAATTTTACAAATAACTGTGTTTAAATACTGTATTAAAGAGGATATACTTTATGAGTGTAAAAATAAAAAATAAAGTAAGGAGTGTACAATATAAATAAATAAAAGCTTACCTTCTATGCCGAGTTTCGTTGCTAGTTCCCTCCACAATTTTGCCTTAATTAGCCGATTTTTATAATTCGGGTCAGCTGACATCCATAATATAGGTTTGTTTTGAATTTCGACGATAATTTCTTCAAACGACATCTTGCACGCTCTCCAAACGCTCTTTGAAGACAAACTGGATTGAGATCGACGCTGCACGCTACACCAAACACAAAACAGCACGCCGCCCGCTTCACTCTCCGCCTACGCGACTCAGGACAGGTTCATTTGTAGCAATGTTATTGTTAGGAACGCTGCACGCGACGCTCCGCAAAACGCTGTGCTAGAGCGGCCACTCAGGCCGTAGCCTAAGACAAATGTACGTAAACAAAAACGTCTCATCGCTATCAGAATAAAGAGAATTTTACCCAAATCCGAATGTAGTATTTACTCAGCAATTTTTTTGAACTTTATGCAAACCACGAGCCACAAATGAGAGTTACAATCTTAAGAAAATTGAAACATCTAGGTGGAGCATCAGGTTAGAAGGATGCAAATACAAGTACAGGTTAGGTTTTATTCAAATACAAACTAACTATGCTTAAAAATTTGGCGAAATTATATATATCAACACCTCTTGCAAATTTTGTATCGCCTACAAAATGTGCGTACGCTACGTTTGGAAAAAATTTACATATTGTTATCAGTTATGAATTTTTGTGAAAAGCATTATATCTAGACCTATAGATTACATATTGAAACATACACAAGGTAGGACTATAGAATTTTCATTTAGGCGTTATAGTTATAAATTTAACAAAAAGAAATGCAGTAGTTCAGAATTTTTAGCGTTTATTGTATGACTGAATAACAATTGTTACTTTACTGAAAATTAAAAAAAAAACAAAAACTGGGGGTTTCGTAATGTTTCCGATAACTGTAAAAATGTCTAATACTGACAAGTATTTAATACGCTAATAGACGTATTTCGTTCAATATAGTGAGCCATTTGTTCAGGTCATAGAGTATACTTATTAGTTTACAATAAAAACGAAGCGTAGTTTGACTTCAACCTGTGTCAATTAATTTTAAAATCTCGCACACCGCATCAAACAGATATGATAAAACCCGTTCCAATAATACAACTAGACAATACATGACGTATTATAGTAGTCGTCTACACTGAACCACACAATTTAAATGTATAATTTGGAATGAAATACTGAGCCACTCTACTATGCAGCTACTTATGCGTACGTTATACAATAAAGCGCTGTTTCTTTAGAGCACCACCTGAGATATGAAACGAAAACAAGATAAACACCGCGTAATTGTGTACGACATAGCGCGCGCGGACGCACACGTATTATATTATCAAATTGTGCAAAAAAACAATAAAGCGATATAAACGCAGAAAACTATAATTTCATTCACAGAGCGAATTATCGACGACAAACTGACCGTTTTCCCTAATACACAGTTATTAAGATAGTCGCCCACATACATTTTACGACTAATTATTCTGTTTTTTCTTTAATTACTTTTTATGACAAACTTATAATTGTTGTATAACAATAATGTACAACACAGATTAAGATAGCTTTCAATGTAGTGTGAGTCACTCTGGCAGTTTTAAGTGCTGAGAAAAAATGAACCCACAAACGCGAATTTAATACTATCAATACGTGTCTACCTACGGCTTTCTATGCAACAGAATGAAAATACGGAACCCAAGTAAATGAACTCATAAAACGAGAATAGGTTAAAAATATTTATACTGCCAAGCCTATTATTAATTTGTTGCCAATTAATCTCTTAAAAGAAATCATTTACTACCTATTCGTCATGTTATCAAATCATCTGATAAATTACGGCGATATCGACGTTATTTTCATCTTTGTCGAATGGATGGCTGCCGCATCCCCAAACAACTGTGGAACTATAAGCCGAAGAGACGGAGAAGTGTGGGCCGTTCGAGGAAGCGCTGGAGTGACCAGCTCTATACTTTGCCTGTTTGAGACCGGAACAAACCATCATTGGTTTAATCCTTGCAGATGATGATGATGATCGACAATATTTCCGGCTTGGAGTTTGGTATAGATCGAAGGCTAAACTGTCGCCACATTATTATATCACGGTTAAAAATCTCGGAACATCGAGAACCTGTCCAAGTTCGTTTTTTATTTTTAATCATTTCATTTTTTTTTTTTTTTTGATCCAACAAGAATAATAAATAATTCCGTTTATCCGTCTTGTGACTTCTGCTTTCAATGTAGGCCTATATAACGCGTTTCGGAACGCATGTTCCATCATCAGATTATCGCTCCTTCGAGGTCGTTAGCATTAAAATTAAATTATTCAAAAACATCTACCTATTTTGCATTTTAAAAATTAATTATCTAAATACTATTAAAATCGATAAATACCGAGCTGTTGGGCCGCAGTCTGTTGCTTACATTTTGACTGTTTCCAGACGTTTCGGCCACACCGCCGCAGGCCATCATAGGGTGAGGTTTGTTCGGTTTACCATCTATTTGAGTGCCAGCCTAATGAAGATGGCATCCGGAGTTGTGGCCGAAATGTCTAGAAACGATCAAAATCTAAGTAACCGTCTACGGCCCAACAATCATATTTACCGATTTTAATACCGGCCCGACTCCGGCCGTGGCCGCCTACGGAATTATCTAATACTACTTACTCTTTTTATAGCCTACTTAGTATTATTATTATTTTTTCGAGTTTTATTTATATTTTTAAGTAACTCTATGCTACGACCCTGTTATAGGGAAACAAAGCATAGGCCTACGATTAACTAAACAAACAGGCGTTCGTTTAATGTACAGCCTAACTCAACCCAACTCGTTCTCCGGAAAAAGAGATAAAAAATAAATAAGCATAATAATATGGAATAATTACACAAATGATTGACTGACTCGATTAGGTCCACAAATTGGCTTATAAAAATTGTGAAAAATACTAAAATTAAAAAGCAAGTTTTTATTATTTAATAATTAAAATATTAAATTTTATTGATTATTAAAAATATTTATTTCCACACAGTACAACAGCTATCATCACGGCCCCCTTTCAACACTAAACACGTCACAACACACCTGACACACACAGTATTCGCTCAGATTTATTACGCGTGCAGTACCTCGAAGCACGCCTCCTTTTACGCGATCGTCCTGTCGTTACGTTACGAAAGCTTTCTAGTTACCGGAAACGAGGCGGAGAAATTTATGTTCAAAAAAGCGTCTCGCACTAACGACGAAATGGTCCCGTTCACCTTGACCAAAAACACGAGCTACAACAAAACGAAAACAAATAACCCTACTATCAGCTGTCAAATACTATCACAAGGAAAAACTGGTAATTAAATTAAACAAACTCGCGCGCGCGCGCGTTCGCATTGGTCTTAATCTTGATCTGTAGAACGATAAGTAACTGCCGGTTTTCGAATCACATCTGCGTATCAGTCATACGTGCGATGTTACTTTTGTATTCTAGAGGACGAAGTATGTTTCTTAGCGACTCTCGGCTTAAATCGCATGCTTCTATTTTGATTCCTTAAAAGGTCCGATGCATTGGTCGTTACAAGACTTAAAGTACTTGTTTCCAAAATGATTCCTAACGTGATTACGTTGGTTCTGAAAAGGCCTGACTCGGCCTTTCGATATCGCGATCACCGGGTTTTTCGTCAGGTTCCCTAGTATGTGATTTGTAATACGTATCCTCTCTATCTGCTCCCTATTACGTCCGACTTTTCCTTATTTATTCTCAGTATAATCTCTTCAATTTCTTGATGGAGCTCATTAATCTTAATTTCTATCAATAGTGCGTTTGCACTACACAACCCTGAATACTTCTCAATGATGACAGTTTATTGTATTAGTACTTAACATACGTACATATTTATGCGTTCTCCAACATCACGTACATTCATTAGTAACGGGAATTTATGATTATAGAAACAGCACGGAACTCCATTCCGAATACATATTTTAGGTACGTACACAATAAAACAGATTGCCATCACAAGGTTGTAAATTTGCATACATTACCATGAGCTCGCACTCTATATTCAGAAGTTGGCCAACGAAAATCGCAATGTTCAAGAACTGGCTAAAATGTTGCAAAACCACACTGAATATTAGCAGAAGACGCAAGTACACAGGCGCGTTAGTTCTAAACTATCGTAGGTACTCCTTAAACAGTGTTACAGTTATGATTTTATAACAACTTTCAGATTATATAAAATACAATGGCGCACACATTCAACACGACAACTGAAATGCAAAGACAATGATATCATGATATCAACGTATTACATATATAACAAATATGTAGGCTTACCTGACGGTTGACACGGAATGCTGCGGGTCCAGATGTAGTGTTGTACAGGGAAAACGATATTACTCTCTCTCTCTCTGTAGGACAATTTATCTTAAATTATTATTAACAGAGGAGAGTTCTTATACATTCAAAATTACGACTTAGCCGTATTGCTTAAAGTTAATTCCGCACAAAGAAAATTCAACATTTTGTCGCTGGGCAAAATGCTGTTCCATCGGACTAAATTTAAATAACACAGAAAGTGTCTGTGTGCGAACGTTACAGTAATGTACAAGACAACAGTGCAAAATTTCGCTTTGGTAGACCTATAGAATTTTACGTTGACGGGTCTGGCCTGTGTGTGTCATAAGATCGGCGGATCATCAATTAACAGTCAAGTATCCAGCTTCCTCCGTCTAGAAATCTGCACCGATTCCCACCTAACGCTAAACTGTTTGCTCTGCGCAAACGTACAACCCAAACATGCGTACACTGAATCACTTCAGTATAGTACGCGCAGAAGTTTTTCAAGAAAATCCTAGATGCACACGGTACCTGCCAAGAGCGGCTACAACGGGGATGACTCGCGCCATACGTGCGTAGGACGGTATCGTGCATGGAACAGGGAACAGTACTGTCAACAAATCAAAAGGGAATGGACGGGCGTCTGGGGCCGCTTCTGTGGAGAATGCATTCCACACACTGAGTTAAGGTATGCCCCGCTAGGACGGCTCAGGTGACGACGTCGGGCAGCAAATAGACGATGACGATTATCTTACCAAGCCCATGGGCTGCCGAACAGTTGGTTGATCTAGACTAGTCGACGCTCGCTGGGTAACCGTCTGGACATGGGTAGACTAGACGAGCCGGCGATCAAAGATGGACACTTGAGATATAGGCCCGCCAGTGATTCCTGAACAGTAAATGTATGAATTACCCCCACTCAAAAAGTACTCGAGAGAGGAGAGTATGCGATAACAGTGTCTCTCTAACACGTACAGTCCCTTCAAAACAAAATTTGCACGCTTATGATTTACATTTTAACTTTACAGAAATCTATTTACATTTCAACTTTATCTATTTTGTTACTTAACATCACTTTAGTTTTATCAACATTTATCTTTAGAGTTCTTGTCTGAATAATAAGTATTTATGGAAGTAATTGTCGTACATTTTATGTGCACTGCAAAGACAGGGTTCGACGCAACCGCTCTAACAAACGCAGAGGTACAGTGGTTAATGAAATAACCGTCGGATGCTGCCGGCATTGCAGGTTATTGGCTGGGTACTTGCAAGGTACGCATACACGCGCCGGAAGCGTCTAATGGCAGCCAATCATTTCCACCGCTACCTTCCGCGTATCGAAACAAAACTTCGTTATTCGTAATAAACAGGTAGGCGTGGACGTGACTGAGGCGTTCTTTTACCGACTCGTCTACAAATATTTTTCAGTAAACTGTATGATAAATATTTAATTGCTACAAAAAGGCTCCTGGCGCTGCTAAATTAAAAAAGAAAAAGTACACGTAATTTTCAATAACGTGCATCCGGAAACACGCACTCAACTGAAGCAGCTACGTATTGTCTACTTCATACACGAACAACGTTGTACCGGCTTGCGTGTGCGTGCCCGTCCGTTTGAGACTGAAAGAGCAAAGCGACAGAGAGAAAAAAATGAGAGAAAGGGTGGGAGGGGGGAGAGAGAGAGAGATAGCACGTAAACGCTGTCCAGTGTAATCTTTATTTCCTTCGAAGCAATATTAAGTGTGCATAATAATATCAATTAAAATTCCACTTACGCGAAATTATTATTATTATTATTATTATTAATATTACAAAAATGATTAAAAACTTCAAGAATTAATTTAATCTGAGTCGTCAGAGACGATTGAAATTAAAACTGTAGGCATGAGCAATTATTTAAAAGCACTCACGCCAGTATGCAACTTTCGTAACCTGGGAAATGCACATTAGCTTTTTTACAAAAATAATAAACCAGTTGTGTGAGGCTTGAAAGATAATAAATAATAATAACAGACGCCTTTGTTTATTGCTTTCAAAGAGAAGAATTACTTTCTACGGACACATTCAAAGAATGAATTCTGTCAGACTAACAGGGAAACTTTTTAACTATTTCAGAAAGCTCAGAATGCCCAATACGTGGTTCAAAGAAACAGAAAAATCGGTATGGAGATCCATACATGACTTCTATGTTCTAAGGTTTATATTTAAAATCATATTCGAAATGAAATAATTCCATAGAAACCTGTGGTCACTAACGTATACCACCTCACGTTTTCGCACTCGATTTTCACTGATGATGGCAGTCGATGGCATTGCCGAAACGTCTGGTTTTGCAGAAAACATTGGACTACGGCTAAACAGCCCGGGAAGGAATTTTACCAAAAAACTACTTCTTTGTTGCCGATAACGTAGTACACATATAAAAAATTCTCCCCTCCCTCTTCAACTATAATTTTCATTAATACAAAAATTACCCCCACCCCGTTCAACTAGCCTCTTCATTTATAGATATTTCATCTACGTTTCTACAATGGCTTATTATGAGCTTCTTATCAGGATACTTTGTTTATCAAAATTAAGTACTTTACTCTTGTTAAAACATAAAATGTTGCAGGTAAACTACACCTTTCTCTTAACCGATCTTCACAAAAATCAATAGACCTTCAGTCCTCTATAATGCAGGGATGCATGCAAAAAAATAATTGATTCTGTTTGAATGTGCGGCAGTTATCGTTCGTCATAGAAACAATTACTCTTGTTAAAACATGAACAGTGGCCGGTAAACTACCCCTTTCCCTCAACCGATCTTCACCAAAATCAACAGGCCTTCACTTCTTTACAATTCAGGACATTATGCAAAAAATTATTTGATTCTATTTGAATTTGCGGCAGTTATCGTTCGTCAAAAAAAAAAAAATTACCCTTGTTAAAACATAAAACGTTGCTGGTAAACTACCCCTTTCCCTTAACCGATCTTCAACAAAATCAACAGACCTCTTGAGTTCTCTATAATTCAAAAAGGTATGCAAAAAAGCAGTTGATTATGTTTGAATTTACGGCAGTTATCGTTCGTCATAAAAAAATTACCCTTGTTAAAACATAAAATGTTGCAGGTAAACTACCCCTTTCCCTTAACCGATCTTCACCAACACCAAATGGTCTTGAGAATTCTACAATACAGGGCTGTATGCAAAACATTATTTGATTCTGTTTGAATTTGCGGCTGTTATCGTTTGCCATAGAAGAAAATTACCCTTGATAAAAAAACGTTGCAGGTAAACTACCCCTTTCCCTTAACCGATCTTCACCAAACATAACAGGCCTTGAGTACTCTACAATTCAGGGCTGTATGCAAAACATTATTTGATTCTGTTTGAATTTGCGGCTGTTATCGTTTGCCATAGAAGGAAATTACCCTTGATAAAAAAACGTTGCAGGTAAACTACCCCTTTCCCTTAACCGATCTTCACCAAACATAACAGGTCTTGAGTACTCTACAATTCAGGGCTATATGCAAAAAATTGTTTGATTCTGTTTGAATTTGCGGCTCTTATCGTTTGCCATAGAAAATACACTTGTTAAAACATACAACGTTGCTGGTAAACTACCCCTTTCCCTCAACCGATCTTCACCAACAACGACAGGTCTCGAGAACTCTACAATTCAGGGCTGTATGCAAAATATTATTTGATTCTCTTTGAATTTTCGGCAGTTATCGTTCGTCATAGAAAAAATTACCCTTGTTAAAACATAAAACGTTGCAGGTAAACTACCCCTTTCCCTTAACCGATCTTCAGCAAAACCAACAGGTCTTGACAACTTTACAATTCAGGGCAGTATCCAGAACATTATTTGATTCTGTTTGAATTTGCGGCTGTTATCGTTTGCCATAGAAAAAAATTTACCCTTGATAAAAAAAAACCGGTGCAGGTAAACTACCCCCTTTCCCTCAACCGATCTTCACCAAAAACAATAGGTCGTGAGTACTCTAAAAATCAGGGCTGTACGCAAAAAATTATTTGATTCTGTTTGAATTTGCGGCAGTTATCGTTTGCCATAGAAAAAAAATCCACACACACACACACACATTTCGAAAAATGACTTTTTTTCATGTTTTGAGTGTAGTACAATCAGAATCTGCAATAATCTCGAACACGATTTTTTTGCCATCACCATACTTCCATTTCCTTAAGGAACATGGAAGTAAAAACACATAGAAGAACTCCAGATTACTCAAGAACACACTGAAGAACGCTTACCACTCAAAAAGAAATTAAATTATACCCAAGGTTTTCAGGAAAAAACCAAGAAGATGACAGGTGGCATCTGGACTGTCGAAAGGGAGGAGAGACATCGATCAAGAATGAAGGAGATACGGGAGAGGAGAAGAAGGGAAGGAAGTTGAAGCAAACGTAGTCCACAGTGGCTCATACGATAAAAAAAGTAGACTTCTCTCTGTACCATGGATATGGCTTAGGAGAGACGGGTGGGCTGCGTATGAGAGAATCAGAGACCAACGGTACACAAAGTAAACAGAGTGGCCAGTACTACACTTCAGCCGCCCGTTATAACCCTAGATGTTACTCTGGGTACTCATTTCCACAGGTTGAGTCGACCTGGAGCTGAAAAGTGCACCTTGAATTTCTGGTGCGCCTAGGAAATGAGTCGTTTTGTAGCCAAGTGCCATAATACCCTTTGATCTGCTAACCTCTACATTACAATGTAAATAAACTCCACTGCTGGAACTACGAATAAGGCATGGAATGTCGATCAAGTACGAGATCCAGATTTATAACAGCTCAGTTCGTTAAAATGTGTTTTAGCAATAATACAAACGGGCTTACACAAAGCGCAACAAGCAACAGCTATCAGTTGAAGAAAAAAGCCACCCCCAAAAAAAGATTATGGCTTTCCCCAAAATTGCACCCATCACAGGGTCAAGATCGTCTTAGAAGACGGAATAGCTGCACATGATTCGTACTAAAAATATGTGGAATTTGTTATATAATATCTGAAACTATAAAAATATGTTATTATATTATTCTCGATTACAATAAGATCTAGATAAAAAAAAAATGGAACCTTTAATAGCATATGCATATGTCCAGTGTAAGTATAAAAAATAAAACTGGGAAGAAACAACGTTACAATTATGTATAAAGACTTTTTAGTACTTACAAGTACACCTCTAGGTATTCCAGTCAGTGATTTTTTTAGTTTTTCATCCAAGATCCATTTCGGAACAGTTGTGTTCCATCTTCAATTGGATCATTTAGTAAACTTAAATAACATTTATAACAACAACAAATTTTTTTTTAGTTACTTTTAAAATGTTAGATTACCTCGAAGAGTATGCACAAAGGTCGGGTAGTTTATCGTTAAACGGCTTTCGTATGACGTGCGGGCAACAAGTGCTGGCCAGCTTCGGTTTTTTAAATCGTCCGTTTGGATTTGGTTTTCGTTGTAATATTAACGTTATTTTTAAAAAATTTGTTAAGTGTTGTTTTTTATGTTGCGGGTTATATGTACCTGTGTCGACGAGGCTCACCTGAGTGGACATTTTTTTATGAATGTTATGTAAGTTTACTAAATGATCCAATTGAAGATGGAACACAACTGTTCCGAAATGCATATTGGACGAAAAACTAAAAAATCACCGACTACTTGTAAGTACTAAAAATTCTTTATACATTATTAAAGGTATTCTTTGACTGTTTCATAAAAGTTAAAATTATATAAAACTGCTTGCTGCATACACATGGATGGGACCCCAGCTGTAGACTACCCCAGTACTGGGGTCACATTTGGCGAACAGCCGCCAAACAATGTTTTGCACTGAAAATGTTCTCCGATGGTGGGGCCGAAACGTCTGTCTCAAACGTCACTAGACCACGGCATAACAGCCCGGCAATCACTAATTATTAACAACGTTAACGCCGGCCGCGAGAGCCTAAGATCCAATACGACGAATACATTACAAGTCATGGGAGTGGGATACTAGAGAAAGTGATGCAGACTTACATTGCACGCTAAGGTTAAAAAAAGAAGAAATAAGAGAATGAATATATCTACCAGTATAAATAACACAAGTGACGCAAAAAGATTAAGATGGTACAGGCATCTTTAAAGATAGATGGCCAGAGAAATTACTAGAATGGACGCCTCTTGAACGAGGAAAAAGGGGGAGGCCACGAAAGACTTGGATAGCACGTATAACGAATGCAATGACACACAGAATATCAAAATTTGGATGAAAGATGGGAGAATTATAAATCAAGCCTCAAAGAAGCAGCGAAAGTTAGTTGTGGGGTAGCAAAAGTAGGAAATGGGGCTACAACGAGGACAGCATGGTGGACAAAAGAGATAGAAAAAGCAGTAAAGGGAAAGAAAAAAGCGTGGAAAACGTATCTGAACAATAAGACACAAGATAACTATGACAAATATAAGACAGAAAGAATAAAAGTTAAAAACCAAATAAAAACGAGCAAGGAAAAAACATGGACAGACTTCGAGAATAAACTTACAGAAACATATAATGAAAACCAGAAATTATTCTTCAACATATTGAAACAAATGAGAAAACCCAAATGCTACAAAATTTAAAGGACAAAAATGGAAATATCCTAACGGAAGAGACAAGTATTATGGAAAGATGGAGAGAATATTTTAGTGATTTATTACAGGAAAACGAAAACGAAGATAACGTTGAAGAGGAAGAAGAAGAAAAAATAGAAGATACTGAAAACATGGAACAAGAAGGGAATCAATTACAAGAAGAGGAAATAACAAGAGAAGAATTCAGTGAGGCAATGGAGAAAATGAAATTAGGGAAGGCACCAGGACATGACGAAATAACAACAGAAATGATTAAATACACAAACATGGAAAGAAAGGAAGGTCCCACTTGACTGGCAAATAGGAATTATCGCGCCTATATACAAAAAGGGAGACAGTAAAGAATGTTCTAATTATAGAGGCATTACTTTAGAGAGCACGGTAGGAAAACTGTACGGGAGAATTCTAGAAAGCAGGTTAAGGAAAAAAGTAGAGCACACCTTGGAAGAAAGCCAAAGTTGGTTCAGAAAAAAGAGAGGAACAGTGGACCAAATCTTCATTGTAAGACAGTTATGTGAGAAGCTGCCAAAGTGAGAAGACAAATACATGCATGTTTCGTCGATATGGAGAAGGCGTTCGATAGTATACGAAGGAAGGACGTATGGAACATACTGAAGAGGAAGGGAGTAGAACTACAGCTTATTGAGGGCATAAAAGCCTATACGAAAACACCGTCAATTACGTAAGAGTAAGAAACGAGGCATCAAAAACTTTCACCAGCAAAATAGGTTTAAGGCAGGAGTGTATTTTAAGCCCCCTGCTATTCAACCTAGTGTTGGATGATGTCAAAAAATGTAAAGAAAGTATGAGTAAATATAGAATAGGAATATGAAGATAATAACAATAACAGAATTATGCTACGCAGACGATTTAATAATTATAGCAGAAACAGAAAAACAGTTACAGAATAACATAACGGTATTTAATGAAGAACTTAGAAAGAAAAACATGAGGATTAATATACAGAAGACTAAAACTATGGTAATAGGAAAGTCAGAAGAGAAACACAGTATAGAACTTGATGGAAAATATTTAGAACAAGTAAAAAGTTATAAATATATGGGAGTAGTGATTAACAGCAAAGGGAATTTAGAGGAAGAAATAAATGAAAGAGTAGAGAAAACAGGAAGATTATTCAATAGTATTAGAACAAGTTTCCTGGGTAAAAAAGAAATACCCAGAAATAGTCAGAAAAATCATGAAGCCAGTATTAAATTACGGAAGCGAAACATGGACAACAAATGAGAGAATAAAAAGCAAGCTAGCTAGTACTGAAATGAGGTTTCTTCGAAAAATAGAAGGGAAGACAAAAATAGAAAGAATTCGAAATGAAATATTTAGGAAAAAGTTAGATATTGTTCCTGTAGCAATAACAGTACAACAAGCACAACTTAGATGGCTGCGACATGTAATGAGGATGGAGGAGGAAAGACTGGTAAAACAAGTGTTTGAATCCAGAGAAACAGGTAAAAGAAAGAGAGGACGACCGAGAAAGCTCTGGAAGGATGAAGCCCGCACAGCTGCAGAAAGAAGGGGAGTAAAATGGGAGAAGATAAAGGAGCTCGCAGGAGATAGAAAGAAATGGAGGGATATGTGGAAAAAGACGACTTCAGAGGACTCAATTCCAACATAGCTTTACACCGAAAGGTAGAAAAGCTAATGATTAAGTAAGTAAGTAAGTAAGTAAGAAAATGACACACAGAAATCTTAAGGAGGATGACTGTAAAGATCGAAAAGTTTGGAAGGTGGGATGCGAAAAACTACTTAAAATGTTGTTCGAAAATACACCCAGGCAGGTGACAAATCATCTTTTCTACTTTTTCCTTCGGTCCATACTCTGAAGATGGCTGTCGTGTGGGGGGGGGGTGGAGTGATGCTGAAACGTCAGGATGTGATAGGAATATGTTTTTAACGCCGATCACGGCAGACAAACCCGGGAGTTTTACAATAATATGACAGTGATAATTACATTACTATCGATGGCGGCTGTCACAAACAATATACGATACCACGTATGTATATGATACATAACACGTCATCGAGCCTACCTTTACGAATCGTGTTGATCCGAATATTGTGAATGACGTATGTCCGGAATGAAGACTGCCGACTAATTACTAAAAACAAGCTACCCAATGGCCGTCCCTCATTTAATTTACAGCATTGGTTAAATGGGCCACACTGTTGTCAGACTTCGTGTGTGGCGATAGTGGATTCTACACATTGAAGGCGTTTGAAGTACACGTCACCCGTTGTACGTTACAGTTGTCTGTTTAATACTGAACGTGAAATTTGTATAAAAGTATTTTTTTAAATTATTAATTGAAAAAGCCCATAAACAAAATGAGTTAACATGAAATAAGTTGGCGACAAAGCTTAGCGCCAATGTAATCCAGGAAAATAAGGCAAAAATGAGCGAACTTTTTTACTCTGAGATTTTTTTATAGAAAAGTGTAGGTTTTGAGGTCAGAAAACATATGTCACACAAGCAACCACCAGCAACATACAGCGTTTTGAGAGAGAGAGATATATATATATATAACTGCCAGATGACCAAAAACTGCCAATATCTCAATGAAGATGCATTTCTTCGTAAAAAAGTTTGAAATAAAAGTTGTTCAAAATTAAATTTCCTACGAAACTGCTCGTATGAAAAAGCGGAATTGCTCCCGTAAAAGCGGAAAAACCGCATGTATATATATATTTTTTAAATGAACTACAGATTATGTGAAAATTAATGTTTTGAAGCCAAAACAATTTTTTTTGTTTTTCATTATATTTTTCAGATTTTTGAAAAAAAAAAACGACAATATGGAAGATTTGTGCGTACTTTGCGATTCCGCATTAGGTGATAATAGTGTGCGAGTTGGAGATAAGGCAAGAACATCGATGATTGAAGCAAGCATCAGGATGCAAGATGGCAGAGACAAACTCATCAAGGATAGAGCAGAATTATTTGTTCATGTTAATTGCAAAAAATGCTATTCTTCACGGAGACATTCAAATTCTTCGAAGACAGTAACAGGTCATGGAGCAAGAACAATGGATTCAGCAGGCGAATTCGAATTTGAAAATCAATGTTTTTACTGTAACAAAAATTGTTCTGATACACTAATTAAAAAAAATCCGAAAATGAATATACGTTTTGCTGCTAAGAATACGGGAGATGTTCTTCTTGATCGTACAAACGAATCCAATTTTATAGTTACATCTGATAATGAAGATGAAGTTGTTGAAATTGAACCTGATATCTTTTTATTTATGGAACATGATGTTATAGAATCTCAAGAGGATAACGAAGATAACGAAGAATGCGACAGCGATGAAGCAGTTTTACATAAGAAACCTAGATATGGAAGTCCATAACAAATTGTTAAAAATAATATATAAAAAAGTTGTTTTTTAATTATAAATAAATAAAAAAATTATAATAATAAATGTCATTTTTTCATATTAAATATTGATATAAATTTTTTTTATTATACCTTTGCAGCTCCAGAAAATTCCTTTCCTATTATCATCAAATTTAAATTTTCAATTTCATTATATTACAAATTTTTATTTTTTAATATTCAAAGTAAAAAAAAAATTCAAAGAAAACAGATTTTTCTGGAAAATATTAAAAAGCGCATAATTAATTCGTAATGTACACCCTCCAAAAACCTATAAAATGATACGTTTGATGCTCATAAATATTCAAACCTCGGAAAACTATATAAGATTTTCCAAGAATTTTCCGCAATTTTCTTTTCTCTAATTCACTTTTGTTATTTAAAAATGAATTGACCATTATTTTGGCTTCAAAACATTAATTTTCACATAATCTGTAGTTCATTTAAAAATATATATATATACACATGCGGGTTTCCGCTTTTACGGGAGCAATTCCGCTTTTCCATACGAGCAATTTCGTAGGAAATTTAATTTTGAACAACTTTTATTTGAAACTTTTTTACGAAAAAATGCATCTTCATTGAGATATTGGCAGTTTTTGGTCAAAAAACGCGAAAAATCATATATATATATATATATATATCAAAACGCTGTATGTTGCTGGTGGTTGCGTGTGTGACATGTTTTCTGACCTCAAAACCTACACTTTTCTATAAAAAAATCTCAGAGTAAAAAAGTTCGCTTATTCCGTCTTTTTATGTCTAACTTTCCTGGACTAATGGCTGACTTGTCCCCAGACGCGACAGGAATAAACATCTCAAATAATTGTATATATAGCCCAAACCACCTTAAGTAGGATATTAGAGTCTGAATTAAAAATAACTTTTAGACTATTTACTACAACCTTCTTGCTTATACTATATAATTATCTACCTCAAGAAATAAAAAACTTCCTCACAGACCGAAAATTTTAATACACGCACTGACGGCATTACTTAATTACATAGATAAAAAAATCAATAAAAATTTTATTTATTGTGCTTTGGCTATTAAAATCTGTTATAATAAAGGAAATTTATTGTTAATAAAACGTGGTAAAAGTTAACTCCATATACTTTATATTAGGGCACCCGTCACTGGTTGATTGTAACGCTGCTCTAACTTGTACAAGTGGATAAAAAATTATAAAATATTTTTTTATGAAGAAGGTAGTTGTGTTATTGACACATAATTTATACAGAAATGTGCAGCATAGCATGTAGAACATCAATAAAATTGAAAACTCTTATCAAATTTATACTTCATATTTGGTACGAATGGCAACATTGCAACGACAGAAAAGGAAACAAGTATAGGAGAAACACATTGGGTAAGACAGAGCGCGACAGCTCCCATAACAGTCAATGCTGTAAATTAAACCTGGGACGGGGATCAGACAAACCGAAGACAAGCTGGGGAAAGTAACAGGCGAGATGTGTAGTAAGTGGAGAGGACAACTGTGATGTTGGTACAATAAAACCAAGCAATAACGTCGACCGCGCGAGGATGATACGTTTTGTTATTACAGTTCCGCTAATTGTGTGGAACGTAAAAAACACCAGCCACACAATCCGTGACTGTGTTACGTACACTGTATAATTGGCCGGCAATTAACATTTAAACTACTAAGCAGCAGTACGCGGGTACGTATTTATCTTCAGTCTAATAATAATAAATATAATAACAGTAATAATAATAATTATTATTATAACGGACAGATAAAGGCGTTCTAAATTTAGAAACCACATGCAATTTTCATCCACACACTGGCAGCTAATAATAAGCAATACGTTCGTTTCAGTTGGCGCACACACGAGCACGCGCGCGTGCTCGACAAACGAATCTTTTAATAAACGCTATTTAATCTTGCGTATAATTACTTCTGAGCACAATAAAAAAGTGGTTTCTATATATTGATTCATCCAAATATTAATAATTCGTTATCAAACATCGTATATTGAACAAACGTTTATTGCTGGACGATAAATAACCGGCTGATATAATTTATCGCGGACCATCATTATTTTGTTGATATACTGTTGGGTTACAATATTTTTCGCTAGAAACTCCTTCCAGTTACATCATCAACACCAGAGCGCCAGTTTTAAGTCAAGAATTATCTACGAATATATTATACAAACGATAAAAAAATTAACGTAAAAACTTTCTGTTTCTCAATTAACCTTGCAATTTTATCCACCTCCAACAAAAGTACGCAGCGGCTTTCCCGGTCCAAATCATTCCCTAAGAAAATAGACAACCCATGGGAAGAATGTTCCTACGGAAGGAAACTTTAGATAAGATATTACGTGTTCTAACGGTTTTACAAGAAAGACTGACTACTAGACAAGATATGGTAAGCATATAGACGTAACGTTATTTTGCACAACGAAAAAGTCGCCAGATCCAGGTCCAGGTAGTGGTCGCAGTGTCCGGGCGAACCCGATTACTGCCTGATGCCTGCTTGTTACCATGATTAGCGATCGCGCGCTATGCAGGATTGGAACCTCCTTGTTATTTTATGAGGGATGGAATTTATTTGAATCCTCGGACCTCGAAAAGACCCACAACGGCAGAATGGGAGAGACCTCAGAGACCTTTCGATTGAGAGATAGGAATAGAATTGCCCGCCCACAACGGGCAGGGCGCCTCAAACCGCTCAGGAAAAATCGCCGAGGGCTGCCAAGTGGCAATGTCGAAAAATTACGAAGGGCTGCCTACTGTTTAAATCCCACTCCCCACCAACCAAGAGCAACACCATCGATCACACGCTACTGCAATCACCAAAATTTGGAACCACCAGCCGCCACTGAGTTACATATGTGGCTATATTTACGGTTCCTAATTTATTTCATTAAAACAAAGTGCGTGTGGGCGTGTGTTAGCGCGCGCGCTTCCTCCGCAGGTGGCAGCTAGTATTAATCTCTAGGGGCTAGAGGAATGGGGCCTGTACCGCCACCCTCTGGGTCTCACGACTTTTGCCATCTCTACCTGACACACACCAGCGCATAGCGGCGCGGGAGTAAACCAATAGTTTGGCTGGATTTGGACTTATGTAAACCGGGCGGCTAAAGTGTGTCGTGCGAATGGGAACCAGGGTTGGCTCGTAGCTGCGAAGTAACCACTCCTGTCCCGATGCCCTTTTTGACATCAAGCGTAGTGAAACCTAGTAGCACAGTAGGGCTAGGCATTAAACGATTTTAAGCGATATCATGGATGATAATAATCGGATTCGGAACGTGTGTACAACGTGCAACCATGTAGTGGTCTGTGTAACCGGCTCTGCAGGAGCCCGTAGCCGGCTCGAGTCCGGGGACTGGCCTCCCCCGACGTCCGCCTACTGAGTAGGGAAACACCGTCTCCCCGAGGTTCCCGTAGGGCAACGTTATGCCTTGGATCAAGACATACATTAGTATCATTTCTAAGGAGAGGGTTCCGACCACCTCGTTAACGAAGCCAGTCGATGGAGAACGTCGACTTTTCCTGCCCTTTCCCGGTGAGTTTACGTGGTTTGCGGCGGCGGCCAGAGATACAGCGGTGACGCTATGTTGCTCCCAACACTCCATGCATGTGTTTGTCTTAAAGGAAGGAGTATTAAATAGGACTGGCAAATAATAATAAATGTAAATATAAAAAAATGCCGTATGTTTCTGTTAATTGGATAGTGGCTTGCGCATGCGCAGGACTATGGACAAATAGACACTAAGTCCGTATAGAGTTCTCCGTGAGAACTCTCAGTATGACAGCACTATACACTAGTGGTGAATATCGGAAACGGTGAGTTAGCATATGCACAGTTCCAAAGGGCCAAAGGTGTTCTGAACAGAAGTAAAAGGACCCCTCGTCCCACAAGTTTTCTTGTTGGGGTGCGAATTACGAGTCGGTAAAACAAATCGCTATCTACAACCGCAATGCGGAGAATGTTACACATTTGTTATGATTAATTAACGCAATACACGAGGGTGCTGCTGATAAACGCGTTGAAACTATGTAAGGTTTCAAGTATCAATTTAAACCCCTCGCCGCGCCGTATACCAGTGAACGCGTATATATAACTCGATTTGTTTTCACGCCCACTTGCCTCTGTAGCGCAGCAGCCATGTACCGATCTGTCAAACTCCCAGGTAAAAATAAACATAACGCTGCTCCCGTAGAAAGTAATGAGAGGCACGAATATGTTTCAATTAATAATTAAATGACAAAGTTTGACGACGCTGAGCGTTGTATAAAGCAAACAGCCGCACAAAAGCCGACAAAATTTGTTTCTGTCGTTATCGTAATGGGGTATTATACGGTTCGCTTTCTGGATTTTACGTAAGAAAGTAATTAATTAAGTTCTGGTGAAATGGATTACTGTCTCTTTTCCTAATCTACACTTACACTGCGTTGTGTTTCGGCGTTTCTGTTGTTTACCGCGAAAGAGTCAACAACGTATAATATTCATTTTCTATAGTAGATTATTAGTTCCTAGATACCTCTGACACCTTATTGTACTATCCCGTAAACACTGCCATTTCCGTCGCTCAATATTTACGTCTCTATCGCTGCGAGAAAGCTACAGATCTTGTTGACACGGCTGATCAGTTATAGACCCATTAAAGCTTTCTTTTGCACAAACTTCTTCTTCTTCAGGCTGTCGATCTTACGATCCGTTGCGCACTACTTGATTCGACCTCTTTTCTTTGGTCTTCCAATATTCCGCCGTCCTTTCGGATTATAAACCAAAATTTCTTTTGGTGTCATGTTCTTATGCATCCTTTCAAATTGTCTGTCCAGTCCTGCCCCTGGCTTTATTCTTTCGTTTAGGTTTATATTCCAAGGATGTTCCAATGATCCGTCATTTCTTAGCCGGTCCCTCCGTGACACTCCTAAGACTGATCGTAAAAATCTCATTTCACTAGCCTGTATCCGGCTTTGGGTCTTTGGGTTCAGTGTCCAAGTCTCACTGCCATAAAGGCCGCATGGCACTGCCATCACTTTACAAAATTTCAAAAGAGTATCTCTTCTGACCTTTCCACTCAGTGTCCTTCTTAACGTTCCACATATGTTTTTCACAAACATTCCATGCGAAAATCCCACATACACGTCTTTTCAAATGACTTCATCTTTGGACGCTGATCAAATATAAACTGATAATCGAACATCACGAAATATATGTTCCTGAAAAATCGCCAAAAGCACTAAACTGCTAAGTTCACACAGCAAAGGATGGCTCTATATGATTTAGCTTTAAACATAATGTCACATAACAGCTCGTAACAAAGATACGCAAGTTTTACATCGTGTACTGCGAGACGTCACAACATATAAATGAACGCTAGAAAGGACACACAACGTGATATGAGATTTCAAGCAAAAAATGCTTTACGGTTGTGGAACTCAAAGCTTCTGGCAAAAAGTTTGCAACAAAGCGTTTTCTGTCTCAATGACCCGTCATAAAGAAATCCTCGACAAAATGTAACTTCTTGTCCCAGCCCGACTTAAAACATCTAAAGCTGTTCTTTTTCCCTCCCTTGCACGCCGACCGAGCTGCTTCCTGCTGTTACCCCTGTCAGCGGCACGGAGGCTCTCTGTCTTGACAAGAGCGGCCGACGCCTCAAGGCGTCTGCTAGCTGGGCTTGAGACAAACGACACCTGTTCTAGCAGCAGTGCCAACACTAAAGTCTTCTTTCCCTGCACCATCTAGCAAATGATCGTGTTGGCGATTGTCCAGTCCAGTTTTAGGCACCAGTCTACTGAACCACCACTATGTATATCACCTGGAAGCCATACCACCATGGGTGCAAAGACACCCCGCACCAATAATGCAACGCAATGCAACGTCGGTTTCAAATCAACGCGAGTCCACGTGGACAAGACATCTTCCTGTCAGTACACTTAGGAGACGATATTATTGGCGTAAGCGGACACTATTACTGTTCTGTTCTAAGAACGCATTGGCACATTAAAGCGCTATCCACGTAAACGTTCTAAGCGCTGGAGGAATTCTGCTTAGACATGACGGCTGACAAACAGATACGCAATAGTTAACTTCATACTTTTCTGTACCACTGTTCGCGGATCCAAGCCGCCACGACTCACCAAAATAACTGTACAGGATCAGATACTTAAGGGTTCAGAATGGTCAGTGGATCCAGAGGCGAATCCTCAGAGCAAGCAATGCTTGCCCAAACAAAATAAGGCAAAATTAAATAAATGATTATGTTGCCAACATTATTGTTGTCACCAGAAACTGTTTCACGTGCCTTCTTATCTCTCATCTTTAGGAAATCGGTGGCCCATTTGTCACATGTCTTCCAAACAAATGCTACTGATGACTTGATTTGATCAAAGTCATTGTTATCACTTCGCTTCCAGTTCTGTGCGCTGTTTTAACAGCTGACTGACCGCTCCGCCCCCAAGGCAATGACTTCAAAAAATGCATCGGTGCACTAACTAGTTGACCATAATTTCAGAAATCTTAGCGTTTTTTTAGGATTTCATAAATACGCCTTCATTATCTTGCCTTTTTTTTACATTAGGCTACAGTTAGAAATACTCAAACTTATACCAATTATGATGATTTTCTGGTACCTACGTAGAATGCTGAACAACAAAGCACCTTGTTCTCAGAGACGCAAAAAGCAAGCAGTCTTTAGTAGCGCTTTAAGCCTCTAGGAGCGCTAGCAGTATCCCGGCTCGGTGTAAATGCGGCCATTTTTTTTTCTCTTGTTTATTGGTTTGATTGTCGTTGTTTGAGGTTAGCTCCCCGCAGTGTGCCTGGGTATTGACTGTTGAAATCATAATTTTCTTTAAACAAGGAAACAGAATCGCAGTTCGTTAAACGCCAATTTTGTAATCATCATACTGATTACAGTTGATGAATATTTTTCTTACAGCGACACAAACAAATGGAACCTGAAAATTTTTTAATCACTTTCTACCACAGGAATTTTGTGTACACGTGCTTATAGGCCTATTGTGCTTAGATAGCTCTACGCATCTGGTCATAAATCCCACTGAATGGATCCTGTGTAGGAAATCAGAATTGAATTAGTGATATCGATAAGCAGTAGTGGTAAGTAGTGATACCAATACACGATGGACCATAAGAGTATATGATCCTGATACACTGTGTTCATAAGCTGAGCTCGAAGATTCAATCATTAGTGCTACCGGTACATGATTAGTGTAGGTAGCGTTATTTCATTATCATGATGAATTGTTGCTAAGTTAGAAACGGTTTTCTTCGATCACAGCTATCAATGAGTTTTTTTTGTACCTGTTCCTACGTCCTATAAGACTTTACTCAAAACCGAATATACAACAAAAATCCACTTATTATTGATATGTGTAAGCAACACGCGAAAACAAAGAATTAATTCAAGTACATAACTTGCACCAAAAGCTTGTAGTAAAGTCTTAGAGGACCAAGAAAAGGTTAAAAAAGTAACAGTAGTGTAACTAAGCTATGAGGGTGAAGTACGTTTCTTCACGTGACAACAATTCTTTACGATCTCTGAAATATCACTACCACCATCGTGTACGACGTACAGTAATTAAATGTTGCGAGCTCGTCATATGAACCCTGTAAATTGCAAGACCGTATTCCTGTTACACCCTGCATCCGGTGTCATCGTGCACCAAGCGATAACAATGCTGCGGCCTAAAACACAGTTATAACGTAGGCGAACCACAATCCTGTGGCGTCGCGTAACAACGCCGGCTTATTTCTCCGTCGAACCGTATCCTAACAAATACCTGCCGTGTCTCATTATCATATGGCCTCGATCCGTGCAGTGACAATTTTTCATTGTACTCGCGTTCCTCGGTCCCCAATAAATAGTTACTAATGTTTCCAGTATAATAAACAAAACAAAACGCTATAAAATTAAATGTTAAAACCATAGTCACAGAAACCGTTTATAAATAAAAGAATACTGACTAATATCCACGCCATTAATATTTAAAAACGGGCAGTAGTAGCCATTAATTACGACTAAAGAAATAATGTTTCTGCTCACAAGAGCCCAGTAGCCAACTTCAAATTAAACTAACGCCCATACATAATGAACAAAGATAACATTAAGTACTCAAATCAAGGAAATAAAAAAGCATAGCCTATATGAAATACAACACGCAAAACAAGACCAAAACTATAATACAGACGACAGAATTATGGTACGTAAAATGGTTCGCTTCATTTACGCGTCTTGTAAATTGTAAATTTGAATTTTATGCCGACTTTTGTTTCCTTGACGATTTCTTATGTAGCTAAAGGGTTGTATTTCAATTGATTCAGTAAAGGCTAACGGTCTCATATTCCCATACAAGTAATACATCACTGCCGTAACAAATTACCGTAACAAATGGCTTCTTTCGTATGCCAGAAAACAGTCACATTTAAACACTATCGCACTTTCAAGAGAGAATTAATGCCAGTTCCACTAGAACGGTTTCGTTACTTCTTAAACAGCTGAAATATGTCATCAATTCACGAGACTAAGTATACTCGAAAACTTTGTTTTAATAAGGCTTTTACTAGACTTAATTTTTGACGAGAACTGTTACGAACTGTCGGCACAAGCGTGACTACTCGCACACGCGTGCACTACTCACGTGCATACTTGCGGTTTCTCGGATTAGAGACGACTTCAGATTAAATCAAAATCAGACAACTTCGCCTATTCAGCGTTGAAACTTCAACTGTTGCGAAATAACTTTTCAAGTGTGCTTTTCACTTACGTACTCAGTACTTCGTCACGATATAAGCGAATGCACATCGTGTTTCTCTCTTTTGTTTCAAAGACAAAATGCAAAGTCATGGTAGGCTACTGGAAAAGTAGCGAACGAACAATTTCAATACACTTAATATTAGGGATACTAACAAATTTAATAATTATCAGGAATACTTAAAACCGGTTATGCGTTCGAATTCAGTTAACAAAACATCCGTCTCAGGAGGAATACTTAATAACGATAGTTTTCTGCGATCTACAGAAACGTCATCATTTATTTTAAATCTATGATACATTAATTTTACAAAAAGCAATTACATTTAATGATGACGCATGGAAGGCACTCCTCCTCTTCTTCTTCTCCTCAACCCACAGGGTGGTGGGCTTGCGATGTCTTTCTTTTCGTGGACAGCATCTTGATCGCCAAATACCTTCTTCCTTCTTTAACCCCATCCATGTACTCCTACCTAGCCTTTCCCTCCCACTACGCCCTTTGATCAGGGCGGTGAACCAGATCGAATGGCGTACCAGGTGACCAATCGTATTACGTCTCCTTTCCTCAATGGATACAATCAACATCCTTTTTTTCACCTACTCTCATCAAAACCTCATCATTAGGTACTCTTTCCCTCCACGGTATTCTTAAGGCCCTCCTCCCACACCGCATCTCAAAAGCTTCAAGGTAGCTCCTCTCCACTTTCTTCAGAGTCCAGGTTTCACAGCCATATGCTCCAAACCAAATTTCTTCCTGGCTTCCAGAGACACGTTTCTAAACGTCAAAAGAGATCTTTCCTGGTAAAATCTCTTCCTTGTGCAATTCTACTTGTTACATTACTGGTGTATGGGAGGCACTACACGCCTCAAAAAATATAACATTATTTCACACAATGAGTTTTAAATTTTAATTTTTAATGGAACGTTCATAACGGCAACAAAAAAGTTATGAACGTATCAAAGCCATATAAATGAACATATCAAAGCCATGAACTATAGTTTTCTAGTAAGTCCTCTGTGGTGTTTTGAAAACAGCTGCCTTTCAAATCGAGTTCTGAATCTGACACTTACCTGCAATCATTATGAGGTAACAGATGTTCAGCTGTATCTGCTTACCACTACCATACCTGACTTGTAGAAACAGGAACAACAGTGGGTTGGTCGGGGATATTACACAAATTCTTGTCCTGTATCATCTCGACTCTCCGATCAGCAAGAGGTCGACTGTTCGGAACGGCCGGGTCGATCCTGAACGAGTGACGCTGTTTCTTATGGTCAGCATACGATATCGAAAACCTCTACTAGAAATCTCTGCTTCCCAAGGAATTATATGATAAACCCCCCCTCCCCGGACTAAGGTGTCTACTAGAGTGGTATGGGACTTCTTTCACGGAACATCAAGAATTTATCCACTGCGCTAGTTGTATACAAATACTGCGAGTCCCATACTGATATGTAGAAACAATGTTGCTGGTGACAGAAACAGCATACGAGCAGTCTGAAATAAATCCATCAGCGACCGCGTATAGATGCACGTAACCACATGCACGCGACGCAGTCAAACACGGAAGAAAACATACAATAAGGGAGTATATTTTAACAGCTGATAAAAAAACCACGCTACACTGAACGCCTAAATACCATCATTCTTCTTCACGATATATCACGGTCTTAAAATAATTACGTATCGCACTTTCACGACGACGACGGGTACAAATAAATAAACATACGGACGCTAAACCTTTTAATATTGTTTTCTACTATTTTTCTCGCCCTCTCCTCCCGGTGACCTTACCCTTCGTTTAATCATGACAACGAGTTATCGAGCCGTTAGCGTATAACCATAATAAATACCACCTCCAGGGGTACCATAAAACGCTAGTGCTTGCGTGTGACACCGGTGCGTGCGCCTTATCATCTTCTCTATATATGTACATATATGCAGAGCAGGTTCACAGCAAAGGTTACTAACGGCGCGGCGGTGCAGAACACGGAATCACCGCTGCCGCCACTGCAATGCAACACTCTCTGTAGTCGTAACGAGCAAGCGAGCGTTTTGTAACAGTACGAACGTAATATCTATACGTGTATTTTCAACTATACAGACTAGGGTTGCCACCGACCGCACTACAATCTCCAATACTCTGCTATATTTTTACAGTGTACGATATACCGTTCGAAATTACGCGTATATAGGACTAAAATTTACTACATTCCCGAACTAAGTCTCGAAATTTATTATTGTCTACTTAAGTGAGAACAACGGCTAATCCGCTTAGTGTTTTTCAAAATTTTACTTTAAAAAATAAAACTGAACTTCAGAATTTCAAGGCACTGGTAGAATGACTGGAGTTACAAATAAAATTACAGCCGAATACAGATGATTTTTATACGGAACTCAATATTCAATGACAATTTTACGAATTGTGAATTTTACACAGGCTTTATTAACACGTCTATAGGGGAAGATAGCAGAGATGACGGACGGTGACTTGAAAATTTGTAGATAATAGTCGCCATTTTACTGACTAACTAGCTACTTTACAGAAAGAATTTTTATTATAATAAACCTCACGAGCAGGGTTCGAACTCGTTAAAAAAATGAGCTACCACTTCATGCAAATTAAAAATGTTGATTGCCAAAATGTCTGTGAAGTCTTCATAAAGGGGAGAATATTATTAACTAATGCCAAAGGTATAAACAATTGTTGGCGTTACAAGTTTAAAAAATAACTTATCTTTGTCTTCCCTTCAGCCAAAAATTACTATACAGTAGAAACGCTTAACGCGAAATGACGAGGACCAGCTGTTTTTCCGTGTTAACCGAATTTCATGATAAACGGACAAAGATTGAAACAAAAGGAGATAAACGAACAAATACTATATAGATCACTTATTGTGTTGTGTAGTAAAATAAAGCAATCAAGAATATTCAGAAGGTACTTACATATAAACGTTTTGTTTATCCTCCCGAATAATTTCTGGTTAATTTTTGGAAACAAACATGGTTAATTTTTCATAAAATTTAGTATACACGGACTATTAACTGTTCTCAACTTCACCTTAGGATTTAGGTTTTCTTGTACAATAATGTAGTATGTCGCTTAAAGTTCCTATAGTGACAGTGCTCAATTCTTTTTTTTAAATCGTCCCGTTATTTTCTTTTGCACATAATTCTGCACTAATTTATTTTCAACAAATTTATCAATTATCTGTGGTCAAGCATTTCATTTTTCGCGTTGGCTTCTAAATATCGACGAAGACGGCTCAGCAACGAAAGCATATCGGTAGCGGTAAGACCTTGTAAACTTTCACCGTCATTTTCGTCGGCATACTCATCACTTTCTCAGTACTATTTTTGGGGGCTTTTTTCTGGGGCGTGCATGAATGGATTTATTTATTATGCAACTATTGAAAACAAAGAACAAAATTATTATAACAAAATATTTCGTGTTAACCGTAGAAACTGTAATTGTAAAATAGAAGCAACGATCGGACCTGAGCCATTTCGTGTTAACTGGTTTTTTGTGTTAACCGTTTTCGTGTTAAACGTTTTCCACTGTATTTTTATGGAAAAGATTGGCAACCTTCAAAGAAGCTGTTTTATTAACTCAGAAGAAGAAGAAGAATTATATTTTATTACAATATGTTTACTCGTATACAAAAGTGATACAACAATACGCAAAAGTATTTTAACCAAAATATAACCTACCCTAATGCCTGAAATATAAAGACCGCGCGGAGTCTACACGCCTAATACTACCTTCGCCAAGAGGATGAAGTTGGAAGCCTGTGATGTAATAACATACATCTTAAAAAAATGCGGCACTTACTGACACTGTGTCTGAGCACCAATCAGACTGCACCGTTAGTAAGATGAGATTACCGTTTAGAGACCACGTTGACGCGAGGATGAAACTGGAAGCCTGTGATGTAATAACATGCATCTTAAAAAGTGCGGCACTTACCGACGCTGTGTCTGTGCACCAATGAGATTGCATCGTTAGTAAGATGAGATTAACGTTCAGAGACCACGTTGACGAGGCCTATCACCTTCAGCGGCGCCAACCCGTCGTGTTGTCGTCACTCTGCTGTCGTCGGTACAGCTACTGTTTAATGATGTGCAGTGTAGCATGACAGATAATCCACTAAATAATAATTCCAATCTGATCATAATTCAATATAAATTACATTAAATAACAAGAAAATTCAAATGAAAATAATTAAATATCGAAGTAAAATAACACCATAAAAGGAAAAAGTAAAATTAAATAATCACAATGCAACAAAAATGTATCAAGGAAAATAAATCCTAAACAACTAAGATAAAATAAGGTAATACCCAGGTAGGATAGGAGTAGATGAAGAAGATACCCCGAATAAACCAACGGACATGATAAAACCAGATTACCTGGGAGAACCCAAGAAGGAAGAATTGTAAAGAAACGAAAATGTAGGATGGGAGGACTACAAGCTATAACCAAGGAAAACCTATTACAAAGAATGACAAACCCCGAAAAAGATTTAAAATCACCAAAGAAAGTATAACACCCAAAACCTTATATAAAAATGTAAAATAGTTATAAACAAAAGTGTTTAGGGTTGTAAGTAGAAGTGCACCCACTAAAGTTATTATGTAATGAAATAGACAAATCTTCATAATCCCTTCTAATTAAGATTTTGGTCTTGGAATATTGTAAAACTCAAGTATAAATAATATCCAAAAGTATAAGTGAACCAGTGCAAGTTATTTCAATATATTCAATAAACTTCAAGTAAAAGTGTAACTGATACTTCAACTATGAACCATTAAACAACTTTAATGTTTTCTATAAATACAGAGATAAAATGTTATGAAGTATTCTTATGAAAACATTACTAATGTTTCAAAGAAGATGCCACTTTTTATCAAAAAACATTCTTTAAAATGTGAATGATAAAGAGAGCAGGTGGGGAATAAATACAGTGACAGGGGATTAAAATGTAATACTAAGATATAAACAGAAAGGACTGCAACCAAATTAAATTTAAGAGAAATAAAAATACATGGCTAATTGTGTTTGTGTTAAAGCCTATGAACTCCATATTTCAAGGTGGTGTATAGAATAAGATTTATTATTATTATAAAAATGTTTATTATGTCTCACAGGGTTAATATAGACTAAAATGTCTCAGTATACCATACTATTTTATAAAATGTTTGTTATATGTTACTAGCAATAGTTAAAACTAAAATGTCTGACTTTAAAGACCAATAGTTATTTAAGGAGATTTTATTTAATATTATATTAACTTCAGAAAGTCAGAAGGGGTATAGACTTAGTATTATTAAAAAAAAAAAAAACAGTATATGTAAAACCAGAAAATCTAGGCCAAACAGTAAATTTAAATAACATTATAATTGAGTAATTAAGTTAAATAAACCAAGTAAATTGATGAGATTTATATAAGGTGAATTAATCACCAAATACTATAACTAAAACTATACTTTAAAAGGATAATATAAAAAGATGTATAAAATTATTAAAGATTTTCCACATGTAATATCTAACAATTTCAGAGGGGGAAATCATAAATTCATGAATTATATTTAAAAAGATGATCAATGGATAAATTTGCAAGAAATTAAGGAAAGATAAACATTTATGTAAATCTGAGATTTATTATAATCATAATTATAACACATAAGATGGTTAAATTTTGGACAAGGACAGGAAACAGAATATTGAGCCTACTTTTCCAAAATGACAGAAATATAGCAATTTTGATAAAAAAACTTTATAAAGATGGATTATTGTATATCAAATTAAGCAGAAGGAGTTAAATAAACCGATTATGTATTTACTATTACATGAAATTAATTAATAACCAAAATATATTCTGTGATATAATGTACTTTAATTACATGCATCGGAAGTGAATAAAAATTGAAACAATACTTTTCTAATATTAAATCGGCTAAGAGATTTCAGAAACGAAGGAAGTAAAACAGTTCTTAATTAACATTCGAAGTGTACGGTTGAATTAAGCTCGCGCTAATAACACATATAACGAAACCAAAAATGGCGAATAAAAAATAAGCATAGCCTACAGTACAACCGAGAGTTAAAGAAATGTTACCTTAAACCTAAATTCAGTGAACACAACCACTACAAACATTGAAAACAATTAATATTGAACCGAATACAAGTGAAATAAGGAAATAAAACTATAAAACACTAATTATTCATAACCAAACGAACTTCACAATTTTCGACACACACATAGACAGCAGTGAATACACCTAATCCAAAACATTTAATCGAAGTGAACACAGAACACTTAACCGGGACAACCCAAACAACACCAGAGACATTATTCACTATTGCGGAGACAAGGAAGCAGTTGAGAAGTCATCTTTATTAACAGAAAAATCCAGCTACACCATTCCTGTTTATCTTCAGCAGCGAGCAAGCAGCCATTTTGGAACTCCCGTCATGCCTAGCGCCTACATCGAATAGTATTCAACAAGTCGTTTGGTATAAAACTCTTACTTAATAAACATTATATATTATTATCAAAATGTGTATTTTCTAACTATTAAGATATTTTATTGTGAATATTATACTTTCTATACTTGCCCCTTCTCTGACTATTAATTATAACCGTTAAAAGAAACCTTTCGAAAATATTTATATAAAATAACAGATGTATTAACAATCGATTGCCATGTGAAAGAGTCGAGCTATATATGATAATCGATTTTCAATCGATCTTTTGAATAATTGTCAATAAAAAACATAGTAATTCAACAATTTGGTTTTAAATTTATTTCTCAATTTAATAAAAGAGTTTCAGTCAACAACAGGACTAACAGAAAGGCGACCGTTACTCAAGGGAAAGTAATATATACGGAGGAAAAGAAATATCGCCAATCGATTAGTGAATTGAGACAATCCTGTTAACTGGAATTTAGTTACAGAAAACCATAAGCCAGATTATTGACACAAATAACTCCAACAAACTTAAAATTTTAACACTACACCCTTACAAGAATTATTTATTAAATTATTGAACAATAAAACAAACATTAAAATTTTTTTGAAAATTTTTAAAATAAAGTAAATATTTTTATTATATATTTTTTTTTGTACACGAACGAGAAACATTATTTGGAAACAACGTTCAGTTACAAATTGGCGCCCAACGTGGGGGATAATAACTCGTCTCGTAAGTTATTTGTTTGGTAACAAATTGGCGCTCACAACAGTGGGGCGTAAAACAAAATAAAGCAAACCCAGCTGAAGTATTTATTTGTAAGGTAACAGCAGTAACATGTCAACAACGCGACTAGAATGATGCGAGACAAAAATTAACTACGATGATAATAGTTCCTTTAATTCCGATCGACAACGGTTCAAACGAAGGAGCTATACCAATTCGTTATCAAATACAAATCGAACAAAAATTGACAGACATGCGGCAACCTTTCTTAGTTGCTGAGCTGCGCAGACCCAGCGAATGAATTACCCCCACTTAAGTTGTCTAGAGAGGAGTGAGGGGAGACAACGCGATAACAGTCCTCTGTCCCACTTTAGTCACTAATTCTCTCTTTGTCAAACACATGCTTCCACTGTTCTAGCCAGTCTTGTTACAACCAATGTTCACACTATGAAACAATGTACAAGGTTGTTGTGCGCATGTGCAAAATGACCGAAAATTCTGTTAGCCTCGAAACGAGGTGTTTGTCCACTGCGCACCTGGAGGTCAGTGTTCAATTTCTATCGTAAGGTTTCTACATCCGTACATCAACCTGGTTTGGTTGGTACAGGACGAAGACAATTACACGATGTCCAGTTTAACTTTATCCGATTTACAGGTGGTAAGAAAAAAGTTGTTTTATAAACAAGTTTTACTAATGACGATACAAAACTGTAACGTATCACAACATTTGTAGAGCTATACATCGGAAAAATACCCTTATAATTGTTTCCTTGCCGATTTATTATGTAGCTAAAACGTTGTTTTTAAACTGATTCACATAAGGCTAACAGTCGTTTTTCACATTTCCATAAAAGTGGCAATACTGCAAATCACTGGTTAAATAAAATTCTATAATTATCCCACAGCGCTTTTTTATTTGACGGTATAATAAAGTTGAAGTTTTTCAAAGAAATATTTTATGCGTATTATATGCAAAAAGAAGGAAAACAGCACATAGTGTATTCCAGTAGCGAACTGTTTAAGCCGCTCAAACTACGCATGAAGAAGAGACTGTGAAAGTAATCACCAGACTATACGCACGGTATCTCGAAAAGCGTTCCTCTTTCTACGAAGCCACTATACACTACGCTTTTTGGTGATACTATTGTTTTTCCAGGAAACGTTAAAACGTGTTCTGATTAACGAACAAATGTCACATTTTATTGACGTATTGTTTATCTCTCGTACTTGTATTCCTATTCAGAGAGATAAAACTTCGCCAAATTCAATACGGTTCTTTACCCGCTGTTCGGATGTAAAATCGATACGTCGACGATTCATTACTGGGTAATCAATCATCTGCAAGGAATCATGTCTAGCAACTTCCGATAGCGAGTAGCGACACTTCGCTCCCAGTCGTGTTGCAATGTTTTCCCATTTTTCTACACAAAGTCTCATTGTACTTCGCATACAAAAATCGACTAAGACTCCATAACTAGTGTCTACTCAATACATATGCGATCAGCAAGTTCTAGTTTAATTTTCGTTTATAGATAAATGTACAATACGTACCCCAAAGTCCTGTTTACCATCTTTCTCTTCTCCTCAACCCGGAGGCTGGTGGCATTCCAATTTCTTCCCTTCCGAAGACTGTCTCTTAACCACTATGCAGTATAGGCCTACTTTCTTCCTCGTTTTATTTCAACTATATACTTCTGTCTGGGCTTTCCTCTCCTACTAAGTCCTTGTTTACCATACAACTGTGTAATTTACGAAATTTTGCTGAAACAGCCCCATCTTTCTATCTCACTCTGCAGCGCTACAGTTCCCAATCCACTGCCCCCCCCCCCCGGGTTTGCCGCCTCTATATGGCGTTTCAAGAACTCCTATCTACGTATATCACGCCCTACCCAAATCTTATTCAACTTGTTTGCAGTCGACCATTGAACACCACCTATTTCCGTATTTATATCGTTTATGAAATGTACACGTCTGCCTGCAGGAAACGTGTCGATCCCTATTAAAACGAAATCTAAGTAGATTTTAATTACGTTCACCTTCCCACGGTGCTTACACCTGTTGCATCCTTCACTGAATCTATTGACAGTACATAATTTCCATCGAACTTGATTTTAAAAAAAACACAAAGTTTATTCTTCCTCTCCTTTTCCTTCTACACCCTCTTCAGAGACGACAGCTGCATTATTAGTATCTACGCATTCCCTTATTGGTGTCATCCTTCTGGATTTTCATTACATTTTTAAACGTGTAGGTGTTTTAGTTCTCATCCTCACCTTTTCGCTTTACTCCTTCAAAAGGAATATGGTACTTGAAACTTAATAAGCTGCGTAATCTTTGACTTCTACAGTTTTATATTGCTAAGGTTACGAAGAAGTTTCAATGCATTACTAAACCATACCTATAAACAAAGTGACGATATGAATACATTGCAACAGATCTGAACGTGAGAATGACCTATCGTAAATATACATCGAACCATCTCCCCATCGTAAGATTTCTCTCCTGACGGTTCGACGTCGAGAACCTGAGATCGTTTTCAGAAGTCGTGAGTGGCGGTTGAAAAATACTGTGAAATACCCAACAGAGTGCTGGCTTCAGACACCGCGAGTTGTTGGGTCTTTCAACCGCCACTCACGACTTCTGAAGACGGCTCTACATTCTGTGCATCGAAACGTCAAACGTTACAAAGGAGACCTGACGTCAAATGCTACTTCGCCTGATAGTACTCACCCATCGTTTAGGAGTTTTACAACGATACCATGTTCTCAAACAATTATTTGTAAGAAACATACGGAGTCTTCGAGTTATTCTTATTACCCTCTCACCATTTAGCCTGTAGAAGAGATTTGACAGACCTGGGACAGCTAGCAGTCAAAGCTGTAAAATACACATATGAACTTAAAATTCACGTACGAGTTTCTGGAGAATGAAGTCTAGCTATTGCAGTTTTTTTGAGAAGCAGGGAACGGGTAGTGTTTTCAAAACATGGCGTACGGCATAACTAATAAGAAAGAAAGAAAAAAAGAAGTAAAATTCTGCGTATCACAGAACGATTTTCTAAGCAAACAACATAATGACCGTTACTCATTATGCTTTCTGGTCGTTGTAGCCCGTATAGTGTCTAACTTCAAACTGTCAAATAACAAAAACTTGTAATGGACGTAAAACTTGGAAGGTCTCCTTCCGAGTCCACTATGAACTTGGATATAAGGGGGAACGTTTTCTTATCAGAAGTAATAAACTCAGTTCTGTGTACGTGTACATGTAAGTTAACATGTAATGTGTACTTGGCTATAACGTGCATAACAATGTGTACATTTTAGAAATTACACATGTATATTTTGTTTTAATTTTGCAAATCATTTACGTCGTATAAGGAAAATTTGAAGTGGAACTTTTTTACACTCCACTGGTAAAACGTTTGGCAAACTACGTCAACAAAAAACGACTTCTGGATTAAATATTCTTTTTTAAAACGAAGTTAGTAACGTATTTTACAAAAATATCGTCTTGTGAATATATTTTTATCGATTTTTTTTTAAATTTCAGAAACACCATTGGTAACGAAAACGATTCAATTAAGAATATGTGTAGTAAAAAAGCTGATCAAAAAGTCCATTAGTTGCATACTGCTCTCAATCAATACATAATACTTAAAAAAAAATGTACAGGCATTGCACAAATGCAATGCACAGAGAAGGGCATTAAAAATGCTTCAATAAATCTAAAAAATATATATATTTATGTTCATTCACCAATCAATGAATTCATTCTTCATTTACCAATGTACAGATTATAAGTTAAATGTAGTCGCATTCATAAGCGAAGTTTTATATGTGTACTACGTTACTGACAACAAAGAAGTAGTTTCTATGGAAACTCACCGGTTCCCATTTTCGATCACGCACCAGCGGTCGTTTTCAAATGTGCGACACGTCATTATAAACATTTTCAATGTTAAAAACTATAGACAAGTAACTAAAACTAAAATAACGCATGGGCTAACGTTAAAACGTTTAGATCCACACCACTAAATGTGACATAAGATACATTTTATCTGTAAACAAATAACTGTGTCAAAACGCTTCATCATGACAGAGACTGGCGCGGCAACGAGGAAACGAGATTCAACGTTTATCTTTCGGAGAGGGATTTGAAATAGTTAAAACGTCGGTCGACAATGAGGTCGGAACGCGTCTGTACTAAGCTGCTAGCGCTTTGTTGTAAACGAGTAACCCAGATTCCGCCGGCGAAAAGATTTACAACGTCGAGATTTTAACGGAACAACGCTCGGTCTGTACGTCTCCGATCGCTGCCGGACAGTAACGCTCGATTAGGGAGCACGTTCACGTGTGCGATCTTTACTCAAAACAAAACGCTCATCATTAATAACGAAAACATCGTCCGGAACAGTGTTCAATACTTAATGGTGATCAACTTCTATAAATTTTGTTGTTAATTTTGATTTTGCTGTCTCTTCTCGTTTCTGCAGCATAGGCTATTGTTAGTGTTTGTACTAACTTATATATTCCTTCTTAAGTATTTTAGGTCCTTATTTGAGGCAGTTTAGTAGAGAATATTTAGTATACTTTTGTTAAATCGAATCTGCAAAGACTCTGGATTGTAAATATCCACACTTAAAACCAAGGTGATGGCTTTTTGTGGAACTGATCCCGTACGGGCAAAAATTGTTACGGATGGTACTGTCCTGGAACAAGTTAGCAGTTTTGAATACAGTACCTGGGCTACAGTGTGTCTTGCAATGCAAGCAACTATGGGTCTGAGAATTGGACTTTAACGAAAGGCCAGGCCAGTCGCAACCAACCAACTGAAATGAGATTTCTCAGGCACGTGGCAGGGTATACTCTCCATGATCACAGAAGAAACACAGATATACGGCAGGAACTGAATATTATTAGTATACTCGACAGGATCGCCCAGTATCGGCTGAATTGGTAGGAACATCTTTGCCGAATGGATGACTGCCGCATCCCCAAACAACTATGGAACTATAAGCCGAGAGGTCGGAGAGGTGTGGGACGTCCGAGGAAGCGCTGGAGTGACCAGCTCTAATCTTTGCCTATTTGAGACTGGAACAAACCATCCTTGGTTTAATCCTTGACGATGATGATGAATATTTTAGGTCTTTTTTGTATCCCACAGAATGTATCAAGCACCCAAATAATCTGTCGTAATTAGTAATTTCATCTTCATCCTCTTTCTTAGTTACTCCGTCACTTGTCAAAACAATATAAAAGAAATTTCCATGACTTCTTTAATGCGGTCTCGGTCAGTTGCGAGGAAACAACGTTTTTACCTATTCTTAGGCGATCAATTTCGCCCCGCACTTTCACTTACTGACCGAATCTGTCATTTAGAAACCTTGCTATTCTGAACTTCGATGAAATTTCAATTCTGCAACTTTTTATTTGTGCGACTAACCTCCTTCTTCCAATATTTTTGTTACGTTAGGTTAGGTTAGGTTTAGATAGGAATAAATGGAATTATAAAGGTAATTTTTGTATTATTATTATAATAACATGAAATGTCAATTGATCGCAACTGACTGGGTTCAAATTTCTACATCGGTCGCAACTGACCGGGTTTTATACGATTGTGTCGCAACTGACCGCGGTCCGTAGATAATGTTAAGGGGGAAAGTTCTACTAAATTGATGTAGGAGTCTCTGCAGGTTAATCGTCTTCCTCAGACACGTTGTGGTCTCCCATACGACAAACGTTTTTAGCATACCCACGTCTGTAACTGCGTTGTCCATAACAAGATTGAACAATTTAGGACAGAGGGAATGGCCTCGTCTTATACCCTGTTTCCTGGGAACAGCGGTTGAATATTGTGAGTGATACTTTATGTTTATCTGATTATTATCAGCGTAAGTGTCTAAAATAAGCATAGTTATTCCATGAGCTATATCTCTGAGATGAATTAGTTTAACTACATTTGCAAGTTGGATTACTGTCACATGCGTCACGGGTATCCACAAAAGACATGTAGATTTCAGAAAATTTAAAACAAAATGAACTTACATGACATTTTGTGATCTTATATTATTGCTATAACTATTATTATTAATTTCTTAATAGAAATGGATTTTAAAACACTGTTTTTCGATGGGATGTATTAGTGTTAACCATAGTAAAAAATCATAGTTTAAAATATTCTACGACAAAAAATTACGTACATACACGGATACCCCTCAGGTCTCTCTCTCTCTCTCTCTCTCTCTCTCTCTCTCTCTCTCTCTCTCTCTCTCTCTCTCTCTCTCTCTCTCTCGCTCTCTCTCTCTCTCTCTCTCTCTCTCTCTCAAGAACACTCCGTATTAATTATATACGTATGCGAACGCTATTGTAAAAGAAAAAAAATCTAAAGGTTGTTGTCGGAGAGGTAAAAACAATTACTTCGCTTGGCACACGACAGGGTTTTAAATAGTTTTAATCAGTTTAATACTGTAGTAGTTATTTAATAGCTGTCGCTAGTAGAATATAAAACGGATCATTTTCTTCGTTTAAACATGAATTAAAAAAATAATCGCACATTAAGTACCCCAACACACACTGTTATTTCGTTCTACCGCGGTTTCTCATTAACATTACGTTATTTTAAACACTTTCCCGATTTTCCCTTTCTATATATTTTCTCTTTCTGCAAACTAATTCTGAGTCGGAGATGGTTACTAATTATAACCGTTAGGTATATGCATTTGAAATGATAAGAAGCGTAGGCTACCATTCAAATTTAATGCCGTATATATACCTACACCCTGATTTATCGTTACTAAATCAAAATTCTTTAATACTTTTCAAAATTCTTATTTACTACTATTTTTAATACTATCTTTTACTACTTATTTTTTCGTTACTTTTGTTATGATCCAGCGGAATATTCGTCTGTTTACATGTTGGTGGCTCCAGCTGAAGACTAACCGACATGTGAATAGAAAAAAACTAGATGGATGACAGTATCGTATCTAGAATTAGATCGGGGGGGGGGGTCCGGGGTCGAGTCGACTTCAAACAAAAGAAAAACCAAGTTAAGACTAATGAATTTTACTGTCTATAAAGTGGTTGAAAAACATGTGATAACATCCTGAAATCAATCACACTAAATTAAACGGTAATAAAGTAATAACAATTCGCATTACTGAAACATTGTTTACAAGATAATTATTGACTGAATTTATTTTCTTATATTTCATATTGCAATCGTAGGATATACGGAAATGCTGTGTAGTAAACCTGTTTGTATATGTAAAAAACAGGTTTACATAGTAGCCTATGTATTTACTACTATATTAGCGTACAAGCTGATTAAAATACAGTAGATTAAAAATTACGAGATTAAAATTCCCCCGTTAACTTTTTTCGACCCACTGCTGAGTCCCCATGGGGCGTTTGGTGGGTCGTGAAGTCGGGCTCAAAAATTTATTTACTGTGTCTTTCAAAAACCTACTACATTTAGTATTAAGTAGAATTAAATATGTATAATGTGTTCAGCATAGAAAAGAGCTTAAGGTACTAGATGTTAACAAAAATATGATTATAAACTGGGTGCGTAACCCTACAAGTAATTCTGTCGGTGCCCATGCTTATGGGTCCCACGAAGTGTAATAGGAGAAAGTCTTACAGTACCGACCACCTTAGCTATTTTGATTATAATATGTGCAACTTTTGGCCACATCATATTTAAAATGCAGTTTTATATTACCTAATAAGTTCTTAGCGAATGACAGAATATGGTTTCTCTTTTGGTTTATTGAATGTCTTGATTTTTTACAAATATGAAAAAGTATAATTTTCGTGATGTGTAGTAATTGTCGTCCAGTACCGACCACTTACTTTTTTAAAACTTTTTGAGGTAAACAATAGGCTAACGAGATTAATAATAGAATTTTTATTAAAGAACTCAAGATTACAAAGTTTAATGACTTAAATATTAGATTTCGTAACTAAAATAATTGAAGAAAGTCAACCAACAAAAAAATTAAACTGAAATTCTACGAGACTCCGGCGTTCTCACGGACAGTTCAGGATGACGTGCCATAAAGTCATAATAAAACTGCTTTCCGGCAACTTTATGATTCCTATTAAATTGGTGAGGTACCTGTAAATGCTCAGCCAAATAAAACGATAATTTCAAAAATTCTTTCCTACTGAGAGGCATGAATTTGTTGTCCAAATCTTTAATACAATAAACGAGCTGTTTTTCCATGCTCTCGTCAAATGTCTTTTTATATCTGCCCATCTGAGGCGTTAGATTTACAGTTTCACCTGCTTGAATGGCTTTCAGTCTGTCCCCTAGCGTGGTTTTTGGCACACAAAACGCCTCAGCTGCTTGTCTTTGTGACATTCTATTTGACATAACTTCGTTTATTGCCGTTTTCATATCTTCCTCAGACCATTTTCCTTTTTTTCTCTTATCGTTTTCAGCCATTTATCTCTAAAAAAAAGAAAGAAAGAAATAATACTTTTGCCTTTAAAAAACTAAATTTGGTCGGTACTGGACAATTGGGTGGTCGGTACTGTACGAACGCCACGTGGTAATGATAATGGAGATTCTAGTGTAGTTATATAAAATGTCGCAAAACTGTTACTAGTTATCTTTACTTAATAGACTATAGATAATATTAAATGAATAATTAAATCAACTACGTAGCTTAATAAGAAGAAACAAGATCATTAAAATAACTTGTCGCGCGTAAAATAACGAGAACAACTTTCAACGCCTCACAGTTTAAGAACCTCTGAACGAAAAAAGTAGTCCACGGACTGTGTTACATATGACGACAGTATACTTCCTCTCATGCTTAGCAGCTGTTGCTATCTTTGACCAGAAGCGAAAACTAGCGACTGGTCGGTACTGTAGAACGGTCGGTACTGTAAGACGTTCCCCTATACTTACAGATGGGTCCCGGACTTAAGAAGGTTGAGAGCCACTGCTCTAGGGGGTCCGGCCCCGTTCGTCACCCTCGTAAATATGGCCCTGATGCATGACCATACAGTGATTTAGTGGCCGGTAACCTCTATACGCGTAGACAGAGGTAAAACCTTACCCACCCTACACATAAAATTTTCGTTAGTATTTTTATATCAATACCAACAACATTCAATAAACATTCGTCTTTTCTCTTACATTTAAAAATGGCTTGTATCCATCTGATATGTATGTAACATTTGAATACTTATTTGCAACATTTGAATACTGTAACTGGATTGTTGCTATTTATTTTCTGGCCACAAAGTACGAACGTTCACAAGACGAGGAAAAAGGATCTTGATGTGCACTTAATTTCCAAAAGAAATCAGTTTTGCCACGAACATCAGATTGTTATATGAAATCGTAAAACAAATAAAAAATGGTTTTCTTCACGACTTCCTTTGGATACTAATCAACGTTTCAAACGAAACAACTAATTAAATGTTAAAAAATTCCTGAATCTATTCCTAAAGAAATCAAAACTAGTATATAGGAATATGAAAACATACGTTAACAAGTTTTACAATGTACGTAGCCTACTGAGCACATTCACAAGGTAGGCCTACTGATGAAGATAAAATATCCGATAACGCCCAACCAAATTTTATAAAACCGAAATACTATAACATTATGAGGATTGCCCCCACGTTTTTGTACACGGTATAGGCCTACTATGTTCTTTGTCACACTCTTCGTGCAAACAGCAGTTTTCTAAGCCTCAAACTATCCAAAGGTTAGTGGAATTCGTTCAATAGTTCTGTCCCCTTTATTTTTTAAAACGAAATAGTGCAAAAAATGTGTTCTTCTCTACTCCGTCTTTCTTCTTTCTGTTTATCATTTCGTTCTTTTCTGTTTACCCTTTCATGTGTTTTTTGTTTTTTGCAGGTTACAGCATTTACGTATACGACTAAAGACACCCAATACCAAAGATATGTTAAGAGAAAAATTGATTGCAGTACATAAAAATGTTTATAATTATTTACACCTACAAGCTGAAAAAACATATGTTGCAAACATCTGTTAATAAAAAAAAAAAAACGTTCAGAATACGCGTAACCGTTGTGTTCAATAACCGAATCTAAGAATTTGTTCAAATGAATATACACAATATTTACTTACATCGGAAAATTTTTGCAGAATACTATACGACTAATTACAAAACTGACAATAAAATACATCTTGGAAATATTTCATAATACTATAATATTTCATAAAATACGTCGACAAACCATGAGTTCGAGATCAGACATACAGATGCGATTTCCGGGTGCACGAAACAAAAGCGAGGTAGTTATTTTTCTTTTCTCAATTTGTGATGCGTTTTATTTCTGTTCCGAGTATAAACACAACAAAAAGTGGAAACAGGAAATACGATAATAAAAAGACGTGTGCTATATTAATAATGAAGCGTACAATAATGTATGCAAACAAGCGACGACGTAACCGACACGGGATGATACAACATCGGAACTAAGAGAAAGAAAACGAGTTATGACGTCACGATAAATCTTCTTTTTTACATATGGATACAAATCTGGTACGTCACACACGCAATAAATAAAAATAGGAAAGACTCACGTAATAGATGCAGACACGACACCGATCCGACCAGTGTTTACGTACACGCGCGCGCGCGCGCCCGTCAGCACTGGAGAATCACCATAATGAAAACGTCAGGATCTCCCACCGATTACGAGCGAAGTCGACAACAGCAATAAATAAGAAAAAAGTAAAAAAAAAGCTCGCTGGAAAATATCCTCTACGTTTTGATTTTGTCATCGACTACGAATCGTGTCGTATTTATTATTTCCTCTTTTTTTTACTCTTCGTTTTTGTTTTTAATTTTATTTTATTGTGATGATGTAATAAGGTGCAGTCTGAGGAGCGGTGATGAAATACGCAGTACACAGGAGACGCACGCACGATGATAAGCCGTGAATGATGACGATATAAAACTGCAAACGGTGTGCACTGTCAAATTACATTTATCTATGTAGAAACATTAAAAAATCATTATCATTCGCAAAACGAGTAATTTATAAGTCAGCCAGTCATGTTAACGAAGAAATAAGTCACTTTGCTGTGGGTAAGTGCGACCATTACAAACGTCCGCTTGTCTCATCTACAATTAAGGTACACTTAGGTGTAGCTTCTCACGTCCTCGTAAACGTACGCACTGGTAAAGTACATAATATATTTATTTCTTTTCCTTTGCCCGGAAAAATATTGGATTAGATGGAAAAGACCTAAAGATAATACCTACACTGTATTGGAACCAATCTGCAGTGGTTAGAGTAGATAAAGAGAAAACTGAAAAGATACAGATTCTGCGTGGAATAAGACAATAATGTATACTATCTCCGCTTTTATTCAACATCTACTCGGAAGGTGTTTTTTTAGAGAAGCTTTAGATGAATGTGAAGTGGGAATCTCTCTGAACGGTGAAAGAATAAATAACATACGTTATGCGGGTATAGTCACATTCGCAGATACCTTAGAGGGGCTGCAACAACTAATGAATTGAGTGACAGAAAGCAGCCGTATATATGGTCTAGACATCAATGTTAATAAAACGAAGCTAATGATTGTATCTAAGAACAAGTTCACAAACTGCACCCTTAATATAAACCAAAGGCCAGTTGAACGTGTAAGCATATTTACATATCTTGGTACTATAGTCATTGAACAATGGGACCACTCAAGAAATAAAGAGCAGAATTGAAAAAATAAGAGCAGTGTCCCCTAGAATGAGCAGTTTATTCAAAAGTCACGATTTAACAATAAACACAAAGGTGAGGCTTTTAAGCTGCTACGTATCCTCGGTCCTCTTCTACAGTGTGGATCTTGGACTTTTGACTGAAGCCACAACCATAAAATTGGTCTTTCGAAATTTGGCTTTACCGTAAAGTAGTAAGCATTTCATAGACAGCACATATAACTAATGTTGAAGTTCTTAGAATGATGAAGAAAGAAAGGGAAGTTATTTAACACAGTGAAGATAAGAAACCTTCAGTATCTGGGACATCTCATGAGAAATGAACAGAGATTTTATTTATTGCAGTCCATACTACACGGAAAAATACTTGGAAAGAGAGGAGTTGGGCGACCGAGAATATCATGGCTGAGAAATTTAAGGACCTGGTTTGGCATGAATACAACTGACTTATTCCGTGCAGCAGTACAGAAAGTTAAAATAGTCTGTATGATATCCAACATCCGAAGCGGATAGGAACTATCAGAAGAAGAATGCCAGGAACGAAAAAATACTGGCGTCCGCTGAGGCAGATTTTGGTATCAAAACGTAACGAAAACTATTTCACATTAACTTTGTACTATGTGTTCGCCGGAGAGATCGGATTTTGATTCTGCCACCTTCAAAACGTATCGAAAAGTGACGTTCTTCTGGAATTCTTCCAGTGGTAATAACTGTGGACATGTGAATCCTCCGTCATCAGATGTCTGCAATAAAACTCAACACAATTTGATAAAATTTGTACGGATTATCAGGACTCATTACTGCCAATAAGTAATGGAGGCCCGTTGTTTTTGCTAATAGATTTCATACTCCAGACAGCGGTAGATGATGTCAATCAGCGTGCCATAAGGGCTGCGTGCTAGGATAAACCGTAACTTTCTTTGCGGGCCACGATGCACTTTTCATATCCCCCGGACCTGTTATATTTAGGCTCCTTCAAAAACTATTCCAGATACTAGTAAAACACAATCCCTTTGTTTCTACTCACTTCTTCTTTATCACAACAGTCCAACGTGAGCCATGACTTCCAACACCAATCTTCTCCAATGTCTCATCTCCATTGCCATCTCAGTGTAACCCCCGATATCCATTCTTCTTATGTCTTCCAGGACATCATCATCCAACCATCTTATCCTAGAACATCTTATCCAAACATCTTAACCTCTTTCTGCTTTTATACACTTGCGCCCTCAGGACTTTTCTTTGGCATACGCTGATCATCCATCGGCTCTAGGTGACTTGTATTCGTTAAGCCTTTACGAGTCTTACAATGTCTTCATGGTTCTTCAATAGCTCATCTAGCTCCTGGTTATTTCTTATTTTCCATTCGTCATCTTCTTTAACTGGGCCATAAACACGTCTTACAATCATTCTTTCAAACCTTCTCGTGTTTCTTGTTCTTTTTTTGTTAACGTCCATGTCTCGCCTCCATAAGTAACAAACCGTCTGATAAGTGGGTAATATATCATGTTACCCAGGTACCTGAACTTATTAACTGCATCAATAAATTATATAGATTTATTTTCCTTTCTGATGCAGAAATTAGCATGCCCATGATACACTTTTCATATCCAGATCTGTAATTTTTATGCTCCTTCAAAAACTATTCTAGATACACTAAAAACTCGTTTATCCGAATTTTATGGGACCGCGCCCGTTTCGATAAGCCGAAACTTCTATTTAAATAATAATACTTATGTAAGTAGGCTACAGTAACTTTATTTAATAATAATAATTTAAAAGTAAAAGTGAATATGACACAATAAACTATAAAACGGTGTACTAGTAAAACACAATCCGTTTATTTATCCCTTACTGCTGCTCAGTTAATAATAAATATCCAGGAAGCTTCACCAACTCCATTGTCTACATTTTAATTACATACGTCCCACTAGTATATCGTATACTATATTAATTTTTTTCGGTGATCCGTAATCAGGACCGAGGGTGTCCACACATTCGTTTGAATTTCATATTGTAATGTAAGAATCGTCGTAGACCGATTACACTAATCTCTTTTATAAGGCATTTTGTTGTATCTGTCTTCTACATTCTCGTGACTTCTGCCGTCTGTTTTATAATTTCCCATTGTCCAGTCCGTCACTTCACGCATGGAACTGAATCGGGATCGTGTCCTGAAAATGGCCGCGTGTTCACGCAAAAAGAAGGACAATGTTATTCTACAAACAACTTTGTTTCTTTGTACGCCTGTAGAGAGTGAACGGCTGGACCGATTTTCGAATCATATTTCAAAGGATTTATTTTAACTTCCCCAGCGTTACTGCGTATGTAATTTTTTTTTTTTACAAGAAAGGCATGGGTTTTGTTTCACCCGGACCACTTGATCATTTCTAACTTTCAGCACTTCTTTTTTTTTATTTGTATCAGCCATCTGAGGATCGCATACCAATTTCAATTCTTTATTCCTTGTTCTTTTCTTTTTCTCCAACATTCTTTCATCTTTTCACTATGTCTCTTCTTCCTGTCTTCAGTCCACTTTGAACCTGCGTTTTTCTCTCTCCTACCCTGGACTCCCTCAATTTTTAACACTTTTGTCCGAAAAACTTCTCATTCAATTGCTTCTTCTGCGTTTATATATATTTTTTTCTAAACCCTTTTGGACTTCTTTAATGCAACTTGGTGTTGACTTCTTTCCCCACGGATATTTGAAGACTTGTTTTGTTAACCTATTCTCGTTCATTCTACATAACGCCCCAAAAAATAATAGCACTTCTTTATTCTATGACAATCTTTTTTTTTTATACAAGCAAAGCTTTCACAAAAATCGGTGAAAGCCTTTAATTCACAGAAACCGGTTGGGCCATTCTGATTCTACAAAGACACAAATAATTTTTACTCGATATACGTTTATTACTCCATATTTTCGAAACACCACTTCATAGATTTTAATGAAAAAAACAGTAAATTGTTACTGTTATTTCATACACTGAATAGTAAATTTAATATATTGAATGATTACTGTTATGTATTTTATTATTCTATTTACTACAATCCCAAATAATTAATCTATAGACGTTATGCACGAGCACTTTTCCTCCTCTTTCCAATCGCAATGTAGCCTAAGAGGTCTTTTCTGCAATTACAGTTTTTGTTCTTGTTTTAATAATTATGCTTTGTTACTAACTGCAAATCTTTCATGTGTGTGTGTGTGTGTGTGAGCGCGCGCGCGCGTCATAACCTTTCGTTTGTCTGTACCTGACACTTTCAGACACAAAACAGGGGTTCTCTTGTAATTATTTCAACTCGCGTATATGTCTTAAAAAATGACAGAATTTTTTATTTTGACGGAAATATCAGATTATTCGTTACCCGGCTCTAACTTAGAAATAAACGTAAACTAAACTTTATTTTCACCAATAAGTTAAAGTAAGACACGATACTGACACCTTACTACCTCTTCACCATAAGGAACTTCACGCATGAAACAATATTTCACTGCCCTTACTAGGCTTTGCTAACGAGCAACGTGCCGTCTAAAAACCACTACAAATGAAAAGAAAACAATAAGAACTTATGTAGCTGAGAAAAACATACACGCCAAATGATAAAACCGTCAAGAAATCTTGACGCTGTCTTTTATCGGGTCGTTATCTTACATACTCGATGACTGGAGTACTCACTGAACTCTCGGTACTCCGCAGATTTGTACTTGCACGATAAACGCCTCATGCGGATTCTATATATTACTCGTCAACTCGTTATCAATTGTTCAACGAGAGACCATGAGTACCGAATTAATTTAAAAAAAACACTGACGTTTAGCAGTATTAAGTTGCCAAATAACTGTTTCATAACATTACTTAACACGATTTAACTTTGTTACTGACTTCAAGTTTATTAACTGAGATAAAGTATTCAGCTTATTACGTACTGTCACGAGACCCTCGTATGCGAATTCAGCTGTATACACGGGGCGTCTAATTTACCTAGGTTTCTGAACTAATAAAGCCGCACGTGGCACGGATGTCCACACAAGAAAGATGGTGGCCGTGTAGGAAAGATGGTCGGAATGCTTGACTTTCGAGAGATAAAAATATCACGAAAATATCCAGGAACCAACGACTACCGAACAGTGTACCGCAGCACTTAGACGATGCCGTGATATTTTAGAAAATATAATGCAGATTGAAATTTAAGTGTATATCTCAGTTGAAAACCAATGTAATGGTATTTTGAGATAGCAATTCGCTACGGATAAAAATTATAATTTTTCTTCTCCTACTTCTTCAGGGCATGGACTGTTCAGTCTGTTCCGGCTCCAAACTGGTAGGACCATCTCTTCTTGGGTCTTCCTACGCTTCTCTTGCCTTTCGGCTGGTACAATAAGGCTATAGCCTGACAACTTTGAAAAAAGCCATCACCGATTTTAGTACGCGCAGAATGTAGAATTAAGGCTCCTCCCTCTCCAACTTTCTCTCCGTCTTACTGCCCCCCTTCCCTTCCTAATCAACTTCCTTCACGCTGTATAGTTCGCATACGGTGTTCGGCGAGTGAATGATCCTTCCACACAGTTGCCTTGCGTCACGTGACTTTCTTCTAGAAATTTCCCAAGTGTGTCAAAACACTTGTTCTACGCAGGTCGTTTTCAACGTTGTATACCTATACCTTGGGGAATCTGTCACTGTCCATTCAGCTAATGTGTTGCTTCCAGCTTTCCCTATACTTGTTGATAATTCCGTTTACCTCTTCAACTTTCAGTTACTTTCTTATCTGATTGTTTCTTTTCATATCTAGTTTTATGTACGCAGCTATGGAACGCAAAAAATGTCATTGCTGGCCTGAATTATTTATATTTGTCTAGCAGACATTGTCCACGTTCCTGAGCCTTAAGTAACAGTAAGAACTGCCATGGATTTGTACAGTTTTATTTCTCTCACTAAACTTGCCTTACGAAACGTTAGTAGCGAATCCAAGGGACACTTACATTACTCGCAAGCTCCAAAAGGAAATTAATAGCCAGACGGAAATTAAGGATGATGACCAGCCAAAGAAAAAGGTCAAAAATTATAATTAATGATCAGATAATCGAACAAGTTAATGTATTTACATACTAGGCTACTTATTATTCTATCGATGATGCAGTTCGGCATCAAAAGTTTTAGTTCCCGGTATATTTTTGGAATACCAAGAACACACAGCTGTTAATGCAGTTAATGCAGTCGCGGCACTCTTTAACAGGTATTGAACCGAACTCTTAGAAGGAATCGTCAAATGTGAATTGGAAGTGTGGAAATGAGATTTATTAGGACGGTAGAATAATACACCTTCGCTGACACGAAAAGTAATACGTTCATAAGCGAGAAACTAAGTACATTTTAATCTCAGCAAGGTCATATAGGAATCGTTAGTAAGGCTATGTGGATCGCCTGAGGAACTCCCGAGCTTCTAAACTGTTAAACTGTTACACAATTTTTAAAAGAGGTGCGGTAGAAGAGGTATGTAAAAAGGATAAGAAAAATACAGCGATCAGCTGACGTAAAGGCGGAACGAACTCCTAATGCTTTCTATCGTGAAGTTGACGGTTATGATGAAATATTAAAATGACACTATTTTACGTAAGAACGTTTGCAGTAAGATAAAGTTTTACGAGTTTATATAAAACACGTTTTGAAAAATGCAGACTACAAGTTTAATTCCTCTACATTCTACAAATAGGCCTAAACGTTTTGTAATTTCCGGTTGTAGTATTTCGGCAATTCTGTAAAGGTTGCAAGGAAGCCGTAAGGTTTGGGAGTGACTGTTATTTAACAACGAAGATATATCAAATAAAAAACAAAATAAATAAAATAAAATAAAAGTGAAGCCAGAATGCCTATATGCAAGTGAATGTCTAGCATTGAATTATAATTTAGACAAACTAGAAATATTGGAAAGACGAATTATTAGGAAAATATTAGGCCCACGAAAAACTTCATAAGGTTGGAAATTAAGAAGTAATGATGAAATATATCAAAGTATAGAAAATATAACAGAAACAATGAGAAAAACAACACTATTATTTTTTGGACATTTATATAGAATGGACGACAATAGGTTGACAAAGCAAATCTTCAGATATCTGTGGGGGAAGAAGTCAACATCAAATTAGATTAAAGAAGTCCAAAAGGATTTAGATTAAATAATATACACGCAGAAGAAGCAATTGAAAGAGACGTTTTTCGGGCAAAAGTGTTAAAAATGGAAGGAGTCCAGGGTAGGAGAGAGAAAACGCAGGTTCAAAGTGAACTGAAGACAGGAAGAAGAGACAGTGAAAAGATGAAAGAATATTGGGGAAAAAGAAAAGAACAAAGAGTAAAACAAGGGAAGGCTGAAAGAAGTCCCTAAATTTACGAAAATAAGTGTAAATAGTTTTGATAATTTATTAGAATTAGTAAGAGAGACTGAAAGCAAGAGCAGGTAATCTTGTAACTCAGGCCTTGGCCCTACCAAAACATGTTTGTCCTCACTGAGATCCGTATACGTGATCAACAAACGCGTTCGACTACGATACAGAGAGAAAACGGAGGTTCAAAGTGGACTGAAAACAGGAAGAAGAGACAGTGAAAAGATGAAAGAATATTGGAGAAAAAGAAAAGAACACAGAGTAAAGAATTTAAATTGGCATGTGGTCCTTGGATGCCCGATAAAAATAAAATAAAATAAAGCTTGTGAAATTGTGAGAGAAAGTAAAAAATAGAAACATATCGCTGAGGAACTGAATAAGAAAAACTACTTTCAAAAAATCCAACAAGCGTGGGACGAAGACTTTAATATTTATGTGAGGAGTCAAACCTGCTCAACCCATGTGAAAGTTAACTATGGGAAAACTACAACTGATAAAACAGACAACATGTAGAAAGCGTCTACAGGCAGAATTGAAAGTCCCATGTGGAAAGCATGGCAGACACGCGTAATCCTAAAAAAAGCGTTTGAATATAGGCCAGTGCGAACGAGAGATCATGGAAGACCCGGGAAAAAATAATCAGACTCTGTGAATTCGGAACGGGCTATAGCCCAAGCCACGTAGTGAAGAAGAAGAATAAGATGTAGAAAACGTACGATGGGTGAATTCAGACAGACAAGTCACGAAAACGTATAAAAAAAAGAAAAAAAATGAAGGCAGCGGAGTCAAAAGAACAGGTAAACAACGTCTACATAATCAAAGGAAAACGCTCAGAACTCGAACAGAGCGCGAATAATCAATCACAACATAAAATATCTTCAGAAGATACAGCACACTTCTGCGATCTCGTACATGGCAAGAATGCCCGAACGCGAACACACACGGGCCAATTTTTATACTATCCGGTTACGGTATAAAATAAATACATAAAAGACAAACGCGCGCAAGTAAATATGTATTCATAAGAGTACACATAATTATTTTCCAGTTCCCCGGGATTGCGTAATTCAGACGAAGTCGTATGCTCGCACTCTGCAATTAGCATATGAATTAATTAGTTAAACCACTTTGCCACAGCTCTCGTTGTGGAAAGGTACTTGTCTTTCCTTGAACTTTTTACGTATAAATTAATTTAATAACAACAAAAACACGCACGTCGTTCGCAACAAGCGCGTTCACGATAGTTTACACTGCACTTATTAAATTGTTTTTTAATTGTATCTTTGATAACGATAACAATTATAAAAATAACAATAATTAGTAATAGTAAACTCTGTAAACACACTGAGTACACAATTTGCAGCAATTTCCTTGGCTTAGCAAATAATTATCTAACTTGTAGACAAGGCGACACAGAACGGCTCAGATAACCCAGCCGAGTCTAAAGAGCATCCGGCAATGAGAGATAACGTTATGTGTGTAAATACCGCATCAGTATTGTGAGTTTCGACACACCACACAATGGACCACATGATCTTCTTCGTCTACTCCATGAATTCCAAATCAACGCTCCATGAATTCCAAATCAAATGGGAACAGTTAAGGTAGTTTATAGTGGTAATGCAATTATCACAGTGCGCGTGGTTTCAGCGTAGAAAATGTACTCGTAACTAGAGGTGGGCCGTACTCGTACTCGTACATATGACAGGTATTTTGGAACGATATTTTCGTGGAACGGATACAACAGTGACTGAAAAATTGAAATACCTGTTCCGATTCAACAATAACTTAAAGTCGAAATACCCGTTCCGATTACTCGCGGCCTCGCGGTTCTGAGCCGCGGGACCCCTCTACGAACTAACGAGTAAACAAGTACACAACAAGTAAACGAGTACAAGTTTTAGGAGTATTACGAGTACAAGAGTACAAAGCCACTTCTTGGTGCTGAATACTTCATTCCGCGCACGTACCGATTGCCATACAAGTACGAAACGAAGCAAAACAGCGGGGTTCAGCATATCTCTATGCAAAGAGAATAAACTGTTTTTAATAAATGAATAAATTCATACTGATGTTACATTGATTCTCGTGTGTTATGCAGATATTTAATACAGATTATAATCACAAATTATATATTATACTATAATAGTCACCAACTTGGTAAATTTAGAAAAACGAATTTTATTATGTTATAACCTACAGAGTGACTGATAGGCCGTATACTACTTTTTGTTAATGCGATTTCGGAGATGATTTTAACTTCACTGCACATCGCACGTAAATTTTTTGACATTCTCTGTTGTGCTATCACGTGCACTCTAAATTTCATTGCCTGAGTTTCGCAACTGACTTGTCTAACCAAAATGGAATCAATAATTTAATATTAAATCTATGTCAGTTTGCTTACTTCCAGTGAAAACTAAAATTATCATTCCCAAATGAAGATAGACATACAAATTCTCTTGCTTCTTATTTTCTTTTAAACAGTAACAGCTTAATAAAGTCACAGTGTAAAGTAACACCGTTAATTCTTTTAGTTTCAATTTATTTCTTATAACAATTTATATAATCCAGGTATATGTATAACAAGTATATAATAACAGGTATTTGTAAGTGTTATTTTTTTGGAACGGTATCGTTCGTACCTGTTATTTTCAAATACTAGTTTAACACACCTCTACTCGTAGCTCGTAGTTTCAGCCTGGTAACTCGTAACTCGAAACTGGTTAGCTTTGCGACAACATAAATCCACAATCCGTTCACAATGAATTGTCTCACTAGAACCTATAGTAGGCTATAGTACTGTGTACGTCTCCGTAAAGTCATGCTACGGTTTTAACTCTTAATATCTATTAAAACGAAGAAATTAAATGCATAAAACATAAACGAAATTGAAGAACAACTAAAAAAAACTTTTTCTGTAGATTTAGCGAATTCAATGTGAGCTCCACACGTCTAATCGGAGTAGCAATTTTCTCTCATATAAGACAACGAAGATCAGCTGTGACGAACTCTGCTGTTTCTCTTCAACACTTTAACGAGATCAGTGATCATATTACAGATTAATATTGAAGTTTGAGATTTAACATAACTTAATATAAACTACTGGAAAAGGCAAACATAAATGAAACCTATTAGTACCCAGAGCCGTACCTAGCGGTTGGTGAGGAAGCCCCCTCCCCCCCCATACAGACTGGAGGTAAAAGATGGGATTTGTAACAAAAAAATTAAAATTGCCTTATGGAATAAATTAATAAATTAAAACTCATAAAGAACCGTTTAAAATTGTCAATCAGTGAAGTCAGGTTAACAAACTTAGCAACACTCTTCACAGAGTAGCCTACATACTGACCGCAAAAGACATACGATAAAATAGTTAATGAGCTTCAATTATCAAAGCACGAAACTTTATCATTTATCAAGTGCCTTTAACTGCTCCGTAAACTTCACTAAGTTGTATATAATTAATTGTATATTCTAGCTCTGTATGTGTAGTACAATATTTAACGTAACTGTGTACCTCAAGAGCCCAATATATAATTTTGCATACACAATATACATGAAATAAAATTTGTGCAGTTTCCTTTTGTACAGCACTGTTAATGAAATTAACACTTTATTAATAATTATTTATTACATTAGCGTTGTTTATAATTTATTAATTAAACCTTACGCATCGTAAAGGTTGTGGTGACTGTATAAAGAGATGTTAAGATACAAAATTGTGGGTATAGTATATAATAACTGGAAATATTGGACATTGGGTAGTTTTCCTGTAACCTGTAGGTTCATTACAGTTAGTGCCATCAAACCCTCAAGAGGCATGTCAAAAATAACTGTTGTGCAAAAGTAACTTCGTGCAATAAAACTCTAGGTATAGACTTGCAGTAAACGGAAAACATCCTTTGAGTGCTGACGACTCGCATACTGTGAAGTCTCAAACCTCTACCGTAGCCGTTGTACTATGCACAGATCAATTTATGTCAATAGCATGTGTACTCACATTTCTGTTGCTGAGAAATCTGCTTAGAATAGTCTACGTCTTGTCTGCTGTAGTTTCATTTTGTCAGCCTGGAGTGGTTATTGTAGAGCAGACGTTCAATGAATTCTTAAATGTTTTTACACCGAGGAACATAAACTTTATATGGATTTGGCCGAGAGCGATATTGTGGCGTGTAACAGAATGGCGGGGCTTTAAGCTCCTCACTCTGGGCACACGGCTCAGCGCAAGAGTGCTGCGATTTTCAACTTCTATACAGCCAGAGGAAAGAAGTATGATATGCATCAGATATACGGAACATCAAGAACAAAGAAGGAAACACCTGTAAAGCTCCGAAATATCTCTGCGAAGAAGAATGGAAGAAATTAACTGCAGCTAGAAGACAACAACTTTTATGCTGCTACGTACTCTCGGTACTCTGGTACGGTTAGAATCTTGGACTTTGACTGAACCCACAACTAAAAAATTGGAATCTTTCGAAATGTGGCTTTACCGTAGAATATTGAGCATTTCATGGACAGCCCATATAACTAATGTTGAAGTTCTTAGAAAGACGAAGAAAGAAAGGGAAGTTATTTAACACAGTGAAGATAAGAAAGCTTCAGTATCTGGGACATCTCATGAGAAACGAACAGAGATTTTACTTATTGGAGTCCACACTACAGGGAAAAGTACTTGGAAAGAGAGGGGTTGAGCGACTGAGAATCGCATGGCTGAGAAATTTAAGGACCTGGTTTGGCATGAATACAACTGACTTATTACGTGCAGCAGTACAGAAAGTTAAAATAGTCTGTTGATAACCAACATCCGAAACGGATAGGAACTATCAGAAGAAGAAGACAACAAATGAAGAGGTATTAACGAATATAAATAACAAAACGAAACTGGTTGGAACTATCAGAAAACGAAGGCAATTAGATTGGTCACCCCTTCCAAAAGGATTGATTGTGTAAATAAATAATAGAACAGAAAGATTTCAGGTAACAAAATTAAGAAGAAGATGTGGTATACTAACGGATTTGATAATGGGGGCGAAATTACAGAAAGCTTTCCGTTTCAGTGTGGATGTATAGTACGGAGAGAACAGATCAGCTGAACCCCGTTTTTGGAACGGAATTACCAGCGATGGCCGGAATACTTTCGCTCGTCCCATTAGAGATAGAATCTTAATACATTACGACTACAGCCACCTATGACACAGAAGGTCGACTTTCATTCAGCTATTTGTTATTAGCCGTCCCTATCTTGATTTTGTCAATTCCTTCTTCTCCTCGACTTCCAAAGACTAGGCTATGACAAAACCTGCTCTGGTACCCAACGATTCCTGCACCCGTTCTTTTTGCCGCCCAATAATTCAGTACCGTTTTGGACGGTAATCTATCCTCGGCCGTTCGCTGCAATGACATTATTTCGTTTTTTCCATTATTGGATCATTCAAAGACAGCAGATTTAACTTTCTTCTTATATCATCGTACCATAACCTATCTGTGAAGTGTATACACTACGATACTTCTTAAGAAACTCATCTCTTATAACTGTATTTTCTGTTCGCCGCTTTCTTACACCTCACGTCTCACTGGCGATATAACTACTCAGCTAGCCATTACCATTTTGCAGAGTTTCGTTATTATGTTTTAAGTATCGCTACACAGCGGCTCTTAAAATTTCAATAACTTGCATGTTTGTATCATTGCCGCAAGTAGACAAGATGCCACACCCCAAACAATAAAATGACCAACTCGTTCAATTTTCTAATATACTAGCTTCGTAAATTTTTCGTTGCCAATCAATATTCGAATCGCTTCATTAATGACAGAAAAAACCTTTCGGTGTCTACACCATTTTCAAATCCTATTTGCATTTGATTTAAGAACGGGGTAGACTTCGAAAGGCTTCGTCCAGAAAGAAGCGATCAGAACGTTGGCAGCACAAAAAGACACACGGAATTATCGACACTCGAAGTTTGCTCGTTTCAGAGTGTGCGATCGCCAAGGTCACGATTGTGCTTTTCAAAAAACGTGTAATTATTTTACATATATACATCGTGCGAACGCTTCTTAAAAAAAACACAGACTTCTAATGGCCCACGATACATCGAGGAAAATTCTCTTGAATCAAGAGTAGGTATTGTACTACTTGTCAAACACCATTAAATCTCTCAGCTCATAATGGCGATTGGAAATGCATACTCACATACCCGGGGAGACAACCTTGGAGCACGCGCAAGGAAAACGAGTCGCCGAGAAACGTACTCGATGTTCTTTTGTTTCGTTCGATGCACTTAATTCATCCTGCATTACCTTTCTCCCTCTCCCTCTGAAACTCGTCTTGCAAAGACTGCGGTCTGTGAAATTTTGTACAATTGCGATCGACTGACCGTGAACGAAACAGAACGTGACGCGGTGCGAACAGGTGAAGACGGCGTTGCTGGGGCGATCGGAAACGCGAGGCGTGCGGCCGCTGTTCCCATACGCGTCGCTGAAGGTTACCGTAACATATGACATTTCGATATGTCACAACGGTCCTTGAGCGCAATACTACTACTACTGCCCGCCTCGGCTCGACAGAAATTACTGAATGGACGACGCGAACACAACGACTAACGTGCATTAATGGCACTGAAAATGTATTGTTCTGTACAATCGTAAGAATTTTTCCACTGTCTTAACTTCTCTCAAATAAACATTCGGTGCCGTTGCTAGACCGGTCACGACACAATGAATTATTGAACAGGATAGTGCGCATACCACATGAATAATTTTACTGACAGGACCATTCGATCAACGTTGTGAACAAATGTGCTCACACGAAAAGCTGAAACTTGTTACACACACAAGCAACACTTTACTTCGTTAGTTTAGTCGTGTGCATACATATACATACATCGTTGTGCGCATGCGCACGCGCGTGCTTTGTATAACTGTATATGAGTACAATAAATAAATAGTATAACTGTAATGTTGAATAATAATACGGGTACAAAAGTAATTATGCTACATATAATAAATGGGTGCTTGTGTGCAAATTCTGTTATAGCATAAATACAAACACTTAAAAAACTCGTTGGACGGAAACGAACTGATATTTTATACACATATTCGTGTACCGTGGCACGCGAGGGGAGCTACAGCTTCTTAATCAGAGAGCTGTCGAGGCATTAGTACAGAGAAACATGGTTTATTCGAACTCAGGTAATTCGACGGTTTAGATAACTCCAACTGCTTTGTACATAAACAAAAGTTCTGGTACACATCCGACAGGATAGGTTAATGTTAGTTGAAGGACAAAAAAAAACTGCCACGACAAATCTTGAAGAATTTACTCAGAATCATTAAAAAATTCATAATCCTTAAAACGTAATGCTATTTCAATTTAATGCACCGTACACTGTATTGTGATGAACGTATCTTAATAATTAACACGTTAACCGTACTAATTTTTTGTTAGAAAGCTGAAAGACGATCTCTTCTTCCAAAAAAATTCATATGTACCGCGCCGTTTTCATTTTGAAAGATGTAGCCTACGCTACGGATGGACGGCATGTAAATTATACTGCTCGTGTCAATAGAACGTTTCTTATACAGTAATCGTTTAATGTACTCTACATTAATTTTTACTGCCTAAATTTGACTACAGTAGGTTTTTAGCATTATGCGTTAATCGCCTTATGATAAATAAATGATGCAAGACGATTTATAAGCGTGTGATATCAAAAGACAATTATACCGTATTTATTTTTAATAAATAAAATGCACTGTTAATAAAACTGAAAATCCTGTAGTTATACACTTTTGCAGTTAAATTAGATCCTAACGCACGAAATCACGCCTTTTAGTTAATGGCTTAACGTACACGGTTTTAATGTGCATATACTGATTTCATTAACGAATAATCCGCGTAACTCAAAATACTTTCGTGTAACAGAAAAAATAACTCCCCAAATTGCAATTTGCTTTATTCGAATGTTGGATAATTCGAGGATTTATTATGGTCTCCTCGACTTCCGAATTAACAAAGTTTCAACGCAACAAAACATCTGCCTTCTTCCACTCGCTTCTTAGCGCAGACATCGCTGGTAAGTACAGTCCTCAGCGAATCGGCACACTAACGATTTAACCAAATGACATGTGTCAATAATGTTTTCCAAATAGTACGGTAAATTTTTTTGATAATCCTACGAGCAACGAATTATTATTATTCCGGCTGTACAATGTCTGCACCTTTTCCGGAACCAAAGATTACAGAAGTGATTGAATTCTCATCTTCCACTGTTGCTTGTCCATTCAAATTCTCGTTCCCTCAATATAGTCTGAATTCTTGTATCCAGGTTGATAGGTGGTCTTCCTCTTTTCCTTCTTCCTGGTGGGGTCCATTCCATAACTCTCCTTGGCAACCTTTCCTGTGCCATTCTTTTCGTGTGTCCATACCATTGTAATTTTTTTGTTTGGATAAAATCAACAATTGAATGTTTCACATTCATTCTGTCCTTAATTACTTCATTTCTAATTTTCCCACGTCTGGATACTCTTGCCGAACGTCTCCAAAAGTCCATCTCGGCTGTCATTAATTTTGTTCTTGTGTGTTTATTAGTAGTCCAAACTTCTGAGCCGTAAGTCATGATAATTCTAACAACGGTTTTAAATGTTTTGGTTACAGGCAACGAATGACGCTTAAAAACCTTCTGGGATGGAGAGATATGAGCAGAACGGTGTGCGAATCGTGAGCATCCGTACATGACGTTACTTTATTGGAGTGCGGTTCCCCGCACTAATTTGGCGACAGCCTACCCTTGAAGCTATAGTGATAAAACTGATAGGTCAGAGAATCGTCAGCCAGCGGAACCGAAACACAAGTGAATATTATACATTATGTAATGCATAAAAATAATATATAGTGATGGGATAAAGTGATTTTCCTCAGCAAATATGGTCGCCTTTCCTCACTTACACATCAACGCCAAGCTCGTACATTTCTGCCGGTATGACAATCGTAGTAAAGAAAATTTTCGACACTTCATTACCTACCTCTGGTGACCAAGTCCTCACTGGCCACACGGGGTCCATTTCAAGGAAAGAAGTTGAGTTTACTGTACATCTTGTGACTGCACCAGTTTGTCTGGTGAGATCTCATTTCGCTTTTGGGTTAAATATTTCTAATTTTTATTTAATATTATCACAAATAAGATAACTGTATGTCATTCTCGGCCGTGTAAGGTTTTTTACTGCGTAAAGAAACGTCCTTTCTCCAACTCTAAAAAACACTGGACCCTCTTTGGAAAGAGCCACGTACCCTTGTGTTGCTAGGAAAACGACACAAGTACGTAATGCCATCCTATCGTCGTATATTACTTCAGCCTCGCGTTTTCAAAATCTTTTCTACTGTTCCACATATCCTCTTGAAGTTAACTTCAAACTGTATACATTCAGTATGGTTGCGCAAACAGTGGTGCATGCAGAACAACACTTCAGTAGCGAGCTCCAAGAGAAACATCAAAGCCTTGATTAATACCGAGACACGTCTACAAAAGACGTGACTGACACGACAATATTTCACACTATCTGTTCTTCTGTCTTCAATTATTAGCAAACAATTTAATGATCAACACGTTACGTGGCAGGAGTTTCCGTAGACAACTGGAGTAGTTAGTAACAAACTTTCTGTTTTCACGGTAACAACACTCGGTGTTTTAAATCGAGTTTAGGCAACGCTTAAATAGTGATTTTTTCAAGATTCGTTTCCAAAGTAAGTCAACGATTTCTCAGATATGTTAAACTTAAACGGTTGACAATATGGTAGAGTATTTACGAAAAAAGTAAACGGAATTGCAAGCTCTATTCATGAATCGTAACCTAGGTTTCTTCTGTAATATTTCTCAGATTTGTTAAACGGTTGACAATATGGTAGAGTATTTACGAAAAAAGTAAACGGAATTGCAAGCTCCATTCGTGAATCTTAACCTAGGTTTCTTCTGTAATATTTCTCAGATTTATTAAACGGTTGACAATATTGTAGAGTATTTACGAAAAAAGTAAACGGAATTGCAAGCTCCATTCGTGAATCTTAACCTAGGTTTCTTCTGTAATATTTCTCAGATTTATTAAACGGTTGACAATATTGTAGAGTATTTACGAAAAAAGTAAAGGGAATTGCAAGCTCCATTCGTGAATCTTAATCTAAGTTTCTTCTGTAATATTTCTCAGATTTGTTAATCCTAAACGGTTGACAATAGTAGAGTATTTCCGAAAAAAGTAAACGGAATTGCAAGCTCCATTCGTGAGTCTTCATCTAAGTTTTTTCTGTAATATTTCTCAGATTTGTTAAACGGTTGACAATATGGTAGAGTATTTCCGAAAAAAGTAAACGGAATTGCAAGCTCCATTCGTGAATCTTCACCTAAGTTTCTTCTGTAATATTTCTCAGATTTGTTAAACGGTTGACAATATGGTAGAGTATTTACGAAAACAGTAAATGGAATTGCAAGCTCCATTCGTGAATCTTAACCTAATTTTCTTCTGTAAAAGAAAAATCGCACTTGTGACGCCAAACATGACTCCATTTTATTTTCTAAACTTATTTTCGCTGCTCGCTGATAACGCCAATTCGATTCGTTGGTGACGCTAGAGTTATTATACCCATTATGTATAAATTTCGTGGTCAACACCACACAAATAGTACCAGGTGCCTAGAAAAAAAAATACTGTCAATTTCTGGAATAGTTCGAATCGTAATGGAATTTTAAATCCGGTGAAATATAGTCGGATGCTGATGTTAAGTATTCTCTATTTTCCGAATTTGAAAGGCATTTCAGTTTCCTGAAAAGAAGGAATGTGGGGGTTATTACAGTGTCCCAATGTTAAAGTTCTTAGAAAGATGAAGAAAGAAAGGGAAGTTATTAACACAGTGAAGATAAGAAAGCTTCCGTATCTGGGACATATCATGAGAAATGAACACATTTTACTTATTGCAGTCCATACTACAGGGAAAAGTACTTGGAAAGAGAGGAGTTGGGCGACCGAGAAATTTCAGGACCTGGTTTGGCATGAATACAACTGATTTATTCCGTACAGAAGTTACAATAGTCTGTATGATATCCAACTTCCGAAACGGATAGGAACTATCAGAAGAAGAAAACAGTGTCCCGGAGAAGAGCCCTAAAACACACACGCGCGCGCGCGCGCGTTAAAAATAACGGATAATAACCTATTATTGGTTGGTGCCTTAACCGAAGGTTGTTAATTTTACGACCATTTTAATCTGTTCCATTATCAGTTCGCTGAAAGCCAGATAAGCGATAGAATAATAAGGAGAGAGAGAGACAGAGAGAGGCATTAGATAATACACACCTCAAATTTTAAATACTTTTTTTTTACACTATATCGCAAAAAACTGGATAATATTATTACTATCGCAAAAATGAGTGGACGTGTCATTAGCAGTAAGATATAGGCTAACGTAATTCCGCGCAGTAAGCCTTCGAATCAACTCCGCACAACGACATGACTCAGGCGTTTCGGTATGTCACTGTCAATGCAGTTTCAGAGTTTTTGTTTAAATCTTCTTTGTACTTGTCCTCTTGTACATATAGGACACGCGAATTGATTAACTCTTAACCATAATTCGATTGTATGAATACACAGAACATGTACTATACAAACAAGGAATATCTTTTCTAATCTGGCTACCCACTCCAAGTGTCCCACATTAATCGTTTTCAATAATAATTTGCTTTGTTTGTATATTCTACATCTATATGTGTCTTTTCTCGAGTTAGTTACTATTTCCTTCGTTTTTTTGTCTAACCCAGTGGATCCTAACTTAAAAGCGCCTGACAGCCGCAATTAAACTCAGGAACCTATCGGCGGGTCGCATCATAAGCTATCAATTTTCGACAAGTGACGTTAAAATAAAGAGGGCAATACTTAATTTTTAATAAGTAAAAAGAAATAATTTAGACATTTAATATGTCTGAATACACATTTTAACAACACAGTTTCATTATGTCAGTATAATAATCAAGATATAAGAAAGATAGCAAGTTGTATTTTTATAAAATCTTTAATGTGAAAACTGAAGTCGATCTCTCGCAGCTACGAAAGCGGGGATGTTCACACCGAGCTGAGCTTTTGCCGATCTCAGCAAGTGAAGCAGAGAAGAATCTGTGAGATGATTTCTGCTGCTGTGGAGTTTAATTAACTTCGTTCTGTAGAACATGCTTTCACAGACTTATGTACTTCCAAACATCGACGTCATTTTCTGTTCAAAATTTCGCTGCTTTTGAAATCGTTCATCGGGTAGGAGATTAAGAAATCCGACCCTTTTTCTCGCCTGGTCTACAGGAAGAGATCGGCTTGTAAATGACAAAATCGTAGTTGGAAACTCTCAAAATTTCGTACACCTAGAAATGTTAATGTTAAAATTCGAATAGTGAAGGTAGCACGGTGTAAAAGTGGAATATATAGAACATAATAATCTACATTCCGATATACACCCACTGAAAGACAATGTATATAAAGAATTAAGAGCAAACGGATTTCTGGAGACGAGTAGCCCGGGGTTGACAATAGGAACAGTATCAAAAAAAAGCAGACTGAAGACATTATGGGAATTATGCATTCGATCACGGACGTCATTTATAAAAAAAAAACAATTTTTATGGACACGTACAACTCAACTGATGAGTGATCACAGAATACCAAAATACTGTGATCGTGATTCGCAAAATTCCCAAAACATGCTGAATCGTGATCCAAAAGATCTACACACTGACAAAAAGTTGAAAAGAATGTATACAGATAAGGGCATGAACGGAAAGGACCTTAATGATGACTAATGGACCAACCAAGAAATCGGAACTGGAGATTAGAAACTGAAAAAGGTCAGAGAAAATTGTAAGCCGATTTACGATTTTCAGGAAAAAACATCAGAAAAAAGAATGATGAAGGCCCTTAGAGGAAAGTATACGACCAATACACAACAAAAAGAAAGCACAGACGCACAGACCATTCAGTGAGGGCAAATGTAACTGGGATAGCACGTAGATTCTTTTCGAGTCATCAGTTTTCCGACCGGTTTGTACCCTCCTCGCATATACCCGTAATGCACGTGTTACGGATTAGGCATGTGGAACCCAGAGTTTAACACCGGATCCGAAAGGCAGAGCTGTTCTAGGTAGGATTCTTCTCACTGGTTTGCCAACGCCTTACCAGGAGTAACGGTCGTATTTATTAAATCATATGATCTCGGCGGGAATCGAACCCACGCCTACAGCGTAGTAGCGCCGTCACACACTAGACACTAGGCTACGCATGTCGATTGATAATGCTTATAATAATGATACCATATCATGTAAAAGGAACTCTTATTATGATTTATTTGCAGAGAATACCCTCAACTGAATTATTCTCTGTTATTGTATCATTAATACGTCGATCCAAAAGAGTGAGGAAGATGGGTTTTGGGTAATATCACTACGAGCGAAATTGTTGTAGGCGGTAGGCCTACCTAATTTTGCAACAGCGGGGATTACAGTACAGTATTATCGCTGCGATAACTGGTCGACTTCAAACACTTATAAACAATGGCACTCTACACTCTATAAAGTACACAAAACCACAGCATATCCGCAAACATGTTTTCACACTGCGACTGCTACTATCAGTCGAGTCACGTGACTCCATCTCTCCACCCATGCGGCTGCTACTGCTGCTTTCCCGATCAAGGCCACTCCACTTTTCACTCTCTTAATACCACTTCAACCGGCTACGTACTCCACACAAACGTCCGTCCGTCATTTCACTCGACCGGTGAATTTATAAAACAAACTAAAATGCTCCCAATTTTCGAGACACATTTAAATAATTAAGCGCATAATTTTAATTTACTTCAAACAAAATTATACAATGCACTTACTCATCTTTATGATCTGACGGATTGTAGCCATATAAAGTACACAAAACCACAGCATATCCGCAAACATGTTTTCACACTGCAACTGCTACTATCAGTCGAGTCACGTGACTCCATCTCTCCACCCATGCGGCTGCTGCTGACGCTGCTTTCCCGATCAAGGCCACTCCACTTTTCACTCTCAATACCACTTCAACCGGCTACGTACTCCACACAACCGTCCGTCCATCATTTCACTCGACCGTTGAATTTATAAAACAAACTAAAATGCTCCCAATTTTCAAGACACATTTAAATAATTAAGCGCATAATTTTAATTTACTTCAAACAAAATTATACAATGCACTTACTCATCTTTATGATCTGACGGATTGTAGCCATACGGTAAGTTTCTACTTGTACTTGTATATATGGTACCACGACATACCATTCTTATCTTAACATTTTCGAAATACTTACTTGGCTTCGTCAATTCTCCCTTCCTTTGAGCATGGCTTCCAGAATGTTCGTGATAATGACATTATGAGTTAATAAATGTTTTAGAAGTTACGATGTCTTCGAAGAGTTAATTTTTTCTTTCATTTTATTTAATACTTTAGTTTTCTCGCAAAAGAAATGCCGATGTACAGCTGGGACTGAATATTATGTTTAGGCTACACTTGATAGGATTACCCAATATCGACAGAATGGACGACTACCGCATCCCCAAACAACTTTAGAATTATAAGCCGAAAGGACGGGAAGGTGTGGGGCGTCCGAAGGAACCATGGGGTGACCAGCTCTAGTGTATCTTCTTGACACCGGAACAAACAAACCATTTTCGATAAGCGTCTTCTAAGGCATACACTGTCGAGTCAATGTTGTTGAAATTTAAAATTTTCTGATCCGGGCTGTTCCGCCGTGGTCCAGTGCTACACACATTAGCAGACGTTTCGACCGTGCCAGTGACGGCCATCATCAGTGCAAATTGACCTTCGTCTGACGTAGATGTCGCCAAACAGCCCAGAATACAAAAAATTTTAACAACAAACCACTTTCAGTTTAATCCTTGCTGCAGATGATGATGATGAAATTTGTTTTCCTTTCAGTCCAATTATTTACTTGTCGTTAGTAAGTAATTATAATATTTAATCGCTTATTTTCGACGAAGCGGTAAACGTACACCAACAGCGATAATATTAAAATATCACTTCCAAGTGTCGAAATTGACAAAAGATAATGGAAAGGAAAAAGCGTTTGCGTATTTTACACTTAAATGAATATAACAGACCGTATCAGAATTTTTATAAGGATGGAAAACAAAACATAACTCCATAGACCATGACGTAAGATTAACTGCGTAAAATGACGTCGAAGGTAAAAGCTGGGGACGAACAGCAAATCAATGGTAATACACCCTGGGATAAACGAAAATCGTCCCTCTTCTACTTGTCATTGTCAAGTAGAGGTTAGGGCACCGTCTTGCCCTTGGGGTGAGAAATTGCCCCTAAGACAGATGGTCTTCCATTGGTCAAGGACGTAGGATGTGGGAGGCTTCAATAAGATTAAAGATCCTTATGGATATCTCAACAGGGATAACTGGTCTCTTTAGTCTGGTAATACAGAACAGCCAGACAGAAAATCGGGCTGGACGTTAAGCCTGAAGGTGGCAGCCCCACCATACGTCTTACCCTGGGATATGCTAGTAATATATCCAGGAGACATATTCACTACTAAATTGCCAGACTAGCCGGACGGATCCCCAAACAACTCTGGAACTATAAGCTGAGGGGACGGAGAGGTGTGGGACGTCCGAGGAAGTGATGGAGTGACCAGCTCTAATCTTTGCTTATTTGAGACCGGAACAAACCATCCTTGGTGTAAGCCGTGAAGGTAATGATGATGATGATGATAATAAACGAAAATCGTAATTGTGAAAGATAGATAACGTAATTATTGAAAAATACTATAAGAGTGCTGTAAGCACTGCAGCTTTCTTCTCCGTCAGTAACCGTTCAATTTTGTCTTGGGATAAATATTTTAGTTTATTTAATTGAAACTGTTGTAATCTGAAGTATGTTATCTTCAATAGAAATATGTGACCTACAAGACTAATTTATGTTACATACAAATACACGCAAACTAACAAGTTCACATTGTACTACTTGAGGGGCGCGACTTCATGCGGTGGCAGGGTTATGAAGCTTCAAAATCTCTGGCAACATTTTAAGTCTCAGGTGGATCCCGAGGAATTACTCAGTGGATCGCGAATCTTCGTATCGGATGAGGCAATGAGTTTAAAAAAAATCGATAATATATGTAATCAATACCTGAAAAACCAGTTTCTGTTTTGGTGACTGGTCTTTCTGTTAATACCCTACAGTAATTATGGCATACTGTATAATATCTGTGCCCTCGGTAACGAGACTGAAAACGACTTTCCAGAAGTTACAGCGAGTTTAATTGAATTCGAGATCAATTCCTGTATTTTCAAAGGTCAGCTACGTTCTCAGTAATGGTAAGAGGACGTTTCTACGATATCAACTGTGATTCTGGATTTACAACCGAATTCTGTAATTGAAACTTGCTGATTTTTAGGGTGTCATCAAAAAATGAATATTTTACATTTTCGGATACAGTAAAAAGCTCCTAACCCCATTCTCCACGTCACACCTGTGTGGTAAAAAAAATTTCCTTTGATTCATGCGAAAACAAAGTAGAGAAACAGACTTGATGGACGTTCATATTCTTCTACTTCTTCTTCTGCACTACAAGGATTAGGCATTTGCCTGTTCCGTCCTCACAAACTTACGACCACCGTTTTCGTGATCTTCCTATACTGTATCTCTTTTCCCTCTTGGTTTGTAGTTAAGTATTTTTTGGGGTATTCTTCCATTTCCCATTCTATTTACGTGTTGATTCCATCTTTCAGTTATTTTTTCATATTTATTCAGTTACGTTCATATTTACGACTTAATTCAATCTGATCGATCCTAACGTACAACCGTGTTTTGCGAAAACGGTAGAGCATAAAATCTCTTATTTTTCATCTGATTTCAGTATCTTGGTTAGTTTTTGTTAGAACGATTTAGTTTTTGAAGTAACAGAGTCACATTTTTCCTTAAGTACCTTAAGGATGTGACGTTTAACATCCTTGGGCCGTTGCACGCCTAAGGCAGCTCGCAACGCGCAATTCTTGTTCGAGATCAAACCGAGTACGACGTATACCTGGCTTATGAGCCAGCTGTACACTAAACGCGACACACCTCTCAAGCATTGGGATACCGCTTAAACAAAAGAGGGTGAAGGTTTCTGCAGTTACGTCTAGTCACAATCGCGCTGGAGTCATTTCGCTTTCAGCACGCACGGAAACAAACGAGTGCCATCCGGCTAGCGTCTAACGTCATTTACGTATCGTAATCGAACGCGTTTGTTGATCACGTATACGGATCTCAGTGAGGACAAACATGTTTTGGTAGGGCCAAGGCCTGAGTTACAAGATTACCTGCTCTTGCTTTCAGTCTCTCTTACTAATTCCAATAAATTATCAAAACTATTTACACTTATTTTCGTAAATTTTACGGACTTCTTTCAGCCTTCCCTTGTTTTTTTTTTGTTTTTGTATCGGCCATCTAAGGACCACATGCCAATTTCAATTCTTTACTCTTTGTTCTTTTCTTTTTCCCCAATATTCTTTCATCTTTTCACTGTGCCTCTTCTTTCTGTCTTCAGTCCACTTTGAACCTGCGTTTTTCTCTGTCCTACCCTGGACTCCTTCCATTTTTCACACTTTTGCCCGAAAAACTTCTTTTTCAATGGCTTCTTCTGCGTGTATATTATTTTATCTAAATCCTTTTGGACTTCTTTAATCTAATTTGATGTTGACTTCTTCCCCCCACAGATATCTGAAGATTCAGATTCGAGACAAATCGGAAAGTTTCGAATTTTTAGTGTTTATTGTATGATTGTGTGCTGTACAATTGTAATATTACTAAAGGAATACTAGAGTAATCGAGACTTTTGTATGTGTTCACATAACTGAAAAATTATTTAATACTGAAACTGATGTAATAATAAATGAGAAAAAATCCTTACTTTACTTTAGCCAACGCCCGTACGTGGTTCTTCAACCATTTTACGTCGAGCCTCCCAGTAGCGATTGGTTATGTCGTCGGTCGGGGCAGTCCCGTAAGTGTTCTCCGTCCATTCTTCCGGAGTTGCAAAGCGGACAGGTTTCGTTCTCAGCTAGGCCGATGCGGTGTAGATGAGCTTGCAAGTAGTCATGTCCGGTAATAAGGCGGAAACGGGCGACGGCCTCAGCTCTGTCCAGGTGTCTCGGTATTGGACGAGAAAATACATATTGGAGAAAAAATCCTTTCCAGCCGTTACGAATCGCTCCGCGGTTTTGGGTTTTGCAACACATTAACAGCCTCCATCCCTCCTAGAAGGAGGGCTCCAACCTTATTCTAGCGCAAGGCTACCAAACGCATCAGGCAGTCATCGGGTTCACCCGGACACTGCAACCGCTGGGGCACATCCAGCAGATGTTCCACGATTGGATTCGATTGGATTTAAATAATAAATGTACTTTGTTCAAAATAGTGTTCGAGTTCTGGTTCTCACGGAGTTTACTAGTTTTATGTTCACTTTGCTTTAATTTCCCAGTGATAGACTACAACAATCGATTGTTCTGTTACTTTTCTCAGACGTTTGAAGATCAGCTACCCTGCAGTGGTCCTTCTTCGGATAAGACGTTACACGAACAGCACTGCTTATATGAAGCCAGCAAACGCTATCGGATAAGAATGTTATTATTAGTAATAACGGACCACATCCTAACACAGGGAAACCAAAACACAGCAAAAATGGCAAACTTTCAGCCGTACCCCGCAATTCTGGATCCAATCGAAATCTCTAAGAGCATGAAACTCAGAGAACGCGGACAAACCGTGATATCAGGACACCTTTTCCCATTTGATACTCGTAACACACCCGCACTTCATGTTATGGTGTTATCTTAATGGCCTGTGACCAGCAGTAAGAATTTTTTTACCCACTAAAAATGTAATAAATTATTGAATCCCTTCTTCACGTAATCCAGATAAACGATTTATCAAGATAAAACGATATTAACACGTACGCGCGCAAAAATGCGAAATCTAAATATACTCCGTATGAATCACGGCTTAAAAAATGTGTAGCGTGTTATCAGCATATTCTAATTAAACTATAACAAAAAAAGAACACCAGAATTCCAATATTTTATTAAACACGAACGAAACAAAACGATAAAATGTGTACTCAAAAGACAATAAGACTATATAGTTAGCTGTCTTTCACCTGTCTCAGGGGGGCCACAAAAACCTGTGGTCAAAATTCCATGTCTTTTCCATGTTTTCCAGACCCAAATTTACGGTTTACCAGGTGAAACTTGGCAAGCCATTACAGACATAATATAACGACAAAAAACCACTGCTTGATATTCTCTGTCAAAGACAAGAGATTTTACGGTTTAGTGACAAAGATGACATAAAAAACACATAAATCTCTTCGATACTATAAAAAAATTCATATGAAAACACTTACAAACGATTGGGAGCATAGGGGAGGGGGAAAGGCATCTTCGGTGAGCTTTGGAATCCTCGGTACGAGACTGATTCGCCATTACTAATGGGAAATAAATCTGTTTTCACAATAAATCTGTCTTCAAAATGTTTTATACAACTAACGTATTGTCAGTTAACCGTAAAATTATCCTGACGGATACATCTGATCCACTTCTTTTTCATTACCTCATCCTTGGGAAATCTAAATGTTGAATTATCTGAACTCCCGCAATTCAATTTACATCAGGGCATGCAACACGACCGACCCATTATAACAATGCTGCTTTCAAAAAAACAGTGACCTCACTTTAAACTTAAATTTTCTACAACCACTATAAGCTTTAGCACACGTAAGTAGCACGTGTTTACTTTTGACAACCAACCGATATTGACTACTATCGAAACTATCGATATCGTTGTATTAAGGTCTGATATAATTGTAGATGGTCTTGGCCGAGGCGGCCGACTCGGGTTCGAAACGCAATCGAATTGAGCTGCGGTGGGAGTTTCAAGTGCAAATGGGTAATTCATGACAGAGTAAAGACAAAAATGGAGTGCGGAAATGTATTTGTGGACGATCATGGCTGTCGCAAATATAACACGAAGAGAAATAATTTAAATTACTACAAAAATTCCAGGTTCTTTTTCATTTTTCCATGCAATTTCCAGGTTTTCCAGAGGTTTTCAAATTCCATGAATTTTCCAGGTTTTCCAGGCTTGTGGCCACCCTGTGTATATGATGGGTTTATCCATTGCTGTTACATGTGACTTCTCCAGTGACTTCTCTCAACAACAAAAGTTAACCGTTAATATAGTACTCGTTCCGGACATGCCTCTACCTTGCAAATGGCCGTGATCTCTTCAGTCCGAATTTATTAACCCTCTAGAAGAGGACACAAGGGGGCTTACAGCCCGAAATCAGACTGGTCTTCTCTATCTGCCCCTTTCACCTCACACTTCCAGCATCTCTCTTAAATGTATGAAATCTTTTCTTCTCTTTCTTGGGCAGGCTTTTGGTCTTCTGGCTTCCATATATCCTCTGAGGACTCTTTCCTTGTATTCACTCATTCTCCAGTCTCATTGTGAGCCCCCTCACAATCTACTCAACTGTATGACTTACGTCTCACCACTTCTTCTAATTTCTAAATATGGGTCCTAGGATCCACCTCAGCAACTTCCTCTCAAACATCCTCAAGCGTTCCAAGCGTCGAGTTAATATTCAGATATCACTTCCATAATACAGGATGAACGGCTGGGGGGGGGGGGAGTCCTAAAAGGTATATGGAGACCCTATATATTATGAAAATAATTATGTAATCAACCGCCGTATTTTTAGGAAATAAAATTTGTTTCCAGCTCACTGAACGAGCGAAAAGAGTTCGCAGTTTTAACTCCACCGTTGGCATTAGTCTGCTTGTCTGTCTATCTATTTGGAGTATGTCTCACGATAACTTTTGAATGCATAACCAATTTTCGTAAAACTTAGTATGTACGTCCATACTTTTATCCTACAGACCCCCTATTATTTTTGACAATGTCTATCGGGGTGAAAGACAAATACATAAGAGGTCAAAATTGTAAAAAAACGCAAAAATCCACGAGGGGTATCAAATTAAGTGAAATTTTAACCAAAATCTACATATAGTGATCTTTTTTTTTTTAATTTTAAAGGGAATGTTATCTAAATATAGTGTACCGTTTAGCAAATTTTAAAACATTTCGTGTTCCGGAAAAGGAATTAGAAGTTTGAAAATTTTGAAAAAATCCAGCCAGGTTCGTTTGAATTTTAACGAAACCGCATGTAGCGTGTACAATGAAAAAATTTTTAACTTTAGAGGCACCACAGGGCAAAAATGAAACTCCTAATTTTAAGAAAATTATAAAAATCAATGCGTAGGATTAAGTTTCGAGAATTTTTTCAAAATACAAACTAAGTAAAACCTACGACTAAGTTATCTGTCATTCACGCATTATCATTATAAATTGAATTAAAAAACCAATCCAGAGGTCTGGAATTATTAACACTTACTGTATGTGCTTTACAACTTTTATTCTACTAAAAAAAAGGTGGAATGATCGGAGTTTCCATGATTTTTTTTAATTTCGAAAATTATCTAATGTTGACAGTAACCTAATAAAAAATGTATTTTGTTAGCTGACTGGTTAGTAATGTACTTACTCGTATATGTAGCTGTGTAATAAAACATATGTTCTCAGTTTTTTTTTCGGTATCACTTTCTTCAGTTGTATAAGAGCCAGAAACTACAAATTTTGTACACATATTCTAATTCTTGTATAGAAAGCAATAAACTAAAATGTTTTTAAAACACACTTACCCCAAAAATTAAAAAAATAAAAATAAAAATTGATATTAAGAAATTTGTTTTTTAATTTTATTTTTTATATTAATACCATAAAGTAAATGCTAAAATAATTAGTTTAGTGGATAAATGTAGTCAGAGAACACGAATATAGCCCTATTTTGATTCTGACTGTCCTATTCAGAAGATACGTGTACCAAGAACTAGAAAATTACCATGGCGAGTGTAGGGAATACCGTACCCACTCGATTTACTTGCTTTAACAAAACTGATGAACAAACGCTGTCCTGAGTATAAAAGACGGGAATGAGAATAAAAATGCTTAATTAGACTTAACAGTTGACATGATGAAAATGAATGATAACGGACCGACAGATGGTAATGAAATGACACAATTGGGACAAAATAATAATCATAAACAATAGAGATGCTATTTGTCAATCATATAAGATCGAAGACAAATTGTTAGTCCGCCCAACTGAAGACGGGACGCATCCGTGAACAGTTCCTCGAATCACCGCAAATTATGCAGACGACGGGAGAAAATAAGATAAAGACAGGCTCTGCCGGTGAGCGAGAAGAGAAAGGAACGGCACGAGAAAGAGCGGAAAGAGAGAGCAGACGCAGACACAGAGGGCAGAGAAATACTGTTATAATTAAAACAATTTATTCTGCCGATCGGTTGTAACAGGTAGTATACTCAGCGTCTACCGTTAATCGATTTCATCTCGGTAGACGGTAGTAGTACTGTCAAACGCTGCTATCCCTTTTACGGATAATTACGCGAACCGGTTTCCAGGCGATTTTTAACATACTTTAACACGCGCGCGCGCAACAATACAATTTCCTTAAAAATATTTTAGCACAATTAGAGAAATCATTCGCGCAGTACTGAAACCGACTAACAATAATGATACCGAACAGGCTGTAGGCAATCAACTATCAAGACACGGTGAATTATGTACACTGAAATTAACTCAACTTTACCCAATCTGTCTGTCGTAATGATAATAATATAATAGCGAAATAATAACAATAACATCCATTAACGTCACTGATCATTAGCAAAAGCCAAATATTTCCTTTTTCAGCTTTCCTTTCTCTCGCCGCACGCGTGATCCGACGACTCGATCAGAGCCTGCTAATCAGTCCATTGGATTCGGCCATTCGTTAAAGACTCTTACATTCCTTTGTTTTATCTGCTTCAGTAGTTTGTGTCCGTTTATTTACAACTTGCTATGGTGTCACATTTTCTACGGTCTTGTGTATAGGGGGAGGGAGGAGTATCGCTTTCGTTCCCAGGTAATGTAAACACCAGTCTTATAGCTGCAGTTCTGCGTTAGCATCGTAAAAATTATTAAGGCTAGTATATACTGAAAATTTTTGTACAGTCTTATTGGAACAGACGTTAAGAAGACACACTAGAATTAACTTCACAAAATAAAAAGTTTACAATATACATTTTCAACTTCTTTATACATAAACCCAATTTTACATTTTATATTTTAACAGGAAATTTGAGGGGAATATCGATAATTCCAGTATTCTTTATAAACACAATGGTATTTCACACTTAGTAAAACGTAACGGCAAAAAGTAGACTCGTTCATGAGAAGCGTGAACCTGCATATATTTTTAAAAAAGGAACTAACTAAAATAATGATTATTTTACTGCAGTAAAATCCTTCGAGGCAGTAGTCTTCAGATTCTGCGTTTTCAATTTTCCTCCTTCTGATTATACGATTCTTATTTTGTATTGTGGTTCTTTCCTAGCTGTAACAATCCTGTCGCTGTCATTACAGTTTTTAACTGCTTATAACAAATTACCGTGTTTAATGTTCAAACTAGAAAATTTGATTTGGTAACGGAGCCTTGCCCGAAACATGTAACTGCATCTTAACACTAAGTCGAAGTGTTTCCCTACAAACAGTTTTTCGTATTTTTTCACATGCAGGTATTAAAACTCTTCTTCAGATTTTGTCTCTTCGAAGCAGGCGTCGCTTTCAACAGCTCGCCTTTCATAAATCCCTCTATATAGAATTATGGCTTTAAGACTGTTTTCAGAACATAGATTTCGTGTTCGTAATGAGTCTTTTTTTGTGTACATTATTACTTTTGCATACAGGTAGGCCTATATTTACACTTGAATCAGTGTCACGAGTACTGTAGAAAGAATGTGTCCTCTAATGTGAGCATTTTAGCAAAATCTGTTTTGAAAGTGCAATACTAGTTTATACGCAAACATTTTCAACGCAAAAGTAGACACAGTAAGTTTTCCATTAGCTGGATTCTACCACACACAGAGAACGTTGCAAGTCATGCAGCATGCAACCGCTTGAACCACCCGTTCTATTGTCAGGAGTCTGAAGGCACTTGAAATGTCAGTGTGCTGTGTTTTCATACAAAACAAAACGGTGTTTATTGACTCTAGATGCAACTGACTAAGAGTAGACAGACTGTATTTCTTTAATCAGAAAATGGAGGATGCAGAATGGAGAATTTACTGAGACAACACAGTGGCTATGGCGCTTCGCTCTACATGGTCCAGCTCAATTCCCAGACTTCTTCTCCTTTTCTTCACTACATGAGTTGAGGTATAGCCCGTTCCGACTTTACAGTCTCTTACCATTTTGTCCAGGGTCTTCCACGATATCTCGTTCCCACTGGCCTATTCAAACGCTTGTTTAGGAATACGCGTGTCTACCATGCGTTCCACACATCATGGTACTTCCAATTCTGCCTGTATCCTTTATTCTATTCAGAACCGACTGTAACTTCAGGTCTTTCTTTATGTCGTCATTTCGTAGATGATCTCTCAAACTGCATTCCTTAACTGCTCTTAAAAATTTCATTTCCAAGGCCTGTATTTTTGAACTATCTTTTTGCAAGCGATTTCATGTTTCACGTCCATACATTAAAGTCGGCACAGCCACGACCTTATAGAACTTTAGCTGTGTCTCCCTCTGCGTTGTATTCTTTAATAGTCGTCTTATTGTTCCACAGGTATAACTAAATCAGACGTACCCTGGGAATCAATTCTCAGAAATACCATAAAATCAAAGTGAGGCCCCTACTTTGATTGAGACTGTGGACATGAGTACCCGAGATAACATCCTGGGATAACAATGGGCAGGTGAAGTGTCGTGCTATCTCTACTTCTTCCCTGCATATGTCGAATGCCTCATATAAGATAACCTGTCTTGCCCAACTCCGAAAGCAGGCCTACTTCGGGCCACACAAAAGAAGACCTTATTATTTCACAAACACTGAAGTTTTCAACCAACAAAAATAACGCTCTCGCTGAAAGCATCATGCCACCAATGGCAAAAGCAAGAGACACATGAATGATACAACCTGCACGTATGTGTTACGGCCAGGTCGGTAGCCTGGATATTTACAATCGTGTGGGTAAACAGCATAAATACTCGATTCGATTCCTTGACACCACATGACTTTAAAACCTAACACTTTCCGTACCAAATAAAGAAACACGGATACAATTCTACAAGGTGATGGCCCTTCAAGGTCATGACACTTCTTTATCGGTCTGAGAACTGGATTTTAAAGAAAGGACAGGCCAGTCGTATCCAAGCGGCTGAAATGAGATTTCTTAGGCACGTGGCAGTGTATACTCTCCGTGGTCACAAAAGAAACACAGACATACAGCAGTAACTGAATATTATGAGTATACTCGACAGGAATGCCCAGTATCCAGGAGTGCCCAGCCCTGAATTGGTGGGAACATCTTTGCCGAATGGATGACTGCCGCAATTCGTGTGGGGCGGCCGAGGAAACGCTGGAGTGACCAGCTCTAGACTTCGCCGGTTTGTGACCGGAACAAACCATCCTTGGTTTAATCCTTGCTGCTGCTGCTGATGATGAACACTTTCCATTCCGGCAGTAAATTAATTATAATGATAATATTTCTACATTTTTTAACATTTTCAGTTATGCTTATCACGCGTATTTATTTTTACTTCCTGTAATGGGTTACGCTTTTGTGTTTCCTGTATTTAGCTTCAAGTAGAACTACGAAAAAATGATCACGCCATTGCAACCGGCTCGCTCATTATAAAATAATTACTAATTACGTACGCGCACAAGCCAAATGAACACGTACACTAGCTAATTTCATAAAATACGCAGCACACAAAATACGACTTCCAATATTCGTAACGATTCCTACTTCCAGGAATTTCAAACAACGATACATCAACTTTTAAAACAATCAAAACTGTAATTTATCGGCTGAGTTTGACTGACAAAGCGGATGTTTTTCTCTTCTGAACTCTGAAATACACAAAAAAATCCAATGGCCTCAATGTTTTGCACCGAGTCTGAAATTTTTTGCCTCCGAAATTTGCGTGGTATGACTGCGTTGCAATCAATCCAATATCACACCGTACGTGCACCCGAGTCCCAGAACAAAGCTAATCTAATCTGCACGACTGATTACTGACGGCTAAATGCTAAATGCAAATGCAATAACATTTCGTACACACTTTGGTGCTGCATTTTTTAACGTCCTAAGTTTATAAATATTCTTTATTAAGTTTTAACGTTCACGTTCATTAAAAAAGAGGCGGATCTTTTTGTTTACTTTAACAGTATTAATAAGTCCTTTTACAACAGTCTATCTAATTCAATTTCAGTGCTTTTATTGTACGGCTGTACCGGTAAATTTAATTTTACATTCTAGAAATATTTTTAAATGTCTTTAAAACTTTATTTGGAACTCCTGACAAAGAAAGGTTAGATAGCCATTGGCGGTACAGAGTTTCTAATTTGGAGAATCAACTTGGGATAAACGCTTATAATAATTAAATAAGTAAAAGTAATGTGGGGGTCTTCGAAATAGGTGGGAATAACTATAATAATTACGCACAAAAAATTACACGTAATTATACAGAGTAACCTAAATACAAGACTCGCTTTGAAATAAAAATAAAATCAAAGCTTCGGTGTGGGGGGCCACAAACGTTTACTAATGGTCTAGAGTAGAAATTAGAGACCGAGATGGCACACGCCCTTGAACTGTTTCGACAAAACGACAAAAAAATTAGGTTACTTTCGTTTTTCCTAATTTCACATTCGGCCCTAGAGACATAGGCACTAAGCGTAAACATGTACACAGGTACAGTTGTCAGAAATCCATACCGGCCTCCCACATTAAAGTTTCAAAGGGTTATCAAGAACCACTTGCACTTCATCTTACGGCTATCAGGATCACTTGTCCACAATAAAAGCTAGAAACTACAACTCCAAGTGAAACCGAAATGTATGATGCGTGCTAAATTTTAATCAGTTTTAGTCTTTCAACGTTTAGCAACTCGTCAGTAATTATAAATTAATTCAAATTATCTCTGACATCAGGCACTGATTCATGTCGACTAGGTAAATTTACCTGCCGATTTCTAAGTGGAGGAAGCTCCAACTTTGACGAATCAAAAACGAAAATAAAATTTGATCTTTTCTTTATTGTAACTGTTTTTACTGTAACGATAAACGCCTGGTGAATCAAATTTGTATTAAGAAAAAAAAACAATCTTTACGTTTTATTTAAAATTTTTGAAATCTGCGAGTTTAATAAATGTCTACAAACCGTTACCCAGCATACGAAATACGAAAAAGAATAAAACATGCGAAAGAAGAATTATTCCGTTTTGGTTATAAACAACTAAGAAACGTCAAATTATGCATACTCAGAACAGACAAAGATCGGGATCAAGCCAGGAAGTTGGTAGCTGGACGAGTGTCCACTATCACAATAACCAGCCTACAACTTTCCCGCGCTTCATGACCACAGGTGTACGACCTGTAATGGCAAATCTGTGTATTCAATCACCATCAATTTCTTGTTCCAACTTACCGCAAGGGAAAAAATATCCACTTCCTCACAATTTTTGTAATGAAAATAACAATAGCGCTTCTAGCCTGGGTAGCAGGAGGAACAAGACCCCAGAAGCTTAAGTGTTCGTATTAAATTTTAAGTATGTATTGTATGTACCGTTTGTTACTATACGTAACTGCAAATTATTTTCTTTTATGGTCATTATTACTGTTATGCCAAATTTGTCGTCTCCTGTCACAGAACTTGAACTCATACCGAGAACCCACGTTGTAACTGGTCGTTGACAGAACTCCATAACAGTAGAGACGCTGAAAGGCATTGTCCAGTTCAAAGCAAGAAGTTCTGCAAACGTATCGTCGACAGAAATGTAATTACGAAGGCTACTAACACTGACGAACCGAGAATATTACTGATATCACTCTTACTAAAACTGCCGCCATACCCAGGGCCTGACTTAAAAGGCTTTAGCGCCCTACGCTGATGAATTTTTACGCTCCTCCCCAACAATTTCACCTTCCAACCTCTCAAACAACGAGTATTACGCACGATTTACTCATATATTACAGGCTGGTTATTTTTTAGGAACATGTGAGTTGTATAAACGAAATTTCGTCTTGTTTCCATTTTAATAAAGTAAATTTATTTATTACAATAGTATGAAAATACTGACAAATTCTAATAAGTGACGATAATATTTTAATTTTTATGGGACGAGAATAAGTCCAATATTTTACTTAACCTTTACATAAAGTAAATCAAAACACTAAGAACAAAAGCTTTTTGAAATATTTTCATGTCTTCATATTTGTTTATTCAAAGCTTATTTTTCAGCCTTTCGCAGTTGCAAATCGATTATCTATTTCATTAAAAGAAAATGCTTTGCAGAAAGTCATTTTCAATTAATAGGCCTAAAAGTGTCAGGGATTCCATTTATTTGGCCCAAGGTAGACCTTAAATAATTTTTCGCCCGGCTTGGGGCTGAAAACGATCTTTCTCCGCTACAATTTGTGACTGCCATGCTCAAACAATTCGCAAGGCTACTCCACACTACAAACTATTGATATGATACCACACTACATCATTTTGAGAACTTTAGGAGTCTACATGAATCAGACTGCTTCTTTTTCTTTTGCTTGGATTCCGTAGTTTGCTTTCTTCTGTTTCATAAAATTTACTTTGTTTCTAAAATGTTTTTCAGTAAACACACTCTACAGGAAACGGTTTTTTTTTTCTCTCCCAAAAGCGTGCTTGGGTCCTAGGCTACAGCCTACTCAGCCTAATGGTGAATCAGGCCCTGGCCATATCCATATTACAAGCTTTACAACCGTTATTGGAAACAATTACAACATTAAATAAAATAGTAAAATAATATATAGCCTAAGTAAAATAAATAATACACTAGACTATTCAAGATTCCATATATAGTATAAATTAATCTTCCAAGTATATAGTTAGCACATTAATGTCAGCATCAAATGTGATTTCATTAAACGATTAGTTTTACACACGTAAAGGATAAAGCTAAAAAAGCCAATCCTCTTTTACACCAGGTCTGTAAAGACTGTTTACACACAGTTCAATTTTACGCTGTCTATAAAAATATCCTCCCAAAATTTACATACACACATACATGCATAAATTAAAAAGAAAACAATACCGCGAACAATCTGACTGGCATTAAACAAAATACACTTTCAACGATTATCATATTGCCGCGATAAAGTCAACGAAGCACGTTGGAGGGGAGGAGGGGCCGGACCGACAGGACACAAGCACACATTTACACCGAAACCGGTTTGCGCACGACATTATCATTATGGGCTAATCAGATTCCTTGACTTTAGAAATCGTTATGCTGTCCGGCGATTTTTTTTCCAACGCGCGCCCGCACGTCTGCGCCCTTTATCTCTGTTCTCTCTGTTCACACAGAGTTGCGTTAGTTAAGTCAACAGTGGAAAATTTTCGTGGGAGAAAAGGTCGCGAGGTAACCGCGAGTTTGTAAACTAGACCGTTTCTTACGTCCAGTTTTCTTATTTAGTTGTCGAAGCCCAGTAGAGTTACTAAATTGTAATGGAGTACAATGTGATGCCCAGTACACTACATTCTAATGGAGGGTACTCGGAGGCGAATCCAGCAAGCAACTTTGTTTGCAAGCTTAGTTTGCTTGTTTGCAACTTTGGAAATGTTAGTATACCCCCCCCCACAATCAGTTGCGTTTAGTAGATTGAAAAGCCGGGTCAAACAAACTGCAACCGACGGATTTTGGACCAAATAATCTCGTAATCGGTTCCATCCAGTTCCATCAGCAGGGGATTCAGAAGTCGGTGACCGCGTGAACGCTGATTTTATAACCTATTTGCAGCGTTCTGTGTAATTATGAATTTTCTAAATTTCACGTTTCAAAAAATAAGTACTGAGCATTATGATATTGTGTATTTTCCCTTAAAAAGGACTTTAGGACTAAGCACCGTCAGTTTTCCCTAGGAAACCCCACAACATTCCATGGTAGAATATGATAAGAATTATACATGGACTTATCTGTTAGTTAAATTCATAAAAAAAAAAAAATAAATAATAATTTTCGAACAGCTGTTTTTAGAGTTAAAATAGTTTTTTTTTACACCAAAAGTTTCACTTATTTTCCTCCGACTTTCTACCAAACATATTGGCCTGCCACAAACATTTGACCGATATGGCGTCTACTCATGCTTTCTACGAATACGTTCTCATCGTAAAGGCTGATGTTATTAAAATCAGAACGTATCTCCGTGATGAAACCCGGTTGTTATAAACAATTAATTAATTGTTATTTACCCATTTCGTTCTGACATTGTCATATACACATACACAATATTAGTGAGCAGAGCGCTGCGCGTTCTCTCGGTACTCTGTGTTGCTAATAACAGATGTTAATTATCAACCGAGGACGTCTGAAGCAGCGAGCAAAAAACAAACAAACAAAAAGTAAAAGCAAAAACAGAACGGTACAGAAAACAAGTGAACAGAACACAAAAACACTGACAACGTACCAGGTTAACGACGTGAGGCGGCACAGGTGGTGTCGCTGCGACGAGACGTGGGCGGCGACGACGCTTTTGTACCTCCACAACGACGACGACGCTGACGTCAAGAGAGAGAACTTTTTTTTGTCAACTTCTGCCCACCACTTCCACAACTAGCGACCACTTATTATCTATTTTGTACGTGATATATATTATTCTTAGCGCACAATTTTCACCGTTCGGACAACAACAAAAAATTAATGATCACACGATGTTATAACAAAAAAAAAGAAACTTAACACTAGAGCACAGCAAAGAATATTGGTAACAAAACAAAGATATTAATCCAACACTTGATGCGAGTGGTTTAACGACAACGGAACAGCAGCGGTATTCAAAAACTCTGAGGTTAGTATTTTTGTAAATACAAATTTTACAATGAAATAATAGGCTACTACGGCACACAAAACGATAGCATTATTTAACGTGACAATAACCGAAGCAGTTGCGTAATCACAGTAGCAACTAACGACACAACAACATAACCTGAACACGAAATACTACGTAACTTGTATGTGTAGTGTACGTAACAAGTGTGTAATGGAACGCACAGCTGTCTCGGTCCGACCGGCACTCGGCACTCACTTGCTCTCACCACAAGCCAGCAGCACACTAACCGACACAACGCGAATTGAACAACAAGAATTACTCGATCGTCACTTCAGATAACACTATCAAAGCGCGCGCGGCGACGGCGGCGTTCCATCGCCCGATATATGTTCATCATACGCAACACAAAACGATTCTTCTTCTTCATCGAACCGCGGAGGGGGAAACTGCCAGCGTAATTTTTTTGCTAACTATCAAAAGCGAATCCTAGCGAGCGCGCCAACGCTTTGCGTATACAATACTATATTACGGTGATTCGCCGGACCTCAAATTATCTTCTTGTGAAAGTCAGTAAATTAAATTTCTCTCTAATTTCTTTTTGGCTTTTTTTTACCGCTCTGTTCAATACTTCCACGTTGATTTATCGAATATTATGAGACATCGGAATTTGTGAAGTTTTGTATCTTCGAAGGAACGCACGAATGGAAAACACACTTGGTTAACAAGGAGTAACAAGCTGCTGAACTGAAAATATTACCGAGGACTAAATGAACAGGATTCAGACAGTAACATACTTGCTAACTTCAGAAAAATATCTTGCACGTATGTTAAAAATGGTTTCGCTGGGTAAACCCTGTGGGCTAAATTTTAGTTAGCCTACAATGTACGATTCATTAGTGTATGCTTTCTCGTAACGTTAGTTCTCTAATGCAATGAATACAATCGGTTCGTTTCTGCAAAATCATGCGATAATTCTGTCGTTGCGGTCTCATGGCTTATCGTCGTACCCTGGAGAATGCAGCGATAGTTCATCGTTGGACGATTCCGAGTATCACCTGTATCAATACATATACGTCAGGTACAGATGAAATTGTAAGAAATGAGACGGTCACGCAGACCATGGTGGGGAGCACTGAAGGTAGTGCAGGAACTGAAGTGTGAGGTGACCAACCATGCAGCTGTTCTGAACACGAAAAGTCAAAGCTACACATGCGCAATGAGATCTTTTGACACTGCGCATCCAGACACCCGTTTCGTGTCTAATTATTTTAGCCGTATGCAACCAGACGACAGTGGCAGGATTGCCAACCTATTCTCCCTCGCCTTTATCACACTCTTTATTCACTCTGCAATCACCACAAAGGATGAGACGACAGTACTGCACCACTTTTCAACAACTGGTTATCCGACCGCAGTGCATAAACAGACATTAAAAAACAGCCGATTAATTATCCGGCCATAAATGAGGCCTCGTAGATCGAGTAACACGTAGAACCACATACGGTAAAGAAATATATTCTACTTACTGTATTTGGTCACATACGCTAATAGAGATAAAGTAAGCACATGCATAAAATAAATCAGACAATAATAAACTTTCTTTAAATCTAATTTTCGATGGTACGTGAACGGTATCAGAAGGGTTAGGTTGGACAATAGACATCGTAAAATTTATCACACACCGTTTCGACCGCTAAACAATCTGTGGTCGTCTTCAGGTGTCAGTAACGCTAGTACATTAAATATAAACTTAAGCCTTCTCGAGATTCGTTCTCCAACAAGCGTGAACCATTATAAAAAAATAATAATAAAGCCTCACTATCTACAAAGTTAAACACAGCTAAAGAAAAACTACATAAAAAACTATATTTGACTTATAGCTTGTTTGCGGGGTGTGTGTGGACAGTGGGGTGGCTGGGGATGTGTAGAGTTTCTTTTATTCTGTTGTTATTTCCGATCTGACGATGAGCTGAGAAGCTTGAAAGCACTAATGGGAATAATTTTTCTATAGTGGTGTGCAACAGTGATAATTCTGTTTACATAAAAAAAGAACCGCTACTTACTCCAGCAAGTAATTAAACGGAAGCTGACGTTGTTCGTTGTTAAACTTGCGTCAGTGTGGTTGTACTTCTCAGCTCTGTCCAGCGGACATGCAGGGTAAGTTGCGCTTCTTTTTATATAGTTTTTTCGCTGTGTTCAACTTTGTAAGTGGTGGTGGTTTATTTTTTTCTGACGGTTCATGCCTGTTAGTGAACGAATCTCGAGTAGGCTCAAGTTTATATTTATTGTACCTGTGTTATAGATCTGAAGACCACCACAGACTGTGTTTAGTGGTCGAAATGTTGTGTGATAAATTTTACGACGGTTATTGTCCGACCTAACCTTTCTGATAATAATAAACTTTACAAACTGTTCACAGTTTATCTTATAGTGCATTAACTTGGGATGCACTATAATTTGTTCAGGCAGGTTAAAATTTGTATTTAAAAACTTTTCATATGCTTTTTGGTTTTATCTTTTTTTTTTTTTGTCAATTTCGCAGTATAGTTCAACTCGATTAATAAAATAAAGATTTCAACCACCAGGTAAATAAATAAAATACAAACACGTACAAAATAAAACCATTCAGGAAACAGAAATATGCAAAAACTGCGATCAGTCGGTAATAAAAAAAAAACAGAAAAGAGAAACGTGACAACAAAGAAATAATGAACTGTAGGCCTCCTCTAATGAGACACTGGTAGTGTGTGGGAGGGAGGAGGGAGACCCGGTGGTGGGAAAGGTGACCAGTAGACCTACTATGTAACTCCACTATCGCACTTTACATACCAGACTTTACACAGGCGATACTAACTGCCTTGGTCTCCCGATGTCAAGTACCTTGGGCTTCATCTCGATCGACGTCTCACCTGGCGGACACATTCCGACCAAGTAGCCCGCAAATCTCATCGACTGTATCAACTTAGACCTCTGTTCTGCAGCATCAATGTCCGGCCGGCTAGACAAACTCACCGTCACTCGTCACCACGTATTTGGCACCGATGGTTACCTACGTGATCCCACTGTGGGGCTACTTGCAAAGACCCATACGCGAAAGTTACAGTCTCTCCTGAACCGAGGTTTAGCCTGCAAAGCTCATTACCTGTACATCGAACCTGACCATCCGAAACTCCCTAGGAGTCCGTCCCCGGAACACCACAATACGGACACTTTCTCAAAAGTTCCATTACCGATGTGCTCGCTTCCAGGACAATCCCCTAATTAGCGCCCTCGGTCAGCACACATCTGTTCCAGACGATCCTTGGACCCAGCCACAGCAAACACTGACAATGTCTAAGTGAAACCCCACGCCCGGTAACAGGCCACACATCTAGGAGTCCCCGACACATCGTGGACCCTGCGGCGGGTGCTCTATTGAAGCTTCGAACGCGGCATCAAGGCGAGCGACAGCCTTGCTCAGCCCCCGATGTCTCTCGTCTCCACTTTATATACTTTACATTTTTATTTTCTATCATTCACAATCCCCATCCTTCAACCTTGAACTTCAAGTATTTGCTACTTTGTGCAGAAGCACTACCGTCTTCCACTGGCGACCGGTGACACGCAAATACTGTGGGCCTACAAACTGACAAAAAGTTAGTCTTTCATAAAATTACACCTTTCATAAAAATACCATTTTAGCAAACAAGGGAAACCTTTTCAAATAAAACAATATCAGTTTGAAGGTACCGTAAGGACAACTTTGATAAAGGCATGTGTGTGGAATCTGCTCTGTACGAAGCGAATCATGGACGATAGAAGGAGGGAAAAAAAGACTTCCAAGAATCTGAGATTTGGTAAATGCTCAAGATAAACTAAAAAGAGTAGATAACTACTGAGGATGTCCTTAGAAGAGTCCGAAAGACTGAAGCTTCCTAGGAAACTTAAAATGTACAAGAGACGATTTAATAGGGTACCCATCTACTCCGACATAATGGGCTAGCGACGAGAATAATAATTGAAGGATCCCCCTAAAAGTTTCACCGAAATTCCACAGTCACTTAACGCAAACCTATTCGTAAGCCAGATGTGTGTGTTAAAATAAGGCTTGTAAATAATTGTAGAAATTCAAGGAATTACAATACTTGTACATTGTTATAAATATTACGTAAAATATTGTAAATACTTGTAAAATAATGTTAGAGTTTTCTTAATAATGACAACCACCCAAGTTTGGTAAATAACCTACGTATTTGCAACATACTTCACGTAATTTAACTCAAAAACTTTGAGACGTTAAGAATTTATAAAAATGTACGTATTTATAAAATTACATGGGAAGAATCCTGAATTTGTCACTTGTCCCGAGAAAAATGGGGGGAACCCACTCTCATGGGGAGCTACTCAGCTATTCTCATCTCCTCATAGGAGCAGCTCATAGTTACGCCACTGCAACTCTGGATCGCTGTGACCGTAAATCGATGCGGACAGTCCCAGTATGTGTCAAAAAGACTAAATCTCAAACAACTGTGCAGCCAATCCACATCACCACCGTTCCGAAATTTTTTCAATGCATCTGCATTTCATCGGCTCTCTGGCAAAAGAGCCACGAACTTTCTATATTTGTATCGTACGTACTCCATTCGCACTTCTGATAAACCATAGACTAGCATTTCCCAAACCACGCTCCACGAAGGAAAAAATAAAATAGAGGAAATACATCAAACAAATTCTAAAAATGGATACGGTGGCATATTGTCGATTTAAAATGCCTGCTTTAAAGTAATTTTCTTACTGTTTACGTTATAACGTAGAAACGTATTAACCGGATAATAAACCGAAGATGGACAGTCCATGTCAGAAAGAAAACGGAAAATATTTTTACACTTGTCCGGACATAAAAAGTAAGAATACACAAAAAGAGGTAAAAAATACAGCATTTTCAAAATAAAGAAGTACTATGGACCATAGTTAACGTGCCTTGAATCCATTTGAAACACCCAACGACACACTACCTGGATACAGCGCTCAAAATCAAGGTAACCTAAAGGATTGCAAGAAAACGTGTCAAAACACAAATAACTGATAATGAAAAAATCTGGGAACAGCTTGCAAAATTCAAGTTCCATCTGAGGTAAATGTTGAAGCCAAAACTGCTTTGAAAGGAAACGTGTCAAAATGCTAAATACTGATAATGAAAAATCCGGGAGGCGCTTGCAAAATCTAAGTTCCAGCTGAGGAAAATTTTGATACCAAAATTGCTTTCATCGTTAGACACGGTATACGCCGGCTTTACATCTCACGTAAAACTTTAATTTCATTACCATAAACTTCCAAATAACTCACCACTTGCACAGAAAGCTATCGTTCGACACCACCAGAATATAATATAGTTTATACTGCGTCTGGACTGGTCGTTGTGTTACCTGTAACAACGAAAAAATACAACCTGTATAAAAATAAAACATAAACTAAACAGACAGTTTAAAATACAGTTTATGCTTAGATAAGTACAAAGTATGTAGGCGCCCGGGGAGTAAGGAAATGTGCATGCAATATTACTGGGCACACATTGGCAAAACAAATTAGCAACGGTTTGTGAACAAATGTGTTGCTGTACAATTAATACCCAGATCTCAACTCTTATCACGTGCGCTGCGTGCGTTCGGACTGGTATGTCACGTCGAAACGCCTTGTCATTTCCGACCGGTAACCTGAACGAAACAACATCTGCAAACGACGACGAGCATTTAGATATCTCGAATAATTAGGAAATATATTCTCAGAATTCTTTCAGGTTAAAATTATATTCCCACGAAAACTGAAGAAATTTACCTGTATTAAATGCCACATAATTCGTCGCTCCTGCTTCAGCTTATAACGACATCATATCATTATCCTTTTACGAAGGATTTATGCCTATTTGATCCATACACATACGAGTGTTAGCCTAGTGTGGGAGGGGAGATCTGAGTCGTCTCCGGTCGATCTCCTCCAGATTTCGTCTGGAGTAAAAAAAAACTTCTTTTTGACTTGCACAAACTATTTTCATATTTTCCCAATTCACTTCTAATCTCATCTTGTTCCGTACACCTTAGTGGCTACACTTGCTTCCTTTTACTTTATTAATTATTACCGTCATATTTCGTTTTTACACAGAAGTTATATTCTTATTTTCATAATTAATTTTTATTTAACATTCATGTTACATATTTATTTATTTTTAAATAAAGTCCATTTCCTGTTTATTTTAAAGTACCGCCTGTTTATTAAAATTGTCATTCTCTTCTGCTTAAGAATTTCTACCTTTTTGACGATTGAGTTTTCAATACTAATAGTTTAAAAACAGTAGTATAGTTGTGCATTTTACTTGAAACAAAACCAAGAGTCGTATAAAAATTTAGAGAAAATGACAACCATGATATAGAAAAGACGAACAGCTTTCTATGAATATCTTAGAAGTGTGGAACCAGAAAGAATAGTAAACGAGACCTTTCTGGGAGAACAGGAATACACAAGTACTATAAACGAAAGAATTCATCAGGGTTTAGACAAATGTGGAATCAGGAAAGAAGATATATGAAACAAAGAGGTGTTTAGAAGGAAAATTTTAAGGAGGTGAAGAATATTTCCGAAGGGAGACCAAGAAGACCCAAGACTGAACCAGTAATAGAAAGGCACCTACAAATGTCTTCACACAGCGATGTAGCGCCAATTACGGCGACATTGTGAAAACGTCCTCGCCAAGGAGTTGTGAGCAGACTGCAACAGGCTTCATTGTGACGTGTATACCATTATGAAACAATTTTCACTCATTACAAAGCCCTATCTATATATTACTTGTTTGTAATGAAGTTGCGTAAATTGAAGCACTTCCTGCATACTACTGAAAATCATTGAGTAAAATATAACTTACTACCCACACTGAGTAGATAGTAATAATAATTAAAATCATTACTAATAAAAATGGACACAAGAACAGAAGATCGTCAAGTATCTTAAATACACAATCTGGTAATCAATAAAAGTCATATTATCAACTACAAATGGCTTAAAACGGTGAGCAGTTTTAAACTACAAGGCTTACATTTACAAGAAAATAGGCCGTTAGGCGGATATTTTCTTACTCAAAAGAAAGGTTTATAAAAAACGATTATATTGTTACGACGGTCTCGCTGATCGTCGTATGGTACAGTGGAAAACAAAACACAAGACACCAATGGAGTCGTTAATAACCAGCTTTAATTATCACAATTAATAATTTGTAATCAACAAGATGGTCTTTTACAACAATTCAAGTAAAAATTGTCCACATGCAATAATAATGTCAACTATGAAGAATTCTGCACAACACGTCGCTACAAACACTCGATCCGCACTAAAGAAATCGTTCAACACTACTGAACTGACAAGCCGGCTGCCAACGCTTTTTATAGGTAGTGCACGCCTCCTAGAAATCTTCTATCTTCATGTGCACGCCACTTAATGCTATTCTAAGTGTTCTGTGTGATCAACTCTGGAACGTACTTGAACGCGGCGTTGGCTGAGACAACACCTGCCACACTAGGCGGGAGGATGGGTCGAGGACGCTGTCGCCTATTCTACGTGGTTCCATTCGTTTCAATATTATTATACGAGAATCGAATCAAATATAAAAAAGACTTTTCGAGAAACGTTTTATTGAATTAATATATGTAAAAATAAATACAAAACTATTTTTCTACACAGCTTCCCCTATTATCTAACACCACACTTTTCCATCGTACTGGCAGTTTCTAATTTCTTATTTATAAAAATCTGCTGGATACGTTCGTATCCAGGAAGCGCAGGAAGTTTTACTCCTCTTTGTTACAGGAAAGTTGTTTCCCGCCTAAGTCCCGCCAGAGGATTCCAAACAAATGAAAATCGTATGGTGATAAATCTCTCGACCATAGAGAGAATGATCCAAAACTGTTTTCCAATTTTGCTTGGGTAGCAGCAGCAGTATGAGGCCGGGCGACATCGTGAAGAAGCAAAGACGCGGCGGATTTTGAACCGACAGGCCTCTCTAATGTTCCCCAAGAATTCAGAGTAGTACGCAGCATTCTTTGTTTCCTCAAAGTTATTCGTCGATCGTCGTCAATAAGGTCTTGAACTAGCAAAATCGTCTGCGGCGTTCTGGGAGGGCGTTCGTTCGTGAGGTTAAAAACTTATACCATTTGCACACTTGAATCTTTGAAAGTTAAACAGTGTCGAATTCTGCATGCTTCTGCGTACAATTTCAGCTTGTCTAACTCCTTCGCACACTAAAAACTTAATACTTACACGCACTTTCTCTTCACTCATCGTGTCATCGTGACAACAGTTAAACGACTTTAGAAACAAGCGCGAAGGGCTGCGCATGACCTAGGCACTACTACCAACTGATCACTCACCAACATTAACGAGCGTTAAAATATTCGTGCCAATGTTGAAAGTCTCGTTTATATTTGTTCGGCCCTCGTACGCTTACATTAAACTATTATTTTCTTATTATGTAACTACAATTTTTTGCACAAAATGTAATGTGGCCGTTGTAGGCCTACTAACCGCGAAGTACGCACGGCCTCGTGGAAGGCGATTTTAGTAATTCATCGACAGATTTGATCCCAAATTATAATGATCGTACACAATCGCAGGAAATCGCCTATAACTTGCGCCCAGAAAACAAATGAGTCAGATATAATTTGTGGCGGATTACGCATGTATGATGCAGCACCGGGCACTTAGGCCTTAGCTGTCAGAGGGGGCACCATCCACCCCTAAATCATAAAAACTTTTTGAAGATGTGAAAAGAACAAAAAACACTTTTCGACGAGTTCGCCGTTATGTTTTTTATGTTTGAATGAAGATGATAGATTCCATGACACTACAGTTTGTCCGCTCAAAGTATTAAACTAGATTATTGATTGTAAAATAGTTTATGTATTTCCGAATATATCAATTGCTTATCGGCTGTTTTTGACGATTCCAATAGCTAACTAACTGGGAATCTGAAAGATCGTTTTCTGTATTAAAACCCATTAGATACGTTGAGTTCAACTAAGGGAGATTAGAGATTATCTTCATTAGCAAGGCTGAATATTGAAAGTGAGATATTCGAATCGTTCGATTTAGAGGAAATTATACTTCGTTAAGGCAAAATCAAGAAAAAATGGACCGCTTTGTATTTTCTAAGCTTAAGTACTATTATGCTTATTGTAATCACTATTAGCTAAATATTTGTTGTAATTTGAGAGTTTAATCAAATAATATGACAACATAGGGCACCACGCGCTTTAATCCGACCCTGCAGGTAATCCATATTCTAATGGCATATTATACAATAACATTTACGGACACTAGTGGAGCAAAAAGAGAGAAGAAACACGTAGTCGAGGTATGGTAAATGTAGCGATATGTAGGCTACAGAGAAGAGGACAAGAAATACCAGATCAGAACGAATATAGGGAAAACGTGTACAAGAAAGAAATAACTACATATATTTACAGTTCAGCGGTCTATAAGCGGGGAATCCTGTGGAATCGCGACTGGCTCTACTACTATCAACGAGAATTTACTAAGAACAAGAATATACTATTTAATATCCGTCGTGGCAGAGAGTGCTCTGAAACCGAAACAAAGTGGAGAATTACGAGCAAAGCCGACGCGCAGTTACAAAGTCCGAGTATGCAAGCAATGCGCCAATTATACGGAAACTAGTCTTTCACTGAATTCCTCCTCTCCGCTTGTATACAAGTCGATGCTAAACGTCCCATTTGCAGTCGCTAATATAGCGTGACTTCATCTGACGATGTCCGTCGGGACCTCCTACTACATCTACTTAATTCATGCCATTGTTCCCTCTTAAATACTAAACTCTCATTATAGCTACGGGAACTACATTATTAATATTATATAACGTAAACATAATGCAATCTCTTTAAGACTGTTTAAAATCTCCTCTTCTAAGCCTGGGCCAGTTTTCTAATCCTAAGAAGCTTTAATTAACTTAATGTTGGCGGCCCTTCCTACTTCATCTTCAGAAACTGAGACATATCTGATTATTTGATTCAGTTGACCTCTTGTGTAGTATCCATTATTGCAGAGAAAAACTGAGCAGTTTCAATCTGTTTCCAAATAATGGATAAAAGCTGAACGAGTTTATTTTGAATTTTGGAACTAATAGCCTTCTCACTGTTCTTCAGACCACTGATTATCTCTTGCAACAATGGATCCTATTTACTCAAAATCTCTTCTTCTGCTAGTTCCTATCCGTTTCGGATGTTGGATATCATACAGATTATTTTAACTTTCTGTACTGTTGCACAGAATAAGTCAGTTGTATTCATGACAAACCAGGTCTTTAAATTTCTCAGACATGATATTCTCGGTCCTCCAACTCCTCTCTTTCCAAGTACTTTTCCCTGCAGTATGGAGTGCAGTAAGTAAAATCTCTGTTATTTTTTCAGAATAAGTCAGTTGTATTCATGCCAAACCAGGTCTTTAAATTTCTCAGACATGATATTCTCGGTCCTCCAACTCCTCTCTTTCCAAGTACTCTTCCCTGCAGTATGGAGTGCAGTAAGTAAAATCTCTGTTAATTTCTCATGAGATGTCCCAGATACTCAAGGTTTCTTATCTTCACTGTGTTAATAACTTCCCTTTCTTTCTTCATTTTTCTAAGAACTTCAACATTAGTTGTATGTGGTGTCCATGAAATGCTCAGTATTCTACGGTAAAGCCACATTTCGAAAGTTTCCAGTTTTTTAGTTGTGGCTTCAGTCAAATTCCAAGATTCTACACCGTAGAAGAGGACCGAGAATACGTAGCAGCGTAAAATCTCATCTTTGTGTTTATTGTTAAATCGTGACTTTTGAATAAACTGCTCACATAGTGTGCACTGCTCTTGCCTTTTCAATTCTACTCTTTATTTCTTGAGAGTGATCCCATAGTTCATTGACTATAGCACCAAGATATGTAAATTTGCTTACACGTTCAACTGGCCTTTGGTTTATATTAAGGGTGCAGTTTGTGAACTTGTTCTTAGATACAATCATTAGCTTCGTTTTATTAACACTGATGTCTAGACCATATGTACGGCTGCTTTCTGGCACTCTATTCATTAGTTGTTGCAGCCCCTCTAAGCTATCTGCGAATATAACGGTACCATCCGCATAACGTATGTTATTTATTCTTTCACCGTTCAGAGAGATTCCCACATCACATCAGATTCACATTTACTCAGATGATCGATAATAACTGCCATGAAGTTTCCACTACTGGGCCGGTCTATCTTCTCTTTGTGGTCTCTAAAGGCGAAATCTGAACCTGGGAATGTCAGAATAATATTTACAACGCGATTCAGTACTTTGGCCCATTATTAGTTTCCTTTCGTGTTCACAACAACGATGCCGGTGACCTCGGTGCACTCTTAACTGGAATCACCGCCTTATTATGCAGTTAACGAAATAATTGATAGGCCTATACTCTTTCCGTTCTTAGTTCAATCCTGATGTAAACAAACCCTTGTGGCAAATCTGAAACGCTATTGGTCAGGGGCGCTGACACTGTTCACACAGTAATGCATTACGCGCATGTCCAGAATGTCTGTATAGTTATGTGAGGATTATCTTGCCACTTAAATCGGGCCACGTCGTTTTAAAACTTCCTCCTTATCACTGTACTCTGAATCGTACTGAATTAATATGGAGCCAGTTGATATAGATAAAGAGCCAGCAACGTGATCATTTAACCGTAAGAATGTACTTTCTGCCACGAAACGTGAAATGACCGTCAGCTACTCCTCACCGGTGCTTTACTTTCGAAAATTTGAATTGAAATTGCCAAAATTTTGTAGTTAATTTAACCGAGAGATAAATGGGCAATTTTTTTGTCAAAATGTTGGGCTTTGATCACTGGTTGAGGATTCAGGACAACTGACGGTCTAGCTCGTTGCAATTTTAAAACTGACGGGTTCAAATTCGGTTAAATTTGCATCTAATTTAACTGAGACATAAATGGTAGGAATGTTCATCAAAATGTCCAGCACACTGCCCTAAACGTTATTCTAGGACGACTGACGGTGTAAGTAGTAGCAATTTCAAAACTGACGACAATTTAAATTTAGGTTGAAGGAAATTTAACTGAGCGATAAACGCCTGGAAATTCCGACAATTTTTCACATTTCGGTCAAGGAGTTAGAATATCACCAACTGACGTTCAAATCACGTTGCTATTTCGAAACTGACGGGTTCAAATTTGGTGAAATTTTGCATTTAATTTAACTGATACATAAATGGTCGGAATTTACATAAAAATGTTCAGCACACTGCGCTAAACGTTATTCTAGGACGACTGACGGTGTAAGCAGTTGCAAATTCTTAACTGACTACAATTTAAATTTCAGTTGAAGGAAATTTAACTGAGCGATAAACGCCTGGAAATTCCGATATTTGTTCACGTTTTGGTCAATATTCACGTATTCTGCCAGCAGATACCTTGAGTGTCGTGCAAAGTATCTGCACCGGATAATGTTTCTACATATCGATCGAAGTTATCCCAACCTACGGCTACATTACCATTAATAGCTATTCCAACTGGAGAAATCTGATTTGTGGATGGGCATAAACTCGTCTCCAGTTCTTCAATAACATTATAGCTCGCAACATGACCGTACCTGTTTAGAATGTCGATGACTTTACGGCTATCCCTAGCATCAAGTGCTTTCGCGGCCGACGTCGTCCATTGTGGTCGCATAGACAACGTCTTGCGCAATAGACTCACCTAATCTTGCTGTTTTGGGATTGTTTCGTCTTCTTACATCGGTTCCTGCAATCAAGTGGGTCAGGAAAGTGATAAGAGTAGGAGGGATTTCGATTTCACCTGTGATCAAAGCGCTCACGGAGACTTCATCCTCCAAGTTATGGATAGGTGCAAAAAATATTTTTTCACGGATCACGAGGGCAGCATTTTCCAGAGAATTTTCCAAGTCATCTACTTCATCAACGTGCAAGGTGGCTTCATTCAAACGTTTGTGGAATATGACATTTTTGTGTTTTATTTGGGAAATCTTAAGATCTTTGAACTGCCTCAGAAGCTTCTACTCAAGTTTCTGGACTGTATATGAAAATATATAAAGTTCAACCTCTTCATTATTGGATACGGAAAGGTCAATAAAGGCGCTTCGAAAGAAGGCCAGTAATTCAGTGGAATACAAAACTTTTTTCTTTTCCACTATGTTCTCCTGGACAAAATCGCACACAGATTTGAAAGCACGTGTCGTGTTGAGTTGGAGCCTCTTTTTTCGAAAAGTGGCTAACTCCACTTTTTTCGAAAACACAACCATCGCTAACTCCTTGACCAAAATGTGACAAATTTCTGGAACAAATTTCCTTCAACCTAAATTTAAATTGTCGTCAGTTTTGAAATTGCTACTACTTACACTGTCAGTCGTCCTAGAATAACGTTTAGGGCAGTGTGCTGAACATTTTTATGTAAATTCCGACCATTTATGTCTCAGTTAAATTAGATGCAAAATTTAACCAAATTTGAACCCGTCAGTTTCGAAATAGCAACGTGATTTGAACGTCAGTTGGTGATATTCTAACTCCTTGACCGAAATGTGAAAAATTGTCGGAATTTCCAGGCGTTTATAGCTCAGTTAAATTTCCTTCAACTGAAATTTAAATTGTCGTCAGTTGAGAATTTGCAACTGCTTACACCGTCAGTCGTCCTAGAATAGCGTTTGGGGTAGTGTGCTGGTAATTTTAATTAAATTCCGACCATTTATCTCTCGGTTAAATTAGATGCAAAATTTAACCGAATTTGAGCCCGTCAGTTTTAAAATTGCAACGAGCTAGATCGTCAGTCGTCCTGAATCCTCAACCAGTGATCAAAGCCCAACATTTTGACAAAAAAATTGCCCATTTATCTCTCGGTTAAATTAACTACAAAATTTTAGCAATTTCAATTCACATTTTCGAAAGTAAAGCAACCGGTGAGGAGTAGCTGACGGTCATTTCACGTTTCATGGCAGTAAGTACATTCGATCTAGAGGGTTTCTAGCTTTACATCTTCCGGTTAAATGATCACGTTGCTGGCTCTCTGTCTAGCTATAAAACAATTTATTGAGAAGGCGGTAAATGAAACCACGGCAGACAAGTGGAGTCATTGTATGCAGCATATAATTAAGGAAGATGATAAGCTATGGCAAACTGGACCACATTACCTACATCATTTGTGACAATGAACAATCTTATCAATAATAACGCTGACTCAAGTGATGATACAAGTTCAGACGCAGATATGGAAGGCACTGAATTACTCTTGACAGCAATTGATAGTATTCAGTACACTGGTAATTATCACAGCTTCTACTTTCGTTTTAAATAAACTTTACTTTTTTGTTTGTTGCAATATCTAAACGGTTAATAAAAGAAAAGCCATTAGCTGGTGTTATAAAATGTTTCACTATCGGTCTGAGACTGACACACAAATTTTACTTTGGTCAGTATAGTTTATTACAATTTACGTGCGTTTATACAGTATCAATGTTATATGTACCCTGTCTGTACTCCTTCTGTCAGAGTTTCACGCCTCTAATTCAAGCAGCAAATAGTGTTTCAGATGTGCCACGCCTGTTTGTTTACATCAGGATTAAGCTAAGAACGGAAGCAGTATACTCTCAAAGTACATCATTAGGTACTGGTAAAATAGCAGTGAAAAAAATAAATGTATTTGTTTTTGATGTTAAATATATTCCGGGAATTTTGTTTTTACTTAAGTTCAATGGTTTTTACCTTTACTCTCAAGATAGCCGTTCTTAAAAAATTACGGGAAATGTTTCCGCGGGTCCGTCTGTTACGTCACTGACTGCGATTAATGACCAGGTTTCGGACACAGCTCTGCACACTCACGCGCCCTCGTACATACATATACACATCAATTAACTGTTTCACAAAGCACATTCAATTGGCGTCAACTCCGTAGAAATAATTTATTACTAACACACTTGCCGATAATTGTAACTGTGGTGTGTGTGTGTGTGTGTGTGTGTGTGTTGATACAGATGACACATGTGTCACACAAATGCACGGCTGCAGCGGCGACATCATATGGTTTACACAACGCGTTCCTACCAACCAACCATCCGCTGGCTCTCCCCGTTTAACGATAAAACACTAATAGTAAATATATTTTAATTATCTTATTACAATAGCGATAGCTGGAGCTGGCGCCGCTGAAATCATCCTCCTCGCCATAAAACGGCGCTACAGTGTAACGTACATGTCGGATACAATAACACTGACATGCGTATAGAAATCATAGTGCTTGGCTTCGGTCAATCAAGGCAACAGCTTCCAGTCCTTGGCCTTTGCTTTTAAGTTTACATAGAAACAGCCATCACAATTACCTTGTTATTACTAAACCAGCCTGCAGTTTAACATTCTGAAGCGTCTGATGTACTAATGCAGAGGTTCCCAAACTTTTCAGTCCGCGGACCACCCCAAAAAAATTTAAAAATTCACGGCCCCCGTCTGAGTTATGAAAAAAAAAACAGTAAATATGATACAAAGTCTTATATTTTAATTAAAATATATTAAAATCATAATTCTCTTAACTTGCAAAATTATAATATTAATGCTACCAAACATAGTTTAATGTGAAGAATGAAGCTGCTTTTGAACAATTATCTCTGCAATATTGGGTTTAATGTCTGATAATAATTTCAATACTAAGCCACTCTCAACATCAAGTTTATTTCTTAACTTTGACTTTAAGTACGTGAGCTGGGAAAATGCGGTTTCACACAAACAAATACAGGGACACACAGTTAAACACTTCAAGGCTTTTTTTGCGAGTTCAGGGTAGTCAGTTATTACACTTAACCATAAGTCAGCTACCTGTGATTATGAAAACTGTAATTTTAATGCACTTTCAGTTGAAAGTTCTACCAATGAATCTTCTTCCTGTAGTATGAGAGAGACGTTAGTTGACAGCCCATCAGCAAATGGATTCCTTATTCACATGTCACTATCATCCGTCAATGGAAAATATTCCCTTAGTTGCAAGAGCAGTTGCTCCACATGAAACTTACTAACGTCGAAGATCTCATTGGAACATTTTTTCTAAACATCTGGACGAAATCTGCCGTGGAAGGGAATTGTTCGAAGATTTCAGGGTTTAATCTCTGAATTCACAGCTTCAATTTTTTTATCATGCCCTCGGTTTTATCTCGAACCTGGAAACAGTGATACTAGATTCCTGCACGCTTAAAGTGACTCCATTCAGATGACTGAAGATATCAGCAAGGCATGACAGCTTCAAAATCCAGTTAAAGTCATTGAGCCTGTCTTTAAGGTCGAAGTTGGAATCAACTAAAAAGAGCTTTACGTAATCCCTCAGTAAAAAAAGAAAAAAAAACTGGAATCTTCTACTAATTGTTTTTAGATTCTAACGTTTAGATTTTAGATCAATTTTCAGAGAAAACTTTAACCGAAAATTCTATTTTTTCTTAAAAGTGTCCGCGGACCCATTGAACATTGTCGGGGACCCCCAGGATCCGCGGACCCCACTTTGGGAACCACTGTACTAATGTGTTTTTTATTAGCCCAGCACTTGCCGGAACTGTCTCTGAGCGCCATCGGATCGCACCGTTAGTAAGATTAGATTACTGTTGCCAGTCCACGTTGACACAATTAGTACTCATCAACCGCAGATTACAACATTCCAATGAACAGACCCACTCGTGTGCAGAAACATGTCAACAACGTATTATTTTAACAACTACACTGGTGCCAGGAAAAATTAATTACCACGATAACAGTTGCTTTGTTGCCAACGGGTAACGTTTTAAATGAGAGAGCTATACATTGCAAAGTTTAGCTTCCACGTTCAGAAGAATGACTGTCGACATCAAGCGACTATTATCCGTAGTAATTAACTTTTTATCTACACAAGAAGGGGCCTGTTTCATTTAAGGAGATAAGCTGCGGTTGATGAATGCCAATTGAAGCAAAACGGTGGTAATCTCATATTGCTAACGGCGCAATCTGATTGGTGTACAGAGACAGTGTCAGAAAGTGCAGTTCCATAAGAACACATAATTACATAAAACGCTTCCGAACGTTATCCTTCTGGCTGAGCGAACTATGTCTATTAATTGTTACAACGTCGAGTCAACGTTGACTGAACTTGGCAATGTCATTGTACTAAAAGTGCCATTGTTCTGACTGGCGTACAAAAACAATGTCACCACTTTTACGTATCACGAATTTGTTTTCGTAAATTCTAATATCTTTTTAATTACTTTACTCTTTTCATCTTTTAACAGTCACCTGTAATATACGTGTTGCAAATTCTCAGTATTGCCTTATAAATTCCGAATCTTATATTTTCTCTTGTTAGATGGTTCCTAGGTATGGCATTCTTGTTTGACTTGCTTAATACTTTTTCCCTTTTCTCCTGCTTCCAAATGAAAACGCTAACTCAAAATAATGCTAATTCAGAAGAGTTTCTCCGCTTGTAATTTTGCATCTGAATGTTGGGTTCTCCTAATCTCTCATTTTACATTTACTTCGGTTCGGCTGAAATTTAAGAGCTGGAAAAGTTAATCAGTTCAAGTAGTCCGAATGCCTTCTAACAAAGGATGCCTACTACAAGAAGGAAATTACGGTAGATCACGGATTGTCATGGCTAAAACTGCATTTCCTTTGATCACTGAAGAAACTGATATAAAGCAATACATTTTGAGCATTGGTCTATGTGGACCAGAAAAATGGACACTAAGAAAACTAAGAAGAAATATAATGAAAGGTTTTTAACTATACTGTTAGATACGAATGAAAAAGTATAGTGGTCAGACATGGTGAAAAACGAAGAAGTCTTCATAAGACTGTATACAAGAAAACAAACAGGAAGAAATGACATCCTGAGAAAAAAGTCAGAAAGGACGAAGGAAAGTTAGAAAGAACTAGAATGCTCGGAACTAGAATTCAGCTGTTGGAGGACTTAACGGATAAAACGAAATCCTGGTAAGAGGAAGCCAGCGTTATAAGATGAGAAGTGAAATTCGGAGATCAAGTCAGGGGACCTGCCGTCAGGCACAACACATAATAATAATAATTTACTGTAATTCCATTTTATATAATCGCTTCTACCATTCTTTTCGTTAAATACTCTTTAATTAGATTACAGTCCAATGAATATAATTCGAAACTCTCGGAAGAAATAAAAACATGTACCGATCTATTGGAAAATTAAGAAAAATGAATTAAAGAGGAAAATTCTTATTCACAGAGAGTGCTACAAGAAGGTGAAAAGGAGACATATGGCGCATTCAGGAACATTTACTGTAAGGACATTAATGTATTTAACCTATGTTTGACACATTATCAAAGTAAAAAATTAATGAAAACTATAATTAATAGAAAACACATTCACAAACAGAATAATCACTGCTGCACACCACTATAAAAAATTATTCCGATTAGCGCTTTCAAGCTTCACAGCTCATCGTCAGATCGGAAATAACAATCAGATCATTATTTCCGATCTGACGATGAGCTGTGAAGCTTGAAAGCGCTAATCGGAATAATTTTTTATAGTGGTGTGCAACTGTGATTATTCTGTTTGTGATTATAACCAGTAACACAACTTTCTTAATTATAAAACACATTCGAGCGTCACAAATTAATTCAACGAAAAATCTCTTGTAACAATGGATACCGACTACCGAACAAGTGTGAATGATAATCCAATTAATACACTCAACAAACTGAACTCATCGCACTTTTATTAGCAAGTAAACTTGTTATTACAGTCATAGTATATAAACAACTATGAGCGACAAAAGTATACGTTCCGTGAGTTCGTACTAGACAAATGACAAAAGAATAAATAAATAAGAGGAAGCGAGTATTAAAACGCTCTAAAAATTAAAACAAAAAAAAAGATTTCATGTGCGTATAAATAATAAATATAGTTTGTGAAGGACATAAAACGACAAACAATATATTCATTTTTTTTAAATTTAGCGTTCTACTTAATAATGAGAAGGTAGCCAGCTATTGGACGGTCTACAGACTAAATTTTACAGTCAGAACGAGACTGGGGAGTTGGGTACGTAATAATTTGGATCAGCCCTAGACAACGCAGTCTCTATCGCCAACGAGGCGACGAGATGGTACATAACACATGTTAAAAGTTTATCGCTCGTGACAAAATCTGGACTCTCAACCGTGTGAAGTGTAAACAATTTTTTTTTTTAACTTTTATTGAGAACATTAACTGAATAAGACTTCATAGCAAAAGACGGATACTCGAGGTACAAGAAGACGAGGCAAAAATAAAAACAGCAACATAACGGAAATGTAACGAGACAAAGAGGAAAGTAACGTAAGAGATATTAAAACGCATCGTAAATGCCAATGCTTTTTCCTTCCTCCTCAATGTGGCCTCGAAATGATAATCTTAAAAATTCATTAAAATAATAAAACTCGTGTGCATACCTAACTGTCAGCATTAAACACAAATAATTTAAATACAAAATTATCTGTATTTCAATTTATCTCCTTCCCCTCGGCCTGCACCATACGACCTATATACCTGGCAATAAAGAATATAAATGAAAATAAGAAATGATAAATTAGCGACATCTCTTTAGTAATGGATGTTTAAATGTACCGTTTTATTAAACTATACTTTTTTTTATCGTTCAGTTATTACTAAGAAGGGCGTTCATTGTGGATTTAGCCTACAACAACGATTCAGTCACCGAAAGCTACTCCTATGACTTAGAAAAGTTCTTGTGTCAAAAGTGATTAAAGAGTTGAAACGCCAATGAAAAAAGCGACAAACTCTGAACGAACAAAGCGAAATTACTGAATCGACTTAGCTTTCGCACAAGAAATCTGTGAGAAATCGTTCTGCAAAACTGACAGTTCATGGAAACCTCTCTCTCTCTCTCTCTCTCTCTCTCTCTCTCTCTCTCTCTCTCTCTCTCTCTCTCTCTATATATATATATATATATATATATATATATATATATATGTGGTTCCCAAAGTGGGGTCCGCAACAATGTTTCAGGGGGTCCGCAGACACTTTTAAGACAAATTAGAATATACCGTAATTTTCTCCGATTTTTTATGCTCAAAAATCTAAATTTTAGAATCTTAAAACAAATAACAGATGATTCCAGTTTTTTTAGGTTAAACTAATTGTACTTGTAAAAGTAATTTCAAACTAATGGCTTTAATAATGGTCTTTAAATCATGCCGTGTAGTAGACCTGTTTGGCATCTGAACCGACTAGACCTCTCTCTTACACTACAAAAAGAAGATTAATTGGTAGAACTTTTAACTGACAGTTCATTAAAATTACAGTTTTCGCAATTACAGGTATCTGACTTCTAGTTATATGCCTGTAATGACTGACTATCCTGAACTCGCAAAAAAAGCTTTGAAGCGTTTAACTGTTTCCCTCTCTGTACTTATTTGTGTGAAACCGCATTCTCCCTGCTCACGTACTTAAAGTCAAAGTTAAGAAATAAATTTGATGTCGAGAGTGACTTAATATTGAAATTATCAGACATTAAACCCAATATTGCAGAGCTAATTTTTCAAAAGCAGCTTCACTGTTCACATTAAACTATGGTTGATATCATTAATATTATAATTTTGCGAGTTAAGAGAATTTTAATTTTAATACATTTTAATTAAAATATTAGAGTTTCTATCACATTCACTGTTTGTTTTATTTCAGAACTCAGACGGGGTCCGTGAATTTTTAAAATATTGGAGGGGGGGCGTGGACTGAAAAGTTTGGGAACCACTGCTATATATTCATTTAATTGCCCCGCATCAAGATCTTAAATATTGTGCTTACTGCTCGAGGGTGACTAATGAGTTGCCTGCTCAAGATCTGGACCGAAGAAAACGATCTAGCAAAAACTGATTTCGACCATTCCTATTTGGAATACGATGTTCTTTAACAAGGACTTATCAGACTAGCCACTGTCGAAATATGTTGTGATCTAATGAAAATCTATGCTGATACAAAGATAATGACTTTATTTAAAATAATCCATAATATCATAACATTTTAGCAACAGTTAAATGGACCATGTTCTCTAATGATTCTATAAACGCAGTAGAGTTGCTTTGACATGCTTCACAAGTGGTTCGTTCACACAATTACGAAATATTTGTACCCGATGAGTGTTCGTAACAGCACAGCACGATGAAGTCTTCATCGTGGATACTTTGTGGATTCATCAACGAAATATTCCAGGACTGAACGTTTCTAGAGGAGTACGCTCTCCTGAACATCCCGAAGCGCACTCATTATCGTCTAAATGTTCTCTTGGGTAGCATATATTCGGAAAGACACCGGGCAATATGTCATTCGCTGGATTTTTTTTTTGGCGACAAGAAATATTATGTAGTGATTATGTCAACAGCTGGAGAACTGATGGTGTTGACAACAGTTCAATTATTTTTAAAATAATATTGTTAAACCACGGTTTGGAGGAGAGCAGGTCGAATCGACAACTGATCGCCTTGAGTGGATAAAGAACGTTCCCTAAAGTGTTCCAACCGTTCGGTACGATGTATGTTCTCGGTTACAACTGATCGAAGTCAACCATGGCAGTGTGATGTAGTTCTCCTACTATTTGTAATCTATATATATATATATATATATGGAGCGGTCGTGGCGTAGTGGCTAGCGTGTGGCGCTGCTACGCTGTCGGCGCGGGTTCAATTCCCGCCGGGGGCCATCTGATTTAGATACGACCGTTCCCCCTCGCAAGGCAATGGCAAACCAGCGAGAGGCATCCTGCCTAGTATAAACCTTCCCCAACTATGCCGTTCGGATCCGGCGTTAAACTGTAGGTCCCATATACCTGTGAGAGACTCAGTACCACACGCACCACGGGTATATGCGGGGAGGGTACTAACCAGTCGAAAGGCTGAAGGACTACGACGATATATATATATATATATACACATATATATATACTGTAACGTAATAACTTTCTATCCCTGTATAACAAGAGTTGTAGACTCGGGTTTTTTCGTTTAAACGCCCCGCGTTGGAAGCGCCATATGTAACGTATTATTATGAAGACTGCTTTTCTTATCTATTTATTATATATTATGTTGAGTTAACTGGTAAAATATTATCGATTAGAATTTATTAATTATTAGTTATTATTTACTTTCGTCGGTTTGATAAAAAATTCCTAAAAAGAAAAGTTTTGTTTATATTTAGTTCGATTGTGATATCGAATTGGCTAATAGAGGTTATCTGGTTATTCTCTCATTTCCGATGACGTTCCAATTGTCAATGTGAGCTCACTCTTCCTTTAGTACCTAACAATCCTTTAATCTAAATTTATTTCATAAAATAAAACTCATTTTAAAACCAATTAATTATATTCATTAACTTTTATTTTTCTTAAAATCAGTCTGACGACTCTTAGGTCGAAACTGTTTATTTCCCGGATCGACTCTTTCTCTCAGTTCCATTATAACAAAATTTATTTTTTATTTTATAATATTAATTCTAGGGTTCTTGGTTAACTGCTATTAAAAAGTTAGAAATGCATACATGAAGTATAATACCTCACAATTATTTAAAAACCTTAATCACTAATACAAAATAGAGTTAATTTTATTTAAGTGTAACACAATAATTATTCAATTTAAATTACTAAAAACCAAACTGTCATGGCGTCGCTTATAGTTCAAGTTGACAAAAATTATAAGATGGCCGCCTGCCGCCCACCTCAGTCAATGTGAAAATTTTCTGTCACGAGTTTCTTTTAAATAAATGAATTTATCTATAATGTTCACTATGTTTATATTTAATTCTCTTTTCTTTTCACTATTGTGCCTTTTAAAAGTGTTGGTGAAGTTAATCTTAGTGTTTGTGTAGTTGTAAAACTGTAATGTTAGAATAAGGTTATTTTCTCACCAGACGGTTGATATACTTTCACTTTATTTTACTTTTTTATGATCTTTTTATTTATTCTTGCTTTTATTTATTATTAATAATTTATATTATCTTCATTCATCTTCGTATTGTTTTATATTCTGATTTTATGATAATTTTTCTTCTTTTTTTTTGCAACTCGGATCTGATTCTTTGCTATACCTTTTTGTTCTTGGCTAAACAGAGCTGATCTGCACACTTTTATGTCTAACAATAGAATAATCGTTATTTCTTTTGCTTCCAACCGGCTTGACCAAAATTAGCTACATGCCCACTGGTCAATACCGTTGAACTTAGGTGTCACATGACCCTTATTATTAAAAATATATGGTTTTTACATTTTCCACTACTAATTACTCTCTGACTATTACTTAATTTTACTTAATTGGTTTTCATAGTGATGTTCCTTATTAAAATACAAGCATTTTGGTATCTCATTTGATATGTGTGTGTTTCTTAATAGACGGTTTAGCATCTTTACAAAATTTTGGTTTTACATGCCTTTATACAGTTTGCCATTCACAAAAACATTTGCTAATTCATTTATGTGTTCAAAAAAGGTGATTACCATTACAGAACTACTGTCTATTTTGTTAGTTTTACTATTTCTTATTAATTTATAATGGTTTGTTACTTTACTGGCTATTCTGATAATAGTTTATTTATTTTAACATTGGCCTATGTCATGGTGATTCTTTTAGCACGATGTTACATATTGTTTTATTATTTAGCCTGTTGGCTTGAACCCTTACATTTAATTATAATCATTATATTGGATGTTAACCCATGAGATTTAAACATCCTCATTATCCTCTCATAATGTGAATACTTTAACAAAATTACAAACAGATTGACTTAAATATTATGCCCTCACGGCTGAGATTCTGATAAACATTAAACAGATAAAATTTCAAAAAACACAAAAACTGTTTATCATCTAATAACATTAATTTTCTTTTTACCATCATTATTTTATAGTTGGTCAACCACACTATATCAGTATTGGCCTATTTCTTTGTGTGTTTGGTACAATGTTCTAACTTTACAAATTCCATTTGGCCCATTGTTTTAAGACCTGGTTAATCACATGGTTTTAACATCTTCATTGCATTCTAATAACATCATTACGTTAACAACAACAAAACAATATATAATCATATCAACTTACTGTCATGCCCACACGGCTATGACTCTAATGAACATTGAACAAATAAGCTAACTTTCATTAAACCCTAACAACTGTTTAACACATAATAATATCTCTCCTCAATCCATTTTGCTCGGTTATTTAATTAATTATTCCAAGTCAATTTCACATTGTTCATATAATAATAATGTGAATAGGTTATTATTCATTATTTGTATTACCATCATTGGTAGCCTTTTCCCTTGAACAAACATAAATAAATCTAAGGAATAGGGAAAATCAACAACTAATATTATAATTGTTAAATATACAATTAGCATCAAAGCTTGACTTGGGATAACTGCTTTCTAAACACTTTGTCTATTATTGGTTTGACCACATATTTGTTATGTTTTTATGGTGATGATTACCCTGTTCACCTTAACATTGGTATTAATCTTCTCAGTCCTGTCTGAGCGATTAACACTTATCATAACTCACTTGTTTATTCACTTTGTCACTGCTTGTTTTGGTTTCACTTATACATAATATATAGCTACTTCCTTATTAATTAAAATACATTAAGTACCCTAATACATTGTATTGTATTTCTATATGTCACATTCACGGTTTTTATATTGAGTTTACATTTCGGTTGTTACTGAAAGAACTATTAACCTACACAGTCCTGTCTGTTTGATTAATTACTGCTAATTTTTCCCTCATCACTTCACTCTTATTATGAAATATTATTTACAGTGTTTTCTTATACACTAGTTTTTCTATTAATTACTGTATTGTACTTCTGGGTTTAATATAGGGGTTTCATTTCTTTTATCTTTTTTATGTTAAGTGTTTTATTTTTGTCGCTTTTGGTCTTTATTATTCGGGTTTATATACTTATTGGACCTCCCATAGCGTTGCGTTACAATATATATATATATATATATATATATATATATATATATATATATATATATATATATATATATATTTCAATCACTTTCTGCTACAGTCCGTTTCTTGATGTATGTAATACTATAATACTTATACTATTTTACCTCAAGATGTATTTTTTCTTTAGGGACATGTTTCAGGAGAAGGTTGAAGATGGGAGAACAGGATCTCCCGAAACATGTCCCTAAAGAAAAAATACATCTTGAGGTAAAATAGTATAAGTATTATAGTATATATATATATATATATATTACAACGGTACACGTTGCTGTATTTAATGTATTTTGAATTAGTGATGTGTTTATACTCATATAACATTTATACATAACATTACTAACAACGTGTGTGTATAATTGGGGTTCAGGTGTAATTATAATAAGAGTAACTCCTTTTATGAATCGTAATATGCTTCATTTATTACTTGAAACAAACATAAAAAATAATAATAATATAAAAATCATGATCAATACGCCATATGATATCCATTATCTATGGATTCAAAGTGTCTTTACTATTCGTGTTAACATTTCAAACATATTTTAAATTCTAGATATTATATTATTAATTGTATTTAAACTTTTCTTCAGTATATTAAGATTTCTTGCTTGCTCAGTCTAAATGTGTGCTTCTTTAAAAATTATTACTACATTCTTATTCTATATTTTCTTCATACCTTTCTATGGCTTTAAAATCATTTTAACACATTTAATTTATTAATTTCAATGACTCTACGTTATGTGCTTTTATTAAGAAAAGTTAAATAATTTAATTACTAATTTCAATGACTACGTTATGTTCATTACGAAAAATAATTAAATAATTTTCTGATTACATACGAATTACATTGAATTTTATCTCTATCTACATACTTATTATTTACGCTTACAAAAATGTGTTGTCTTTTTCTCTTTTTTTTTATTAGAGTCTTTTAATGTCTTTCTCTTTGAAAATTATGTATTGGTTTTTCGTCACCTTAAATTCCGCAGAGTTGTCCCATGTCCTCCAGTGATTACTTCGGTCCGATCCTCCTGGATGTCCTCTTGTCCTCAATGCTCGTCCTCTCGTCTCTCGTCCTCCATGGTACATTGGCTGCTGTAGACTATGATGACATGTTGCTCTGGATCTGTAGCCGTTATTATAGAAACGTCTCTAGTCCTCTGCATCTCCTTCCTCTGCTAGTCGTGCTCTCGTACTCTGTCAGGAGTTGATGTTCTTAGCTGGCGACTGCTTGTAGACGTCCGACGATTTCTTCGTTACGGTATTTTTTTTTTATTATTGTTTTTATTACTTTAAATTAAAAAACATTACCGTAATACTTTATAAGTTCAGCTACAAAAATCGTACTGATGTTAGATTTCTCGTCTAACTTCGTCCAAAATAGTTTAAAAAATTCGCGTCTCGGACCGGCATCGGGGCATAGCGTACCGCCGCGACTGTGGTTTGTTAGAGAGGAAAGTTCGTCTCTCCTGGGCTTCTATTTATATCCACCCAGAAAACTGCACATGTCGATTCAGGAATCAGCCTGTCGACATTTGAAACATCGTATGATAGCCCCCACTCTCGTCTCATTTCACATAATTGCACTTTTTCGCCAATCGCACTGTTTAACACGGATTTCACGGCGATAAAATAGTGTCTCATTTAATGACTTATGAGATGTGCAATTATCATGATGCTCACACTACTAGTATAATTATGATGCATTAAAAATCGCACTGGACTCGCATTGATTGTCCAAATTATGTAAAATTCGCACTGCACTCGTGTCCGATTTTTACACATTTTTAGAAGTTTTTACCTTCTCACTAACATTTATGGTTTTCTTAAAAATAATTATTTTCTTAATTTGTCATTGACTTGGGGGGGTGAGACTGCAACTTTCAGGTCAGACAGGTTTCACGCACACACATTATTTACTTGTATACACACATGCAGTGGTAATCGCGTGATGTTTACCTGTTGGTTCCTGCTTGAAAGCCAGCTTCCAATCTCACACCTGCTCGTCTATTATATATTATTGAAACTAACTTAAATATTTATAATATATTATGTATGCGCATTACAGCCTTTGCTTGTATTGTCGCAATACACACACGCGCGCGCGTCTGTGTGTGTGTGTGTGTGTGTGTGTTATTTAAATGTTTCATCAAATCACGACAGTAGTGAGCAGATGCACCGTCATTCAAAAACCACATCTGCATTCTATCTGCAAGTGGAATATCTTCCAAGAGTTCCATCAGATTCGTTTGCAAAAAATGTAAGTACGTATTGTCTTCCATTAAGCCTTGGCGGTAAGAAAAAAGGGCCTAAGAGATTATCACCAAGAAGACCACACCACACATTAAATGAAACAGTATGTTGATCATGTCTTGTAGCAGTCTCGTGGGTTTTCGTCTGCCCAAGTGTAATGTTTCGAAAGTTTACAATGTAATTTCTTGTAAATTGTAACACTTTGCTGGCGCATTTTGGTCTGTTTTGTTTTCAATTAAAGTTAAATTTCTCAAATTTGTACTTATTTTTTACTTACTTATTTTTAATAGACAGTATACACACGTTTTCTCATAATTAAATTCTCTACGAAATTAATTAGAAATTTTTATTTTTTATTGGCAAATTAACGAAATTATTTTATACCAATCTAAACATGTGTGTTTTTTGGACTCTATGAATTTTTTTTCCTATTTTTAGCTATAGAATCAGGTCCCGAGAGATTGCCGTGCAATTTTGAATCACCCTATATAATGTTCTGTTAGTGGTGTTGTGAGAAACAGAGATTATTGCAGTGAGGGTGTATCGTTGTGAACTACCCGCCTATAGTGAATACCCAAAATTAACAGAGTCGTTTACCTTTCGCACAAACTTACAAGTGTTACAAGGCTAGTACACGGTGCCTACTACAAAAATTACAGCAAGTCTCTCCCACGCGGCGACTCCCTCTCCTCTTTACCGTTTTGTCAAGTGATATCATAAGTAATTTATTTGAGAGCATTTCGTTGATCGGTACCTCGGTTCACACAGTTACTGTTAGTCAACATTACACTCAGTGATGTTACATTGCTATATAGAGGACCCCAAATGCTAGCAACTCCAGCCGAGGGACTGAAAAAGCGATACAATTCTCTCTACTATCCGTGCGCCAAATAAACGCCGCTCGATTATAGTTATTTCGAGCTATTTTACGCATGATCGTTTATCGGGATAAACGCCGACCAGTTATTATTTCGAACGGCCGGTTCTCGCGTCTTTACACGCGTTTCGCTTATTAAATGTCACAACGTTTTGTCGGTTATTGAAACGTTGCGACAATTCCTCAGTTTTTTAAGCCGGCGTCACTCATATTACGGAACAAATGAAGAACAACTTCAGCAGCCCACTTCACACAATACTACCACGAATCTAAATACCATTCAAAAGGAACGGTAGTGTCACTGACAATCATAACAAATCACGTGAACACGTGTTTGTTTTCTTTCTCCTGTTCTCTTGTCTCGATAAACGAACTACAGTTATTTATCGTCGACCAGTTATTTATTGTCCCGAACAAGTGTTTGTCGCATTTTTACGGGGAACGCAGACGTATGTTTTTTCTGTCTTACAAAAGTCTATATATATATATATTGTAACAGTACATATCTTCACCTTCACCATAAAGTTAACAACAAAAATAAAGAATGAAACGCTCATAAACTAACACCAGCACACCTAAGAGAGGAATGATAAACGAATAACTGTGTACTAAATATTATATCCGGTTCAAGAACTAAATAAAACCAGTAATACGGTTAACTCAACAAATGAAGAATAATAAATAGTGATGAAGAAGAAAATATACAAGACAACATAATAATGTGATTAACCAAATGGATATGGTAAGTGAGAGAACAAAACTAACGTATAATGACAATCAGCAGTAATAAGAGACTGAAAAGAATATAAATAAACAAAGTAAAGTAACAAATAAAGAAGAACTAACAAATAATATGTCATACAATGTGCCTATAATATGTACTAACAGAGAAGGAAACTAATAAAACAAGGAATCTACAAAAGTAAGAAACAATAAAGAGACACAGACATAGACAAACTATTACCAAAGACAAACCACGACAAAAACTCTGTATTCTAAGAAAAGAATATAATTAATTAAACAAATCAAAACCATGATAGAAAATCATGAATGATAAGAATGAATAAGTATCTTAGTAAGAACAATATACCATGCATGCTTTTAATACAAGCAAATCCAAGTAAGATAACTAAAAGAGAACCTAGTAATCACCTGTAGACAGGTAGAAATCATAAAGAAATAATAAATAATAATTAACAAGAGTAAAAGTGTCAAATAATAACCTGTAAAACATTGAAACCAGAAAGCCAAAACATAGACCACTGTTGTCAGACAAGGGGTCCCAGGTAACCTCAACTCGGTTACAAATCAACTTGTAATTAGCCAAAATTAAGACCAAAACAATGTAAACTAGTGTAAGTTATACAATAATGAAAGTAGACATTATAAAGACGAACCTAGTGATACAATTCTATTAATTAAAAGTGGTATGTGTGGTGTTTAATGCAAATACACAGACTGAAATTGGACAGAAAGATGTACACATTAAACACACTCAGAATTTCTATAATATTGTAAACAAGTAAAAAACAATGACATAAAAGTGCAATACAATATGTAATACCATTTTTATAGTATGAAATGATTATAATGAAATGTTAATTTAACCAGAATTAAGGAAAATTAAGGTAACTGTCTGACCACACTAGATGCAAGAAGTATTAGTGAATTATTATCAATATCACATGTAATTATAAGAGGCCAACCATTGTAAAACAATCTGTAAACTGTAAAGACTATCTAGACCTAAAAGAACCACTTAAAAATGGGTATATCATTAATTCTGAATTAAATCATAGTGACACATGGCATACTAAGACTATGAACAGTAAATGAGACTAAAAACAAGAAAATAATTGTAGTCTAATGAAAACTAAGATGTCCAGAAGTTGTAATGGACATCTTAGAATGTCTGTATCACTGTAAAAAAGTGAACAGAACAAATTATGTCAATAAATAAAGTGAATCAAACTGACCATGCTCTAGGCCATAGGAAGCAGGGCTCAAAATTGTAATTTTATTAATTTTAGACAATCATTGTACTAGATATTATCATAAATGGACTTGAAAGGAACCATATGATTAAAATGTAATCATCACTTGGTCAATTTTAGTAATTAATCATATAAAACCATAAGAAATATGTAATAGTCATAAGTAATAAATTAACTTTATTATTATCAAACTCACACGTCTTGTGAGGACTTATTTTAAAGAACAAATCAATTGTAATAACATGGTATGGTTACATTAAGCATTACTCATATAACAAGAACGTTAAACCAATTTTGAAGGAATTCTATTTATTCTGGGAAAAACGAGAAGGCAACAAACAATACTCTCAACCCCAAAGTCGCTAACAATTTTCTGCAAATTAATTAATCCGCGAGGGGGGTGACCTCGCTGGATAGACTGGCAGCCTTTTTAAACCAATGGAATCGATCAAAATCGACCGGGGGGTATGTGATCCTAAAATTAGAACAGCGAAGAAGCACAAAATGACAAACATTCTACTTCTACCTCAGACTAGCGACGCGAGACGACGGCAATTACTGTACGCGAAAACAGTCGTTTTCAAGCCATATCAGCTGTGCGGTAGTAAATGTAAACATTGGGCGCAACCTAACCCCAAAAATTTTAGTGTCGAGTGCATCGATATATTATATTATAGCGAATTAATTGCAGAGTGCACAATAAAGCTGCAAATAATAGTGAATTAACAGGAAGTATGGTGTTAATTAATTATTATTGAAGATTAAGTAAAAAACAGAGATTTTAAGATTTTTATCCGAAACCTGGAAGTAACCATGGTATATTAGCGAGGTTAACAGTGAATGAACAAAATAAATAACAGTCACTCACAAACATTAAGAAACATTATATAAATAATTTATCAAAATAAATAACTTTTATCGATGTTACAAAAATCGAATCTCGTAGAAGGATAAACAATGAATAGCAGTAACTCAAAGAGAGGTTATCTGAACTTCTGATTTCGACTGTTATAATAATTAAACAAACAACTAATATTGTGATGAACACTGATTAAGTAACAAATCATAATTGTTTGAATAACTAGAGTGCCACATGCGATGAACATGATCATAATTAACAAACATTAAGTGAACTTATTATTTAACCACTGATGTATTTTTTTGATATTTAGGTTAAGCAGATACCTGATATTTTGGAATAGTTAATAATGTATTGCAATTCAGTATGCCTGAAGTTGTTCTCCTATTGACAATAGGCAATTTAACAACCATATTAATAATTGAATAAACTTTCGATGTTATTTTGTTACTGAATATTTGAGTCAGTATGCCTAGAGGCATAATGTTGATAATAGTCAATTTTACGACTATAGGTTAATAAGTTTGAAACTGTTTCAGGTCATATTTTTTGTCTAAAGATTAATTCGGTATGCGTAAAGCAAACGTAAGGTTGAACATAGTCGACGATATTTGTTCCATGTTAATGATTTATGAAACTATTTAAGATAAGTATTGTTCATAATAGTTAATTCCGCCTACTAATGTTCAACAGTAGCGCAGACATGTTTCTTGTTTTTGTATCTTGCAGGCTCAAAGGAACCACTGAAGACTTGTAAACATAATGAACCAAGGTTCAAGAATTATATTGTAATTTTATGTTAAACCATTTAAATATTTTCAATACCCTGAGATTAAGAGCTAAATAAAAAGTAAAGTCAATGACTGACAAGGCAAACAGCCTATGTTAAATTATAAAATAATGTTTTGAACATTTATTAAAATTTGTTAATAAATTAAAATTAATAACAGAAAAAAAGAGAGTTGACGACTTTTATTAAACAGACTGTACGATTACGAGTTAGATTTCCAGCAATACTTCCACAGGCGGCACCGTGCAACAGTGACCGATGAGAATCGAGTTACCGATTCACTTATTGACGAATTGGTCAACCGACTAGAACGTCAAATGCAATAAGTAAAATCACTTGTGTTTATTTTACCAACATCAGAATCTGCGACGATCTACGCCTACCCACGGACGCCTGCGAGAGAACCGACTCGAGTAATTCGTCGTCAGTCTTTTCATCAAAGACTTAATAATTACACATCAACAAAACTAATTTTACAAACATAAACTAAACAGTTAAATCCGAACAACCACCGGATCGAAGAAGCATCTCGTTACAGATTTGACGCCAACAACTTGGGGCAAAGAAACAACACATAATACGAAAGCAAAGGATCGAAGCATTTCGTTACATATATTTCCCTTTAAAATAATGTATGATGCTTGCAAGTTTTTGGGTGATAACAAATTTGTTTTTTACAAAATGTTAGTTCTTCGATTTTTCTATCTTTTTAAATGTCTAACTTTGATAGCAATAACCTTACAGGCTTTATTTTTAATGTGAGGAAGTATTTTTCTATATGAGTGTTAATATAGAACGGTTTCTTATTAATTCGGCGCACATAAAACAAAAAGAACGGAAGCGAGCCTGCAAAACCACAACAAAAAACTCAATCGACACTAAAAATAGGTTAACTACAAATGATGGGCAAACTTATAACCACTGTACAGGGTGATTCAAAAAGGACTTTACAACTTTGAAATCATATAGAAATTTACAGAGTCGGTGGAAGTGCCATTTTAAAGCAAAAGACATCACGTTTTTCACCAAACAATCATTTTGGTTCGATGTGAGTACCACTTGTGATCAGGCATACATCCCACCTGAAGTAAATTTTATTCCAAACTCGAGCCAGTACGTCGGATGTCACTTCTGCAACTTGGCGTAAATGCGATTTCTCAGCTCAGGGAAATCAGCATGTAAAGGTGGAACAAACACTAGATCTTTAATGAAACCTCCACAGAAAATGTCAAGAGGAGTCAAATCTGGGGAGCGAGGTGGCCATGCAATAGGCCCTACACGATCAATCCAATGACCTGGGAATCTGTTATAAAGGAAATCCCGGACGTGTAAGCTGAAGTGAGGCGGTCCCGCGTCTTGCCGGTAGTGAAGCCGGCGATCGTGGTCATCTTTGTCTAACTGTGGAATGAGGAAATTTTCAACCATATCCAAATACACAAGGCAATTTATGTATTTCTCCATAAAAAAGAACGGGATGAGGGGATAATTTAAAAACTTTAAATTTGCTAAGGGGACAAAAACACTGACTTTGGACTGTCACGCTCATGCTGCAATGTTTCATATGGATTTTCGCTATCACAGATCCTGCAGCTGTGGGTGTTGACCACGTCACTGATGTGAAATGTTGATTCATCGCTACAGATTACAATGTCCAGGAATCTCTCATCGCCTCCTACTCGATTCAACATTTCTGTACAGAAGTGTTGACGAGCAACTTTTCTGGTTCATTAATTTTGTCTAACACGGACAGTTTGTATGCTTTCAGGTGCTGCAGGGCTACGAGGCAAGCTCTCTCTAAGTTATTCCACAGCGGCATCAGAAACTTGCGGGGTCCTCTTGATTTTGCACTTCGTACAGAACAACCAGTCTCAACAGAGGTTTGGTGCCAAAAGTGAATTGTAGGCCTACTTGGAGGATCTTTACCACACTCAGTACGAAAATTAAGTTGGACTGTAGTAGCTGACTGCGTTTCATGAAACAAAGACACACAACGACCACGTTCCACACCAGTGAAAGTAGCCATTTTGAACAACAATGGTACTAGCACTTCTGGTAGCTTCATTTGGGACTACGGAAAAAAACGACACCTGAACAGATTCTTAAGCCATCTGAATAAATTTCTGTATGTTATCAAAATTGTAAAGTCCTTTTTGAATCACCCTTTATTGTGGGAAGGCTATAACAGGAAACTCAGATCTGTTGATAATATGAAGTGTGCCATCTAAGCAGTTTTATCTCAATACGAGGTGTATGCTTGAATATTATCAAAAACACGAGTTCCACAATTTGTAACGTACATCATCAAGTCAATACTTCGTGACCTCACAGATTCAAAGTTCCTCACCAAGTGATCTCACGAATAGGTTCAAATTGAAATGAGTCATTCAACAACCTTCTTCGGTCAAGACTCCACAAGGATGTGTTTGTGAGACTGAATACGACGCAGCTGGATATTTACGATGCTGTAGGTGTTTTCAGCAAATGTTTTATAGCAATATGTACGGTTCTTGAAGGACTAGGTCTGAAACTGGATGTATACACTGTAAGAACTGCAAAAGCAAAGGGGCACACACTCAAATTTAAAAAAATTACGAACTGAGAAAGAAAAGTCAGTAATTTTGAAAGATAAGATAAAAGAAAGAAAAACTGGCCAAGAGGATTTGAGGGCAAGAGCAACAGCGCTGTCACACTATGAAGATGGGATGTTTTAATCAAAGTACTGTAGTTATAGTGTTTCCGGGTTTCTTAGTATCCTGTACACTAAATTATTCTATATACAAGGAATATTTTCTCTAACGAGATATTGCAACGACATTGTTAAGGATTTTTGTCTTAACGTTCTACAAAATTTAATTTGGGAATATTAAATGTCCCCGGGGATTAGGCAGCTGGAGGAACAAAGCGTATTTTCTGTTTGCAAAATATCCTGTTGGAAAAAATTATTTTCCAAAAACTGATAAAACATATTTAAATTCCTCCGGTCAAAACTCGTAAAACGGAACAATAAAAGTGTGTTGGGCATTTGAAAACCTCTTAACTCATCGCTTGAGAAAATATTCCTTACATTAGCGTACAGTTATAATACGTATAGCTCTTCCGTGTTCTCTTAAACGCCTGTTATTTGTCAAACATTCTCTCCGTTGACGCAATGACCGGTTTGTATTCTCACTCTTCTGTGGGTCTATTACCCCGAAAGTCAGCAGATAACAGATATCAAGTTACGGAACAAATGAAGGACGCCGTTCGCATCGCACTTCGCGGTAACATAACATACATTTTAATTCTACTAAAAATTAATCTGAGAATGTACCGTTCCATGCGTAAAGAATAACGGTGTTCATACTGAACTGCTTCCACACAACTATCAAATAAATAAATAGAATTTCAATTTTTCTTACCATAATATGAAAAAACTATCACATACCTGATTACAATATACATTTTATTTATAATGTTGGTCTTTGCAGATTTAAGTGACAGAATCGCTGATTTGTTTACAACGAAAAAAGTTAATCGTGTTTTTACAAGACTAACAATATATACTAATAATGAAAACGAGTTTTCTCCTTATGAGTAAATAGGCCTACACAAAAAAAGGATATATTTTCGGTAACGCGTACGAATTTGAATAATACAACGTACTTGAAGATATTTTTATCACGCAAATTTGCGTCACACGGTTTTCATTAATACACATAGTTTTCCGAAAAAAAAAATGACATTTCATTTGCAAGAGATAATTGTGTTTCGAAATAGCGAACGCGTGATCCTCTGTTTACACTGTACTTCACCGCAGCCGGCCGGTTCGTTTTTCCTCGCATTCGTTCGATTAATTTATCATGTTATTTTTACGTCGGTCACAATACTCCATATTTTTATCTCTTTCTGTCTTCGAAATGTTAAATTTTTTTGCCAACTCAACTTCTAATACTTCCAGTTAACATTATTTGTCCGTATAGTTAACGTTTTAATAGAAAAAAGCGGATTGCCAAAACTATAAAACAATATTCTAATGTCATACAGCCTATATCATCTGATTGGTTCGTGGTGCATCACTGATATGCGGGTCGCTTGCGATTATAAGCATACAAAGCGTACAAACCCAAACTGATTTCCGGAAACTTCTGTATTCATTAATTTACATATTTGCATAGAAACAATGCTACTTCTGATTAGCGGAGGATCACTGCCTTTTACATTAATGCCGAGTACGAGCCTGGACAACTGGCAGGTTCTACTTTGTACTGTAGAACGTAATACTGCGCAGCGTTCATTATTTTGGGAAAAAAAGTTTATTCATTATCTGAAATATACTAAAACAACCTTACACTATTACTTTATTGTACTGATTCGATGTACACTGACATTAATCATAGTGTGATTAATGTAACATAGTCAATCATTCTTAAAATTCATTTATTGCTGGGGTCACTTCCCCCCTCCAAAAGTGTACAGAACAAAAAATACGGCTAGTTTCCAAATTTCTGAATTCACATCCTTTTCTCTGTAAAAATTAAGAGTGAATAAAAAAAAATTATTATTTATTCGGGGCCAAAACGTCCTACGACGTTGTCCACTGTCCAACCTCCAGTATTGTCTGTCGTTGCAGTTTTCATCGTTTAGTCCTCTACCGTTCATTGATCTTCTAATGCCCTCTATCCACGTCTTCTTGAGTCGTCCTTTCTTTCTGTGCTCTCTAGGCATCCATCTTATTGTTTTCTTTGGTAGTCGGTCTTGTCCCATTCTTTGTACGTGTCAGTACCAGATTAATTGTTTTTCTTCAATGCAGTCGATGATTGTCTTTTGTACGCCCATTTCTTCTTCGATCGTTTCATTTCGTATTCGCTCTAGCCTTGAAGTTCTAGCAGCTCGTCTCAAAGCATCCATTTCTGTGGCTTCTAACTTTCTTTTTACCTGTTCTTTTATTCTCCATGTTTCGGATCCGTAGGCCTACATCAACGTGCTTTTAATCATACTATCGTATATAATATACGATAAAATATCGTATCGAATAGTAGGGTCTATATAATATATGTATATTCTATCGTAATAAAAAATATAAGTACAAAAAAAGAAGTGATAAGTACGATTTCTTTGGCTAGTTATTCTAATTTTGGGGTCTATTTGCGGAAAAACTGCAATTCGAAAAAATTAACGTGTAGAAAATGACGATAGGTTGTGTGCAACGGAAATAGTACGCCCGTTAAAAAGTACGAAGTCGTAACCGAAACAAATAGTTCGAATATAGACGTTCAATAAAGCTTCTTCAAAGCTTCTATTCAACGAACTTCATTTTTGCGGAACAACCAACGAAAACAAAAAACGAATTGCTTAATGCAAACAGAAACGGCTTATACAATTATTTTAAGGGCAATATGGCCGTAAAGCGATCGTTCAAATTTTAGCAATAGCCTATACGTCCAGAAAAAAAAAGTTGTATACTCCACGGTGAAATAAACAAAAATAATTTATCGGAAGAGACAGCGGCGGTACTGTGGCTCAATGTCTATCAGGATACGTCGCCGCAACACGCCTACCGCCTAAAGGTGTGTCCGCTACGTCCACCCAAACACGCCAAGGCGAACAATGTTCAGCCCAGCGCCGTGCTCCGACCAATTTACCGATACTCGCAGCGACATTTAACCACAATAACAAGCACGTTCGCTACAAACAACAACATTTTATCTAATGTTTTACACTCTCCTGTATTGATACCGTTTTCAAACTCATAAGAAAGGAAGTAAAAAAATCCGACCCTTTTTATTTTTCTTTCGTGATTAGTAATATTTTAGATTCCATTTTACCGTAATAATTCATAGATGTATTAAAGTTTTTCCTTACGTGTAAACTTTCTCGCATAAAGTCGACTGATATCAAGAACTGTACAGCTGTGATCGATTGTTTGAAATAGCCAGGCGTGTCGCCTTCTACCGCGGCGTGTTTCGATGTTAACGGTCGATTCTTCATCAGGCCTCTGGGGATGGAAAACCGACAGACACCGAAGGAGAGTCGACGCGCTATTATCAAAATCGCGTCAATGAAGATTACAAAACGTCTGGCTGCCTTTTTTCATCAAGCGGGCTCTATAGGCCCGACAGTCGTTCCTGAACAGTACGATGGGCCGACCCAATACACAACACTTACAGCTTTAGCTAGGTTATCTGGAGAGAAGAGAGAGAGGAGACGACGCAATAACAGTTCACTGTTCCATTTCCATATTATTTCCCTCTGTGTCACACACATGCTTCCATTGCTCTCGCCAGTCTTGTTGCAGCCGATGTTCACCACACTATGAAACACTGTACACGATTCTTCTGCGCATGTTCGAAATAAATGCAAATTTTGTTAGCCTCGCAACGAGGTGTTTGTATACTGCGCATCTCTAAGCCACTGTTCAATTTCTATCGTCAGGTTTCTACAGACAGCTGCGTTCGTATCAGAAGCAGCAACAGCAGGAGGAGCAATAGTAGTTTCCAGGATTTAATGCTTTAGGCTAAGGAAAACTGAACTGACCATCGCTTCGAGCTCATCCAACACGCCTTCTTCCTAGTATACGAAGGCCTGCTTGGAAATTCTGCTGTCATGTTTGTACACATGTTTGTACAATGTTGGTTCAAACGTTTGTACGATTGGCATTTATATTCGGAACCCTTCTCATCTAAACTGAAGATATTTGATACCTTCCTAATGTATTTGCTCTTTTCCCGTCTAGTAGTTGTACTCTGCAACCCAGTGTACACATTTCCGATACTTCAGTTGTTTTTTATTAACCGATTTTTAAATCCCAACATTCAGAACGACACGGTAAAGCAGGCGAAATTAACTTGAACTTTAATTTTGTTTCTCGCCAGTCGTGTTTACACATATTTTAACTGTTCCAAACGTTTGATTGCATTTATTTGTTTGTACTGTATTATATATTTTTATTTGTTAACATACATAAACATCTGACGTCAAACATCATGCTGTAACAATATCATGATTTTCAAAATTTCAATTTCCAATACAATCATAACATACAACAATAATGCATTCATATATGCTACGAAAAAAATTTACGATGCGTACACAATTCTAATTCTTCTTTTATGGCGTCACAGTTCGGAGTCGAACCTTAGCCTCCATAATCATCCGCCTCCACTTTTCCCTGTCCTTGGCGATCGATGTCCATCGTTTTATTTAAGCAAAGTATCAGCATCCCTCGCCACTGCCTCAATCCAGCGATGCTTGGGTCTTCCGACAAGCCTTCTACCCTCGATTTGACTGAACAGTACCTTCCTAGGTATTTGGGTGCCTTCCATCCTAATGATGTGTCTTGCCCATTGCATTCTATGCAGTCGGATGGGAGTGGCCAGATCATTGTCTTTATATAGCTTGTATAGTTCCTCATTGTGACGCATTCTACACATCCCTTTGACTTGGATTGGTCCATAGTAGATCTTTCACAGCTCCTGTTTTCATCAATGACCTAACGTTCCAAGACACAACTCTTAATTACTTGGATGCAACTCATCACCGCATTTCAATAATTAGGTCTAATGGCTGTAGCGTATCGCACTAACACTTCCAAGCAAGTCATCACTGAATTAACTGGTCCTTGGGCGAGGACAATCAGTCTCATTGTCGGGCGAGTTCAATGCAAAACGTTTTGTTCTATCTTGTGCACATAAGGACATATACTAAAGTACGCTTCCAAGACAGACAACCGGGACGTTAGCAATGACTTGACCTTGAGTCATCCAAGACAGGCAACCGGGACGTTAGCAATGACTTGACCTTGAGTCATATCTACGACAGTGAACTCCGTGTCAGTCGGATTTCACACGCTGAGCCAAACGTACCATGTAACACATAATAAAAATAATCGCTGAAGAAATTCGTTAAAAATAAAGTACTAGCATTACTTAAAAAAAAAATCAAAACCACTAGCTGAGTGGGAAGATGGTTATTAATGTAACCAAATCACTTAAATATAAAAATTAGATTTAACCAACAGCAATACGTCTCCAGTATGCAGAAACATGAGGCGAACGACTAAGAATGTGGAGGTTCGGTCTGACCTGTGGTGCCATTTAAGAACATTCAAATGGAGTAATAAATAATCACTCGAGCTACAGGTACCGTATCACTGTTCTAATTTCGCCATTTTGGGATTAAATTAAGATACACTCATAAGTGCTTCCTTCTATTTGACCCTCTCTTCAAGACAGTGTGCCTAAAGTAGAAGGTAATATAACCCCTCCCCAATTTCCATCTGCCCTCTTCCGTGAGGGGACGTGAATGTGATTGCGGAGTGGATTAAAGGTACGATAAACTTGACAATGTTTATCCGTATACGCTACTTCTGTGTGGGGATTTGAATACGGGAGTACGCTGACAACTCAGGTGAATTTCTTCAACTTTTCAAACAAGCTTGGACAGACTACATTTTAATTACATACGTCAGACTGTTTTGGACTGTTTGTAAATCTTAACCTACTCCAAAGAAATTAAATTTAAAGCATCGAAAGTTAAATAAATTGTGATCACAACTGTCTTTCGAAAATTACTACGAAACGGGCATAACGTAACAGTTACATAGTACGCGCGCGCATACACGTACACACAAACCCGCTGACAATAAATTACCCGTAGGTTCAATATATCCATTAAATGCAAACATCTCTGATATTATCGTATTAGTAATTATCGTGTAATAATAAGCTCCTCCCATTTATGTTCTTCTCTTATAATATTATCTTACTTAAACAACGAAACTAATGTTGGTATAGACAAGAATAATACTGAACAATGTTCAAAAAAACGGTCAATCTACGGTATTAGAAAAAGCCAATACACTAGAGAGTCCACACGATCGCGCATGTTTTGTACCCCGTACGTTTCATCTGGTATTCAATTACACGTTCCTGCTCCATTCGCGCGTCACGTGCGCCCAATTTGTGCAACGATTATATTATTAAATCACGCATACTTTGTATCGGCCAATAAATTATATTATACAGAAGAACAAGCGTGTCCACTCGAATACCACACTAATTTACTGCGCACACCAGGGCACGTGTCGTAGAGGTAAGGATTAATGTATTAATTGTGAACCTGCTTTATGACCTGATTAACATATAATAAAATCACACACACACACACACACACACACACACACACACACACACACACACACACACACACACACACACACACACACACACCAAAGCACATATGATTAACCGTCGTTTATATTTAACTTTACATACAAAATTGTCTGTTATTCATATGCACAATAAATATTGCATAAGGTTTGATCAGAAGCTTCACGGAATCCTTGTTTATTTAAAAAATCATGTCTTTATTCTTCTATATTTATAATGTCCGTTTTAAAGTGATCCCCATTAGATAAAACACACTCATCCTAACATTTTTTCCAGTCTTCAATACATTTCTGGAACGCACATTGTGGTACTCGAATTCTGAGCGAGTTTCATGCTCCCGTTTTGAGCTCGCTCAGCGATTTTTGTTTTATGCCTTCAACAGTCACGAAACATTGTACTTTCATTTTTTGAAAGATAAGAAGCTCTTATAGGTACATATCCGACGTATACGGCGGCTGCTGGTGACATCACGATGTTTTTTGTCTACAAGTGAACAAGCAATGACGTGCGTTGCTGGTTCGTTATGAAGATGTCCTTCTTCGTTAGTCAGCTATCCGCAGATTGGTTTGTAGCAGTTCTCCACAGCGATCTTCTTTGTGCTCACCGTTTCATGTTCTCATGGGAATTTACAACTTATTCACCAATAATCTCTTTCATATATTACAGTCTCAGTCTCCCTCTTCAATGTACCTCCTATTATTGTTTTTATCAAACTGTCGTGATGCATAATATGGCCAATAAGTTCAACCCTTCGCTTCACAATATTTTGTCAAAACTTCTTTTTTCTCAAACTCTAGTCAGAATCTCATTATTACTAACCTTGTAGATGCATCTTATTTTTAACTTCCTGTAACACCACATTTTTCAGTGCTTCAAGTCTTCTCCTTTCCTCTGTTTCAATTATGGAGATGTAACTTCCATAAATTATCTTGATTAAATTATCTTTCCACTGATATATAATTTTATGGTATTATTCCAAAAAAGAGTGGTGTTATGACCCATCAAACCTCCGAAATACACTTTCCCCAAAAGGTTTACGCAATTTTGGCCACTAATGTACTGTCCTGATGGACTTTTCCATAACTCTCTTCCCCATCGAGAGAGAGAGATAGAGCGAGAGAGAGAGAGAGAGAGAGAGAGAGAGAGAGAGAGAGAGAGAGAGAGAGAGAGAGAGAGAGAGAGAGAGAGAGAGAGAGAGGGGGGGGGGGAGACTTCTTAATGGTAAATGCTTCTGTTTTTCGTTCATTCATGCACGGTGCGTTTCTTCGAAGATGCCGTCATTGTTTGTGCTCTGTTTATTCACTCTACGAAAAGACAAATAAACAAAGGTTACTGGGTTCATCCGCATCGTTGTGAATGACCAATGAATTAAAATTTTCGTACACTGTATACCCCAGTTGCATGATTGTATTACTCTACTTTTACTTTACCAATACTGTATTTTAGTAAAATTTTTCCTTACTCTGTCGAAGTGGTACTAAAATATTTTACACTGTCAAAAATAAAATAGTAATGTATTAACACTTTGTGATATACTCTTTCATTTTTATTTTATTCAATACTTGCAAAGAAAATCTCAATGCCATCCTGTTGACATTTTTTGATCATTTTTCAGTGCTGATGTGGCTATGTAATCTGCGTGTTGAGAAACAAATGCTGCTCGGAAATTAATGTTCTCTCTTCATACAATACAATGCGGAAATGGTTTCATGAAGTCATCTCATCAGCAGGACCTTTATTACAGCCTCTTCATGCTCACAACGTTATATGTTTATAAAAAATAGTTTATCAACAAATTCCTACTGATTGCGAAAGAAAACATAATTATACTTCAAAAACATTTTAGTACCAAACAAACGAAATGGCAGTTACGATTAACGTGGAAGATAGTTGAACGAACGAACAGACACGTCTGTTTCTTTGTACCTAAACCAATGGAATTATTTAAATTTACGTTAACTGCATTTGTAGATCCACCAAAATCATGTTGGAATACGAAAGAAAAAGTTTCTAATCTAGATTTATATCTGCATATTTATTCAATTTTTTTAAACAACCAAGCAGCTTTTTCTCTACTTCGTCAATTAACTGTTCGATTTTCATTGTTCACTGAACAAGCGAAGTGTTCTCAGTTTTAGTTCACAGACGTTTGGCATTTGTCTGTGTATATACTTGGACGACCAAATCTATTTAACTGATTTTCGTCTAATTTACTAGGCGTGTCAACGTTTTTACCCTACGGAACTCTATTGTTTTTGAGATTGACCCCCCCTTAAAATAGGGGGCGGGAGGCAAAAATGTGAGGTGGTCAAAAGTATGAAAAATCGCGAATGTCCATGTGGACGTTTCAACGCGAATTAAAGGGAATTTCAACTAAAATCTGATTGTAGAGTTATTTTATTGGAAACTTAAAAATTTTGTGACGCCAGAGTTGCAAATGTGGGTCAAAATTTTGAAAGCTTTTAAAAATCTAGCCGGGTGTCAGACTGAAGGGACAAATCTGAATGCCTGCATAGCGTTTACTGTATGTCTTCTGCTCTACTACTGTTACCCTGCTAATCCACAAATTACGGTTTTTATCTGATAATTGAACAATTGTAGGCCTAGTTCATTGAAAATACTGAAGTAGCACACAGCCTTGGTTGATCTGTCGTCCACACAAAATCGATAATGCTAACGTCACAACGCTACTATGTTACTGTTTGCGGTTTCGTGACAAGCCAGGCCCAAATAGCAGGAAGCACGGAAGTGGGTTGATCCGCGCCTGGCAGGACGAATCATTGTCGATAAGAAACATTCTGTACGGTATTACACAACATCACGTCCTCTCTCATATCCCATCGTGATGTCCATTCTATCGGAAATGAGAATTCCATTCGAAAATCCTTAAAACGTTTTCCTCATTAATGGACAATAAGCTGTTTTTTTTTCAGTAAACACGAGGGGGTGACAGACCTGTTAATCTTTACATCACCAATCCATAGACCTGCAGATTATTCCAAATGATAAAGGGTCACACGGAAGTTGCGCGGGGCGTCTTGCGCGCTGGTGTGTGTACGTTGACCGGGTCGCGGCCCGACGAACGCCAGGTTTTTCCGGTGCAGTGCGCGGTCATTGATTGAAAATGAAAATTTTTTTTTTTTTTATGTATCGGCCAAGGACCACATGCCAATTTCAATTCTTTATTCTTTTCTTTTTCTCCAATATTCTTTCATCTTTTCACTGTGTCTCTTCTTCCCGTCTTCAGTCCACTTTGAACCTGCGTTTTTCTCTTCTCCTATCCTGGACTCCTTCCATTTTTAACACTTTTGCCCGAAAAACTTCTCTTTCAATTGCTTCTTCTGTATATTATTTTTTTTCTAAATCCTTTTGGACTTCTTTAATCCAACTTGATATTGACTTCTTCCCCACAGATATTTGAAGATTTGCTTTGTCAACCTATTGTCGCCCATTCTATATAAATGTCCAAAAAATAATAAGTCTTCTTTTTCTCATTGTTTCTGTTATATTTTCTATACTTTTATATATTTCCCATATTTTGATATACTATGAAAAACGTTTTTATTTTTAAGTCTATTTATATTTAAACAACGTATTTAAAATTTCGCCCTCGTACGATGATGAAAAGAAAGGATAAAATGAAGAGGGAGAAAGAAAATAAATAAGAGGAGCACACATAAATAAATAATTAAATACATACCTCTGAGCTTTCATAACACAGAAGAAAGCATGCGGTAAATGGTAAATGCCAGCAGCCAACAATGGTCAAAAGTTTGATAGCGTACACTGTGTTGAATGACTACAATTCTCCTCCTCCTCTGATGCTTGCACATTCATTTGCAATTTAATTCAATAAATCAACGCTGGTTATGTCCTTGAAACATGGTTTTTTATTCTTTCTCTTTCTGGCCTGTACTGCACTCAGAACACGTGTCTCGAATGGAAGTAATTTCAGTTCACAGATTTTTTCTTTTTAGAAAACTTACTAGCCTATGAAACATGAAAACAAAACGTGAATTTTTAAAGGCCACACGGTTCCCATTCAACTGCAAAAATTATGATGAGCATCAATTTTCTTTATTACTCGCTTTTTGTGAGAGATTCTTCAACAACTTATAAAGCCGAAGTTTGTTTAGGCTTATTTTTATTTAGTTATCCGCTTAATTAAGCGGAAGTCGTGTATATTCATCAGAATCGTACACTATCCAGCAGAAAATCGTAAACATTACTTTTTTGCGAAGTTTCTGCAGTTCAAACTGTACCGGCTTCCTTGCGGGTTCTGACCAGTCGTGCCAATCAATTTCTCATACATATCCGGCAGGAGAACGTATACAGATTATAAATATGATAAACGTTTAGATCGTATAAAGATTGTAGTTGATTGTAGTTTTGACTCGACAGTTTGGCATTTGTCTGTGTGTCTGTTTGGGGTATCTCCACCGATAACTTTTGAAAGCATCAACGGATTTTCTTAAAAAAAATGTCACGGGTGTCCTTACCTTTACCTTAGAGAATCATATAGTTTTTGACACTGATCCCTCCAAAAATAGAGATATGAGAGGAAAAAATATCAAAATTGTGAAAAAATCGTAAAAGCCCACGTAGGGTATCAAATTAAGTGAATTTAAACCACAATCTAAATAGTGTTTATTTTTTAAAAATTGTTACAACTTCGCAAAAATTCACGTGGGGTATCAAATTAAAGAGAATTTTAACTAACATTTGAATGTAGTGTTAAGTTTGGGAAATTTCAAAATTTTGGAACCCCCGGCCCCAAAAAAAGAGATGAAAAACTTGAAAAATTGTGAAAAAACCACCGCAGTGTCAGAGTAAAAGGACTTATAACCCAAATCCGAATTATTGGAATTTATAGTGTTTATTTATGGTGTTTTAGTGTTTATAGTGATTGTGTACTCTACAAATGTTATATTAGTAAAGAAAAATTAGAGAAATCAAGCTTTTGCAATTTTTTCCATAATTGAAAAATTATCTAATACAATAATATATGTAATAATAAATGTACTACCCTGCCCCCTGGGACCTTCTGTAGCCACAGATGCTAACGGACCTCTCTGAAGACCAACGGGAGGAATGGTGGAAAAGATCTCAATGATCCAACAGCAGGACGTGCGGAAGAGCCTTACAGGACCAGACCTCTTCAAAAATCTGCGTTCATCTGGCTCCGGATGATAGCATCCAGTAAGGGTCCCTGCCTAGGGTTACAGGTGAAACCCGGTCAACGGTCTCAAAGGCGGATGAGGCATCTCAATTCCCAACGGCAGAGAGAGAGCGGAAGAACCTAGTGGAGTAAACCACGAAAAACAATCATTTCGGACTAACAATTCGATCTTATCTCGGAATTTAATTCCTACTTTTGCATTCTACACAAATAGTGAAAAGATGAAAGAATATTGGAGAAAAAGAAAAGCGCAAGGAATTAAGAACTGAAATTGGCATGTGGTCCTCAGATGGCCGATACAAAAAAAAGTACTCCGTTCAAAATAGTAAGAGAGTTCTACAGCAATAGGCGATAATATAAGTTATAAATCCACACAGTTACACCGTTGCCATCAATTTTTGCACTGGTAAGCTTTTACACAAGGCGAAAAACACTGTCTAACTTGGAATTTGATATTCTGCCCCGATCGCACGATTTAGGCCCTTTTAATTATGCCTTTTCGTTGACGCGTATAAAGATGTCAACAACACCATGGAGACCAGAATTAATTACCATAGTAACAAGTAAATAAATAAATGATATTTAGCGGTATCGGACTGTACCTTTATCCGTTCCTGCAGTACATATTTGCGATGTTTTTAATATGCGATTGTACCGATGTATTACGATGTAGAAAAGAAGGCGTGTACTAATTGTAAATTGTCATATTTCTTAATGCAAAGCGAAAATACGTGTTGTTTTCATTTGTGAGGTAAGGTGACAACGGTTTTTGGTTTTCAGTTTACTGATGAAATAAATAAAAGCCATGGTTGAAGAAAACATAACATTTAATGTGTATATACAATGCTTATAACACAGTAACACTTAAAGTAAAGAACCTAAAGTTTCTGAGTTAACGGGTACTTGTGTTTACATAAACTCGATGGTAACTAATCAGCGTTGTGCTGCTGAAATATACTTCACGTATTACAAAGTAATACTTGTATTTTAAATAACTACTTGTTCACTACTGTACTAACTCCCTGCAACCACTTAGAACTGCCATAATAATAGGATACGTAATTTTATAACAAAACTTACACGCACAAATAACCGTTTCCTTGTCGCGGGAGACGTGTTTAATTTACATTTTTATCTATCCTTGGAAAGTGTATAATTTGTCATTAGAAATTAAGTAGAGATGGCCAATAGTATATGGCACGCAAGATTAGATAACGAAACGAAAGAGCGGGACTAATAATGACAATGATATATAACAAAATATATTGTTATGACGGTCTAACTGATCGTCGTATGGTACAGTGGAAAACAAAATAGAAGACACTAATCAATTTACTAATCACCACTTTAATTAATCACAAATACAGTTTATAATCAATCTGTACAATAATCCGAGCAAAATTTGTCCACACGCAATAATAATGTCAACTAATCGAGTCCCGCACAATTATAACACAATAACACCTTCGCCACACTACATGAAAACAACGACTTAGTACACCTAAAACAATGTTAACCTAAACACGCCTCAGAATGAAAGCACCCGACAGAAGAAAACTAAAACTACTAAGAAATCCTAGAGTGAAGATACCAACGAGCATTAATCTAGAGCAGCAGTCGGCAACACTGTGTCCCCGGGCGCAAGTGTGCCCGTCGATAAGGTTTGACGTGCCCGCGAACAAATTTCTAATTTTCTTTTCTTTTGAACGAAGGAACGCACCCGCATTGTACCTGTTTTCAACTGTATTCTAAAATAGTACAAGCCAAATCAGAAAAGCCAACCACAGTTGTTAATTTAACCGGACAGCAGTTTTTTACTAATGTTTAAAGATACCACAAATACAACGCCGACGTAGAGATAAATGAAGCACAACAAGATGTTTACATTTTCTTACAAATCGAAACAGTGGCTAGTAGTCTACAGTTCACGAGTAGTCTAGGGCTCCCTCTTTGATTTGGCATAAATGAGAGCGACAGCTTTAATGATAATACAGAAATTAACAGTAACATCGTTAAAGACCTAAACATATTGAAAGGAAAGGAAATAAAAATGTATCAGGCATTAAAAATGTTCTATACTATTATCATAATACTACGTGCAAATTTGTCCGGCAAAAAGCCAAACATGACCAGATAAAGCCGGATTTCTGCCAACCGTGTCCACAGTACAAGGTCCCTGGTAGAACTCTGCCACTCACGCCGCCCATTCTTCAAAATTAGAGAATTTAACACAAATGTTTGACATTTACGTATTTCAGAAAATATACTATTAAAATTTTAATCGTTGTAATTGTTGACAATAAACTGTTGATAACAACAAATGTCTGTTTCTAAGCAATTGAACGAAATTAACGATTTTATTTATTTTAATTCAAACTGGCATCGACTACAGACGTATTCCGTTCGTGTCTCTGCAAATAAATTCATCTCGTGGTATTTTTACTCACTGTGAAATACTCTAGGTAAATGGGGGTTTTTGCTACTTTGACTGCTACGATTATGACACGGGAATCACACTCACACACACCCGTTTGGCGGATACATGCTGCCGCGCGCAGTTTGCGTGTTTGGGTCAGTGCAAGTGCGCGCGGCTTTCATTGGCACCAGCACGCATTCTGGCGCGCACAGCGTGTAACGCCCACGCGTACAGACTCACACCGCACCGCTTGAGCCGACATGTCCCGCGTTGCAGCTGCGTCTTGTCAGTGCGAGCGCGCGCGGCTTGCATTTACTCCAGCACGCACTCTGGTACGCGCGCGGACATGTTGCGCTCGCGGTGTACACACATGCTTTGTCGTTTTGATCGTGGTACTCAGAGTAGTAAGACTCTTAAACCGGAGTATTTTCACATTGGGCAAATACAACCAGGGTTGAATTTATTGCAGACACACGAAACATCGAAACATTAGTATACATCCTCAGTGCAGAATTTTAACTGCATCCGTTGAAATAATGTAAAAATTGTAGACATAGTACACATGACAAGTAGAATAGTAGTAGTAGACACAGTAGACACGAAAAGTAGAATAGTAGTAGTAGACATAATATGCCCATTTATGAAATATGCACAATCACATTCCTGTTTTAAATACTAGTCCTGTAGGTGACCACCTTTTCTACGTTAACACTACCATATTGTGGCACGGAATCATCCATGGCATCTTCCAGCATCTCGATAGGAATTTTCTGATTTCTGTAAGTATTGTTACGACGGTCTACTCGATCGTCGTAGGTACAGTGGAAACCAAATAAGTACAAGACGCCAACTGAGTCACTAATCACCAGCTTTAATTTTTACAGTTAAGCAGTTCGTAATTAACAACACAGTCTACTACAACAAATCAAATATAAATTGTTCGCACGCAATAAGATGTCCACTAATACTAAAACTCAATTGTATTACAATATACCGTCCGATTATATAACACAACACTTAACTAATAACCACTTGAACGCTGTGAAATACCAATCTGTGTGTGATACGAATTTTTCTTTTCTTTTGTTATTTATTTATTATTTTAATTACTTTGATTAAAAGAGTGGTTAAGCAATGACAGGTCGTCATTGAGTTTACGGTTATTAGAGCGGTTTTCGCGTCCGTACTGTTTTGAAATGTTGCCAAAATAATTATCTTTAAAAGTAGAATAGATTGGGTTGTTTTTCCACAATCGATTACTGATTCGACTCAGTCTTGTAGATTATCTGGTTTTGTCTCCTAATTTCTCAATGTTCTTCACTCTCGCCGTATTTCTCTTCTTCCTTGTCACCTGAAAATCCTTTATCTTAACTCACTCTCAAACAATAAAATGCTTTTTCGGTTAACAAATTAGTTTACTTAATAATGTTTAAAACCTGGGTCAGTTTATCGGCTTGTGAGTCGAACGGGATATTGGCCGTATCGACTCGCTCACCAAACTCGACACGAACAAAAAATGTTTAAAATAAATTACAATATTATTTCATTATCAGGTAGTGGATTCTTTGAGCTGTTAGGAAAGATCAGAAAATGCTTCAGGATAAAATACAATACATTACAATTGGTTAATCAACGTTCTTAATAACTAATAAAATTAAAATAATATTTACGTTAAAAGGTATTACTACTCTCGGTTCTGTTCCAAATGTCGATCGAAATGGCGGAATCGTCACTCAAAATGGCCGTCGGCATACAACTGATTGGCCCGGAAATCTGCTTCGACTAATTTCTTTAAATTAAATAGTGTTTTAATAATTTAATGTCCACAATGTTGTTGAATAAAGTTTTGTTAAAGTTCACAAGTGTCTGGTTTAACAGTGTTTTTGGTGAATCTCGTTTTCTGTATGATATGGTTATTTCATTACTAGGTTATCAAAATCTCACCAACTCGACGTTAGGCTTTTTATACTTGGGATGTATTAGTTTGAGTAGATCATCATTTTTTCATTCGATTTTCAGTTTCTTCTATTAGTATCGTTTTATCGTGTAATTTTTAATGGATTTCCTTATTTTCTTGTTTCGCTTTTTGCGTCTCTTTACATTTACTTTTGGTTATTCATAAAAAATGTGACTCTCTGCTACATGAAGTTGATCTATTCGGTTTGAAAGTTAACAATAGAGTACACGATTTTTTCCGTTTAGTTAACGGCTATGACCAAGCTTTTTTGAGCTCTGATTGGTTCTTATTTCCCGACCCCTGGTCACGTGACGTTAATTATTCGAAATCTCTGAATTTTATATCTGTCACCTCAAATTATTCCCTGTTTATTTTTAGATTAAGTTAAATTTGATTTATACGGTGTTATTGTTTAGTAAAATTTAAGTATTTTGATACCTTATGAGGCCCATTTCGGCCCAGTATCACATATTTTAGTACATTTATAAATTTAAGTTTTTTAGGGTTTTACATATTTTTTCTTAACATTTCTTATTGCCTTCTTTACTATTTTAATATGTTTAATAGGGTTGTTCTTACTACTAACAATAATTGTTGATACCTCTTCATTACATATAACATCACAGTTTTAAATACCTATTAATGATATCTTTATAACAACAATAATGTTGACATGTCAGTTCAATGGCTTGTCTTATGTGCTATTATTACTTTCTCTATTCATCTGGTTATTACAATTATGGGTTTTTACATATAATTTTATCAGTACCTTCCCTGTTTCATTAAGGTCAGGCTTCTACTTAGTAGTATTTGGTCTGGTTAGGACTACATCAGATGTTTTAGTTTTGTTTTAAAGTTAGCTCATTTCTTTTGGCCTATAGACTTAGTATCTTGCCATTCTTTCACAATAATTTTTACATAATATAATATTTTACCCTGTACATGATATTAACACTTTTTAACAGTTTTCAACTACTGTTCTTGAACAATTAATAAACATTTGAACAAATAATTATAACATAACAAAATTATGGCTTCACCATGTATATAAAACTTTTTAACAATTATTGATTCCATCTACTGGTTCTTCATATGAATTAGTTTATACGCAAGATCACTAATTCACTTTCTCACTCCCCACTGGTTTATTTCATGATCTCTGATCATCATTATTTTCCGTTTTTGACACTTATCATTTCACTCCCCCTTAATATAAGTTTTTACACTTTTTCCTTAAACTAATACACATATTTCTATCTTATTTATTCTACTGTATTGTATTTTCTATCAGCTCAATTACTGTCTGATCCTAGCTCTCTTATTATTATTGTTTTTTATTTGTTTATTATTTTTATTTATGTTGTACTTGGTGGTTACCAGGATTTTAGTTCAGTCTCTTTCGTTGGGTTTATTTTAGTTTCACTAAGCATTTATGTTACTCTGTAGTTACTGTGGTCTTCAACTCACTCTTGTGTAGTTGCTAGTTTATTTCATTGTCTTGTTGCTTACTCATTATATTTTCATTTTACTCTATCGAGTTTTACCGTTGGTTTGTTTGTCCTTTCACTTACCATATGTATTGGGTTCATTGGGTTTATCACGTTACTAACAGAATTTTATTATTTCTAACTTTCTTCATAATTAGCCTACTATTTTTTCATTCTTTATCATTTATTTTTTCTTTATTCACTGTTTTGTTTTAGTTTGTGGACTGAATGTTATGCTTAATATACACTTATTTATATATCTTTTTATTTATTAGGTATACTAGTGCTAGTCATTGATGGTTTTCTTATCTTATCATAGTTCTTTCATGTATGGTGAGGATATGTATCGTTACAACGCGCACAGTAATATCGCTACTATTACTCTCGAACCACTCTGTAAATAGTTCGCACTAATACTGACTTAAACGTCGTTGAGTGCTGGTATTTATAGCCAGTCGAATATCTAGACGATTCCTAATTGCGTCTTAGCGTCCTCCGTATGAACTACGTAATTAACTGCGGCCTTGACACAGTCCGCACGGCTGGCGGCATCGAGAACAATCTCGCAAATGCGTCTACGAGCACTACGCCACACGCTTACATTTTGGATCTCTCTGGACCGTTCGATAAACACGTAGATTGTTCTGTAACGCCGTAACACTTCCTCCTCCTTAAGCCTGTTCGTCCCGAACTGCCAAACCGTCTCTAAAGTTGTACTTAGCCAGGCGATCTAGGTGGACGATCTTGAACTTTCGTTTCGCTGTCCTTCCTGTTGAATCCGATAAAACAACATCGTTAATTCTTTTTTTTTTACAGTGTAGGGTCCTTCCCAGTTAGACTGAAGCTTATGTGAGCGACCACGACGGCGCTTTGGACTGAACAACCAGACCTGATCTCCTTCTTGGAAACCCACACTATTGCTGCGAATGGTCATACCGAGTTTTCATTTTATCACTGGCAATCTTCAGCCGTCCTCTTACCAAGCGATTCATTTCTCGCAGTTGGTTTTCTAATTGCGAGGAATAGTTCTGCGGCTCTTGGGACTGAGTCTCAGGTGATCCGAACATTAAGTCCCCAGGAAGTCTAATCTCCCGACCAAACACCAATTTTGCTGGAGTCATGCCGGTTATGTCGTGTACTGATGATCTATATGCCATGAGGAATAGTGGTATACGTTGGTCTCAGTCTGTTTGGTTCTCGTCAACAACCTTCGAAAGATGCTGCTCCAGTGTCCTACTGAATCTCTCAACCATTCCGTCCGACTGAGGATGCAGAGGCGTCCTGGTCTTTCGGATTCCGAGTAGGCGGCATAATTCTTTAAACACTCCTGATTCGAAATTTTTCCCTTGATCCGTATGGATTTCCATAGGGGCTCCATAACGGCAACAGAAGTTGTGAACTAACTGCTTTGCCACAGTGGTAACCTCATGATTTGGAATTGCGTAGGCTTCCACCCACTTAGTAAAATAGTCACCTACAACCATGATGTACCGGTTTCCATCGTCAGTAACTGGGAATGATCCAGCAATGTCTATGGCAATTCTCTCGAAAGGTAGTCCAACGTTATACTGTCTCATTCTTCCCCTGCTTCTGGTTTGTGGGCCCTTGCTTGCAGCACATATTTCACACGTCCGAACCCATTCCTCTACGTCGTGGCGAAGATGAAGCCAATAGAATCGCTTCCGTATTTTGTCAAGGGTTTTGTTAACGCCAAGATGGCCTCCAGATGTTCCATCATGCATCTCCTTCAAAACAGACTGCACTTTACTTCGGGGAACTATCAACTGCATGACCACGTCTCGTCCATCTGCACTTTCCCAAGCCCTTTTCAGCAATTCGTTTTCTAAGGTGAGAGATTCCCACTGTGCCCAGTAGCCCTTCGGAACCATGGCAGGTATCTTGACAATCCGGGCGGCGACCTTCCTCTTTTGCTGTCAAGATCGGTCCAATGTCTTCATCATTCATCTGTTCTTGTCGACAGTCTTGTGTTGTCCAGCCGTCAGCCAGGAAATCTACAGTGATGGCTTGAACATGTTCGCATGAGTTTTGTTCTTCCTTTCTGTGGGAATGTCGGCAGTCTTCCGGGCACGGTCTTCGTGATAAGCCATCTGCATTACCGTGCAGGCGCCCCTTGTATGGTTGTACCTTGAAGTTGTACTCTTGCAGACGTTCGAGCCACCTTGCCAACTGTCCTTCCGGATTTTTAAATCTCAAGAGCCATGCAAGTGCGGCATGGTCGGTACGTAGTGAAAACTCTCTCCCATAGAGGTATTTATGGAAGTGCTCCAAAGCTCTGACAATTGCCAACAACTCTCTCCTTGTAACACAATAATTTCTCTCTGGTTTAGAAACCGTCTTGCTGTAATACGCTATTACTCGTTCTTCACCGTTCTGCACTTGAGACAAAACTGCTCCTAGACCAGTATTGCTTGCGTCTGTGTCTACGATGTACTTCCCTTCGGAAGCTGGAAAAGCGAGAATTTGCTGCGAACATAATGCAATCTTCAACGTTCTAAATGCTTGGTCACGCTCTCTCGACACTGGAAGTTTCGTTTATTTTCCGTTAGCTCATGTAGTGGTTTAGTAATAGTAGCGAAGCCTTTCACAAAACGTCGGTAATATAAGCATAACCCCAGGAAACTCCGAACGTCGTGTTTACTCTTCGGAACTGGCCAGTCTCTTACGGTGTCTACTTTATTAGGATCCATGCTAACACCCGATGCCGAAACCAGATGGCCCAGATTCTGTACTTCCATCTGGAATAGAGAACACTTCTTCGGGCTCAGCTTCAGTTGTGCACCGTGAATTCTAGTTAGAACTTCCTTAAGGTTTTCCAAATGGTCTTCGAAAGTCTTCCCGAACACTATGACGTCGTCTAAGTAAACAAGGCAAGTTTTCCACGTCAGGCCTCGGAGTATCAGGTCCATCAATCTCTCAAAGGTTGCCGGTGCATTACAGAGTCGTCCAGATGGCATGACGTTAAATTGGAATAAGCCACTTGGGGTCGAGAAAGCGGTCTTTTCCTTGTCTTCTTGATGAAGACCCACTTGCCAATATCCACTCTTCAAGTCCAATGTGGAAAACCACTGTGCTCCGGACAACGTGTCGAATGTATCGTCAACGCGAGGTAATGGATAGCAGTCTTTCTTTGTAACGTAATTTAACCTCCGGTAGTCTACGCAGAAACGCAATCCACCATCCTTCTTCGCTACCAGCACTACAGGAGAAGACCAAGCACTTGACGAAGGTTCGATTACTCCCTCTGTCAACATGTCCTGTACTGAGACATTTCCTTTTGTTTAGATAATGGAGGCCTTCGAGGAGGTTGGCGTATCGGTGTTGTGTCCCCGGTATTGATGCGATGTTGCACAAGAGAGGTTCTTCCCAGTGACTGTCCCCGAACTGCAAAACAATCTTTGAATTCGTGTAAAAACTGTCTTGAATTCTTTTACCTTACCACTTGAGAGGTCATTAGAGGATCTGTTCAATAATTCTTGCAGTTCCTCTGGTAATTTGGAAGTATCCGAAGAACTAGATATTCGTTGCGTTATTCCGGCTACCCATGCCACAGGAGTCAATTTGCCTAGGAGGGTAATGCTTTGTAAAGTAATAGCTTGATCCAAAATATTCGCCACTCTAATAGGTACATTTCCGGTTTCGTCGGGTTTTACTAAACTTCTGGCAATTAGTATGCCCGGTGTCCTGACTACCTGGGGTTCGAATATAGAGCACTGGTTGCCCCTAGTATCTACATCGGTTCTAACCATGATGATCTTTTCGGAGTTTGGCGGAACAGTTACGGCCACTTGGTTTACGACGTCCATCGATTTTTCTGCTGTCGTCATTGTTGATACCATTACCTCTTCGCATCCGATTCTCAAGACAGTGTTCTTGAAGTCGACTATAAATCCGTATGCGTTCATAACGTCCACACCAAGAATTGCTTCATCCACAATGTCTGCAACAAGTACTTGATGATTAAATTCAAGTCGCTCGAGGCGTAGGTGTATCTCCATTTTTCCATACACTTTTACAGGCCGTCCAGTACCTGTTCGCAAGCTGCAAGAGCACCAGATTGGCTTGAGATCTTTCACCACGTCGGGGCGCACAACAGAAACTGTTGCGCCTGTGTCAACTGTAATCGAGGTTGGCCTTTCTTGAACAAATCTGGTAACTACCAAGCTCCCGCTGTTTTTCTGAAGTGTAGAAATTGCGTATTGTCTAGGGGCTTCGTTCCTCCAGTTAGTCAGCACACACCCCGTTGCACCGACTATTGCTCGTTTCCCTGCTGCTGAATTCTAACTCGAAAATCTCGTTGTAGATGTCCAGGTTTCCCACATCTATAACACTTCGGTCTTCCATCCTTTCTTATTTTATTCTGTGGCGCCGACCGTCGAGTCTCTGTTCCTTGTTCTTCTTCCTCATCGTCTGCGCCGTCGCGATCTTTTAGCGCGCGCACTTTATGACTTGTCCAACCAGACGCTGATTTGGCGGCCTCAAATTGCAAAGCATGTACCAGGGCGTCCGCACTGTTCTGGTGTCTTGCCATTCTCGTAACACTTGCTGTAGTTCGTTGTCTCGGACACCGGCAGTAAATGTCTGCATCGCAAAACTCGTTCGAAAATCTTCTGGCGCTTCACGATAGGCCAGTCTAATTAGTCTGTCGATACTTGCTTCAAACTCTTGAAGGCTCTCCCCGGAATGCTGTCGCCTTGCTCTCAATTGGGTGCAGTACACATCTCGCAAATGTTTATCGCCATACCGTAATTCTAGAGCTTTTATCAACTCGGCATAGATGTTCTGCTATCAGGTGGGACTTTTTGTAGTAATTCTGCCGCGGGTCCTTTTAATGCAAGAACGAGTGAGACTGCCTTGTCTTTCTCTGTCCAATTATTTGCGCATGCAGCAGCTTCAAATTGGCGGGGGTACGTTGCCCAGTGACTGCTTCCGTCAAAGGTTGGAGCTTTGACATGAACTGTGCCTACTGCAGGCGAAGTGACTTTCTCTATTAACTTATTTTCTGCGTCTTTTTCTGTCTTTATTATTGGTACAGTCTGTTCACAAATTTGTTCTGGTTGTATTTTCATGAACTGTTCAACTTCATTTTTAATTTGCTCTTTTATATTTGCCACTGAATTTTCTACTGCAGATATTTTTGTTGACATAGCTTCTTCCACAGTCAAGACAGATTTTTCTACTTCAGCTATTTTATTTGACATGGATTCTTCTACGTCAGATATTCTGGTAATCTTATTATTGAGCTCACCTCGTAATTCACATACGTCACCACGTAGGAGACCCAATTCTGCGGTAGTATGTTCTTGCAACTGCTTTTGTTCATGAATTAACGCTTTGATGTCATCTGCTTCACGTTTACGTTCCTCTGCCTCCCGCTTACGTTCCTCTTTTTGTCTTTCTTCTGTTTCTAGCATTAGTGCTTTCTGACGTTCCTCAGCCTCTTCTCTTCCTGTCTTCGTTCTTCTTTTTGTCGTCTTTCTGCTTCTTCCGCCTCCTGCCTGCGTTTCTCATCCTGTCGTTTTTCTGATTCTTCCTCCTCCTGTCTGCGTTTCTCATCCTGACGGTTTTCTTCTTCTTCCTGTGTCTGCCGCAGCAGTATTTGTAAAGCTTCCATCATCTGACTGGGATCCATGTTTACCGATTAATTACGAATCACACTCGTCTTGTACAAAGTGTCCACTGTTTCCACTGTTAACCGTTCTATCCCAGTTCTGACACCACTGTTACGACGGTCTACTCGATCGTCGTAGGTACAGTGGAAACCAGATAAGTACAAGACGCCAGTTAAGTCACTAATCACCAGCTTTAATTTTTACAGTTAAACAGTTCGTAATTAACAACACAGTCTACTACAACAAATCAAATATAAATTGTTCTCACGCAATAAGATGTCCACTAATACTAAAACTCAATTGTATTACAATATACCGTCCGATTATAAAACACAACACTTGACTAATAACCACTTGAATGCGCACAGTAATATCGCTACTATTACTCTCGAACCGCTATGTAAATAATTCGCACTAATACTGACTTGAACGTCGTTGAGTACTGGTATTTATAGCCAGTCGAATATCTAGACGATTCCTAATTGCGTCTTAGCGTCCTCCGTATGAACTACGTAATTAACTGCGGCCTTGACACAGTCCGCACGGCTGGCGGCATCGAGAACAATCTCGCAAATGCGTCTACAAGCACTACGCCACATGCTTACATTCTGGATCTGTCTGGAACGTTCGATAAACACGTAGATTGTTCTGTGACGTCGTAACAGTATAATGCTTTGGGGTCAGCAATGCATACACCTTAGTTTAAAATATCCGGGCGGAAAATAATCACAAACTCATAAGTTTGGTAACCTGGTGAAGTGCAATGATTTCTGAGATTAAAATAATACCTACATTCTCACCTAACCGAGCCAGCACAGCTTCTTCGTAGCTCCAGCACATAGACCTGCACTCCACTGACCCGTTTCCATGTAAATGGCGACTCGTGCTTAAGCAATTGACAATCGTTAAGTGTTGTCAACATTGTTACGTTAAGTAACATCGTTACTTGAATTTTCCCAAGAAATCAAATAATTTCAACTTGACTGTTAATAAACAGTCATGAATTATCCAACTGAATGGAACACAAAATAATTTAGTCTCAACTTCTACGAGCGAAAACATGTTTTAATAACAAATAATGTCGGTTTAATTAAAAGTGACTCATTATAACAGTGACGAAATTACAGGGAAAAAATAATACGAGGTTTGAATGAAATAACTCAAATTCGTTCACGACGTAACATCACCATCAAAGAATACGAAAACATAAGAATGACGCACGTTAAACCTTGTTTTTTGAACGTGGAAACTTTTTTTTATAATTTTAGGACAGGGCCTTAATGACCTTCTTTAGATTATTCTTAGGTACTTCTGTCTTCGATGCAAGGGCAGATTACAAGTTAAAAGAACACTATTGTAACGTAACCATCATCATCTGGCTACCATTTGAAGTGTAGATGTCCCCGTCGTCGAGCCGCAGTGTGGTCATCTATCCAATTTTCTATACTAGTTCGTGTGACGCTTGACTTTGCAAGTGGAGCCGCGGTACAACTACAGGACCGTACGACCGTATACGAACGTTACTGATGCCATAATTCTTTTGCATTTAGCCAAAAAGGAAGTTAATTTTGGACAAACGAATATCCGAACACAGAATCCCAGCAATCGTTAAAGTGGCAACTCCAAAGACAAAAAGTACCGTGCAGTCTTTGCACGTCCCATGGTTGTATAAACAAGCGGCTAAGTATAAAACGGACCGAGCATCTCCCGGGATAAGGAGATTTGTTTTACCGAGTGTCAACAGCCTCCAAGGAGGGCGGATGAGCGGGTAAAAGGATTCCACCCTCTTGCTCTTGGAATGGCAAACCACCCCTAAAGACAGTCGTCTGCTTTCTTCTTCTTGTGTGCGTATTACTGTGTCAAAGAAGACGTTGGATTTAAATGACAACATATCATTCAATAACTCATCACGCTGGAATTTACTTCCTTTGTAGATTATAAATTCTTCCACTGCATCCACGAAACGTCCTTTCTTACAGTAATGTAAGAAATTGCAAGCCCACCAACCTCTGAGTGAAGAGAAGAATACGAGAGACTATACAGCTAACGAAAAATTGGACAGGAGGGACAGACAAAGAAATGAGGGACAGTTGACAGCAACTACCTAGAAAGATAGAGATTGAAAATCGAACTACGTACGACGATGATGACATAAAAGTCCCCTTTCGGGCGCGTATTCATCTTATTTACAAAGGAAATGTTTAAAATAAATAAACAATTATGTACAATCAATGTTGGGTTGTCACGTTGCCGAGCCCGTCCCGTCACCACTACTATTAACAACGATGAAGTCATTAATTTCTCTTGACCAACACAAATTATTATCGGCCGTCCCACAACGTATTAACTTACTGGCCACGAGTGATTTACTCGCTAATGTAACACGCGCGCCATAACTGACACCGCACACACTCTGCCAACTAGAGTTTTAATTTGATTACTGTGCGTAGAGTTGCATGAATTATGACGATGGAACCGAGTCCGTTCGGACGGCATGACCAACAGCACTCGATTCGTTTCAACGAACCGCACCGATAGTTATAGATCGTTCCCATAGAAATTTTAGTTTGCCCGGTAATTTACCAAATCGTATTTCAATAAAACGAGATATGAACTAAATATTTTACGAAGGGCAGCCACGTGTTTATTCTCGTTACATCTGAAACGGTATATCGGTAGTGCTGAGTCATGCCATCGTGTATCCACTAACAAGAAGTAATTGTTCTAAAGCCAATCGCTTTATCTTCCGACAATAATGATAAGTACCCTAAACTTATCATTATTTATTTGGAATCCTGTGGGATAAAGAAATTACAGCAGAAACTACAACCACAATATTTAAAACCATTGTTAGAAGTATCATGACTTACGGCTCAAAAGTTTGGACTACTAATAAATACACAAGACCAAAATTAATGACAGCGGAGATGGACTTTTGGAGACGTTCAGCAAGAGTATACAGACGTGAGAAAATTAGAAATGAAGTCATTACGGACAGAATGAGTGTGAAAAATTAAATTGTTGAGTTTACCCAAACAAAAAAATTACAATGGTGTAGCACAGGAGAATTACACGAAAAGAATGGCACAGGAAATATTGGCAAGGAGAGTTATGGAATGGACCCTACCAGGAAGAAGGAAAAGAGGAAGACCACCTACCACCTGGATAGAAGAAATTCAGACTATATTCAGGGAACGAGAAATTGCAGAGGATCTTTGGGTGGACAAGCAGCAGTGGAAGGTGACAATTCTGTAAACATTGTACAGCCGGGATAATACTAATAATAACCCTAAACTTATTGTAGATTACAGAACTGTCTTCTGGTTTTGCATTCCAAAATTAAATGTTTTCAATTAATCTTTTTATCTTCCGCCAATCACAATAAATATCTTAGACTTCCTGAATTGTCTTCTACTTTTCCATTCCAGAGACTAGTCTGGAGACCGGTTCCGAATAAAGAAGGTCTCTACTTTCGGACATTCAAAATCGATACCTTTCCGTCAAGTTTCGAACTACAGCTTCGGAATTTCGAATACTGACATGCGAGGAGGTGAATACGCGTCAAGACAAGTGCAATATTCGTTATTATTCCCGCTACTATGGTTTTTCATAATTAACGTCAGTGTATTAATATGAAGAATGCAAAGTGTTAGTGACTAATTTTTGTATATAATGAGTCTCTGCTATAGGCTTGTTTCACTAACACTGCTTATAAACTTTACTACTGTACAAAAACGATTAATTTAGGATATTACTGTATTACGTATTTCTCTGTAATAATAGCGGTCACATGATATAAATTTAAGCGAAAATAACGTCCGACTTCATTACAGTACAGTGTATTACAGTTCATAGAACCGAGTCTACTTACTTAAGTGCACAGTACGCCTACAGTAAATACAGCCTTCTGTACGTAATATACAGTACTCGACTTGGGCCAATTCGAGTTTCGAACACGTTTTTGAGGAACGCATTATGTTCGAAAGTCGAGGACCTTCTCTATATTTTTTACTTCTCAGTTTACAACCTTAGAGTTAGGAGTAGACTTGTTTATGTGCGCTAATTAACTACCACGTACTCATACCTCCATATGAAAAATTAACTATATGTCTAATAGTGTAATTCGATTATCGAGTTTTCATAAAACGCGGAAGCATGGCAAAGCTGTACGGTTCTTTATCGGTGGACTCTACAATGAACACGTGCACAGCGATCGTGTTATTCTGAGCTGAAACCGACAGTTTGTAAATTACGTTTTTAGGTTTCTCCGTTCTCAATTTGTTGAGGACTTCTTGCTCTCTTTCAACGCCGTTTTCATAGCTTTCAATCTTCTTGAACGCTTTAGTTGTGTTTCGCAACAGCGAGCATCTAAAATTCTTAAAAACAAACCTGATAATAATTACTCTTTTGAGAAAGGGAATAAACTTTACATTAATTTTATATCGCCCTTTTCAATACGAGATACAGTACTTGCAAATTCCACGTTATCAGTTTTTATTAGCAACGTAAATGTGCACATAATCGTTAACTTCGACTTTTTTCAATTCATTCATGTAACTTATCAACCTACTACTCCCGTTCCTGAAAGGCTTAACGTCCTCTGAATACGTGAGTCGGGTTTAAACAGATTAAGTTCGGATGGTCGGAATCGTGTGGGTTAAGCAAATTATAGCAGAAACTAAAACCAAAATATTTAAAACCATTGTTAGAAGTATCATGACTTACGGCTCAGAAGTTTGGGCTACTAATAAACACACAAGAACAAAATTAATGACAGCAGAGATGGACTTTTGGAGAGACTCTGCGAGAGTATCCAGACGCCAGAAAATTACAAATGAAATCATTAAGGGTAGAATGAATGTAAAAAATGCAATTGTTGATTTTATCAAAACAAAAAAATTACAATCGCATGGACACACGAAAAGAATGGCACAGGAAAGATTACCAAGGAGAGTTACGGAATGGATCCCCACCAGGAAGAAGGAAAAGAGGAAGATCACCGATCACCTGGATAGAAGAAATTCAGACTATATTGAGGGAACGAGAAACTGAAGAAGATCTTTAGATGGACAAGCATCAGTGGAAGATGAGAATTCAATCACTTCTGTAATCTTTGGTTTCGGAAAATGTGTAAACATTGTACAGCCGGAATAAATAAAAGTTCGGATGTCTTCATTACACAAAAACGTTGCTCTGGCATTTTTTCTAACCTTAATAGAGATGAAAACATGTGCGCGTGTCTGAATTAGTATAAATATTGGATTAATTTAGCTATGTTTTAAACAATTTGCTTACGTTAACAGAAACACCTACTTGTTCGAACGGGTCCGTAGTGACGCCGGTTACATCACATTCAGTATGAATCTAGCGACATGCGATTCGGATCATACTGCTCCTCGCTTCTTTTCCTGACGAAAGTTTTATCCTAACGCTAAAATATTACTTTAATTAGTACCATATTACTTTAACTTAGAACCATTACGTCAAATAGGCCTACACGACAATCCTTTTTCTGTACAGATTCGTCGTTGGTTTATATAAGTATTTTAAAGGAAAGGTTACTGCAAACGACATACATTAATAGACTTCACTTAACCGGCTGAGTATTATTTATTTACTACAAAGATGGCTTGGCGAAAGGTCTTTGTCGAAAGGTCATCGTACAGGTTACTTGTATGTTTTATGTCTGCCTTTCAGTTACACGTATGTTTTGCTGTTTCTAGGGTCACTGAGAGGAGTTGGAATGATGTTGTCTTATAAAGGAAAGACCTTTAAGTTCCCTTCTTTCACAGTTTTCAACTTGAAGACTGGCCAGTCTCAGGTCTCAACGACGTATCAGCGAATGAAAAAAAAACATTGGCCGTTAACTAACGGGCGTTAAAATCATAAACAATGTTGATCTTAATTCGTACGACGCCATACAACAGTATACTGTATTCGGCTCTTCTGTCGGCTGTTCGCTTATCGTTCTTGTACTAAGCAAAGTATGGTCATCCGAACGTTACATCTGTTCATCCAGAACTTTACAATTTTCAATTACTATTTTACCTCGTGCCACTCGACAAGTTTCAATTTTTCGAACCTAAACTTTTCTCTCGAAAAACCGGTACCGTACGCACTTCGTTAAAAGGACTATAATCCGCTTGTCCTTACTTTAACATTTCATGAACACATACGTCGAAAGGTCACGTTAAACGAATATTTCCTTCGTTCTTCCTTCTTATCCGCTACTGCTGACAAATGGTGTGAGCACAATTAAATTTCCTTATACAGGCCTCAAGTATTTATTCAGAATGTTTTCCTCTCCGCACCTCAGCTACCGTTCATATTGTCTTCTCACTATTTATTTAAGATATCACAGCGTTCGTACACCTCGTATCGCGAAAAATCTACGAGTTATTGAAAACACCAAAACGTTCAGAAACAGAATTAACACTGTTGCACACCTCTATAGAAAAATTATTCCGATTAGCACTTTCAAGCTTCACAGCTCATCAAAAGATCGGGTAATCATTATTGTTATTTCTGATCTGGTGATGAGCTGTGAGCTTGAAAGCGCTAATCAGAATAATTTTTCTATAGTGGTGTGCAACAGTGTTAATTCTGATTGTGATTATAACCACTAACACAACTTTATTAATTAAAAAAAAAAGTTTATAATGAAGAGTGTAGACTCGTGTGGTGTTGAAGGGTGAGAGGGAGAGGGAGAGGTAGAGGGAGGAGAGAGAGAGAGAGAGAGAGAGAGAGAGAGAGAGAGAGAGAGAGAGAGAGAGAGAGAGAGAGAGAGTGTGTGTGTCAAATACTACATATACAAAAATCTCAAATCATAATCTCCTTAATTAAGTATAACTAGGTTTACATACATTATTGTTTTATTATTTCCGGCTGTACAATGTTTACACATTTTCCGGAACCAAAGATTACAGAAGTGATAGAATTCTCATCTTCCACTACTGCTTCTCCATCCAAAGATCTTCTTCAATTTGTCGTTCCCTAATACAGTCTGAATTTCTTCTAGCCAGGTGATGGGTGGTCTTCCTCTTTTCCTTCTTCCTGGTGGGGTCCATTCCATAACTCACCTTGGCAATCTTTCCTGTGCCATTCTTTTCGTGTGTCCGTACCATTGTATTTTTGTGTGTGGATAAAATCAACAATTGAATTTTTCACAATCAACATTTTTATTATTTCTTTTATTTTTGCCCGCGTAACAAATACTGGATATCTTCACCGTGTAACAAAATTATGCTGCCTAATCGTACTTCTACAGCTCCGTCTATTACTTTCACTGAATGTAACTGAATTTATGACTGTACGATATTCAGATACGGCCAGTCAACAATAGTACTACTGCCTTGTACGAGTTTCTACAAAGAACGAATACGGTTGCAGATTCAACTCCTATAAAGCCGTGCCAACAGACATCCTTGTGGTTTTACAGCCAGCCGTACGTGATAAAGAATGATGTTCCTGTAACTCATTACAATTATCGATAACAATTGATTGTTCATTACTGATTACAATCACGTTCAGCTAGCCTAAACGGTCGAACTTCCCAAACTTATTTTCATATTGCGTAAGTGTACAGCTTCCTTTACGACACAGTACAGCGTGGAATTTTTTTTTTTTATTTACTCGAAATGTCCTCCTACCGTGAGATGTAGAGTGGTTTTACACCATAAATCATATAACTTATACCAACATACCGCAACATACTCCTATTACAACATAATTAATACATTACACACAAAATAATACAATGTAAAAAAGAATACCAGAACACAAAATTTCAACATTAAATTATCTTAATGAAGAAAGTTGTGTTAGTGGTTGAAATCACAAGCAGAATGATCACTGTTGCACACCGCTAATCAGGATAATTTTTATATAGTGGTGTGCAACAGTGATCGTTCTGCTTGTAAATTATCTTATGACAGTACACAGACTAACAAAAACTAAACTTGTAATTAATATTCAAATAACAATTATTCTTTATACTACACTCATAAATTATATTACGGTCTATCAGCTCTTATTTTTACCCTTTCTACCTCGATTCAGCAATTTTATACTATCCCACTTAGACCTATATCTCTATTCACTGTTGTTCTTTAGTTCGATGTATCCATGATTTTCAGCGATAGCCCCTATTATTTCTTCCTTATAGTCAAGTTTCACATAAGTTGCTCATGATTTTTTCCATTTATCCGGCACACATGTTAATGCATTTCATCAATTGTTCTCCTACAGTTTCTTCGATAACAGGTCCTATGGCGACCTGGAGTCTTATTACCTTATTCTGAATCCTCCAGCACTTTCCCACATATTTATCAGCCATTAAAGCACTCCTTCTTTGTCATAAATGGAAAGTTCAGCGTTGAAGCTTCGCCTAAATATCTGATTTGAAAAACCACGAATACCCTGCACTATCGAGGATCAAAATTTTCCAGTTCCTTCATCGTCTTCCGGTTATTTAAGCTTCCCTGGTAGCTTGTAGATAAAACAAAATACCTCGGTGTAGTTAACGCTGACATACCAGCGTTGTACTGTTTAGCAACGTGGTTCAAATTCTTCCACTCTTTCCATTTTGTTATAATACAGATAGTAAATTTCTGCCCCACGAAAAGCAAAACAAATTTCCGATTGTATCACTTAAGTGATCCACAATGAAAATGTCAATTCAAACAAGGAGGAACACTTAGAAGAAAAATACTACAATCGCTAATGGTACGAGCTACGGTCGGTTTTCAAGGCCAAGGCTCCCCATGCACCATGCACCGTTACCTCAATCTGCTCATTCGTTCTCGTTACCTTTTAAAAAACGCCCCTGTCTTTAAACGCCAACACAAAAACCTGTAGTCTGATATTCGACAACAGATGCAACCGATTTCACTGCAACCCACTGAAGTAAACAATGCCCCTGCGTACCAGATGAGTCCTGGACCCAAATTCGGCAAATCCTCACACTGAATTACATTTAATCCCTATCCTCGTGGAGCTTCAACTGAACAAGAGCACATCACGAACGGCAAGCATGCTCGTCTCGCGCGCAGTCTCTCTTCTGCAGGGGTTTGTACTTACAACCTCTGACGATGCTGATATTTTTCAGTGAAACGTGCGTCAGGTGTTGAAACGTCAAAAACGCAATATTATACTACTTGTAGAAGAAACTACATTGAATATTATCACAAGATTATATAATTGCTGCAAGAAACATCGAGTTACTATATAGAAAAAGATACGCGCGCGCACGCACGAACACGCAGTACATGGAAAAGTAACAGAATACCGTATCAGATGGAATAGACAGCCCGATGATAACAGAATACAGCGCGGGCTAAAAGTAAGATGACTTGACACTAGAAAAGGCATAATCAATGATAAATCGCTGAAAGCAGAAAATGTTGTTTCCTTAATGTTTCCTTTAACGAAAATGTCACAAAATGCAGCAGTCTCTGCCGTAACACTGCCTCGGCCAAAAGGATGACAGTCGGAAACCTTTATATAATGTGTTTTTAAAATACCGACACTGTCCCATATTGTCCCGTTAGTAAAGTGACTATAATTTTTGATAACGTCGAATTGGCGTTGCCACAATACGGTCCATCAACGGCACCTCATAGCATTCAATGGACCAGACAAATCGTGTCGTCGCCATTCTGCTGTCGGCGCAGCTGTTGACTAATTATAGGCAGAATCATGTCAACAACGTGACTAGAGTGACGCGACATAAAAAATTAATGACGATCGATAACGGATGTTCTGATTCCGACGTTAACGGTTTGGATAAGGGAGCGGTAACTGAGACATGACTTCACACTTCACACGCGCCTCGGAATAACAGAAACCATACAAGCGCGGCCGACTCTGTAATGAGGTTTTAATTAAAACGTTTTGAACACAGACATAAACAGATAAAATTAAATCATTCAAATTAAAAATACGTTTTCGTTACTTAATAATAAAACGCTATCAAATTCGTATAAGAGTTCGCCGAATTTCTTAAAGGTTTCGGAAAAATTACTTTAAAAAAACAGTACAGTATAAAAGTTAAAGAACACGCAGTTCTTCATATTTTATAAAGGGCGTAATTTAGTTGGCTATATTTCACCCCCCCCCCCCTCTCTCATACGACGACGCATTCATACAAAAAACGATAATTAAAGCGACGAGCATTTCATTTCTTTTTACTTTCTTTTCCGTCTGTCGCATCAGTCCCATACCAGTAAGAAACATGTCTGGTTATCTGTTTTGCGTTTTAATTGATTTGTTAAACAACCTTATTTGTCATTTTTTCGGCAGGGTTAAGTTTTGCATAGCAGCGTCAATGCATACAAATAATACGTGAAGTAGTTTTCATATCTCTTGTCCTGCACCTATCCGTCTATTTCTTTTCGTCATTAAATTTCTGTTCACTGAATCGTCACCAACATTCAGAATTTTCCGTCTTCTTCTTCTTCATTCCTGGGTTTATGCCTGCATATCGTCTGCTCCGACTTCGAGGGTCTTTCCTTTCTACCACAGGGTGTACAACTCATGAATTGTTTGGGAACCCCATTGAATGGCATTGCCTCTACATACTCCTCTAGTCTATGTCTACAACTTTTTATGGTTTCTGCTATTTTGTCTATCTTAAGTCTTTTATTGTTTAGTCACTTCTCATTCTGTCTGTCAACTCACGTCCTTTAACTCTCACAATAAACGTCATTTCAGAAGATTTTTGTTTTTGTTTTTATTCATCATCTTCAGCAAGAGCTGGAGCAAAAATGGTTTGTTCAGGTCTCAAGCAGATAGACTAGGGTTGGTCACTCCAACGCTTTTTCGGACCCCGCACACCTCTCCGTCCTTTCGGCTTATACCTCGATAGTTGTTTGGGGATGCTACAGTCATCCGTTCGGCTTAGAGTTCCAACCATTTTAGCCGATATTGGACATTCCTATGGAGTATACACATAATATTCAGTTCCTGACGTACACCGACATTTATTTTGCGATTCCGAAGTAAGTATATCCCGCCATGTGCCTGTGAAATCTCATTTCGACCGTTTGAATACGACTGGCCTGGGATTTTGGTAAAGTCCAATTCTCCGACCCATAGAGAAAAATGTGGGGAGGGTGATCACCTTGTAAAACCCAGGCGTGTTTCCGTACTCGTTGAATTATAGTTCTTCTGACTGCCCTACAGACGTGTTTGAACTTGTGCAGCTTCTTCACCACATCATTGTTTGTAATGTAAGACACATTACAGCCAAAAGTATTCAAAATTACTGACTTGCTCCAGAACAGTATCATTTACAACAGTTTTTGCTCGTACACGATCAGCTCCATGAAAAGCCATCACCTTGGCCTTCAGTGTGGAGATGTGTAATCCAAAATCCTTGCAGATTCGACTCAACGTTCTGTTTTTATTTTCTGTCTAAATTTCGCAATATAATTTTTAGCTAATTTCGCATATAAATTTGAATGTGGAGTTGTAGAGTCTCTAATGTTGTGTGTGCGTTTTCTTAATTTTCATCCATGTCGTCTGGTATTAAAGTCGGTGAACCTTCTAACAGCCAAGCCAAACGGTTTTTGTTCATTTACGGAATTACAGACGATTATTGAATCGAATTTATTGAATAGAATATTGAATTTTGTATGTTATAGCATTTGGAAGTATTTAGCTGAAGTTTGTAAGTTTTCGGTGCAAACGATTCCAGACACGGTACTTCTTCTTCTTCAGGCTGTGGACCTTACGATCCGTTGCGCACTCCTTGGTCCGACCATCTTTCCTTTGGTCTTCCAATATTCCGCCGTCCTTTGGGATTGTAAACCAAAATTGGTTTTGGTATCCTGAAAACGGCATTTCATATTTTTAATTACTCCTTTATCCACAGCACGTTTGAGACAGCCACGCTTGGAGGAAGGTATGAAACACGGATATTCCCAGATTGGACTTCATAGTATCAGCGAAACAACATAATGCGGCTTCCGAAAATCCCAAGTGGCTTTTATACCTCGAGTACTCGGTCAAAATTGTGCCGGTTAACAGTGCATTCCGGATGATAGGGTCCGTATAATGAAACATTTACTGTACTTTAGAGACAATCTACTATAACCACTCACAAACTGGGCATCTGTCACAAAGATGGTAAAAATGTGATCTTCTTAAACAGTATATTATTTATTTCTACAAAATAAGTAAATAATATTTGCTGACCGCTGTTACGAACCAATAGCAGGTGGTAACCAAGTGAGTTACACCATATGATTACACTGACAAGGTACTTGAAAATAATGAACTGAGTGTACTTCTTGTAGTACGGATAGTTTAATGAAAGGTGAACAAATGCGAGGATTAAGTGTAATAGACCCAAATAGCCTGACATTCTGTAGAACTTACAAACTCGAGAACGTCCTCAAAAACAATATTTACATTAGCTACAGAATGGTTTAAAAAAACAATATAAATAAAAAATAATTCCATTGGAATACGTACTTAGTACCGTGGCTTTAGCGGGCTATAAACAGGTGGATCCTGTACAAACACTAGATCAAGGAGATTCTTCTACGTACACAGAACGTAAACCCACGGGATTACGGCCACTCCAACGAGAACCGGTTTCACAAATCAAACGAACAGTACAGCGTTACTCATAATCGCTTTAAGTATTTCACAACACTCACTATTTAATCTACGCGTTTTGACGGTTTTAATCTGTTTGGTCTGCAAGTTCATTCAATCAGATCTCAAATACAGAACAATAATAACCGCCGTGATAGGTTATTTTCTCGTATCTTTCAGACTCTGCCCGCAGACATAAAATCGCTTCCATTATAAAAAAATATCCACTTAGAATTATATTCACATATTTTTTGACCGAGTGGATTCGATTACATAACGGGACACTGTTATTTGGCGACGCGTCCAGAAAGTCATAAACATTTCTCAAGTGTCACTGGCCGCCATCCAGACCGTTCTCACAAAACATTTTCTATGGAAACCGAGAACATAGAAGCATTCATGCGCAATGTGCGTTTCATTATTATCTTGCATAATACTACAAAGTAACACCTCACTAATTTGGGAGAAATTGAGTCTGACTGTAAAAACCACCACCGGATGACAGGAAAAACACTCTGAATCCTGAAAATTTCCGCTCAAAGCAGGGGCGAATTAGAAGCGCGGTGCCCTATGCTGCCATCAGACTGGTGCCCCCCCCCCCAACCTTTTAGTCAAATTAGTCAAAATTCAACCTTTTATCCACTATTTACACTAATAAGTGGCATACACACACAATTTCGAAAGTTACCAATAATATTATTAAACTCTCAAATTACAACAAATATTTAGCTAAATATTTTTTACAACGAGCATAGTAGTACATAAACTTAGAAAATACTAATCGATCCGTTTTTTCTCGATTTTGCCTTAACATTGTAACAACGTATAATTTCTTTTAAATTGAGTGATTCAAGTATCTCGATTTCAATATTTCGCTTAAAAAACATAACGCCAACTCGTAAAAAAGTGTCACACATCTTTTTATGATTTTGGATTTAGGACATTTTTTTTCACATTTATTATCTTCAAAAAGGTTTGTGATTTGGGGCTGGATGGTGCTCCCTCTGACAGCTGAGACCCGGTGCTGCAGCATACCCTAGCGTTATGGATAATCCGCTACTGCTGAAAAGTACTGGATAAGAGTATTTTATCATATGATTTGCAACAAATGTAAACAGGCACTTTTAATTCACATGTCGGACAAATAAATAAATGTTACTCTTTTCTTTTCAAGTTTGTATTACTAGATACTCGCAGTAATGGCTTCTCAAGGGCAGCAGGTAAAGCCAGATCGAATAAGGTTGTGTAAAATAAAAACTAATTATTTTATACGTATACACCAACAAAATACTAAAAACTCGTTTTATACCCGACAATAATGGCAGGTGCAATGCGATTATATTAGCTTAAGAGATTGCCATATGGTGTATGCAGGATGGTTGCTACAACTATTGTACGTTACAAACCAATTTCTTTCCACTATACTTTCGGTGTCTCTACCATTATCAAAAACCCTCATGATGGACACCGAAAGGCCTTGTCCAGTGTAAAGCAATTCGTGTTTGGCAGCTGTATAGGCAACGCTGTAATAATAACGATTTTTAACAAACCTGACTAAAAAGTGATGTGGTTGGAAAAGCCAAAGGTACAGCCGAACTAATGTTCGGTTGCTTTCGACCGTATGGACTACAATGTTAACGCGCCACTTTCACACGCTTTTTGTTGATGACGATACCTTTTAGGTTCTAAATGGAGCTACCATATTATTTACTTTTCTGTCCTTTCAACCTCGTGTGAACTTGTTAAAGCATTTGAACATTCATTGTTATTCTTCAGAAAATAGTACAATTCTGTTGCTTTACATAAAGAATAGCTTACCCAATGCTTTCTAAACTCTATCCATTTTTTATTATTACTGAACTTCAATAATATTTCAATATTTGCAACTAGTTACAAACTCTCTAGCAATTTTATTCTACTACATAAGTTAACAGTGTGTACGATAAACTCTCACCGGAGCATTCCTTAGTACATTTATATTTTGTTCATGTGCTGAAAATTACTATACATATTTAGTTCACTAGTTCACATGGTTTCTGTCTCTGCAATCGACGAACGAATCCAGCATTATCAAGCAGTTGTAGCACTTCAATGTTTACGTGTTCACGAAGTCTTCTTTCATATCTATCCGCAACCCGTTTAATCTGGTCAGCAACCGTAGGCATTTTCAGGTCCCGATGGATGTCAAAATTTCTTACGTACCATGGCGCTTCAACAATACTGCGAAGAACCTTATTTTGAAAAGTCTGAATTATTTTAATATTAGATTTCTTAGTACAACCCCAAAGCTGTACACCATACACCCAAACTGGTTTAAAGACTTGTTTGTATAACAACAGCTTGTTATGGAGCGACAGGTCAGAGTGTCTTCCAAGCAGCCATCACATTTTCTTCAATTTTAATCCAAGGTCTTCCCGTTTCTTCTTAACATGCTCTCTCCACCTAAGTTTGGCATCCAGAGTCATCCCCAAATACTTCACTGAGCTCGCGTGTGGATTCTCTGCTGATCGATTACGATTGGTAAATAATCCGTTTTCCGGTTGGTGAAATTGATACGAGTAGACTTGGTTTCGTTCAGCTGGATGCGTCATTTTTTTGTCCATCTAGAACAAACAAATCAGTTCACAATAAATCAGTCAGTCTATATATCTCATTATAGAGGCCTTTCGCCTTATATTTTACCTTCTACCGCAAGAGTTTCCATTCGCCTGTCTAGGGGTGTGTGACCATGTGACCTTATTAACATGAACTATAGTCACTCGTCCTACGTTCCACGACACTTTCGAGATACATCTACTTCTTCTTCTTCAGCGGCGCAACAACCCAACAATTACTGAATCAAGGCCTCCTTTAACAGCCTCCGCCAGTTGTCCCGGTCAAGTGCAGCTGCTCTCCAGTTCCGGGTCCCAAGGATATCGCGCGCATTATAGTTCACACCGTCTTCCCAACGTAGTTTGGGTCTACCAACTGGCGAAAGAAACTGACAGGTTTCTGCACATAAAAGTTTTACAGATGGGCTATGTGAATTCTCCGATCCAACCCCCAACCTGAAGGACCAGGAACTTTGATTTCGGGGTGCTCTTCCCCTAGAGAGTTGCTTTCACCTCAGCTGACGAGCTCTCTCTGCCCGGTCGCAGTAGGCTAACTGATTCAGCCCGTGTGCGCAGCCGTTGGGCTACTATAGCCTCCTCCGCGTCCACACTAGATGCACACTCTGCTGTCGTTGTGGACCATCCTCACGGCCAGGACCTAGGATACCCCCAGGCTGTCCTGACAGAACCGATCAGGTTTGTTTACTTTTTTCAAAGTTTGTTTACCGATCCACTCCGCCGAACGGATTTGTTACCACAACCTTGGAGTGGATTGCTCGGCGTAACAGGGCCCACCGACGTGTAGGTGAGAGTGGAGTTGGGGTGGAGAGTCTAGTGCATTTCTCTTCTATGAAAGCATATGTTCGCATCACACCCCCTTTCGCGAGATACATCTACACACCACCATAATTCGAGGATTTCGTTTCTTTTGCGGTCCGTTAATCTCTACTTTCCAGTTTCAGACGCATAGCTGGCTATTGAGAATTTCAGTTTCTGTCGTTGAAACCGATTGGTTTTCCATAAATCCGTTATTAATTTTAGCCGTTGCTACTGTGGCTAACAGATAATCCTCGTTTAATTTTCACACTGGCTCCTCATTGTTAGATGCTATCTAACCTAAATACATAAAAATATGTTCACGTTTCACCATTTAATACCCGAGTGATTTTTACTAAATTACACTAAAACGATTGGCTATCGGGACTTTAATCTTGGACAGATTTATGTGCAAACGGTAATCTCTACTGCAGTTAATGTGTTCTTTAGTACCGTTAATGTGTTCTTTAATAGAGTCGTCAATTAAACACTACCAATAAAAGGAGTATACGAAGATTTTATTATCGTATCAAACAGCTGTAATCTAGTATTTCTTCACTACTGACCTTTTAGTTACTTTCTTAAACCACGAACCACAACGTTCTCTCATCAATTTAACGTAACGTTTTATCGTTAAATTCTTGACATTCAGTGAATTTTTAAACAGCACGAGACAGTTTTCCAAGTTTTACGTTCCTCCTGCCCCACTTATGGAGAACGGGGAGGAGTGACCAAAATTCTAAAAAACACACACGATTTTATACGTTAATAATTGATTATCCTTAAAAGTTTCAAAGTATTCAGAAAACTGAAACAGTCGTACAGAGGTCCCAAACGCAGTGAAAAAATACGACAAATTACATGTGTTATTAATATCTTACAGACAATTTTAGAATTACATTTTTGTCAGCTGTAGGTGCCAGTCCGGGACATGGCGGGTCCCTAAATGGTGGATAAAGGAATGATTCTCCTTCGGAGAGTTAAGGAAGTTAAGGAACGAGGAGAGGCCCGTCCTCCCGAACGTGTAGTGTTATATGAATTGCTTTTGTTGAAGCGGGGAGACGTCCAATGCGGTGCTCTAGATGGAAGACACTACAACCGTATATACTAACATTTGTGTAACGTTCTTCAGTGTGATGCCCGCGTGAGAGAATACACGATACGATATACAATATTATTCGTACAACACTATAAATGTTATTCTCTAACAACTCGCAACGCTTTCATTGAAATAATACTATCTAATCTTATCGTACTACAAAAGGCGTCCTATCTTCCGGCTTCAAGGCTTTCCAGATAGCGGTTTTCTTTGCAGTCCTTTGACGATTCCTCAAATTCTGCGCCAGTAATTTATGGGCCTTCTTCCACGTGTACAACATCCACTGCAAGGCTTTAATATGATACTCTGTACGTTTTACTACTGACCACGTCATCTGATCGTTTACATCTTTTCGATGTTTACATGTCCCACCCACAACATCGCGACATATTTATGCACAAAGTAATGAACATGACAGCTAACAAAGCTTGGCGAATAACATAATATTTCATGCGAAACGAAGAATTTTTTAGTAGTGACTGTGGAGCATCTTAGCTTAAAGCTTTAAAGCATTGAACTTTATACACATCGCGGTGCCATATGGCGACAAAAGATATATATTTGAACCTACTTAACCCGAAAACAGTAGACTCAGATTCATTAAATTCAATCTGCAAATACCAATTATCAGAGACAGCATTACTTTTACTACTTATATCTGGTCTAGTTTTACGTATTCTTATTATATTTATCATAGATACGCTGGCTAATAGTTAATACCTTAATTTCCTTAGTCATTTACCCGTTCTCGGATACCACCGGTGTTAGAGAGTAGAAAACCAATCTCCTAACCCTGGCCATTTTCTACCTTGAGCACCCTGTACTGCCACACACGCGCGCGCGCGCGCACGGACGGATTCAATCGATTAAACACAATTACTGTTGTCAAATGGTTGCGTACGTAATTACTATAATCAACATAATTTCTAATGCCACGCTGTACCATACTGTGTACGTAGGAAATAATAAAATAAAAAAAATCGTTTTAAAAATACAAGTTATCCTTCTACTGGATTCCAATACGCAACCCAGCTGCAGAAAAACAAAATGAACAGTTTTATTTACCTGCCCCTTCATAAAAAATAAAAACAACCATCTTTAAATAGAAACTTAAATAAGTAGACAAATTAAATTTTGAGAACAGTTTCATTCAAATATCGTTAGGTTAAGTCAAATTATCGATAAGGTAGCAAGTTCTGACTGTTAAAAGATCTCAGCATTAGAAAATCTCTTTAACTGATCACACTTTTAACAACAATAAACGCGCGATCGAATTTGTAAACCGGTACAGCTGATTTATGCCCACTAAAAAGGGTTTAACGACTACAAATACAACACTCAAAAATAAAAACGTACAAACGAACTTGAAACACGAACGGGCCAATTAACTTTAATACGACGCGAAAAAAAAAAAATATGAAGAGGAAAATTCAACAACTTCATTTTTTGTACTATCTCTCAGCACACGTTAACTCTTAATTAAATATCCGGTCTGAAGGCAAACAAAATTATCACGTACCGCCTACCTACTCACACAAATTTTATCCGCACTTCGTTCAAGATTTGTTTTCACACACAAAATTAACCGTATGAATATGTAACTTTCACATTACCAACAAAAAGCTGATGAAGACTGCGCACACAAGAGTACAGATCATTCGCTATATTCGAAGAAAGGGGTTTAGGACTTCCATAAATATTCGGAAATCGCTCAACAATAAAGTATCATGTTAACAAAATGTACACTACGTAAACAGCCAAGCAACATAATGTCCGTGGCCATAGAGCAGTTACTAGAGATACGTTAAGGGACCGCTCTCGTTTTCTTAGCTTCGTACTGCCCATCTCGGCCAACGTTGCTACTCATAAGATACAAAGCATACTCGCAAGAGCTTCGGCCCGCGGTCAAAGTACTACATCGATTTTCTTCTCCCTTGCTGGGAAGCGGACTCTTCGTGTTCGATCCGTGGAGTCTTGCAGGAAAATTTTACGTTCGAGCAGCAAGGGCCCAACATAACCGTCTTATAGCAGATCTCGACAGGTATTTATACATCCAGGTAAGTTTTGGAACCGACTCCGGTACAAACCGTACTAAAGTGATTTGAGTATGACCAACCGACCGTTTTTGGCGAAATTACACAAAGAATTCCGTCTTCGACCAGACCTCGAGGCTGAAATAGCATTGAGGATCGCCATCTCGTTACAAGAATCCGCATACCCATGCAATAATTGGGGAAGGGGAGCCAGTGGCAGATTTTGATGTTTTGCAGCCTAGGCCACCTTTTTAAACAGTAAATTTTATGATCCCATTTTAACACATTTTCAACAGTTTTGTACCAATCGTCTCATTGTACTGTTTTCATTTTTTATTGCAGTAAAAGTTTATTGGAAAACGATTTATTTAAAAATGCACTTTGTGTCAGAAAACGTCTGAAACTTTATGCATGATCACTTAAAATAAATTAAGGGCAACATAATAAAATGTATATGTAAGCCTATAGATATCTTGCATTACATAATTTCATTCCCGCAAAAAATTCCCGGGCGTCCCTCCCTCCTAGGGCTGCAGCCCTAGGCGTCTGCCTAGTCGGAAATCCGCCGCTGGGGGGGATCAAGAAGTTGTGACAGTTGTACGGAGCGACACTTGTACGGAGATGAAATTTGTTGACATTTATACGGAGCCCAAAATATTCCCGGAAATGGCCAAGCATGAAAAATTTAGAAAGTTACAGTTGTACGGAGAGTAATCTGGTAACTATAAGGGTTGGAATGCGTGGCTGGCAGGTAATGGTTGGGGGGTGGCACTCGCTAAGAAGAGTTTATTACTACAGTTGATATCCGAGTGTCAAGTAGTGTGCGTGCTATAATTTTGGAGATATGGAGTTCAGCGAGACCACCAAAGGAAAACCTTTAGTTATTTACAACGGGCATCAGTATGTAGTGGATTATACCAACAAAGAAGAGGTAACTTATTGGCGTTGTATAAACTTCATAAAGAATAAATGCAAAGGAAGACTAAAAACTAAAAACAACACAGTTTTAGGCGAAGGAAGCCATGTTTGCATTCCGGATGAAGCAGCAAATGAAGTGCGAAAACATTTTGTAAACGCAAAAAAGCGTGCAAGAGAAACAGACACTACAATTTCAACTATTTACGCTGAAGATGTAGGCCAGCTCTTCAATCGAGGCTACGACTTAGTCACATCGCTACCATCACATAGGAGTGCCAAACAATCGCTGCATCGCATTACGCGAGAAAATATGGGACCTATAAAAGATCCGACCGATTCGGAAGGAATAATTCTTCAAGAAAATAATTTACTTATGAACGACGGTAACAATTTTTTACTCGAAGATGACAACAGGGGACCTAATGACAGAATATTGGTGTTTGCCAGCAAAAATGGAAAATCATCTTTATCAAGCTGAATAATAACCGGTTATTAACAGTCGTTAGTGGTCATTCCGTACAAGTGTCAACATTCCACTTCTGACTCATCAGGTAGAGGAAAAGGCTCCGTACAAATGTCTCTCCGTAGAAGTGTCACTCCGTACAAGTGTTCCAACCCCGGGAGCAAGTCACAGTTATAAAGTTGTCAGACTGAAGAATTACAGACGCGAAGATAACAGCTGCTGTTAGGGATGCATGGCTTTAGCATCAAGAAGGAGCTTTTAGTCATTATATCCATAAATTAAAAAACAAACAAAAACAGTTCTCATCGACTAAATAGTGACGTAAGAACACCAAGGTCAAACAATCAATTATCGCGACGTGACAGTTCATCAAATGATCCGTTTAGAACTTAACGCACAACTTCAGTTGCCAATAACAGACTACTAGTTGCTTTGCCCACAATGAGGCAGTTCTGAGTGAGGTCACAGGCATCAGCATTTCGGCCCTCCGGTGGATGCGCGCGCATTTTTCATGGCAACGTTTATAAATTCTGGGCTTTAAGAGTAAGGGAATAACTCCATGTACCTACACTTAAAAATTGGTGTAGGTTTACACTAAATTATTTATTTTAGTTAATAAATACGTTATTGTCGGATATCTCGGCTACACCGTGTAGGCCATTAGGTCATGAAGTGACAAGAAAGCGAGCAAATGTTAAAGAAAATATTAATGGGATTGTTGAACATCATAGGGTACGCATACATACAGCGAATGAGCAACGAGAGATGGCCTAGAAGGATACTGGAATATCATCGGCTAATTCGCAGTAAATAGGTAGGTCTCGAAGAACTTGGAGACAGGATGTGGAAGAGGATATGAAGAGCAGACATTTACAGGAGACGGACTGGGAAAACAGAAATTGCTGGCGATTGAGATTCGGGGCGAGCAGAATATCGTAGCCCTCCCCCATACACACACACACACACTTATCAACCTGTTCCGGCACCCATCTCATCCTCTGACAACCCACGTCTCTTCTACCAATGGCTTTATAGTTCAGTGCCGCTTTCGGCAATCGTCGTTCAATCGTTCCTATGTCATTATTTGCAGATGATCCCACCATTGTCTTCAGTAAGTTGAAATAGTTTAAGTCCTTTACTTCGAGTTCTGCTCGGATATCTTGCAATGTATAATTTAAAGTACTTCGAAGTAACTGTATTTCAGCACTCTGAATGTTGCCGCATTCCTTTTTTGTCATGACCCACGCCTCACTCGCATATGTTAATGTGGGTATTGCAATTGTCTTATAAAATTTAATCCTTGTGCTATGTCTTGTTTTATTTCTAAGATTTTTATGAATCATACCAAAAATATTCCTAAATTAATTTATCTTCTCTTTTATATCACATTCAGATTCATAGCTTACTGCACAGCCGATATATTTAAAACGGCTCACTTGTTCTAAAGTGCTGTTGTTTATAACTTTCTTAGTCCTCATTGGATATTTACCTTTAATGGCCATGTTTTTGTTCTTTCTCGCTGAAAATTTCAGTGAGTGCTCTCTTGCTACTTCTTGTAATTGAAACATAACTTATCAAAGATATATTGTACAATTCATTAGTAGTCAGAAGTCCCATTAGCAGAACGAGGACATCCGTCTTTGTCTTCCTTTTTCGAATCATGGTCCGCGGTCATAATAATGTCGGGAACCACTGACGCACAGCAAATAAGTTTTCAAGAAAAATTCTTTTCGGGGTCATCACGCAAATGGCATCACCACTTAAGATTTTAGAAATTGAGACCATGAAGACGACCAAAGTTCAGATGGGACGATCAGGTCACTGAAGATTTTAAGAATACGGGAAAAGGACAAGAGAGGACAGAAGTGGAGGAAACGAAGAGGCGTGAAAGCTTTTGAAAAAAAAACTATGAGTATGGGTGAAGTGAGCAGTCACCAAGACTGTTGAATAAGAACATCATGATGATGAAAACAATGCAAGGGGCAGACTAATTGTTCGTTTTTTTTACCGCACCTGTAACTTATCATTGTTTTGTTACCTCCTGCGTCTTTTTTTTTTTACAATTTTCACGTTCGCTCTTATGCACACTGGTCTCGTGCCACAAAATCAATCTTGATCCGGGCTGCGCTGGCCTAGACGCGTACGACTGAAGGTGAAACAGCAAGACAACTGTTACAATTCTACAGTACTCTGCAGTTGGTGTTTATTTGCAAACCACATGTTACACTAGCTGTTACCCGCTGCTATGGACTTATATCGAATATGGACTTATTATTGAGTCCATAATAAACGTGATTCAATTCTGCAAAACAAGGAAAACTATAAGATCCGTATACGGTACGAGTCATATCGAAAACCCGTTACCTGCGTTACATAAAAAACGTAATTAATTACAACACATTCGCGTTAATTCGTTCCGTTATTTATTTTAACGCACGTGTGGGGTATTTATATACTTTAGAAACGAGCAGTGACCTTAAACGGTAGGTCGTTCTTCATGTGTGGAGCCCTAAGGGCGTCTCGGCAAGTAATAACGGCCTGTAGCGATTAAACTGCCCACTGAACGGGGAAAAGGAAATGAACGATGCTAAAGTTCACCCCACATGTTAAAAATCACGGTTACAAAGGACATGAGAATTTATTCACAGAACATAAGTCCCGCGACAACAAAATAAAGGCGGTAATCACACGAAGAATTCCATGAGTATTGTTTCTCAAGCCTGAAGACTGTCTCATTTTTGCAACAGATATTCAGTAACTAAGTTGTACCCTGTACTTAAGTTAAATATTCTCTTGAGCTATATGAATTTTTTTCGATCGACACAGAAAATAAAAATTACTGTTCTGTCAAATATTGATACGCACATACTCTGTCCTTTGGTCATAAGTAAAAAAAAAAAAAAAAAAAAAAAAAAAATATATATATAAACGGATGTATTACGAAGATTAATAAGAAAGACGGAGTACGATATGTTGCCAAACAATACACATAAGACGAACATGAAGTAAACAAGTGAAAATACTTGGATTTCTAATGGAAGTACGACGTTAAGCAAGAGACTAAAAAACAAACACCAAGAGTCGGACGTCCATTCACAGAACAAGGACGAGGTGGAGGCACAGCATGTTGAACACGCTTTGTTACGGAAGACGACACGGTTCTAACGAATAAATTCGAGACGACGAAGGAAAACATAAACCTCGATAACGGAAAAAAACGGACAAATAAAAAAATCGAAATCCGTTTACAGCCCCAGAAGGAAAAATACTCAAGACGGAAAACAACGGAATATCTGTTTGAAATTACAGTACTGAATAACTTGAAGAATTAACGGGTCCACAAAAAATGTTTTGAGATTTTAACAATATGTGCTCTCGTGTAGCTTTCGGGTTTTTTAAATTTATAAGCTTACGTATACCCCGTGTCGGTTGTATTATCAGAACAGAATTAGTGACACTTCAAAGTCCATGCAACAGCATAGAGAGGGAAAACATTGTAGATAAACACAAAACCTGCATAGTCGTGTAATCATGTGACGAAATCGAAACAAATTGCATCGATCACAATCGGACAATAACAATTAAACTTGTTGCCTGTCCAGCTCAAATGGAAAGAAGTGGCATGTCCCCCTCAGTGGAAATTCAAAACAACATAGTCTGACGTCCGCCATTTGTTTATCACTATATGACCTAGGATACTCGCGTTAATGAAATGACTCAAAATCGGTTTGTTACTCGCCCTGTTTGTCAAAATCGGTAGTTTTTCTGAATTTTCGGAAATTCACGTACATTACATCCAACCACATTCCTCAAAATACTTTCGTAAGCGGCTAAAGAAAACGAGATTTTTCTCGCTTCTTTCACAGTAGGAAACAATGTAAAAAGTATTTCCAGTAATACTAATTACACTGCGGATACGTTAGTACTTCCCTTTTGAATTATGCTTCCCTTTTTCGTAATGCATGGCGTTTAAGAATTATCATTCTCGGGGACAGTAGTGACTTATGAATTATAGCCTGTCCAATAAAAATTCTATCGACAAAACTATTGTATCCCCGGTAAAACTATTCAGGGTTCACCCTGAAAACACTGATTCCGAACCCCTTTACAACTACAGTTGAGTGACATGTCTTGAGAGACATGTGGTCTAAATTTGAAGACGAGTACTCGCAAAAGTCTAAACCATTTCTTCAAACGGCTGTCATTAAGCGCTAATCCGATCATTTAAGAGCTAATATGAAATTTTTGTCTTGTCTGAAAATACGGTAACACTCGAAAGCGAATATTGGCAACCATCTGAAATAATAATCATCATCATCATCATCATCTGCGAGGATTAAACCAAGGATGGTTTGTTCTGGTCTCAAACAGTCAAAGAGTCTAGAGCTTGTCACTCCAGCGCTTCCTCGGACGTCCCACACCTCTCCGTTCCTTCGGCTTATATCCCATAGTTGTTTGGCAATGCGGCAGTCATCTATTCGGCAAAGATGTTCCCACCAATTCAGCCGATACTGGGTAATCCTGTCGAGTATACTCATAATATTGAGTTCCTGCCGTATATCTGGATACGACTGGCCTCGCCTTTTGTCATTATTTGAAATAATGGATTGCATATTCCCTATCTTTGATATAACGTTTCCATCTTTTTTTTTCATACTTCCTACAGTGGATCAGATAAATAATAACACAAGATTCATAGTCGTCGTCTTTCAGGGGCCCAGGGCATTATAGTTACGTTTAGATGGCATAACAAACGTTTTCACTTACAGTAAGCATTTCTCACAGTTCTGGGATACGGGATTAACCTACAAAAACTATACCGTAAGCAGGACGGAAGGAGGGCACTCTCTTTATTTGCCGAAACATTCCATCAGATTAAATAATACTACGCGCGTTCGCCGAATACACGCCTACGGCGGCGCTGACGATTAATTGGTTTCAGCTGCACAATCGAAACGCTAATCGTGTGACAGCCGTACTAAATTATAAAAAAAAAAGTTTTATCCGCGCACGTGTTAACTGATCCTATTATTTGTAATCAGTGCAACGCGGTGATTCATAAAAGGATTTATTACGCATTACAGGTTGTATGCCGGCTGTCACAATAGTTTTCCACGTACAAAGGTCAAACGCGATAGTTTTGTAACTTTATTTCCTCCCGCTTACCCCCCCCCCCCCCGGCACGCTTTCAACTTTCCACTCACACACGACTGCGACTCGTCGATAAAAAAAAGCACTTGGTAACGTTTTAACTTATTACTTCCGTACCCGACACGTCTGTACTGACGAACAATTTCAATAAAATAGTTAATCCTTCTTAAACGGACTTTCAGTAACCTACATAATTACTATTTTATTCTTCGTTCATTCAGAACTGCACGTATTCATAATAATAATTAACCTTTTACAAGGTAAGCTATCCCGGCCGAAGTCATTGATAAAACAATCTCTTTCCGGGCTGTCTGCTTTGTTCTGTCGTTGTCTAAACCCACTGGAGACCTTCTTCAGTAGAAAAACGTTTGTAAAGCGTTCGACAAAAGGATGGAGAGCCGAACGTACCCCTAACCGAGGTAAATGCAAACTTCCAGGATTTCTGTATAATATAAATGTTTTTAAATAATAAATACTTCTGCAAATATATTTTGTTACATTATTATAGTTGTATTACAAATAATAATTTAACAAAATATAGTTGCAGAAGTAATTATTATTTGAAAATTATAATTTTGTGTGCGTGTGTGGTTTTAGATATCTTGGGTCCCTCTTGACCTCAAAAAGTCAGGTAGCAATGGAAATTCAAGACAAACTGGCCATGGGAAATAGATGCTACGTTTCTTTGCTGCCTACCTAAAGTCCTGAAACATTTCTAGAACCTCCAAGGTCCAGATTTACAAAACTGTATTGCGGCCAGTAGTATTATATGCTTCAGAAGCCTGGACCATGACCTCAGGCCAAGAAGATGTGATCAGAAGATGGGAAAGAAAGATTCTGAGGAGGATATGTGGAGATTTACTACATACTGGAATGTGGCGTATGAGAACAAACACCGAACTGTACGATCTATACAAGGAACTGGACACCGTCACAGCAATAAAACAAGACAGAATTAAGTGGGCAGGTCACGTACAAAGAATGGCAGAGAAAAGAGCAGTGAAAAAAGTATTCTTTGGTGGACCAGGAGGAAGAAGAGCAAGAGGGAGGCCAAGAAGAAGATGGGTGGACGATGTAGATGAAGATATGAGAAGACTGGGGGTCAGAAGGTTTTACCGGCGGCCAGGGTTCTTCATGAGCTGTAGCGCCGTGGTGTAGTAGTAGTAGTAGTAGTAGTATTTTCAAATTTAGACATATTAAACAAAAATCGATTCAAAAATAGACATATAAAGCACAACAATCTGAATCACAAAATAAACGGTCTATCAAAATTACACGTAACAACAATCAACTAAAAACTTCAAAAAACTGCCAGAAAGAACTCTGATAAGGTATGTTAAGAAAAACTAACAAAATAATTAATATAGTCTACATATCCAAGAAAGTGTGTTTACATATTCTATACAAATATAAATGTAGACCTACAATTAATTGCGCAAATTAATTAATGAACAAACGAAAAATAATAGGCCTATTGCAAATAATTCTTTTCAAAATTGTTAATTTTATAAAATAAATAAGTTGTGTGTGTGTTACACGCGGTTGATTCGGTCATTAAAGCAATTTTCAAAGACCTATTTACGGACTAAATGACAAGCTTCTTAATTTAACGTGACGTGACTATCCCTGTTAGACTCTAAAGCAATGAATTTAATATGCAAACATCCTATACGATCAACATTACAATACACGTTTAATACTAAACCAAAAAAAAGAAATGCACGGTTTATGCGCAGAGATTCATCGCGAAATTGGAACATAAGAGCTGCAGGAAAATATGTAGCTGTTAGTACTCAGCCGATGTTCCACTTAAGAATAACAACAAACATTCAAACATTATGGAATCTTCCTTTGAGAAAATCCACAATACCTTTCCACTCCAAAGAACAAATTGATGCGTCTCGGAAACGGTTCCGACTGCGCGAAACGCCAAAGAATCGTACACGCAGAATCACTGGAACAGAATGATCGTTCGCGACAAACAACACAAGTCGTCACTTAGCGACAAAATACACGGGACACAAACGCGGGGGTAGTGATTGTGTTACACAATCTACCCAGCGCAGCGCCCCGGCTTGTTTAGCTCAAGTTACACAACGAACCCGACGCCGAAGTAATCGTGAAAGTTTTCTGGAAAGGTTAATAGCCTTCAAGTTACACAAAGTACGAAGAACACGATCGCAAGCAGAAGCAAACTTCAGTTTCGTAACTTTCCACCTTTTCACGCAAACGAGCCCTGCCATTAATCACATCGAACCCTCTACACATCGTATCGATACTTAATTGATTATCTGAACTGCTCTTGAAAAAGAATAAACTTTTTGAAGTATTCGGTACTTAACTGAGACTTCGAAATACCCTTCAAAAAGAGTAAACTTTCAGAGTATTCTGTAGGCTACTTGTCAAACGATCTCACTCCCTACGTCGAATGAAAGCAAAGAATGTAAATCTGCAATCGCACTTATGATATGACAACGACAAAAACCATTATCTAACTACACAAAGTTTCCACGGTGAAATTTTGTTAAATGCCACCGGCTGAAACTTAATAAATATTCTTTTTATTCACACAAACAAAACGAATAAGAAACTTATATTAAAAGAACGCGAAAACAAAGAAAACACGAATGTACAGTTTGTGTTGACAAGAATTTACGGGAACGATGTAAATCAGCTCAAAACGACGATCATTATCAGGCGAATCTGACAAAAAAAAGTCTTATGAAAAGCTTGTGTTACCTGTGACAACTGATTTGCTATTGTCAATGTACTGTATGGTCGCGCAAATAAAACTCAAGCGGGAGAATCCGAAGGAGTGTGACGTAAACAAACTATTGTCTAACCTGGAAACATTAGCTTGCTCAACTTTGTTCCGTAATACTAGGCTACGCTGACGGCTACTATTTTGTCGTCACAATAAATGTGAAGTGAGCGTATTTGTTTTGAAGTATAAAGTTGTTTAGTTTTGCAAATAATGAAAACTTTGCCTTGACAATACCTGGTCTAAGCGCTAATGTTTTCGTGTTTGGAATAAAGACTGGCGCACGAGCAGAACGTATGAAAAGCTGACTTCCGACGTGAGAATTCTGTGCACGACCAACCTGTAGGCCTACTGTAGTGGTGGGTGTTTTTGCAAAACGAAAACGAACTGGTCGTTAAAACAAACAACTGTTTTTAAAAACAGTTGGAAAAAACAGGTTGAATTAATGAACTGTTGCTATTTACATTTACTGATTTTACCATTATATTGTTAAAAACATTTTGTTTTGAGCATTTCAATAACTGTTCATTTTAGTATTTTTCTTAAATGGATGGTTATGTAACTTAAAAAATGGCATTAAGTCAATATTTCTCTTATTTACCAGTATCTTAAAAGGCATTTTTTGTTTTAAACTGTTTCACAAAACACTCTTGGTTTAAACCTTGAGGATGATGATGATGATGATTATGATGAAATTGTTTCATCAAAACTCATGGGGAATATCTGAATAACATTTTTATAGTAATTGCAATAAAACTGAATATAGCCTAATATAATGCACTTAACAGAACGAGGACAGTACAGTAATCGAACGCAAGTCAACTAACGTTGCAGTAAAAACGAACAGTTCCTCGTAACAGCTCAACAAACGCTGCAATAAAAACGAACAGTTTACTCCAACAGTTCAATAAAAACAGTTTACGCCAAACAGCTCAACGAAAGTTCCACTGAAAACGAACTGTTTATTCTGAACAGAGAACTGTACTAGAACAGTTGCGTTGTTAATACTGTTGTCAACGCCACGGTCGTTTTTAAAACGGAAAACAGTTTGTCTCCGCGGAAAAGAACAGTACGTTCGTTTTCTTTTTTTCAGAAAATTGTTTTTTCAAACAGTTGTGCGTTTTTGTTCCCAGCACTACTGTAGTCGCACATCCTTAATTGATTCGTACACGTTACCTCTGTCCTTCAGACACAAGTACACGTACTACGTGTCTAGCGTCTAGGCTACACTTAAACTGGACGCGGATCTGACCCTATCCGACCTTAACCGACCGATTCAATAGTCGGTTCCGAATTCGCCCGACTCTAGTTCTGCCAGTGGTGACGACCAAACCTGTTCCGACTGCCTGTACTGCAGTTATGTTGAATTCATTAGATTTACTCCTGTAGAAAATGAGTGATTATGAAGAGCATGTCATTGATTTTTTACTGAGTAAAGCAACTTTTGTCTTGAATTGGTAAAGAAGAAGAAGCGTATTTGGGAAGAAGAATTTAATAACGACAGGACTGACGGACAGTTTTTTACCGCTAAAAAATTTCCAGTTCAACTTTGGGAATACTACACGTTGAAAATTGAGACCTTAAGCTATATTGTAGATAATGTTAAAGACAATCTGACCTCAACCAGTAACTTCAGAGAGTGTATTTCGACTGAACAAAAAGCTTATTTTGACGCTAATGTTACATTCTGAATATTACTTAGGCTTGCACGTTACTCATTAAATGCCAAAAATATGTTGCATACACATGTGCCATTATATTTAATAAATTTTCGTGTAATTGTCAGTCTCTTTAGTATGTATATGTATATTATGAAATCGAATGCAACATTTTTGCAACATATTATTTTGAAAAACGCCTACATTTGTTTATCTGTCAAATTCTACTATAAGCTATTATTTTTTAAATTCAGTTTTTGATGTATTTTTGCTACAACATAATGCAGTGTAAAGAATGCTGTCTAAATATCCATATTACAGCTTACCGGTAAGGAACTATAACGTTGATGCGTTTATTTATGCATACGATTTGTGTAACCGTGATTTTATTTTAAACAAATTAAGTAGAAACATTGTTTTCTTGTGTTTTTGAATATTACGAAAACTATTACTTTCTATATTTTCGTATACAACTGAAAATTATTACGAAGTGAAAAAAAAAGCAAAAATGGTTACATGCCAGTTCGATATTTTTATTCGTAAACATTGAGAATACACTGAATTGTCTACATTTCTCACATCTATATCTGAATTAGAGAATATACCTGAATCTAACGTATAACTGTTATAATAACAAATTTACTCTATAATCTATACCTCACAAAACTAAATAACCAATAAGAGTACATCACGATTGTGGTCACTCTTATCATGCTGGTCCGACAAAGCTCTTTCACTTCGTATAGTTCTGTTAGTGCACTTTTATTCATCTCGAAACAGACAAAATTCTATAATACCACAAAATATAAATTCATCAGCATGCGGCACGTTAGTTCAAGTCTGGCCAGACTCTGAGAAAAAACAAACACGTTTGGTCTGTTCAGACTAGTCGGGAGGAGTTGAGCGTCACAACTGACCGACTAGTCGGGCCGGGCGTACTGAGTGCTCTCATGCTGCTACATTCGCTTGTTTTTCTTCCGACTGTCGGTCCGAGTATGCTCAGATTAGTCGCATCGGTTTCCGTGTCCAGTGTAAGTGTAGCCTTTGTAGCCTTACGCTACTTCCCTTGAGAAAATGGTTCACAAATTCTTCCAAATATAACTGACGCTATAAGGCAACATGTCACCGAGTACAGTTACCGTTAACATACATCAAACAACAATTGAGTTAATAAACTTAGCAATATACCAGTGAACAGACAGAAAAGGCGTAGACGAAGTAGCCGGAGGGCCTGACAGTACGATTCCGTCTCAAATAAAATCTACACGGCCATTACCTTTATTTACGTATTATTCTGCAAATGATTGAACAGACCATAAATTCGCGATAAAATTATTTTTTTTTTTTAATTAAAAACAAAAAATTGGGCGTGTCGTGGACACACGCCAGGAGTGAGAACTTCAGTGCCGAGTGGCGAATACTGTGTAAAAGACGTGAAAAGTTGCTCGTATGTGTATTCGAAGTAAGAGTGTTTCTGCTATAAAGAATTAAGATTCCAATACGAGTGAACGGATAATTAAATGAGACGAGGGAGTAGTAGTGTTTATATGTATTTTAGTGTCAGAAATCGATATTTACAATGAACATAAATAAAATCATATCACACATCGTTTTATTTTCAGTTACAAACAATATGTAACAAATGTTTTCCAATGCAAAATATTATTTACGCAATATTGAGTTGAAAAGTATAATGTGATAAGTATTATTATATAATTATATATTATATTATTATATTTAAATTATATTAAAATCAATGTACGAAGTATAATTCAATTTTTTACAAATTATAAAATAGCTATTTAACCAAATCGAATTTTAAAACGTAAAAAAATTTCCTCGCGGATTAACTAAAAAACGTGCAAAGGAAACAAAGATACAAAATAATGTCTTTCGACACTTAAAACATGTACCCAAACATTCTAATTGACGATACTATAAATATTATAATAAAAAAATTGGTGTCCCTGATTTTAAATTGTTTTTATGAGTAAACAATTGGAAAGTTATGTAAATATATTAGGCTAATAATGAACTATATACAAGAAAACCATTTCAAAGGTATTCAGCTTGATCTCTCAGCGTATGAGTACATTTTCTTTTATCATACATAAAATTATTTTAAATATTTACTTTATTCTTTAAAACATTACGCTTTGCTTAATGCATACACATTTGTGGCAGTGGGGAAATTTTAGCTATCTGTGTGGAGAAAAGAGGTCTGATTGACCTGGCAACACTGCTTTTTCGTTTCGTCTATTCGTTACACATTGAATCAACTTACTGGCCCAGGAGCGCGAGGTGTACTACAGGAGTTAGTCGGGCACCACAATGCCGTATATGAAGTTCTCACTATAAAGGTATGAATACACGGCGTTAGTATGTGTAAAACTGCTGTACCGAAAACGATTCGATCCAACGAAGACGCTTCAATCAGTTGCGGATTATCCATAACGCTACGTATGCTGCAGCACCGGGCAGCAGGGCTCAGATCTCAGAGGGGGGGGCCATCCAGCTGAATTGACTAAGCGAAGCAAAACTTATGATCACGCAATTGTTTGGTTTTCTTGCGCATTTATTGTCTTACGCATGGAGAGTGTCGAGTTGTAAAATCAAGCAAAAGCTCTTATAGAAGTTTACTCGGACGATTTGGATCTTCTAATAGAACGAAACACTTTGTGCCACGAGTAAAATTGCAAGAAAGAGTTTTTTTTTCAAATCGTTCGAATGAAGATGATAAATTCTATGATACTACAGTTTGTCCGCTAAAAGTATTAAACTGGATCATTGGCTGTAAAATGATTGATATATTTCCGAATATATACATTGCTTATCATCTGCTTTTGACGATTCAAATAGCTAACTGCGAATCTGAAAGATCATCTGAAAGAATATGAAGGTTTTCTGTATTAAAATGTATTAAAGATACAACTTGTGTACTTTATGATGGCAGCCAACCTTGGTGAAAGCAGTGTGCGCAGAACCCTGTTTGTTGTCAGTGTAACGGCACGTCTCACTGAGTGCATAAGTGTTGATGCGTTTTCAAAAACATTTACTGTGTACGCCTGTATTTCATTTAATTATTTAGTTTGTATCGTTACTAGCGTTTAGTTTGGGACTGTGACATGTGATAAATAATCTAATTACATTTAATATCATTTAATATTGTCTGTGGTTGTGTTTTCAGACATCACGTTAAGTTAAACTGAATTTTATTTTGCTTAATGTATTGTTACTTTTACAGTACATTTTATTTCATTACGTAATCAGAAAAAAATGCCTCCTATTAAATCGAAGTTAGGTAAAAAATTGTGCATAGCCAAGCTCGGGAAGTCATTTCTAATGTATGTAGATTTATGGAAAGTGAAAAAAATGGAATTAGTATTCCACTACAAATGGTTACAAAACGAATAGCGTCAGCAACAGGAGTTTCTAAAAGAACGATTCGCCGTATTAAAAGTGAGGGTATAACAACAGAAAATGAACAGTCACCACACTTTATAACACCTCGTAAAGAAAGAAAGAAAGAGGAGGTCAACAAAATCTAATATTGACGATTTTGATAAATGTGTGATAAGACGAACAATTACAACTTTACGACAACACAAAAAACATATCCTACGCTACGAAAACTTCATCAACTTCTGAAGTCTAGTGTGAACTTTCAAAGTAGCTTATCATGTTTAAGGAAAGTTATTATAAACTTAGGGTTTAAGTGGAAGAAGATTAGAAATAACAGAAGTGTATTAAATGAACGTCAAGAGATAAGGGCAAAATGAATTGAATACCTTAGGAAAATAAAAAATTCAGGGCAGAAAACCGGCCAATCGTTTACACAGGTGAGACGTATATACACACGTCTCATGCACTAAAAAAGTCGTGGTACGACGAAAGTGGTGAAGGCGCGAGTGTACCGTTAAATAAAGGAGACAGATTCATAATAGTTCACGCGGGTACAGATCAAGGGTTCATCGATGGTGCCTTATTGGTTTTTAAATCGGGACAGAAAACAGGTGATTATCATGGGGATATGAATAGTACAAATTTCGAGAAATGGGTAGTTGAAAACCTAATTCCGGGATTACCAAAAAACTCAGTGTTAGTATTAGATAATGCACCATACCACAATTACCAATCTGAAAAATGTCCCACTTCAAATTCTTCAAAAAGTGAGTTAATGCAGTGGTTATCTAATAAAAAAATTCCTTTTACACCTAATATGTTTAAACCAGAGCTACATAAGTTAGTAAAAATGAATAAACCGTTAGAAAAACGCTATAAAATAGATAGTATTTTAGGAAATCACGGCCACACTGTTATTCGTCTACCTCCGTATCATCCTGACCTAAACCACATAGAACTTATTTGAGCTCAACTTAAACACTCTGTTGCAAAAAAAAAAAAAAAAAAAACACCACTTTTGATAATAAAAACATAACAGATTTAACTAGGCAAGCATGCCAATCAATAGAAAAACAACAATGGACATCAGTGTGTGAACATGTAATTAAAATTGAAGACGAATATTTGGAAAGAGATGGATTAATAGATGAAATGCAAGATAGGCTTGTAATTAACTTAGACGAAGATGGTGATGACGATGACCTATCAAGCGCTGAATCTTCTTCAGATGATGGCAGCTATATCTCCGGTGTTGAAGCAATTTTGGACAGAGAAACATCGCCGGACTTGGAGAATGATACTGAATTCCCAGTTCATTCTGACTTCGTATATACTTCTTTATAAGTCGGTAAGTTACTTACATTCATTACTTACATATTAATTTTAAAATTTGTATTAATAATAATTGTATTAAATGCAAGAAAAATTAATGGGCTCGATTTTATGTGATATTTTATATAAAGTATGCATATTTTTATGCGTGGTTACCCACTTTTTTCGTTTAGGTCCTATTTTAGCAGCACTTGCATAAAGCATATTTATGGTCATTTTAGATTTATATTTCTCTATTTCTTCTATTAGTATTCCACTTGCTTGCTTTACACTAGTAATTATTTATTATTTAGATTATGTAACAAATAACATTGTTGTGGTATTACAAATACATATTTGATACAATTTCGAGTAATACTGAGTAGAATTATAAATAGTAGTTAGTTGAATGAAATCCGGAAATGTCAACAATGTGTAAAACCCGAGTTGTAATAATTAAATAGTTAAGGGCACCCATACAGCCGGCTGTAGCAACAGTAAGACGGACGTTTTTGAAATGAAATGTTACAACTTAGCACACTGAGTTTCCCCACTACCCCCACTTTTCGCGCAGCTATGTACCGTAAAGTAACGGCCACCGTAAAGTAACGTGATTGTATGTTGAATTTAACTAAGGGAGATGAGAGATTATCTTCGTTAGCAAGGTTGAATACTGGCAGCGAATTACTTGAAAAATTACTTGAATCGCTCGATTCAGAAGAAACTAAAGAAGACTTCGTTAAGGCAAAACCAGAAAAAAATGGATCGATAAGTTTTTTCTAAGTACTACTATGCTCATAGTAATCACTATTTAGGTAAATATTTTTTGTGATTTGAAAGTTTAATAAAATATGTTAACTTTCGAAATTGTGTATGCCATTTATCAGCGTAAATAATGTATAAAAGTTTGAATTTCAAATCGGGGGGGGGGGGGAATGGAATAATGACTTCCGACGTGAGAATTCTGTGCGCGACTACCCTGTACTGTAGCAGCACATCCTTGATTGATTCGTACAAGTTACATCTATCCTTCACACGTAAGTCTAGTACACTACATACTAGCGTCTAGCGTGTTCGTTACGCTACTTCCCTAGAGAAAACGGTTCACAAATTCTTCCAAACATAACGGACGTCATAAGGCAACATGTTACCGAGACCAGTTACCGTTAACATAGATCAAACAACTGGAAACGTGATCAATAAGTTGTCAATATTTAAAATATACCTTTCACAGTACCAGTCTGCACCAGCACAGAGCACCACGCGCTTCTAATTAATCCGTCTCTAGCTTCAATGACAAACAGCTGCCCGTGACAGTCTGAAAGGTAACTTTTAAATTTCGCTACGTTCGCCCGTCAGTTAGTTCATCTCATTGAGACCATACTTATCTAAGAATGTTGTTGTCACACAGATAAGAGCGCGCAGATAAGGGCGTATCGCGTTATGCGTCGTTAGAACAATGATATTAGCAGAGATAATACTGGCCCCCTTACGACTAGTGCAACAGATATACGTTGAGCAGTGGCACGACGCCATGTTGCCTGCACAGAGGCTCACTTGTACGCGGGTAATCGTTAATCGCGCGATCAACAGCCGCTAATTGTGCAGATCACTGCAAACTCGGTTTTGTACACAGGTTTATGTGCCGTAATTACGCTTGCTAAATAACGGTGTAAAACCCTGTCGGTCCCAACCAGCTGTACTGGTGGAGGAGAGACGGGTGTGTTTGTTTTTTATTTATTTGTGAATATTTACCAAAATATTTACCCCGCATTTTCGTTACATCAGGAATTACATTTTACTGCTTAGTTAACTGCTAGATTCTAACCAGTTTTATAATTAATATTGTACATAAAAAAAGAAATTTATCTACTTACAAATATTTAACTGCAAAAAAAACACTTGTGTAGAAAAACAGAATACAGAAAACTAAAAAGTACTGACATATAATACAAGTAATTATAATGTTAGCAATAAAGACCTTTTAAAGTTGTATTTGAAGTATTTACCGGGCTGTTTGGCGTGGTCCATGGTTTACAAACACACCAAACGTTTCAGCAGCACCACTGGCTGCCATCTTCAGTGGAATTCGAGTCTACCTAACGCGCGGGGTGTCAAACGTCAGGCCCACAGACTCGAATTCCACTGAAGATGGCAGCCAGTGGTGCTGCTGAAAAGTGTGGTTTGTTTGTAAACCCTGGACCACGGCCAAACAGCCCGGTAAATACTTTAAAAATATGAACAATATTTCCTTTTAAAGTTATTTGGAACTGTCACGAACGCATTTTAAACCATCTCTGATTTCCCCCGAACGAATTCTAAAGAAGCTTTGACAGCTACTGCACCGTTTACTGAAACAAAAAGTTCTGCTTTCACCGGTTCAACACTCAGACGCCTACGCCAGTCAATAAATTTTTCATGACGATAGGAATCCTCACAATAAAGCCACTGCTGAGAGGAATGCCTTGTACACTTTCAACTATTTCAGAAGGTCGGTGTAGCAGAGAAGAAGATTGTCCATGACGGAAGATTGCAGATTTAGGCTACATTCTTTGCTTTCATTCGGCGTAGGGAGTGGAGATCGTTTGACAAGTAGCCTAGAGAATACTTTGAAAGTTTATTCTTTTTCAAGAGCAGTTCAAATAATCAATGAAGTATTGATACGATGTGTAGAGTGTTCGATGTGATTAATGGCAGGGCTCGTTTGCGTGAAAAGGTGGAAAGTTACGAAACTGAAGTTTGCTTCTGCTTGCGACGTGTTCTTCGTACTTTGTGTAACTTGAAGGCTATTAACCTTTCCAGAAAGCTTTCGCGATTACTTCGGCGTCGGGTTCGTTGTGTAACTTGAGCTAAACAAGCCGGGGCGCTGCGCTGGGTAGATTGTGTAACACAATCACTACCCCCGCGTTTGTGTCCCGTGTATTTTGTGGCGAGCGACCTTTCTGTTCCAGTCACGGATACTAGAATACACGGTAGGGGTCACGGGGTGTGTGCGCAGTAGCAAGCCGCGCCGCTGACGTCACCGTGAACCCAGCCACCGCTCCACTGCCATAGCCTATTGTGTTGTTACTGCGTTTATGAGTGAATACAACGTTGTTTACGTGAGTGTGAATTCTTATCGGTGATTGACGAATAAGTGCAGAGTTACGCTGCAGTTATCAGTGTATTGAGGGGTTTTTGAGAGTAAATTTGAAGTTGTTTTGAGTGAAAAATAATGGTTTGTTGTGCGATCGCGAGTTGTACTAACCACGGCAGACAAGGAAGTAAGTTAGGAATTAATTTTCATACATTTCCTAAGAACAATGAGACGAAACAAAAATGGATAAATGCTTGTAAACGTGCCGATTCGTTTTCAGTTGATAATGCTCGTGTGTGCTCAATACATTTTGCTGATTCTGATTATGAAAGGGATTTGAAAAGTGAACTGTTGAACCTTCCTCCGAAACGCAAGTTGAAGCCTGATGCTGTTCCAACTTTACATCTCCCATCCTCCAGTGTTGATTTGCGGGGTAGTAATGAGCCTAATAATGAGAGAAAAATTCGGGCACAAAAACGAAGTTACCGTAAAGAAGTAGAAGAGATTTTACAGGTAAATATATTACCAACTAATGAAGAAACTACTAGTAGAGAAAACATCAACTATGAAAACAAACAATGCTGTAAATGCGACACTGTGGGTTTATGTCAAAAATTAGAAATTATGGAGAAAGAAATAAAAGAACTTGGGCAAAAGAATACAAATTTACAGGATCGTCTCTCTCGGTGTAATGATGAGTTACTTAAAACAAAACATTCGCTAAAAGTGGTTGAGGGTTCTTTTTCTGACTGTCAACAACAAGTGGTTATGAAAGGACGGTGCACTAATTGGTCATCTGAAGATATTGCAAAGGCTGCGACTTTACGTTGTATATCTTATAAAGCGTTATCTTTTGTCAGGGATGTATTGAAATATCCTCTTCCGAGTGAAGTCACTATTAAAAGAAGACTCAGGCAGTTTAGCGTTCCACCAGGTTTTATTGATTTAAGGCTTACTGTCATGAAAACCCAATCAAAGCTACTAACTACATTTGAAAAATACGTAATTCTTAGCTTTGATGAAATGAAAGTTAACAGTGACTTATGTTTTGACTAGGTAGAGGAGATTATCAGAGGACCCCACAACAATGCTCAAATTGCGGTCATCAGAAGTTTAGTAGGAAAATGGATGCAGCCCATTTATTATAACTTTGACACGGCCGTTTCTAAGGACTTGTTGACTGAAATGATTAAAGTCATAGAAAATGTTGAATTTAAAGTGAGAGCAATTGTGTGTGATATGGGGCCATCAAACAGAAAACTTATAGGGAATCTAAAGGTTACATTTGATGACTCAGGATTCGAAAATCCATCAAATCAAAACAGAAAAGTATGGGTTTTTTGTGATGTGCCTCATGCCTTAAAACTGTTAAGGAATCATCTGCTTGACGATGGTTATCGACTTAAATCTGGTAGTTTGCTCACAAAAGAAGCATTCATTAAGTCAGTTGAACTTCAAGACACCGGCGTAGATTTACAATACGCTCATAAACTAACCATGAACCATTTGCTTGTTGCTGGTACGGAAAGGTAAAATGTAAGGAAAGCAGCTGAGCTGTTTTCTCTCACTGTAGGACAAGCCATCTGTCATAACGTTCCTGAGTTCAGTTATGTTGGTGAGGCTGTAAAGGTCATAAACAATGGATTTGATGTGCTGAACTCCAGAGCTCCTGTTGATGGATATAAATTAAAAAGTGCATACGGAAATTGTTTACCAGAACAAGATGGCACGTTAGACAAGCTGTATGACCTCATTCTCACAATGAGAGTAATAAAACACATACCAAAAGGAAATGAGAAGAAAGAAAAGAGTTAATCCAAAAAAAAAAAAAAAGAAACCTACTGATGATTTGCTCCCTTTTCAGAAGGGGTTTTTAATGTCTATAAACAGTCTACGCTCTTTGTTTAAGGAGTTAACATTGGAAGGCTACACGTACGTCATGTCATCAAGATGCAATCAGGATATACTTGAGAGTTACTTTTCTAAAGTAAGAGGATTGGGGAGATTCTACGATCACCCTTTGCCTACCACCGTCTCCGAAAGAATCAAGTCTTTGATTTTGAGCCGTAATGCGAGGGAACTCATATCAGGTGGCACATGCAAGAATGAGAAAGAAATTGATATTTTAAGTGCTAATACTTTGTCGGAAACTGAAGATACGACTGTAGAACCGTCATCTTCTAAGAAGCAAGACACTTCATGTCTACAGGATAGCTTAGACAGCGAGTGCGAGAACAAGGAGGTTGAAGAAATCATTTCAGAAGTGGGCGACATTTTTGAGAATTGCACCGAATACGAAGAGGAAAATGTTCCAGATTTGAAGGAAAATGTTGAGTTGTTAGAGATGATTGCAGGATATGTTGCTTATAGAGTTAAACGTAAACACCCCAAATTAGCACATTTGTATGGTAACATAACTGAACACGTAAATTTTTCAGGAAAGAACTGGCTTCAAACAATTTCAAGAGGATCTTTAATGAAGCCAACTGAACGGTTAATGGAATTCGCTTTGAAAATGGAAAGAGAATTTCAACGATTCCACGGCAATTCCATTGATGGTAATCCAAAAGTTTTTGTAAGATTAAAAGGACATTATAAATGCGAAATATCCAGGAATAGAGGACTTTGCTGTGATGTGTTTTGTAAGGACCCGCACTTTCATCAGAATGAAAGCTATCAACAAGAAAAAAAAAATGCAAAGGTAATAAGCGAACTGAGGGCGAACAAAGACAAAAAGTGAAGAAAATGAAAACAGTTGCAACATAACTTTCCAGAATAAAGAAAAGGAAACACGTTAGCCTAATACAGTTAAAGGCTTTGGTGTGAAAGTAGAAAAGTTGATTTATATTATGTATATAAATATAATTGATATGTACAATTTGTAAAGATAAATTAAAATTTACTGTTTTAAAGAGTTTAAAATGACATTATTGGGGGTTTCTCCATACCACAGGTCTATGTGGTCTAAGCCTGTGCGAGCCTCTTCCCCCCAGCAAAAAAAAGTAGTGCCGTCCGAGATGGTGAAATAGGTTGACGTCCTTCGGAGGCTTTATACTAGCATTTCACCGACCATAGAAAAAATATATTTGTTTATTTAACTAATAAATAACTTAGTAATAATAATAATACACTAAAACATGAAAAATCTCGATTATATTCACAAACGTGTATGAGTTAAACATGTGCGCGCGGTGTGCCTATAAGATTCGATGCGGTGCGGCGAGGCGAGTGGGTACGCGGTGACGTCACCGCTCACAGCCCACTTGCGCGTGACCCCTACCGTGTATTCTAGTATCCGTGGTTCCAGTGATTCTGCGTGGACGGTGTACGATTCTTTGGCGTTTCGCGCAGTCGAAAACGGTCCAAATATATATATAATGCGGACAGATCATTATGGTTTAAGGAGGGGCGCAAATCGTTTCCGAGACGTCAATTTGTTCTTTGGAGTGGCGTTATTGTAGATTTTCTTAAAGGGAGATTCCATAATATTTGTTGTTATACACCCATTTTCTGCTGTTGTAAGGTTGAATGTTTCAAAGCGCAAAAAACGTTCACCAATAGACAAAGCTCATCAGAGCATCAATATCCCTTACAAGGGAGCAAAAATACAGTCTTATTTACCTGCTACCGCTCGGCCACCGGCCTTAAAATAGCCCGGATACTGGACAGGCCGGTAAGAAATCAGCCATTCGGCAAGCCTAGCTGTATTAAATCATGTTTGCTGAAGACAGAAAGAAGGGGATACTTTGAAATCTTTAAGTACGGTTTAGATGAGACGATTACTACTCATTACAATGCAAAAGAATAATTCTGTACATACATGAGACAAATTTAAATAATCATTATTCATTAATATCCGGTAGAAAAGACACTACAGAACAATCAATATAGGCTACTGACAAACCAATATAACATTAACAATGTTATTTCATGTTTCCTACAATACATAGTTTTATCACTGACATATTTATCTAACATCATTTTCTATACACGTAACTCGAAGTTTCTTGCAGCAATTATATAATATTGTGATATTGTTCAATATGGTTTCTTCTGCAAGTACAGTATTGCGTTTCTGTATTAAACAATATCACAATATTATTTATCTAACAATATATCGTCAAGTCTGTAACTAACTCGATGCTTTTTGCCGCTTCTTATTGGTGCACCCGGAGAGCAATGCATTATAAGAGACACACAGTTTCATTCCAATGATTCTCCTAATGTCACAGCGGTGTCCTGTAAATCGCCACTAGTGACAATCGCCACCACCACCACCTCTCGTTAATATTTAAAGCTTGGGTTTCGCAGGCCTGGTCTGCCTTGAACAGTCAAGTGAATTTTACTGATTCCCATCACACTTTTCACAGGCTTTGGACTGGCTACATGCAATATCTATTGCATATAGGCGTGTTTAAAATCAGCTATTGGCTTCGTCAGTTACTTTGAGCTCAAATTAAGCTCCGTCACTAATATTTACATTGTTGGGCTCAAGTTAAGCTCCGTCACTAATATTTACTTTATTTACATTTTTTTACTCTCATAAGTCAACGTTTAAGCTCCTGGACTTTATAGTAACTCTTCAAAGTTTTTGGAGATCAGAAATTGTTTTCAAACAAGTGACAATATCACCACTTTCTTCATATTTTTTAACCGTTCTTTCCAGTCTGTCATCTAGAGTCATGTAAGCAGTCTTCCTTCGTTTACCTTCCATGTTGAGCTGGGCCCTTATTAGCGTAAATGCTGTGCTCTCTGCTTCTTTCTTTAAAAAGTTGATGAGGTCCTTGACTCGAGGATTCGGTCTTCCAAGTTCGGTATTAATTTTATTGTGCCATCCCTCGACAGAGCTGGTGGTTCGATGACGCCTGTTGTAACAACTCCAAAGCTCGACTGGAACTTCTTCGTTTACCATCCATCTCTCCACGAAATAGTCCAAAAATCGAGAAAGTTTTTCATTGTCAGGCACTCTGGAATGTATTTCCAGCCAGCCGTCGGGAACATCCTCAGGCCGAAGGAACGCCAAAGCAGCACACATGCGGATGATCATTCTCACTTCTTCGTTCTTCATATACTCACAAGCAAGTCCCAAATCTTGAACTTTTCTCCAGATGGACTTTCTCATGTGGAAGTAGCAACCTTTTACCTCTACTGCGGGAAATACAACTTTAAGGGCAGAAATTGCTGCCGATTCAAAATCGACTGTCACCGTCGCTGGATTCCACTCTGGTATGGCCTCAATAAGAAGGCGGAAAAGTCGAATATATGTTTCTTTCCTTTTGTTTGGCAAGAGAGCAAATATAACTGGATATATATTTGTTTCATTTTTTGAGCTTCCAAAGTCTGCATGAATGGTATAAATTTGCGAAAATTGTTTACTGCAACTCTTAAAAGTGCCATCCATAAAAAAATCTTGCTTACTTCTCAAAGCTGCTTTTCCTAATGCTCCACTAAAAATAATAAGTCGCCCGCCTGTGTTGTCGTTTTTCAAAAGAAAACTACTTCCATCTGTCATGGTAAGCATTCTCATTTCCACAACAACTTCTTCAGATGATTCCGGTTCTCGCTGATTACCTTGCGATTTGGCCCTGTGGCGATATAAAGACCTCTTCGTAACTTACTGATCTGGCATTTCGGTTACAAAATCATAGCCCATGTTTTGGAGATTACCCATTTGTTCGGAGTATATTTTAGAAATTGGCGTGTCCTTGTCGCGTGCTCGCTTCTTCGCCTGATTGAAAGCCTTCAATACTTCTGAGCGAGCATCATCCGGAGGTCCACATTGATGCTCGCTTGAACACAGTACTTCACCACGTTGGCTCTTGATTGATCCTCGGCAACGTGTAACCTTGGTAGTGGGCGCATGGCTTCCCGTGACTGTTCGTTGACACTTCCATATCAAACACAACTAGAATGCACTAAATGACTATGACCGGAACATTATGACACTCAGAGCAATAATGAGAGAAAGCGGGGCTAGCGGGCGAAGGGGATGGTCCTGCGGAATTTCCCGTTATTATTCCAGCGGTCATTGCCTCAGGGGAGGGAGTGGGTAGTGGGACAGTGGGTAGCGATTGTCACAAATTTTAAGCTGGTGGCGAATGACATGTATTCGTCACAGCATCTGTCCATTTTTAACATTTTATATTTTAACTATCAGCGAACCGAATGTAAAAAACGCAAACTCGGCGTTAATTCGTTTGTGATTTTGTTTTAAGACTAGATTAGGCTCTACTGTAGATTTTACATAACTAAGGGACCCGCATCAATCCCCTTTAAAATTTACAGATATTTTACATAAATAACGACCCGCATCAATCTCCTTTTTAAATTTCCAGAGATGAAAACAAGTCAGCAAACTAACCGTACCGTGAAATTCACTATAAATACCTTATACCCCGTTTACCTAAAGATGAAAACAGTCACGTGATTAAATACCTCGAGCCGAGTAAGAGTAAAAACATTTCGAGAACGTTAATGGAGACACTTTCATTATCACGGTAAAAAATACGAAACACGGATTCTACCATTTATATGATCGTACTTCATTATGAATTATTTATAATAGTTACTTTCTCAATTTTTGGCTTATTTTTCAAGTTGAGAATTAATAGTTTTTCTCAAAAATCATATACGATTTCCGTGTTCACATGCTACAACGCACATTTGGTCTTGTATAGCCTCCGTTGATTTTATTTAGCCTACATTAACTTCAGCAATTAGAATTATTTTTCCCTGTATACAACTACTCTCAACTCTTAATAAAATACAATATAATAAATGTAAATATGTACTTTTGATATATTCAAAATATAATAAACATTAAAAGCTAATCACTACCAATAAAACTTATAACAGGAAGCATCATGTTCTCATTACTATATCTTACGCGAGTTTTTCACTCTTCAGTTATACGAACTTGCCCATCATTCTCTTTTAAAGGGGACCGTTTCACGAATTTTACGGATCTTCTAAAAAACTTCTTCTTCTTCTCTTCAAGGATTAGGTTATATAAACCTGTCCCGGCACCTAGCTCATCCTCGGACGACCCACGTCTTTTCTATCAGTGGCTTTATAGTTCAGTGCCGTTTACGGCAATTGAACCTCTGTCATCCTTCGCTGATGATCCCACCATTGTCTCCTGTAAGCTTAAATAATTTATTTACGTCCTCTATTTCGAGTTCTCCACTGATATCCTCATTCATTATTCTATCCTGCAATGTATAGTTTAAAGTACTTAGAAGACACTGCATTTCATCATTCTGAATCTTGCCGCATACCTTTTTTTTTTGTCATGACCCACACCTCATTCGCATAGTTCTAAAAAACGTACTCTATAAATACCTTCGAGTACGAGGTGTTGCACAAAATCACTGCCGTGCATTATGTTTATGCTGTTGCGGCCAAAAGAAGAGCGTGATCTGCGATAATTCACACACTTCTGGAGAGCGTCCAGTAGTGTGTCAAAACGCAACCTTCGTCAGTTCGCTTACGTTATTCCCGACGATTTTTAAGAATTCACGCGTTGTCCTACTTCTAACATGTACATTAGAAAAAATATACGTTCGGTTACCTACACGTTACTTACCAGCCACAGCTGTGTTTGTTTTGACTGAACGTGTACTGTTGACGAACAGCTTTTCCCTAACTTCAATATCAAGTGTTTCGCCAGTAATTCTGACATTTTCTCCATAACCCATATAGAAGTTTCCGTAAAAATGAAACCGATTTACACACAGCATGGCTTGCGACGGTAACGGTTGCTTCATAGTGAGAGCAGACCTATAGCAGTAGCCAAAACTTGCATTTCCTACAAAAAGCAGAGACTGCTGATAACATATCCATAGTCTTTACCAAATGAATACTATATATTAGACCTGGTAGAGACTTCAAGTAGCACTTGTCGTAAACTGTAATTTTGAACCAAGTGGTGGTAACAATCCTGCTGTAGTGGGAGAGATATGCGCAGAACTGTGCGCCAAACGCGAGCCTTCATAAAACGTTATTAGTTGCTTTTGCGCCGTAAACAACTTCACCTGCAACCGTATGAACAAGCATCACGCTGGAATGCTTCACCGAAGCATTTGTGTCCGATTATACGGAGATTAAGGCCGATGCAGGCGGTGATGTAAGTAGCTGTTTTTTACCTCAGGTCAAGGGTCGTTGGATCGTTTAAGGTTACTTCCCGTCAGCTCTTGTAAGCGCTGAGTCCGCCTTCGCGGATATGACCTAGTCTGTTTCCCACAGCAGTCTGTAGTCACGTCTTGATTGACCATCGACTCGCTCGCTTCTGCTTTCTGCTGCTCGTTTCATATATTGGTTTTACTCACACCCGACTATTATCTACACACTTGACAAATAATTTTTCCTAACCTCCCTCTTTCCCTCGTTTCTAGCACACTGCCACCCGGAATAATCTTGTTTAAGTGATTATGTCTTGTAAGCTTAGTCTTATAATCATAATACTTCTAAATTCCATTTCTTGTAATAACTTCCTTTCCTCAGGTTTATTCCATTTCACGTGGATAAGACAGGAACAGGAAGATGTAATCATATAGTTAAGTTCACAAATTACACATAGTAATTTTTGGGATTAACACTGAAATCATGTTAGAATTTGTACTCTAAGATGGCGAAAAGATGGGCTCACAGCAATCAAAAGAATACAAGTAGCTGAGAGTTAAACAATGGATAATATAATAAAAGAAAACACCTAGCCGGCCTTACCAAAGAGTATTGTGTGAAATAAAATTAACCAAAAGAAAAAATATGCTAATTACAATGTAGCATAAAAAGCATAGGATTAAACAAACTTTTATTATGATCTCTGAACGAACTGAAGATGTACTAATAAAAACCAACATGGATTTGGAGAACAGACAATCGGAACGTCCAGAAAAGAAATTATAACAACTAAAACCACCATGTGGAAATTATAACTACCACGTATGAGTTACACTGTGTATACATGTGGTTGACCGATGGGCCCGGGTCTACCTGCGGCCATGGTATAATCCCTTCCCGCCTCGGACTGGGCTCGGCAATGAGTCACCTACTGGTTATGTTCCTACGAGGCTACACTTTTTTTTACAAAGCATAATTTTATATTTTTTAATAAATATTTGGAACCTACTAAAAAAATAATGAAAAATGATACCAAACTCGACTATGGTATCATAACATTTAATATGATTATGGCAACATGTAAGATTCAAACTGGGAACTTGTTTTGGTGACTAATACTAATTCTGAGAAAAATGAGTAAGTAAGATTTCTTTTGTGAACTACAAAATGTGGCCAGAGTTGAGTGAGTGACAGTGGAGGAACGTTGTGCGTACTTAACCTTGTGTTATGTGTTGACTGTGCTAATGTGGGGATTTATTTTATTAAGGTTTAGTGTTTTTTATTAACTAGTGTGATATACTTGTTGATCTTTTTATAACGCCTCCCTCAGAGAAACGGGGTACAGTGTATCACTCTCAAGCTCGAACTATTATTGCGTCGGTCGTGCAGTATTTTGAGCGTGAACGTGATAACAAAGGGCCACTAAGAGATGTGAAAAAAGTGTTAGAAAGAGTGTCTGAAGCATGTCAAGTGTCAATACGGACAGTGGGGAGAATAAAGGCGGAATTAAGAAGTGTGAGTGACACATCGCACCGTAATGACGAGGAACTGGACAGTAACCTTCCTGAAGTGACTACAATTGTGCCTGAAACCGAAGTACCAGTAGGTAATGCTAATGATAGCCCTTTGACACCTTTATCTGTCATTCCTGTTCTTCATACTCCTAATAGGAAAAAACAAAAACAGTCGTTGATATCTCAGGTTGACGATTTTGACAAGACTGCGATTCGGCGTCATGTAGTTAATTATTACAAACGTCGAGAAGTCCCAACGCTCCGGAAGCTTCAGGTCACACTTCGTGAGGCAAATCTCTTCAATGGTTGTATCAGAACTTTATCAAAAGTGTTGAAAAGCCTCGGTTTCCGATGGAAAACATTGAACAAAAGGAAACTATTAATGGAAAAACCGTCTATTGCTTTGGCGAGATGTAGGTTTTTAAGAAAAATTAAAAATATAGATATGAAATCTGTAGTTTTTCTTGACGAAACTTGGGTTACCGCCAACACATCAAAGGAAGTGGGCTTGACGGACGATAATGTAAATTGTAATGTAGATGCGCCATTGTGAAAAGGAAAGAGACTGATCATTTGCCACGCAGGAGGTGTCAATGGTTGGATAAACTCGCCACCTTTAATATTTGAATCAAAAAGACTGTAGATTTTCATGAGGAAATGAACCACGAGGTTTTTGAAGGATGGTTTTTTGAAATTTTATTAAAATCAATCCCAGCCGGCTCCACAATAGTGATGGATAACGCACCGTACCATTCTCGGGTGGAAAATCCAGCGCCAACAACATCCTCAAGAAAAGGGGAATACATTGACTGGTTGGGGGAACGTGGAATTACATTTTCGCCAGATATGCGCAAGCCTGAGCTGTCATATGCGCAACTTACATCTTATGTCATTGATAAAAAAGCTTCTGTCCTGGGGTTTAAGGTTATAAGGGTCCCACCCTACCATTGTCATTATAACCCAACTGAAATGGTACGGAGACACTTGAAGCGACATGTAACATTACGGAACACGACATTCAAGTTGAAAGACGTACAAAAAGTGTTCCTGGAGGCGGTGAACTCGTATCCCCCCGATACGTGGAAAAAATGTGTCGATCATGTTAAGAAAGAAATGGACAATGGAAGGCCTCGATGACAGCAGTGTGCAGGAGCTCATAATAAATCTGGCCCCAGGGGACTCGGACGAAGATGACAGCAACTGGGACAGTGAGGAGGAAGACAACTTGGGAGTATCTCAGCTTGAATAAGTAAGTTATTTTAATTTGATAAAACGTATTATTTTAATTCAGTAAAACGTATTAAAAAAGCTAGAAAATTGGTTCACTAACATTTATTGTTATGTTAGTTTGTGTATGCTAATGTTAAAAACTTTATTTTTTTCTTGCAGAGGGGACACGGATATCATTAGAATGAATCGATCAGAAGTTATTTTGCATCACTGAAGATTTGTTAATTAAGACCCATATAGTATTTTAATTGTATAATTGTTCTTTTGATTGTTACTGTAATTGTTACTTTAAAAATTCTATCTCAGTTTTTATTTTTCAAAGATTGCCTATAGAACGTTTAATTAGTCAACTGTTATTTAAATTTACACTAATGCTTAATAAAACATTGTACAGTCAATGTCTGTGTCTTTTTCCAATAGTTTTCCAAGCATATTCAAAATATTCATAAACAAACGTAAAATTATGTATGTAATTATTTAAAATGTTTGACAAAGTCAGTGGACAAAAATAGATTTCATAATTAGCCTATGTTAGAGGTTAATTTTAAAACATAATATAGTCGAGTTTGGTATCATTTTTTATTATTTTTTTAGTAGGTTCCAAATATTTATTAAAAAATATCAAATTATGCTTTGTAAAAAAAAGTGTAGCCTGGTAGGAACATAACCAGTAGGTGACTCATTGCGAGCCCAGTCCGAGGCGGGAAGGGATTATACCGTGGCCGCAGGTAGACCCGGGCCCATCGGTCAACCAGATGTATACACAGTATAGTTCACACGATTCTCTCGGTCGAAGTGTGCTTGTTTTGTTTGATCACAAACCGTTACATGTGAGAGATGCGCTTGTTCCTGACCTTCATTCGGTGCACTTTCGCGTTCTACACCCTCGTGATTGGTCTGTATTGATTTTCTTCGTCTCCACGTTTTCTTGCGCAATTCGTTAACTTAAAGTTTTTTTTGTGGACGATTTTCGTTGTCTCGTTTCGTAGGAGTGTTTGGAATTCTTCTATCGACCGAATATAAGTATACACTAAGATTCTAATTTCCGCGTGTACTTGAATTGGGCACATCGTTTTTCCACGAAGGTCCGCTTTCGTTTATCAGTAATCGACACGGGGCACTCGTTTAGTAGCCAATATCGAAACATTCGGTATTGTGATACTGTCACTCGATGATTATACCAACGCGCTATGTATAATCGAGGTAGTTTCGCGACGTTCCGATTACAATGATCGTTTTTTGCTTTATATTAGTAAAGTACTCCCATTTGTTATCGCGGAGGAAATCGAGCTCGAGAACGTCATCCTAGTCGACTAGACTCTATTACAAGTACTGGTATGTAGGGTCCAGTTGATGGTTTCTTTCACTATTAACAGTTTCATTCTTCTGATCAAACCTGTCAAAAATTATTAAACTCAGTGTTGTTTTGTATTTCTACGGCTTTCACAGCCGGCGTTATAATTGTTGAAATTACGATCCCGGTTATTGGGCCGTGGTCTACTAAAGATGCTGTTTACATTACACGTTGTTGACACAAACACCGTGTCAGTTGTATTAAAAACCGTTTTTCTCTGGAGGCTGAGATGGCCTCCAGAGGCGAGGCCGAAACGTCTGAGAGCAACATCTTTCAGAATAATAACTATAGCAGACCACGGCCCAATAGCCCGGATCTTAATAATTAATAATTGAAATTATTTCAACAATCACTGTTGTTTGCTTATGTTTTCGCTTAATAGTTTCTTTGGGTTTACAAGAAAGTAGGTTATCAATTAGATCACAGATTGATACATTGTATTGACCTTCAACTTAACGTTATGTTCACATCGTTTTCACTTCAGAATGTTTTTAATTCCGTATTCTTTCTATCTATTAATGAAGTAGAAATTTACCATTTGGCTTTCGTGTTTTATAAACATATTTTTTGGTATCCAAGTCGCGTAAATGTTAATAATTGAAAATTACCTTATTAAACGTCTTGCGACTTCTCCTTATTTTGTCCTGGCGCGTTTCAAAACCTAAAGTTTCATCTTCAGAGGATAATCACTCTTCCGTCGTCAAACGTTAAAAATTAATGACACAATGACACACATACACATAATTTACACTTCAAACTTGGGCCTTTTCACACTGCACAGTGCGCACTGTATGGAGGTCCAGTTTATACAATTTGTAGTGTAAATTATGTGTATGTGTGTCATTGTGTCATTAATTTTTAACGTTTGACGACGGAAGAGTGATTATCCTCTGAAGATGAAATTTTAGGTTTTGAAACGCGTCAGGACAAAATAAGGAGAAGTCGCAAGACGTTTAATAAGGTAATTTTCGTTTTTTCCTTTACTCGCGTTTATCACGACCGAACTGCAGCTCTGGTTTTGTGACGCATAACGATTTGAATTAGGCCTCACAAAAAACACGCACTTGATTACAGATGGCATAAAAATAAACACTTAATTGGCACGGTCACGCTCAAAGATGGCTGTACACAAATCTATTCTGAATTAGCAACCCAACGAAGCCAGAACCCAAGGAAGCTAGGAAGACAAATGACAAATTGAATAGAAAATATAGACAAGAACATGAGGCAGAGGGACTTAGTAGACGATGACTTGTGAAAAAACTAAGAAAGATTCATCTTACTGAAAACAAAAAAACGTCGCGCACGCACATTGTAAACATGGCGTTGAGAATATTATTACAATTTTTTTAATTACAGGAATCACAATAAGTATTATGATATTACCCCCCCCCAAGATTATTAATTATTATTTCCTCTTCTTACTGTTCTCCTTGCTTGCCAGGATTAGGTACGTCTGCCTGCTTACGGATTACGGCTTTACCATCTTATCCTCGGGCTCCCAACACTTCTCTTTCCCACCAACTTATCGTTCACGAATACCATACCGCCTTGGTATTATATCCACGGACTAGCCATAACACAGTCCCTCCATTTTTTTTTCCATGATTTGTTTCTGTTACCGGTTGTACACCGAATCCGAATATTGTATTTTCTCGAATATTGCTCTCGGTATTTTTTAAAGACTTTGTTACGCGAGCAACTCTTGTATTACTATGAGCAACAAAGCTGGTGGTACTATTTCTAGACCGTGAATGAAATATCTGTGCAATATAGGAAGCATACTGTACCGATAAAATATTTTGCAGTGTTCTTATAAAATTCTCGGAATTTCTCACATTGCTTTCGTGCCGACTACATACAACTGTCATTATTGTATCCATCTTCCAGATCAGTTCTAAATCCAATATAGTGATATTAACTGATAGTTGTTTCCATCGTTTGTACTCCAAATTCTGAATTCTCTCTGTATTCTTGCTTTATTTTTCTACAACAATAGCTTTATCGTTTCAAGTATAATTTTTATGATAAGTGGAGAAGGCATTCGAAAAAACGTATCCAACCATATGAAATGAATGACCCAGATTCTAAATCTCTGTTTCTACATTCCGTTAGATCATTAGATCAAAATTATTAAAGAGTTTATGTTGCGCCACATAGGCTATATAGCTAACGCTTATTTGTTGATGGCATATCTGCGATAATGTTACAAACCTTACTGTCCACCATAGCAAAAATCAATCGGTGGCGCACTGCAAAGGATTGCTATTGAATTATAACTGTAAAACATTGTAATTTGTTAGTTTGTTCGTCCATTTTACATTTTCTGCTACGAAAATTTCTCTACGCTCTTTTTTATAAATTTGTTTTTCAGTTGTCTACAGTGTTTTAAAAGACATCTCTGGAAACACTAAATAGACGTGTAGGCCTACATAAAAGTTTCACATTTTCTTCTTCTTCTTCTGACTACGATTATTACTATTGTTATTGTTGTTGTTGTCCGGCTTTGTTGAGAATTTATAAACCATAACCTTGTATTGTACCAAATCTGCATCTTCTAGGCTCGTACCTTCTATTTATTCATTAACTATCTTTTGTAGGGTTTGATAGTATCATTCAGTTACTGTTAACTTTTATCGGTTTTAAATATTTTAATTTTAAATTATATTTACTAAAAAATAAGTATCTTTTGTAATTATGTAATAATAATTAATGGCTCACGAATTAGCTTGCTACTTTTTACTGTTGTCTTCCCTTGTAAAACATTACAAAACAACAGTAACGTTTATAACTGTTCTAATAAGAAAAGGAGCAAATATGAGTAAGAAATAGAAAACAATTATAAAATCTACAATGAACAGTGATCATAAAAAACTAAAAAAAATTAGAAATCGATCGGACTCGGAACACAATTAACTTGCCAAAAAAAAAAATCTAGTAGTAGAACATTGTTTAAAAAATCTTTAAGCCTAGGATTTAAACAATGTTCGGATTTTACAACCATTAGGCCTACTTCATACCAGATAAATTTTTGTATTACCATTAATTAATACATTCTTAACACATAGGCCTACTCACACTCCAAAAATTGAAACAAAAGATCGAAATTGTATGTTGCTTGCGGTAAAACACTGCCCATAAGAACAGGTAACAAAAGACTCGTTTACAAATATACGTGTACGTGTAGTCTTGTCGAAAGACGCGCCACTGCTGCAGTTACCGTCCATACATATCTGATTTGTTGTGCGCTGGATAGTGTAGCGTATAGGCCTATTATGAAAATAATAAAAAGGAAAGCGTATGCAAAATTCCATCTTTTTTAATTTTCTGCCAGCTTTGAAGGTCCGTTCCCCCACTGTGCACCATTCGGAAAAAACTTGGCGGCATTTCTCTTTCACCTTCCCTGTCTTCTATGATTTGGCCTGCTGAAATTGGTACCGTTAGACATGCATTCATAACCGACTCGTAGATATGTATGCACAACTTATTTTTTAAACGAAGAGAATTAAACACTTATGTCTGCTAACAGGCCTACACGAAAATCACATGTTTCAATTTCTTTAAAATTTGCAAAGGTCAATGTGCTGTAAACGGATCTCTTCAACACCATCACTATCACGATATAAGAATTTCCAAAACAAAATGTGCAACAACTGAAATCAATACATTTGAAAACGTCTTAACAACGAACAATCAACTTATCACTAGCTACATAGTGTAATTTTAACCTTTAAATTCTGTCTACCTGAACATAATTTAAAAAAAAAATGCTTATATTAAATGCGTTTTTCTTTTTTAAATCATGTCTTATAACAAAAATTCCACGAAAAACGGCACTAAACCCACGGTGAATAAAACAAAGTTTATTTACATCCTCGGCGCTACAGCCCAGTCCGGGCCCTGGTCTCTACTCCCGGCCAATGTCCACCAGTTTGGTGCACCCAGCCTCACTGCCTCCTTACCAACCTGGTCCAGCCATCTTGTACGCGGTCTTCCCCTCCTTCTCCTTCCCATCGGCAATTGGTCATCATACGATTACAGAAATTCAATTCTGTTGCAAAATTGAATTTGAAGAGTTTCGAAAATATTAACTTTTCAAAACTGTTCAATTAACTATACCGTAGTTTCAGTTTTGTAAATAGATTCATCACTTTTACGCATTATTGTGTAATTTCAATATTTAAACAAGATTTTAATTAAATCCGGCAAGACTTCATTAACAGGTATTTTTTTTTTTTTTTTAAATTATGATTGCCGTTTCGCAAGTTTTGGTGAAATGATGTATGATTAATATGATTGTGATTTATTTATACGAGTTCCGCCAGTTACTACGTATCGTATTACTCGTACAACATTGCATATTATATATAATATTATTTATTGTGTAATCATAACCTATACAACAGGAATTACGTCATAAATAGTACTAATACTACAATGAACATTTGACAGTACAGGCGTCACTAGTTTTATATTTCATCCTTGAAAGTGCGATAAACAAAACTACAGGTCTGCCAGAAATGAGAATGAGTATAATATTGAAGATAGTGTTCAGACGAGCGTGTTTATGAACGTGAAAACAATTTGGCGAGATTAGATGGCGGCGGCACATTCCTGTACGCAAATTCGCACATGTTGAAACATCTGTCTTCCGCCGCCGGGCGATGATGCCAAACATCACGTGTTCTCTCTGATAGAGTGATAGAGGTCAACCACACTGAAAAAAATTAAAAATGCTCTGCGCGCACGAAAGACGGAGGAGTACAGGCGGTGTGGGGAAATATTAAATACGAGAGGAACTCGAGCCGGGCGAGTGGGAAAGAGAGAGAAAAACTCGTCTACATTTTTTCTATATTTTCCTTGTATCAGATGAGAAATTACGCGTGCACGAGAGAGATCGCAACCTACATACATACATACATTCGTAAGATTGTTTCTCTGCCGCTCCCCATTATAAAAAAAAAAACAACGGGACTCCACAAAGTTATTCAGAATTAAAAACAAAAAACTGTCAGGTTCATTATTAATGCGAATAATTCCATTTTGTTTATCGGGCACGGAAGACACGCCCAATCTGAGCGTTATTTTCCACTGTCACCTATAGGTTTAAACGGTCTACGGGGCGAGGTACGTACTGTGAAGAAACACAAGGTATTCAGAACGCGAGAAATATTCTTTACGAAAATCTGCGCGGGGTGGCGATGATACGGCGCTTCACTACAGTTTCGGCGAATACAACAGCACGCATGGATTCCTCAGCGTTACAATGACTCGTCAGCTCTGACGAATGAAGTAATCAACTTCCCCTCCCAAACATTTCGGCTGGCACAATAAAATTCACACCTCTCCTAACAAACTTTTACATATTCCTGTAGACGTTAAATGTATTTTTGTGTAAAACAACCTAATAACTGGTAACTGTTGTTAATTGTTACTTCTCCTGTGTCCAGGGACAAAAAAATTACCCTAGTACATTCGATGGTATTAGTACGCTTCAATATCCGCTGTCCTTTCAATATCCTCTCCATCGGCCTAAGCATATTGAAATGACACTTTAAGATTAATTGTCCATCTCAATGGAACTTTACTCCTATAGGCCTTCGCTTTCCACTGTACAGTAAGGTTTCCCATTTTGCCCGTCCCTCTAAAATGTGTGATAATGTGTCAAAATGAGCTTAGGTATGCCTTCTTCATCTTCTTTGCACCCCACGTAATATGTAAGCATCTTACGTGCATTCACGCTGACGCCTTGAGAACACACGCTGACGGCTTGATGCTTAATTGTTTAAATTCTGTTGCGACCTGTATGTTTCAACGTAAAAATTTCAGACTCAAAATTTAACCAACGTCAGCTCTACGGTACATCTACAATGAATAATTAATAAGAAGTTCAACACCTGCAAAAAACTTATCCCCTTCACGGTTTTTTTGACACACAGTTGCTAAACATTATCCGTAATCGTTTTTGGTTTAACGTAAAGATGGTCTTTTAGAAATGTGTTTTACCGTAATACATCTTTAAAAAAAATACAAGAATACTGTCAATTATAATCGGCATTAAAACGAAGCAATATGAAATGTTTAGATCCTGTATTTTTTTTACTCGTTTACAATAACTATTTTATTTTATATATTTCAAAAACAGAAGTCATCTATTGACTTTCTTTATCTATTAAAGCTAGACTATGAGATGATACAGATTAAACAGACAAATTGCGCGTGGCAGCCAATAAGTTAGTTGCGGTTTTTCCTCTTTTTTTTGAGATATTTTGATGAAAGTTTTCAGCAACAATGGTAAATTTCCGTTTCGACCAGCTGTTGTAACGTTTCCAACTTGGTACGAACGGTTAGTTAGCCCAATGTTAGACGCGAAACGTGCCATATCATTTGCGAGAAACGTCCATATTAGAAATCCGCGAGGTAACTCGTTTTCAGTGATCAAGGCGATGTAAACCTACTGAAATTCATCGCCTGTTGAGGCAAGTGTACGGTGGCAACATTTTCAAGCCAGGTTATCAAAAAATGCACGAGATGTTCGAAAATTGCCGCACGGATATCGAGGACGATTACCGGCACGTCATGCCATCAACTCCGACAACGGATGACTAAAAGCGTTCAACGATTGCTGCTTGCAAATGGGCGAATCACAGTGGATGAAACTTCGGCTGAATTGTCGGAAGTTTCCGATCGATAAGTATCTCGTTTATTGACAGAAGAACACCTGTCGCAAAAAAACTTTTTGAACAATATGAGTGGTGGCGGCGGCGACAGCAGCAGCAGCAGTAGTAGTAGTAGTAGTAGAGGAAAGATTTTCCTTACAGTTCTGATTTTGTGCCGTGTTGAGTTCCTCATGTTCGGTTCTGTGAAAGAAGCCCTTACAAAGCCCTTCAAATTTATCACAATTATGAATAAGTCCAAAAGGCAGAGCAGGAATGTTTAGCGAATACTGGACGGAAATTGTCAACAATGGCATCGAAAAACTCCTGTCACGCTACAAGTGTTTGAATAATTTGGCGGTTTTGCATAAAAGTAAGACTTAAAATTGTACTTTAAGATAAACAAAAGTATTTTCATAAATATTCCACACGCTTTTTATGATATTGCAACTAACGTTTTGACTGCCCCTCGTATAATACTTATACATACTTCACGGATACTTAAAACCTATCTTCACACGTATTTCACGGATCTACTTAAATCCACTGGTTTGAATCTCTTTATCCTTTTGACCTTCATTTCGGTAAAGTACTTTATGATGATTAAACACTATACACTACACCCCCACACATTGTATTAAGATAATTATTTATTTGTTCTCGACATAATCGAATTTTGATATATCATAGACTAACGTATTGGAAAGCCATCATGGTGGATTTAGAATTGTTCTAACATCTCTGTTTTGGAATTCCTTAATGTTCTCTAAATCTGAGTGACAGAAGGCAGCGGTTACACTGTATCTTTGTAAATAAGAAATCTGCTTCACAACAAAATATTTGTACCCCCCCCCACACACACACAAATGAACAGTAAGAATTTGCAAAAAGTAACCACTGCTACGAACTTAATAAACACATAGATGCACTGTATCATCGTCCGGCTTATGTGTTCAATTGAGGACTAATTCACCGTGCGTGCTCACAAACACGGCATTCCCGCCACTTCCAACTAACAAGCAACATCAGCGGTATAGTACAGACAAAATAATTACACATGAAACGGGTGTCTGACTGCGCTGTGTCGAGAGATCTCATTGCGTAAGCATAGCTTTGACGCGTTGTTTTCGGATCAATTATTTTGTGTTCATAACAGCTGCATGGTTGGTGTATCACATGGTTGTGTGTCATGGTTGGTCACCTCACAACCCCACATCCCGCACTGTCTTCCCTGCCACAACTTCGAGCTGCGCGAACCGTTTCATATCTTATTATTTCATATTTACTGGCTTCTCCGAAAGAATATCATGGTTACGCAAGCGCACCTCATGCGTTTACGGGGCCGTTTCAAATAAAAAATCTTGAACTGTAATGTAGCTTTCTTGATCGCTCTCTTCTTAGTCACCTCGTCATACAATCCGCGGGACATCAAAACAAAAAAATAATCTTGTAAACACAATAATCTTTTGACAGAAATATTAAACATTTGTAATCTTACTTACTACATTACATGACTACTTTTTCACGTTGTTCAATTCACGAAAGCACAAGATTTTACTTTTTCTGAACTCACCCATATTTAACAGCTTTATGTAGTCACAAAAACAAAAATAAATATTGGTTATTAAAACCTATTGCACCGTCGAACTGTGTTCACTACGTACCTAACGCAGACCAATTAATGAACCAGTACTAAACCTCATACGATACTGATATAGTTAGCCCATATATCACTTTTTACGTACAAAATACAATCAGCCCCTGAGAGAAACTACAGACAATCTTTAAGTCGATGTACGCGTACTACAGGCATGAAGTACGAAAAATCTTCTTCTTTAGCATTTCAGCCCTACGTGAACCCTGGCTTCCAACACCAATCTTCTCCAATGACTCTTATCCATTGGCATCTTAGTGTAATATCCATTCTTCTTAGATCTTTCAGCACATCATCCATCGGCCCTCTTTCTACTTTTTTTTTAGACTTGCGCCCTTAAGATTTTCTTTGGCATACGCTGATCATCCACCCGCCCTAGCCATTGTATTCGTTGAGCCTTTACGAATCTTACATGTCCTCATGCTTCAGTATCTCATCTATCTCCTGGTTACTTCTTATTGTCCACTCATCGCCTTCTTTAACCTGGTATAAACACGTCTTACAATTTTTATCTTTCAAACCTTCTTCGAGTTTCTTGTACCATTTTTGTTAAAGTCCATGTCCCGCCTCCATAAGTAACAACCGGTGTGATAAGTGTCTTATTTATTTTTATTTCTGTATTATCATTAATCAGTTTGCTTCTCAATGGTCTACTGTTTCCATAATATGCCCTATTTTTTATTTGGATCTTGCTATTTAATATGGTGTTTATGGACCCTTCATTATGTATCATGTTACCCAGGTATCTGAACTTATTAACTGCATCAAAAGACTTATCCTCTATGCATAAATTATAGATTTCTCCTCCTTTCTGATGCTGAAATTAGTCATTATCCTTTTTGCTTATATTGACGTTCAGTCCCATTCCAGCGAATTTTTGTATCAGCTTATTGTATACCTCAAATAGCCGTTGTCTTGATCTGGCTATTATCAGAACATCATCAGCGTAAGTACGAAAAATAAATTTCCAAAATCGTGTCCACGAATACGATAGTACAATGTACACAATAACATACTTTGTTCAAATATCGTACACTCTATACAACAATTTGCTAACGTGTTTACATTCTAAAATAACGTCTTATATAAGTAAAATATACACCTCCTCAGCGTTTCCAAGCAAATACAAGTAACAAAATAACATGCAAATTACAGACCTTTCTACTTTTATCCTTGTGTAGTATTAGTGCGCGCGAGGTCCCGCGTGCAACTATTGTACATTTCTTGTTTATACTGTTCATTCATATGTATTTGTATGTTTCATTTTATTTATTTATTTATCTGCCGTGACTACGCGCGGAAGTGTTTCCAAAGAGGTAGGAAGAGTAAATTATCAGAAAAGATTTTCCTTATTGCTTACGTTTCGTACACAACCGGTTTAATTATCTACAACACGTAACGTCGGCAATCATCATATAAGCATGAGTTATAACATGAAATTTCATAATTCTTCGTATTTATTGACTTCATAACTTCCTGTCATTCGAAGGCTCTAAATTAAAAATTTCACTATCACACCGCTCTTAAAAAGGCTTGAAAGGTATTTTACAATTTAGCATTACATCTTTTATGTTTTGCCTGTTTCTGAAATTTCTAAAGCATCTATTCAATACGTCTCAATGGATATACCCAACCCATAGAAAGTTGTTTCTTCAATGTAAAAAGTATAATTTCTACTATTTCTATTGGTCTCATTTAAAGACTTCGCTGTTCCGTTACATTAACTAGTTATTCTCTCAAAATTCTACGCTTACGCCTTTAACACATCTGGCTATTTCTTAAGAGTTCTCCGACTTCTGCATCTACGTTTCATTCTCAATGTCCCAAAATTTACTTTTAAATATCGAACTTTTTTTATATATCGACAAACGTGTTTCTTATTCTCGTACTTCATTTCATTATGCTCCCTTTATCAATAATATTTTATAGTGTTGTTTGTCTCCTGATATGTGCTGGAGCAACTAGTAGTACTTTTTTTGTTTTCACACTATCTGTAAAAGTCCTCTGTACGCCGGTAAAGCATTTGACTTTTCCGGCGAGGTAAAGCTATTTACGCATAGAGTTAAGACTTTCTACTCTGCCAGCAGACAAATGTAAATTATACTTCGTGTTCGTCCACTGAATTTTCTCTTTCCGTGTTCGTTCCTCTTCCTAGAAATTCCGTTTTAGTCCTTTATTTATATTAAGGTAATTTTCATAATATAAAATTACATATTCATTACAAATTACATTCCGGAGTTTGAATGGAAATGCCACTAGCCAAATCGCAAATATAAAGAAAAACTATGCGACTACATGGTGAGTTTGTCCATGCAAGCAAGCCAGTTCACAGGAGTGAAAAATTAATTTGGAAGGAAGAAAGCCAGGAAATTATTTCTAATATTATGGTTTCATTTTGAATGTTAAGCATCAAGTTCAATATTTCTTTCATACAGTATACGCAGGAAATATTTATGAAAAACATCAAATAACAACTACACAGAGGCACAGAGGGTCAGCTTCTTATGAACATGTAAATTTATTTTCATTATTTTATTATTTTGCCTGAGTAGTCTTAAAAAAGAAATTGATAAAAAACATAGACAGCTGAAAATCGGATAATACGAATAATATTTCTGATTCCTCTTGTTTTCGTGTATACTCGATAGTCTATAGCTCTCCTCCACCTTCCATACTTGGTAATTATGATCCGAAGGTATCCATCGTATATACCGATGCTTCTTTATAGGGCTCAGTCATCCTATTTTCTCGACTGTACGATATTCAAACATACAGTATTTCAGGTATCTTTCATTTTTCTGTACCCACTGTGTATTCTTTCGGAAGTTGTATTAATTCGGATAATATGAATTAGATAATATGAAGTTATTCAAGTAGACCTACTTCAAAGTTTCTAACAACATTTATGAAATGATTTAAAAATTAAAATTGAAGAAATAAGTTTATAGAGATTTTATCTCTAAATTAGATGTTTTGTTCTACTCTACAGATGTGACTGTCAAATTCTGTGCGAATTCCTCCTCGGTCGCAAGGATTTCTGTGTGCATCAAATATTTTTCAATTACTTATATCACAGAACGATCGTATCTCCACGTTGTAAAGTGCCTGTCATCTAGCAAATTTCGTGACCAACTGACTGCCTCTCAGCTAGCCAAATGTCCTACCCACTTCCATTTTATTTTCTCAATCCTGTAAATGACACAATTTATTCCAGTTTCGTTGTGTATCAGTTTAATTGGTTTCCTGTCTCTCCCGGTTATTACTAGTACAATTCTGTCTACACTAGTTCTCGTATCATTCTGTACGTTTCTGAACCACAGACGTTGTGGCTACAATTCGCAGATTGCCTGTATTTGGAAAAGCACTCTGATCGTATTCCGTTCGCAATTTCTGGCGTGGCTTCTGCAGTTTCTTATTCATTTTAACAAAATATTTCACTTATACATGCAAATGCATGGGATACACCATCCCAGAGTTTTGTTCATCAGTGAATGTAAAAAATTTGTAACAATCATGTATTTACATTTCTACATACGTTATACTATTAATAACAGTACACTTGGGTACTTACTAAACGATCACCAAGCGCAAATAAGACTTGAAGCTATGACACGTGGCGCTCACCTGAAAAAAAAATATATAAAATTAGCACGTTTCAAATTATACGTCGTATGTACAAATCTGATATACACTATATGATATCGTTAAACACTATATTTTTCTCATTTATTCTCAGAAAAAGGTTTATAGTTTTATAGTTGAATTAAGCTATTGAAAATATAGGTCTTTCTACGTATGAAATACTGAAAATATAAATTTTTTTATGCATAAATAAGAAATAAATCATCCGTTTAGTTTACAGCTTTTGGTCAGCAACAACTTTAACCCCCTTCCCCCTCCCGCAAACACACTCTTGCTCCCCCTGGCTAAGTTCCCGGCTCAAGGCAGTATTCATTTGCAACGTAAATGAAACAACCTATTGAAAATTGTTAAGTATTATTTTGAATTAAAAAGAAAACATGATTTTTAAATATGATTCAAAAAAGATTACTTACAAGATTTAATAATTAAAGGAATTTACTCAAACGTACGGCCCTGTGATTAAGACATTTTTCTGCACTCGTCAAGTGAAGCATCACATTCTTGAATTTAAAACTGGCTGGATGACCGAACAGCGGATCTGCGGAATGAGACCTACTCCCGAGAGTAGAAAAACGCAAAGAGCCTATTAGATTCTAATGAGCGATGTGCATTATCTGACGGTGTAAACGTACGAGGGAAATTCAATAAAAAGTAACGGGAAATTTTGAAATTTTATTTTGCTCCTGATGAAGTAGAGGGCAGCACTGAACGTTGTTATAAATTATAACCTCACACTGTCTATTCATCGGAAGTATTATTTCATTATTAGCAGTTTGCTATCGTGTTTAAAAGTCAATTTAAAATAAGCGCTAAACTGTCCTATTTAACTACAGAGTAATGCAAGCAATGACACGTTTTCTAAACTTTGGGGTGGCGAAAAACCTGCATAAATTATCAGGGTCGTATTTACGTGGAGGGACGAACGGGACCGGACCCCCCTAAGAGAGTCGACAAAAGTTGACGAATTTTGTTAGTTGCTGAATTTGTATTTATTAGTTTTTGTTTTATTATTTTTTCAGCTGTGTACAGAATAAAACATTTGGAAGAAAGAAGCAAAAAGCTCCCGGCAGAGCTAAGAGGAGGCAAAACCTCGGGGAGCCTAGGACCGGAGTTTAGGTTGTAGCGCCGTAATAGGAGCAGCAGTATGAAATTCATCCATGGTCGTTTTCATACTCGTATCTATAAATTCTAAGGCATTAACTGCGTATATTCATAGTGGAAATGATTTGCCCACTGCATACGTAGTAATTTTATTTCAGCAGTCCCAACATACATATATAACAAACTAAAGTCAAGCTCGGTAAAATGGCAAACAGTGAACGGCAGCTAGTGCGTAGTTATGTAACGAAACCGAAGTATGGGTGTAAAGTATGTCTAATCAAGGCCGTCAAACACTTGTCGTCCTCCGGTCACAGCAGTGCTAACGTTCAGCGACACATGATTTCGTAATTAGTCTCAGGTGCTGTTGATAACATGCAAATCAGTGTATGTAACGCAGAACGTAAAAGGCGCATCTCGCTCGTCAAACGTTTGTCGGTTTCGTGATCAAAATCAGAAAATGTGAACTGTCAACATAAAACAAACTACAGTTCTACAAAACTATTTGAAAATCTAATTGTAAGTACGGCATACTCCTTTGGGGCTCAACTGGCAATTTAATCGTTGAGACTATACATAGAGACTCCGAGCATAGTAGGGTAAATGCGCCATGGTATGGCCTTAAGGTAGTTTTACTTTGACTTAAAGATGACAGCAATCGCCGATTGGCGAAGAACTTAACAAAATTTGCATCAAGAGTAACGACAAAATTGCAACACCACATTAATGAGCATGCACCATATTTCTTAAAGTGAGAGCACATAGAATACTAAAAATGTACAAACTAAACACTCCTAAGTTTAGTAAAAATTTTAAAGGACTATGAAGACAGGGGAATATTCACTGATATATTCCTTTAGAAGGCATGTTTACGTGAAAGCCTACATAATTTACATTTATACTCACATACTTAACCAATTGTGCATATACAATAAAGAGTCAACAGATTTAAAAAGACAATAAAACCGACAATACTTTGACTTTGGCATAAGTTTTGAGTGTCAGTTTATACTATGAACTACCCCTATTTATACACAGCAGTTCACATTTACAATTTACTGTACTACAATTATAAAAAATGCATGAATTTATAACGCATTAGTTCCTGTCCATAACAGGCAATAATTACGGACACCGTCTTGCCGTCTTATTACGGACACGGACATATACAAAATGTTTTGGCACTCTTTACCATGTTTTGGCACAATCTTTGGATGGTGAACAGATTTTATAAAGTAATCTGGCCAATCTCTGATCATCGGTGACAGAGGAGAAAAAACGGTGGACATTACATTTGTTTATAAAATTAATTATGCGTATTTCTTAAAAAATAACCGAGTATAATACGTCTAAACAAATAAACTTTTAATAGTCATTGAAGTCTGCATTACGATGAGATCATATTAGAAATGAATATATTGTCAATGAAAAGAAACCTGTCTTATCAAAAAAAAAGTGAGTAGCCTACTTATAAACGATGATGCGTCCACGTGAAGCGTGTGGCATAATAGGCCCTAATTTTCTTTAACGACGAGGATGGCCTTGCGACTACAGTCACATCGGATCGGTACGTCGCCACGCTGGAAATCTTTGTTGCACAAAAACTACAGACATTTCCATGCCTGGGTTCAACAAGACGGATCAAAGTCGCACACAGCACGAATGTCGATGGTTGCTGTACGCTAATTGTCTGTCAACCGTATAATTTGGAGAAACGGTGGCATTCCATAGCCTCCCAGATCCCCTGATCTGTCAGCGTGACTTCTTGTGGGATCACATTAAAAACAAAGGGTACCGTAGCCGACCTGCTACAACGTAAGAATTGGACAACTCTTAAGGAATCGAGCAATGCTTAAGATCCGAGAAGCAACTGCCGAAATTCCTGTTGTGAAATGTTACTTCGAACCACGCACAATTTGACTAAGAGACTGCACGAATGATTACGTAAAAATGGAGCTCACCTGGAAGCTGTCACCTCTAAGAAATACATTTATTGTATGTATTCCTAAATTGGATGTTTTTTACTGTTACGTGACATAAATACATTTATTATTATTTTTTTCATAACAATATTTAATTTGTTTAATTTCCCGTTTTTCTGAATCACTCTGTATTTAGGCAGGCTAACAAGAAACAGATGGACGTCGCAAGAGGCTCATTAGCCTGATCCATGGCCGGACGATGATAATAACTGCTACGAAAACAAGACTTTTCCTTTTAAACTAACATTTAAATTACGTTTCAAGCAATGGTATACGTGGAAAACAGGATAATACAAAATGGTTACACAGATGAGATTTATATCAGATACCACCGGCGAGTAAATAAATAAACATGAAAATAGTAGCGCGGCTACCGATTCCAATACGTGCGGTAACATAACATAACATAATGAGTTTATTTATTTTTACAGGGAAGTCCGTTGCCGCTGCTGACAACCGACAGCCTTGCGTTCTGGCGCTAAGCCAACAACTGCCGTGGAACATACGCCGCCCGGCCCTAATCGACTGTTAACTTTTCGCTAGTAAAGAAGTATAATTTACTGATCCTTGAGACGCAGGTGTCGCGTGTGCCAATATTTTGAATAACAAATTTTGTTTAATTTCACAGTGACACTTCCTTTTCTACAATTAAATAACACGTGATGTGCCCAAACACAACCACACACGCACGTTTCTTATACGGTACACTATTTTTGGAACCACTGCTCGCTTACGTTTTTTAATCACTGTGCTCCAAAAATAAGTGAGTGCAAAGGTGTCGGATACGATTGCCCACTTTGTATCCACGAGAAAATGAAAGGACCTTCTTACACAGCTACCTTATCAACACTGCCCTACCCATTTACACTCTACAGGAGGCCCTCTAAATTTCGGACATTCGACTTTCGCTCTTTCGAACATTCAAAATTGGAAACCCTTTATTCAAGACATTATTGGTAGTACAGTTTCAGACTTTCGAACACTGATGAAGGTGTAAGGAAGTGAATAAGCTTTAAGACAAGTGCACGTATTCGTTATTATTCCCGCTACTATCGTTTTTATAATTAATGTTAAGTCTGTTAAGAATGTAAAGTGTTAAATTTCCAGTTTTGTTAGTTTTATTAGCAGCCATCTTAACACCAACTTTGTCATTACTTATTGCCACACTGCTAAATATTTCGTTCTTGACGAAGGCTTTCGGTGTATCCACCATCTTCAGGTCTTCGTTTAAGACCTGAAGATTGTGGAGACACTGAAAGGCCTCGTCAAGAACGAAGCTTTTAGCAGTGTGGCAATAAGTAGTGACAAAGTTATTGTAAAGTGTTAAAGTGATTAATTTTTTGTATATAATAAGACTGTACTGTAGGCTGTTTCACAAACACTGCTTGTAAACTTTACTAATATACGAAAATGATTAATTTAGCACTGTATTAATGTTACTGTGTTATGTATTTTTTGTTTTAAGAGTGATCATATGATGTAAATTTAAGAGAAAATAATATCCGATTTCATTACAGTACAGTGTATTACAGTTCAAAGAACCGATCCTACTCATTTACCTTCTCTGTACGCCTACTGTACGTAGTGTACGGTACTCTACTTCCGAACAATTAGAGTTTTGAACATGTTTTTGGGAAAGCATTATGTTCGAAAAAACGCACAAGGTCGAAGACCTGCATTTTAATCTCAACAAATTTATTTGCTTATAAATTGAGATTATAATCAACTGCATGTAATTCTTGAATACACTAAAACACAATGCATTATACATTATAGTTTCTAATATCTTCAAATAAATACACTGAAAGTAGGTTTATTTTCACATGACGCACGTTTCACAGAAAATATTCGTGTATCTTCACAGGTTTGTTTGAACTGTAACTGAATGTTTCGCTTAGAATATAGTTAACGAGTTAACGGATAATCGATTTTACTTCGATTGTTGTAATGTTTACGTAGTCAGCTATTTATTATATATTTAATGTTTTATTATTTTAATAAATGTATGATTTTAAATAAATCGTCTTCTGTCCACTTTGTATCCACAAGCGAAACATTCAATTACAATTCAAACAAACCTCTGAAGATACAGAATAATTTCTGTGAAACGTGCTTCAGGTGAAAATAAACCTACTTTCAGTGTATTTATTTGAAGATATTACATGGGAGACCTGCAGGAAACTCAACGAGTTACTTACAAAGGAATAATTATAGTTTTTCTAGGATCGCAGAATTTCGTTGTTCCTAAAATGGGTCAATTCTGCTGCCGCCACACGAGACTACAGAGCGCGAGTCGTACGTACGTCAAAAAATGGAACACGGTATTGTAAACACGCACGCGCACACACGATACAGTATACTCATACATGTCATATACTATATCACAAATATACATAAAACAAATATATTATATTCATATTTGTATTCAAGAGCGGATGGTGTTGTGTTCTTTTACACTTCCGCCAACCCGGTATGTTTTCATAGTCGGCTTCCGGATGTGGTTGCGTTCTTCTCCGTTTCTTTCTCCATGTTTTGAAATCCGCTCTGCTGTCATCTTCAACACTCACATCCGGAATGCCAACAAAACCGAATAAATATAGGCCTAATCAAAAATAACAAAAATATGTTTTATTATTCTATATTTATAAATGATATATTTCTATAATGTATTACAAGATAATTATTGTATAAAATACTACTAAATATAAGAATGTGGTTAACGTTTTACAGTTTATCGAACGAACAAAGAGGGGAATTACTAAATAAACGTATTAACATACTAAATAAATTAAATGAGATTCATATATAGTAAGAGGTGTGAACTGAACATAGTAAATGGAATCGTGGTACCAACAACCTCCTTAAACCCTTGTCAGCGGAGGGACATATCCACTGACCAACTATCTGAAATTAGGTTACGTTTTGTTTAGCAACATAATTTTTAAAACATCCCGAAATATACAGAGTTAATTTCAAAAAAATCTTGGATATAAACTTTTTGTTTGTTTGTTTCGTATCCTGAAGAATACTTGAATCTTTTTAACGAAAAACATTAGAATTATCTAAGACTTTGCCTAAACGACGACAAAACATTCTTTAATAGACGCTATAAAAAACGACGGTTCTCTTATCGTCCTTTGTCTTGAAAGAATGCACGATACGTAATTATTTATTTAATGTTACTACATTAAAATATTATTTTTTTATACACGGTACATTTCATGAACGATAAAAAAGGATGTGCAATTTGTCGATGTCATGAAATGTTTTACCTGTCAATGTAGCTTATGTTTAACGCTCTGAGCGCATAGAAAAAAAAACATACTGGAATATCTAGACCTTTCAGAGATTTCTACCCGATTTCTGCCTGTTAATGAAATAACCCCTAGACTGTGCTATAAATGGACAATATACGAGTAATAATAGAATTTCCGTTTGTACATCCTGTTTTCTAAAGAGTAATGAGATTCTAGACTCAACAAAATGTTTTTGACATTTTAAATAACTTCGACAAGGAAGCGTCGTCTGATAACAAAAATGCAATAACATTAGTCTCTCTAGATCTGAAATAATTTTCGAATATAATCTCCTCTTTTGATTCATCAACAACAGCTGTCGTTTCTCGGCACTGTTTTGGAATTCGTATTATTACACTTGTCTTTTAATGGCTAACTTATATCGATGCAGATCGAGGACTTCTGGATCGAGGTCTTCTTTTTTCGTCTATCAGGGACTAAGCGAATAACCTGTTCCGTTCAAGAAGGAATAAATCCACACAAAAACTTATCATCATGGGTCCACACTTGATGGATACGGGTTTAGCACACCCGATGTACCTTGGCTGGATTCTCATCTTGCTTCAACCTGTCTTGGGTAGAATCCCTTTATTTAATCTTTCCTGTCTGGTCTCTCTTGACCAACTCTTGGTCTTCCCCACCCCGACGCTATTAGGTTTTCGAGGGCTACGGAGTCTTTCATTGTTTTCATATTTAAGCTTTGCTATGTATAATTTTTGTTTTTCTTTCATACTACCCGGTAAGAGCACCGGCCAGGGTTCAAGATGTCAAATAGTCGACATCCTAGAGGTGGTTGAGGAAGCTTTCCCAACGGCACTAGGGGGCGGAATAACACCTAGTAAGTGGGTTTCCGAATGAAAACCAGAGCAGGAGCAGACCCTCAAAGGCAGCACGCCTATCACGATCTTACCCTACTGGACGCTGGTAACGTCCTTAGAGGACTTTTAACCTACTCGAAAGTTACAAAGGAAAAATTTCACTAATAAAAAATTTTAATTTCCGGACTCGTCGCCCCATCTCACTATAACTTATCCAAAATGGCTCAAGAAAATATCACTTAGATCTCATTATGTAAATGTCATTTAAGAAGATTTTGTAAAAGTGCACTTAGATCTCGCTGATAACTAAACGTAGGTTCCTTTCCAATACGGCACGACGCAGAATGGTACCGAGATTTACAAGGAAACTCAACGAAGGATGTCCTTCTCTCTCTGGTCGGTTACTTAACAGCCACTGATTGTTCTTATCAATAGTATTCTTGAAGTCGTGAAATATTGCTTGACATAGTCGTTGCCAAGTCTAGTTCGTAGCTGCCGCGCTATCTACAACGGCTATCCTATCAGACTGAAAGTCGAAATTTAATGCTCTTTCTCCTTCTTGGGCGCTTGCATGCTTAAGGTTTATGGCCTGTTCCAGCCTCAACATCTCGTTCTACGTCATCTATCCATACTTCTTTTCCCTTCTCGATAGTTCATAGACAGCTTCGTAATTATTGTCAGTCTCTCTTTTCAACAGTGATTTCTACTCTTCCTTGCATCCCTTGGTGATTTTAACCGTTGGCTGTATACCCAATTCTTCTAACAGGCCTATAGCTTCTTTCCTAATTCCAATTCACATGAATTCATCTAATTCTACAACTTCCGCCTATGTTAAGTGTGTACACAAACGCGCGCGCGCGCGCTTGTTTTTTTGCCATTTTGAACAACATTTAAAGTCGTTTTTTCCAACCTAGCTTTCAAACTTTACGATTTCCCAATCATCCTTCAGACTCTGTACCATTCCATTCCTTACGCCTTCCATCCAAGTCTTTCGCGGCCTCCCTCTTTTTCTTCTTTCAGGAGGGGGTCCATTCTAGCAACTTCATTGGTCATTTATCGCTGCCCATACGACACACATGCCCGTAACATCTTAATTTTTTTTAAATCAATTGTGTCATTTATACTGGTACATATAAACATTCTGTCTCTTATTCCTTCATTTTTAATCCTTCCTATAAATATTTATGGGTTCCCTGTCACTGAAGCATGAGAAACACAGCAATGCAACAAGGCTTTGTAGTTTTTTCAACAAATATTATATAAAACGTTGTGTCAAAACTTTATTTCTTCAGGCACTAAAAATCCTCGAAGCCAAAGCCGCTACTAAAACTCACTTTTTCACTAGTTCGCCAACAGAAACGTAAGTCGGCAAGTGAAAAAAGACAATAAGATACGTGAGTGAACATGATGAGACACAGGGAGAAAGCGATGAGAGGGGAGAGGTATGGTGTGAGAGAAAGATGAAGAGGGAGAGGGGTAGAGAGAGACGGACAGAGAAATTTTCTTGTTTCGTCATGCAGTCCTAATAAATCTCACACAAAATATATGGCCTAAACATAACACATTATTACCTGCCCGACTGAGCCAACCTGCTTATCCAACACTGATACCAGGCTGTCTTTCGGAATGTAAAATGTTTCACCTAGCTTTACCACAATTTAAATCGTCCCTCGTTGACATAAATCTTCAAAGTTTTATAAATTATTTACTTGGCCTTTCTGGAAACTACTGTTTTAACGCGAGACGTCCATCATAACAACCTAGTTTTGTCTCTCCACTGCAACACGTTCATAACGCAATTCAGGCTCAACGACACTACGAAATCTAAAGCCTGCAAGGGCACAATCCTATATGGGTTACACTCTTTAGCTTTGGTAGTTTCTTCGCATTGAGCAAACGCTATGATGAAGCTAAACGTTGTAACATTCGAAAGCGACCGGACGGGCCAGCGTTTAATAACGACCCGTGATTAATGATACTGGCCTGAATTCGGATCAGTGATTACTGCGAGACAACGAGTGTGCCGTCATTTAATGAATCCTATGCTGAATCTTGTCCGCAGGTCCGATGCCCGGGGCAAAGCCTGAAGTTGGCACCTTTATTCAAAAATTAAATATGTAGTGTTTTATACGTACGATAATTTTGATAGATACATTGCGTATTTTCAGTGAAAAGCAAAATTATTGAAAAAAAATTAAAAGTGGTTTTTGAAGCAGCATAAATTAAAATATAACGCAATATACATTAAACATTACGATGTTACAGAACGAATTAAAAATAAAAAATTCCGATAACACTGGTTGAGCATGATCATAAGAAAAACTACAAACGATCACCAGTGTAGACCTATATAATCAAAGGCCAAATGTAATTCTATTCAAACCCAATCTTACTGGTTTAGAAGGTAAAATTGTCTTCAAAAATCTTTCCTAAAACCTAATGATAGCGTCACATTATATTCAACTGACTCTAAGCTAAACATACACTGCCAAATCTTTCCTGATCTTCTGACGACCTTAAATAGTTTTTAAGTCAAGGAATGTTCATTATTTCTTGCGTCATTTTCATTCAGTCATGTGTTTAGCGCACTGTTCCTTCGCAGCCCATTCACACGGCCCTGAACGCCTGTCAATGCAAACATCTTCTCTGTTTGATTTCCGCTGTTCTCTCAGTTTCCTACACAACATTCTACAGGAATAACAGGAAATATACACGGAATGAACTCATAATAAACGATGTGTCAGCACGCTCTCGAAACAATAAAATGTTTAATTTACACACAACGGTTTACTGTTTTATAATCTATTGGGTGGGAACTCTTAAAAGTATTTTTCCACGTTAAACGAGGTAGGTATTTGAGCAGATACACCTATATATATTGCAACAATATATATATTTGCATATTTGCCCAGGGTGGTATGTTTTGTAAATAATTAGTGTAAAAAAGAATACGACGAACAGTTTTAAACAATTTTGTGCGGGAGAGTACAGGCTGTGGCTTGTCGAAAGTGACACCTACTTCGGTAGTGTTAAAATACAGCGTTTCTGTGTGTGTGTGTATGCCAGTTCCGACCTGCACTGAACGACGAGAAGGGGAGATACGTACGAATTGTTGGTTTGTCATTAATCAGGTTTTAACCGGATTAAAATTAACTAATTAATACGTTTTAAACCTGTGAACAAAGACTTATCCCAATTATAAAGACACCATTACATTAAGGAATTTTTAACGAGTATGGTGATATAAAATTATTGCAAAAATGTGCAATAATAAAGACGCTAACTAATTTAATGTTAATTACTAGTGTAATTAAATAATAATTAATAATAAGTGTGGTATATGTGAGTGACCAGAAAAAAATTACGCAAACAATGATATCGCTCATGCTACGAGTATGTTTACGAAATCGCGAAAATGAACCAAAAAGTGATTTGTAATTAAAAGGACGCTTTACACGAACTGACAATATCTAACAGGTCGAAAACTGTCCTGGACCTGTCAGATCGCTGTCCAGTATAAATACCACTGGCAATTTTGGGCGGTTACACTCGGACTCTCAAGAAATCTTCACACAACGTCACGCTGCCGGTTTGCTGATCGATCAGGACCACACACACCAAGCGTATGGAGGAACTCTGGACCATCACAAACAACAACCCGTAGAGACAGAGAACCCAGCATCAGCATCATAATCATCATCATCATCATCAAATTCTCAGGATTCAGGACACACACGCGCGGGCAACGGCAACGGCAGATGTATGCAGGTGATAATAAACAATTATATTTTTGTTGTGAAAAGAGCTGTCAAAAAAAAAAAGAACTTACCTATGAACAGTAAAGAATTAAAGTTTTAAATTTAAATAGTAGTTAAATAAAAGAATTTAATTTAACAAGAAAATTTAGAAAAGAAATACTAATCTTTTGTTGTAGGCCTATGTTAAAATTTGGGTGTCAGTACAAATAAATAATAGATTGGAAGTAAATGTTATATTACTTCCATGTTCCTTAAGGAAATGGAAGTAGTATGGTGATGGCAAAAAAAATCGTGTTCGAGATTATTGCAGATTCTGATTGTACTACACTCAAAACATGAAAAAAAGTCCTTTTTCGAAAAGTGTCTGTGTGTGTGTCTGTCTGTCTGTGTCTGTAGATTTTTTTTCTATGGCAAACGATAACTGCCGCAAATTCAAACAGAATCAAATAATTTTTTGCTTACAGCCCTGATTTGTAGAGTTCTCAAGATCTATTGTTTTTGGTGAAGATCGGTTAAGGGAAAGGGGTAGTTTACCTGCAACGTTTTATGTTTTAACAAGGGTAATTTTTTCTATGACGAACGATAACTGCCGCATATTCAAACAGAATCAAATAATTTTTTGCATACGACCCTGAATTGTAGAGAACTCAAGGCCTTTTTTGATTTTGGTGAAGATCGGTTAAGGGGAAGGGGTAGTTTACCTGCAACCTTTTACGTTTTAACAACAGTAAAGTACTTGAAAATTCATTTAAACTTTTTCAAACAATGGTAATTGTTAAAAATAAAATAATTTTGTTGCCAGGCAATAAAATTATAATTTTTTCATTTTAATGTAAATCATGTATGAGAGAAAATATATCGTTCGTGGCAGGCAAGCATATCTCAGTTATGTAATTCGCAGCTTTACTCTAAGCAACGCTCAATAGGAAATGTTGAAAATTTTTGTCCACAGTGTACCCTCATACACACAAAACCTGCTCTGATGTTTTAATTACGGACATCATAATATTAAAACTTTGGAAACTTGAGCACTACTTAATGGAGATCAATCATTAACTTATACAAGCCATTAATTTTATGCATATTTTTTATATATATGTGTACTACGTTATCGGCAACAAAGAAATAGTTTTTGTTAAAATTCCTTCCCGGGATGTTTGGCCGTAGTCCAATGTTTTCTACAAAACCAGACGTTTCGACAATGCCATCGACTTCCATCATCAGTGAAAATCGAGTGCGATAACGTGAGGTGGTATACGTTAGTGACCACAGTACTGTGGTTAAGGCTGAAGCAGTAAGTAGAAAGAAGTAGTTTCTATGGTAATATTTCATTTCGAAAATGATTTTACATATAAATCTTAGAACATGGAAGTCATGTATGGTTCTCCATACCGATATTTATTTTTTATTTTGTTTATAGCAACAATTAATTTTATTCTTGAGTTTTAATATTATTTTGTTTGTAAATGAGTTGCTATTATTATTTAAAATTTGAGTAAAAGTCAGACATACTAGGATTTAGATAACTTGTTTAACATGTCTGTTTAGCTAGTAAGATTATATGGTTGTTTATTTTTTTATATGTTATGATCAGCATAGCAGGTTACATTGTATTTGTGAAGCTTATAAAAGAGAATATTTGATTTATCTAATATTTGAATTTTTAATATTTAAATATTTTTCTATTAATATTAATAAATCATAGAATGATTATTTTGAAACGGGTTTAATTAATTATTTCATGTCAACAACATCTCACTCCTCTTTAAAAATTATTTAATTATTGCGCAACTACATATACTTGACGCAACGAGAAAAAAATCCTGCGACCTGGCTGGTGTAATACACTTTATAGTTGCGTCGAGTACATGGTAATGTATTTGTGTATAATATTTGTTACGTTGCAATATATATATATATAAACACACACACACACACACACACACACACACACACACACACACACACACACACACACACACACACACACACACACACACCCTACACTGATACTGTTGTTATTCTTCCTAAATTCATATCCACTATAGTAAGAAGCCACTTAGACAATACTTCTGCAGTACAAATTGCTAGTTTTAGTGGAGCGGTTTTATTCAAGATTTTCAGCAGAATTTTTTTTATACTTATCAAATCTCTTGACGGTTATGAAAACCATCGCATTCAACTCAAGTGGTTCGGTACCTTTCGTTTCAACAGTAAAAAGCTTACCTTCTGTTGTTGCAAAGTTGACCGCGCTGGTCCCTTTTATGATCCCGGGCAATACCATAAAACGAAGGTGCTTTTTTAGCCTTCGAGTCGACTCATCTTAAGTAAATGAATACCTCGGATAACATCCTTGTGTAATAATGGGAAGTTGAAGTGTAGTTTGCGCGCACACCGCCTTCGAGTTCTACTCTGATATATGATATCTTCATTCCTTATTCTATCTTGCAATGTAAAATTTAAAGTAGTTCGAAGAAACTATATTTCAGCACTCTGAATCTTGCCGCTTTCCTTTTTTATCATGACCCACGACTCACTCGCATAAGGGAGTAATCTTGAATATCTTATTTGTCCTGAGGAAAAAGTGGAGTTCAACCTTCAAGTTAGTCTCATCCCCCCCCCTCGGGAGCACCTTCTAGTTACTACGCTGGTCTATTGTGGGTATTTATGTGTTAAACCTTAGTTCAAAACGAACCTTTATTACTGTTACTGTAACTGAAAGTTTCAGACACGAATCAAAACTCCTAGATTTATTATGCGTATCAGGCACATGAATGTTAATTACATAGACTTCTGGGGCCGACGAAAGATGCAGAACTCGATCAAACTTGCACAGTGAACGATTTACACAATCATCATCATCATTATCACCACCACTCCCAAGGACTAGGCCTTATACTTGTTCCGGAACTCATCTCCCCCTCGGTCTACCGACATCTCTCTTCCCAGTAGGGTGATAACCCAAGGCAGCCACAGGTAGACAGATATCAGGCATGCGATTCAAGTGTTCACACCATCTCCTTCTGTGGTCTTCAATCTTCTGGTGCAATGATACAATGTTTAAATCGCGTCTAATATCCTCGTTCCTTCTCCGATCCAAGAAAAAACAACCTTGCTTCCCTCTTTGCCTGAATCCTCTACACGTCCTCTTTACTAAGAGTCCATGTCTCACTAGCATATAGGAATGTGGGGACAGCCACAGTTTTATGAAATTTCATTAGGGTTTCCTTCCGTGTTTTATTTTTCAGGTACCTGTGAATCGTTCCACGGATGTCATTTACAGAATACAGTGCAAAATACCGTAATATAACAGACAAATTCAAACTGTAGGCCTATTCTGATTCAAATCAATTTATTTAAACACACTGCAGATTACTTTACCGATGATCACAAACATAAAAGAAATTAATCCTGATAAGAAATTAGATTATTTCATAAGTTATTTTGTTGCGAGATCGTATTTTGTTTTCGACACTTCTATTGCCCAAACGTGTACTAGACGTGAAACAATAGAAGCATACTGACTCAACAACTGGTAGTTTCACTGCGGCTCCGAGCATCCTGCTGGCTGGCACCATCCCAGCTGTAAGACGAGACGACAGACGACGGTATGAACCTACGACTCACTGTCTACAACCCGAATGCCTCAGCTAATTAACTAATTTAATGAACTTACAAGTCACTTTTACACAACGCTGGTTATTTATAAAGATCGCTGCGAGTTCATTGTAAATTGGAATGTCCCTCTTCGCATTGCCTCTCAACGCATATCTTAGCATAAAATCAATAGATTTCAACACATATGTAGAACAAACTATTCTGTCGGACTTGGAAAACAGATTGCAGATGTGTATACATTTGTTAAATCGAATCTGCAAAGACTCTGGATTGCAAATATCCAACTTAAGACCAAGGTGATGGCTTTTCGTAGAACTGATCCCATAACGAGCAAAAATTGTTATAGATGGTACTGTCCTGGAACAAGTTAGCAATTTCGAATACCTGGGCTACAGTGTGTCTTATAATGCAAGCGACGACGTTGTGAATAAGTTGCATATGTTCAACCTTATGTGCGGGACCATTAGGCGAACCCTTAAGTCGGCAAGTAAAGGAACACGCCTAAAATTCTACAAGGTGATGGTCCTTCCCACACTTCTTTATGGGTCTGAGAATTGGATTTTAACGAAAGGCCACGCCAGTCGTATCCAAGCGGCTGAAACGAGATTCCTTAGCCACGTGGCCTGGTATACTCTCCACGATCATAGAAGAAACACAGAAACTGAATATTATGAGTATACTCGACAAGATTGCTCAGTATCGGCTGAATTGGTGAGAACGTCTTTGCCGAATGGATGATTGTCGCATCCCCAAACAACTATAGAACTATAAGCCGAGGAGACGGAGAGGTGTGGGCGTCTGAGGAAGCGCTGGAGTGACCAGCTCTAATCTTTGACTGTTTGAGACCGGAATAAACCATCCTTGGTTTAATCGATGATGATGATGATATATGCAGAACTATAGACAGAACACTGAAAAATAAAACGAGACGTGAGACAAAATTAAAATTCTATAAACAATGGCTGTTCCAGTACTATTATATGACAGTGAATACTGGATTACAAAACAAAGAGATAAAAGCAACACACAATCAGCAGAGTTGAGATTTTTAAGATAGGTTAAAGGATGCACAAGAAGGGTTATATAAGAAATGAAACTATACGGGAAAAATTGTATATATATATTTTATAAGGATATTTTTTATTTTATTTAACTTAACTATTTAACGCCTCCCGTTGTAAGCGCCAATTTAATAAGGATAATTTTTTTATGTTTATTTTTATTTCTCTCTTTCTTAAAAATTAATTACTTAGGCCTAACGTTGTTGTGCCAATTTTGTAACGATGTATTTTGTTTTTAATTTAACGCCTCCCGTTGTAAGCGCCAATTTTATAACGATAATTTTTATTTAATTTAACATGCGAGTGACGTTAAGTTACTTTAACTTTTTATTTATTAACGTGGATTACTGTTTGTTTGGGGACGGGTGTTGGTTTTCGTGTTGAGTTGTCAAGATTAAGGTTACCAGACTCACCGTAGGTTATTATGCTTGACGGAATTACTTACGTCGTCATGGTCGGGTTCTATCTTCTTATTCTGAAATAAAATTATTAATTTCTGTTTTATTTTTATTAAAAGACAACTCGCAAAGGAAAAATATTATTATTTATTTTCATAAATTACTGCATTCGTTGTTCTAATGTTTACTTGGTAGAATGCACGAGTCGATTCTTAATCTCAGATCGATTCAGAGTTACACTTTCGATAGTTATATAAACTCCTAGATTCTTTTGACTGTTATTAAAAAGTACGAAATGCACACAAAGAAGTACAACATATTACAATTAAAATAATTCTTACTTACTAATAACAATAAAATTAAAATTAAGAAATAGTTGTTTGGTCTGATGTGAGAACACAAATAGTTAGTATCGACTCAGCGATAGCTTCAATTGGCAGTGCCAAGATGGCGGACTGATGCTAAGCAACTATAGCGTCGATTTACCTCTCAACTATTTAAAACAAATTTTTAAAATAAAATAAGTCAAATAAATTGTTCACTGGTGTTGAAATGGTCTTTTAACTTGGGTTCTGATGAATAAGTGTTAAGTGGTTTAGTTTGGGTGTCGTGTAATTATTACTAGTGTTATTATACAAGGTTCGGTCTCACCACTTTTGTAGATAACTTTTATTTACTTTTAGATATATTATTTTCTTCGTTCTTCTTGCTTTAGTATTATATTATCATTTCTTTTTTCTAGTTTGACACTGTTAATATTTTACTTTCACTCTTCTTCTGACTTGGACTTGACTCTATCATATACTTTTTTACACAGAGCAGCGTAGATTAGTTCTTTGTACTTTCGAGTTTAATAATCAAGTGAAGAAATTTTCTTGTACCTTCAACGGGCTTCACCAAAATTTCAAAATTTCTCATTGGTCAAAATCGTCGGGCTAGGTCACATGACCTTAATTATTTAAGATACAAAATTTTACATTTTCTAGCTACGATTACTCCCTGTCTAACACATAATAAATCTCAAATTAGTTTACAGTACAATATTCCTTATAACAAGACAAAAATTTAGACACCTCACATGGCACAGGTGTGTGTCCTAATAATTAATTTAACATTTTCTAAAATTTCATCTCATAAGCCATTCCATGTAGATTTTGACATTTCTAATCACATTAAAATTCCATTAATTAATTAATTAAAATGTTGCTTCTGACACTTAAAAATAAAGCATACAATAGTATTTATACCATCTTTTACTGTTTATTACAGTGCTGTGATGATTTAATGGTTGGATTTACAATAATTTCCATTTTGTTATTGGCCAATTAATTGGTATTTCTCTATAGTACAAAGTTTCAATTTAATATTCCTGTATGACCTTGTGGCTTGATACACTATTATTATTACATGCATTGAAATATCCATTATGTTATTATTATTCATTGAATTGATTCTGATAAAGTGAAGAACAAGATTGACATACAACACCCATACTATCATAATGTTAGGCCATTATGGTCAAACTCAAACCAACTTTAAATAATAAAACTTTCTTTCAATAACTTCTTAATATATAATGGTATAGTTCGTCAATTTATTATGACCTATTATTAAGTATTATTGACACCTGGTCAATTTAAACAATCTAACTCTTATTACCCTAAATAAGTTTCAACACATTAATTTAAACAACACAAATGATTGTATTATTCCCTTCAGTTAACATTAAAATAAATTAAATTAACAACCTAAATCACCTTTTGGTTCTTTATAGGTTGAAGTCTTTTGGCAAACTGGTAATACTCAGGTATACTGAATGTCAGATATTTCACACATTAAATATTATTATATGATCACACATTGTCTTTAGTTGTGATTATAAATTTCATTCACAATAAGTTACCACTATTATTAAAAGTCTTGTCTGTATAGTTAGTAACCAATCTCTTACATTGTCAGTGTCAATATTTTAACCATGGATTTTAATTTTAATTTATTACATTTTAATCTTAATGTCTGACGTTCTGTGAAGAGGAATTATTCTGAAGATGGGGCATATGCCCTGAAACGCGTCAAGCGGAATTACAAGTAAGTCACTCGACGGATTAGATAAGCAATTATTTATGTAAAAAATTTGTAACGTAGGCTACGTGAGTTGTGAGTATTTTATAAAATATAAGACCCGCTTAGGTTTGAAGGCTATGTGTACGACACTTCCAAGTCAGATTACTGAATACGAAATTTTAACAGTGATGAAAAAAGATTCTGCCCAGTTTACAAAGTGAAACAGCTTTACCTTTGTAAATTCGTAAAATTAAGTTTAAAATTTTGTAAATTCCTTTACAATACCTTTCTTCCAAACAAACAGTGATTTTTTTCATATTTATAACGAAATAGGAAACAGATACGTTTTACCACTGCATACGACATAGTATATTATAGTACGGGACTTACCATAATAAGCTTCGAGGTTACGCAATAGTAACAGCTCTTCCCCGCCCCTCGCCATCCAGCGTTGTCACACGTTACCCTTGGTTATGCGTAGGCAAAGGCGGGGAGGGGAGGTCTGGTGCAAACACTGGCAATACCGCAGTGGCCTCGAAGCTTATTATGATACGTCTCACATAATAATATCTCTACTCATTACGAAATTGGGAAGAGAATGGGGTACCAAGAAGGTGCTTAAATACACAAATATATGGTAAAAAAAAACGAAGAAATTGATTTGAAGATGAAATGAACGAAAAAACTAGAAATCTTTTACAAATATTTTTATGGAAGAGGACAGCGACTAAGAGGAGTGGGGAGGACTACCAAAGGAGATCAGGTCCATAGGCTTGTGATGATTATTATTACGAAATACACACCGTCTAGTTGAACCCCCAAGGATACCTGCCCGTCGCAGTAGGCTACGAACAACTAAAACAAATCTTTGTCTTTGGCGCTAAAACAAATATTACAAAAGACGTGTAAAACTGAAAAACGTAAGTGTTAATAATAGTGAAAACCACAAAAGCTTACGAGCGAAGTTTTTTTCAGAACTAATCAATCTTTCCTGCGACCAACATACAGCACGTGACATTACGATTTTCAAAATACAAACGGTCAGCTGTGAAACTATCTCAATTCACTTGTACAAACACATAGGGTCAATTATCCAGGACACTAATGGTTGTAAGAAAACTTTCAGTGAAAATTATCCATAGCTCCTGACCCGCCACTGACTAATTTACTTTTGGTTGACGAGAAGCATTACGGGATTGAACAGACCTGCAGCCCGACTATATCTATATGTCGTGGAAAACAATTTCGAACTGCGACGAGCCATTATGAAAGAATCTGAAAATTCCCACACGAAAATGAGACTCTTCAAGAGTTCACAACATTGAATGTGTTACTACTACCTCAGTGCTGTGTTAATATTGACAGTCGGAACCGGCTGATGTAATAATGTGTTCGTATTTGTGCGACACTTCCCAACACTGTCACTGTGCACCAATCAGATTGCGAAGTTAGTAAGATAACACTGCAGTTTTTAGTTCACGTTGCCACAGTGCCCGAGACAGAATTACGCACAGATCACGTTCATAAACGTGATCCAAATTAAAACAGACATTAATTACAAGTAAAATCAAAATAACTACATTTTTTACTTTAACAAATAAAATAAGGAGAAACCACAGTCAATCTGCTCAATCTGTATGGATCGGAGCTAATATGTTACACCTGCCCACACTTAAGGGTTAGAAATGAAATACCCAAGTTCTTTGTTCTTTTCTTCCCCATGTATTGTTTCGTTTAGACTAACACGTCGAATTCCGATTTTAAGTTATCAATGTCTGCACTCCGTTTAGTAGAAAACGAACATTTCGTGAAGTCGCCATGGGGAACCAATAACCTTATCTAACCAAACATAATTACCCAACATGGTAATGCCTGCTTATGGTAATCTGTCATCCTTTCATATGCTGTAATCATGAGTCACTTCATTCTCTGTCACGGTTCTTCTTTAAGATCTGAAGTTAACAAACATTAATGTCGCGGAAATCGCATCAACAACAAACAACGCTTTCCTACAACAATTAAAATGTAGATGAAAATCATTCCGGGTTCAGTGTTTCCGTGGTCACCGCATCCGTTTTGATAAAGAATCCATAACACGTCCAACTGCCACGCATCCATTTACTCTCAATCTCATCGACAAAGCGCCCTGTTAACAAACATGTACACTATCGTTTCGCTTTCGCGACGTTGGAATTAATTAAACAGTAATTAATTCGTAAGACACAAGGAGAGACTATGAAATCATTGCGGATAATTTACAAGATTAACTCAAACGACATTTTCTAACGAACGATGATATCATTCTCATTAAAGCGCATCTTTACCTTCTTCCAGCAATACCCTCCACCGTAGGTTATGTCCACCGCGCGTGTTTCGTAACTGGCTAATCAGAAAACGCTAACGACTCAATAAATGCACGTTTTAACCTTAGATTCTTGGATTAGAAAGTGTACACAACAGTACAATGATGTAACGAAAAAACGTCTCATATATGTAGAAGTCTAAGGTAGTTTCACTTGAACTGTATGTTTTAAACAAATTGAATTTTTAGGAGTCATCCATCCATCCAACGTACGAATTTTCGATATCCTTTAAAAACGAATTTTCATGAGACCGAACAGAAAGATTTCATGTTACCTGCAGAAAGACTCCGTCCTCCCTCGACAGATTCGCTTTATGAAGTTCGGAAGAACACAAGGGTTTGGGCGCGGAACAAAAAATTGTTCCGACATTCATGAAAATCGACTGAGTATAAAATTGTGAGTAATACTAGCAGCCGAAGAAATTTCTAGAAACTACGAATGACCAAATAATTGGAAAGGGCTCTGCCAGAAAAGTACACGTTTTTGTTGTTCGTCAGAGGATCTTAGTTGGCGATATCTAATCGAAAGGTTTCAAAAATATGTTAAAATGAAACCTTCTTCGTTGTATTCGATTAGGATAATTTAACTTTAATGGATACTTAAAATGAAGATATATGATTGAAATATATCTTTATGACTGAGAAAGATATATTCTTGAGGAACCAATCTACCATCTGTACCAAGATGTCTGCAGAAACATATTTCTAAATAACACTGCTCTGTGATATTTCTTTTTTAAAATACCGAACACGATATTCTGCTTATAAAATAAGAAATTTACTTCTTCAGGAAAATAACTTAAAATACGAAGGCTGTAATAAAATTAATACCTGGTTGCGTGTCAAATCTGTAATATTGAATGTTGTGCGTATGAAAATCATATTACTGAGAGAGCATACTTTCATACATAAATGATACATTTTTCTTTGAGTTCACACTAATTGAACAATGGATGTGAAGCATAAACAGAGAGTAGTCATTGACTTCTTGACTACAGAGGAATCTACAGCTGCAAACAACCATGGTCGGCCCAGAAACGTGTGTGTAGAGGCAGCATTGGACGAGAGCAATGTTCAAAGATGTGTCACTAAGTTTAAGGCAGGAGAAACTCCCACGCACAACAAACCATGTACCACTGATGACATGATTAGTGCAGATCCAAACTTGAACTGTGCACATGATGTTGTGCAAAGGATTATGGACAACATTGGCTACAGGAAAGTGTATGTGCCTAGTGGGTGCCTCATCAGTTAACACATGCTTTGAGATACAGAAGGGTGGAAGTGTGTTCAGAACTGCTGTCTATGTTTGAAGCCAATGAACAGAACTGTTTTATAAATTCTGTGACTGAAGATTAGGCTTGGGTGCTGATCGAGTGGCGTCAGATTACTTCACCTAGGCCTAACAAAAGTCAGATGTCTGCAGCCAAGGTGATGGTTCTTGTTTTCTGGGATGAGAGACAAGTCATTTTACTGTATTTTTTTAACAGGATTCAACAGTAAACAGTGAACGTTACACTGTCCCACTGAAAACACTTTAAGTAGCCATCAGAAGTGAAAGATCTGAGAAAAATCTTCATGGCATTAAATTGCACAGTGATAATTCTAGCCCTCACACATCTCTAACCACAAACAAATGACTTGATTACCCTCCTTCCTTTCTCTTGTCTTGCACCATCACATTTTCACCCCTTTGTGCACTGAAAGATGCTCTTCGAGGGTACCAGATTCAATGATACGGAAAAGAAGAAAGATACAATTAGGGAGACTTTTTCCACAGTGCTTTCCGAATTGTCTGTTGTTGTTTTTGTTGACATGTTTCTTACATTATTCAACAACGGCTATACCGACAGCAAAACGACGACAACACGACGGTTCGGCTCCACTGAAGGTGTTCAGCTGCGGTTGATGAATATCAATTGTGGCGACGTGGACTCAAAACGGTAATCTCATCTTATTAACGGTGCAATCTGATTAATGGCACAGAGACAGTGCCGGTTATTATTACGTGAAAGACTTCCGAACGTTATCCTTCTGGCCGAGGCAGTATTACTTGCCGACTGACCTTGATAACGCCTGACCAGATGGTTTTATTTTTAGCTACACGGACTGTGGCGTACAATATAACAGAAACAAAAAATAAATATTTCCGGTCGGCGCAAAAATGCAATCACGCCGGAAGAAAGTAAAGGCAGATGTATAACAAAATCTTAACAGAGTGAAACAACCGTATTGCGTCGCTCTCTGGCCAGTGGCGTTACGTCATTCGGACAACTGTTGTGCAGCACCTCTCTTCTGTTTACCGACCTGTGACAACTATGAACGATACAGTCACGTATGCATAACGATTTATGTACTGACACTATCACCGTGCAACTTCAATATTTCTCGATGCTCTCCACTAGAAACATTTTAATTTGAAAACGTTAAAGTAACCCAATAATTCTTCACGCCGATTACGGATAATGCAGATAAATTGTCGTGAAGCTGAGGGAATTATCCTAAATTTGCAAAATAAAAATCTACTAACTTATAAAACTGTGAAAAACATTTTGACCCAGAAAAAACACAAAAAGTGTAAAATGACAAAATAACGTATAGACCTATACGAATTTTGAAACTAGAACTCGACGGCATGTTATTATTGTCACTTTTACATATTATAATATTTTGGACATTATTAGCCATCGTTTTTTAGAACAATTAGCCAAGATTACAGATCAAAACTTGAGCGTTATTTATGTTCATGTTGCATTTGCAATTGTTATTAAGATTTTTCGAAAATGCGCATTAGCAAGTCCCTTTACAAGACCTACAAGGTGGATAAGGGGTCTTCGGTTTTCTTACGAACCGCTGATAATTCACCAAGTTGACTAAACTTGTCAATAGTTGGCTAAGTTGTCAACTGCGCCAGTATTACCTACAAACTCTACTTCGCAGGTTTATCATTTTATTCTCTCCATCTTTTTGTTTTTAATTACCTTATTTACAAAACTGATATACCGTTATAAGATTCTATAATATTTGTATAAATATATATATATATATATTATTATTATTACTTTTACAAATAATATTTCGAACATTAGCCGTCGTATTTTAGAAACAATTCTAATCACAACGTTTCAACCTCTCAAAATCTCAGTTCGGCCTCACGTGAATAAATTTTTACATCACATCTATCAACACAGAAAATATGTCGTCACAACTTACCAACAAAAACTACTGTTAAGTATTAGAAAGTAATCATTTTTACTAACCAAGAAGGCCGCCTTACAAGGATTTCACCTCTGGTTACAAAAGAAAAGAAAACGACCAGACATTCTCATAAGACGGCCTTCTTGGTTAGTCAAAATTATTTGTTTCTAATACTTACCAATCTTATCTGTTGGTAAGTTGTGACGACATATTTTTTGTGTTGACACATATGATGTAAAAGTTTATTTACAAGTAACGACGACCTGAGATTTTACGAGGTCGAAACGTTGTGATTAGAACTGTTTCTAAAAAACGATGGCCGATGTTCGAAATATTATTTTTAAAAGTATTAGGAATTAAATTCCGAGATAAGATAGGATTGTTAGTCCGAAATGATTGTTTTTCGTGGTTTACTCCACGAGGTTCTTCCTCTCTCTCGTTCTCTCTCTCTCTCTGCCGTTGGCAATTGAGATGCTTCATCCGCCTTTGAGACCGTTGACCGGGTTTCACCTGTAACCCTAGGCAGGGGGGCCCTTACTGGGTGCTATCATCCGGAGCCAGATGAACCCAGGTTTTTGAAGAGGTCTGCTCCTCTAAGACTCTTCCGCACGTCCTGCTGTTGGATCACTGAGATCTTTTTCACCATACCGTCCGTTAGTCCGTGGTTTCACAGAGGTCCGTTACGAAAATAAGGCATTACAGTACAGTAGTGAAGCCTATATACAATGCCTATATGCAAGTGAATGTCTAGCACTGAATTATAATTTAGACAAACTAGAAATGTTGGAAAGACGAATTACTAGGAAAATATTAGGCTCACGAAAAACTTCAGAAGGTTGGAAATTAAGAAGTAACGATGAAATATATCAGAGTATAGAAAATATAACAGAAACATTGAGAAAAAGAAGACTATTATTTTTTGGATATTTATATAGAATGGGCGATAATAAATTAACAAAGCAGATCTTCAAATATCTGTGGGGGAAGAAGTCCACATCAAGTTGGATTAAAGAAGCCCAAAAGGATTTATGAAAAAATAATATAAACGCAGAAGAAGCAATTGAAAGAGAAGTTTTTCGGGCAAAAGTGTTAACAATAGAAGGAGTCCAGGGAAGGAGAGAGAAAAACGCAGGTTCAAAGTGGACTGAAGATAGGAAGAAGAGACACAGTGAAAAGATGAAAGAATATTGGAGAAAAAGAAAAGAAAAAAGAATTGAAATTGGCATGTGATCCTTAGACGGCCGATGCAAAAAATGTAGGCCTATATATTTATAAAAATATTATAGAATGTTATAACGGTGTAACACTTTTGTAAATAAGGTAATTAAAAACAAAAAGATGGAAAGAATAAAATGATAGACCCTATGAAGTAGAGTCTGTAGAAAATACTGGGGCAATTGATAACTTAGGCGACTACTGACGCCCGGTTTAGTCAAGTTGGTGAATTATCAGCGGTTTGTAAGAAAACCGAGTCCCTAATCCACCTTGTAGGTCATGAAAAGGCACCTGCTAATGCGCTTTTTTTTCGAAAAACCTTAATAACAATTGCAAATAGAACATGAACATAAATAACGTTCAAGCTTTGCTCTGTACCAAAAACAGGTAATAGTGCCTCGGCCAAAAGGATAACAGTCGGAAACCTATGACGTAATAATGTGTTCTTAGTAAGTGCGCGGCACTGCCCCGACACTGTCTCTATCCAACAATTACATTGCACCTGTAATGAGTCCTCTGTTTTAAGGCCACATTGACGCTATGTGTGCCACAGATACGCTGATAAGCGCATCAACCGCAGCTTTATCACGTTCAATGGAGCCGACCCGTCGTGTCGTCGCAATTCTGCTGTAGGTATATCCGTTGTTTAACGACGTTCAGAAACATGTCAACAAACTAAATACACTAATGCGAGATGTAAAATTATGACTGATAACAGTTTCTTTGATTCCGACATGTAACCGTTTAAATGTGGAGCTACAGAACTAACCGTGTTTGGTAAAAGGAGAAAGAAGCAGTTACTGGGAAACGACTGACACCAATCCGTCGATCTCATTAAATAGGCCTACGTAGCATTCACTTCAAAATCCCTCAATGAAATATCTGGAAAAATTTATAAATACCAATTTGACTGTACAGGAATACTGACGCCAGTCTGCTATACTAGAGGAGGAAAATATCGAATTTCACTGATGTAATTCTTTCTCAGTTTCCATATCAACTTATTCTGTGTATCTTCATTCTTCAGATTCTTTTCTTCCATACTCCTTTCGAACCCCTCTATCCATGTTAATCTAGGTCTGCCTCTTTTTCTTCTGTTGCTAGGTCTGTATTTGAACACACTCACAGGTATTCTTTCTTCACTCATTCTCATTAGGTGTCCATACCAGGAAAGCTGTTTACGTTTTATATCTTCTATTACAGTTTCTTTTCTATTTGTTCTTTCCCTTATTACGTCATTCCTTACACGTTCCAGACGAGAAACTCTGGAAGCTCGTCTAAGATAGTCCATTTCTACAGCTTCAGTCTTCCTGGGGGTTTATTCGTTGATTCTTTACGCAAATACGAACTAAAATTAATTTGAATTTATATGACGCACGGAATTTAGTTATTACATCGAATACAAGAGGAAATTTTAAGTTTCCTGAGCAAGAACGTAACGAATGTTGTAACAAGTGAACCACTGCCAACAATTTTTGAATCGAATAAGTCCAATAGAAATCCTTCAGTACAAAGCTTGTCCAGTTTTCTGGGCATAACTAAAGCAAAGGGTTAGAATAAGGTAAGACATTAATACTTATCGATTTTGACCTCTAATGCAGCAAGAACAACTAATGATACGTTGCAGAACGCAAACGAGTACGGAAAAAAGCACGAGAAGCAGAGATCCATCAAGATACATGAATTGTGTTAACTTTTAAGCACAGAGGCATGACTGTTAATAAGAAGGATATTTACAGACATAACAAGCTTACGGAAAGCCACGTTAACATATATATTAAACACAGGCTCGAAAATCAGGTTACACCAATTTGACGTGGAAGAGGGTGACTTAGAGAAAACGTTGGAGAACGAAGACTGCAACTACTGCAAACGAATCTGTGTTGCTGGGCTGACCTCCCTACTTGCACCAATCCTCTTAAAATTTCAGCGGTTTCGTCATAACGCCGCCCCAATATTTCAATAAAAATTCACGAATTTACGGATTCTACGAGCAATACGGTACTAGACGAAACACAACACCACAAAGCAGCCAACCGCCGATTCCTCCTGTGAGCAGTGATTCCGCTTCTGTTTCCGTATGTGACCCGTCCGACTCATTGCGGTGAAAATTATGTAGCCTGCACTTACTTGACCCGCCTCTTCTACTCATTAGGTGTCGAGGTTTTGCAGAGAGCACATCATCTTGCCCTATCTTAGGCCACTTCTCTAGCCTTAGCCAGCACTGCTCCTCTTCTTTCAACACTTTTCTTTAACACTGTTTCCCCACTTCAATCTGGGTCTTCCTCTTCTCCTTCTACCTTTCAGTTTTGCTTCCCGCGCTCTTCTAGGGTATCTTCGATCTTCCACTCTTACAGACGTGGCCAAACCACCTTAACTATGAACTTTCTATCACATCCATTAGAGGGATCAGCCCGAGGTTCCTGCGAGTAGTGAGGCTGCGTACTTTATCTCGTCTTCTTTTGTTTTCTAAACTTCTAAGAAATTTCATCTTCATTCCTTGAACTTTGGTTTTACGTCTTCCACTCAAAGTACATGGATCATTGTTGGTATATAAATAGATTTGTAGACAGTTTTGTGCCGTTTAAAATTTCCCTTTTCCTAAGAAACATTTGTTTTACGACTCCTACAGTCTGCTGGCTGCCGAAACACAAGAGTCATATTTATGTTTCAATCCCGCCATCCAGGGTCGGATTAGAACCGCGTGGTGCCCTATGCTGCTATCAGACTGGTGCCCCCCCCCCGATTCAAAATTCAACCTATATCTATTATTTACACTGATAAATGGAATACACACTTTCGAAAGTTAAAAATTATTTTCTTAAACTCTCAAATTACAACAAATATTTAGCTAAATAGTGATTAGAATGAGCATGGTAGTACTTAAGCTTAGAAAATACTAATCGATCCATTGTTTTCTTGATTTTGCCTTAAAGAAAGTCTTGTATAATTTCTTCCAAATCGAGCGATTCAAGTATCTCGCTTTCAAAAATCAACCTTGCTAATGAAGAAAGTCTCTAATCTTCCATAGTTGAACTCAACATATCTATGCGTTTTAATAAAGAAAATGATCTTTCAGATTCGCAGTTAGCTATTGGAATCGTCAAAACCAGACGATAAGCTATTTATGTATTCGGAAATGCATCACCTATTTTACAATCAATAATCTAGGTTAATATTCTGAGTGGAAAAACTGTAGTAGTATCATGGAATCTATCATCTTCATTCGAACATAAAAAACAACGGCGAACTCGTCGAAAAATATGCACACATATTTTTACTATTTTGGATTGAAGACATTTGTTTTTTGTTTTGTTTCACATTTATTATCTTCAAAATTTTTTATGATTTAGGGCTGGACCGTGCCCCTTCTGACAGCTAAGGCCCTGGTGTCCGGTGCTGCAGCATACCCTAGCAATATGCATAATTCGCCACTGCCGCCATCCACACTAATCACTGCACCTAAATGTTTGAATCTGTCCACCTGCTCGATCTCACTGTTGTAAACAACTATACTATGTTGTCTCGCTTGCCTGCTTATTACAGTTTTTTTGTTTTTGTGGAGCTAGTGGTCATGTTCTTATGCATAGCTTCTACCCGCATATTCAGATCGTGCTGCAGATTCTGTTCTGAGCAAGAAATCAGAACAATATCGACGGCAAAATAACAAAGACTGCAATCTCCAAAACCCCTGCTTAAATATTTTATTTCTTTGCTGGATCTCTTTGATGATAGTATGCATTAAAACAACAAAGAGATACAGTGAAAGGATATCACCCTGTCTCACTTGACGTTTCTTTTGAAGTTCTAACATAATTTCGGCGAGTTTTTGTAAAAGTTCTGAATTGCTTTTATAAGCCCAGTCTCCACCGCTATTTACTTCTAGCGTCAGCCATTCCCACGGAACCTTGTACCCTGGACTAATAAACAAAATCTGTATAATTACTACACGTAGGTCAACGCAAAATTCACTTACAATAATTAATGTAATGCATGCTACTGTAATAAAAATAAATTATATACGAGGGTCAGTTGAAAATTTCGCGGAACGACATCTATAGTCCAGTGGTAGAACTAAAATCATTCGTGTGCTGGAAGACGTATATTTCACGTGAACACCTGTTAATTTCCGGATATATTTGTCAATTTTATCACTTTTTACCAGCTGTTTGAAATTTTCCTTTCACGCGTGTTTTTAAATGCACAAAATCAAACACTGTGTTGTGATGAATTCTTTGTTAAAAACGTTTTAGCCCCCATAGAAAATCAAACCGAAATTGTATATGTGTTAGGAGATGCTGTACCTTCAGAAACAATGGTAAGTGGGGCACACTCGTGTTTAAACGTGGTCGTATAAGCACTGAAAACTATTCCAGCAGTGGACGTCCAAAAAGTGCAACAAAAAATGGCATTACTGAAAACATTTCATAGGGTGTTGGAAGACCGGAGATTGAGGAGTGGATGACGTTGCTGAAATCATAGGCATCTCATATGAGGGTGTGCATCATACTTTAACTCAAGAACTTGGTACGACCACGTTTTCAATGCTCGTACGACCACGTTTAAACTCAAGTGCCTACTTACAAGCCGTTGGTTTTGAAGTCGCAGTATCTCCTGACACATTTACAATTTCCTTTTGCATTTCCGTTGGCCCTAAACAATTTTAACAAAGAATCACACCACGATGTTTGATTTTGTCCGTTTTTCAAAACACGCATGGCACGTCAATTTTAAACAGCTTCTAAACAATGAATAAATTGATAGATAGATTTGAAAATTAACAGGAGTTCACATAAAATACAAATCTTGCAGCACACGGCAAATTTTAGTTTTACCGCTAAGCTACAGTTGTCGCTCCGCGAACTTTTCAACTGACCCTCGTATTTTATATAAAAAGTGTTTCTTATATAAAAAAATCGTGACTCGCCTCATGTCGATTCAATTAACGTTGTGAATTTTTAGAACGCGATCCCAATGTTAACAGGCTTACTTCACCCGCATTCAATCAGTCTCAAGTACGAAGTCCCATATCCCGCACGTGTTGAACGATAAGTCAATGCATATTAACGAAACTTTTACCGGAAAGTCTACCGTGAAAGACCATTAGGCGGGCAAGGTTGCGGTGGGAAGATAAATAAATTTGAAGCCGATATGAATTCAGGATGATGCAATAATTCAGCGATGGCAGTAGCTCACGTTACGATGAGTAAGTAGCGACATTTAGCATACACGCACATAATTACCCAGTTACAGTAGTTATTACCCGTTGTCTTCCAATAACGATAATAATGGAAAAACTGGGCACGAATTTGATCGCACACTGCCTTCGAGGCAACCTCGGGCGCGATTAAAATCTTCGAAACTACAGTGTTTCGATAAAAAAAAAAAAGAAAATATTATTTATGGCAAAATGTTTAGGTTACACGCGCGTGGTATTTCGAACGGTGACCGATTTCGACACGACACGAAACGACGACAGAAATACGTGGGTGGGTGTGTACTGTTGTTGTCGGTGCTGACCTTGGTAGTCGGTCGGGTCGGGATACAATCGAATGTAACGCACGCGTATGTACGTACGGGCGTGACATTTAAACGAAATACTACCGCGATCAGCTGTGCCAACACCGATCTCGTCCGTAAAATCTTCCAACAAAGCCGCCAACAGCGACAGGCTATACCATGTAAAGCCTAGCGTTATTTGTCACAATCCGTCGATCGTCAGCCCTGTGCAAAGGACGTGGTGATTATGTCTGCTTATCGTATTACGATTGATTAACAAATCACCCACACGTGTCCGCTGCCATTAAATCGTCGTGTCGGGGTACCAGCCCTACGGCGACATGAATTTTATCAACCTCCTCTGGTCTTGATCCGTCGTATCCTGCGTGACAGGGGAGACCTTCTAGTAGCATGTAACTATTCACCAAGCACGACGGCTTTAGGCAAAGAGAAATCTTTGCTCCATGTTTCCTATACCTGTTTCTGTGATTAAGATTGCCATGGCAGCGCCACCACTTTTAACGGCAGCTAAACTTGGGACATCAAGAACATCACGGAGAAAGAATACAATCTCCGGAGGTACGATTTCTACGGAGTATGACAGGGTAACCTAGCTGTGTATACCGCAACTAGCGGCTGGTGACGCGTTGTACTAGCCACACAACCGTCACACTAAACACAAAAGCCGCGCGGTATGCTTTGGTCCTTTACGGACTGTTGAGCAGAGGTTCAATTTTAATAGTTTTTTTTTAATGATAGGGTAACAGTATCTGATAATGTCGGCGACAATAGCTGGATCATATGTAACGAGTAACAGAATACTAAAAATGGTTCTCTAACACAACCCAAAAGGGGAAGACCATGTAGGGTGTCAAAGAAAAAACACGATTGTGAAGAAAAAAACAGGATAAATATCTAATCCGTATCGACACGGCGACAAGTACGGTAAACCGGCGAGAGGCGATGAGATACGAAGGGATGTAATGCCCAAGTTAATAGCACGTAGCCCACAATGCTATGAAGTGCGAGTTCCAAACAATGCACGGTCCAGACTCGATTAAAAAGGCTAGAATATTTCGACAAATAATTACGAAACGAATATTTCGCTTACGAAAGGAGATCATATAAGAAATGAATAGATAAGAAGTGATTTAGATATTTTTGGAGTTAATGAAAGAATTATAGAATAGAAAAGAAAATGGATTCAACACATAAATAGAATGGAAGAAAGTAGAATACCGCAGTTGGCGAAAGATTACGACCCTAGAGGCAGAAGAAAAGTTGGTAGACCTAAGAAAAGGTGGACTGTGGGATAGGAACAGGCCGCTAAAGCCTAAAACCGTTAAGATGATGATGATGATGATGATATTTCGCGGCCTTACAATGTTATTCGATTACTGTCCTCCGAACACTTCAAACGTCAGTCTCAGGACAGTACGAGTAAACACAGACTCCTCAAATCTGACGGCCTGGTACGAGTTTCAAGTGTTTATCCCGCAACAGCGCTGGACACGCGTCTACTCTCCTCATGTGGTTACATGTTTCATCCGTTTCTGGCTCTTAATGTAGAAACGTTTGAGACTCCCGAAAAGTCCTTTTTCAACTCTGCTAGTATTTTATTTATTATGAAACATTCTTCAGACGTTCATCGAAACAATAAAACTGACTTTATAATTCGCTTTCAGCATATGAAGCGTATTTATCGGTATATTTTGTAACAATCCCCAACTTTATATTTTATACACCAACATATAATACTAGCAAATTGTAATAAGCTTAAGCTTAAGGGAGAAGACTACTAAAAAATGCCTCTTTAATTTTTTATTCCTTTAATCTAAATCTCTTTTACAAAAACCAAATCCTGGCTTACAATACAAAAGAAAATGTACATTATTTTTTCATAAACTAGTGATCATAAACCAATAAAATACATCTAATTTTACTCAGTTTTATATTGTAACACGACCCTGTATGCCGGTCCTTACAAAACAAAAATTAGATGGAAAATTTTATAAAAAATAAAATTTTCAATAAAAAAAAATAATTTTGTTTATGTTAATCAATGTGTGTAATTAAGAAATAAGTCTGTTTTAAAGGTTTTGTAAAAATTTAGAGAATTAGGAAGGCATTTATTAACTATCGAGCACTTCTGGAAGATTTGAACCAAGTCTGGAGTTAAATAGATTAACTCCAGTCAGCAATCGATCGATGATTTTTCTTGCTGGTCCAATATCTCACTCAAATAAAATATTTTCTTCTTCTTGAAGTCCCTTAGCCTTAATAAATAACCTTAAATTAGCCTGTGAAATAATAACAGATAAAAACAATTGAAATATATGGATTTATTGAACAAGTTAATAAATAATCGATTTTTTATCGATTGAGAACAATTATCGATCCGTCTCAGGGAATTATCGATTGTGCATACAGTATAAAAATTATTATAGGTATTATATAAAGGACAGGTTCTTTGAGCGATTAAATTAATAGTCAGAGAAGGATGACGAGAAAGTATAACATTAACAATTAAAATAAATTCAATAATTATTATTTAACAGTATTTAAATAATTCTGATATATAATGTTTAATAAATTGTTTTGTCAGACCATATGGAGCTTCTATGACGTCACTCGAGGTAGGAAGCAGATGTGTAAATTTCAAAGATGACCGCTACTCGATCTGGATATGTTACTGCAAAAGTCGTCTTGTTAAAAACTCAACAAAATTATCTTCATGAATGTTTGAAATGTTTCCGCACTGGTGTAATCTGTCTATTAAGTAGTTTGGTGTGTTCTGAAGAAGTGTTCCGTGTATATTGGTGTTAATTAAGTTATTTGGTATGTGTCCACTTCTGTTGGTTAGGTTGTCTGTAAAAGTGATTATGCGTTGTAGCGTGAATTATGTCAAATATATTGTTTTACTGTTTTATATCACTCGTATCATGAAGTTAGGTGTTATTTTTCACTATTGTCGTTAAGGTTGTGGTAAATTTAGCTAGGAAAGTGTTCAATTCATCTAACTCTCGATGCACTAACATTAATGGCAATTTGTCGTACCATTTTCTACTCGGTTTTAAGGAACGTTTTTTCACACAACTATTCAGCTTGATATTCAACAAAAGACTAATTAACTTGGTCAAAATCTGGCCCCGTTAATCTTTGAAAAAGTATTGTTAACATATTTCGATTACCCATACACATGACACAATATTACATTATATATGGAATTTATTTATTTTATTCATCACTTTCATGAATTATGAATCTTATCATTGGTTTAATCATCTCATTCCCTTTAAATTGATATATTATAGTCCATATCTGTAGACATTTTGTGGAAATTAACAAATTTCTTTCCCTTTTGGAAATATAGGCTCAAAATTGGATTTCCGTCTTTATACAAATCTTCCTCCATTTTAATTATCATTAATACTATTATAATAAATTTTAATTAGTCATATTCCTTTTTCTTTCCTTAAATACATATAAATTAAACCTTTGAACTGGTTTTTTGTATTAATCTCTGAATTTGACATTGCTCTTTAAAATTAATTAATTTATATATTTTGAAAATTTACAATATTTTAAGGTACATTTCCTTATTATCATTTTAACTCATAGGATCATTCCCAGTAGTGGTTAACTGATTTACCTTATCTAAATCTTGCTAGTTTACAGGATTTATAAGTGAATTATACTGGTTTATATTGTTTCTGTGAATTCACCAAATGGCCTAGATTTTAGAATTTTACATTTCTGTCTTTCTCAAATAAATTTAATCTTACTACTCCTCTGACTTTACATAGTTACTATTACATGAAAATAAAATGGTTTATAACTTATTATGAGGTGTAGTATTTAATTAACACTACAGTTATACAAAATAATTATGAACATTATTTAGCAATCTGTACAATTGAACATATTGCTGACATGGTTTGAACATATACTTTTAACTCTTTTTGAGTTAACATAGCATACCTACTGAAACATTATTAATGGTATGTATGCTGTTATTTAGCAAACATTATTCATTTTAAACACATAATATAAATCTTATTTTCTAATAACTCTTACAAACACATTGATTTTATGGCTGTGAACAAACCGTCTATTTAAACATTTTAAACCTATGAATACTAAATTAATGCCAGTCCTTTCTGGTCTAAACCATTATTATTTATGATCCCCTTCATCAGTAAACATGACCACCCATACTCTAGTTATTATGCATTTTTTACAAATGTCTTGTAAATAAAGAGTTACATTAAAATAATAAAATACTGGAAATCTTCCATTTTATTATTTTATTATGCTGTTTATTATTGGACATTAAAGTTGTTATGTAGCATATTGATGAGTCATAGTATCACTAACTTTAAGTTTATTGCATTTTCAAAAAACACTTACTCAAATTCACTTTCACTGTTGGTTCTGATATTTTGAGTCTTATTATCTCAGACCAGACCTTTAGCAATCATGGACTGTTAAGACTTGTTTATTTTCTTATCACACAATAGCTTTAGTCGGTTCACTTCTTATAATACTATACAGCACTTTAGTTTTCTAAATAATTACATTTTTGTAGGATTTTGGTATGTTATACTTTCTTTTTAATCGTTTTTGTGGGTTTGGGGTTGATGGTAGTTAATAATAATAATAGGTTTTACAACGGTGTTTCTTTCATACTATTTCTTCCTCTCCTCCTGTCTTCTTTCTTGTCCTTCTTCTAGTCTTCATTCTTCTGGTCTTCTTGTCTTCCTTCTTCATTCTTGGGTAAACCAAGGTACTTTGTGTTATCTCGACTGATGTTTAGTTCGGAGCATCTAATTTATTTACTGGTACGGACCTTGTTCTTCTCTAAAGCTTTCAGGGTATTGTTTTCTTCCTGATCACAAACTTTATTCTTCCTTCTTCTTGTTTTTGGGGTATTTTGGTATTCACCACTCTTAAATTGATTCTCTTTCTTCTTGATATGGTGTTATTTAATTTGTTTACTGCTCCTAGCTTCCTGGGTAAATTACTGATCTTATAATATGAGTTGCTTTCAATACTTTCTTTGATATTTAAACAGTGGTTTTTATATAATGTAATGAGGATTTTTATTTTATCGTGGTTCATTCCTTTGATTTCCTTAAATCTCATTCAATATTATTTTAACATATGTGGTGTAATTAAACTTTATGATTTTATATGACTTAATAAGTAGTGGATTTTCTGTCACGCTACAGAATGCCCTTCTCCAGAAGTAATTTTTTCAGACTATACTTGCTTTGTTTGAAACAATTGCTTATGATAATTATTCTAGGTTTGTTATTATTCTGGACTTCCTTCCATTTTAAAAATTTTCTTATTTATATTTGAGTTTATATCTTTCTCATTCTCACTGGATCTTCCTTGATAGTAATAGTCATCTGAGTTTCGTATTTATTATTTCATTTTCATATTTCTTCTTAGTATTTTCTCCTTGGGATATTTCCTCCCCATCGTTCCCTACTTTGTGAGCTGGTTCAGTTCAGAGAGGCACTGTACGCTACTTCCTCTGCTGTCCAATACTTCACACATATTTGAGTACAGAGGCAAATCATCTCTGCTCAAAAAACATATTAATACTGCTGGAATTATCTACAGACAGATTAAAAAATTATTCAGAATAGTACACATTTGTTACTATTAAAAAAAAATATCTTTGGGGTACTTCACTTATTACTTATTATATTTCTCAGAGAGTTTAATATTCCTATCTCAGTCGTTCTTCTGACTCGTTAACTGGATGTTTCATTCACTTGATATTATGGTAGGAAGCTCTTCTATTATTACATTTTTCAACTTTTCTTATCATATAAATCTTTTGGTTATAAATTCTTTATTACCTTCTGGTTTTTTTATTATAATCTGCATTGTTTATAGTAGCATATCTTTATGACATTTTTAGACTGTTTCTTTGTTCTTATTATTTCCACTTGTTCTATTTTCTAGAACTTTTTATAACTGTCATTATCACAATTGACCTTTAATTCATAAATCATTTTATATTAATTCGTTTAATTACATATATCTTTGATATTATTCTCACATTATTCCTGTCATGGTTATTATACTTTTGAATGAATGTTTTTTATTAATTCATAATGAGGTCATAATTTCTCCTCATACCACTTCAAAGTTTCATTATCTCATAATTCCACATAAGTTTTTGTATTTTATTATATTCAATCACTCAAATCGTATCAACTCAAATCGTATTAAAAAAATTTTTTATTTTCTTTTGCATCATTTTATGGAAAGGTTTTTACTCTCTATATTGAGATTAGACATGATCACACTTTCCAGAATTATTTGTTTTAATTCTAAAGTCTGTTTCCTTTATTCATCCCATTATGATCCTTTATTAACATGGTAATTATATTTTATGCTTACCATAAATATGGCATTAAATCTCTTCTGTTTATCTCAACAAAGTGTTTTATTAATAATTGGTTGGTAAGTTGTACTTATTCTTGGTTTGGAAACTTGATTTATACACAATTCAAAATTCACTCTTCTTATATTATTCCACAAAGTTTTCTCCAATAATTTGTATGTAAGGTGGGCTTGCTTTCTTTTTAGAATTTATATTATTTCAATCTAAATTCTGTTTTATATTTATCTCTTCAAAATGTTTTTTCTCAAATTCTTGGTTAGTAAGGTGAACTTACAATCTTTTTAAATTTAGATGATTTCTCATTCTAAATTCCTTTTTATATTCTTGCCATAAAGTTTTCTTCAAATAGTTGTTATGTAAAGTATTACATTGTTTTTGGAATTTTGTTATTTTTCTAAATTCTTGTTTTATATTCTTTTCCAAAATGTTTATTTCAAATTCCGGTTTAGTAAGATGGTCTTACCTTGCTTTAAAATTTTGATGATTTTATTCTAATTCCTCTTTTATATTCTCTTCCAAAATGTTTATTTCAAATTCCTGGTTTAGTAAGATGGTCTTACCTTGCTTTAAAATTTTGATGATTTATTCATAAAATTTCTTCATGGATGCCTGGTTAAAGACACCCTTAACTTTATTTGAATTCACTTCCTTTATTTCGTAGGTGTTGTTGTTATTGTCCTTAGAGACAATATAGGGACCAGTGTACAGAAGCAATAATTTTTTTGTTATCCCCTCTAAGGAACTGGGTAATTCCCTATTCTTCAACAACACCTTCTCTCCAACGGTATAATTAATAACCTTACCCATGCTTTTATCGTACTTATTCCGCCGTTTCTCCTGATCTTCGGCCACCTTATTATGAAATTGAATTCTATTAAATATATATTTATGCTCTCTGGGGAACTCCAAGATATCTTCGATCTCCCTAGGGGGTTGTCTCTCGTACATTGCGGAGTATGGGGTTATTCCTATGGCTGGATGGTATGCCAGGTTGAGGAATTCTTCAGTGGCCTCCAAGTATTCTTGCCACCTCCTCTGCTGATCGTTGCAATACGTTCTTAATAGGCGCCCCACCTCTCGCAAGACTCTTTCGGCCGGGTTACTGCTCGGGTGGTATACTGATGTCTTGTATGTATGAACCCCCATTGACAGCAGTGTATCCCGCCATTTCCTCCCCTTGAATTGTGTTCCGTGGTCGGTTATGATCGATACCAGTTTTCCGACGGTTGGGAAGTACTGGTTGATCAGGATTTCAAGAACTTTATTCGTAGTCGCCCGATTCGCTGGGTATAGCTTCACGAACTTGGTATAATGGTCCATTATGATGACGAGATATTTGTATCGGTGGCGGCCTCCACTGCGGGGAAATGGCCCACAGATATCCATATCCCTGGGTATGTCCCAGGAATACCTTCTCAAGTTTCGACTGAGAGGTTATCGGAATCATCTGCCCCTCTCTTTTCTCGTTGTTTGTTTTTACGAGTTGGCAAATGCGACAGTTTCTAATGTACCTCCGTACCTTCCGATTTATGTCTTTGATATGGCAGCTCTCTTCCAGGGCCTTTACCACCTTTAAGGCGCCCATATGCCCATATCGAACATGATAATTGAACACTATCTCCTTCTCGATATGGGTCGGAATTATAACCTTCCATTCCTCCTTATATAAAGATGGTCTTGAAAACAGGATTCCATCATGTATTTTATAATATTGGGAGATTGTTTCATCCCCTGCTTCCAATCTTGTGAGAATAGAGATTAACTTCGGGTCAGCTTGTTGGTGTGTGCTCAGGTGTTCTAAAATTGATTGTAGACCGGCGCTGCTGCTTAGAATATGGTATACTTTAAGAATACTCTCCTTCTCCCCCTCGAACGTCTGTTTGTCAATGTCTACTCTAGACAATACGTCCGCTACGACATTCTTCCTTCCGGGGATATACTCCCACTTAAGGTCGTATTCTTGCAACAATAGTATCCACCGCGTTAACCTTCCATGGCTTAACTTACATCTCTTAAGGAACGAGATAGACTTATGGTCTGTCCGGACGGTAACGGAATAACCAAGGATATAAGTGCGGAACTTTCCGCACGCGAACACGACACTCAATAATTCCTTTTCTGTAACGTGGTAGTTTTTCTCACATTGATTCAATGCTCTGCTGGCAAAGCAGATCACAAGATGTTCGCCCTCCTCATCCTCTTGATATAAGGTAGTGCCGAGGCTGATGTCACTGGCATCACAATTAAGAAAGAAAGGCTTGTTAAAATCTGGATGGGGGAGTATAATGGGTTCAAGGAATTTTTGTTTTATTAGAGATAATATATTTTGTTGTTCATTACCCCAGATCCATTTATTTTTGGATGACAGTTGCGGCTGAAATCTGGCAGTCAGTTCTGAGTACTTTTCCTGGAACTTGCGGTAATAATTACAGAGTCCCAGGAACGACTGTAACTGCCTTCGATTCTTAGGTGTAGGAAAGTTCTGAATCGCTTCGACTTTTTCAGCCGACGGTGAGATTCCCTGATCATTTAAGATGAAGCCTAAGAATTGTATTTCCTTAGCAATGAAATGAGATTTTGCTAATTTCAGTGTAATATTGTTTGTCGCTAGCTTCTGTAATACGTGTTCCACACGGTAGCAGTGTTCCTCCCAAGTTTCTGAGGACACTAGCAAGTCATCGACATATACGGTGGTGAATTGTAGTGCTTCTTGGCCAAGTATCTGGTCCATGCAGTGCACAAAGACTGCGACTGAGTTTACCAATCCGAAGGGCAACCTCTTAAACTGGTAGTTCCGCCCTTCGAATATAAAGGCCAGATACTGGCGACTCTGTGGATGTAATTCCACCTGCCAGTACCCGCACACCGTATCCCAGGTACTGAAGTATTTGGTACCGTGGAACCGTTTTAAAATCTCCTCAATCTCACCGGGCGAAGTACTGTCGTTAATGATCATTTTATTTATTTCGCGCGCATCTAAACACAAACGGACTTGTCCGTTTTTCTTAGGAATAGCCACGATAGGACTTGTACATGGAGAATGGCTACTCTCTATAATGTCACGGTTAATCATTTGCTCTATTTCAGCTCTTACTGCTTGCTTTCGTGATTGCGCAATGGGGTAAGACTTCCGGTTAAAATCCACTGTGTCTCGGAACTGTAGAGTACACTGGAAGTTTTTCACTTTACCGGGCTCATCAGAAAAGACTGATTTATATTTGTTATATATGTTTATTAATTTGTTCGCTTGGTTTATTGTTAACTTTTCGCCAGTTATACCGCTCCGGAAATTCCTGATCTCCTGGATTTTTTGTGACCATAAATCTTCATTGGAGGTGTCGTCTATCCTTTGTTCAATTATTGATGTTGGATGAATGTAATTAATTTTGCGGATTTGCTGGTGGATACTATCGGGAACGACTTGGTCACTACCCACCAAGTTCGCCGTCCAAGTATGTCCGTTAGAAAACAGCGATAATGTTTCAGTTCTCAGATCAATGATGGCGGAATTCCTCCTAAGCACATCACACCCGACCAGTATATTAAATGGCAGACCGCTCGCCACCAAGAATTCCATATCAATTGCTATACCACAGCTCATCACATTGGCGGAGACTTGCCTACGTATTGTTTTATTTTGTCGGCCGGTTGCACCCAACAAAATAATATTATTCAACGGCAACGTTGGTAAAGTTCTCCCGCACTCTTGCTGTATCCTCTCCAACTCCGTCGTACTTATGATTGACACGTTCGAACCAGTATCGATCATTAACTTGGCTGGGATGCCTTCTATCTCGGCGTCGACATGTATTATTTCATTGTTGAAGTTATTGGTGGGATTCCTGTTATCCTCTTCCAATAACTCATGTCTGATGTCTTTTAGGTAGTTGCACCCTATGACTGTGATAGATTGTTATTATACCTATGATTGCACTCATTATTATTATTATACCCAGTATTTAGGAGCAGTAACGGGTTCCGGCGATTTATTACTGCCTGTGCCCGTTTAAAGGCTCGGCATCATTATTCCTTGGAGCCATACTAATTGATGCCTCATTTGGGATGCTCACAGTGGTTACCTGTCGATCTGTCCTATGGTCTTCCGGTCGTTCGTGGTTAGACCTCCGTTCAGCGTCATCTAAACTATTACTCCTCCTTGCCGGATAGTACCTTGGTTGGTCCCGTTCTAGGCTCCTCCGCCTTTCTTCGTATCCGCGGTAGCTGTTTCTTCGATTGTGGTTGAATCTCCGCTGTCGTCCATCTGTGGCTCGTATGAAGTTCACTCTAGGGCGAGGAAACCTATTATTAACGGAATTACCATTATTGGGACCCGCACGATTATTATTATTATGGTAATAGTCATTAGTGGGGCTTCTCTGACTATTTGTGTTATTAGGGTAGGGATTGCGGTTACCCTGATAACCATTAGAGGGTCGACTCGGGTTTGGATGGTTTGGACCCGTATTATTATTATTTTTATTGAAACTAGAGTTGTTAATATTATTATTATTACTAAAATTGTTATTTTGCGAGTATGCCCGGCCTCCTTGGTACCCAGTGTTTATGTGGTTCGTACCCTGGTTATTGTTCTGATACGTCCTTGGTTCGGGCCCATCACTTCTTCTACGACTCTGTCGGTAGTAGTCTTCATCATAATGATAGGACAACTTATTTATTAGGCACTCCTCAGGTATGGCCGGTTCTAAGTGCTTGGCCATACATACCTTGCCGAGGAAATAAGCTGTCATTGAACTACCGACTTGTGGTTTGTAGTGGCCGTGGCATATACTGTCTCTTATTAAATTTTGAGTTGTCTCTGACCAGTACTTGGCCTTGAATAGGCTCTTAAATTGCTCATAATTGTTGATGTCGCTCCGGTTGGCCATCCACCAATGGTCATTCACCTCCCGAAACGACTCGTCAAGGATTTCTCTGTTCTGGACCCATCGGTTCCCTCGGTGTTTTTCGAGGTATTCCTCTATGCGTGCCAAGAACTCCATGGGCTTCCGTTTATATTGCCGGAAATTGAGCCATTTTCTGTTTTCTGACATGGGGAAATTATGATATCCAGATGGTCTGTTCCTTATCAACTCTATCTCCTCCTGGCTCTGACGCACCTGTCCGGTTATGTTCGACATAGCGGCTTCCACGCCGTCGCATCTTTCGGTTACCTGTGTCCGCACTTTATTCACTTCTTCCAAGGCAAATTTCTTGGTCTCCTCCATTTTTGTTTTCTGTTGTTCTTGGACCTGAGTAATCTCCTTAGTTATCACTTCCCGGACTTCCAGCACTTCGTTTTCTGTTTGACGACATCTTTCGTCTACTTCTCTGATCTCCTGGTTAACCACCACGACTTCCTGTTCTAATTTCTTTACGATGGATTTCTTCGTCTCTATCTTTTTATTTATCTCCTCCTTGGCTAACTCAATCCTCTCGTCTAACTTATTCATGTTCTCTTGGTTAACTTCCCTTAATTCTTCTCTCAGCAGTTGATTGTCCTCTCTCAACTCTTCCCTTAATTGTTGGTTGTCATTTTCTATTTTCCTACTGGTTTCTTCCATTTTCTCCTCCAAATTCTTATTATTTTCCCTCAATTCTTCCTTTATATTCTTATTATTTTCTTCCATTTTCCTTTCCATCTTCCTACTGGTTTCTTCGATCCTTTTATTAGTATTCTCTATCTTACGGCCCAATTCTTCTTTTGTGGATCGGCTGTCTTTCCTCAAGTCTTCCTTGGTAGAATCCATCTTCTGGTTAGTGGATTCTATATTTTTATTGACTCCTTCCATTTTCTTATTCAAGTCTTCCTTAGTGGAATCCAGTTTGTTATTCAAGTCTTCACTCAATTTATTACTCATCTCCATTATCATTTTCCTTAGGGCTTCCTGAAAATTAATCTCCCCTATTGGTGTCGGCACTTCAGGCTGTTCCTCCGGTTGTGCGGGTTGTTTCGGTTCCACCGGGTTTAGTTGCACTTCCGGATCTTCCACGGGTGTTGCCTCCTTATCCCCCATGTCAACCTCTTTTTCGGCCTCTGCCGCCCTCTTTTTCGAAGTAGCTCGTCTTTGCATTTTTCTCTCTTCTATTAATTAATCACTGCCAGGCTTATCTTATCAAGCCCTCTAAGTTGGACGCCACTTTGCAACACGACCCTGTATGCCGGTGCTTACAAAAACAAAAATTAGATGGAAAATTTTATAAAAAATAAAATTTTCAATAAAAAAAAATAATTTTGTTTATGTTAATCAATGTGTGTAATTAAGAAATAAGGCTGTTTTAAAGGTTTTGTAAAAATTTAGAGAATTAGGAAGGCATTTATTAACTATCGAGCACTTCTGGAAGATTTGAACCAAGTCTGGAGTTAAATAGATTAACTCCAGTCAGCAATCGATCGATGATTTTTCTTGCTGGTCCAATATCTCACTCAAATAAAATATTTTCTTCTTCTTGAAGTCCCTTAGCCTTAATAAATAACCTTAAATTAGCCTGTGAAATAATAACAGATAAAAAACAATTGAAATATATGGATTTATTGAACAAGTTAATAAATAATCGATTTTTTATCGATTGAGAACAATTATCGATCCGTCTCAGGGAATTATCGATTGTGCATACAGTATAAAAATTATTATAGGTATTATATAAAGGACAGGTTCTTTGAGCGATTAAATTAATAGTCAGAGAAGGATGACGAGAAAGTATAACATTAACAATTAAAATAAATTCAATAATTATTATTTAACAGTATTTAAATAATTCTGATATATAATGTTTAATAAATTGTTTTGTCAGACCATATGGAGCTTCTATGACGTCACTCGAGGTAGGAAGCAGATGTGTAAATTTCAAAGATGACCGCTACTCGATCTGGATATGTTACTGCAAAAGTCGTCTTGTTAAAAACTCAACAAAATTATCTTCATGAATGTTTGAAATGTTCCCGCACTGGTGTAATCTGTCTATTAAGTAGTTTGGTGTGTTCTGAAGAAGTGTTCCGTGTATATTGGTGTTAATTAAGTTATTTGGTATGTGTCCACTTCTGTTGGTTAGGTTGTCTGTAAAAGTGATTATGCGTTGTAGCGTGAATTATGTCAAATATATTGTTTTACTGTTTTATATCACTCGTATCATGAAGTTAGGTGTTATTTTTCACTATTGTCGTTAAGGTTGTGGTAAATTTAGCTAGGAAAGTGTTCAATTCATCTAACTCTCGATGCACTAACATTAATGGCAATTTGTCGTACCATTTTCTACTCGGTTTTAAGGAACGTTTTTTCACACAACTATTCAGCTTGATATTCAACAAAAGACTAATTAACTTGGTCAAAATCTGGCCCCGTTAATCTTTGAAAAAGTATTGTTAACATATTTCGATTACCCATACACATGACACAATATTACATTATATATGGAATTTATTTATTTTATTCATCACTTTCATGAATTATGAATCTTATCATTGGTTTAATCATCTCATTCCCTTTAAATTGATATATTATAGTCCATATCTGTAGACATTTTGTGGAAATTAACAAATTTCTTTCCCTTTTGGAAATATAGGCTCAAAATTGGATTTCCGTCTTTATACAAATCTTCCTCCATTTTAATTATCATTAATACTATTATAATAAATTTTAATTAGTCATATTCCTCTTTCTTTCCTTAAATACATATAAATTAAACCTTTGAACTGGTTTTTTGTATTAATCTCTGAATCTGACATTGCTCTTTAAAATTAATTAATTTATATATTTTGAAAATTTACAATATTTTAAGGTACATTTCCTTATTATCATTTTAACTCATAGGATCATTCCCAGTAGTGGTTAACTGATTTACCTTATCTAAATCTTGCTAGTTTACAGGATTTATAAGTGAATCAAATGGCCTAGAGTTTAGAATTTTACATTTCTGTCTTTCTCAAATAAATTTAATCTTACCACTCCTCTGACTTTACATAGTTACTATTACACGAAAATAAAATGGTTTATACCTTATTATGAGGTGTAGTATTTAATTAACACTACAGTTATACAAAATAATTATGAACATTATTTAGCAATCTGTACAATTGAACATATTGCTGACATGGTTTGAACATATACTTTTAACTCTTTTTGAGTTAACATAGCATACCTACTGAAACATTATTAATGGTATGTATGCTGTTATTTAGCAAACATTATTCATTTTAAACACATTATATAAATCTTATTTTCTAATAACTCTTACAAACACATTGATTTTATGGCTGTGAACAAACCGTCTATTTAAACATTTTAAACCTATGAATACTAAATTAATGCCAGTCCTTTCTGGTCTAAACCATTATTATTTATGATCCCCTTCATCAGTAAACATGACCACCCATACTCTAGTTATTATGCATTTTTTACAAATGTCTTGTAAATAAAGAGTTACATTAAAATAATAAAATACTGGAAATCTTCCATTTTATTATTTTATTATGCTGTTTATTATTGGACATTAAAGTTGTTATATAGCATATTGATGAGTCATAGTATCACTAACTTTAAGTTTATTGCATTTTCGAAAAACACTTACTCAAATTCACTTTCACTGTTGGTTCTGATATTTTGAGTCTTATTATCTCAGACCAGACCTTTAGCAATCATGGACTGTTAAGACTTGTTTATTTTCTTATCACACAATAGCTTTAGTCGGTTCACTTCTTATAATACTATACAGCACTTTAGTTTTCTAAATAATTACATTTTTATAGGATTTTGGTATGTTATACTTTCTTTTTAATCGTTTTTGTGGGTTTGGGGTTGATGGTAGTTAATAATAATAATAGGTTTTACAACGGTGTTTCTTTCATACTATTTCTTCCTCTCCTCCTGTCTTCTTTCTTGTCCTTCTTCTAGTCTTCATTCTTCTGGTCTTCTTGTCTTCCTTCTTCATTCTTGGGTAAACCAAGGTACTTTGTGTTATCTCGACTGATGTTTAGTTCGGAGCATCTAATTTATTTACTGGTATGGACCTTGTTCCTCTCTAAAGGTTTCAGGGTATTGTTTTCTTCCTGATCACAAACTTTATTCTTCCTTCTTCTTGTTTTTGGGGTATTTTGGTATTCACCACTCTTAAATTGATTCTCTTTCTTCTTGATATGGTGTTATTTAATTTGTTTACTGCTCCTAGCTTCCTGGGTAAATTACTGATCTTATAATATGAGTTGCTTTCAATACTTTCTTTGATATTTAAACAGTGGTTTTTATATAATGTAATGAGGATTTTTATTTTATCGTGGTTCATTCCTTTGATTTCCTTAAATCTCATTCAATATTATTTTAACATATGTGGTGTAATTAAACTTTATGATTTTATATGACTTAATAAGTAGTGGATTTTCTGTCACGCTACAATATTAAAACACGAATAAGTTCATATTCACCACTAATACTCTAGCGATTCGGGTTACGTACTGAATGCAAACTTGTGCCATTGCTACCTACATCTCGCCAGTACTTTTGTTACACTCCAATTTTTTTCTTTTCCTCTCTTTCTTTTATTATTATTTTCGCCTCCCATATTCTCTTCATCGATGTGTTATCATTAATCATATGTAGACTCCACCAACTGAGCCCCTCTTCCTCTTGTGTATGTACTCCAATATCCAATGCTTTCCGAATAATTTCCTATTTCTTCATATCAAACTTTGTCATTTTCAGTTGCCACAAAGTTTTATTTCTTCAGCTTTTAGTATACTTTCCTGGTTCAAAGTCATTGTCCATGTTCTACAGTCCATAGATAAAACACACACACAACTGGACTACACATTACTCTAGGAAGGGCTACATTTAAATTCTGTACTGTGGGAAACTATAAAGGCGGCAGAAATGAAATATCTTAGGAGAGTAGTAGGAGTAACAAGGAAGAATAGAGTTAGGAATACACAAATAAGAGAGGATTTAGAAGTGATATCGATTCTGGATTTTATTGAACAGACAACTATGCTGGTGGATAGTGATAGAATGGTAAAACAGGTTTGGGAGGCAAAATCAGGGGGGAGAAAGAAGAGATGAATACCGCGACTGACTTAGGATGGAATGATGGGAAACATTTTGAGAGAAAGAAGCTTGGGCTGGAGGGAAGCGAAGACATTGTCAATGGATAGAGTAAGATGGAAAACATTTGTATATAGAGTGTAGTTGATGTACTGATCATAAATTGATGTAACCCGACACCAATATGGTATAAGGGTATTTTGATAATAAATAAATAAATAACTGTGGGAAACTTATTTTTTGCTTCAAAATTTTGCTCAACGTGGATAGGTATAATTGCTTCTGTAAGCCTTTTGTTGATTTCTATTTGTTGATTTCTATTTGTTGCTTTCTTATGTCTTTCACTATTGTTCCTAAATATTCAAAAGATCTCTTACTCGCTCTGTTGTCTTACTTCGATCTGTATGTTTTCTTCATGCTTTTCCTCTTCTATATTCATTACTTTCGTTTCCTCTTGTTTCTCATTTTGTGTCTCTCTAAAACGTCTTATACAAGAGGTTTTTATAACCTACATGTAAGGAATTCGTACGTTTTTTTAATACCAATTACAAATCTAATTATTTTTGTTTTGACTCACAAGCTTCGTAAATAATAAGTAAAATCAAAATTAGTCATTTATACTATACGCGCCCTCTAAATTATATTTACGTCCCACAAGACACACATATCTCTGAAGCCCTGCTGTTTCGGATGGAAATTAGTTTCAAAATAAAGATGAAATTATGGTTTGAAGACTGTAGCGTGGATACGATATTTTAGTTTATCAGTTAACTTAAACCGATTTTAAACTTAAGGAACAGTAAAAAATTGTCTTGCGAAAAATCACTTCCTCCGGGAACTGTAACTTGTAGAAGTCACTTTTCTGAGAATTTCTTTTCACTTGATTCAAAAAATATACGATATTTATATATATTCGATATTATAAACTTCGACGTCTCACAAACAAAATTTTCAAAAACGCAAAATATGTTCATTACAAACACATTCTAAAACGATTAATTTTTACCGTTATTCTTTTGCTCCATTTGCTGAACTTTACTTTTCTTTCTTTTTTTCATTTTATTTTATGTTTGTCGCCCCTTACGTTATTATTTTCAATTAATAATGTATTTTTATAAATTGTACAAAAAAATAAATTGTATTGCAGCTTATTGTAAATATTTGTAAAATTTCTGTGCAAATGTTATTTGTAATACAATTTATAAATTTGTATATAGGCTCACATATAAATTTAATTTTTTAAACCTTTTTGAAAAAAGTACTAACAAAGAGGTCACGTCTTCTTTTGACTTAAATAACAGTAAATACACTAAAATATTTATGATTTTCACTGCTTTTTTTTTCAAAGGTTGATTCCTCCTCATCTGTATTTGCAAATACGTTTACTGCACTGAAACGTGCAACCCCTGAGGTAAACTTTACAGGTGTTCTAGCGTGAACGAGAGTGGAGAACGGTGACACATTTTTTTACGTTGAAGGAAGTGGCTAGAGGCAACGGTGCCGGCTGATCTAGTTAGGTGTCACCGCATACCGTTAAATTATTAAAGCCGCAAATTAGTATACCGTGCAGCGTGCCGTGCGGGCACACCTTCATACGGTTCACAGAAACCGTGGTTTCTTAGAAAAGTGACTGACTTACCCACCCCCGCACACGCTATTGTCATTCCGAATTTTGATAACAGGAACCGAGAAGCTCTCCCTACTGTAAAAATCGCAACAAACTCCGAAACTTAATGATTCTTTGTGTACCGAATACCCACTTCTGAGATCGTTGAGCGGTTATCTGTTTAGATAACTTATAACAAAACTAATTGTAAGTGCAAAAGGGAAATAATTCACTAAATTATTCAGTGAACAAGACATACTTCAGTTTCATGGCTAAACCGCTAACTAATAGAAAAAATTATCAATTTTTTTATGATTGATAATTTAATAATAACAACAAATTCGTTTTTTCAGATTACAAATAATATATTTTTTTAATATATTACATTACATATTTAAATACGTATTATTATTTTTTAACAACCAAAAAAATGTTATAATAAAAATATAATTGTTTCGGCAAACACGCAAGAAAACAATTAAATATTCACCACCACAGTATCGTCCTGCACCACTATTGCAAGCAATAGTGTCTTATGTACCTGCAAACTAGGAAAATTAAGTATATTGAAAATTCTATATTATATATTAAGTATACTGAAGATAGTCATTGTAACTGGATCTGGTTATAATTTCGCGAACGGACCCCAGCAGTTCGGAGAAGAATGGGGCTGATAAAACTTAAACAACAAAAATTACATCTGTATTGTTGTGGCACGGACGCGCGAGAAAATGAAACGATATACGGATCCCCAGAATAACAAGATAGACTCGCAAAGAATTAAGAAGAAAAATAAAAAAAGACATGGAGATCGGAGAAGAATGAAGTAGATGAAACCGTCGAAATGCGAACCGTCATGATGGAGATTAAAAAAAACAATCTCGCAGTTGGTTTTCTAATTGCGAGGAATAGTTCTGTGGCTCTTGGGACTGAGTCTCAGGTGATCCAAACATTAAGTCCCCAGGGAGACGAATCTCCCCCCAAAACACCAATTTTGCTGGAGTCATGCCGGTTGTGTCGTGTACTGATGACCTATACGCCATGAGGAATAGTGGTATACGTTGGTCCCAGTCTGTTTGGTTCTCGTCAAGAACCTTTGAAAGATAAGTGTTGTCCTGGTCTTTCGAATTCCGAGTAGACGGCATAATTCTTTAAACACTCCTGATTCGAAATTTCTCCCTTGATCCGTATGGATTTCCATAGGGGCTCCATAACGACTTATTTTATTCAATTTTTCAGGTCAAAAAATATATGAAACCATCAAGTTTGTCCCTTAATTTGGGTTCCTAGAACTTCAGTACGGCCTAATATGACCAGAGGAGCTGAAATCAGGGTAAAATATTTGGCTAGCTATAACTCTCTAAAGAAGCGTTTGCGGACCTATATTTATATGAACTTTTTTCTTTATTTTTACATGTAGAATGAGCCCCTAAAGTCTCTGCATATCTTCGTGAATCATCCTGTATATAAAGGCATAATTCATTACGACTGCCACCGTTCCTCGCATCGATATCGACTAAAGAATCTTCTTCCATACAGGTAAGGACTCAAGTCCTTACATGAACTACATGAAAAAAAAAGCTGCAATGAATGACGATGAAATGCAACGTGAACAGATATATCAATGTTAAGGATTAAAGGATTAACGACAACTATAGCTCATTTACTATTTAAATGAGGCGAAATCTTTGCGTATCATTGGACATCGTCAAACTTGCCTACGTTAATTCAGTCGACCACTGGATTCTAAATTGCGTTTTGTTTACTGATTTAAAAATGAAAAATCTGCCCAGGTATTACCTTAATACTATAACCTGTAGTGGAGTTAATACGTCTTCAAAACTGCACACACGCCTGTTCTAAATACGCTCTTGGTGTATAATTGCAGTTGAGATATTTACTCTCAGTACTGACGCAGGATATATATTTATCCTCATCCGGAAGAGTCTATATAATATATAGTGTAAATATATATTGATATATATATTTATGCTATCAATTTCAGTCTATAATTTGGATTCTGCCCTTACAGTTTCTATTTAAAATAAAACCTTCAAAGCCCAGATCAAAGGAATGTAACAAAAATAACAAGATCGCGATGTGAAGAAATCATTCACTTCGTAAACACTTTATTTCACAAACGTAATAAAGCGACCAGGAAAACACACACTATAATCAAAACTAAGAGCCTCAGATTTACTCAAAAGGGTGATACGACATATCCAGTAACGTGCTCGGCACAAGTAACAATCCGGTTCTGACTCATCCAAGATACTCGGTGAAAAGCGAGACATCCTTGATTCAAATATATTTCCTCGTTCAAAATTTCCAACTACAATTTCACTAAGCCAAAGCGGCTTCTTTTTCACTTCAAAACTGAATCTGTCGAAACGCTACGGCTTGATTTTCCGTATTTTCAAAAAATTATCCTTATTTCCCTCTGTTCCTCTGTCTCATTTTTCAACTATAAGTCAACATCAAACATAAAAATACAGGAGAAACAAATTATTGTGACGAAAATTATACAAGATATGTATATTGTACACAGACTCGAACTTTTTTGTAGATGAATAATGATACCACAAGTATGTTGGACAGAACAGAATGCTAGTTACAGAATACCGAAGAGACAGATTGCCAAGAGGCACGTGGCCAATACCTCCTGTCACAAGCGTGGACTGTTGCGAGTGGGCGATGGGTGCCGCTGAAGCTTTCCTAATAAAGAAGATTTATTACGACGTTCATTAATGAAATAATGGCCAGGCCAAATTAACTGTCTCCTTTGAATCTCTCCAAAACATCTTTAATGTATACACGTGGTGACATCTCTTTTTTCTGATTTTTTTTTCCATCACCGATACAATGCAGAATGCTTTTTCACAATGCATGATGTTGAGAGGAAGAAATGAGCCTATCTTGTTTTAAATAAGTACACTGATTTGTATATATTATCAACGTACACCACAATTCGATTTTTACACGATCTTCTTTCTTTTAAGGTTTTATTTTATGCTTCTTCTTTAGACTGCTGCTGTTTTCGATGACTCGTCATTATTGACTGCTAAATATGAACTCAGTGATTGACCAATACACTCGCGTTTGTAATGGGCTACAGTTCAGCGATTTATGGTTCACAAAGCTCGTGCATTCGAAAAGTGTTCTCAACTTACTGCCAGCTCCCTGTATTTTTCATTGACCGAGGAGTTGGCAACTATGAGAATTCGATATAATAGTCTATCAAAAGAGAGGAGCTTTCCAGGATATGCTCTCAATTTGTAAGACTATCCGTGAGCGTATTAACGGAGATCTCCTGGAATATGAGACAAAAAACTTTGTGAAAGCAACAGAAGTTTTTTATATTAAAAAAAAAACTACTACTACATTACACAGATGGAAAAAATAAAATAAAACAGCCTAAAAATTATGAGATTAACAAAACTCGTCACTTTTTTGACCCTCTGGGAGGGGGGGGGTCCGCCCCGTTCGTCCCTCACTGTAAATACGCCCCTAATCGTTCTACGGTCAAAACTTTTCATCTCTGTACAGCAGGTTGCACCGAGGATCAGCGTTTCAAAAATCTGTACGCTACAATTTTCTTTTCGCAGTTGCGAAAAAACTGTTAACTTTTTTGGTAGGACATACAAAAACCTGCGTTAACGATGGTGATCTAGGTTCAACGATTTGAACAGTAATATTAGCTTCAAAACGAAAACTGTAAATATATTTTGTGTACGAGATGTTACGATTTAACAATTTAGTTTCACAAATGTTTGCAAACGTCTGAACTGAAACGCACTGTACAGAGACTAGATGTCTTATCACACGTAATTGTTTAAAAAAATAATTTATGCACTTATACATTTATACGTCTTAGCAACAGAAGACACCTTTACGCAGTTGCGATGAAAGTGTTAGCTTCTTTGGTAGGCTATATAAAACCTTTGACAATGATGGTGATCTAGGTTCAACGATTTGAACAGTAATATTCGCTTCAAAAGGAAAGTTGCAATGATATTTTGTATACAAGATGTTACGATTTAGCAATTTAGTTTCACAAATGTTTGCAAACGTCTGAACTGAATGCGCGCCGAACAGACAATAAATGTATTACCACACGTAATTGTTTAAAAAAATCATTTATGTATCCATACCGGTTACGTCTTAAGAGTAGATTTTGATTCTATTCTCTTTTCAATTGACTTTCCGCCTTGCATGCGTACCTGATAGGTCAAGTGCACATATCAAGGTTATATTGTTGTTCTTTGAAGTACTTTCACATTTTAGTAATTTCAGTTCCATGCTTAGATAGGTATCTTCATAGAGGTTGGATTGGCAAGCTGTATGTGGAGGCCCAAAACGATTATTATCATTATTATTGTTATGTTCTTCTCTTCTACGTTGGTGATCGTTCAAAATGTCGTGATTCATGCCTTAAGGTACAGGTTAAAGAGTTTGTAACGTTTCCGCCAGCGGTCTGTGCCTTCAGTTTCCTCGTGATTTCGAACACTGTGTGGGTTAACAGTTATTCGGTTATTTGCTTAGTAGAGCGACCTACCTCTTATCTTCTTCCATTCACATTTCTTCATGTGTTAGTTTTGTAATCGTCCTGTCGAACTGACATGTTACGCTATTATTGTCTGAACGTGGCTCTTATAATCAATAGGGAGATATCTTAATATCGGGATATTCGTCTTGTGACCGGCCGTGAAATCTCCATCATTCTGCGGTACAATACATAATTTCAAAAATACGGGTGGTTGCACCGAGGATCAGTGTTTCAAAATCTGTACGCTACAACTGGAAATATGGATTGTATCAATCTTTGTTTCGTGTATTTGGTTATCTGATGGTTTTCCAGGGACATCCTTGCTAGGAAATATTCCTGTCCTCCTCTTGACTACTCCCATGCGATTCCCATTGTTATTATACTGGAATATACTTAAGAATTCAAGATTTAACAACGTTTATTCTTTCTTTGTTTTAAAACTATTCTCAATTCTGACGCATTTCTACAGGTACATAAATATAATACAATAAATTTATAATAGTTAACCAAACACAAATGATTTAAATTTCAACACAAGCATACCATCTCCACTGGCTAATCGGATCTGCAAAGGTTTCGGATTACACATCTCCGCACTAAAGACCAAAGTGATGGCTTTTCATGGAACTAATCACATACGAGCAAAAATTGTTGTATTTGCCCAGTAACTGTTCTGGAGGAGGTCAGTAATTTTCAATATCTGGGCTGTAATATGTCGTACACTACAAACAATGATGCGGTGAAGAAGTATTACAACAAGTTCAACCATATGTGTGGGACCATCGGGAGAACTCCGAAATCAACGAGTGAAGAAACACGCCTGAAGTTCTACAAGGTGATGGCCCGCCCCAGAATGCTTATGGGTCTGAGGATTGGACTTTAACGAATTCCCAGGTCAGTCATATTCAAGCGGCGGAAATGAGATTTTTTAGTCACGTGGCAGAGGATATATTCTTCAAGATCGCAAAAGAACTGTCGATGTACAGCATTGTGAGTATACTTGATAGGGTAGCCCAATATCGGCTAAAATGGTTGGAACATCTTAACCGAATGGGTGCCTGCCGCATCCGTAAACAATTATCCTTGCTGAGATGATGCTGATGATGACAAACATGCTTTACACGAATCCTCGCTCAGACATCTCCACCTGTCTGTGTGTTCATCATCCTACATCCTTTAGTCCGAATTCCTACACAGTTTGTTCTATATTATGGTCCTATGTAATTAAAGGTAGCCTGTTTCTTCTATTCCTCCGTGCAATAATTAAATCCTGAATTGCGTAATTTGTCCATTCTCGATTTTTCTTACACGACTGTACCGTCTGAACCTCTTTTGTTCGATATTACGATACTTATTAACACTCGTATTTATTACAGCTTTTTCCGCTTCCAACACACTTCTTCTCTCGTTATTTTTAATTTATTCTCTTCTCTTTTACAAAAAATGTTCTCTTCTCTATTTCAACTGCAGTTAAACCATCCCCGTGTTGCCTGTCCACTATTTAAATGTATTACAGCTTAGTAATTATTAGCTCACCTACTACAGTAAGACGTCATACACGAACTGTTTTTATGTGTAACGAAAACGACTTGACTATTATTTAAACACCTCCAACAAATTGAATTAAAAACGATATAGACGTAATACAAACAAAACAGTAACATGTTTGTACACAACGTTTTGTTTCTTGGAAGTCATATACACGCAGGCGAGCGTACATGCAAACATTAAAACCATTAAAACGACAACACCCCTTTGTGCATACACTACGCAGAAATAATAACATAATCGAAAGTAAATGTGCCTGGAACAGTCGCATACATGGCGTACCTAATACGTCTGTTTTGGTAAAACAAATTCCACTGAATTTTATTAAAGCATATTCGCTCGGCATTAATGAGATTTTTCTTTTGATGGAATCCTACTAAATGAGGGTAACGAAAAACAGAGGAGCGGAGGTTAAATTCCAAAGGAAACTGCTCCCGTTATTAAACACAACTCATCAGAGATAATTAAGGCGCAATACGCCGCCGTTTGAAACGCCACCAAAAGTACGACACTGTTACTACTACACAAAGTGGTGAACATCAACGTTTCTTCCCTGCGAACTGAAATTAAAACCAACTTATTCTCGACAAGATTAACGTAGAAATAAAAATAGTAATTACGTAATACGATTAATCGGTGGGCCCATCATCACAAATTTTTAAAACACTGTCAGTAAATAACAAAAACACGTAAAAAAAATTATATTTATTACCGAAAATCTTATTTAAGTCATCCATCGAACGACTATGGCCACAACCATTAGTACTTAGGCTACAGATATTTATAAATGAATATAATAAAAGGGTGTTTACCGTTCAAATCTTCTCTTCTTCTCCTTCTCAACACAGAGGTTGGAGTTTTTTTTTTTTACGAAACTGGTCAAATTGATCAGTTTTTATGATTTTCGGGACATGATGCGCGACCGGAAGATGTTAACCGATTTTATATTTCTTGTTTTTTTTATTATTTCGCTTATCTGTCCTAGAAGCAAGTTTTCAGGGGTATAGCGGAAAAAAGTCCCCCCCCCCCCATACAGAAGGATTTAAAGAAGTTCGTTAGACGACAGAAAAATACGGTGATCATTTGTCCACGGTATGACGACGTCGGTGATAATGATGGTAATTGTGATGTGTAAACTATTCGTGTGAAAATATTAGACAGATACACCGATTTAGTTATTTTCTTAAGTCCCCTACACACCTTCCAATCCAATCCCCTCCGATGTGCTAAATGTAAGATGAAAATAGCACGCAAACTGTATAGTGTGTAGGACGATCGTCCTTACAAAAAGTTGGAATACGGTTTAGGAAGGTCGGGCGGTCCTCCCCATCCGACTTAGGACAGATCCCCTCCACTTTCCATCCTAGATAGTATAGTGTGTAGCGCAGTCGGGCGTCGGTTCCGATTAGTTGTTTCTTTTATTTTCAGCGGACTGCAAGTTGTTGAACGTGTTTTCATTTTGTTTTGAGTATATAGTGAGTAAAATGGCTGAAGACGAATGTAGAAATATTTTATTGAACTCGCAAAATGGTATTACGTTTTTCTATGAACGGCTTTACCATTCTCAGTAATTCCATAAAACATTGTTCATTCATTCGTAAAAAAATTCGGAAATCGTCTGAGTTCAATTGCTTCAACAATACTGAATGGGTAAATTTCTTTCTTTCCTTTAACCACTTTTTTGCCCAAAATTTCCTTTCTGGTGGGGGCTTTTGGAGGATCAACAGTGTTGTAAGAGCAACTCCGATTCTTTGATTTTTCGACAAAAATGGTGCCATTACGAGGGTGTGACCAGGTCGGGAATCTCAATGGTACTGACTAAAATGACGAGATCGGAGAAAGAAATTGGACAGTATGGATAGCGATCTCCTTTCCTAAATTGGAGATCGGATCGGATTGGATTGGAAGGTGTGTAGGGGCCTTTACAGCGATTTGAAATAAACATTGTGTGAACACCGAATTTATGAACACCGGAAAAGTTTAGTGTCGAAGACTGATTCAACCTTCTTTATTTAAAAGGAAAACGGTCTTGTAAGGTCAAAGTCAATCCAGTTTCTGTTTACAGTGCCTCCGCACCTTCGACAGCAAAACTAAAAATTTGAAGCGCCGAATTTAAATATAATCGTAACGGCACTTTTTATGAAAAATGCAGTGGACATCTACACGAGCTTACAACTGCACTGAACAAATCCAACAGATCGTATTCAGTGACCACAAAGGACAAGTGAATGAAATAGCTCATATCTTAGGCATGTCTATCGACGCTGTGTTTAACATTTACACGAAATTATTTTTAAAATATTTTTCGGTCCACCCTATTCTACATGATGGCCATCTATCATGATGAAACTTTTTTATTCCATTAATCGATTCTTGAAACATTTCGGTTCATGCATTGAGATGACGATTGGAATGTTTTGAATGGAACTATAATAATAATAATAACACCATAAGTATACAGGACATTTGTAGTAGCCAGTTTTGTAAATTCAGAAAGAGGAAGACCACGATACTTGAAAAACCTTAAACTTGCGAACAGAATTAACAATCATCGCTAACTTTCAAGTAAGATTAATTACTATAACTTCACTGCTACTTTGTTAACATTTTCGCCACAAACAGGTTTACAGAAACGTTAATTATTCTTTGTGAGAATAATCGGCAGAAGTTTCCAACTTTATGTGGGACACATACACATGTGCAACAGAATTCAAACGAAATTAATCAAAATAAAAAGCAAACATATATCTCAACACCTACTCATGTTGGGAAGGTCACTAGAAATACAGATGACAAAGCACTTCCAGCTGTAGGACCGGTTCACCAGCGTGAAACAAAACGTCATATCTCACAAAAGACGATTGTTTCACAAAACACGTGTTACGTTTGGCCAATATGTTATACGCTGCATGCGAGTGCCCCTGACATGACACTAAATAGGTTTGGTATAAATTCTGATATACGTTTCAGAATCCCAACACCAGCATCCACATACGGAAAGCATCCAATAAATGTATATTATTTTTTTAACTATCTAAAAACACACCTCAAGATGCAAACGTTCGCCGCCGCAAACAAACTGCAAACTACCTTACAAAGCATCTGCCATTACTGAATAGTAACGTTCTTACTTTTGTAGCGTACACATCCACCATAGGATAGAAAATACTCGAAAAGCGGTGTCACGTCTTCGACGCTCTCGAATAATCTTGAGTTGGTCTTACAACGTTAGGTGATGAGTTAAAGAAAGTGATTGCATGGCGCGTGCAGTGCCGGATAGCGCGCCATACATTGCCGGAGAAATAAAGTCGAATTAAATATTGAAAATCATGATGATGAATTAAGGCAGAGATCGCCCAAGTATAAGTATTAGTGCATGAATATCATTCTAAAAATTTGAAATGTACTATTCTGAACTGAAAATAGTTATATAGCCGCGGCTGGCGAACTGAAGGCTTGTTGCCCGTTCGGAGTTTTGCAATTAACTAACTAGCCGGACTGTTGCGGGTTTGCGATACAAGCCGGCAGCAGTTTGGCGGGGGAGAATGACGTCACTGCACGCACGCCGCATTGCAGATATTCTAAGTACAAAGTTTAACAAGCGGAATGCCATTTGCGAAGAAAACTGTGTTGTCCCTTTTTACCAGGAATAGCAGGTGCACAAGACAAGCAAGGCATTGGACATGTTATCCGTAATTTACAGATACTATCACAGGGGGCAAAAAATTAATTTAATAAAGACTGAATAGATATGTCTACTGGAAAAGAAGGACAGAATTAATTTTTAAACAAATTTAACTAGCGATATAAATTTAAGGTCCCGCAAAGTACTGGAAAGGATGGGAAATATCCATTGGGTCCCATAACCTTGATGAAGGGAAACTTCCAACCGCACCTCCTAGTGGTGGGGGTTGGGCACCGCGGTTCTGGAGACCTAATGTCAGCCGGTATAAGCTGTCCCCCTCTAACAAGTGCCAACGGGCTCTTTTGAGGACGGATAAGCGGGTAGAGGTACAGGGTACTCTCCTGTCCTTGGAATGGGAAACTATTCCTAAAGGCGGCAGCGTCTGGCCCATTGACCCATATTGGGCGGCTGTTGATCCCTCTGTCACTATGGGATTATAATAGTGACCCCATGTCTGGGGTAACAAAGATGCAGTGCTCAAGGGCCTGTATTTGAACAATAGCGGAAAATTCAGCCCTCTGCCTGAGGTTAGTACAGGCAAGAGCTCTGTTGAGAAGCTTTAAGATGGCAGCCCCTCACTCAACTTGCCTTGCGAAACGTTGGTAGCGTATCCAAGGGACACTTATATTACTCGCAAGTTCCAAAGGGAAATTAATAGCCGGAAGAGATGGTCCGACCAATATGGAGCCGGAACAGACTAAACAGTCTACGCCGTGAACAAGAAGGAGCAGCAGAAGAAGAAGAAGAAGAAGAAGAAGAAGAAGAAGAAGAAGAAGAGATAAATTTAAGTATACAGGCCCTTTTACTGGACAAACTGCAAACGTAACGACAATACTTGAGACCAGAAGTGGCACCAACTAGGGCAGTTAGTCTCTATTTTAATTAATCTAGAATAAAATTACAGCCAAGAGACGAAAAAATTATATTCTACAGAACAATTCACAACTTAGTGATACGCGGGGCAAAAATGTGGTCCCTTACGAATAGAGGCTAAGGGACAATGTGCAACTAAATTATATGAGATGCCTACAGGTTATTCGCTAGCATAAACCCGAAGGATGGGAAAGACCTGTAGAATACACGATCGGACCAGAATTGAGATGGCAAAAAAGTGAAAAAAGTATACATCGAATTCCAAGAAGAACTAAAAAAATAAGGTCCCGCTGATAAGGATCTACTGTAACAGAAAGTGACTGGACAGATTTATGGAGGGAAAACAATCAACCACTAGGGAGAAAAATTAGATAAAAAGATGAGAAGAAATAATGCCCCTTTTATCATGAATTACTCAATTAATTTGTAAAACAACAGTCTCTACTTACGTAATGGAAGGATCTACTGTTTGGACGTCTGTATCTATATTTTTTAAATCTGTTCCCATCAGACGGGATGGATATATAGGCCTATTAATTAACAAAGTTTCATCAATATAATATTAAAGAACACTGCTTTACTCGTTTAACAAAAAACACACACGTCCCCTTTATGATTCTACTAACATTGGTTTCAACCTTTATTCGAAAAATATTTGCATAACAATACTCGTAATTTTATAGTTTAATTTAAAATAAAGACTCTGGTTTCTTTAGTGTTGTTCGATGTGATTTTTCAGCCGTAAGTTTCGGCAACAAGTGGTTTGCCCGAACGCGCTGCCCGTTTTCTTAATGTACTGGCTCGCGAGGCGTATTTTTTAATTTTAAACTGTCTTAACCAATAACTTTAGCAGATTCTGTAAACTGAAAGAAAATTAAAAAAATACATTTGCCTACAGTATATTCAACCGAAATGATGACATTATGCTTTGGAATAAACAAAGCTATGGTGTGCTCTATTTATCAGAAGTCTTAGCCAATCACGTGGCAGATTCTGAAATTGAAAGAAGCTAAAAAAATACGTAGGCCTACAGTATATTCAACCGAATTGATGACATTATGCTTTGGAAAAAAGAAAACTATGGTGTTTTCTTAATTATGTATTCTTTACTCTGAACATTAACACACTTCAAATTTAGAAACTTTACAGGACACAGCAAATAGGCCTATATAACAATGAAATATACGCTGAAATATAACTATAGCTCTGCCCAATTTAACATTTTATTTGAAATGTTATTCAAAATCAGTGCGGCCAGAATGCACTCTATGTTATGTCTGCTTCTGGCTACCTTTGAACACTGACCTAATGACCTGTGAAGCTTTCCCGCACTTACTGAAACAAATTTATATAATATACGTGTTATGTCAACAGGTTCATCACGGTTTATCACGCCGATAATGTGGGATGTTTTGTAAGCAACAGAGACGCGTTTCAGAAAATATAAATAATTCACGTTTCCAGAAACGCTAAAAATGAAAATGTATTGCCAGAATCCTTGAAATACGTAATGATTCATACGCTTTATCGACACGATAGTTTCTTCTGTTCACCTCACATCACCGGTAATATTGTGAAATATCCACAATTACAGAAAATCTTTATGTCACGAAAGTTCTACTTGAAAACTCGTACAATATTATGGACTTCGAATTCTAGTTACTGCAAACTGACTGTTGATAATTCATTAATAACGGATCCCTTTTTTTTACCATCGAAATGATTTAGTTCTTCTTCTTCTCCTCTTCAAGGATTAGGTTATATAAACCTGTTCCGGCACCCATCTCATCTTCGGACGACCCACGTCTCTTCTACCAATGATAGTTCAGTGCCGCTTTCGGCAATCGATCTTCTGTCATCGTTTGCAGACGATCCCACCATTTCATACACGCAATTATCATGTATTCGTGGCCGCACCATGACACCTTGTACCGAGAACTTTGTGCCGCGCTGTTCTGTCTGAACCTGGCGTTCATCGGGCTCCGGCCTGACAACGCAAACAAACCAGGGCGCGAGACGCCCTGTATAGACATACATCTTCTGTATGTCTGTCTGTCTGTAAGTACCTCTAACACTGAAGATTCTATCTCTGAAGTAGACAGTTAATCCCTTCGCTTGGAAGAATCGAAAATCAATAATTTTTTTATAAAAGTATATTAATCATTAATTTAGTATTTCTTTTTAATTCCATCTTACAAATTCACAAAAAGTTCTATTACAAAATAACCAGGAATGCTTCGGAAATAAATCCACAAGATAATAAACATTTCTAACATGAGATTATCAGTTCAGAAAATTAAAATGGTGGCGTTTGAATAAAATACTGAATGAGTTTAATATAGTAAATACAGTAAAATACTAAAAAATACAGTATATTTTAAAACACAATTTTAATAAAAGTACCAGTCAGCCATTTACGTATTTAGGCAACGTTTATTACATACGCATTCACGTAATGTTGAACATGACAACGCATACATGAATATGTATAGTGTATATACGCTCCTCCCAATATTTGTGTAAGGAGTTGTGTAGGTAACATAACGTCTTATTAATCGTGTCACGTTTCGTTGTATTTGGCGCGTGGAACGTCTTTATTATAGGTGTTAACTGTTTATCACGTACTACGCCGCTCGTAGTTGATAGATACGCCGACTTGCAGGGGCGGAGAATAGCGTTTATGAACATTCTCTTCTCAGAGTACTCTCAAATGACAAACATCAGGCCCACGACCGTACCATGCTGATATACTAAGTACAGTGGAACTAGTGAATAACGAGCTCGCTTATAACAAGAACTCGGATGTAACGAGTAAAAGTACGAGATCTGTTTGGTTTTGTACCTTGCTAATGTTAAATAAACTCGCTTTTAACGAGCAGGAACGCATTAGAGACTTGGTTATAACGAGCAGTTTATCGCATCTTGTTCATGGGTTAAGGTGTAACAAAAGTTCGTTACAATACAGCATTTTAAACATTCGTTTAAAATCATTAAGGCAGTTTAGTGAAACTAATAATGTAAGTGATGAATTCGTGGAATATTTAAATAAATTACAAAACTGTTTTCATATGTACAGATACAAAATTACTAAACAAACAAAAACAGATTACTTTTTTAAGTTAATTAAGTTCTGTGTGCGAAATATAAGTTTTACGATCCCATTTAGAACGAAGAACAAAAAGACAAATACATTACAGTGAATTTTCTTGTAATTTAAAAATAAATATTGTACATGTGGCATGGAAAGTATTGCGTTTGTTGCCAGATAGCCGGCTGATTTTTGGTAAGTTTTTCCTACCCAGTTAGTTTTACGATATTCCGGGAATGCACTATACACCAATACACAGCAAAGAATGTTACCGTCTAAAAAACGTTTAAAGTCTAAATTTCACTTTTAAGCGTAGAATGTAAAACGTGCAAAATTGTATTGTGCAAAGCCACTGCTATAGTAGACTTTGTTTGTTGTATGTTCAATAATCAGGGTATAAACATTTAGGCTTGCGAGTCGACAGCTCTGAATCGCTGTGATCTGACAAATTCATAAAGACATTCAATGAATCACACTTTGCGAGAACACTATGACTTAGTGTATAAAACTGACGTGAATAAATCTAACGGTGTTTATTCCACTGAAGAAAAAGACATTTCTTTTATACACACATAAAACGTGTTTTACGACATCGCGCTAGTGCTGAAGTAGACTTCTGACACAAGGTATCAGGACAAATCAAAACGACATGAAATGTTTAATTTTTCAGAAACACGCTGATAATCACAGACTGATACAAATTTGGAGGAATGGCAGTCAAACTGTACAGCAGAGAATTTAAAAATGACGAAGTTACGAATTTATAACTTACTATTTATTCCTCTACCAAAAATCCTGGCTTGACAAAAAAGCCTAGGGCCATGGCTGGCTCTAGTAGAAGGCCGGAATATTAAACGTGGCAACGTTGCGTCTGAGACCTATAAGCATAGTGTAATAAAACAGCTAATGTGAACATGTTATATTCTGATTTAATTTCATAGGATTACTAAAATCATGAGTAGGCCTATTTATAGCTAAATCTAAATTATAGGTCTGTGCGCACTTAGTACTATACGTTTAAGTTGTAGAAATTAGTGAATTCGTGTTAAGCCTAATGAATTAAATTTGTTCGAATTATTGAATTCGTATCATATGAATGAGTTAATTACTATATTTCTTAAATAATATAACAGTATTTTACATAATAAACTTTGAATTTTCAAAAAATGAAGAATTATAAAACTGCTGTTAACCGGCAATTAAAAATGACGCGATTTGATTATTGAAATACATAAATTAAGATATCGTCTAGTCGGCTTCAAATATCAGCTGGTTCCAGTGTTGCCACGTTTAATATTCCGGCCTTCTACTAGAGCCGGAGAGCCGGCCATGCCTAGCCCCATATACAGACCTGTCGCGTTACATTCTAACACTCTAAAATTGAAGATTTGCAACTAGGCTATATCTTTCATTCTATTTGATTGACTTCCATTGAGACTCTAAGAGGCTACCAGCCTATGCCGTAAAGGATGACGACGACGACGATCTTTCATCCTAAAAACGGATGCTGGTTGATAGCGATGGTGTGAAATCGTCATGTTAATCTCCTGAAGTTTCAATTCACGTTGCTGACACCTGCTTCAAGAACCTTGTTCTTAACATTGCTCTAACGTTTCTCCCAGCAACCTTTCTACCCGATACCACAGTCACATAGCTATTGTGATTAAATGATGTCCAAAGTCTTTCTGGTACTTAGTTCAGAATATGCTTTTCTGCAATACAATGACCAATTATGATGCTCTATAAAGGTTTATAAACACAACTTTTATAAATACATAAAACATGTGTAACTAGCAGTTACACATTACTTCAGTCAAATGATGAATAAACATTCGTATAATTATTAAAAAGCAGAATACGATTTACACCAGCATATTTTTGTAACTACTGCCCGACAATGTGCCTCAAATAAATTTGAATATTTCCGACCGCACGTTGCCGTACAAGGTTTTCATCATTAACCTTGACAAACATACACACATAATAATGTGATAACAGTGGCCAGCGATACCGCTGTCTGTCCGACATACCCGCCACAGACATCAGATTAAAAATTTCAAATGTCACTGTCATTGTCGTTACTCAGGAAGCCGTGCGACATTCGGAACAGTCTAAAACGCTACACATGTACTGCATACGATTAGTTAACGAACTGGCTTATTTTTTAATAGGTCGCTGTGCAATTTTTTGACTATTCATGTGCGTCTGTAGGCCTATTTGTGATTTCAGTACATCTTACGATCTGAAAACTGCCAGTGCATGAATACTATGAAAACTGGCAGTGTGACTTAGTTACGAAGATTATACCAAAAGTAGTTATTTATTTACGTGTTCACACTGAAGTCTACGGACAGACTTCAGCTAAACACAAGTACCCGGTCTACTTTGTGTGGCTGTCCTCAGCTCCCGGAGTAGCACTCTCCCTACTTCAGATCTGTCTGCAAATGACAATATTTTTCCTCTCACTACCTACTTTATCCTCCATTTTTCTGTTCCTTTTAAAGGTGAACCTAGGATGTGGGTCTCCGAATGAATCCCAGAGCTGGTCCAGAGGCTCAAAGGTAGCACTCGTACCACAGGTCTTATTTCACAGGACGCTGATAACGTCCTTAGAGAACATTTATCTTACTCAAAAGTCACAGCGTTGGTGACGTGTATATCGAGGGATTAGTGGTAAAACCACTAAAGTCCAAGTTTTAATTATATTTCAAAAACGACATTTTTATGCATTTTCCTTTTTCTTTTTACTTTTTAACGGCTACAAAATCAATAAAAAAAACTATTAATAATAAACATTAACCTTGAAAATCAATATTATCACTTATCATTGCACTCGAAAACCTTTAATTTCAGTTTTCCGTAAATTCACATGAGTGGACTTGGGTAGTTTTACCACTAACCCCTAGATATATTCGTTTGGGACCGGAATAGGTGATTTGCCTAGTCAATGACCGAAGAAGAGAAGATCCTCCATTTTCACTCCAATAGAAGCGCATAGGTCACTTCCAATTTTGTGCAGAGGTCTTTCTAATGCCGAGCCAAAGGTCTTTCTTGTTTATACGAGGGTCATTCTGAATTTAACCTCCGTGCGGCTGGTGTACGCAGAGTAGTTGTCATAGAAACACGACGCATGCACAACAGCGACCAGCATTCTTTTACACACAAATCTGCTGTTCATGTTATTTATGCATTTCTGTTCGAATAATGCCCCGACGAAACATGGATCCTGTCAATGCCTCTCTCGCCAGCTGTAGGGGGCGCGATTGTATTCGCTGAAACGTTCCATTCGGGACTCTCCCTACACAACTGGACAGCTCGGACGACGAAGCTCACGGACGAAGGAAAGGCGGAAGCAAAACCGTCCGACGCTGTCGGTGTAATCCGGACCCACCGGTGATCTCTCCGGTCAATCACTGTCGAGCGAAAAGTAGTAAGGTGACGCTGAGTCGTCTATATAACTATTAGGCGGTCGATTCTGTTTGCTGGGGACCCTCCGGTACAGGCCAGACGGCAGACACCGCATACTTGTTCATAGACGGGAATAGCGGGGGCTGCGCCCTGTCAGCACTCAAACATTAATACGCGTTCCATTCAGGAGGAGGGTTCTCTCTGCTTGATTCAGTCTTACTGAATATTTTTCTAAGATAATAATTACCTTCAACCCGCTAACATCATCATCATCTTCACATTATAGGCAAAGTGCTCCCTGCTTCGAATTCAAAGATCTCTTCCTCAGGAGATCTCTTCCTGGGACTACCCACACATCTCTGACCAGTAAGTTTATATTTCCAGACTTGTTGGCCAGTCTTGAATCTAATATTCTTTCCAAGTGTTCTTCCCACTTAATGTGTTATTGCTGCTACATTAAAATAATATTTTTACATTCTAAAAGTTAAAATTTCACACTAGTGCATTTAGAAATTGCAATCTTTGGTGTGTATATTCACAAACCCACACTATCGGGAGGGCGTGCGGAAGGTAAGGAGGGACTGTGAGAACGCAAGCGAGGCAGTCGGACGAGTATGGTGGGGGGTAAGAGAGAGAGAGAGAGAGACAGTGAGTGGGGGGGAACTGTTTATTCAGTAAAACCGCACACCGCACTCATACGACGCGATTGCCTCATAGTTTGTAAACTAACTGGCCGCAACTAACGATATATCATGTGGAATTTCACGTTATTCGTTTCGAAGCTTTTTTCATGTGGACACAATATAACAGCGTCTCTTGTTAAACACATCTGCGTTGGAAGGATAATTAATCTTCATTTTACGTTCAGCAATTACCAGCTTTTTCTGAAATTTATAACTCTGTTGCTGTATAATTCTTTTCATTGGTGGGAGGGGGCAGAATAAAAATTTACTGCGACATTTATTACTTATCCGCTGTCCACTGCATACACCATTCACTCCTTTACTTTATACTTCTTTTAATCAAATCTGCTACCAGTGACAATGAAAACCAGATGTAAAATACGACGACATACAACTAACTACAGCATCCTACACACGGTACAAGATACACATCTGGCCTTACTGTACAGATGGGTACACTACTGAACTTGAAATTTTCAATTTTTTTTTTAAAGAACTTCTGGTATTATCAAAATTATATTATTCTAGATTTAGTTCTGAGGGAGGGGAAGAACTAACTCACAGTCGAATCTCGGTAAGCCGAACCTGGATAATTCGAACTGGTTGATATCTCGAATGTTTTCATTGCCCTTCGTTTTTCCTATACAACTAGATGGTATTTTACCTTTGTAACTTAAAAATGTTTTAAAAGAAACCTTGTTCACTCGATTTTTTGTCATTTTCTCGCCATGCCACTGAAACTCTATATCATCATCATCATCATCATCAATAGCTCCACAGCCCACCGTGGCCCTCAGCTTCCCTCGCGATTTTCCTCCAGACTTCCCTATCCTTAGCCAATGTCTACCAATTTTCACTCCACGTACTTTCACATCTTCTAGGATTCCATCAAACCATCATAGCCTAGGTCTTCCACGTCCTCTCTTTCCTTTTGGTGTGCATTTCAATATCCTCTAAAGTACATCCTCCTCATTCATAGTCTGTACGTGTCCCGCTCATCTCAGCCTAGCTATCCTAATTGATGTCACAATATCAGACATCTATATAACTCATACTGGTACTGCTCAGTCTGAACGATTTCAGGGGAAAAGTAGTTCTGGGAAGAAACAAAAGCCGAGATTTTACGGTTGGTACTGGAGTAAAGCAGGGTGATGCATTATCTGCGACCCTCTTTAACTTGGCACTACACTATGCTATAAACAAGATAGACTTCAGAGGACACATCTTCAAAAGGACGAGGCAACTAGGAGCATATGCGGATGATATTGTGCTGGTAGCCAGGAACAAAAATGTATTAAAAGACACCTTTATTGAAATAGAGAGGGAAGTGAGCAGGACTGGTTTGGAAGTCAATGAGGCTAAAACAAAATACATGAAAGTGTCTGCGAAGGAAAATAGAGAACTGCTAGACCTTCACACAGGCCATTACTGTTTCCAAGGAGTTACAGAATTTAAGTACCTAGGTGTTATTCTGAATAACGAAAACCGAGTGAGCAGCGAAATAGTAAATAGAATCATAACCGGCAATAGAGCCTACTATGCAAACCAATCATTACTGAAATCAAAGCTTCTAACTCCAAGAACCAAATTGATGTTATATAAAACACTGATCAGACCTGTTGTTACTTATGCATCCGAGACATGGACTCTCGTAAATAAGGATATAAGTGCACTAAGAATTTTTGAAAGAAGAATTTTGAGACAGATATTTGGACCGGTGAAGGAAGGGAATATGTATAGGATCCGAAATAACGGTGAAATAAATGAGTTGATTGGTGGACAAGACCTGATGAGACACATAAAATCAGCTAGAATTAGATGGCTGGGACACGAGGATGTTACGAGGATGCCCAAAACTATATTAAGCGGAACGATACTGGGCAAAAGAAGAAGAGGAAGGCCTCGAAGAAGATGGCAGCAGGATGTGGAAGAAGATCTAAGAAAGATGGGCATTAGGAACTGGAAACTGAAGGCAGTGGACAGAGATGAGTGGAGACGGGTCGTAGCGGAGGCCAAGGCTCACCATGGGCTGTAGTGCTGGAGAATAGTAGTAGTATATAACTCATACAGCTTTCTGTTGTACTGTACCTTATTCTCCACTCTCCACCTTTCCTAATGGGTCCATAAAGTTTCCAAAGTATTTTGCTTTCAAAAGATGCAAGTCGCAATTTGTGATTTAAAGTATTTCATCAGCCCACAGTAGCATCTATTAGCATTCTGAACTCCTTTACTTATCTCTTCATTTATATCATTGTTTTCATTTACCAGAGAACCCAAATACGAAAAACTTGAGACACTTTCAAAATTAAAATTCATAATTTTTAAGTGTGATGCTGATAGGTTACAAGTTCTCCTATTTTTTACTATGATATATTTAGTGTACTCCTCATTTACCCTTAGCTCCATTTCGTCAGCTGAATGGTATAATGCTGTGACTGCCTTCTTTACATCATTCTCTGACCTTCCCATATTATCTACGAGGGGGTACCCAAAAATAACCGGAATAGCGCTGCGACTGGCGGAGCTTACGTAGTACGCATTTCTCCCGCTAGGCGAGTGTAGCGCAACTCGTTCCGAGTTCAGTGCCGTCATTTTTGTCGCCTGAGAAGGTTATGTCCGGTCACAGTAATTCGTTTTGTAAAAGCAGTTTCGCTTGCTCCTCGTTTTTTGTCATGGCGGATTTAAGTGAACGGCTGCTGTGAAATTTTGTTTCCTGCTTGGGGAAAACATCGCAGGAACTGTTGTGATGTTGAAAACAGGTTACAAGGATAGTGCTATGGGAAAAACTCAAGTGTACCAATGGTTTTCTCGTTTCAAAGAAGGTAAAATGTCAGTTGATGACAAACCTCGTTCTGGACGTTCGTCAACTTCCAGAATTGACGAAAATGTTAAAAAAGTTCATGCAATCGTGCTTGAAGACCGACGACAGACCATTGAAGAGATTAGTAAGTTATCTGGAATAACTTGGAACTCGGTTCAGCGAATTTTGTCAGAAGATTTGGGGATGAGAAGGGTCACTGCAAAATTTGTGCCTCGGGTCCTGACTGAACAGCAAAAAGAGAATCGAGTTGAACATGCCGTGCATTGAAAGACCAGCTCCGAACCGACCCAGATTTTTTCTCCAAGGTCATTACTGGTGACGAGTCATGGTGCTATGGTTATGACCCCGAAACTAAACAACAGTCAAGCCAGTGGAAAACTTCATTGTCACCTCGCCCAAAAAAAGCTCGTCACGTGAAATCAAACATCAAGACGATGCTCATTTGTTTTATCGATGTGAGAGGGGTAGTGCATTCTGAATTCGTCCCACCAGGTCAGACTGTTAATCAGGCTTTCTATTTGGAGGTTTTAAAAAGATTGCGTAACAATGTGCGACAAAAAAGGCCCGATTTGTGGCAGACGACGGACTGGTTTTTCCACCATGACAATGCACCTGTTTCATGCAGCCATTTCAGTGCGCCAGTTTTTAGCAAAAAACAACATGACTCCCTTGCCCCACGCACCTTACTCACCTGACCTCGCTCCGTGCGATTTCTTCTTGTTTCCGCGAACGAAGAGGGACATGAAAGGACAACGTTTTGACGACGTGGAAGCGGTAAAGAAAAAAACGAGGCAGGAGCTGTCGGCCATCACAACAGACGAGTTTGAAAAATGTTTCCAGGAATGGGATCGCAGATTGGACAAATGTATTAACTGTAATGGAGAGTACTTTGAAGGCGATAAGGTTGTTTTGTAAAAAAAATTAAATACATAGCTTTAAAAAAAAAATTCCGGTTATTTTTGGGTACCCCCTCGTATGTCATCGGCATATGCTAAGAGTTGAATACATTAGGTACTGAAACTCTATAAGCCAAAGTATTATGTATGTGCTAATCTCTACAACTCGAAGTTCTATTAACTTATAAACAGCCTTTATAACTAGAAATTTAGCGCCATAAATTTCTATAGGTCGAAGGTTACGTGTTTCTCCAACAGAAATGATGGCTCACTTTCCTGTTGAAACACGAAACCTCCTCCAACCTAACAGAAATACATAAAATAAAATTATATGTATTTTATTATATTCGGCATCTTTTGAATGGACATTGTACTAACGTTTTGTTCATCACAAATTGTGAAAATAAAATACGTATATTTGTAACACGTGTTCAGTTTATTTTATCATAAAATTCTACATCCACGTTACAGAGGATGTGTATTTAACAAAAAGAGTACGGTACATATTATTCAGGCCGTAGCCTACTTAGAGGAACGCAGTTATTGCGTGCCGTCGTACTAGCTGAGCGATACTATACAGTATACTTCGCTATACGCGAACCTCTTAGTTCCTCACCCTCTTAGAGTATACCCCCTCCCTCTTAGACCTCCTCCTCTTACAGGTTCTCTTGGGCATCTTTCTTAAGAGTATACTCTTAGTAGTTGCTGCTATCACGAACCTCGCTCTGTAATTCGAATTTTAGTAATAAGTCGAATTTCAATATCTCGAAATATTTTATGACGTGAAATTTCTCCTGACATTAGAATTATCGAGTTTCCACTGCAGTGTCCAGTCACATATTGTGTGATGTGTGAAAATCAATAATAATTTTTCATGTTACACAACAAGCACGACGCACAACTGTAATTAAATATACGATCAGTACACGTGATCTGACTTTTTACCCAAGACGTACAACTGCGAGAATGGGGAGCAGCGAAGGTCGCAGTAGTACCACAATTGGGGGGGGGGGGCTGAAATCAGATATCAAATACAAGATTTTATTGAAAATGTTGTTCTGAAATAGTTTAATTCATCATCTGAATAAAATTAAATCGAAATGAAACATTAATCAGCATGTCCCATGGATGACCTTTAAATCTTTTTAGGGTCGCCAATAAGTGAGGAAAGTCTTAGCTATTTAAGACAAAATGATTCTAAATGAACATATAACAACCTCGCTAGATTAGAAAAAAAAAATTATAGACAATTCTCCATGTCTATAACCAAAGTTTTGGACTTACACGTTTTGACTTTCCTATAAACTGCTAATTATTTTTATTTATTTTTTTCTGTGCAAGTTCAATCAGTGTTAGCAAAGACTTATCGCTGTCAGGTCTTTCAACTGCGACTTACAGCTTCTGGGATCGAAATGTCAAATGTGAAAATATTATAATGGAGTACGTCCGAGTAGAGGGTTCATCAGTTTTACTTTAATTAGTTCTGTTAACATTGTTTGATGCTTATAATTTACTTTACATTTAGCATGGCCCTGCATATGTTGATATACCGATTACACAAAAAAACGAATAAAAAGCGTTTAACACTTGCGTAGGGGGTACCATTAGTGCATATTATAGTACTGAATTTACAGGTCGAAAAAAAAAAAATCGTTTTTATAATAAACGAAGTTTTCATACAGTTCTCTCAGTCCAATACGTGTTGTACCTTGACTGCGAATCACAAACTTGACTGCCTCTCTGACGATAACCCATCATCATATAAGCCTGTATTTGTTCAACACCCGTTTCTAAAACGTGTTCATATCTTTATACCTTGTGCTTTTCTGATACAGCTGGCAATGGAAAGCAATTTTGTGTATGATGACTTTGGTCTCTAATCTATTATCGTCTTCGTTCCTATAGGGTTGTTAAATAGTGGAAATGTATTCGGAAGATTAGATTTGGATGATTCTATAGAAGAGTTCTTGGGGAAAGGGGTTGCAAGGTGAGCTTGAAAAATTTACTTAGTCCAAGAGAACTGCTGTATGGAATGAAGCTGCTGCAAGGACCCGAGGGCACTACCTGCACATGAACAAAGTGTAAACTACAGTGCGGAGTGCACCAATGGGAGCACATTCTTCATTCTGCTAAAATAGTTATTCGAATAAAATTGCTCGATAGCTTGTAACTAGTTACAAGTCTGTCCAAGATTACTAGTCGGATAGTGTCTGTCCAAGAATACGCCACATGAAGTGAAACTTCTTACCTCATATCATTATACAAAACATAGGAAAGTGCAACGTACAGATTGAAAATAATTACCCCAGGAGGGCAGGACTAGATATCCGGAATTCAACATGATCAGACAGTCAGTCCTATAGTTTCTGGGCAAGGCAAATATCTGCAAACACCACAAGCGAAACAGAATAAAAAATACGAATTTGGTTACATATGACATTAGGTTATTGTCCACCGAGGACACGGTGGAAAGCTGGAATCGAAACTCATTCCGTTAATTATACTGTAGTTATTTTACACTTGACGTATGTTATCGATGATACAATCGAAACTTTGATTTGATTTACAACTTACAACAACCGAAGTCTGTTGTTAATTTTTCATGAATCCGTCAGGATCTTCCTTTTAAAGAACGCATCTGTGTGTGTGGCGTAAAAACATCACACGGCTTCCACGTCGATTAGCAATCTGTTCGCTCCACTGGCTGATACAAGCCGTGCTACACAGACGCTTCCAGTGAACGCGTTCGCTTGAAACTCCGACCAGTCGATTATTAACTGCACAATTAAAATTCAAGAAGCTTCGACGCGTCCGCGTGTCCCCCGGTATCGATTTTTTATAACGATTCATTTATCACGACCTAGTTACATCAACCGTTGACTCGGTATTTGAAATGTTTACGTAATACGATTAACTTCAGTAAAGCAAACTCAGAAGTGAATATTATAGTCGATCTATATGATGTCACATACATTCTTCTTCTTCTTCTTCTATCAGGGTCTAGGTGAATCACCTGTTCCATTCCCAAAGGAGTACATACACTTCACCAACGCTTCCTAGTCTTCTTATACTTCGCTGTCCAACACGCTTGTATTGCCAAACTTCCTTAGGCAACCTGACATCTGGCATCCTATTCAGATGAGCAATCCATCTCTATTTGTTTCCTGCACTACGATCTTGGATATTAAAATTGTTCAACTCTTTACGAGTGTCTATATTGTAGAGTATATCCCTTCGTGAGCGGCCTTTAACAGATTGCAAGAATCTCATCTCCGATGGCTGTATTCTACTCGGATGTTTTTTCGCCGGAACCAAAGCTTCAGAACCATACAATAACACTGGCACAGTCACTAAATTATAAAATTTTAGTCGAGTGTCGTTCCTTGTTTTTTCGACAGAGCTCGACGAATTGTGCCGTATATTGACTGAAACTTAGCCAATTTGTGCGCAACATCGTAATACACATCATAAGTGATGTCACAACCAAGACAGCGGAATTATGACAACTACTCTACACTCTATTAACCGGTACAATTTAGTCAGTACGGGGTATTTGCCCATAAATGCCATAGTTTTTGTCTTCCGCGCAGAAATTTTCATGTTGTAATTTGAACAGTCTTGCTGTAACTGGACCACTGATCTCTGGAGCTCGCACTCGTTGTTTTTGATGATTATTTGATCATCTGCAAACAGCACTGTATTCATGTATGTTCTATTATTTACATTTATTCCCGGAGCCACTCGTAATCTCACATACATATAGGCCTCTTTTTTTCCTCTGTATCGTGTAGTTATAAACTAATACTTACCAATTACGTATTACCGTGCTTGCTACTAAAGCACACAATGTTCAATATTGACACGTCTTGTTAAAAGATTTCCTTGTTAGGGATTCTTTTGTCCCTAATATCTTAATATTTTTTTCCTTTACTCTTCATTTTTCTCGGCACTCTGTGGGTTCAAGCCTTCTTAACGATACTTTCCATTTTACTGTATAATGCATTTTCCTACTTCAACTTCTCTCACCCATACCTTGAAGCCTTCTATTACATCTTTTTTTTTAATTTTCTGTGTGTTAGTATCCGCTCAAAAATTTTCTTTATAGTTCTTGTTTCGTCCATTGTGCCTGGCCAAACCAGGATATTCATAGTGATATAATCTGTTTTACATATTTTTCTCCCTCGATTAACTGTTCAAGTTCACGGTTCATTCTGATGCGGTAAATTCTACTAATATTTCCAAGTGGGCCGTAAATTCACTTCATTTTCTGTCCAAAATCTCGTGCCCTCTGACACCGCTGTCTCCCTTTTTTTCTATTTTAATTCACCTACAGGCTACTTGATTTGTATCCATACAATTTGATTATTATTTTTACTATTAATTTTTTACTATTCTTTCCCACTGCCTCTTAAAGAAGAAACGACGGGGAAATATCTTGACAGTTATAATACATACGCGATGAAAAACGAAGAAGATGCTTCACTATTTGATTATATTAAAACAGTACAGAGTACATGCCGATAACAAAAAGGTTGAATCTGCTGCATTCAAATGAACGAATGAACTACGGTCTATATCGGTGAGACTGATGTAATATATTGTGAGGAAACATAGCACGACAATTTGCGGAAGAGACGCACAAATTTGTGGAGCCAGTGAGAAAACTTATTATATTACGAACAGAAATTCAATTAACGGATTGAAAGTTAAAAAAAGAATTAGACGTCTTAAAATAAAGGAAAGAGAACAATGAAAGGGGAGTAAAATAAATATTAAATATAATCTGGCAATGAAGATACATTTTATCGTCATATCCGAGCGTCCGCTTATGCTGACCACATTGCCCTTAATTGTCAAACAATGCGGAAGAATTACAGAATGTCATAATATTTCCATCAACCAAGTAGGCGACCTCTCTGAATAAATTCATGGTGGGCGTACAAATTTTCAGGTATATGAAACGTCTGTAAACGTCAGGTTTAACGGCTAAGTAGCGAGGCTTTTACTAAGGTACTCTCAGCGGTTTGCCGTCGCATTGGGGAGGGATGGTAACCGCCTACAATCAGTATAATGTTTTCGTCTGCGGAAAGGCAATCCAAAAGCGAGACATATCAAGCCAAAGCCTGCCAAATACACCACGGTCATCCGTGCACACACTCTATTATGCGAGATCAATGTAATATTACTTTCAAACTAATCTGCAAAATGTATCTTCGTGCCATTTACGAGATTTTAAATCTATTTTACAGGTTGTACAATATATTGCTACAAACCCATCAGACTGAACAGTCGATTTACACGTTTCGTGGTATAACCAAGAAAACGATAGACACAAACGATAAGGATGTCGTTATAAAATATCTTTAACAATTAAACTTCTGAACCATTCAACCTAACAATTACGTGATTTCTCACACTGCTCTGGAGCTTTTCTCGTGACCATTCGACATATTAAAATGGTTGACTCCTCTTTAATTGCGGACGTCCATGGTGAATCTACAGCGGAGGGGCAGTGAAATTCTTCATCAAGAAAAGCGACACCAAATCAGAATTCTTCTTGGCAATTTTAAAAACGCTAAGTTAAAAATTAAATTTAATAATGTTTCACGAAGAAGCCGTGTCGACAAGAATGTGACAACACAATGAAAAAAAAAAAGGTCACAGCAGTCGAATGTAGAGCTTTTATTTAATAAAGTTAACAAACTTTTAAAAAACGCACCGCTTCGCGAAGATCTGACCTGACACGGTCAAGTACGTAGTTTGTTGTACAGTAACGCATAACAATCTTCATAAAATGTATAATACACAGATAATAGTAAAGTATCTGAGAACTACCTGAGCACCAAATGGTTAAGTGTACAAGAAGAGTTTCATGCATTACATTAAATAATTTTATTTTAAATAAAAAATGTAACGAACGCTCTGAGTAGTAATGAAAGTACAAATTTAATCATAATTTTAATAAATTTTGGTTTTTGTGTGGCATGAAAAAATGTAGCAATTTTAGTCTGGCATTCCGTTGTAAACTTTAAAAATTGTCATTAGTACAGCCATTCGCTACCTCTTTTTGCTTTCCGTAGAAGAATAATTCTTCATGAAGGTCGATGGATTGTAGAATCATTCCCTCTCAGACAACAGTGGAGGGAAAGTTTGGCTCTGTGGCGAGCAATACCAAGCATAACTATTGTCAATGTTATTAATTTTCAATAAGTCACGTTTCCGATAAACTGGCGGTGGGTTGGTTAACATCTGTTGTAGTACTTTACATCTAAGTCCCGGCGGGCGAGAGAGGCCTGGTTTCTACAGACAACTTGTAGTACCCACATTTTTTCTTAGGAAACCGAGAAAAAATCGACAGTGTCCCGGAACCTTGATAATCACATCTTCCATCTTGCAACTTCAGCCAGGAGTTTTCTGTTTGCGTCTCAATTCGTCACATCATCCTGCTGACCGCCACCAAATGAGACCTTTATGTTCCGAATCCGTTCCTTGATCCAAGAAACTATGTCTTGAACTTACGACACGCCCTCTCTCTCATCAACCTTTTCTTATAAAACAATGTTCATAAAGCCGTCCGTTATGCCTAATCGATAGTCTGAATCATCAGTATTTCCTTCTGATGAGATACTTTACTACTGAATGAATTCTACGATGAATTAAATACATTACTGAGAATAATAATTTTAATAAATTTCCAAGGATTCCATGGCCCATGACATCACAGTTGTTAAAAGATTCCGGGCTGTTTGGTCGTAGTCAATTGTTTTACAAAACTCTGCTATTCCAGTCTCTGGGACGAACTAGTCCCTACTACTGAAGATGACTGCCACGGAAATCGCCGAAACGTATAGTAACAATTTTTGCAACAACTGACTACGGCTTAACAGACCGGATTCTTTTAATAGCTTTAAAAATAATACCATTTTAAACAAAAAAAGAAGCTATCATATAATACTCGGTATTATAAATGAACTCTGAAAGGGATAATATAACAAAATCTTAAAGAATAATGGCAGTTTCCACTTTAGTGCACTGATCTGAATTATGGGCACTAAAACAGGAGTTTCCCGGCAATCATGAGAGAACAAATTTCGATTAGGGGTCAGCTGTATTAGCTTCGAACACATACGAACTAATTATAATAAGCAAAAATTATGAGTATAGGCCTACCCATTAACAAAAATAGCAACACTGTACAAAGAAAGATAGAGCGACTATACGTAATTCGTGGCTTATGTTTACAAAATAATACGGCAGAAAGCTATAAAGTATAGGCTGCCAATGGAAACGAAAGAAGAAGATAAAAAAGGGGAGGCATACTTTTGTAATAATAAACTTATGCATTCAACATACAATGTTAATTAACTGTAGCAGGTTCGCATAAAAATAATCTCATAGCAAATAAATGATTATCACATGTTCTATTAATACACGATAACATATGCCTATTTGATTCTTATAATCTTCGGCTACTGATCCTGATTTTCGGTTTTTAGTGATAAAACAATTTTTCAACTGTGTATAACTCTACAACTGTACACACAAGTTTTAAAGGACGACTCTGAGACATGCAATCGCGCGAACAAGATAATTTACATCTTCGAATACTGAAATATCTGTCACGAACAGAGAACCACAGTCAGCATAAACGCCGACTCAGAACACAGGATCCGCAAATGAGAGAGAGAGACTTTCACATTGTTATTCCTACAGGTAGTCGGCTAACCGCCAACGAATCTCTACAGTCTCCGACTTGTACACAAAAAAGAACATTCATTCTTCAACGCGTCGTATCTGCGTCTTCTCACGTAGGACACAAACAAACAAAAACCGGGGGACGTCTCACAGACACTGCGAGCAGCTGCGATGCGACACTGACGAAAACGTTTATTGGCTAACAATAAATATACGCCGTGTCTGCCTGCCTGCCTGGTCTTCTTCTTCTCCGTCATTAAAGAGGAAGCAGCATTGTGTCCCCGCGCGCTCCATCCGGCCTGTGATTACTCTTTGAATTTGAAATGCGAAGATGAACAACGAACGATTAGCACTCAGGGACGGTCCTATTATCCACACGTGAAACAAACTCTGCTAATCGAAAAACGTTGTTATTATTATTATTATTATTTATACACGCCGATTATATTATTCTGACGGTTTCGAAGTGAGGATACACTGCGCAACCGAACTGGATATGCGGCTTATTTTTAATTTGTATTTGTTTTTTAATTAAAATTTGTCATATACGATGTTTTGTCTTCGGTGACCTGACAGTAATAAGACTAACGACGCATGAAAATAATAAAAATAAATAAGACTAAGAAGAAAGAAAATAATCCACATCACGTCCAATATAATACTGGATAGTGATAAGAATATTTATAGTATTAATTACTCACGTTCTTCAAGACACAGTTTCTTCGATTCCTTACCTGAAACACATACAGAAAGTAAATTAATTCATATTCCATATAGTTATGTAGTCATGTACAAAACACAACTGGGCACAAAAGAAGAGTTTAAAATTTAAAATATTCTTAAAAAAATCAACTATCAACTTATATCTCATGGCGATAGTTGGATTACTATCGAAACATATGTAATTTTCAAAATAAAATATATTCTTGTAACAAGTTTTGGGTGTTATTAATATAAAATGTATAACAAGAAAAATTTGAGCATAAAAAAAAAAAAAAAAAAAAAAAGTTATTCTAGAAACTTTCTGTGATTCGATATTTTTAGTATAACGGGTAGCTAACAATATCGAATAACCTATGTCACCGTATAATATTATATTATTGCCGTTACGGTTGTTACGTAACAAGGATCAACTATGTGTAAGACAGACCCTTAGTTTACACAGCTTGCCTTCACAGCGGAAAGCATAAATTCTTACAGACAAATATATTTTACAAATAAAATGTTACATGACTGAAAAACTGTTAAAAACCCTACTAAATCAATGTCGACTTAAGGCTGAAAAGCCTTGATACTAACCAGCAGAGGCCTACTTGTACATAACATTGTGAGGAAAATTTATGGGGGCATGCGAAACGACGATGAATTCTCAAGAATATTATGAATTACAAATTGGATCGACGGGCAAATCGTTTGTTCGGACTGCTTCCAACGTAGTATTCTTATTGGTTCGCGTTTCGATCCCTAGAATCTGGGCTCGTCCTCAGAAGCTGTGAGTGCGGTAGAAAGACCTAACAACGACAACAGGGTCTTTCAACCTCCACTCGCAGCTTCTGAGGACGAGCCCAGATTCTAGGGATCGAAACGCCAAGCAAGAGAAACATTACGATGGAAGCAGTCCCAGCGGAGGATTTGCCCGTAAGAAAGCACCCAATGGTTAGTAGTTTCAAAAAAATAGATCGAGTGATACAAGGGCCTGATGTAGTGCAGTTCGTAGAAAATCAAAGATTAGTCTGAAGGATGCAAGTTCGAATAACAACTAATGCAATGTCAGAATGGAAACCGATGAGACGACGGATCGGAGAAACCATGGAAAAAGTACCTGATCGACGACGAGGATGATTTGAGGTGAATAGGAAAGGCTAGAAAAGTTTATGCTCCGTGGTTACGTTTTTTTTACACATACAAATATTTTCTGAATCTACATTTGTGATTACATAAAAAGTTCCAAATAAAAAGCATCAATAGAAGAAAGGAAAGCTTCAGAATGAAACTCATGGAGTGGAACCATACATGCGGAGGAGGCTCAGACACAAAAGGAAGCAAGGGACGACCAAGTTTTGATGGACATACGGAAGTTACGAATTAAGGGCTACAGACAAAAATGTCAAGAGCGGAAGAATGAGATGGAAATTACACAAAGAGCAAAAAAGCATATACGGAGAGAAGAAAACGGGCTAAACTCGTGCAGGAAAAAAGGAATCTGTTGAGCTCGCACAAGAACGACTACAATTATTCTTTCCATACAATGGAAATCGAAAATAAATATAATTTAGTCTGACTACTGCTGCTTAATACAATTAAATAATATTAGTAACCACGTTATTATGTTGAAGTAACAATTTTCTTACAAAGTATACATATAATTATTGAAAAAACAAATTAGAGTCTTAAAAAAATTGTCAATTAGTTGGAAGTGTACGTAATAAAATTATTTAAAAAATCTATTCGTGTACCTCGTATGCTTCCTGATAAACGCGAACGAACAATTAAGTTATATACTCTGAAAATAATCGATGAACTTTTCTGAACGGTTTCTTTTAGAGCCTATGAAGAATAGTGATTCTCTCCCGATTGAAAATTTTCTATCTTTATTTTCTGCATCTCTTTCTGTTTTTCTATCCGAGCTCTCCTAGTGCCCTACGGCTGTATATCATAGTTTTTTTTTTTCGGTAAACTTATGACAGTTAACGTTCCTAGAAAGACGTGTAAATCACGAAGTGGACGTACACTACATACATCAAACGCCAGTATTTCTGACTCCTTATTCTGAACTCATTTATACTTTCTTCCGAACGTTCACAAAATTTGTCCAGGGAAACCATTTTATCTATTACCAATTTCCTATCTTCTCCAATTATACAGAGTAAAATACTGTAAAGAGAAGCCTGTCTAACAGCCCGGAACATTCTCCACTCTTCTTCCCCCGTCCAGTGTAGAAGGTGTTGCCCCAGTCACGGCCGCTCTCAAGTAGATTCCAGTGTATTCAACAATACTTGAGATACGCATTAAGTGGCATGAAGTGAGGATGGAAAATTTCTAGAACGCGTGCGCTACTTATAAATAGCCAACACCTGGCGCTTCGAAGTCAGTTTATGTTGGGCGATTTGTCAAGTGATATCAAGTGGTTATGTGTTATAATTAGTGCGGGATTCTTTATAATTGACGTTATTATTGCGTGTGAATAAATTTAAATTGGAATTACTGTACTAGTTGATTACAAATTGTTACTTGTGATTAATTCAGGCTGGTTATTAGCGACTGCATTAGTGTTGTATTTTGTTTTCCATACGACGATAAGTGAGACCATCGTAACAAGACATTTGATGTATGAGAGCATCGCTTGGGGAGAAACTGTCCACTGAAAGTTCACCACAATTTGGTAGGTCAATGTTACACAAAACATTATATGTGATCAACTGGCCAGAATGGAAACTAAATTCCATACTGAGAAAATAACATAATTCCGAACTATAATTTGTTTTTCCAAACAAAAACGCCTGAAATAATAACAAATATAAACCTAGAAAAAATCATTTTACTTAAAACGATGGTATAACCTTTCCTTACGTATCACCAACCCTCCTCTAAAAATCGATAAAAATAGGCAACATTTTTATTTGAAAAAATTGATAACATCTAAATGACAGCAAAGTGAGAGTACTTTCAAAAATAAAACAGTCCTGTTTTACTATTATAGTAATTTTTATTGAAGCGCCAGACAAAAACCTCTCCGTATTTTAAGACAGATCATTCTTTCTGTCTCAACTACTGGAATCTTAGACAAAAAAACTGCCTAAAATCTTTCCTGCCTGACTCGCCTACGCGCGTGCACAATAAAGCGCACACAGTATGACACACAACCAGACGCGGTCTCCGGCGGAAGAGTGCCTTAACTGTGATTCAGCCCGGCGGAAGTCTACGATGATAAACGCACACACATGTTCCTATCTGCTACTGGCATGTTATTGTAAACACTGTACAAGATAAAGCCAGCGAAGACAAGCAATTTTATGATAACAACGTCAAGTGGCAACATGACGATTATTATAGGTCAGCAGTATTAACAATGCGTACGGTCATTGCGATAATCGAGTACTGTGCTCAGAACTGTATCGAGGCTAACACTTGTGCAAATACGATGCAGGCCTTAGTACCACGTCGATGGTGAACACAGTCGAAACAACTGTGTTCAACATTTCCTATAGCTTTTATACAGACCTACCTCAATAACCTAAATCTCGTTGTTATTCGTGATTATTCACAATTTTTTTTTTCATTTCCCTTTCCCTCTATAAATGTGATGTCTCTTTAAGTAGAAAAATCACAAACTACATACTCCAAATTCATCTAAGTATCTTTAGAATGGACAAATTACCAATCGGTAATTTAGTCAAGTGAATGAAATATTTTACCTTGGAATATTATTTGCAATAGAACGTATTGACATGAAACCTTCTGTAATATCTACTGTATAGTGTCTACATAGAAATTAAAAAAAGTTTTGGGTGCTCTCCCTCCCTCAAGGAGTTGTTCCCACCTCTTCTCACTCCTTCTCTTGAGCCATTATAAAGTAGTAAAAAGTTATATTTGGTCGAATAGAGAGTGTTAGAAAATTTAAGTATCTAGGGGAAATAATTCGAGAGAATGGTTTAGAAACACCTGCTATAGAAGAAAGGATTCATAAAATGGAAAGATCATATGGTATAACTACAGATATTTACAATGAAAAGTGCATATCTAAAAATGCGAAAATAAGGCATTATAGTACAGTAGTGAAGCCAGAATGCCTATATGCAAGTTAATGTCTAGCATTGAATTATAATTTAGACAAGAAGAAATATTGGAAAACGAATTATTAGGAAAATATTAGGCCCATGAAAAACTTCAGAACGTTGGAAATTAAGAAGTAATGATGAAATATATCAAAATATAGAAAATATACCAGAAACAATGAAAAAAAGAAGACCATTATTTTTTAGACAATATATAGAATGGACGACAATAGGTTAAGAAAGAAGATCTTCAAATATCTGTGCGGGAAGAAGTCAACATCAAGTTGGAATAAAGAGTCCAAAGGGATTTACAAAAAAATAATATAAACGTAGAAGAAGCAATTGAAAGAGAAGTTTTTCGGGCAAAAGTGTTAAAAATGGAAGGAGTCCAGGGTAGGAGAGAGAAAAACGCAGGTTCAAAGTGGACTGAAGACAGGAAGAAGAGACACAGTGAACAGATGAAAGAATACTGGTGAAAAAGAAAAGAACAAATAACTGAAATTGGCATGTGGTCCTTAGATGGCCGATACAAAAAAAAAGACATTTAACTATTTTCTTAACTGATTTGATTTTTCAGTTTTATCTTGCTATTTGTATTTGACATCATAAGAAAAGTGAATTCATTTCAGTTTTATCTTGCTCTTTGTATTTGGCATCATAAGAAAAGCGAATTCAAAGATATGGATGTATTGTAAATTTCACCCCCCCCCCCCCCCCCGTTTAAACTGGCCATTTTGACTTCCCTGTTCCGTGTGCTTTACAACATTTTTGATTTCTGGCTCTGCTTTCTTACTCAGCAACCTCGAAAACTAAGTACAATATACTGTTTCCAACAATTTATTTGCTACAAAGAATTTTCCAGGTTAAGTGATGAATTCAACCCTGTACTACGCAATACACCAATGAACTTCTGACCACCATACTACTTACTTATCTTTTCAGTTAAAATTAATTTCTGATTACCGTAAGAAAAAAAAAAGGTTAATCTGGCTATTTTATACATTTCATCCCCTACAAAAAGAATTTAGAGAGTAAGGATGTTATAATTACTACACAACTGAATTATAATCCATCTGCAGTAATAAAAGAAGGAAATGAACTCCATCCGGCGTGGTGTTAGAGAAGGACGTGTGTTATCTCCGATGCTGTTTAATGAATACTCAGTAAATCTAATCCAGACTGCTCTGGCTGAACAGGCAGCGGGTATCAATCTCGATGGGAAATAATCCGATAAATAATCTCTTGATAAATACTCTGACGTGTGCGGACGATACAGTGCTGATAGCTGAATGCCTTGAAGACCTACAGCGATTAATTAATAGTGTTGTGGAGGTCAGTGAAAATAGTGGATTAACACTAAACGCTGGTAAAAGCACAGAGCAGGCAATGTAGTCGTTAAGCATGAACAGATACTGACAGTGGAACAATGTAAGTATCTGAATACTTTGGTCACTGGAAAAATGATTACACAGAAGCGATAAAATCAAGAATAGGACACGCGAGGAGCGTCACCAGTCGAGTGTTGTGCAGCCGAGGCCTTAGTCTGAACCTCAGAATCAGATTTTTTGAGATGTTACGTGTTCTCAACGTTTTTTGGTTTAGAAGCCTGGGCTTTAGAGAAACCCACCGAGAAGAAAAATACCAGCTTTTACATTTAATACAATGACAAATACAAGGCAGAAGAAGTCGGAGCAGTAGGCGTATTTCCTGGTTGCATAACCTAAGGGAGATGTTCCAGTGTACCCCAATCGATTTATTTAGACCAGCTGCCATCTAAAATCGGGATTGTCGTGATGGTTGCCAACTTTGTCAGATGAGGCAGCACTTAAAGGAAGAAGAAGAAGAAGAAGAAGAAGAAGAAGAAGAAGAAGAAGAAGAAGAAGAAGAAGAAGAAGAAGAAGAAGAAGAAGAAGAAGAAGAAGAAGAAGAAGAAGAACACAACTACTGGGACGTATACAAAAATTCATTTCGGAGATAGTTCAATAAAAATTGGTTGTGCTAAGTAATGTATTACGGTCTTCCATCTCCTAAGAACATGAGATGAAATATATGATGTAGATATATACAATGAAGTTAATAATTACTGCTTATTATAAATAATATTTAGACCTACTTTGAAAGGATAATAAAATAACATAATTCGTAACACATTTTTTTTATTCTTCGTATTGTTTAAATTAGCAGCCATCCTTACTATTTGTTTTATGAACATTTTTTTTAGCTGAGTGGGGCAATTCGAGGGGGCTTGAACCGTAAATCCACTCTCTGCCTACGGCCACGCAACTAACCGCTAAAAATGCAAATTACTTTGCAGTTTTCCGTATAAAACAGTACACAGAACTATATAACTTACATATTGAGATACAAAGTAAATTTTGTAAGTGTACACTTTCATATTCCGTTGAGTACGTTACGAACTTCGGGGTAAAACTAAAATAATTTAAAACGTCACTTAATACTTAAAAAATTTCCCTCATAAACACATGTAAATTACACAAAACGGTTCAATAGTTCAATACACCTGACAAAGAGCGCGCTGAGGTCGCGTAGGCAAACCGTAACTCACACATTTTGCAGACATACCCCAAAAAGATAAACAGGCAGATAAACACATGCAAACGGTCGTGTTAAAACTGAGAACTCGCTCCGCTCGTTCAATAACGTTTACTGAACGAGCGAATGTCCTCCAAAATGATCTTTAGAGAGACATATAATTCAATGAAGAACGTTGTCTTCTATTCGAGATAAAAAAGATATATCACATAAAAATCTAGTTACGATCGCACGAGAATAAGTTACAAAAATGACAAATGCATGCAAAGGAATACTTGATGAATTAATAGTACTGAAATTTATAAGAGGTTAGCAAATCGATGAATCGATTTAAAGTGTTGCACAAGTGATCGGTAGCCATTTTCAAGTTATTCTTAACATTAAACGCGAATAATAAAGATAGCATAATCAATACACTTAATTGATAGAAAGCGACGATTTTTTTAATTGATTTAGTGTTGGCTAATCAAATCTTAATTAATAAGTTTTGGCAGTGTAGAATGGCATAGAAACGTTACGCGAACAAAAACGTTTACCTGTAAAAGAATGTTTCGTAAATCACCAGACAAATCTATATAAATATATATATATATATACATATATAACTCAAAGTCTGAGGATTTATGTGTACTAAATACAAATCCACACCGTTACACCGACTGCCACCAAATTTTGCACAGGTAACCTTTGACACAAGGCGAAAAATACTGCCTAACTTGGAATTTGATATTTTGCCGCGTTCGCACGATTTAGGCCCTTTTAATTATGCCTTTATCGCGTATAAAGATGTCAACAACACCATGGAGACCAGAATTAATTACCACAGTAACAAGTAAATAAAGAAATGATATTTAGCGGCATCGGAACTCTACCTTTATCCGTTCCTGCAGTTTTTAATATGCGATTGTATCGATATATTTTGTATTCAGATACGTCTATATATTTTGTAATTGTCTTAAACGATTATAAAATTTATGTTTATACGTATTTCTGATGATGCAATGAATAAGTAATGAAATATATTAAATACTACTACTAAAGATGTCAACAAAACCATGGAGACCAGAATTAAATACCATAGTAACAAGTAAATAAACAAAAGCTATTTAGCTGCATCGGAACTGTAGATTTATCCATTCCTGCAGTACACTTTCGATGTTTTATATAATATGCTATTGTATCGATATATTACGATGTGGAAAACAAGAAGTGTACTAATTGTAAATTGTCCTATTACTTAATGCAAAGCGAAAATACGTGTTGTTTTCATTTGTGAGGTTAGGTGACAACGGTTTTTGGTTTTTAGTTTACTGCTGAAATAAATAAAAGCCATGGTTGAGGAAAACAACGTTTATTGTGTTACACAATGCTTCTAACACAGTAACACTTAAAATAAAGAATTTAGCGTTTCTGATTTAACAGGTACTTTATAAATATCGCCAAAGGCTTTATAAACGGGTACTTTTAAATCTCCAAAGGCTGTTGCACCAACACAATAATTTAGTACAAGTTGAAATAGTACAAGTGTTGAAAACAGCTTTGGAGAGAATTTGCTAATGAGTACAAAATTGTTATACGAGATGACAGAACGCCATATAGACACAGACAATAAAAATTATATTAAAATACTTATTAAAAGTCAAATATTCGCGTGCGAAGCCACGGGTAACAGCTAGTTACTATTAAAGCGGATAAAAAAAAAAGAAGGAAGAAAGTAGTGAGAAAATGCAGGACGCAAATAATTATATAAAATACAGTTATGCGAATAATAAGCGTTGGTCGGGGCACGTGTTCAGAGTTTATTAAATACCGGACGCACGCAAGCACTCGCTGAAACGATGGGCTCTGACCTACCGGTAAGAAAATACAGGTGCCTACACGCGCTTGAAAATATTCATTAAACAAAATTATTTCGATCGAAACATTCTGAAAACGCGGGTTCAACGTATTATAAACTTCGTGAACATCGACCTACGGGTTGAGCGCAGACAGACTAAATTGGACATTCCTACAAAGGAACAGTAGCCTATACGTAAAACGGCTGTAACCCTTAAATTATTCCTTAGGCTTTCACGGCCGGTGTCATTTGAATTATGAAAGATATCCGGGCTGTTTGGCCGTGGTCCCTGGTTAAAAACAAAACCAAACGTTTCGGCAGCTCCACTGGCTGCCATCATCAGTGGTAAAATTTTTTCTGCACTTTGGGTGTCTACGTGCAGGCCCACAGTACTGTGGTATAGACTGACGTAGCCTGTGTGGCCTGCACGTAGACACCCAAAGTGCAGAAAAATTTTTACCACTGATGATGGCAGCCAGTGGAGCTGCCGAAACGTTTGGTTTTGTTTTTAACCAGGGACCACGGCCAAACAGCCCGGATATCTTTCATAATTCAAAAGGCTGTAACCCTTATTCACCAATGAGATATACACAGAGATAATGACGTAATACGTGTTTGTTTTCTATATTCTTTGAAATTATTTTGAAAGACGATATTAATTAATTACACGAATGGAATTTTTTAATCCCTGATGCCTAAAATAAGTACTCAAACGAGCCAATAATGGTATAAATTTAGTATACGAGGATTAGTATACATTATTCTTTTGTGTTGATTTCAAAGTTCTTGGAATCCACAAATCCAGCTTTAGAATCCTTATACTCGTCCAGAGTCTTTTCTATACAGGACACATAATTTTTTCTACTTACGGGATGACACAAAACTCATACTCATTTGGTAAAGCACTCCGTGCTACTTAATAAAACAGTTTGTTTTGTATCGTCCAATAGAACGGGCGCATAAAGTTAAGAGTGTCTCTGGCTCGTCCGTTATACAAGGAGGGTAATGTGGCCAGCACTAGTGAAAGACACGCAAAAGAAAGTTCACATGTCGCTATTATGATGCTACATCAGACTGTCGTTTCTGGGCCTCGCGAGTAGTAAAAAAACAACAAAAATGAAAGAATATAGCAAATAATACATGATTACTGTATATGAAACAAGAAACGAAGAAAAAGGAATACTGCAGTAAAAAGATTCGTAAAATGAGATGGAAATAAGACCACCCTCTACGACTTTCGTAAGGATTATGACTGAATCAAAAAGGGTATGAAGATGAAACTCGTAATCAGGAAGTGATTTAGTGCCTGAATAGTTATGTTCTCTAACACTGATTAAAAACTGAATCTTTTACTTCAGAAACAGAAACTAACCTGTTACACTATCTGAGATTATGTTATACATATTACAATTCCAAACAACAAGGTTTTTTAATGGTTATGGAGTTTTAATTTACTGCAGAACACTAGGAAACGAGAAGAATGAGATAATTACTGTACGTTTACGCAAACGATTCGCAATGTTCCTGAATTACCCTACTCGATTATTAATCAAGATTCCGAATTTCACTTTTATCCAAATTTACTTCTCATCCCTACTTTGTGCAGATGATTATTAACGAGAATTCGTATTTTATGTCAACTGTTAATATACTTACCAGTTTTTAAATACACAACCGCAAATATCCACATGGCGTGCACATTTTTTCTAATACTTTCTTTTTGTATTCCAAGGGGAATGCCATAAAAAAGTTATATTTTTTTTTACTTTCGCCAGGAAGTAAAGTTCAACAATAAAGGTCAACCCAACGTAATTACATAAATAACAATTGTGAAAGATGAAATTGTTAACGCGCAGTCAATAGTAACAAACAAATCATGTTATTGCCAATTATCCTTTTCGGCCGGGTCCAATTATCCATTAACAGTTTAAGTATTGGATAACGCCCGCCATTATCCAATCACAACCGCGCTGTACTGTGCTGTGCCGTGTACAGCGTGTTGAGTGTGTGTGTTAACATTTCAAACGGCAGATCATATTCCACAACGATTTAGACAAGTGTGGCGAACGTCACCGCCAGCGAGAATATGAATAATTGGCTGCAAGGTCGATGCCGTCAAGGAGGGTAAATAATCAAGTAGGCATTGTCAACCGACTTTGCAAAGAGCGCGCTTTCACGCAAGCACGTCGTGTCAGTTAACTTGCTAATCGTTCTTCACAACACACGCGTGCGAATGTCACTAATCGTTTTCACTTTCTACGCTGCTAAAATTTTAATTCAGAAATCCCGCAGTCTACAAGTCTACGCTCGCTTTCCTCACTTTTCACTTAAACGGGTTACAAAATCTACATAAATTAATTGAAAATCACGAAGAAGAGCTCATAAGAACAGGTATGCACAAGAAACGATAACAAGACTCGTATTCCAAATATTAAGTAAAAATTCTCTGTGTATCATCGTAAACCGTAGTTTGCATTGAACTATAAATTCTGCCGACTACGTGTCGGATCCGCACCCTACGTAGTCCATCGCTGACTTTCGTATGATGCGCAACATAATTTAAAAGATAAACTGAAATGTAAATACCTTGGAAGAATTAAAAAAAGTGGCAGGCTCGAAGGAATGGATATGGTCAGTACATCAGTTTTGGGGGTCAGATTCCAAATACTAAAAGCCACGTACTTATTTGCTTTCTCTGGTAACTAACGAAAATTCTAAGGCAAAGGAAAAGTGAAGAAGACTCCTTCCTAGCAGGGCTTTACTTTAGGTTACAAAGGAAATTTAGTTTCAAACTGTAATCGAGGACAACTAAAACCCTCTTTTATAAAACACTAAATTGTCTTACTGCTAGTGTATGCTTCAGAAAAAAGGATTCTGAGCGGAGGCAATGAAAACGCGCTGGAATCATCAACTGGGAGAGAAAAATGTTAAGAATACACGGATCAGTAAGAAAAAGAAGGTGTCTGAAGAAAAAGGGGCAATGAAAAACTACAATACCTTCTTGTAGACATGATCATACTCCAACGATAAGATGAAACGTCGTCTGCTACATGGACGGCTCATGTTGTAAGTATGATGAACCTCTCGTTTCGCTTGGAAACGACTATTACCCTTGTTTTATACCCATCCGACTATCGCGAGTCTTTTACAGCTACTGCTGTCTGCTTAGTAGAGGCTTCTGTTGTACCGATCACCACGCTGCAAGCCTATATTTCGCATCTCTTCGAGTATGTCTAGCCATGAACTCATGGGTTTGCCCCCTTTCCGTCGCCTAGGTGGAATCCAGTCTAACATCTTTTTGGGCCAATGATCACCACGCGTAGTTCCACGTGGCCGTACCAGACGAGACGCTTTGTTTTATAATCCAGATGACAATAAAATGTAGAAACACCAAAACTGACAAGCTAGCTAGCAAGCTGGTGCGGAGCGGAATGCGGGAAGGGTTGGAATACGCAATCGAAGACGAATCCTGGCTCCTACGGACAGAGATCGTTTGTGCGGTCTCCTTTAGCACAAAATTCGGGACAGGACTTGACCCGGTTGTGGCGCTGATGATGAAGGTGGCCACACTTTAATCGTGGGATTTTATAGTGGCTATATTCCTTACGAACCCGTTTCTGCAGCCAGATTGATTCAACAACTTCCATCCAGGTCTTTCTCTAGCATTTCATCCGTAAACATTTCTCTCTAACACTACAATCATATACTGTACAATACTTGTGCTTAACCGAGTGTCCAAGTCATCGATATTTTGTGTGACGAGCTTTTGCACTGTCTTTTATTTTTATGTAGGCCTACATTATTAAAACCTCGTCATTGCTCAATTTAGTTTTCTGTCAAGTCATCTTAAAATCTACACCGTGTCCCCTTAATATTAAGCCTCTACTACCTCTTGAATGCGATGGTCGGTGGCTGATTACGGAGCACGGAGGTTCGTAATCGTAAAATCGACATACTGTACCTCACTATCGCCAAGCCAAATAGACTTCCAATGAGTAATAAAATTACGCGATTGCCACAGCAAAAAGTATTACGATAAATATCTGTGGCTCCGTTGTTATCAAATTAACGTAACGAGTTTAATCAATTACTCTTTGCGTAGCATTATAACTGACATTTTTCAAATAAAACGATTTTGGCTTCACATTTTCTAAGCTCGAAATTTCTGTACACGTCGAAGGATCTACGCCTATACCATTCAAAATTTACGCAAATATTCTCTTAATCGTAATACAAATACAATATTTACACGCACACTGAATTAATACATCGTTACGTATTGGAATGTGTTATACGGTTGCGAAGGAATTGTGGTAAATTTAATCCTGGCTTAGTACATTAGCTTCATAATATCGATTTCTGTTAGTTTTATGGGTTAGTGATGTATTACACATTGATGCACAAATATGTACTTTTAATGAAGAAATTTGTGTTAGTGGTTGAAATCACAATCAGAATGATCAATATTGCACACTACTATATAAAAATTATTCCGATTAGCGCTTTCAAGCTTCACAGCTCATCGTCAGATCAGGAATAGACAGAAAATATGTAATACCCAACCCTTCACCCCTCTCCCCCACCCTGCTCACCCACAACAAACTAAAAATTAATGATCCTTCCCCACCCCCTAAACTCTGTCTCACCATCTGTACAGTTACATATTTTTCTAGTAAATTCCTTGTGTTTCAGTGTGTGTGCATCCTTTTAAACTACCCTCTTCCTCTCCACACACGTGGGTCAGTCACACACCCTTATTTTAAAACAACCAATTAGTACTATGAAATATAATTCTTAATCTTATCTATCTGCCTTAATCTTAATCTATCTTATCTATCTTAATCTTATCAAATTATTATTATAATTTGATAATGAAGAAATATTTTATAACATGATTAAGAAGTAAATGAGAGAGGGCAGATAGATAAGATTAAGAATTATATTTCATAGTACTAATTGGTTGTTTTAAAATAAGGGTGTGTGACTGACCCACGTGTGTGGAGAGGAAGAGGGTAGTTTAAAAGGATGCACACACACACACACACACACACACACACACACACACACACACACACACACACACACACACACACACACACACACACACACACACACACACACACACACACACACTGAAACACAAGGAATTTACTAGAAAAATATGTAACTGTACAGATGGTGAGACAGAGTTTAGGGGGGTGGGGAAGGGTCATTAATTTTTAGTTTGTTGTGGGTGAGCAGGGTGGGGGAGAGGGGTGAAGGGTTGGGTATTACATATTTTCTGTCTATTCCTGATCTGACGATGAGCTGTGAAGCTTGAAAGCGCTAATCGGAATAATTTTTATATAGTGGTGTGCAATATTGATCATTCTGATTGTAAATATGTACTTGCTATCAAGCGTTTCTGATTATGATAAAATCAGTTTTATGCGCAGACAATCATACCAAAATATCCACTCGCAGAGAAGTGACTAAACGCAGCGTTTGCATACCTAACCGCGAGGCCCCATACCACCGAACCGTGAACACAAAACAAAAAAGTCGAACCCCATAACAGGAGACACGTGAAAAGTTCTTCGTTTTTCTCCTTCATTCTGTTCTGTTTTCCTTCATTACTTTTAGTTCTTCGAGGGTGTACAAAATACGAAAAATCTTGTAATTTCTGACTACGTCGAATCGATTGGTCATAGACATCAAGGTTCTATCTTCAATGGCTTAGAAGTATTCTACTTTAAAACACTCATTGGAGAAATACTACTTGGCTTCACTGAGATTGCGTTTGAGTGTAAACATAAACTGAGCCATCAACATTCTAAAAATTAATTAAACACGAAGCCGTTAAAAAAATCTGAACAATCCGAAGTACGGAATTCGCTATCTTCTTATTTTCTTTCTTTTCCTCTTTTTTATGCAGTGTGAGCGTGGAGCCCTGAACGACCACGCCTGTCGCATATCCCTAAGGTAGCCATGAAAAAGCACTCATGCATGCAGGAACACACACACACACACACACACACACTCGCGCGCGCACACACTGCATAGCACATGCACGCGAGAAGAATACGAGAATTATACAAGAAAGGAAGCACTCTGGATTATCGATAGTATCTTTTCCATCATCCACGTCTGAAGCTTCGGTCCAGACGATTTTGCACGTATCTATATTTATTTCTCTGCCGAGAATACTGCGTCTTGGCTAAATCGCAACCCAATAAACTGACCGTTATCACGTTTACACTCGGCAGACCATATGAAATGATCTCGGATAAGATGAGAAACCGGACTTAGCAACCGGTTCAAGTCGATCGGGACGCGCTGGCGCCAACAATTATTCACTTGTTTATTACACTAACCAGATGTAAGCTGCTACCAACCGCGTTACAGGTTATTTTTTTGTCAGAGTTCAAAAATTTCAAAAATTTTTATTCATCTCTTTCTGTCAGGTCGCGTATTGATCGCATTTTTGATCTGCGATTATTGTATTCTTTATGTCCCACTGTTTTCCGTTCAAAACACACGGCAAGACGTTAAAGTTAATACAATTTTTGTAAAGGCTCGTGTCGATACGCGGAACGATGGCGTACGAAGGGTAGCTAACGAATTTGGTCGAAACTGTTCCGCGTTCAAAGTAAAATTCGCCGTGCCGTCAAAATTTAACGAATCGGATACTTGTGTAGTCATTCGTTGATCGTCACTGGTGTTGTGTGAAGTTCAGTCTCGTAGCAAGTCCTTATTACTTTCTATGTCATCAGATGACAATTTAATTATAACTGCGATGGGTCGTGTATCATTACCGTCTATTCGGCTACGACGCGGAGAGAAGCCCCAGAGATAACGTCAAATTGTAAAAGTACGAGACGGTGTACAGGGGACAGACTTAATATGTATCATTCACCAGTCAAGACTGAATTGGCAATCCATTATTCGACAAACAGCGGCATACATTTATCAGCAAGCAAAAGTCTCACAATTCACAGCTTTGTAGATAAACAATAGCGTCCCAAAAATATCTCACGTAGCGTAAAAACTTGAACGTTGCATAAATTGTTGAACAACGTTCAAGGTAAGTTAAACGTTGAACAAGGTAACTAAATTGTTCATTATAGGCATTTCACATCGATACGTATTCTCTACTTCAGTTACTGTGTCGGCGCACATTATCCCCTATTATCTTTACAATACACCTCTACCACTACCAATATCACAACCAAATTGAGTATAATGCAATTATTTTTTATTCTTTGCTCTTTATCTCTTTACTGAGTACTGCGAGTTTTTTCTTCCTATCGGGATATTTTTCGCCCCACTTCGACATCCATAAATGTAGATCTTAAACTCTATTTCGACAACCTCAATTCTGGAACAAATGTCGTGCTCAGGCACTATACACTTATCTCGGAATCGCCACACCTACATAATTAAACTTGATCTTTATTTCAAAAATCCCGGTATACCTATACAAATCTGTATAAACATACAGCTCATTACAGACGCATAAATTTAAAAACATTTATATGACGTCTACACACATTTATAAACCTTAATAACATATTTATACAAAACACCACTGAGCTTATTCAAATAAGGCCCATTTAGTTTACCAGGGCACTCCACACCGTATCTCTCCTCCATTCTAGGTTTCTTTTTTTACGATTTCAAATTGCATTGACCGTTTCTCAATCCTATACATCTCCGGACTGTTTTTGGTAATCTCCTTGCCTCATCCATTGTTACGAAGTGGTCTTAGTTATCCCTCTTCAACTGTTTCGTAATGCCCTAAGTATTCACTTTTCTTCTTATGACATCATTCCTAATTTGATCTCTCCTCGTTGTATCCTCTACTCAGTTCATCTTCACCGCTTGTCAACTTTATTTACCTGTCGTTTTCCAAATAAGATTTTCTCCTGTAGGTAAGGATTGTGACATGGTTTTGAAAGCTTTTCCGAAGTTATCATGTAATTGTCATAAACTGTCATACACGAGGGCCATTCAATAATTAAAGAGACACCTATGGTTGTAAACTTGAGAGATAAACCAAAGAAACTCGAAACATTCTGAAGACGGTATTACGGGGTGTCCACGCAATACAATAGAAATGAAGATATCACGAGGCAAATTCGTGTAGACGAAACAATTTTAGGTATCATAAAAAATACGAGGCGCCCATATGGTATAGCATGGCCAAGTGGAATGAACGCATGATGACGAACGTCGGCCCGAAAAGTTGTTACACTGGGTTCGGAACTAGAAAGCGGTAACGGGATAGACCCAGAAGATCATGGAAGTAAGACAGATATAATGTGGTGGAGAAGGGAGGCTTGCAAACTAGGATATTTGAAAAGACAGAAGCCTCTAGCATACAGGATGCAGAGGCGGCAGTAGGTGTTCGAGCACTCGCAATAAGATGAATGAATATAATTTCATCTAAACGTCTTCCTTTTACACTCAACTGTCGTATGCTCAATTCGTCGTTCTTTCACAACAATTACAAAATTTACAGACGAATCTACGATAAAGTACGACGCAGGATTACACACCTACGAAATTTACGTTCCAACGTACAAAACATTCTACTGAAGGTCATCTATATTAATATATGCGATATACTGGGTTTTATATATATAGTGTGGAACTGTAATATAATTGTAGCATAGTCACAACAAACGCTTGCCACATTATCACTAGCGGTATATATTTTACATAATTGTTGTGTATATAATGTTAATACGGTCCCCCAATGTCCGTGACCTTCTCCGGGAGAAAGAAGTGCTGTTGCTTTCATTAGCATATTTAAAACGCAAAACTCAAACGCACGACGAGCGACGGGCTCTAAAATAGAGGTTGGATATTATTATTATTACACAGTTTAATAACTATATAATACGGTCGAAGGCGGGGGGGGGGGCAGTTTTCATTACGCTCGTACGTATAGTTTGCCAGCCCGCCGCTGCGATCCGTGGTGATAACCGTCTCATTTGCATCACACACACAGTGATGTTTTCCTTGCGTGCCAAAACGTGTGTATACGTGGTTGGCAATTATATTTTTTCGGCCGATTACAACACACTGTTGCCATCGTGGTAATTTATATGACTAACGTGAGGTATAAAAATGACTCACATTTGTGGGTAAAGTCCTAAATATCCCAAAGTCCATCCCTGCCCTACAGATCCCAAAGGCAGCAGACTTCTGATATTTAAACTTTCACGATAACTGTCGTTTGCTTATAAAAACATCGGAAAGCGGCCCATTCAATTAACGTTCCTAACGTTTCGGCTTCACCTGAACATTGTCACCTTCAGAGCCGAGTTCGTCCTTCTTCATGGTCCACTCTTCCGTCCGCGTCTGGTCTCTGTATCTGAAGATAAAAGCAGTCGTATCAACATAACTACGATATTGACGACTCGATAGCAGGTTAAGGTGGACAAAAAAAATATTAAGCCGAGGAAGAAAACGGACCTTTTCCAGGGCGCGTTATAGCTGCCCCATTCAAACCGTTACCGTCGGTAATCAAAGCAACTATTACCAGCCGTAATTAATTTTTTTGATCTTCACGACTGCAGTTATGTTATACGCAAGTTTCTGCATACGACTTAAACAAAGGCTACATCAACAGCGGAATGACGACGTTACGGTAGTTTCGGCTTCAATGAATGTGATACGGTGCAGTTCATGAATAACTCGACAACGACCGGTCCACGGGGAGTCGATGTGACTAATGTCGCTTTACTAACAGTGACAGTGTCGTGACAGCACCTTTTAAAGAACATGTTATTAGAACAAAGGTTCCGACTGATACCGTTTAGCTGAGGCAGTATTAGAGTGTTCACCATGTCCCGTACTTCATGCGCCATTCTATGTGGCTCTTCCTACGTTCACCATGGTTTAATTCCCCCGTTCTATGGCATCCCTGGTCGTCAACGGGATCTCTTTCCGACAGCACGGTCTATTTTCCTTACTTCACGGGAAAGAAATATGAAATATTAGAGCGGTATTAGAGAACCACTCTAATATTTTCAATGGCCATCTTGAATTGTCCATGTTTTGTAAGTGCCATTAAATACAACACGATGTACATGGCAGTCCATTTAAATCGAACGGAAAGGGATAACCTGAAGATAAGTAATAGCTCATTGTTTCACAACAATGTTTTGAATTCTAAGAGCAGCTATGGACCCAGGATCAACTGGAAGAAACACCGTTTGCTGATATCAGTGATTTTGTTGACCCAATAACAATGGGTGAATTGTTAGCTGCTCTACACCGCTGAAAAATCAGAAAAGCACCGGGCACTAATGGGCTGAATGTGGAGTTTATAAAGTGTGCACCAGCCTTGCCGCATGATCATTTGCTGCAGTTCATCAATATATGCTGGACCATTGGTCATGTTCCTGACGACTGGCGGACTGCAAAGGTAATTCCCATATTCAAGAAAGGTGATCGTAATTACTGCAGGAATTACAGAGAAGTCAGCTTTCTTAATATTTCATATAAATTATATGCATCTATATTAAGTACACATTGAATGCAATAACGGAAACCATGCTTTCAGAGGCTCAGAACGGTTTCAGGAAGGGCAGATCATGTTTAGATTGCATATTTACAATAGCCCAGCTCATTGAAAAGCGTCGAGAGTATAAGCTACCCACATAGGCCTACAAAGCTTTCGTCGACTTCGAGAAGGCATTTGACACGTTGAATCGGCATTTGACAAACTATGGGCAATAAAGGGAAGGAAAGGGATCCCACGACATCTAATTAGTGCTATACAGAGTCTTTATGTGGAGAATCGAAGAAGGGAAACCGAGAACAGCTCCTAGAGTTTGCTTGAACAATTGAGGAGTACGATAAGGGTGTCCATTATCACCTTCTCTTTTTAATTTATATATTAACGATGTCATACAAAACTGGCAGATGTGTCTTCCGGAGCATTTTATGATTGGCCACTCTGCAATTGACATTTTGTTGTTTGCAGACAATCAGGCTATTCTGTCGGACTCGGGAACCAGGTTGCAGATGGGTATACGTTTGATAAATCAAATCTGCAAAGATTCTAGATTATACCACACTTACTCTAGATTTATATCCACACTTAAGACCAAGGTAATGGCTTTTCGTGGAACTGATCACGTACGGGCAGAAATTGTTATAGATGGTACTGCTCTGGAACTAGTCAGCAATTTTGAATATCTGGTTTACAGTGTGTCTTATAATACAAGCAAGGACGTTGTGAATAAGTTGCATAAGTTCAACCTTATGTGCGGGACCATCAGGCGAACTCTTAAGTTAGCAAGTAAAGAAACACGCCTAAAATTCTATAAGGTGATGGCCGTTCCCACACTTCTTTAAGGGTTTGAGAACTGGAATTTAACGAAAAGCCAGACCAGTCGTATCCAATCGGTTGAAATGAGATTTCTCAGGCACGTGGCAGGGTATACTCTCTATATCATAGAAGAAACACAGATATACGACAGGAATTGAATACTACGAGTATACTCGACAGGATTGCCCAGTATCGGCTGAATCGGTGGGAACATGTTAGCCGAAGACACATGGATGACTGCCGCATCCCTAAACAACTATGGAACTATAAGCCGAAGGGACGGAGAGGAAGCGCTTGAGTGACCACCTCTAGATTCTGCGACTGTCTGAGACCGGAACAAACCATCCTTGCAGATGATAATAGTGATGATTATCAAAATAAATTTACCTTCTATTTTGTCTTTTACGAAGTCGTAACTCCACTGTTATGTCGGCGTACGGGATGTGCTGAATTTTCGATGTTCTCCTGGTGGCGGTTCTAAGCTTATAATCGGGGGGAGGAGGCACAGTTAGTGAAAATAACAATTCAATCTGAAAATAAAGCGGGGCCGTCGTGGTATATGGGTTAAAAATAGTAATGAAACACACAAAACTGTTGCAATTGCATTTAATTACAAACAGTACCAAGATATGATTTAACATTAAAACACTTTCATCATAAATAAAGTTATGTTTAATATTTACGTTATTCTTGTAATAGTATGCGTATTTAAACATTTAGAATATGTTCACATTCTTTAAAACATTACGCTTTGCTTAACGCACACATATTTGTGGCAGTGCGGAAATAATAGGTACCTATGTAGGGGAAAAGAATTTTAATTAACCTGGGAATACTGTTTTTTCGTTACAGGGTGAATCACTTAACTGCTTAGGAGCGCGAGGTGTACGGGAGTGAGCCGGCCACCATAGTGCCGTATATGAAGTTATCACTTCAAAAACAAATGTACTGGCAACGGGGAGGAGACTATTCATCCCGATAGGAAGCGAAGGTCCTTACACAAAGGCTGCTATTAAATATGTATGAGTATATGAAACTGAACTAGGGGCATTGGGCAAGGCTCCAAAAAATAAAAGCTAAATTTACTTCTTTTGAACGTAAAACAGCATGAATGCCGAACAAACGAAACAGGAAAACTGAAAAATACAACTTGCTTTACGAATATAATAAGTCTGGAAGATAAGAGGTCACAGTCTCTATCATAAAAATTTCACTGTCATGTCCTCATGAAAAAGGCTAACAACTTCGTGAGGCCACCAAAAGTTTATAAATACGGCTGTCCTACTCACAGCCACTAGCCTTAACCACAGTTCAGTGGTCACTGACTACGAAACCTTTGTCACTGTTTTGCAGCCTTCTGTACTGAAGATAGGCATCGAAGGCACGGCTGAAACGTTTGCACCCAACAACTTTTGAACCACGGCCTTACCGCCCGGAAAGCCGAAGTTCTCATAACATTATACTCAGTGCTTAATGAATGTATCGAACACACACACACACACACACACACACACACACACACACACACACACACACACACACACACACGCACGCACGCACGCACGCACGCACACACACACACACACACACACACACACACACACACTACCATACCTATATAGTACAACAAATATAGCAGATATAGAACAAATTTCGATACTCTTCATAATCACTACAACGAACTCCATGATCTAGGATAATAAAATATCTTCAACAGGACTACGTCAATAGATAGTGTACACTTCATGAAGCTAACGCCATCAAATTAGTTTAACAAACTGATTGGATCTAGGCCTATACAGAGCTTTGTGTATTTTTTGAGTGCTAAAAACGAAACACTATATGGGTAATTTTTCCTCGGTGCACATCTCCGGTGACGTGTTCAATCACTGGCTACAGCTGTTAGGAAGGTGACCTTGAACGTCACTTTCCAAATGTTGAAGTCTCCTTGTACGCAAAATTTCGTCAGGTAAGGAAGTTTTTTTTTCTTGTCATTACCTCTTCACAAGCATTACGTACACAGGTGCTTGCTTGCGCTGTTGCCGGTTTTACATATCACGTGAAGAAAACTCATGGTGCTCCCTTAAGTAGCACACACACACACACACACACACACACACACACACACACACACACACACACACACACACACACACACACACACACACACACACACACACAATCGCGATAAGATTTTAGATTAAAATTAAGAAAAACAAAACGAAAGTAAGCTCATTGGACTAACCGTTCTATTTCGCACAGTCTACAAACACTAACGTTCAACCTTATTACAAGCGAGTTATAAAAACTATTCATCTTCTTCCTTCCAGGACTCATTTACCAAGTGGGACGGGGACGGACTCAAACTTTTCAGGCGGAAATCTTGTACATTTTCACATTCCCTACACGGAAATGCCAAAATCGTCTGCGGTTACTGATTTTATGAAGACAAAAAAAAAAACACTTGTACTCTCGACAGCACGTCTTCATTTCTAAAATCGTAATCTTTTACCGACTCTTGTATTATATAGCCTACGACTACTGGGTTCTACTTACACTTCGTCGTTTGGATGATCGAGCTTCTGGTATTGTGAAAAGCCTCTAAAATCGCTGACTTCATACAAGTATGAACTTCATACAACTTCAGACAAATATTATTCAAAGACTTCCTCCGGAATATAGTCGCTCTTACGGGCAACACTCAGCATGATCTACGCACGAGTCCTCTGAGAAATAGATTTCCAAAACCAATACAATAGAATCTCGATACGATGACACCGCGAGGACCAGAAATATATTGTTGTAGGGCTCAACAATATAGAAACTTTAGGAAGAAACATATGAATACAGTGCGGCATTTTGTTCTCACTTCGACATGTGTACAGGCAAACAAGTGAATTTCAAACAATCACAAAACATAAAGCTGAGCTTTTACTTTACTTGCAAAACGATAATATATTTTTTTCTGGAACGTGTATCAACGAAAACAATGTCACATCCCACTTTTCCTTCAGGATAATCTCATCATCAACGGTCAGATATAGTTTACTCCCCTGGTGTGTCTCATAAACCGTCGTCCGGGAAAACAATATTTTACCGTTGTAGAAAGCATTATCTGAAGAGCTGTGGAATGCTACGAGAAGCTGCCGAGAATGTGTACTAGTATAATATTGTGCGCACACACACACACACACACACACACACACACACACACACACACACACACACACACACACACACACACACACACACACACACACACACACACACACACACACACACTAGAATTGTCACAATAATAAATGATTTCTTTAATGAATATTCTATTGTTTCGATTCGTGTTTCGATGCATATATTATGCATGATTCTTGTCATGTTTGTTTAAGTAATCAGCTGATTCTTAATGTTTACGTTTTTATTCATCAGAATTATTTTTTAATCACTTCCAAGTTTTAAATAAATCATCTTGTTTTTGTTTTTATCTGAATTCGTTCTTTAATTAAGTGCAGTACTGTTACTGTTATCACGTTATACAATACAACCGTGAAAACAGCTGATTACGTATATAAACAAGTCAGATTCATAAACAATTGAAATATTTAAATGGTAATACAAACAGGTTATTCGAAATACATTTTAAAATTTTTGATGAAGCAGAATCAATCTGCGAAACGTGCTTTAAGACAACGACAATATAATATTACACTGCCAGCAAACTCAATCATTATTCTGGTGATTATATCGTAACTAGAAAAAACCCGCGCGTGCGTGTGTACGCCACACTGCCATACAGAGACGACTCTTGCCATTCTTGCACCACCACTATTCGCACTGAGAGTAAACTATCCAAACGTCTGTTCAAAAAAATACTTTGTGAGGACTCTCGTAAACCTGACGTTTAAATCTTCATCTCAAAAACAAATTACACTATCATTATCATCTTAAAACCAAAACACTACACGCTGTTAACGAACTGATGACGACGACGTTCTAACCAAACGTAGCTGTACAGCAGTTACTTATAACTCTGTTTAGTTGTCTCGGTTTAATTAAAAGTACAGGTAAAAATAAAACTGGGAGTAATGTTCGTCTATCCCTCCAAGGGCTTAAGACAGGGCTGTAGTTTGTCGCCATTATTATTCAATATTGCAACAATACATATATTTGCATATTTGCCCAGGGCGGTATGTTTGTAAATATTTAGCATAGAAAATATATGATGAACAGTTTTTAACAATATTATGCAGGCTAAGAATTGTCAGAAAGCGGACACCTGCCCCGCGAGTGAATACAGCGCTTGTGTGTTTGTGTGAGTGAAGCCAGCTCGGACATGCAAAGATGGGTGATGCGTACGAATTAGTGGTTTGTCTGTAATCAGGTTTTAACCGGATAAAATTAAACTAATTAATACGTTTTAAACCTGTGAACAAAGACTTACCCCAATTATAAAGACACCATTACATTAAGGAATTTTTAACGAATACGGTGATGAAAATTATTGCAGAAATGTGCAATAATAAAGACGCTAAGTAATTTAATGTTAATTACTAGTGTAATTAAATAGTAATTAATAAGTGTGTTATATGTGAGTGACCAGAAAAAATTACGCAAACGATGATATCGCTCGTGCTACGAGTATGTTTACGAAATCGCGAAAATGAACCAAAAAGTGATTTGTAATTAAAAGGACGCTTTGCACGAAGTGACAATATCTAACAGGTCGAAAACAGTCCTGGACTTGTCAGATCGCCGTCCAGTATAAATACCACCGGCAATTTTGGGGCGATCTCAGACTCAAGATATCTTCACACAACGTCACGCTGCTGGTCTGCCGACCGATCGAACATCTTTACCACACACACCAAGACTTATGGAGGAATTCTGGACCATCACAAACAACAAACCGTAGAGACAGAGAACACAGCAACAGCATAATCATCATCATCAAATTCTCAGGATTCAGGACACGCGCGCGCGCAACGGTAACGTCGGCAGTACACAGGTGATGAATAAACAATTGTATTTTTTGTTTGTGAAAAGAACTCTTAAAAAGAAACTTATATATGAACAGTAAAGACTTAAAGTTTTAAATATAATCACTGTACATAAATTTAAATGGTAGTTAAAGAAAATAATTTAATTTAACAAGAAAATTTAAAAAATACTAATCTTCTGTTGTAGGCTATGTTAAAATTTGGGTGTGTCAGTAGAAATAAATAATAGGTTGGAAGTAAATGTATTTGAATAAATATATGTAAATGTATATTTTTAATAACAACAATTAGTTTTATTCTTGAGATTTAATATTATTTTCGTTTGTAAATGAGTTGTTGCTATTATTATTTAAAATTTGAGTCAAAGTCAGACACACTGAAATAAAAAGTGTTTAGATAATTTGTTTAACATGTCTGTTTAGCTAGTAAGATTACAAACAACTAGCTAGGACCATCACAAACAACAAACCGTAGAGACAGAGAACACAGCAACAGCATAATCATCATCATCAAATTCTCAGGATTCAGGACACGCGCGCGCGCAACGGTAACGTCGGCAGTACACAGGTGATGAATAAACAATTGTATTTTTTGTTTGTGAAAAGAACTCTTAAAAAGAAACTTATATATGAACAGTAAAGACTTAAAGTTTTAAATATAATCACTGTACATAAATTTAAATGGTAGTTAAAGAAAATAATTTAATTTAACAAGAAAATTTAAAAAATACTAATCTTCTGTTGTAGGCTATGTTAAAATTTGGGTGTGTCAGTAGAAATAAATAATAGGTTGGAAGTAAATGTATTTGAATAAATATATGTAAATGTATATTTTTAATAACAACAATTAGTTTTATTCTTGAGATTTAATATTATTTTCGTTTGTAAATGAGTTGTTGCTATTATTATTTAAAATTTGAGTCAAAGTCAGACACACTGAAATAAAAAGTGTTTAGATAATTTGTTTAACATGTCTGTTTAGCTAGTAAGATTACAAACAACTAGCTAGGACCATCACAAACAACAAACCGTAGAGACAGAGAACACAGCAACAGCATAATCATCATCATCAAATTCTCAGGATTCAGGACACGCGCGCGCGCAACGGTAACGTCGGCAGTACACAGGTGATGAATAAACAATTGTATTTTTTGTTTGTGAAAAGAACTCTTAAAAAGAAACTTATATATGAACAGTAAAGACTTAAAGTTTTAAATATAATCACTGTACATAAATTTAAATGGTAGTTAAAGAAAATAATTTAATTTAACAAGAAAATTTAAAAAATACTAATCTTCTGTTGTAGGCTATGTTAAAATTTGGGTGTGTCAGTAGAAATAAATAATAGGTTGGAAGTAAATGTATTTGAATAAATATATGTAAATGTATATTTTTAATAACAACAATTAGTTTTATTCTTGAGATTTAATATTATTTTCGTTTGTAAATGAGTTGTTGCTATTATTATTTAAAATTTGAGTCAAAGTCAGACACACTGAAATAAAAAGTGTTTAGATAATTTGTTTAACGTGTCTGTTTAGCTAGTAAGATTATATGGTTGTTTATTTTTATATGTCATGAACAGCATAGAAGGTTATATTGTATTTTTTGTAAACTTATAAAAGAGAATATTTTTTTATTTTTATAATTCGATATTTTAATATTTGCATATTTTCTATTAATATTAATAAATCATAGAATGATTATTTTGAAACGGTTTTAATTAATTATTTCATGTCATCATCTCACTCCTCTTTGAAAATTATTTTTTTATTGTGCAACTACATATACTTGACGCAACGAGAATAAAAAAAATCCTGTGACCTGGCCGGTGTGATACACTTCATAGTTGCGTTGAGTACATGGTATTGTATTTGTGTAATTTTTTATAATACTTGTAACGTTGCAAATAAGTAATATTCAATATAGGCTATACTTAGAAGTCGCGCTACAACAATGGAGAAGAAGCTGCAGTAGAAAGTTTTAAATATAATCACTGTACATAAATTTAAATGGTAGTTAAAGAAAATAATTTAATTTAACAAGAAAATTTAAAAAATACTAATCTTCTGTTGTAGGCTATGTTAAAATTTGGGTGTGTCAGTAGAAATAAATAATAGGTTGGAAGTAAATGTATATATATATATTTTTAATAACAACAATTAGTTTTATTCTTGAGATTTAATATTATTTTCGTTTGTAAATGAGTTGTTGCTATTATTATTTAAAATTTGAGTCAAAGTCAGACACACTGAAATAAAAAGTGTTTAGATAATTTGTTTAACATGTCTGTTTAGCTAGTAAGATTATATGGTTGTTTATTTTTATATGTCATGAACAGCATAGAAGGTTATATTGTATTTTTTGTAAACTTATAAAAGAGAATATTTTTTTATTTTTATAATTCGATATTTTAATATTTGCATATTTTCTATTAATATTAATAAATCATAGAATGATTATTTTGAAACGGTTTTAATTAATTATTTCATGTCATCAACATCTCACTCCTCTTTGAAAATTATTTTTTTATTGTGCAACTACATATACCTGACGCAACGAGAATAAAAAAAATCCTGTGACCTGGCCGGTGTGATACACTTCATAGTTGCGTTGAGTACATGGTACTGTATTTGTGTAATTTTTTATAATACTTGTAACGTTGCAAATAAGTAATATTCAATATAGGCTATACTTAGAAGTCGCGCTACAACAATGGAGAAGAAGCTGCAGTAGAATGGGTATCACTATCGGATCAGACTGCTTGTTTAATATCCAGTTTGCTGATAATCAAGCAGTAATAGCACAAGATTATTATGACCTGGAATTTATGCTCACCCGACTATACAAGGCATATGAAACGTGGGGATTGAATGTTAATGTAAATAAGACAGAATATCTAGTCGTTAATTCCGATGGCAGATTTGAAGTACTGATTAAAGACAGTACGTCAATTGAACAGGTCGATTAATTTAAATACCTAGGGGGCATTAATAACACGGGTAGGCTTAGGAAAACCCGAAATCAAAAAACGAATAGAACAGCAGGAAAGTTCTAGGAAGGTTGAACTCTATTTGGTGGGACAAACATATTTCGAGAGCCACAAAGATAAAGATAAAGATACAACAAAGATAGGAAAAGCTTTTGTTGAATCAGTTCTGTCTTACGACTGTGAGGTATGGACGTTGAGCACGGACATTATACGACAATTGAATGCCGTGGAAATGGATTATCTCCGTAGAAGTGCCAGAGTCTCAAGAAGGGAGAGAATAACCAGCGAGCAGATTAGAAGAAGGATGCATGCAGAAGACACAACAGAGCAGAACGAGAGGCCTAAAGTGGTTCGGTCACTTACTCCGAATGGATGAACAGAGATGGCCGAGGAAAATATTTCAGTGGAGCCCCCCAGGCAGAGGAAAAAGGGGCAGACCTAGACTGTATTGGTATGAAAACATGAGGAAGGCCATGGAACATCATAACTTGGCGGAAGAAGATCCAGAAGACAGAAACAGATGGCGGTTAGGTGTGGGTATGCGGCAATAGCCGATGAAAATCCCTTCGAGAGAAACAGAGAGTAAATGTTCGTTTTGTACCGTCTCCAACGAATTTATACAAACAACCGTCAACTTTCGACAAACCATATAGGCCTACATGGGATTGAAGAGAAAGAAACTGAGAGAGAGAGGAGAGGAATCTACTGGGATATACGCTTCGTAACACGCACTTGAAAACGTCGTACAGACGGCCTTGATTCGTTACACAGAACACGACCCGATTAATAAGTTATTATATAATAATCAATGACACTTTATCGATCGACGGGCCACTTCCATAAAACTTCCACGACTAATAATAACAAGTTTTAAAGTAAGCTGTTAAACGTTTACGACTAGTGTAACAAATAAAAAATTAATAACGACTTTCGAAGTTTCACACAAGTAAAACGTATAGCTCGGTTAAAAATTAACGAGCGTCGTGAAATTATTACGACATTCATTTGAAATACCGCAATAAATTCTGTACGGGAATTTCGACACAAACGATTTTTTTTTTGTAAACGTCGTTTGTTTAAAAGTTACTGACCTTTCAAACACATTTGTCCCGAGTGAACGGACGTAATGTCTCGAAATTATTTCGTATATCTTCAGTTTTCAGAGCATTCTCACAAAAAAATCTAGGTTCCAGATAAGCTGAATACGCTACTACTAACCTTATTTAGTGTATATACTGAAGAAGCTATAAGATAATGGGAAGAAACACATTTTTACACATGTGATTTCAACTGCAGGAAAGCTGTGGTCACTCTTGCAGATGCAAGATCCTAGTTGCCAATTAACAAGAAGCCTCGAAATGGCGGTCTTTAAGTTAGAAAAATGTAACGGGATATTTCAGTTTTAAAGATTTTAGTTCTTCACACGAATGTCATGGTGGCTCAAACAGGGTAAAGAACACATAAAATAAAATGTAAAAAACGATGAAATAATCAAATAAGTCAAACCCATGAATTTTCTAAGCTGCAAAATGCTAGGCAAAAGACGGGAATTTAATTTGAAGACACGTCTTGCTTTTACTGACTATGAGAAAGCATTCGGTAGAGTTAACAGATCCATTCTATGGGACATTAGGCATAAGAGAAGTTACCCTAAACATTTTATGTAGACGTTTTAAGGAATTTATATTATTGTACAAGAATATTATTGCCTATAGAAGAGGATTTGACAAAGCATTTGGTAACAGACATTAATCAAGGAGTGCGGCAAGCCTGTAGCGTCTATCTCCGACATAATGTCTATCTTATATTAGAAGTATGTACCAGGCTGTTTGACCGTGGTCCAGGGTTTACAAACAAACCAAACGTTTCAGCAGAGCGAACACCACAGTACTGTGGGTCTGACGTTTGACACCCCGCGTTCAGGTACACTCGATTTCCATTGGAAGATGGCAGCCAGTGGTGTTGCTGAAACGTTTGGTCTGTTTGTAAACCCTGGACCACGACCAAACAGCCCGGTACATACTTCTAATATATAACTGACGCCGGCCGGCCGTAAAAGCCTTAGAACAATGTCTATACTGACGACACAGTGTGGAGTAAACCCAAGCATAAAAATAAATACAGGAACGTTTTTTAATACAATGCTGTTTGGGGACGATTAAGTAATCATCCAAAACAATGAATGAGACCTCCAGCGATCGATATTTTCTTACTGCGCAGAAGACAAAACTATGGCTTTTGTGGGCATATACCCACTGCTAACTAAAACTATACTAAACAATAGACTCTTTTCTTTTTAAGTAACTCTTGTGATTCAAGTTTCTTGGAGTATTTCTATGTTATTATTCAACAACAGATAAATTCTGCAAGCGCATTCTAGGTTTTTATAGAAGCCTATACTGATAAAAATTAGAATACGCTTGTAGAAGTAAAAACTATCACTGAATAAAAACATAAATAATAAAAGTACAGAGTAGGAGTCACATTTCGGCTATCTTAGTTGCGACATCACTTGTGACGTAGATTGTGACGTGAATCATGACGTTGGCCAAGTTTCAGACAATATGTGGAACAATTCGTCACATATTGTCAACGAATACAAGGAAAGAGACCCCACTGAAGTTTGTAAGGTAATGGCTGTGTCACGTGTTGTTCTATGGTTCGAAAACTTCGGTTACGAAGAAGAAACATCTAATGAGATTCCTGCGATCTGGTGAAGCCTGCAAACGAAGGCGTACAGTGAAGACGTACTCAAAGAGCTGGCAATACTAAAGATCACGTTGTTAAAAACAGAGATGAGCTGGACTGACTTGTCTGAGCAGGATAAAAGATGACAGGATCCCCCAGGAAATTTAGCAATACAAGCCTACTGGACGAAGAAATATATGAAGAGCTAGGAAGCGTTGATGACGTGATGTTAATTACTTTGGGACTGGAACAGAGGATCGTCTACTCCCAAATGGTAGAGGAAGATTGAGTACCTCAAGCCAAATCATGAGAGAGGCTGCTGGAGAAAGCCATTATCCAATATTGAGATGTTTTGGTCATGGTTAATAATTGAACGAGCGAAGTGCGTTCTCATTTTGACTAGACCATTTGGCATTCGTCTGCGTGTCTGTCGTAAAACTTGAAATGCATGTCCATACTCTTACTCTACAGAACCTATTGGGTTTAAATTTATACCCTCAAAAATATAAGAGTGGGAGGCAAAAATGTGCGGGGGTCAAAGTTCTGAAAAAATCGCAAAAGCCCATGGGGTATTAAATTAAAGGGAATTTTAACCACAATCTGAGTGTCGTTCATTTTTTTAAAATTTCAAATTTTTTGGACGTCAGGGCGGAAGAAGTGGGTGAAAATATTGATAAAATCGCACAAATCCATCTGGGGTATCAAACTAAAAGGAATTTTAGTAACATCTAAATGCAGTGTTTAATCTTGGAAATTTCAAAACTGTGAAACCCCAAGGCCCAAAAAAGACAATAAAAAGTTGAAAAAAAAATTGCGAAAATCCAGCACAGGGGTGTCAGACTAAAAGCTATGGTAACCCATATCTGAATGTTTCGAATTTTTAGTGTTTACTGTATGATAGTGTTATGTTACTAAAGGAACTGTAGAATAATCGCAGTTTTGTGATTTTTCCCATAATTAAAAATTATCTAATACCGAAATTTATGTAATACTAAATGTGCTTAGTTCAAAATAATGAACGAGTTCTGTACCTCAGGGAGCATACTAGTAGTAATAATAATAAAATAATAATAATAACATTAATTATTACTGTTACGTAATTTCCTGTAATTCGTTATTTAATAAATTTATTACGCAGTACTATTATCATTAGTGTTATTATTATACTTTCCTTTATACTTGCTTAAGTGTAGAAAAAAAAGAAATTTAAAAACGTGCTTTGAGACGCTAAACACACGTATAAATATAAATCGAAACTAATTCGTACATTATGGATCAGATTCAGTTACAAACGCCTTAACTACTGAGCACGAATTCCCAAAACTCAATCACAAACCACACTAAAATATTACCACGGCAATGTATCACGACAGACTTTTTTTTGAAACCGTCCTTCTCATTAATGAAAGATCTGCCTCCATCACTGTCGTATAACAACATACAGTAACAACAATGTCATGGTATCATATAAACCTGTCTCGTACTCTGGCGATCACAGAATAATAGACGCAATATTTCAGCAAACGGCGTAGTGTTGACATCAGTTTTTATGGATACCTTACGTACAGTTTAAAACAAAACGATTCAGCGCAACCAGACATGGCTGAGGCCGTTACATAACCGTTACTCACGTAAATAAATTTATTGCTATTTGTGTATGTACGTGTACGAACGCCCGTAATAAACTTTATATACAGCCTCGCGTGATTGGGCGTTTATATACCGCTGTTGTTGCTACTGGTACACGTCTGAAGATAATTTCCACGAGACAGATATGCAAATATATTTTAGAGCCTTTCCGTGCTTTAATTGCACCGCGACATCAACAAAAACAACTCCAATAAACAATAATAAACAAATAAACACAAAAATAAAAATTTACGTTTTCAAAATAAACTCTACGATTTAACAGCAACTAATAAGGTTTATTAGGTCATTGGGTCATTATGCGTATAAAAATAAAAATACAAATAATAATAAATAAAAATATAATAATAATACACAGAAATAATAAAGTAAGTAAAATAACACAGGATGTTTTCACATCAAAAAGTTAAATACTCTGTGGATTAATTATTTTCTTGATCTATACCAAGTATCTTCAATTCGTTTAGCGGAGGACGTGTTGGGGATTAGGAGGCAGAAGTCAATTCTTTCGCGAAAAATATATTTTATTAACTAATGCTTTTTAAAACGTGATATTCAAAATAGGCTATATCTAAAATGGTTTGTAGTCGTGTACATGGAAAAACTAATCAAAACTACATATACTTATTTGTACAAAGAGTTAGTCTATTTGATGCACGCGAATTAAGGACCTCAGCTGAGATCTAAAAACCGAAACAAGAAATAAATTAAGTTACTTCTTCAGAAACACGAATTCTAATTTCACTACTACCTAACAAACACTGAAGAAATCGAAATGTACCATAAAATAAAAGAAAACAATAAGAATTAAGGGGAAGAAACCATTCGATCTGGATTTATGGGTACAATAAGTCAGAACCGCCTAAGACATGTCATTAAATGAATCTTGAGTCAATTAATAATTTGGTATTACTGGTTAGCTTAAAACCCTCGACGTCACAAGACCTTAACAGGTCTTGACCTTCCAAATGTACCTCGCAAATCGCCTGCCCATGCAGCCACTTTTCTACCTCTGTCCTCTACCCCGTCATCGCAGCTTTGGTCTTCAACTTTCCTTGTATGCAGGAAGAATCGCTTTCCCTGTAAAGAGCAAGAGGGCTTTAAAGTATGACAGTACCGTATAAACTATTGCAGCTTTATCTTATTAATTGCGATCGTGACCTGCAGTAAAGTATCTCATTTGTTCATTTCGAACCATTTTCTCCTTTGTTTGTACAAATACGCTTTTCCTAAAGAATTTTTCCTCTAAGTGCATATTTACTGTTTTTTACAACGACGCCCGGTTCCAAGGCACGCAACAATGCTGTATCCGAGCTTTGTAAAAGAGTCATATTTTCTTTGTTAGCTGGCAGTGGTCCCAACAGTTGGATGACGTCACATTTCCCTAGCAAGCCTTCATGTAAACACCGCTTAAGAAAAGAAGAGCGTTGGACGACGTCACGGGGAATAATCAGATCAGTTTTTATGCATCCATAAGAGCCTTTTGACTTAATCCTTCAAGACGACGACAACGATTATAACTACGAAGGTGACTACAATAAAAAGTCTTCGTTTTGTTGATAGTAGTTTAGAGTAAAATCATCTTTACAACCCTAAAACAGGTCCTGCTGGCAGTAAAATATGGCCCGTTTTCATCGAGTATTTGCTCTTCCATAACATTATCACTGGTTACAAATGAACCAGAATATTAAAACTGATCAACTGGCCATACTTGTTCTTTCCGAGCCTATGACCCTGTTACGATCATGCACTTTGTTTTCCTTCATTACCTGTCCCATACAGCAGTAACTCATAAAAAAAGACTGGACTGTATGACTTTTATTTTTTTAAATAAGCCTCTTCCTTTCAATCAGATTCTTAAGTGATGGACTTCTTGAGTTTATGTGAACGCTGTCCACCGAGATGAAGTCCGATAATAAGCATGGAAATATACACATTATCCGCGGCTGTTGGAAAGTTAATCAATAACAAAAAGAATCTATACTTCCACTAAGTCGCTGTAATATACAGTTTGTTTAATTTTTTCTTATAAAGGAAGGAAGGTTACGATGTGATGCCAAGGACAATTTACAAATAAGAAACATATACTTCGTTGATAAGCGAGCTATGAGTGACGTATGCTATGACGTTTGCTATGTGATGTAATAAATAACGTATCGTGTACTAAGAAAGTTCGTCTCGTACTTGAACTTGGACCTTAAGGAAAACGTTTACCTTGGGATGACATAACACCGAGGTACGCACAGACGATACGAGTCCGGCGGAACATTTCATACACGTTTATTTGTGTACTATTCTGGCGCTTTTATATCGGAAGCTGTTGTTTCTACCAGTGTTTTCACAACGAAAGAATTTTTAAGACTCATTTTTATGAACTGTGTATGTGTGTGTGCGTGATGCCGACGTCGAGTTGTTACCGGCATGTTTCTGTTTTGAGGCTGGTTTTTCAAGGCCAAAACAAAAATGCGTCGGCCCTTTTATGGGCCAAAACATCGCCACCAGCCCTGCCGGTATCATAACAAAAACACGAAGAAAATAACTGGAAATCAGCATGCATAAAATTTCAATAGGCGTGTAATTAATTGTTAAGTAGGGTAATCTATCTTTGTATCATTAGTCCCCGACTGGTTTAGTGAGATCCTCCGGCTCCCCCTATGCTGAGCCAATTTCTTCGTCTTCGAATCCTATAACATCCCGTGTCCTCAGCAATCTCCCTCAAGTAGACAAATCTTTTCCTTCCGCTGCAGTTATTTTCCTTTACTGCACCTTCCTTCACCAAAGTCCTGAGCGTCTCAACCAGTGCCCCACCAAACTGTCTTGTCTTCTCGTTGCAGTTCTTCACAAACGTCTCTTTTCTCCCACTACTTCCAGAATCCGCACATTTGCTACTTTACACACCAATTTTATTTTTAACATACTCCCACAGCACTACGTTTGACAGGCTTCTAACATCGGATTTCGTTTCCGTATAGCGAGACGCTTCAAATAGGATTGTTTTCCTATTTCCTAATCTCATATTTGAAAATGAGAATTTTTTCTTAATAAAAAAAAAGCCAAAAAGCCCTTTGGATTGCGCTATTCTACTTTTTATGTTTTTCTGCTGCGTCCATCTTCTGTGATAGTGCTAACCAACGAGGTGAATTCACCCACTTCCTCTATGTTTCCTTCTCAATTTCAATATTTAAAGAATCCCTATTTACGTGTGTAGAGCTCGTCAGGACTTTCGTCTTGTTTTTTCATTTCTGAGCCAAATTCCTCGTCTAATAAATTTCCATACCATTTAATACTTCTTGTAAATATTCCTTGGTTTCGGCAATCGGCAAGTTCAACAATATCATCAGCAAATCGCAATAATTTTACACTCTCTCTCTCTCTCTCTCTCTGAAGTGTTACTGCAATCTTAGGAGTCTCTTTCATTTCCTTAACTGCCTCTTGCACGCGCGTGTGCGCGTATGCTAATACAGTGGCAAAAAACTGCACCCTTATTCCTCATTACTGCTTCTTCTTATTAAATAAATAAAAATACCTTTTATTAGTTTTATTAAATAATTAATGTAATTAAGGGTACAAGGAGAGTTACTGTGACATGTAAGGGGATAACTTGATTATCTTTACGGCGTGCAGAGTAATAGGCGACTATAAAACTGGACTGAAATATCTAGATCGGATCCTAGCAGTAACACGCTGCAGTGGAAAATACGAATATTTAAAACGTAGGATCGTAGAAGCTTGGGGTTAGCAAGAAAAAGTGTCGAATGCCGTTATAGACCGGAAGAATACGGCCAGAGAAAGAAGAAACAACTTCACAGTGAAACGCAGAGAGCCAACTAACTGGAGGAGATACGGGACAAGGCGTGAGCAGCAACCGCTTAAATCGGCCAGTAAATTCATAATAAAAATAGCAATAAAACCCATCGACACGTCGATATCCGCCCTTCACGTCCAAAACGGTCGTTCTGGCCGCCGCCCGAGGACATCAGTATACACCGTTAACGCGCCGCAACGACTCTGTAAGTTTTGGTTATAATCTGATGCAACAACAGTCGATCAGTCATTATTTAAAAGTTCCTTTATGGCCCCGAGGGACCAACACCTGCTGTCATGTACGACACCGATCCGCGCGGCCGCCGAAAAATTTCAATCAGAATGAAAGAGAAATATAACTTTCACTGAAACGATTTCGGCCGGAATTCTGTTCAGGCGACTAAAGACGTCAGCATTGTGTTTCGAAACCACTGCTGTGCATCCGACGACAACACTTGTTCACATTAATTCGACCTACATAAAAGAAGAGCAGCAGCAGCAGCAGCACACACACACACACACACACACACACACACACACACACACACACACACACACACACACACACACACACACACAGCTGCAATTACAGTAGTTTAGTTACACTGACGCATCCGCCTGCAGCCGTACGTGCGTACATGTACACAGTTGTAGAGCGCGACGTATACACTTTGACAAACAATTATCTGGAAACAGTTGTCGTCGCCAATGCACCCACCTTTTGAACGCGCTTACCACGCCAGACCACAACGACATTCAATACAAACATGAATTAGTTGTATTTCGAGTAGTAATATTACGAGGTTTGATCAAAAAGTTTCACAATTATTTAATTTACAGCGCTACAAGGGTTCGATTAAAAAACTGTTTTTATCCGATTTTAATCTCTGATCCTAGTGACAATCCTATGAGATGTTAGAATTTTGGCTTGCCGGGCTGTAAGTTGCGTTGTTGGCTGCAAACGTTTCGGCCGTAACACTGCCCAAGTTATCGCAGTCCGTAAACTACTGCGATATTTTACTGCGATAACTTGGGCAGTATTACAGCCTTTTGCTACAACTTTATGCACTGAAGATGGCCGTCGAAGGCACGGCCGAAACGTTTGCAGCCAACAACTTCAGATCACGGCCGGCCTTAGAGCCCGGCAAGCCAAAATTCCAACACTGACGCCGGCCGAGAAAGCCTCAGACATCAATTGAATCCTCTGAAATGTTAGCTCTATTGGATGCATAGTTTAGAGTTTATAGCTAATTTAAAAGAGTTGTGTTTCGATGTACTTGACGATTTTTTGGCATTCTACAATGTAAGGCTGAAGAACATGAATTAAATGTTTGTGTAAAAAATGAGATAAACTGCTCTATCGTGGTGAAAGTGTTGCAAAAGGCTTCTTGGCGAGCCTACTGTACATTAACAAGCAGTTCAAAAAAGGCACAAAAGTTTCAAAGACTGTCGCTAACGAGTTCAAGATCGAGATAATCAGATGAAGATTGTGGTTTTGTGTTCAACAAATTTTTGTCACCAGGTTCAACGGTAAAAGTAAATAGTACTATTTGGGCATTTTACGCCTGATTTACGAAAGGACAATTTGTAGAAACTGGACCCCGATAATAATACACCAGTACGCACGTCATTGCCTACTCAAGAATTTTAGGCAAAAAGATCATTGTAATGACATCGCAACCTACATGCGAAAGGTTACAATGCGCTTTGCTCTATTCTCAATAAAGACAAGTACACGAAAGGACAACGTTTAAAACAAAAATTGTTTAAAACAAAAATTCAAACCCTTACAAAAAAGCGAATTCTAGGAATGTTTTAAAGACTGAAATAATGTTGGCATTGTGGTGCTGAATCCGAGTAAGACTATTTTGAAAGGGGCAACATAAATTTAGATGAACGAGGCGTAATTTTTAAAATAAAATAACTGCACCAACTTTCTGATCAGTCCTCGTACAGCTCCACGGGACGTTTCCGTTGATGCACGTTACTTTGTTTTTAAATAAAAAAAATAAACAAAAAATAAATTGACAAAATTCTTGTTCCAACTCTGTTTTCGATTATAATGAACCGCTAATTGTCTCGTCCACCACGTTTCACTTAGTGGTTCAGCAATAACCTACGCTGAAAACCGTTAAGAAAACTAATGTGACTGAAAATAAGCGCGTTGCAACTGAAAGACGAGGAGAAGATTAATAAGATAAAAGGATTTAAAGATTAGAAAGGTAGTCGTTTACAATTTGGTAACGGTGGAAACACCGATACCAAGTAGGAAGTAATTAGCGGTTCTGCGATTAACAAGGATCATCATCATCAGCAAGGATTAGACCAAAAATGGTTTGTTCTGGTCCCAAGCAGATAGGCTAGAGCTGGTCACTCCAAGCAGAGAGCAGCACCGACCTGGACATAAGGTGATTAAAAATATATCTTCATCAGTTGGAGACCCTGATCAAACTGGAAGTAACAATAACGTGGCAAAAGATAACAGGTACGTATACTACGCGTGGCTGTTCATTATGGCTATTCACATCAGATCCGATTTTTGCTCTGAAGATGACTATAGGGAGTCAGGCCTTGTGCTCGAAACGTTCTGGAAATAATATTATGTGGGACGTTTGGAACGTAAACGTTTTACGCGCAAAATAAACGGATGGTCCCCGATTTCGCTACGCTACTAAGTTCTCTAGGGTCACAGAAATGACGTAAGCAGACTACACTACTTTTATATAGGCCTATTTTATAAACAACTAGCAGGTACCCGTGGCTTCGCCTGCGTTTATTCTCCGGCCATTATTACAGCCACTTCCGCTGCCGTCGGCGCATTGAATCGCCTCTCATGTTCGCCTTGTGGAGTTTTGTCTGCTAAGATAACCAGCTTGAATTCAGGACTGATCTTTTCCATGACCGATTTGAAGCTATGGACGTAGGAGTTTTCACGATTCAGCATGTCCTGCAACTGAAGTACTATGCCTTGTCTTGTTTGTGGCACATTCCTGCAACGCTGCTGCGCTTGTTGTGTTCCGTCGGCAACAAAATATTCTTGCAGAAATTTAGGATCTTCATTCGGTAGACTCTGTAGACTCCCGATGCGATGATATACTTGGCCCTGAACCTTGAACGATGGCATGAATCCTGGCTCTCTAATTTCTTTGATGGTGCCGAAAGAGGTCATCTGGAAGCATGAGTTGTAACGTCTGATATTTTGCAGGAAATGTTTAGTCTTCATGGAATCGCCAATCAGAAAAGCACTTAGGGGCTCGGGAGGCTCCATTAACGGCATCAGTTGAACCTTTCCTCCGCTGCAGCACATACCTGGGGCTTCACCTTTCCACTTCTTTGCTTCACAGTATAGACATTGATCCTATGAGACACAAAGGATCGGAGGCATAATCCGCTGATGGGTCATAATCAAAAGCTGCATTCTCTAAAGTTCTCCAAATGCGCATTCTTGCAGTAGTTGTTGCAGTTCTAACTTGCTGTAGTCTTGATTCTCTTTCTGGGATTGTTTCAGCTTCTCTTCTTCTTTGCTCTCTTTCTCTGCTCTGTTGTTGTCTTGATTCTCTTTTGGGGTGGATTCCGCTTCTCTTCTTCTTTGCTCTCTTTCTCTGCTCTGTTGTTGTCTTGATTCTTTCTGGGGTGGATTCCGCTTCTCTTCTCCCTTTGTTGTCTTTCTCTGTTTTCTTCTTGTCGAGTTCGTACACATTTTTTTTCCGAGGAGGCTGCGGCATATTTTTATCACAGTAAAAATGAAAATGTTATGTTACGTTCAATTTAGAAACCGCAACACATCGGTGTTGAATAATCAGCCAGAAAATCTGAAATAAAAAACATATAAAGGCGGCCGTGGAAATAATTTGAAATGAATTAAACTAATAATTAATATTCTAAATTTCGACATCATAATTAATTTTTTTAATGTTTACTTGAAAAATCAATTAATTAATAAAATCAAAAGCATATCTGAGTTTAATATACTAACCAATCATTACGCTTTCAAATGAAAATTAAATTATTTAAGCAATTATCTTAATTTTTTTGTAACTATGGCGGCCGTGGAAATAATTTCGAAATAAATTAAACTAATAATTAAAATTCTAAATTTCGACATCATAATTAATTTTGAAAAGTTACAATGAAAAAATTGGAACTTCCCATTCAGGCCAACATACACGATCAGCTGTGCGCGCGCTAAAAATCACGTTTTCCGCCAGTTTTTCGCTCATAACTCGCGAACGAACGCGAAAATTAAAAATACGGCTTCGAGGTGCATTCGGACCCCCTTCCGTTCACCTATGTTGAAAATTACAAATCTCTGCGTGCCGTAGATTTAGCTGGGCATCGCACGCACGCACGCACGCACACACACACACACTTCCTTTTATTATTATAGATTTGTTGAAAATTCACGAAGTCCATGCTTTTAATCGAACAGAAACATGTTAAGTCCCAATAAACTACGTGAAACAGGCACGCCCTCGTATGTACGAACCGATCGTATTAATGAATATTGCGGGCGCAGTTGTGTACCGTTCCCAATTCAACCCGGTAAAACTTCGTAACTCATGGCCGTAGTCATAGAATGATATATAGGCCGACTGCCGGTGCGTATGAGGTCACGTAAAAGCGTTGCTTACCAAATCGGGTAACTAAACGCCGCGCGCGATTCCTCTGCAGACTTTATTGTCCGACCACAAACGCGAAACAATAAATCGTATGTAGACTCGTATACATTAGATTAATTGCGTTGCACGAATCCAACAAACACTCTGCGCGACCTCTGAATATTATTCTCAAATGATACGTCAGTCAAAACACATTAGTTAGTACGCGATGCTGTATTTTCGCAGCGGTCTAAGACATGTACGCGCATACTGTAACTAAATTATATAAGTGAATCGTGTCGCAAAATAATCTCGGATTCTGCACAAGTAGCAACGAAATACCAGCTTATCTGGCAATATCTGCTTATTCTGTATTCGGTTTGTATCAAAAACACGACAATGACATCAAACTATAAAATAACACTCGTAAGCTCCTTGAGCTGCAGACCTCGTCCACTATTTTAAACTATTATTTTCTCTATTTATTAAAAGAGAAATATTAATATTAGATAATTCTTTAATTAATAATACTCCGATTAATATTTCTTTTTTTTAGTAAAATAACAATATAAGCTCATACAATAGACACTAAAAATTCCTAACCACTGTGTTAGTTTTTTTAAAATTAAGTTTATATTCATAATGCCTAAATGACAAATAATTTAGTTCTAGCTTTTAAGTTTAAGTATGTTTCCATACTTATCAAGACGCCTGTATCTAATACTTTTCACAAATATACGTAACTGATAACAATATGTAAGTTTTTCTTTTTCAAACACAAAACTTTCAAACGGTTTGAAAGTGGTTCAAAATTCGGAAGGGATGTTGAGAAATATTAATTTTGTCAAATTACCAAAGATACCGAGTTTATATTTTGAATAAAATCTCATAACTCGATGCCACATGGCTTTTCTTAAAATTTTCACTTTTTTTTTACCGGTGATGGCCTTGATGTTAAAAAATTTTCAGAGTAAACACTACATTAGTTTTAGGTTATAATTGGCTTTAGCCGATACCGGTCATGGACTTTTACAATTTTTCACATTTCCGATCCTTTTCGCGGTCATGGTTTACAACATTTTTGAATGTAATCGAATTACGTTTAATCATCCATCAACGATTCACGAAATTAGTTCGAGGCTTATTGCGATCATTACCAGCATAAGTCTGTTCGTTGACGCTTCGAACATAACATGTAGCTAATCATCTTCAAAACAAAAATCTACTGTGATGTTGAAGACAGTGATCAATCTACTGACATAAGGAATAGCTGTGATCCTCACCACCTTCGATGTTCTTGTTTGGTAGAAGTCTCTGACTGACGAGAGTACCTGCTGAATCAGTCTGGCCAAGTGATCTGTGCGCTCGGTTCTGAGAGGGTGTGCGTAGATTCGAATACACTTCAGGGTGATCCAGAACGCCCAGCGGACACTGGGTTCACCCTCAAACTGAATATTGGCCCCAACAGCAATAGAGGTTAAAAACAATTTTTCATTTCACGGCGGAGGGTTGTATTCAGGAAAGTCACTTTGGGTTGTATTTTCCAAGGCGATATTTTCTAGCCGAAGACGCCTACTGGTTTGACAGCAATCTGTGTCAGTTACAATCAACACTTAACTTATTGTTTCTTCCTAACAGCTGTGAACGACTTTCGAACCGGTAAGAGACATTATTCACGTTCTAATACGTCGGTTGAAAAATACGGACCTCACCGGTCTTCGACGATCGTTTACAAGGCAGTTGGGCCGAAAACATCCATACGTCCAACGCACGGGCGCGTACAGAATCGCACTGGTAGGCTGCAGTGACAGATTGTTGTAGAATATATAATGAATATTATATTAATAATGATATTAAATTGACGTAATTGATATTTAAACGTCCTACGTTCTTTGGGTGCCATTTAATATAATGTAATTTATATTAATATTTATTTGTAATGGATAATATGCAGTTACTTGCATTAATTAATTACTTTCATGCCGCGCGTTATGCAGCCATTTAATACAATGATAATAAAGGGTAATCTTTTATTGTTTACACTAAATATGCATAATTAAATTTTCTCTATTACTTTTTGTTATCTATGCTCCAGGTAGGAAGCGCCATTTAATATAATGTATAACTATTCTGATTATTCATAAACAAAATACTCGATATCATTTAATAAATTAATATTGTCAATTCATTTATTTTACTGAACAAAAGAAACTCTTAAAATTCTACTTTATATTTTGTTCAAAAATTAAGTTAATATCTGGGTTATCTGTGGTAATAATAAACGCATATATAGGATCAACTTAAATTACTAGTTTATTTATCATTCACAATAAATTATAATCATACATATGAAACGTCGATGTACCTGTAATACATACATATTTTATGAGAACAAATTCATGTTTTAATATATGCTGAAACAAAGAAAACATACATACATATATAAATCAAATAAGATAACAATTCATATTCTAATTATTAATGCGTTCATTAATCCCAGATAGTTTTTTGTTAATATATTCACTAATTACGTTTTTATTTTGATTTATATTCATTGCGTTTATTAATAATTTCTCAGGGATGAATTCCTTGAAAGAATCAGGTCAGTAGAAGTAACTAAATAGTAATGATTAAAATAATGGTTACTTGATTTATGAAATATCCATTAGTCTTTGGTGATGTCCATTTTCAGTGATGAGGATGACATGAAGACACATCTCGTTGAATGCCGTTGATACCACAAACACTTGCACACACTTCCGGTCACTCGCGTTGGCGTAGGTTTATGTGAATAATTGATGTTTAGTGTTCAATTAAGTACTTCATCTTACGATGTATGTTGTGTGTTCGTTTTAACGTTACTGTACATGTCTGGTTCCACTTATATCACTGTTTTATCAAATATACGTGTGATTGATTAATTAGTTTTAATAAGGTGTAGTAACACTGAATTAAGTTCAACTGTTTTGTATAGTACATATGTGGTGATATTTGTTCGTGTAACGATCTGATTGTTCACTTTGAATAATTCTTATCTAAGTCCGTTACATTGCACTCCGAAATTCACTATTAAAAGTTTACTAAGTCTGACTATCGTGACATGATGATTTCACTGTCTGCTAAATTACGAGTTGACGTACTAACTCCCGAACTTGAGTTATCTCTCCGGACAATTAATATACTCTTGTGAACTTAGAGTATACTGGCTTCCGAACAATTAAAGTAAACTCTAGAAAATTTGAAATAATACTGGCTTCGTACTTAAAGTGTATTACTTGGAAAATTAAGATATACTGCCTCGTCCCCGTCTTGGACATGTAGTTTTATTAATTCGTCCCTACTCAAAATTTTGTCCCTGGCGCAGTTTACGCCTTCTTTATTCGTGATTGGTCAGTTTTGAGTTTTCTTGGAATATTTTGTCCCACTATGTCAAGACCCTCCGTCATCGTTCTTCCGATAGGTTCTTCGTTTCTGTTGCTATGGAAACAGTCCTCCCTACAAGTTTTTCTCCGTGGCTCTGGGCTTCTGATAGGTTCTTAGACAACCTCCGATTTTGCTCTGTCGAACGTTGACCCTTTTCGTAGAAACTTTAGCTATTATACGCTTGTCTATCAACCCATTGTCTGAAGTAAACTCAGTGTTTCTCTAGATTGCCATTATCTGTACTTTCGGTTCTCCCGACGTATTGTTCTGTGTCATACCCCTTTTTTGTAGCTATTAATAATTTTTGACATCTGCTGGCTGGTGAAGTCACCCCAACTTTCCACTCGTAAATTCTGTCTGGCACTTAGACGATAACTCCAGCTGCGTAACATGACTTGAGTTTTTGTCTGATCTCTGCCTTAGTATTGTTTCTTAAGGTGCAGTGCATCCGTTCCATTGTAACATGTAGTTTCCCTCTTTTTGTCGTCTATCGTATACTGACGTAACTTGGTCGAACATCTGCCACATTTCTCAGTACAAGTGTGAATGTCCTCTCCTACATTGTTACAGCTGTAGTGAGCAATAATTCTGAACTAAACTTTCCCTGTCATCTTGTGCAACCAATTTCTATAGTCGAGTCGAACTTAACGTCTTTCTATTGTCTAGTTAGCGACGCTGCTCTGACATCTTCTCATTACGCTTTATTTATTGCGTCAACTATAAGTCGTTGACACCGCCTCGTGTGAACGCACTCCGTCGAGGTGAAAATTTAAAAAATTTTAAATTTTTTGCTCGTTACAAATAGGACACCAAAATCCCTCGTCAAGAACAAAACGACTAGTACATTGTCAACAAACCAAATATCCGAATCAAACCGAAGACACGCGAAGTTAAAAACTTAATGTTCCAACACTTTATTTTTAACACGCCTTTCAGATTTTGAATCGAATTCCAAGTTTTTCAATTACGAAAAACATATGTTTCTTTATGTTTGCCAGCACATTATCAGTGCACGCAATATGAAAATACAGTAAAAACAAATAAATTAGTATACCAGTAACGACTGTTTACAAGTTCGCATTCTATACTTTCGTACCACACAAAAAAACTTGGAAGAATGATTTTGGGAGTTTTTTCATGATTCTCTTTCTACGTGTGTACTGAACAACAGTATGACCAAAAACGTTTTATATCCATTTTTCACTTCTCTAAACAAATCTATACAAACAACTATTTCACTAGCTAATACTAAAACCCTTTGTATTTACGAGATCGGCCCAAATGTGTTTGTTTAATGTCTTTGCGTTGGTTCGCCTGTCTTTCAACGCGAAAAACGTGGAGTAACGACTTTTTTCACACTGGAAAACAGACGAATTTCTCAAGGGCAATGAAAGGGGTTTAACTTTAGACCACATAAGCAATGAGTAGGCCTACCCACACCTCATACGACAAAAATGAGTACTACACCAATTTTTAAAAAAATGTAACAGAACAGAAAAAATTGAATGCTTACAGAGAGAACTGAAGAGATGCCCATATTTGAGCGCCGAGTATTCAGTACGTTTTAGCCCAGTTAGGGGTAATGATGGTTTGCGCCTCAGCGTCAATTACGAATTACAACTACACAAAGAACCCAGCATCCTAGGTAACATCAGGCTACAACGCCTAAGATGGGCGGGACCTAATGAGCGAATGAGCGACACCACACTACTCAAGAAAATAATGAAGGGACAGATGCTGGGAACCAGAAAAACGGGGAAGCCCGGAAACACGCTGGAAGGACAACGTTACGCGAGACGTTGAGACTCTTACAGCGAGCGGCCGCAAGAGATCGAGACTTTTGTAGGAGAAGGTTGGAGGAGCTCAAGGCCCAGTACGAATGAATCGTAATGCCACGAGAATGGACACAAAAATGGAGACGCCTTCCGAAAGAACACCGTTGAAAGAAGAAGTTTTAAAGACCGAGGATAAGACGGTGAAGTCATACCGGGCAGACCTGCCTAATCCTGGAGAATAGAAAGAGCCAAAAATTTTAACTGACTGTTGAATGGAACCCCATGGGGACTACCACAGCGGTTAATCCGCCCCTACTTTTAGGGGGGATAGACATGATCTATATAAATGACATATACTTCCTTGGAAAGAAATTAATACAGTATATACTCTGTAGAAGACAGAATACAACAAAATAAAGAGGAACGGGATAGACGTGTCGTTTGGACGAATGGAAGCAGAATTCTAAAAGAATACAGTAGAAACTACAGGAAATAAGGTAAAGGAAGTAACAGAAAGATGGAATGAACACCGTAGTGTGGGGAAAGGTGACAGCCCTAGTTCATATTGTGAGACTGAAGTGTTGTTTTATTTATATTCATTCATCTTCATCATCATCACCATCATCATCTTCTTCTTCTGGTTAACGATTTTAGGGTTCCTGTTCCACAGTCCACCTTTTCATAGGTCTACCAACTTTTTTTCTGTCTCTAGAGTTGTAATCTTTCGCCATCTTCGGTATTCTAGTTCCTTCCATTCGTTGATGTGTTGAATCCATATATTTATTCTATTATATTATTCTAAATTATATTTGAAACCGTTCCTATAAATCACAATTTAACTTCCTCAATATTAATTCCTGTTTTTCCTCACAATTTCAGCAATTCAGTCAAGACACTTTTCATTTTATTCCATACTTTTCCTGGAACTCCGGGGCTTCATTCGTAGTACTTTGCGCCCTCGCTCCAAATGGACTTCAATATTATGGACAATCTAACTTAGCTCGACGGAAGTTTACATCATTATCAATTAATATATAAAAATGAGTGATCTACAAAACGAATTTCTTACTAAAAGTTAAACAATTTTCGGGAAGGTACACATTTACTCATTATTTTCCATCCAACGTCCACTGCAATTCATAATCAGAGGCAAAGCAACGACCTGTTTGCATGAAACGCGATGCCGTAAATATAATTTCTTCTGGTAAACGTTAGACGCTATTGGTTTTATATTTTATTTTCAAGTTTTCTATATAGTATTAAGGAACATTTTTTGATCAGAATTATGAATGGTCGCTGACAACAAATACCAGTTTATACAATTTGCCGCAATTTAATACACAGATGAAAATTAAGAATACTGAGGTTCAAAATATTTTTTCTTATATATCATCCATATTTATTTCTACTTCTTAGCATTAGATATCACGCATATTTTAGTGCCGTGTAAACATTGGTAATACTAGGGAAATAGTAAGAAAAGAGTTCTTGTGTCGAACAATGGCTTGACTACAGGAATGGGTTCGAAAGCAAGTTGGAATTATAAATATAGAATCTACAAGATGACACCAAGATTTCGAAACATGGGCATCCAGCAGTAACCGGATCGAGGATGTAAGACGTAGAAGAACGGCGCTAGCCCACTACAAAATGCTGAATTAAAAAACGGGACGCTCAAGCTGTAGATCGCTTACGACTGCTCCATCGACGTATCATCTAATTCGATCTTTATCTGTTTTATACGTTTTTAAAATTAAAAAAATCCCAACTTCTCATTACATCCGTACTAGTATGCACTAAATTTTAAAAAGTTTACGTTTTATATTCTGTAAGATACCATCCGGTAAATAAAAATGTTTTAAATATATGAAGTGTTTTACAGTGTCAAAGATGGGCCTAACAATTTGTCATTTAAGTGGCTTTCATCGACGGTTAAGAATAGATTTTCAGGCAAGATTTCAAATATAAAATGGTCAAGCGGCGCCCTCCGCATTACAAAACCTATACTCATCTATACATTACATTGAAATTAAAACGTTATTAACATAAACGAAAGTGATAAGGTTTACACGGTTCGCATTTAGTTGTTATAATTTTCCTCCTTCGACGACGACGACGTGTCCAACATACGTACGTTGCCTGAAAACTGTCAGCACGAACAGAATACGATCGCTGTTGCCAAGAATGCAATGACCGCTGATGCACTGGGCTAGCGACGGAGAATAACTAATGGCAAACGGCATTGATCATATGCTCAACTAATAGTTTGTGCAACTAATAGCCTATGATTTCTCCGATTACGCATAACTATTGTTCTAGAAATGTTTACAATGAAACATTCACCCTTGGACCCTTGCATTACCGCTCTCTGTTCGTACCGTTCGTTTGCACGGAAATTCAAATCAATAATTGCTTACACTGTCGTAAAAAGTATCAGGCTACAGTTACTCATCATTAACAGGTTTCCGGCCGGTTATTCACCCATACGACTGACTGTTCCACTTCTGAGTCACATCACATCAAATCAACAGGCCTCTTCCGCCACTTTTAAAGCGTTCTGTCACCACTTGCGACGTCTTCACGTCCTGACTACATGAAAACGTGTACGGTCAAGAATACAGTACAACAGCGCTGATCCGACAGTTGTTAGTCCATCATCCTCTTTAAATCCGACGCACCATTCGGAGTGTTATTAAGTTGTGTTTTTTGCGATTAAGTCATGACAGGTGTCGACGATCTACTGCAATGGGTTGAGAAAACAGGAACAAACTGTGATCGTAGTTTAATGATGAAGCAAGACAAAAAAAAAGCAGTAATACGCTTCTTTATGGATGGGAAACAAAGATTTTTGAAAGGCTTCTTTAAATCTTAAAAAGATGGGTCTACGTAAAGATTATAGGTGCAGCCTATTATTTCATCATTATTTATTAACTCCTAAAGGCAATGCCTTGTCGCTGTAGCCACGTCACTCTATCCCTTGCGATATTCTTCATTTCTTTATAGGACCCACTATTCACGACACTCATTGTGCTGCGGAAGTATGCAGTTCTTGGTGTTCTTTTGGGCTTCTTCCCCACTACTTTGCCCTCAAAGATGTTAGTTAAAAAAGCACTATGTCTGATCACATGCCCTATCAACTTAATCTTCCTCACCTCTATACTCCTAAGCAGTGTTCTATTCTCATTTATTTCCTCCAAGATCTGTTCATTCGTCTTCCTATCTGTCCAACTAGTTTTTGTCATTCTCCGCCAAATCCACATCTCCATTGCCTGAAGTCTGTCACTCTCCACCTTCCCTAATGTCCACGATTCACACCCGTAAGTTAAAACACTCCATACAAATACCTTAACAAACTTTTTCCTTGTTTCAATACTAATATGGTTGCTTGTTAATAAGTTCCTTTTGCTCTGGAATGCTTGTTTTGCCAGAGCTACTCTCCTCTTAATCTCTGCCAGACACTTATTCCCACTTGTAACTATGCTACCCAGGAACAAAATTCAGTAACGTGCTCCAATATTGTGTTGTTCAACATAATGGTTGATTTAATGTCTTCTCTTTTTTTACTTACAACCATTATTTTAGTTTTCTTAACATTTATCCTCAATCTCCAAGCGTGAAGAATCTTGTTAAACGTACCTAACATTCGGGTCATATCCTTTTCTGAGTCAGCCATCAGTACATCAGTATCCTTTTCATCATTGTGAATCCAAATTATCTTGGAAATTAAAACTTACTCTGGTGTGATTATTTTATATTTTATCATGATCATCACCACTCCACGGACTAGGCCTTAGACCTGTTCCTGAACCCATCTCCTCCTCAGTCTACCGACATCTGTCTTCCCAGTCAAGTGTTCACACCATCTCGTTCTGTGGTCTTCAATCTTCTGGTGCAACGATACAACATTTAATGTTTTACAATGTTTTAGGGGTCCGAGGGGGGTGTGACGCGAACATATTTCATTGAAGAGAAATGCACTAGCCTCTCCACCCCAACTCCACTCTCACCTACACGTTGGTGGGCCCTGTTACGCCGAGCAATCCAATCCAAGGTTGTGGTAGCCAATCCCTTCGGCGGAGTGGATCGGTAAGCAAACGAGAGATGGGGGATGTGTCAGGGCAGCCTGGGAGTATCCTGGGTCCTGGCCTAGCAGGATGGTGCACATCGGCACCAGGGTGTGCATCTAGTGTGGAGGCGGAGGACCCTATAGTAGGCCAACGGCTGCAAACATGGGCTAAGTTAGTCTACTGCGATCAGGCAGGGAGAGCTCGTCAGCTGAGATGAAAGCAACTCTGTAGCGGAAGAACAGCCAGAAATCAAAGTTCCTGGTCCTCCAGTTTGGGGGTTTTACAGCAGGCCAGTAGCCTGCTTAAGTAAAAAGTGTATGAACTTACAGAACTCATACAAGCCTCGGAAATCGGATGGGAAATACGGCAAAACGACCTAAGCTAACACAAAAAGACAAATGCAAATGGATTAATGAAAAGAACCAACATGGAATGTTAGGGGTGTAGCTAATAAAGAGGATGAATTAGTAAGATTATTTTATATTTTAAATTCAATAAAATAATCGTCACCGGTGCAGGCTGATTTATCTCTGTCGGTGGTGGAACATGAGTTATACCACGGCTAGGGGGCGTAACAGGCTTGAAGGGAGAAGACGAAGAAAAAAAAATTCAATAAATTAGTGTACAGAGCTTTATGACCACCTCTTGTATTATTTATTGGCACCGACTCGTTAAACGCCCTTAATTATGTGTATTTTAGATAATTCCTAATGTAGTCATTTCGACTGACCATCGGTCTTATAATTGTAAAATTAAAGTAAGTCCACTGCATTCATAAAACAAAGAATAAAAAGAGACGATCTTCGAATGTTCAATCCGAGTGGGAAGTTAAGAATCGAATCGTACGATAGGCATGAAAATCTAGAGAATGTAAAAAAAACTAAGTTATCGCCGAAGGCAAGAATATATAAAGGAGAAAGAAGTCTAGACAGACTGAGCAAAATGGGAAACATAACACGCTTGGTACGTAATACACGAAGCGGAGATGATGAAGAAACTATCTTTGTCGATTTTTTAAACTAAGAAACCATTTTGTAACACTCAAAATTTTCTTTTCGGGTTTATGGTTACATGATAATTACTTTTCCTGACTCCACCTATTACTTTTTCGTTTTTCATGAAATAAAATCATACTAAAGAGGGGGAACAGCTTAAAACAGCACACTGAAAGAGAAAACTACTGTGATCCCCCTTAAATCTCCTATCGAATTACTCCAATGTTACAAATTACCTTACGTCGAACTCATTCCCTAGTATCATTGTTACAATTTCGCTGGCATTTCGGACTTTCAAATCTAATATCGTTATCAAAACTACACGGAATACTGTCTAAAGAGGTTATTTTAAAATTCTTCTTCACTTCCTTCAGGTCTTGGGTCTTACAGTCCGTTCCCCACTCATTGATCTGATCACTTTTCCTCTGCCGATGAAGCGGTTTCTCTTGGGAAGGCAAAACATCGGCTACTTTGGTAGTCTGTCCTGATGCATCCTCTGCACACGGTCTGTTCAACCCTATCCGTAGTGCTTACTGCTTGATCCTGTCATTCAGGTTGTAAATTCCGACGGCGTTTTTTATCTCATCATTCCTTAGCTGGTCTCTCCGCGGTACCCCAAATACGGTCTTAAAAACCTCAACTCACTAGCCTGTATCCGGCTGCGGATCCTTGCGTAGCCATCATTTTAAAATAATGTCTCCAGAAATCTAATGCCGTCCAACACACGAAGCGAACTACGCTGTCGTCTAGTGATGGGAGTAATCGTTCAATTCGATGAGCCGGCTCACCGCGTCTACACCATGGTAGTGATCCGGTTCTGAGAATCGGTTCAAATCACCGACTGGTTCTCGTGATATGACTATTTCGTTTATTATTTTAACATTGAAAATGTTTATAAGGACGTGTCGCACATTTGAAAACGACCGCTGGTGCGTGATCGAAAATGGGAACCGGTGAGTTTCCATAGAAACTACTTCTTTGTTGTCAATAACGTAGTACACATATAAAACTTCGCTTATGAATGCGACTACATTTAACTTATAATCTGTACATTGGTAAATGAAGAATGAATTCATTGATTGGTGAATGAATGAACATAAATATATATATTTTTTATTTTTAGATTTATTGAAGCATTTTCAATGCCCTTCTCTGTGCATTGCATTTGTGCAATGCCTGTAAATTTCTTTCGTTTATTCATACTTCGAGTCTGTATTATGAGCGGAGAACAGAGAGACTGGATCTTATTCGATGGTAGTACATTTATTTTTATCAAGTTTATGTAGGTCTGCACTAGCTGACCGAGAACAGAGACATTTTACAGATTAAAATTTAAAGTTTTTTACCTTAATCCGTCTATGTGACCGCTTAATTTTGTCTTCTTTGTCTTCTTACGCGTTTCGGATTATGTTAATCCATCATCAGAGATTAAAAAATTCGTCGGTTAAGACTTCGTTAAAACATTAAAAGTTACACTAAAAGACATTTAAGTATATATTCCACAAACACAGCGACGTACGCGGATGTGAGTGCGCACTCAATACTGGTTAGCGATGTACTATCCTAATGTTTTAACGAAGTCTTAACCGACGAATTTTTTAATCTCTGATGATGGATTAACATAATCCGAAACGCGTAAGAAGACAAAGAAGACAAAATTAAGCGGTCACATAGACGGATTAAGGTAAAAAACTTTAAATTTTAATTATAATTGTGACGCGGATACCAATACAATGACTTTAAAATTTTACAGATTGGCTGACCTTGTACTCAACTACATGTACTTTAGAGTTTCACACAACACAAGTTCTTTGGTTTGCTTAAACAAAATAACCAAGGCCTGTTTACGAAAAATAAAAAATATATTCTTTTAAAAGGTATGGCCTAATTTTACCCGTCTTTTTCTACATTATACAGAACACTGAAATACTAAACAACAGCCATTTATTACGTTTTCGCCACATAATTTCACAGGGTCATCATCTGCAAGGATTAAACCAAGGACGGTCTGTTCTGGTCTTAAAAAGACAAAGTCTAGAGTTGGTCACTCCAGACCTTTCTCGGACGTCCCATACCTCTCCGTCCCTTCGGCTTATAGTTCCACAGTTGTTTGGAGAGGCGGCAGTCATCCATTCGGTAAAGATGTTCCCACCAATTCAACCGATACTGGGCAATCCTGTCGAGTATACTCATAATATTCAGTTCCAGTCGTATATATGTGTTTCTTCTATGATCTTGGAGAGTATACCCTGCCACGTGCCTGAGAAATCTCATTTAGAAAATTCATATAAAGCACTTAAAAGATCTGTTATGTTTAGGTTAACACAGATGAGAAAATTCAATATTTAAAAAAGTTTAATTATAACATCCAGCGATGTGCCACACGACAAATAAATCTCATACTTTATCGCTTGTTTAATGAAACCGTTTAATTATATGAGTCAGCCTGTGGTCAAAACAATGTTGGATCCGTGTGTCAAAGTACGATTGACTGAGAGCGGCTCTTACCGGATCTTGGAACCGTGTTGTTTATTCAATCTAAATAAGATCCGGCTCATTCGTGAAAAAACCGTTATTGCTGTCGCTTGTGGAGCCTCCATTGTTACACGGTGTCATTCCGAAGAAATCTTTGAGCCTTATATGCAAAGGCGAAAACAACATGTGAAATCATACCGACGATGGATGTGTGCCCCAGGGAATTATTGGTACTACGGTGGTGAGTATTGCAGATTACTAATTATTAGTGGATAACTGATTTTTGTGGATTTAGTTGACTGTAATACTGCGACTGCGGGGTATGCAGTGCCAGCCCTCGGTAGATGTGACTCAGTAACCGTGGTGAAGGCAACACATCCAGGAAGAATGTCCCGAACAACATCACTGCATGCTCAGAGGCAGAGAAGTGGCAGCCCCAACGCTAGTAACGTGGCCGGGGTGAAATTTTTGTATTACTGGTAAGCCTCAAGAGAATAGCCGGACTCGAAATAATGGATTCAGACTTGGAATAATGACAAAAGATTTGGAATTCCGGATGAAATCAGATTGGCAACGTGGAATGTAAGGAGTATTTCAACTAAGGAGTCAGAATTGGGATTATGGCGTTTTGTGGAAAATACACCATTCGATCTAAAATTATGTTAAATAACCAGCTACGACAAGTTAGAAAAACAAGGTCTCTACATTCAATTACTTTGGTTGTAGTCTTTCTTATAGAGGTAGTGATGATCAAAGGAAACCTAGAACCTGGTATCAAATTGTATAAGACAATGGCAGTACCCCAGCACTGCTGTATGGATGTGAGACCTGGACTATACGGAAGAAGGATTGGTGCCAATTACAAGCTGCAGAAATGAGCTATTTAAGATCGGTAAAGGGATATACTTGATTCGATCATATAAGAAACGAGTATATTAGACGAGAACTTGATAAAGTTTCCCTAAATGAACTCGTTCAGAATTATAGGAACTGCCGGAAACAACATCTAGAAAGAATGGACAATACCCGCTTTCCGAAGTTGGCTTCTGAGTATGAGCCGGTTGGAAGAAGATCTGTAGGCAGGCCAGTCACAAGATGGAGGGAGTCATGAGATCGGAACAGGAGGAATCCTATCTACGAAGTGATGATGATGATTGATTTTTCTGATAAGTTCTGGAGAGCTGGGAGTATAAAACGACCAGTTCAAGAAAAGACCCTCTGAGTGAAACTGAAATTCTAAAATGCGTCACGTGATATGTTCGGAAAAGGGACAACACGCTAATCAAAACAAAAATATCAGAGCCGCGACAACCCCCCTCCCCCGGACAGTTCTGCGTCAGCCATTACATTCGCACAGCATACTAGCGAAACCCGTCAGTTTTTTCACACGCCACTTCTACCACTGTAAACGATTTTGTGCGACAATAGAGTCCCATTTGCCCGAGCTGCATTCCTAACTTAACCTAACCTCTATCAGTTAACATTAACCGACCTCCAATTTCGCATACTATCAGTGGGAGCGCAGTTTTACTGGTCACATCAACAAATCGTGAACATGTCAGCGGGCTGATTCATATGCACTGAAAGGTCAATTAACTGAATGATACAGGATGCTTTCTGTTCGCAAAATCACACTGGTACGGACGGATTTGCTATCAAAGCTACAAAACTGACCTACATGACACACGAGCACGAGCGCACTTGCCTCTATGAATTTGGCGCTGCGCAAATCCAGGGACCAAAAGTTTAAAATGTCACTTTCAATAATACTCGGTGACAGTCTTTATGCGATTGTTTATTCAATTATATGCCGACTGATTTTCTGTACCGTTAGCCCCCCCCCCCCCACACACACACACAAAGACGAGGTCCTTATCGAGATCTATCGGTACCAATTATCAGAAATAACCAATGACACTTCCCGATACGAAAATTTCCGGATAATCGAACATTTACATTTTCTGGCAAATTTTAATTACACGACAAAAATAGAAATTACGGCACAATACTCGTGCAATACCGTACTTTCTTTTTTATTTGACTATTATTCTCAAATAATGAGTCAGTAGACCAATGGGTATTACGCATGCCTGCTAATTGACGGGTGCCGGGTTCGTTTCCCGGGCGCACCATACAATCAAGATGCGTTTTTCAGTCACCAGGTCAACTCAGACTGTGGTAATGAGTACCTGGGATAACGTCCCGGGGCGATAATTGCTGGCCACACTGCCTTCCATTCATATAAGGCAGACTTCCCTGCCTAACTCATGGACGGCACAAATGGAGCAATTATTATTATGTAGTCTGGCATTTCATTGCAGCCAAATACTATATGAATTACCCATTAAACTGTATAATAATGCAGTCAACTTACAAAACTTTAACAACGTAACGTTTGACAAGATATGCAATTACACATTAAGTAAATCCTCCGACCGGAAATCTTGCCCATCTTCATCTGATAACCCAAGCTTTTCCATCTAGTGTACTCTTATACTCCTATTCAGTTATAGGTTGTCCTCCTTCAGTCCTTCCTCAATGTTCCAGTTCTAAACTGCCTTAAGTATACTTCCAGACTGTTTTTCCGCCATTGCTTATCTTCTTTGCAATTTGTTTACAGGACGGGACACTAAGTCGTTTAATACTAGTCTTTCTCTCTGGCCATCCGTCCTAAAGATGACTTTTTTGGTCTCAGAGTTTCCTGTTCATTTCAAATTTCTTCAACTCCTGTTCTTATTTCTTCCATTACACTACGCATAAACTGCTTCCTTGGCCTTCTCAGGGCTGTTCTTCCTTCTAAGTAACCATATAGTCAATACGCCTCATCACATTCCCTATTCCCTTCTTCCTTGTATATGGCATTTCACATAGGCCCAATTCTTTTTATAATACTTCATCCGTCCAAAATACCTTTAAAACATCTCAAACGCCTCTATACGCACTTTCCCCATTTTGTAAAAATCCAGGTCTCGGATCCAGACATTGCTACAATCCACTTTCTTATTTCCCACCCTTCCTACTCTTCAAGTTCTTCCCGTACCCTTTCGCCCACGTTAAGTTTTGTAAGAACGCCCATTTCTTTTCACTGAACCTTACTTTTGCCTATCTTATTCTCTGTTTAAGATACCGTATTGACCTCCTGTGCATTTTCCATCGGATGTAACTTAAGCCACTAAGTACTGAAAGCTTCCATCCGATTTAACGGCGCACTTCCCACTTCATTAACATAGGGAAATATTTTACCTTCCCAGAATATGTAATCCCTGAAGGCTCTAGTGCAGACAAGAAATTCGTGGCCCTCACTATTACATTAATTACCTATACTTCCGCCAGTAATTTCTATCTTCCCAGTTCCTGTTCTTCATATCCTTCTCAACGTCCTGTCCCCACGTTCACCGAGGCCTACCATTTTCCTGCAATTGAGCGGATGATACCCTAGTATCCTTATAGGCCATCTCTCGTTACTCATTCGCTGCATGGTGTCCGTACCATATCAACCTACACTGTTCAGCTACCCCATTAATACCTTCTTTAAGACTTGCTTCCTCCGTTATTACTTCGTTTCTTACAAGGTGCAGTCGGAATATCCGACAAGATCTTCTCAAAAAGTCCATTTCAACAGTTGGAAGTTTTTATTTATTCTTTTTTGTCACTGCTAACACTCGAATGCATATGTTATAATCGGCTGCACAATTGTTCTATATATATTAATTTTAACATTCATTCTAATTTTTTATGTCCAGAGCAAAGAGTTTAGCTTTTGGGTTGCTATTCGTCCTTTAGTGAGCCTACAGTTAATATCTTTACTGCAAGTTCCCTCTTGGCTAATTATGCTCCCCGGATATTCATGGCACTCGTTAATAATATTTTTTTAAATGTATTTTTGCCAAGCGACTAATGCCCATCCTGTAGTTGATGTTCCGACCTTGCTAGTATTCATCCCAGGTAATAAAAATTGATCACCTTGAGTTTTTTTTCTTAACTCAACATTGCCGTTATGTACATTTTGAACATAACACGAGGCCATCCTCGCAAGAGGTCTTTACTGGTTCTGAACAGAGAGATTGGATTTAAACAATTTTATTTTTTTTACAACAGTGTTCTTACACATTTCCTCTATTGCAAAATAATAGGATATCTAAATACAAAGTTAATATTTGTATTATGTATGCAAAAATGCATGCTGTGCTTTTGAAAAGTGCCCAGTGGCCATACTGAATTTTTGAAAATAAGTATGTACAAAGGATTAGAACAGGTTCTTCAACTTTTTCCTGTCACCAACACCTTTGAATTTCTTTCTTGCTTTGCTGAATCTGTCGCGGAAAATCGAACGAGAAAGGATCTATATTTCAGACAATGTCCCAAATCAATTTCGTACTTCGAGTTCCTACGGAAATCATCAGCTAATATTTAGGGAACTAGATCGTGAACCGTCTTTCACATAATTCTTGGATTCTTCGTCTGTCTGTGACAATTTTTTTCTTTAACTCTCTTGGATTACTACAAGTAAACTCTGCCGGATTACTAACGTTCCGACATACTAACTTAATGTTGTACAGACTTTTCAACGAGATTATTTTACTAGATATTAGGCCTATTTGCAATTTTACAAATAAGTAATCTACAACAAACCATTATTTTATTCGAAATTAACAGTAGCTATAATTCAGACACGCACACACTTATATGTCACCAAAATCGCTCAATTACCCGACCTCACACTCCAGCCAGCCACTGGCTAACCTATCACGTCTAACCCACACTGACTGGGTTGTTAATTTGACCGTACCGCTGAATTACTCTTCATGAATATACGGTAACTAGCAAATTTACCCCGGCGGTATTTAATTTAGAGCCGTTATTAAACGCGGTCAGACAAATGACCAGTAATGATGAGACCGACAAACCGACATTAACAGTTCGGACACAGATTTCACCGTCGTCTCCACGACTCTCTAAAAAAAAAAACTGACCACACTCTTCTTCGTTCTAAAGTTAGAGTTTTCCACCATTACATACCGTTTCACAGGTAGCGTTTGATATACCTACATATTGTTACGACTGTCTAGCTGATCGTCGTATGGTACAGTGGAAAACAAAATAAAAGACACCAATGAAATCACTAATAACCAGCTTTATCACAATTAATAATTTATAATAAACAAGATAGTCTCTTACAACAATTCAAGTAAAAATTGTCCACACGCAATAATAATGTCAACTATAAAGAATTCCGCACTAATTATAACACAACAACAATTTGCTACAAACATTCGATCCGCGCTAAAGAAATCGCTCAACACCACTGAACTGACAAGCCGCCTGCTAAGGCTTTTTATAGGCAGCGCACACCTTCTAGAAATCTTCCATCTTCACTTCACTGGCCTTAATGCTATTCAAGTGTTCTGTAGAGTACTTTGGAACGTACTTGAACGGGGCCTTGACTGATGCACACCTGCCACACTAGGCGGGTGGACGGGGCGAGGACTCTCTCGCCTATTCTAAGTGGTTCCACCCGTTTCAATATATTTACATAGGTCTCTCATATAAATAGTTACCACCGGCAAAACATCTGATATCAGTGGTAATTAATTTGTTTCTCCGTCACTATAGTGACGTTGCTGACATGTTTCTACACATAAGGGAAACAAATGCTAGACAGAGAGCAGAATGGCTACGACAAGAATGGCTTCAATGAAGGTGATTGGCTGCGGTTGAAGAACAGTATAGCCTGACATCTTTGAAAAAAGCCATCACCGATTTCAGTACGCGCACAGTGGAGAAGTAAGGCTCCTCCCCCTCCCTTTGTCTCTGTCTTACTGCACACAGACGGACACTCTGTGTGTGTCTGCGTTCCCTTCTTAATCAACAGCACACTGTATAGTTCACATGAATGATCCCTTCCACACAGCTGACTTGCGTCACGCGACTTCCCCTATAAATGTCCCAAGTGTGTCAGAAACGTTTGTTCTGCACAGGTTTTCAACGTCGTATACCTATAATTATGGCGACGCCGCGCAATGCGGCCTCAACACGATAATCCATATTAATTCCTAACAGTAAAATTTGATTAATGCACGCAGACACTTTCGGAACAGTGCCACCGTTTTAAGAATCCGCTGTTACCATGTATACCATATAAAAGGCTTTCGACTGTCAACCGTTTGAGGCAATACTGCCTGCGCAAAATACGACTCCCCGCCAAGAAAAATCAATCCTTCGCGTACGAATGGAAGTTCCAATGCTAAGATCCACGCCAATTACTGTAGCAGCCGCGGTCAAAACGTGTAGGCCTACTTTTGGAAGACGCTGATACAATAATGTGTTCTTAGAACTTTTAGTACGCCAACCAGATCGTCCCGTTAATACAATAAAATCGAATCCACGTGGACTCAGTGTTGCCACATTTAATATTCATCAACTATAAATTACCATCTTCAATGAACCCGATCCGTCGTGTCGTCGGCATGCTGCTGTCGATATAGGCCTTTAAGTGATGTACGGAAACATGTCAACTACGCAGCTACATGGGTGGAGATAAAAACTATTATTAACGATTACAACGAGGCAATACTGCCTTAGATGTTTCCCAATAAACATTTTTTATTCCTCTATAGCACCGTTTCTCAACCTTTAACCCGTTTCGCGACCCACTAATGAGTCCAGAGGGGGCCTTTGGTGGATCGTGAAGTCGGGCTACAAAACTGATTTACTGTGTCTTAAAAACCTACTACATTTAGTATTAAGTAGAATTAAGTGTGTACAATTTGTTTAAGCGTAAAAGAGGTCTTAAAGTACTCGATTTTAGCAAAAATATGATTGTAAACTGAGTGCACACATCTTCAAATAAGTCTGCCGGCAGCCATGCTTATAGGTCCCATGTAGTGTAAATCCTTTACGGTGGGTCCCGGATTTGGAAAGGTTGAGAACCATTGATCTATAGCTTATTTTTACTGTAAGCCGTATCGCAAAATTTTTTATAAAGACAACACGCCAATTCTAATGAGTTTTCAGTAAGAAAGGTCCTGTCTCAACCTCATATTCTACTCTTACTAATCGGTTTTAAGCAAAAAACATCCTATATCAACGAAAACATGTTATTCATACCAATCTGTTTTTCGTGATGAAAGTCCTGCCTCATTATAACATTGTGTGTAAGCCTACACAGCAACTTCTTTACAGTAAAGGTCTGTATCTCGTCTCATGGTATCCGTTCGCCGTCTTGACATACAAAAATGTTGTCCACGTTCACAAATGTGACTGCTCTTACTGGTACGCATGCGTGAATTTTCATCACGACACGCGTCAGCATCACCTAGGCAAACTTTTAAAGATTTTATGAGAACAAAAGTTATATTCAATCATAAAGGTGGGCGTGTCAAGGTCCCATTTTTACCCATTTGATCTAGTATAGGCTATTATCTCACCTCCTGTGTCTTCTAGATTCTCTAAAAATCCTCTCCGTTTCTGTTCTGTTAATGTGTTGTGAACAGTGTCCATATGTAATAAACATAAACAATTTTTTGTCATTTTATAAGTTATTAGACAAGACTCCAATGATAACTATGTAATAACAGATTTTCTAAAAACGGTTGTATCACTACTATTCGTTGGCAACAAGACGCTCAAGTACATGCTCCAATTCGGTAAATTTTTCGTTTTTAGAAGCACTGTTAATTTTCTTCGATGACTACGTAAGACTACGATGCCCTCCCTCTTCAGCTGCAGTAAAATTGTAATTGCAGATCAGAAACTAAAAAACGAAATTAATATCAATAAAAAGGTACCCACTTCACCAAACAAAATACCAGACGTAACCGACACTCGGCCTGAACTACGCACAAATTGTCGGGCAGTACGTAGGCCTATGTAGCGTACCGACAGAGGTACATACACACTGTATCATTCATCTGAAATAATTGGTTACATAGAAATAATACGAGGCGTTCACTGACTGTAACACATGACAATACATTTCTTTCTGTAACCTTAACCGAGAGGTCGGAGGGCAGGCTTACTCCGAATCCGCCAACTGTTCTCTGACCACGCATCCATTCATTATATGCGAGTTTCCTTTACGGCTATCGTCGCCCGTCGCATCCTAGCTTCCAACGCCTGCGATCCGTCCATTTGCCATACTCCAATCTCCTATTTTCTAAAGCGATGTTCACTTCTGTATTTCAACTCTTCTTCGGTCTGCCTCTTTTTCTTCTATGTAGGAGAGTCCATTCGATTATTCTTTTAGGGCACTTCTCGTTGTCCATCCTCTGCAAATGGACATATCAACTCAATCTCTGCTCTCGATGGTTTCACGTATACTGATATTGATTCCCATATGCCTTATTTCTGAATTCCTTATTCTATCAGTTCTCATCAATTGGCAGCATCTACACCAGTACTTCATTTCCATAATTTGTATTTTAGATGCAGCGGTTTTACTAACTACCCAAAATTCAGCACCGTGTGTTGCAATACTTTCTATGGTGGTTTTATAGATCCTTACTTTGTGTTCCCAGAGAGATCTTTAATCCAGTGTCTCCCACTTAATTAACGTATAGTCCTAATTAAACGCCTCATCCATCAGTATTTCTTTCTGATGACGCTTGTATACAGTCGTTTTTCTCATGCATCCTCTGAAACAGCTCATCACTTTTCACACTCAATCACGAAACCCCTTGAGTTCTCCTCCAGCACCATTTCTCGAAACCCTGTGATCGTTCTTCGCTATGTTTCCAATTCTCCGTTGTTCAAAGCCATATATTAAAAGTCTTCTGTCTTGCGGGAGAGGTTCAAGACCGATCATTTAGGACCTGACGATACGCTTCCTCTTCACTTTACCGCACGCACAGCCTTCTTCATTCCTTCATAAGAGCTTCGTTTCTTGATAACACCAACACCCTCTACCCTTCGTCTTTCCCTTTTAGTCTTCCCAACTTCCATTCTATTACATTCCCCGTACGGCAATTCTTTCTTAGCGTATCTTCTATCGAATCGGCTTTCCTTTATTTAATATTCTTTTCTCCTTTGTTTCATGTCACTACTTCGTTCTTGTCAATTCCATTCAGACTATAATCTGCACTCTCATCCAAGTCCCCTGTCGAAAGAGTTGTCTCCACAACTTCATGCCTTTTCTGCATACAGTGCTACGCCACAGTCTAAACACACGACGGCAACAATGAAACATTCGGTCTGACAGTAAAACAACGGTTCCTTCTATTGTTTCCAGCGCTATACGTAGCATTTATTTCTTTTAGTTATCTGCCATCATTCGTTACTATACTACACAGATATTCAAACTGATCTTCTTCCAAATTTTGTTCATTTGTTATAAAGTTCAAACATTTTTTCCTCTCCGTTGACATTTTTATTACTCTAGTTCCCTTAAAATCTGTTCTTTTCAATGTACAATTATTCATAGCCACACATTCTACAGTTTTATACACATTTTTTATGTTGTGAGTCTACAGATTCTTTTTTAAGCACCATATTCCTCTTTTGCATAAAAGGTTATGTTCTGCGCAGATTTACTACTATGTATGGATCTTCCGTCACCGAGATTCTGCTGGTTAGTTAATCTACTCAACTTCATGTCTACGAGCTGAATGTCCACTTTACATGTGTCAAACTATGTAATAGACAGACCACAGAAATGGCAAGAACTGTATTTACAAATATGAAAACGCTGCTCACCGATAAAAGCCTGGGCTAAGTTTGAGATTCGTATTTATTGTGTGAGGTCTTTCTGTTCTTACTCTAGGGCGCAGAGATTTGGTCACTTAAAAAACACAACAAGAACAGAATTGCGGCTTTTTCATTTTGGATGTATCGAAGGCTTCTCAAAATATCGTCGATGATGACAGTGTCGATTAGAAGTCTCTTGGACAGTTGAAAGGAAAAGGTTAGTTTTCGACTTTATTATTCAGAAAGGAAAAGTTGGAGTATTTTGCGCACGTTTCGCAAAGCCCAAATATAACTCAAGGGCACAAGACATAATTTCATTCTGGGCGAGGATTCTGCCTGGTTCTGAGAAGGTTGTAGATTTATAGGAAATAAAACAAAACAAAATTATAAAGAGAAAGCACTCTTATTTGTTATTTATCTTGTTGTAATCAAGAAGGTAAGTGTGGAAACATACGGGTATGTCAATACATATCTAAAATTTAACAAAGATACGAAACCATAAAGACGACATACATTACAATATATAAATAAAACAAACGATACCAGAAAAATGGAACACATTTTCTCCAATTTCTGCAGGATATGATAGTGTTAATGGTTTTGTACGAAGTTTTTTAAACTACGCCTTAGTGAGTACTTGTCTGTAAATGTTGCAGAAAATGGAATTAAATCGGTTTACTCGTTTTGCCACAGAAATGAAGCAAATATTTTCATAAAATGACCACTACAGGCCATTAAAAAAAAAAAATCAAAATCGCGCTACAGCATGCGCAAATTATGTTGTAGTTAGCGTACCAATCAGTTCACCAGTAGAGGGTATAGAGCGCTTACAAACCGCGTTCCGTCTGAGGTTTACGTATGTACGCAATAACGAACACGTTTCACGACATTAATCGTTGTTTTTTTTCTGTGGACAGTAATAAAGTCCCAAACAACAAAAACAGGAAAGTTGTTAAATACAGATCGAGAAACCGTGTACGACAAGAAGCACGTCTGCATAAGATTCAAATAACAAGCAAAAAACTGTTTAACAAAGAAACGTTTTTAAGGTGCTGTGGAATAAAATACTGCAACTACAAATACTATAAATATATAAATACTGTACTGTATATAAATACGTATATACATATTGTACTATAAACACTGCCTGCATCAATTGTATACTACAGTGCAGGCTGAACTAATATTCAAGGCTAATTCTTCCAAAATCGCTAAGAGGATACCCTCAGAAACAAAGATACAAATTTGAACTATACTTCAATCACCAGATAACGTTTACCAGATTTCGTACTCCTAAGAAAACTACAGCGTAACACAGTTAAAATGTTCCTAGTCGCTTAACTGTTTAGCTTAATAGTATTTAATTCGACTTACAGGACTATATTTTTACCGGCAGATTTTTGTTTTTGCATTTCCCTTGATCCTTATCCTTCCTGGGAGGGGGGTTCGCTGCGCCACTACCACAATTCATACTGCGGGGTAAAATCAACGGCAGAAGTTCTTTACGACGAAGACTTCCTTGATTGAGACACCTGCGAGCACTTCAGCGTAGCCAGGATTCTTCCATGCGAACTTGAAGATCAGGATTTCCCCATGGTAGCAGATTACTGATGATCAGCGAGGATAGAGGCAGTGGTGGTAGTAAGGGGGCTCACCAGTTATAGTGTAGGGTTACAATATTTATTACTACGTCAGCCGGTAGTGAGCAGGTACTGCTTGCCCGTAGATTTTCCTTATAAAACCCAATCGGGGGTGGGGGGTGGCTTTAACCTACCTTGGCTATGCTACTGCCTGCAGGAATAGTTCCACTGCACATCAATAGACTTGTTCAGGAGGCGGCTGTTCGAAGGTCCAGAGGATGTCCACGACAATCTCCAATCGCCGCCGGGGACGGCATTATAATTATATAATATCATTTACATTTAAACAATAATTTATGCAATAGTGACGGATGCGAGATTTTTTGAAACACACAATTTATAATACAGTTATAAACATATTTTTTCTTCGACTCTTTATAGAGAATTTCATTTGTGATGAGCGCTATTACTTACTTACTAGCTACTTACTAGCATGTGTGACATCCTTCTACTTAGTTAAACAGGCTTCGTAAAACAAGCGTTGGCGTTTCTTTTTAAAAGTACATTACTATAATCTTCATCGTTTCACTAATCAAGGTAGTATTGATGGTCCTGCATATACTGTAATATGTAACCTTATATTGAGTTTAACGCAATACACATACCGAGAAAGGAAATACAAATACGTTACGATGAATAGCCATTAAAACCCGGCACCTGCATTCTAGGCTGATGATCCTTGGTTTATATAAAACGTACATAATTTAAAATAGAATTCTTTCTTTCTGCCAGCAGGCATTCCACAGTGAACCGCCGACGAGATTTACATACGGAATAAGTGACCGTCATTATAGGTGAAATTTATCAGAACTCATCAATGCGTGTCCCAATGCACGTACTGTATTTCCCGCTTCATCAAACAGCCTTGTACTGCCAATTGTCTCACATGCAAATGCGGAAGACGCAGAACTGAATCTAATTTACAATTAAGCGGAAAAGAATTTAAAGCACCTAACAGAGTGAAAAGAAAAGGTTTTCAAACTATGGTACCACGGAATTGTCGATTCCACTCCGTTCTACAAATTTACGATGTAAAGATTTAATTTTTCTTTGATTCAGCCTAAACTTACCACCAACACGGTGTTATTCTAACAAACGTTTTTACAGTTAGACTGAATATGCACTATCGTTTAAGTTTTGATTGTACATTTTTTAGGTTTCTCGCCTACCACAACGATTACGTACATTTCTTATATACATTAACAGATGAAACATGCTTTAGACTACATATTAAACGAGGGCTTTCTAAAATACAAAACTTGTCCATCTATTCCCCCGTCATCTACGAAGGGTCCTTCTCCTGAGGGAGCCACTTCCAAACACAAAACCCTACCGCTAAACGCAACACTGAACCCGATTTGCCTTGAACGGCTGTCCTGGCCGCTCCCGCATCGACAGAGCTGCCCTCCTGTGAGTTGTACAATGCCTTCTTTCACGAGTCGCCCGCCCCGGATACAAGAGCTGGTATGGGCAAACCACTCTGTGTGATCAGGGGGATGCGTCGGAGGCAGCAGCGATGAATGACCGGCCCTTAAAAGAACCAGGGCGCTGTTACTGGGGCGCGTCACCGCTGGTTAAGCTAAACCAAACACTAACAGAATGAGATTGGCTCCCCAATCGATAAAAATCATAGGACGCACCTACCCACTACCAAACGCCCTTGAGAGAGCTTGATACTTGCAGTCATCGGAGGAGTTAGTCCACGCGCTGATACCATGCAGAGGCCTTGAGCCCCGTGCCCCAATCAGCTATAGCTATTCCCCCTTGATAGAGTTTCGCCAGTTAGCCTGTCTTCAGCACCGTCTGCTTGACGACTTTAGCTATTATAAATACAGTAACTATAATAAACCTACATAATAGCTATAATTCGCACATAGCTAATTATAAAGTCATATATACAAATGATACACTTCATTTTGGATTTTCAGTCATGTGGCTCCCAGTCTGCCACTTCTTTAAATACTCTTCTTTTTTTCTGAGATCACCATATTAATCTTTTCGGTTCGGCCGTTTCCACAAGCGTATTATGTTCATGATTGTATTATTCGTTATTCTTTCCGTTCTGGACTTCCTTTCCGCCCAACAACATTGGATCGTCAGAGGATAAGGACGTAAAATGAGTGAAGGGTAATGATGTAAAGCAAGGACGTAAGCTAAGGTCCTCCAGTTTAAAGATTGATGCTAAGGTGCTATGCTCATACAATGCCGTTGGAAAAAGCTGGATAAACGGTAAACAGAACCGTGTTGTCATATAGGCTACAAAATCTGGAAGTCAGGATGAACGAAACATTCAGTGATGAACACACGCTTCTCCTATTGAATGTCACAGAGCTGACGTTTTGAGACTTTGAGACGCATTCTTGTGTCTTCCTCTGTTTTACGGGCTTCCTTGTTCTTCCTGGCTGCCTGCTTCATGCTGTTTTCCATACAGTTCTGTGTCTCCCTCTGAACAAACGTTTTGCTTTAGGCTGATTCATTTCAAACATTTTAATTCGAATTGTTTTGGTTCTTCATTTCTTACTAAAGCTTCAATTTCTCTAAGAAAAAATATTTATTCTAAGTACGACAATCTGACTAGGAGCCTGTTCCATATAATATTTACCTGTCTCAGTTTTGTTCAGTTGCCATTTTGCTTTAAGACTTACAATTAAAGCGTTATCTCGCAGCAGACCCTCGTGATCAGTTTACTTTGCTTCCTATTCCTTCGTTCACCTTCTCTTCTCAGCTTTTTATAACTACTACTTCTTCTTCTTTAGCACTACAGCCCAACGTGAGCCCTGGCATCCAACACCAATCTTCTCCAATGTCTCCTATCTGTTGTCATCTCGGCGTAACCTCTCGCGTCCATTCTTCTAAGATCTTGCAGCACATCATCCAGCGATCTTATCCTAGGTCGACCCTTCTTTCTGCTTTTATACACCTTTGTTCCCAGGATTTCCTTTGGCATACGCTGATCATCCATCCACTCTTGGTGATCCAGCCATTGTATTCGTTCATTTCATGAGTGTTAGGCATTCGAATTCTGCTAACCGTCTTCACTCTATCTGTATTAACGTTAACGTTTATCTACTTCCCCCTTGTCCGTTACGTATTAGTTTTATAACTTTCCCTTTATAACCACACAAGCCTATACGCATGTCCGTTTCTTTTAGTCTGGCCTTCCATACTGTTTTCGTCTTCCATATTGCTCTACGTTTTGCTGCATCAACACTAAATTTAAATTCAAACATCCTCTGCCCGTGTTTCTCATTTAATTACTGGATCGTTGGTATTATCCACCTAAATCAGAAATTCAAGTAACGGATTAAAGCTTGTATGACATACTGAGATCAATAAAAAATACCGTGAATATGAAAAATCAATAACTACACATAAACAAACTAAATGGTTATTGTATAAGTCCGTATAAATGGTTATTGAATAAGTCCGTATAAATGGTTATTGTATAAGTCCGTATAAATGGTTATTGTATAAGTCCGTATAAATGGTTATTGTATAAGTCCGTATAAATGGTTATTGAATAAGTCCGTATAAATGGTTATTGTATAAGTCCGTATAAATGGTTATTGTATAAGTCCGTATAAATGGTTATTGAATAAGTCCGTATAAATGGTTATTGTATAAGTCCGTATAAAATATTAAAAGTTAATATTTTTCTTAAACTAACCATGTTTTTCTTAAAATTTCAGAAGAGCCAGAAGGCGCCTTAGTCATTATCCTGGCTAAGCAAATGCACACGAACACGTGCATGCACACCAGAAGACACGAATTATGCTAATAAAAAAAACAATCTTCGCACCAGAATAATAAAATTTAAATTCTAATCTGATAAGAAATCATACAAAACGTTCAAGATTTCGTTTCTTATTAATATCACAACAGGAATCGATTATTTTATAAAAGAAATAAGCTACAATAAGCTTGTAATTTTTCACCAACTTTTTCAAGGAAATCAATTTTTTTCATATTTGGTGACAAATGTGGGATATTAATCTATCGGAAAATGATTTTCCTTAGATACTGACGGTCGTGGTATAGCCACGATCACGGTTACAGACGATTCGACCAGTCCAAAGTCAAATAAAGTCAACGCTAAACTCTTCTTCACCTTGTGAACTGCTCGGCTTCCTTTGGAGGAAACCGCTACTCTAGTGGTTTGGACTCGCATGCCGCCCGGGCAGTCGGCACAGAGACGATACGTCTCCATTTGTGTGGCCTTGCCGATCGACAATAGTGTGGATGCAGTTAAGATCTTGCCTTCCACCATGATCACAGACTAAGGAAATCATTATGTCCTATAAATTTAAACTACACAGACAGGGCTGCGAGAGTGAGGAACGAAGGGGTCAGTAGCCCCGGCGCCAAAGTTAAGACACAAAATACAAATGAAAACGTTACTCTTAAGAAAATACACCATACCCGACTGGAATGTACTGTCTCAACAATATACAATCCCACTAAAACACCTGGTTTTTCTAGTGGAAAAACATGATAGTGTCTACTGAAATCATCATATGTACAAAAACACCGTAGGAGTCTTTAAGTTTTCGAAAGAGACTCTAAGCTGTCTTTGCACGAGAACAAAATTTTCTTGGCAAGACTCTATTTTTAATTTCTTTTTTCCCCTCGTAATAACCTTCTTTTCCCCTCCATTTCCCTTAACACTTCTAATTGTTTTTTTCTTTCAGTCCAGTTAGTTTCTCGTTTTCCGCCATGTCCACATTTGTGGTGTTCGCGTTGGGTCTACTTCTAACTTCCTTATATCCAACTGTCACTTCCATAAAACAATGTTCTCCTTACCAGTAATTTCGGAAAAACTTTCACTACCTCTATATTCAAGTGTTTACTTGTTAACAATGTTTTTCTGTCAGTAAATTTTTATCTGTTGTATAGAAATTTAGTACTCTTCTTTCCACTTCTACTGAACGTATGTTATCTTCAGTACTGGGCAACATTCACATAGTTATACAAGTAAACAAAAAATATCGGCATGGAGAACCATACATGACTTCCATGTTCTAAGATTTATATTTAAAATCATTTTCGAAATGAAATATTTCCATAGAAACTACTTCTTTCTACTTACTGCTTCAGCCTTAACCACAGTATTGTGGTCACTAACGTATACCACCTCACGTTATCGCACTCGATTTTCACTGATAATGGAAGTCGATGGCACTGCCGAACATCTGGTTTTGCAGAAAACATTGGTCTACGGCCAAACAGGACGGGAAGGAATTTTAACAACAAACTACTTCTTTGTTGCCGATAACGTAGTACACATGACATATAAATAAAAATTAGCCCCTCCCCCTTCAACTATAATTTTCATTTATAGAAAATTACCCCCACCCCATTCAACTAGCCTCTTCATTTATACATATTTCATCTACGTTTCTACAGTGGCTTATTAAGATCTTCTTATCAGGATACTTTATTTATCAAAATTAAGTACTTTACTGTGTTACAACAAAAAATGTTTCAGGTAAACTATCCTTTCCTCGTAACCGATCTTCACCAAAATCAATAGGCCTTGAGTCCTCTACAACTCAGGCACATATGTAAAAAATTATTTGATTCTGTTTGAATTTACGGCAGTTATCGTTCTTCATGAAAAAATTTCTCTTGTTACAACATAAAATGTTGCAGGTAAATTACTCCTTTCTCTTAACTTATCTTCACCAAAATCAATAGGCCTTCGCCTTGAGTCCTCTACAATTCAGGGATGCATGCACAACATTATTTGATTCTGTTTGAATGTGCGGCAGTTATCGTTCGTCATAGAAACAATTACTCTTGTTAAAACATAGAATGTGGCAGGTAAACTACCCCTTTCCCTTAACCGATATTCACCAAAATCAATAAGCCTTCAGTCCTTTACAATTCAGGAACGTATGCAAAAAAATATTTGATTTTGTTTGAATGTGCGGCAGTTATCGTTCGTCATAGAAAAAATTACCGTTGTTAAAACATAAAGTGTTCCTGGTAAACTACCCCTTTCCCTTAACCGATCTTCACCAAAATGAACAGATCTTGAGTACTTAACAATTCAGGAACGTACGCAAAAAAATATTTGATTCCGTTTGAATGTGCGGCAGTTATCATTCATCATAAGAAAAATTACCCTTGATAAAACATAAAATGTTGCAGGTAAACTACCCCTTTCCCTTAACCGATCTTCACCAAAAACAACAGGTCTTGAGTACTCTACAATTCAGGGCTGTATGCAAAAAACTGTTCGATTCTGTTTGAATTTGCGGCTGTTATCGTTCGTCATAGAAAAAATTACCGTTGTTAAAACATAAAGTGTTGCGGGTAAACTACCCCTTTTCCTTAACCGATCTTCACCAAAATCAACAGACCTTGAGTACTTAACAATTCAGGAACGTATGCAAAAAATTATTTGATTCTCTTTGAATGTGCGGCAGGTATCATTCGTCATAAGAAAAATTACCCTTGTTAAAACATAAAACGTTTCAGGTAAACTACCCCTTTCCCTTAACCGATCTTCACCAAAAACAATAGGTCTTGAGAACTCTACAATTCAGGGCTGTATGCGAAACATTATTTGATTCTGTTTGAATTTGCGGCTGTTATCGTTTGCCATAGAAAAAAAATCTACACACAGACACTTTTCGAAAAATGACTTTTTTTCATGTTTTGGGGGTAGTACAATCAGAATCTGCAATTATCTCGAACACGATTTTTTTTGCCATCACCATACTTACATTTCCTTATGGAACATGGAAGTAACAATCTACATCGGAAAAATATTTGTTATACAGAAAGCGCAAACACTAGATAACTTTATCACGAGTTATGTTATTTACACATGCTGAAACGAACTCTAACCAATGCCCGAAAATTACCAAAATACTTAAGCCCAACACACACACACACACACACACACACACACACACACACACACACACACACACACACACACACACACACACACACACACACACACACACACACACACACACACACACACACACAGAGAGAGAGAGAGAGAGAGAGAGAGAGAGAGAGAGAGAGAGAGAGAGAGAGAGAGAGAGAGAGAGAGAGAGAGAGAGAGAGAGAGAGAGAGAGTGAGAGAGAGAGCGTGCACGATAGCGGTAAACAATATCTCAGTTTGACCATACACATCTCAGACAGCACAAATCATACAGGTTGTACGGTTTTATTCAATTTCTCCAGTAAAATGTTGTCTTACTTTTTGCGTTAGCGAGAAACCGAAGATGGTGGGTTCACCAAAATTAATAGGAGACTTCCAGAATTCGAATTTTTATAAAAATTGTATTGTATTGTATATAATAATTGTATTCACATTTATATAAACTGTATTCGTATTCATAAACATTAATAATAAAAATAATTAAGCAATATGTTTTAAAATTGTACGATAAAATATTATAGCACTTCCGTTAAATCTCTCAGAAATTGCACCTTTTTAACAACATTCTTATTGTCACTGTTTTCCATATTGCACAAAATAATATATATCCCAACAATCTCGATTAGACGGTCGGCAAAATCGTCCATTTTCCTGATTTGTATTTTTTCCGGTATTAGTTTGTCTTGTGTTTTATGTTTATATATTTGTAAGTTTTCCCATATATTCATTATTGGGCCTTTGTGTGATATGTGTCTTATCAGTATCACGTTGGTGATGTCTGGGAATTTATCTCCTGTATTTACTGCCTGTGTGGCCAAATTGGATTTATAAATGTTTGTTTTTTTTTTTTTTAATGCGTTTAGGTGTTCAAATTAACGTTTTTTTTTCAACTGTTTTTTTTGTATCCCCTACATCTGTTGCATTCATTCCACTGTTTATTGTATCATCTTTGTGTGCAAGTTATTTATACAGGACATGGATTCACAGACATCACCAACATGACACTGATAAAACACATATCACACAAAAGCACAATAATTAATATATGGAAAAACTTACAGAAAAAATACCAGAAAAAAATTCAAATCAACACAAAACACTAAACCAATAGGTATGGTACACGAGAAGGTAGATGGAAGAAGCAACACGTTTGGTTTAACAATTTTTTTTTAATATGTGATTCTCTACCAATAAACCAAAACAAATGTGGTATTTAATTAGATTGGATTGGCTTGAACAGCTCACTGAACTAATTTATGCAGTTCCCATTAAATCATAAGCAATCAATCACAGTGAAGATGAGTAGATCATTTAATACTTATATACAGTAATAAATACTAAATCACACAGTACTATTCAATTAAGTACTCAGCCACAGACAAAAATGAGCATACAAATTAAAACATATATCACTTATACTAATATGATAAACCATTTAACATACCGGTACACATAAACATCTGTTTTTGAGTATGACTGAAAAATAATATTCTATTGGATATAGAATTTATTGGTATAGAATTTAATATAGAATATATTTATTTGTTATGAGTAATTATTAATGTGTAAATGAAACTACTTATTGCTGTCTCTATTATTGACACTTGAAAAAAGTTGACCTAGTGTTCTGGCCCCTCTTCACCTTCAAGCCATGAAATTACAAGAAAACCGAATCACAAAATTAACTGATATGATCCGAAAATCCAATGAGGTTCACAATGTAATAACGAAACGGACCAACGGGAATTTGCAAGCAAATGCTACAGATGAGGCTTGAACACATGCCTACCTACACACAACAATCTTTGTGCACCGCTCTCAATGTACTGGAACACTGTAATGACAAGGTCACACAGCAAGGGCCATGCTACATTCCACAGCTACAAAGAACAAACTGTATGAGTAAACATTAATACTTTAGGCATTAAAAATATCACGGAAATTTTTAAATACTTTCATACACTAATATTCTTTGTATTTACATAATTTTTAATTCCAAACGAACGTTTTAATTTATTATTTTGAGACAGTACAATAACTTTGAGTGTCGGACTGTTTGTTGCTATGATATGCAATGAAAAGCTCACTACATTTGTGTGTCAGTGCACATGAACACACATGCTCAATGGGCGTTTCACTGTGACTCGTGAAGTTTTTTCAGTTAATAATACAATAATTTTAGTCTACTATGCTATAAAATAATATTTTTAATAATATGCTCTTTGCTGAAAATCAGGTTATAATCCTGGACTGAAGACTTATTGGAATTCCCTGTCCACAGATTGAATCAATTGTGTGACATAATTTTAAAATATCTGTGCAAAAATCCAAAACTGTAGCATTCATTAGAAAAAATCCAGTATGAACAAAAATCATAACTGCAATCCAACACCTGAAGAGGTAGCATTTCAATTACTGTGGGTCAAAGATATTTTAAATACGACTGATAAATATGGAAGGAAATGTGCCACTACTTGATGAACTCCAAAGGGAAAATAGGCTGAGGGATAATCAAGTAAATTTTATAAAGTGATGGCAGTCCCTTCTTTGTTGTATGGATCAGAATCATGGTCCCCTAGGAGACTTTAGATTGATGGAATCCTCAGAATGAGATTTTTTTGATCAGTCAAAGGTTATACAAGGCTTGAGTGTATAAGAAGTAATGATACGCGACAGGAATTAGGTACAATGCAACCGATAACAGAAATAACTTGATGGTATAAAAAAGATAGAGTGAGGAGAAATATGGAGAAAGTTCAATAAAGAGGATCCTGATAATAAACAATACATAATATACTTGAACAAAAATAAGGTAATATACGTAAAACACAAAAACAGCAAGATGTGGTAGACGGAATATCAAGAAATGTTTGAATAGGTAGAAGCTGCAGACCAAATAATGTCCTAAGAACTTCTAAATGACTATCATCATCATGGTACACAGCCCTTGGTGGGGCATACCGTCCATCAGGACAATCCTCCAATTGCCACTGTCACACTCTCACTCCAATAGTTCGTAGATCCTCTTCTATATTATCCATGAATCTTGTTCTTGGTCTTCCTAGCTTGATCAAAATTCCTCCCCAACAAAGGTTTTCTAGTACAGTCGTCTTCAAGCATTCTCATAACATAGCCGTCACATCTGAGTGTACTTAAATTTTGTTTTCACAATATGGTACAGCCTACAGAGTTCCCTTTGCCTCCACGACTCATTTTATAACAAGTCCCATAAATTATCCTTAACTTTCCTTTCAAAATGCCCCAACACTAATTGATCTATAAAATGACTACAACTCAACAAAATGACTATAATGTTACAAAAAAACCTAAGAGAAAACAGAAAGTTCAACACAACACAAAAGAAATAATGGAGATGCAGATAAAATATTTTATCAAAACATGTGTGGCACAAAATGTAGAAGAGGGGGATGAAGAAGCAGAAGCCCATAGGAAGAGTTAAATCCATCAGAACTAAACATACACTCAAGAAGATGATACACACTGTTAAATTAATGGAGTAGAGAATGAAGAAGGAGAATGAATTAAGAGAAAAGCACTGGTAACTGAAAATGTCACAGCTGAGATAACGAAAGTATATGGTGAAACACTGACATATAATTTATACATGGTAATGAACTAGATACAGTATGCCTAAAGAATGGAAAAGTGGGATAACAATAAAAATAGGGAAAAAAGGGATTAAGCAAGATGTGAAAACTGGAGGGCAGGTCCTTGTTGTGTGTTATGTCAAAAAGTGATAACAGAAAGAATGAATGAAGAAAAAGAATGATCCAAATAGAATTTTGAAATAATTAAATATGTGCAGACAACATAACATCATTGATGGAACATGTGTATGGAACCAATATTGATTAGGACAGTAAGCTAACGAAATTTAGATGCTTTTATGGAACAATTCACAGGTACCTGAAAAATAAAACATGAAAGGATACCAGAATGAACTTTTACAAAACTGTGGCTGCCTCCACATTCCAGTATGCTAGTGAGAATACCAAGTCCCTTTTGGTAAAAGGAACATACAGAGAATTCAGGCAGCTGAAATGAAATTTTTAAGAGGGATGCAAGGTTGTTTTCTCCTGGATCAGAAAGGAATGAGGATATTAGACACAAATTAAACATTGTATCGTTGCACCAGAAGACTGAAGACCACAGAAGAAGATGGTGTGAACACTTGAACCCCATACCTGATTGTCTACCTGTGGCTGCCTTGGGTTATCACCCTACTGGTAGACCGAGGAGGAGATGGGTTCCAGAACAGGTCTAGGGTCTTGGAGTAGTGATGATGATGATGAAAACATAACATTGCAAATACTATAATGGCAATGTAAATTATACATAAATTTCATAGATTCTGAACAAGAATGGACTTGTTAAACAGAAATAAAAATGAGATAAATGTTTAGAAGCTATGGAATTCCAACTGAGAACATTAGAATTATTAAGATTTTCTCTTATACTTACGAAGCTCAAGTTTTACATAACGGGAAATTTACAACAGAAAGGGCTGTGGGGGTCCACATAAGGGAAAGAGATCATATAAGGGTATGTGACAGATATGGACAGCAACCTCAGAAGCACACCATTAGTGACCATATCTTGTTATATTCTTATACCTTTTTATTAATAAATTTAATTATTTTTTAAAGTCTCATTTGATATAAAAATACATAAACAGGCATGCCATTTTCTGTCTATGTTACTTCCATTCTGGCATGAAATCAAGATCAGCAGGAATAAACAAACTTGTAAAACTAAAAGGAAACAACTTGAGCAATGTATGGTGTATTAATAAATTATTAAATGTATTCCTACTAATTTTTAGAGAAAGGGAAGAAAGATTCTTCGTATTGTTTAAATTACCAGCCATCCTTACTTTTCTTTTATAAAATTGCTAAACTGCTATAATTGTTATTATTTAGACAAAGCTTTTCGTCATCACTGACATCTTCAGGTCTTAAACAACCTATCAGGTCTTAAACAACCGTTGTTTAAGACCTGAAGATGTCAGTGATGATGAAAAGCTTTGCCTAAATAATAACAATTATAGCAGTTTAGCAATTTTATAAAAGAAAAGGAAGAAAGATTGTTGCACTCTTCCTGTAACAACAACACGGAGCACGAATATTAACTAAAACAATCTAAATTTCAAGTGTTGCAGAGCACTACAATACACGACAAATATTTCTTCAGGTGCAACATGAAAATTTTATGCCTGGTATCACTTTACGAGCAAAACTGAAATGAGGACCAGCAAATGAACCAGTTCTTTCTGTGAAGTATCGCTACAAAACAAATTTGGAAAAACCTTAACGGCAAAGCTTTTGCAGGTTTAGTTGACAGACTTTTGTTTGTCATTTCCTACAAAAATATAAATTATATAACCATAAACATAAACAAAACAAAATCAACTGAAAATATCAAAAAATAATACAACATATAGGCCTACAGAAAACGTTAAAATAAATAGACTAAATCTAACATGATAGTGTCAACTTTCTAGCATGGAGAGTTATGATCTTAAGTGATATTTGTGTGATATTGAGTGATTGGACTGCAACTACCAAGGTCACTTTCAATAGCATGATGGTCCTGGTTACGGACGGCAATTGCTGCATGTCTTCATTCCAAAAGCATGACAGTCATGTTACTGAAAATGCTTAATAAATCTGTGGTGAAAACGTCTGACATATGGAACTTGTAGCCTCACGTTATAGTCACAAATATTTTAATCACGGAAACTATACTTTGGTAACTATAAAATCTACTGGGAGGCTTACATAATTAATTGTATTGCACCACTTTTTGCAACTTTGCTTTTAATTGTACAAATTTTGAAGAGTGTATTTTTAAACATGTCTACATATTTTTTTTAAAGTAAAAAACATTAAAATATGAGAGCAACAGTACAAAAAAGTTGAAAATTTCAAGTACCTGAAGCTGATGATGCGTGGAAAAAGTACAGAAAAAAGCAGAGAAAAGAGCACACCAGAAATATCAGAAATTTAGGAGATATACTAACACCAATATATAAATAACTTCAATGATATATAGGGGGCCACAGTAAGATCTCAAGTAACATATATAATCAGTGATGTAAACGATCTGAGGAAAATCAAAAGAGGGAGGAGAATTTTATGTCCAAAGAAAGCAGTAAACAGAGGAATCTGTAAAATCACGAAATAGAGATGCAGGTTGTATAGAATATAATAACATATTTAAAAACTACATATGTGGTGAAAAGCAGCAGAAGTGATGACAAATAATGTACCTGCCTGGATACAACTTTGGTCATACACTGAGAGGAAGACCAAAACCGAAACAAGAGAGGACACATTACAGACAGAGAATTTATATGTTTCAGTACGGAAAAACGCACAACTTATAATTCTGAAATATACTACATGAATTCTCAGAGTGAATTCACACAACACATACACACACAGGTGCCCACAGTCTTGACCTTCTTCACAACTGTTTTCATCTTCTCTGTTCCTTGGCAGGTCCACCCAATTTTATATGTTTAGTTATTTTAAGTCAATGACCACATTATCTCTGCAACTTCAATCTGTTGATTTAAATATTTTGTGTACCAAATTTCGAACACCAAAAATTTCGAGTAACGGTACCATTGTCTCCGTACCATTGTCCTCTTGACTGATTACCAAATGAAATTTGTTCTTCAAGTGTCTCCAACTGTCTGAACTGATGGTGGCATGCACCACACTAATGAATATTCTTCTCAGTCTCATCACTACTAGTATATTACACTGCTGAAGCCATTCATGGGACTGAGAAAAAATCATTATGTGGCTTTTACACCATAAATCTGAGCAATTACTTTTTTGTAACCTGTTGATATGCATTTCCATGAATGTCCAATCCATCTTATTCACTTTTTTTTTTAAATAAGCAACTATTTTAGAATTGCTAAGCAATTCACCATAAAAACAAAATCACAGAAGCCCCAAAAACTGTACCTGGCAATATTCATAAGATGTGTGAAATAATAATAATAATAATAATAATAATAATAATGTGACTAAAATTACCACACAATTCTTAATTACCACACACTCTGATTAATTAGTGTTGATGCACAGTGTCATAATTAGTACTTTAATTATGAAGGTTTCTAAAAAGCCTTCTGGCCAGTAAATGTTTAAATAAGAAATGTTTTTGGTTCCACTACTGTGAGTCGGCCTACTATATTGCCTTGCTGAATTTTATCAGTGCAATTGTCTATATTGGATCATAACTCCTACATACATGACAATAACTTTTTGGTACAGCTTTACTTCATCCATATACAACAGACTAGATAGCAAATTCAGCGTTTGTTGCCTGCTGGTGAAATAAAACAGTTTTATTGGTCACTAGTGAACCATGCCACTACTAAAATCACATTACTTTCTTAAACATTTCAATTAACTTCAAGAAAAATATTTTATTATAAAGATGATATAAACTGCTTTATTTCTAACACATTTATATTCTGGAAAGGTTAGGATTACTGAAGCTTGGAGTTATTTACTTTTATGAGTCTGTGGTTTTGCATCTGCATACGTTACTTTTTGAAGAACTCGTTAACTGTTTCTAAAAACCTGTTACTATTATAGAAACCATTAGCTGGGGTGGATGTAGACGAGAAACCTGTTACATGATATTGAAACACATCTTTCGGCTCTAAAATATTCCTTTAAATGTGTTAAAAACAGTTTTTTTCTATAATGCAGGGTGATTCTTCATGGGATGATGTTAACAAAAAATTTGTTAAATTAATGTGGCCTACAACTTTATGATCTCATGCTGTACTAAATCATCTACTACACCAAAGCAGAGACCCAAACATGTTACTTGATTCTTAGTCTAAAAAATATTTACATGAAATTAAGATGTTATTTACCTAAAACTACATAATCAGTCTGGAATTTACAAAACCTGATACCTAATTCGATAAACACATCCTCATGAAACTGTGTTCACTTATAAAAACTTAACACTGCAATATAATAATAAACTTAGGAGAATCTAATATAATAATAATGATTAAAAACAATATTTAATTTACTGATAATAAATTTGTAAAGGTTTTGAAGAATTCTAATTAAATAAATAACAAATTTAAAAAGTATTTATCAACGAATTTAAAAATTTTTCTACTCATGCCTATAAAGTATGATGCCGAAGGTCATCAAACACAAGACAGTGTAAGCAAAATCACAGTTAACTAACCAACCTCTCAATGCAGTTACACATTTTACATTGATGTTGAAGCATATTTCAGTGTATATGGTACAAAAGCGTGTATAATAACAGTGTTCGTCAAAGAGAATGAAGTGTAAATATACAAATTCACAGTTCTATAAACTACCTAACCTTTCAGCAAACTTCTAACTTTTGTATTTATCCATGCAGATGTATCCTATATTTTGGTGTACAGTACCCTTTACTTAATACCAAAATGACTTAAAGAATGCTTAGCACTCCCCTACAAACTTACAATTTAATTAGTTCAATAACATAATTTAAAACAATTCTTTGTAACACTATGTATGTCAGTATGGGAAGAAATTTCAGTATACCGAAATTTCTTAATGAATTTTTACAGCTTAATGTTTAATTGCATACATACTTTATGGCATTTGTTTATTTCTAAATACTGATTTGCAATTAACAAAAATATAGCCTACATTTTCAAATTACTTGTACAGAAAAACAGGTGATAACAAAATGTAACCTGTTGTAACCAAACAAGAAAAGCTTAAGCAATAAGATACTAGAAAAACAACCTGTTACTTCCTTGTAAAACATAATACACCAAAATAACAAAATTACTACATAAAAACTACAATAACATTGTTTTATCTAAAACCGAACACAACGTGCTCTCGCAATTCCGTAACGGATCTAAATTCAACAACTTTGAATGAACATAAAGAATTTACACCTTCCGTACTAAATTTTGAACTTCTTTACAAGCATACTTTACACTGTGATAGTAATGCTGACTTCCTCTATCCCTAAAAACATCTGTTATTATAACTGACAGAACACATGCAGTCGATTCATAGAAAACAAAGATAATCTGATATATAAATTCACTATAATAAAAATTGAATTACATTTTGTTCACGAAATATAAACACTTTTCTTTTATTCCTCGTGCGTTCATCTGTTTTGGTATTCAAGTGGTAACCATGTCAACAAGTGTCACTTTTTTTATATTTACATTTCAACATTTCAGGCAATTCTTATTCTTATCAAACGATGAAATGCACGGGAAGTTTACTAATGATCTTTTACCACACATTTAAATTTAGGCAACATATTTGCATTTAACTGCGTTTGAACATGACGGAACAGCATCCTTAGGTAGGCCTAGGTACAGTACGGACTGTTTAACGTACTACCGTTTATTGGTTGCACTTGTGCACTTCGTGTTTGGTGAAATGTAAGGACAATATCAAATAATTTACCTGATATGTTTATTCCGTCTGTTGCCTCTCGAAAAACACAGCCAAGCAAGAAGCCTACAATTACACTTCCTTTGACGTCACAGATTGTCACATTAAAGATCTGTAACCTTGCGCATTCATCGAATACTAATAAAACAAAAATTACCGCAGTAATTAACGATAAACAAACTTTTAGCTTGCGTTAAAAATTTATCTATGAAGCGTGCCTTCATTCATGTCAACGTACTTCAATTACAAAAACAAAACGCCATGTTAAAAATCATAGGGACAGAGATGATGTCATTATGACATCATTGATCGCCAACCTTCATAACCGTAGGCATCAAGTGACCTTGATAAGAGTTTACATGACCGGAAAATTTTACAGTGTTGCCATGGTCGAGTCATATTTTTGCAAGTTTTGATGCAAAGAAAAGTTTTAGAACGTCCAACGATAAGTACTCATCTGGAGGTCTAAAATGTTATGAAGTAAGTAAAAGAAGTAAACATGACAAACACAAAGTTCCTTTACAGACTACTGCTACAAAGTGCTTTAAAACTTTGTGGTTACTTTTTGAACTAAACTGAAAGTATAATAACGATTTCTTGTCTCTGACATTTAATGAGACATACGGCATGTAAATAATAATGTGTACGTACTATGTAAACACAAATAATTGTTCTCTTCATTGTCCTACAAAATACATTACAAAAGGATTTCTTTCATATTTTACATATACATTTATTTCTATTGCTTATTTTCTGACGTTATTTAAGAGAATCACATGAATTTGAAACTACACATTCAACTGATTATTAATGGCAACAAACTCGTATATTAACTACTGTATGAAGTACAGTTTACTTCAGAAATGCTGATATCCTTTATATCCATTTCAAGTCTTTACGGACTAAAGAATGGTGTTCAAAAAGGATAATTATTAAAAAATGTTCAGGTACTCGTTTTTGTTCTCACATTTTGACAACTAATATTAAAGAAAAGAGCTATATTCTTTTTTGGAAAGCTTTCACATATGCAGTCATTTCTTCACTCCGATCATGAAGGCATTGTAATCAGCTGTTACACATATGAAATTTTTGGAAGTAAAGTACAAGTATATGGAAGTATAGTTGAAATTGCGTGAAATGCGAATTCCAAAACCTAAAGGATTAACAACTTCTCAACTTCTGGTAATAACTTTAGTTGGATTAACTGGTGGCGTATATATTTGGCAGCAACCGTTAAAGGAGTACGCACAAAAGCAAGAACATTCTAAACGTAACCAATAAAACACACTGGTAAGCGGCACTTCATGTGTATCTGCCGGGAGTCAAGACTTTTGCCTTAAAAATTGAAATACTTGTAGTCTACTTTGAAAACGGCAGTGATATATTAACACATCCCTGTACGAAAGGTATTTGTGTGTGTGTACGGTGTGTTTTAATTGTCTTATTACTGTAGAATCTTTTAAAAAGTTGACTGTGAAGTAATGTTTGTTAAACTCAGTATAGTAATGTGTGTTGTCGTAACTATAGTATAGTTATAGAGATTTGGAGATGATAGAAACACGTTCAAACAACCGATCATGTGCACTGAAAACGACCAGACGTAGTATTGAGAGAAAATACTGTAGAGAGAATATTCAGAAAAGTTTGTCAGTTTTACAATCAAGGCAAAACTTCTGATTATAGTAAGTGTGTAGAAACAAATTTGGCATATCCCAACATTTTTCTAACGTAAGACATCAAGCTGCATCATAATTGTCAAAGCGAATTAGGGCCTATGCTATACCAGACCTAACCTTTCTAAAAGTAACAGTGAACCGAAATAAATTTCCAAACTTGTCAATAAATTACTACAGTTGATGTAACCCTAAAAAAGTATGATTTATTAATGAAAAAAAAATCATCAATATGATTGACATAAAGTGAATATCATTATCAGTAGACTGCACTACCATTGATATTTTGTTTTGTTACTTACATTCAGGAGAGTAAAACTGTCCCAAAGGTTGCTGAAGTGTTATTTTTGAAGAATGAAGATAAAGTTATTAATTATGATGGTGTGTGTGTAAAACCATTTTTATTGCACTTCTTTATTTGTATTGAATTTATATAGTCGTAACAGAACTGTGTGCATCTAGCTTGAAATGAGTTGCAAATGAAATTAAAAATACAAACCAATAGTATAATAGTTGAAAAATGTATTGTTGTTCATTTAAAGCGAAACACAAGAACATGATACAAAAAAGGTATTATTCTTAGTGGATGTTGTTTAACATTACAGTACTATTAAAACAATCTGCGTCTTCTGACAGCTAAGAAGCACGTGGTGCTCGGCACAGCTGTGGGAGCGCTGATTGGTCAGTGTGGGACTGTTGACTGAGGAGAAAGGGGGAGGGAAAGCGCGCCTGCCGCTGATTGGCTCACCTCGGAGTCTCGTCCGAGTTACCATAGCAACTACTTCTTGTAAACACGCAAGGAGAACTGTCAGAAGACGCAGATTGTTTTAATAGCACTGTAGAACCTAACAACATTTTTGTGAAATAAATTTATATTTGTCTTTTATTTTTATTCCATTGTGAATCTGTTAAATAATGAATATTTAATAAATATTTAAATGTGTTTAACAGCTGAATTCAATAGATTCAAATTAATTAGCATATGATAACAAAAGTAGCATCGTGACATGTAGTATTCATGTAGTAATTTCTTCCGTGTAAAGTATTATGTGGAATGGTGACATAGAAAAGTTGGATTTCATTTTTTTATATCAGCAAAAGTAGTTTGCAGTATCACAGAGTTATGACAATATTGTTCTTTATCACACTGCATCACACAGACAGAAATATAACACTCTTCCTCCTTGCTTAATCAAGTAAGTCACAGGAGAGGGAAAAATACATCTTCGTATTCAAGGTTACTTATGAGGTCAAGACATAGGCCAACAGATGTTCAAATTTTTTAGTTATTTGTGAATACAGTACAGTCCCGTTTAACCGAATCCCGTTTAACCGAATTTCCGGGTCAACCGAATCACCGAAAATACTTTTGTATTACCATATTTTATACTGCTTTCATTCAGGGACTGTACACAAACATTCGTACGGCGCCGCGCGAGAACTCGTAGCGTTGAACAACAAGAGGAAACATGTGCTGAGCTGCTTCTCATTATTACGCCTAAGAGATCGAGCTGCAAAGAAACGTTCTTCTCATATGAAGCAAAAGAAAACATCACATTTTTTTACTTCCTCGATTTAATTTTGCATTCCATCGTGCAGGAATGTTTTTATGTGTTTTTAGAAATTTCATATTTTTATTCATTCTATGCCGCACATTTTCGCTACATTAAATTTTGTTTTACTGTACTGTATTCCACCATAATTCTATCATGTTTGTTGCGAATTTCATGTTTTATTATTCATGTGCGTACGTTTTTATTTCCTACATAGAGTACTGTATACATTTTTCACTGTACTATTGTATTTCACTACAATTTTTTATGTTTGTTACGACTACTGTACTTTTCCAAAATGTCTCATTCATGTAAAATAAAATATGTATTATAATTATCTAAAACTTCCGGGCTGAAAGGCCGTGGTCGAATGCTTGATCTTCTACAGCTAGACGTTTCGGCCACACCACCGGTGGCCATCTTCAGTAGCAAAAAAGTGTTCGAAATAGATGGTACGCCGAACACGTCTCCCAATGAACTGGGAACAAGCAACAGTGAGTTAAGACTACGCTGTCTCTATTTATAACTTTTTGGCCGCTTAAGGTGTATCACGCGGATCAATGAGAAGCCAGCTCATCATTCTCCATTCTGATTGGCCATGGAAAATAAACCATGCCAGACACTATTTAAGGCGATGCTTTCACCTCGGCGGTTCATAGCGACGGACGCATTCTTATGAATATGGATGGACTCCAGATGCAGGCGAGTGAAGTAACCCTGGACAGAAGACAACACCCGAGCTTCATCAAACATCACCCGGTGATCGTCGTGGGAAAGAGCGTGTTCAGCGACTGCGGACTTCTCCGGCTGGCCCAGGCGGCAGTATCTCCGATGTTCAGAGAGGCGCGTCTGGACACTACCCTTCGTGGTGCCTATGTATACCTGGCCACACGTACAAGGGATACTGTACACCCCGCACGACGAGAGCGGATCCCTGGCGACTTTTACCGGTCGCAGGAACTGTTGGACCTTTTTGGTTGGCTTGAAGATCGTCCTGACGCCCCGTTTACTCAGCAACTTGCCGATGCGGTCAGTCACGCCATGGATGTAGGGCAAGACAGCAGAGCCAACAAACTCGGGCGACACCGACTCGTCCGGCCTACCAGATCTTCTCGGCCACGGCCATTCTGTGAGCCCCGGTATCTCGAAGATGAGTTTCGGCATCTCGAGGAAGCACTGCAGTCCAACGGCTATTCTGCTGCGGAGGTTAGGAGAGCTGCCCGGCCGAGAAGATCTGGTAGGCCGGACGAGTCGGTGTCGCCCGAGGTTGTTGGCTCTGCTGTCTTGCCCTACATCCGTGGCGTGACTGACCGCATCGGCAAGTTGCTGAGTAAACGGGGCGTCAGGACGATCTTCAAGCCAACCAAAAAGATCCAACAGTTCCTGCGACTGGTAAAAGACGCCAGGGATCCGCTCTCGTCATGCGGGGTGTACAGTATTCCTTGTACGTGTGGCCAGGTATACATAGGCACCACGAAGCGTAGTGTCCGGATGCGCGCCTCTCTGAACATCGGAGATACTGCCGCCTGGGCCAGCCGAAGAAGTCCGCAGTCGCTGAACACGCTCTTTCCCACGACGATCACCGGGTGATGTTTGATGAAGCCCGGGTGTTGTCTTCTGTCCGGGGTTACTTCACTCGCCTGCATCTAGAGTCCATCCATATTCATAAGAATGCGTCCGTCGCTATGAACCGCCGAGGTGAAAGCATCGCCTTAAATAGTGTCTGGCATGGTTATTTTCCATGGCCAATCAGAATGGAGAATGATGAGCTGGCTTCTCATTGATCCGCGTGATACACCTTAAGCGGCCAAAAAGTTATAAATAGAGACAGCGTAGCCTTAACTCACTGTTGCTTGTTCCCAGTTCATTGAGAGACGTGTTCGGCGTACCATCTATTTCGAACACTTTTTTGCTACTGAAGATGGCCACCGGTGGTGTGGCCGAAACGTCTAGCTGTAGAAGATCAAGCATTCGACCACGGCCTTTCAGCCTGGAAGTTTTAGATAATTATAATGACACCAGCCGTGAAAGCCTATGTACTAAAATATGTATTATTTCACTGCATTTTTAGCATACTCTGTTTATAAATTAATACCTGTAGAGTGTTGTGATGCATTCGTTTGTAATAGGCCTATTGTAATGTGCCTTGCTATGTTAGGCCTTGCTCGCCCGTGGGCTGTGACCCCGTGAACAACACAACTATCCGGTCTGAGATATGAAAATACATATTTTCCCGTTTAACCGAAGCCTTATGGGTCCCATCAAATTCGGTTAAACGGGACTGTAGTGTATAGCATTTTAGTATCTGCCATTTTGTTTTTCTTTGTAAGCAAAAATCCTAGGTTTTATTATATAGGATACTCACATAAACGAAATATGAACTTATTCCCATTGACAATTGACAGTTATCTAATTTGAATATAAGCCACTATAACTAGTAGCATGGGTAGTCTGTCAACTAACAATTGACTTATAATTATTGGTCAAAAAGTAACAAGACATCCGTGCTGGTGTTTATAGTGTCCACACAGTGTTTCAGAATTGTATGTACATGTGTAAAGTATTTTCTAAATAAAGATAGCTTTCTATGATGGTACCACTTGTAACAACACTCGTAGATCATGCCACCAGCCACCAATGAACAATGGATCTCTCATCTGCAATGCTGTTTACTCTGAGCAGCAGTGCCTTTCACACACTAGCAAACCATCTTTATTGTTGGAAGTTACTTCAAGTCCCAGACATGTTCCAGATGTTAAGAAAATTTTTATAATGCTTTTCCAGATATTAGTATGTAAAACATTATGTGTTATTTAGGAACTCATTTTCAAGAGATAGTGTTACCAACCCTGAGTGCTCCATCCTCAAATTGTTGTTACCAAAAATGTGAAGACTGTCCTTTTCTTCAGTCTCCAAAATATTCTTTTCGAAAATATGCTACTCAGAGTGGACAGTCCTATTCTGTTCTTAATACAACAAAGTTTGCTAACGTTATATTCATACTAGATTAATGTAATGCATAAACTCGAAGAAGAACCAGATAAGCATTACTGACAGTGATTTAGGAGTATAGACAGTGTTTTTTTTATTGGCTGACAGCTTTATTCTATCTTAGCAGGTATGTGAACACTCAGAATTACAGGGATCAGGTCTTTCAAGGAACCCACATGCTTTCTATGAGCAGCCATTGCATTCCTAAAAAATCAAAGGTTAGAACACTATTTGTAACAGGATTCATTGGTCTTTTTTTTTGCAACTGAACACTATTAGAAAATAATCACACAGTTCATAGCTTTGCTTGAAGCTGATTCACCTTATTGCTGCTGCTGCTGCTACAAGGTGAAGCAGCTGCATATATAGTAAACTCAGCTGTCATATGTTTGGTGCAATTTCTTCGGTGACCGGATAATTTCTCATGGTCTTTGCCCTCCCCTTCTTTGTCAACAGTTCTTTTTCTTGCTGATTTTTATTTGTGGGTTGTTTTGATAGTGTGTACTCATGTACACTTAATAACTTAAAAAACAACAGTGAAGACTTGTTGAACTTTTTTGTTGAATTTGTGAGCATTAAAAGACTTGATAGTACATTGTTTTGAAATTTGGAGTCGATGAGTTTTCCATCATTCTACACATGTAACCAAAAACAGTAGGTAATTTTTACAAAATACACCATTAAATAATATTATTAAAATGTGGTCTTGCAAACAAAAATAATAATCTATTCTATTAGATGAGGAGACTCAATGGAGCCCTTGTTTTATTTAATTTGCTGTAGCCACTTTGAAATTACAAGGAAACAGAAACATAATACCCCCCCCCCCCCCCCAGATTACTATGTATAGTCTGATAATGAAAATTTTAATATTACCCATGTAATGTAGTCATGTAGCCTATACATATTTAATGTAGATTTTTGAAAAGTCGGTATAAAATTGAAACAGTCTGGCTTTTTAGCACACAAATACTTTGTTCAATATTTCTTATAAGCATGTGCGGCGTGTGTGTGTGTTTTAATTTTAGTGTGTGACCTTAGAATTTTTAAAGTTATGAATAACATTGTTCACAATTAAATGTATTAGTTTTAAATAAAAATATATACATATAAATGCGATGTATTTGTGTTTCAGAGTATATTTATAAACTATAGGATGTCTTCTGGATCAAAAAGCACACCTCCGGCAAAACATGGTGGTGTAATGACTGTATTCAAAATAATTAAGAACAATAGTCTTTCACCATATTTCTTAGCAGCAGGAGGTCTAGTGGTAACAGCCATATTGTTTGTAACTGTTAAAACATTTATTAGACCTATGTTAAGAAGGAAAAGGATAAGAGAAGCAGAAGAATTTGCAGCTATCCTTAGTGCACCAGAATCTAGACAAGAAGTTGAACAGTATGGTGACTAATAAATATCCTTACCTATGTAAAGGTAATTAACTATTTTTATTTGTACCAATTTGGACTTAGAGTGCTTGTAACAGCATAGAATACAAAGTTATTATAAAATTATATTTTTAGTGATTAGTATATTGTATGTAGTGTTATTTATTTGAACCTTATAAGCCTTATAACCTGAACTCTACTTCTCGTTTTTAAAAAGTTGAAAATTAGGAGATTGGATAATAAAAGGCACCAAATTTAGGAATTCCCCATCTGGGGTAGGGGTTGTGTTCAGAATGCACATGATTGTTAACACACAAAAGAGGATAACTTTTACCTAACACAGGATTTGTCGGAGCATGGATGTTTTCAAGCTTATTTGGAAAAATTCAGACATGAGCGGAATTGAGATGCTCTGACTTCGATGACGCACAAAGAAGAGTTCAGGGACTATTCCCACAGTAACTGCAGTGTATAAATGCAGTTGTGACTTTAAAGCAGTTGTGATTGAGGAGCTCTGACATGGTGAAACTCTACAAAGGATTCCCTAGCAGTCAGTGGCATTAAAGTGAGATGCCTACATGTCATTCTTGAAAATCCCATTAGACCAGAGTAAGAGCTTCAACTGAGAATTGCTCCTGCAAAGTAATGTCTGGCGGCAGCCCTGCAGAGTTAGCATAATCAAGGTCTGTGTTTAAGGAAGACATTTTTACTAGGCAGACAAACTACCTGGTTGGAAATCCAAATTGACAAGAAGTATGAGCGCTTTCTGTTTAAAATATGTTTACCTCTTTCATTTTAAACATATGCACACACATACAAACTCATACACAAGTCAACACTAGTTTGAAAACTTTTCACTCTATAATTCACAATTTCATCAGAGTGGTGTTATACTTCATACAAAGGAAAAGATACCAGTAGAAAAAAAACTGACTATGGAGGGATATTTGATGAATCATGCAAAATAAAGATACAATGGTTTGTAAAGCATTGTACAAAATGCTATTTGTATTTCAGAATTGTATTTTGAAGTTGGATGAGCCTATGATTTAGTTATCCATTCATGAGCTAAGTTGTATCTTCTTATAAGCCCTGTTGTGTGTAGTGTTGAGGATGGTCAGTTTCCTCTACCTTGTGCTGCTCCTGTCCATCTAAACCCTGCCGCTTTTATACTATCACCACACCAGGTTGCGATCAGTATTCCCCATCCTCTTATACCCTTTCATAACAGCACAATCTAAGAAAAATAACCATACTGAAATCATACCATGAAGAATGTTATGTTTAATGAACATATCTATTAGTCATGTATGTTTTGAAATCATTTTTATTCTACATTTTTTCATTGCAATTGTTATGTTTTGTTTTCTATATAAAGAATCAGCAGTTGGGCTATTTGAAATATTTGTGATTTACATGTTAAATTAAAATCTGATCTCTCTTCAGTTCCTGTAGATTTCACAGATAGTTTATTTCCAGTTTTTTGTTTTAACTGTTTTCATTACACAAATTATAGGTTCTTTTTTTCTACTGTTAAATGAACTCTTTGGGTCTTTCAGGTGATATCTACTTGGCTTCTCGTAGTTAAAAATATTATTAGCTCCCCCACTCTTGTAAGTCTATATCATTTTATTCCTTAAGGCTGAAATTAGCATGCCTAATATGTTTTTCTAACTTTAATTGTCTTCTGTAGTGATCTCTATGAATGACAAGTTCACAGCTTGTGCATCTAATTCCATTGTTTTGCTGTTTTTTTTTCAGTTTAAAGAAAATCTAATTAACAGATTTATTTTGTGGCGATTTCGGTACTACGCATATTTTTTGTTCTCCCTTTCTTGGCTCATATTTTCTATGAATCTGAGATAATTGTTTAAAGCTTTTAATTTGTTTGCTGTACTCACGTATGTCTTGGTTAACTTCTGCAGGTCATGTACAGCGGATGATGGAAAACAGCTGTGAAAAACGTATTAAATGATGATACAGGTGGGAGAAGAAGAAGGAGGCCCTGGAAAAGATAGATGGAAGATGTGAAAGAACACCTGCGCTGTCTGGAAGTAAGGCAGTGGTGCAGAATAGCACTGAACAGAGAGGAGTGGAGGCGATTAGTGTTGGAGGCCTGTAGTGCCGTGGATCATCATCATCATCAAATGTCTGCAACAATGTTTTTCCTGATGATCTGATATTTTTTCTAAACTTGGAAAACCATTCTTTCCAATATTCTAATAAATAATTTGTCTTGATTTTGCATATGTCTTTCTCTTTAATAGCTACTCTCTTTGCAATAATCACGGAGACCATTTTTTGCCTTCATATCTGTATAAAAACTTGGGACATCTTTTAATTGCTTATATCGGGAGCATCTCTCTCTCTCTCTCTCTCTCTCTCTCTCTCTCTCTCTCTCTCTCTCTCTCTCTCTCTCTCTCTCTCTCTCTCTCTCTCTCTCTCTCTCTCTCTCTCACACACACACACCCACACACCCACACACACACACACACAACACACACACACACACACAATGCAATACAATAACTTCCTAATTTGTATCTCAGATGTAGTTTTGCACTTACTCTGGTATATGAGAAGAGTCACTGGAAAAGGGGACACTTTTGATGCCCAAGATGCTTCCAAATTTCAATAGGCAATACAAATTTTGACCATTTTTGGAATTTTCTCTCATGGTTTCTCAATAATAAAACAGAATTATTGAGGGACTCGAACATATATACATACAGGGAAGACAAGGTAGATATTATTATTTGAAATGTCTTTTTAACATGGGAGGTGGTGAGGTGGGTGCGGTGGATGATAGTGGGAGAGGGCCTGCACGTGCAACATAAATATGTGTCATGTATGCCTTGTCTGAGGACATGTTTTCCCTGAGCGAATAGTACAGAAATTCGCCTGGCCGCTTGTGTTTTTTTCATTGTGAGGTACATAGTATTTATTTTTGTTGTGTTTACAAATTGCTGTAATTGTGTATACAATATTATAGATTAAGAAATGTGTAATCATTTATATTCTAATTATTTAATAATAAACAATTTTAAGTATATTATTTAATCGGTTTAAAGCTAGTACCAGTTTACTGCAGAAGTATTTGATATGAACTGTGACACCTTTGATTCATTAGAATTTTTGTTAAAATATGAAAACAGTATCCTGAGGGCAAAAGTTATTGCTCAAATTAAAAATATTTCGGCCCCCTTTAGATTTATTGCATAATGATGGAAAAATGGTCTGAAAATTTCAAAAAGCTTGGTATAGTACATACAGAAGTGAAAAAACTGCACACTGCTATTATTGTTTGATGTTGAATCAATTAGAACCGTGGAACAAAGTTTGAGTAGGCACTATAAAACAATTTGAAGCTAAAGCCGCTAAATATGATGGTAGCAATGATCGTATAAAAAATTCTAAAATGTTTCACATGCTAACACTTAGCAAAATTGAATATTGTTTGTCCGGATCATGTAGAATTCAAGCAGTACAGCACAATGACAATGTTGCATGAAATCGAAGTGTAGTAGGTTGTTTGATAGCCGCTGTTTGTATTTAGTTATTTAGGAATGCAAAGGTTAGCTTTTTGGAACAGAAATTTCTTAATAAGAGCAATTAACAATAATAAGAGTAATTAGGAATACTAAATTAGTGGAAATGGAAGAGTCTTTTATAAAGGAACATATAAAAACAAGCACTGTATTTAAAGGCACATATTCCAAAATTCAGTATGATTTTATTGGGTCTGTTTCCATTGTTATTAACGAACTAATTTGTGATAACATAAACCAGTCGGATTTTGTTTCTCTCCAAGCTGACGAAACAACTGATGTAGCTGTTAAACCACAACTGAGTATAATTGTGCGATATGTTCATGGTTTAAAAATGGAGGAATGCTTTTTAGGCTTTTTTTACGTTTTTTCCTACAAAAGTGCAGAAGGGTTGGCTAATAAAATGATCGCAGTTTTAAAAGAATGTAACATTGAAAATAAAATATCCAGTTTTGTTAATTTTATTAGCAGCCATCTTAACACCAACTTTGTCACTACTTATTGCCACACTGTTAAATACTTTGTTCTTGATGATGCCGTTCGGTGTCTCCACCATCCTCAGGTCTTAAACGTAGCATTACCTGAAGATGGTGGAGACACCGAAAGGCATTATCAAGAACAAAGTATTTAGCAGTGTGGCAATAAGTAGTGACAAAGTTGGTGAAAATAAAATAGTAAGCTAAACAAACCCTTCACCAACTTAATTTGGTCCATACATACATAGTGGATATCTTGTATACATAGTGAAATAATATTTAAAAAGTTTAATAGTTTATTTGTAATTTAACTGCATTTTATAGCGTCTTAGGTAGATTTGCTGATAGATTTGATTTACTCTGAGAACAAGGATACAAACTTGCTCATCCAACATCAACCCATTGGAATTACCATTTCCTGGTGGTTTCAATGGTCAAAGAACATTATTACAAGAAATATGTGGTGTGGTTTCTCACATTACCAAATGACAACTAAGATCCTGAGGCTCTGAGTGCTGCAGGTGGTATTCTAAATATTTTATAGTGGACATCTGTTTAATATTGTACAGGCAATAACTACCAGTCATATAAATACATGCACAAGTGGAACTAGGATAGTGAAAGAAAATATCGCAGCACTGCATTCAAGGGAAGTGGTGCAAAATGAGTGCTGCAATTGGTCTTCTAAATATTTTATAGTCTACATCTGTTTAATGTTGTACAGGTAATAACTACCAGTCATATAAATACATGCACAAGTGGAACTAGGATAGTGAAAGAAAATATCGCAGTATGCATTCAAGGGAAGTGGTGCAAAACTGTATGGACAAATGTAAGCAGATGAGTGCTAATCCCAATAATGTATTGCAGGAATCTGTAGGTAAAGTGTAAACGTGTTGCTTATGAAATTCTTGATTCTGTACGAATGGACTTGACCCCGATTCAGCAAATTTGAAATGCCTGAGTTCGGTATTTTTTTGTAGAACTTTGAAATTAGAAAAAAAATTATTGAATTTTAGAGGAATTTTCCTCAACTCTAGTTTCACAAACTGAAATGTCCCAAAATTGTTTGACTAGATAACACAGTGCAATGAATTATTAAGAACCTACAGCAGCGATGATAAAATATTTCCCTGTGTTAAACTGCTAGAACATATTGTGGAGAAGCAATTTGATAATGTGTATGAACAAACATTAAGATTATTAAAATTAGTACCATAGTATGGGGTGAGTAGAGAAAAAGTTTTTAGTTTACACATTTCTCTTAATTTTGAGTCAATTTCAGCAAAACTAAATGTTGTTTGTTAGATAAGTTAGAAGTTTTAATAAATTTTTACAATTTATTTGTGCAAGGTTGGTATCAATCATAATTCAGGTATTTGTTTAGCACAATTTTGATAACCTCAAGAGTGTTGTTTGTAGTAAGACATTGTTGCAGAAACGCTTTATCTTTCTTGTTTTGGTGTATTTTGGTGAGTATACTTCATATAAAAATAATTAAAATACATTGATTATTAATTGTTTATAAATATCAAAAGTAGTATCATTTCTCTCACAAAAATGGGGTTAATAGGGACATGACTATAATAAAATCAAACAACTTCCTATTGAGATTTTAGTAACTAATAACAACCATTTCAGTTTTAACTACTATTTTGACAATATTTATTGATATTGATATATTTCTAACTTTAATTCAACTTAGGCCTAATTTGTGCCGTTTTTTAAGCTATATTCAACAATGCCAAGTGTATATAAAAGAGATCCATGAGCTAGCTTTTTGGAACAGAAATTCCAAAAATCGTCCTGTTGATGAAGACAATTTGAAGAAGGCTCTTGATGCTGTGTCTCAAGGGATGAGTGTAAGAAAAGAAGGAGAACCGTTCAAAATTTCCAAATCAGCTCTCCAACGACATGCTGGGGGAAAAAAAAAAAAAAAAAAAAAAAAAAGTGAAGCCTACTTTAAGAAGAAGGGTGGCCAAACCATCCTGTCAAAAGATCCAGAAGACAAACTTGTGAAATGTCTTTATGAAGTGTGGTGAGTGGGGTTAGCTACCCAGTAAGTACATTTGACTTGTGTTCCTTTGTTAAATATTACCTGGACAGAGAGGGTAAAGTTAAAGAACAATATGCCTCGCATTGATTGGGCAACTGGTTTTTTGACTAGGTATAAGGATATAAGGAAAAATTATCACAGCGGATGTGCCAAAATATTAAGAGAAGTAGGGCTAAAGTTTCATCAGCATCAATAAATAACTACTTTGACGAGCTTGAAGGGCAATTTGATGGCCTCTTACCAGATGCAATAATAAACTGTGATGAGACAGCTCTTTCAGATGACCTGGGTCGACGAAGGCTAATTTTTAAAAGAGGATGCAGTTATCCAGAGTGAGTAATGAACCAAAGTAAGTCAAGGGTATCCATAATGTTTTCAGCTACACCCTCAGGAAAGATGTTGCCTCCATATGTAATTTGTAAATCCACATATTTGTATGACTTGCAGTGGTGGCTGGTGGTTGAAAATTTTGGGGGTTGCAGTTGTGGGTTGGATGGTATTAAATTGTTTAAATAGAAAATGCAAAAATATCACTAAGTTTATATGACTGAATGATATAGTTAGTATTGTTTTATTTAATTCAAAATTATGACTTGTATGGTAATATAACATTTCCTGTGTAACAGCATCCAAAAAATGTATTGAAATTATTTTGAAATTAGTTAACGTAATAACAGGCCTATTAATTTTAGTATTAATTCACTTTAGATAAACTATTTTACTGTATAGACATAATTAATATTGAAAAATGTAGTTATACTTGGGAATAATTTTGTCACTTACCCTTATTTGAAAAGAAAATCCATTCGCCTTTCTTTCAGACTGGCAAATTTTTCAATCACCTTCTGATTGAAATCAGGAATTTCCATGATCAGGTCCCTTTCTATTGAGAGCATGGCCAATGCAGACAACCTCTCTTGTGACATGGTGTTCCTTAGAAATGTCTTTATTCTTTTAAGCGTCGAAAAACATCTTTCTGCTTCAGAAGAGGTCATTGGTATTGTAATCAAAATTTCTAAGAGTTTTACAGCTTCACTAAAAGTTTCTTCTAACTTATTGTCTTTGAAAAAAGAGTACAAACTAACAGCCCCTCTCAGTCTTCTAAAATCCGTTGTACTATAGATTGTTGCAAGTTCTGTACAGAGTTTTTTAAAATTGAGAAAATTGTAAGCATTGCATACAGTTTTTACAGTGTCTTCTGGAAATTTAGAATCATAATCTGGAAACTTTTCTGACATGAACAAAGATGCTCCTACGAGATGGCTCGTGAATCTAAACCGTTCCTTTATTTGGCATATAATCACATCACGTACTTCCTTCGCCTGTCTCTTCCACTCAGTTTTGTCAATCTTACTTTTCTTTGGAGGTGAACTTTGGGATTGATGACTGTTGTGGCTCTCCAGTGTCTGTGTCAATATTATTTCTGATTTTCAACACATTTTCTTCAAAACTTGTAAGAGACCATTTTATAACAGTGAGATCAATATCTATTTTATGGAGCTGATTATGAGAGCCAAAAAATGAAGTTTTGACTTACTAAAACTTTTAAATGGCCAGAAGCCTGTGAAAGAGTACTGTCATTTTTTATGTGATCAGAATCTAATATTGTTTTCATGCACTGTATTAGGTCCTGCCTGTGATCATAAATTGTTGTGACACTTCTCGATTGAAAGTTCCATCTGGTAGGTACAGATCTGGGTAACCGCTTTTTTACTACTGCATCTAGTATTGATGTTCTTTGCGGACTAACTGAGAAAAAAGCCCAAAGACCTTGAACATTGGCAAAGAAAACTCGAACTTCCCTGTTTATTGATGCAGCTTTCATCACAACTAAATTCAGCTGATGTGCATGACAATGAACATATTGGGCATCGGCATAACAATTTTTTACAATTGCACGTACACCACTAGAAGTTCCAGCCATTACAGATGCTCCATCATATGTCTGTGCAATGAGCTTTTGGGGAGTTTCATTTATTTTGTGGTGTTTTAACTCATCAAGAATACATAATGCTAAGGCCCTGGCATCATGACGAGAAGGGTTAAGAAAAGTCCAGAATCTTTCTACAGGTCTGTTTTTTGCTGTGTACCTATAGATAACAGCTACTTGGTATAAATTAGACACATCGCTGGTTTCATCAGCAATAACAGCTAAAAAATTTGCTTGTTTAATTTCATCTGAAATTCTTTCATGACAGACTTCTGGCATTATTTGTAGTAATTCATTTTGAATGGTTTTAGAAGTACCCCTAAATACTGTTGAAGTTTCAAGATGGTTTTTTAAAACTGTATCTAGCTCTGCACTAAAATCTATTAACCCTCTAAAAATTCCTGGATTATTTGTTTCTTTAGACTCATCGTGGCCTCTTAAAGCTAGTTCAAACACACCACAGAAACGAATACAGTTGATAATAATACTTAGCACATATCTATTCTGCTTAACTTGTTCATTGTGAGCTACAATATTTCTCCTATAAGCTGTATCTAGTTGTTCTGCTATGTTAGTTGTTCCTAACTGTAAACTATTTTTTATGTGGGTACCTGAAGCCTCATGTTTTTTAGTTCTGTCATTAAAATGGTTTAAGTCTTTAAATCCAGTCTTAGTCCAAGTCTCCTCCCCTCCAAACAATATACAAGGAAAGCAAAATAATGCAATTTTAGTGTCACACCCACATAACCAGGAATATTTAATGTATAAGTCTGTTTTAAATTTACGATTAAAAATTCTATTACCTGACTTTACAGTTTGATTAAAACTTGAAAGATCTGGTGTAGGTCTACCTACTCTCTTAATTTCAATTTTTTCCTCAATTGGATGTAAACTGAACGGTGTTTTTGATAAGTTTTCGACAGAATTCATTGCGTCCTACGAGTTATATATAAAGAATATCTTACACTATGACGCCTTATCCTTTAATATGCACTATTATTTATATTTAACAGTGAATTGTACTAACACTAACAATAAACTTCACAAAAAATTCGACCTACACTAATGAACTGAACTAATAAAACAACATAACCATACAAATTCCAACTGTCGCACCACGTGTTATTTACCAACAAACTGGTGGTGCCGTGACTGACAAGTGGAGTTTGCAGTCCCTAATCACACCAGGCGAAGCTATAGCGATGTAATAGGAACTCCCTAGTGTAGCCAGCCAGAACACAACTACATTGTGTTTCTCCATGTACCAAGCTCGTCACAGCTGGTGTACACACCTGTAGTACACCACGGTGAGAGGGAGTACGGTTTTTATTAAGTGCTCTGCACTTTTCAATCAACAAATGATTAATTACGATTATTTAGCTTGAAAACATTTATTAATTATTGTTTTTTCATAATTTTATAATTTAAAATACAGTATATGGGGGATTTACAGGATTAAAAATACAATTACATTTACAGGATTTAATGGGGGTTGTGCAACCTAAGCACGGGCCGCCACTGATGACTTGTGGTGTGAAGTTGGTTACCCAGGAACTTTCTATAATTGCACCAAGTCTGGTTGAATTGATGAGTTTTTTTTGGATTGGCTTCAGAGGGTTGTTGCACCATACTATCACAGGCTTTAGGGGAAAAAGCATGTTATAGATGACAATTTGAGTTCACATCTATCACCAGAAGGTATTAGATTAGGAGAATAACACATCAGATTTGTGTCCCTTCCTGCAAATTCTGCTCACTTCACTCAACCCAACTCACTTGGACATCACACTTTTTGCACCATTAAAAGAAGCTGGCACAAAGTACTTGAAGATACAAAATCTAAAGGGAATGCATTTGGCAAATGATACTTTCCTTCCCTTCTGAAAAAAAGCCCTCAATTTGATGAAAGCAACCATGACAAATCAGGCACATTTCGATGGTTTCAACAAATCAGGCACATTTCCTGTTAATAGGAAAAGAGTTTTAGATATGTTGCCCTCTGAAGATACTAATCAAAATAAAGAAAATGACAGTACAACAGAAATTAATGAATGTTTAACCACATTTTTAAAAGAAATGTACTATGGTGATGAAGATGCTCAAAAAACAAGAGCCTGTAAAAAGAAGCTAAATGTTCCTGCTGGTCGTAGTGCCATACTTGCAGATTTTGAGAAAAGTGGTGAAGAAGGAAATTCATCTGATGGTGGCGTAGAATATGATGGAGAGGAGTCTGGTATTGATAAGTTAGAATCAGACAGCAGTGGGAATTACATATAAATCAAATATTCAGAATGTATTTTGTAAACAATATAGAAGTAGCAAAGAATGAAATAGAATGTAATTTGAATATTCTCTGTTCACTTGGTTTGTTATAGAGCATTATTTTGAGTTTTCATTGTATGTATGAATTTATGTCACATACATATACTGTATTTATATATGGACTCCAAGGAAGACATTTAATAGTTATTACATATTTTGCATGTTGTTGGCCAGACAACAGATGTCAGCTTAATTTATTCATTCTGGTATAGAGATTTATTATTCAGTCACTCCTTTTATAGCCAACGTTTGAATTTTGTTTGTGAAATTAATTTCTTTTTTAAAAAAGGAAAAGCTAAAAATTTTCAATCGACAATAATCACAGTAGAAATGGTTAAATCTGAACTAAAATTTCAAAATATAAACTACAAGTAATAACATTAAAATAAACAAAGAGGAAAACGAGCATGATGTTATAGATCAGTGGTTCCCAACCTTTCCGGACCTGCGTACCACTTTGGTCTTCCATGTTCTTTTCAAGTATCACCAGAGCTTAAAGAAGAGTTATTGGGGTAAATAAAAACCTTGATACAACATGAATAGTACACCTTATTATTCATAGTTATGTATAATTATTTAAATCTAATGCATAGAATTTACAAAACGGAAACTGATTTTTAAAATAAATTTGCGATTGGTTCTTTACAATAGACTTTATAAAGTATAAAGTTTTTCAAAAGACAGTTGATTACTTTCATTACAGATTTTCTTGTTAGTATGAAAAATAACGACATATTAAAAAGTAAATAATTAATGTGAAACAGAATATTTTCAACCTAATTAATGTGAAAATAATCAACTACTGAAGACAGAAGGCAGAGATGGGAAAATTTAGTACAAGAATGTATTATTAGTCCACGATTGGAAAGTGAAAAAAGATTCAATAAAAAACACTACATAGAAGTACGGTAACAAATTAAAAGACAGAAGGCAAAACAGAAAGGAAAAATGAAGAATAAGAGACCAAAATCACACAGGAAAACAAAGAGTCGCAGTGGTATCAGCCAGTGTGAGGCAGACACGTCCAGTGATCCTGTTCGAAGCATCAAGGATGTGTTTCGGCTTAGCATGGCCAATGTCATTGTGCACTACCTCAGTCCCTATAGGAAGCTGGATTGTAGGACCAGACGTTTTACCAACACTGAGGACTTCAAACGCCTCACATGGAAGTTGACACATTTTGTCATGCTAAAGGAACTGAAACATTGTCGCAGTATTGAAGATTTAGAATGTAACGACGATGTCAAACACAAAGCGAGGGACTTTATTAAAAAGTATATGGCGAAGTTTGGCTCAGTTTATCATAGATCTTCAAGTAATGATTAGTGCATGCTAGGACACTTGTCAAGTAATGTACATAGTTTAGTGCAACAATAATCTATTATTTTTATTTCTTTTTTAATTATGAACATTTTGTAGAGTATGCTGAACATTATTAGCAGTGTATATCTAGTGGTGTAAATAGTGTTATTGATTTCTGGAGTAGAGGAGTATTATTATGAATTACAAGAAAATAAAAAACAATCATTTAAAGGATATTAGGAAAGAGTTAACTAGAGAAGAAAGTAGTAATACACTAACAATTGAAAATGAAATAGTTTACATCCAGGTAAGACTAGAGAGTACACATATTGAAGTTATGATTGATACTGGAGCAAATATTTCTTTAATTGACCAAATTGAACTTGATAAAATAATGAGGATTCCAACAAAATCATACCAACTTTACCCATAAATAACACTAGTTTTATTGGAGTGACTAATAGGCAGAACAAAAGCATGAGAAAACAAGTAATGCTGGACATGTCAGATAATGGGATCACAATTCCTATGGTATTTTTAGTAGCTAGCAAATTACCTTTTAAGGTTCTAATAGGGTGTGACATGCTACGGCGCCACTCTACAATTATTGATTTAAATAGATACGTTTCACTTAAATACAATGATAAATACTTAAATAGTAAAATTATAGCTAGCTATATAGTTTCTCAAGAGAATCTATTAAATTATACCCAAGTAGGTAATCAACAAAAGAAGATACCAGTAAGTGATAATTATTATGATGACCAAGAAAACCAGCTGTGGGAAGAAAAAATGCAAGAAATTTTGTCACACAAAAATAGTTATGTACAAGAAGTTGCTCCATCACAGAAACAGAAACTAGTAGAAGTATATAGGAAATATAGGCAAGTTTTTTCCAATAAACCGGGTAAAGCAAAGAATTTTCAGTGTCACTTAAGATATAAGGAATCAGTTCAATTTAATAGAAAGTCATAACAAATAGTTCATTATCTTTAATTAACTGTATTCATAGAATGTATAAACCAAGTTATAGGCAAAGAAGTCTTACAATTTACTACAGTGTATTAGAAAGCAGAAATTAAACTATATTATGAGTAAGATAACAAGGTACTTTGTTTGAAAATACAAAAATGTCATTTATAAAGAATGTTTAAGAAAAATTCCCTAAAATAACATTTTTGGAGGGGGCCAATATGTAATGTAACGTAACAGTACATATGAAAGTTATAGTAAATTACATTAAAAAAGGAATTCTTTCTCCTCAGTTAAGAAACCAATTATGTAAACAACAGTATATAATAAATAACATGTTAAAATAAAGTAGGGCTACACATAATTAATATGATGTAGTTTATCAATGTTGTAACATATAGAAAATATTAATCCAAATCAACAACTGTATGCGTACCACCAGGTGGGAACCACTGTTGTAGACTAAGAAAGAGACCCAGACTTCTGATTAGGCTAATAAAACATAGTCCTTTGAAAATAAGAAGTAAACGAGACCATATGATGATAATTATAGTAAACCACACTGGTGAAGCTATTGAGAGGCTTTTGAGGCTTAACCTACCCAAAAAATAAACGAAAAAATGAATACATGAAAAGTTAACGTTTCAGGATTATCGTATTTTATAAGTTCATAACAATTGGTTTACAAAACGCACTCTAAGAGTGCGGTACGAATGGAACTGCCGCCAGGCAATATTTCATTTATCTTACGAATAAACTGAAAGATGTTTTTCACACAATTACAGATAACATTGAAGAATGGGATGCAGTCATTCAACTGTGCTTCTGGCCTGCTTAATGTCTTGAACAAAACACAGTTCACTTACCTGCTTTGCCTTTACAAACAAATGTTTGTATATATAGACCACCTTTTTGCACTCCTTCAAAACAAAGTAACATCAGACATAAATATGTGTAATACTGAAATCCAGAAGACCATCGGAGTAATAAAGAATATGAGATCAGAAAATACTGTGAAATCGTGTGTTGAAAACTCTAAAAAGATTTGCAACGATTTAAGTATAAGTGAACAAGAATTCGGATCCTTCAAACTTTTAACCTACGAAATTTTGGACACACTGACTGTACAAATGGAAACGCATTTTGGAGATATTGAAAAGATCAGATTTGTCAAATTGCTGGATCAAAATAGCTTTGGGGGATATAAACTAGATTTTCCTGGAATAAAATTAAACAACCTTCTGTCCACGTATCCATTTTTCAACAAAGAACGATTGGAAAATGAATTAAAGAATATTTATGTAGATGAAGAAAAACATTTACACCCTGTAGACCTTCTGAAATTCATAACTAGCAATGGTCTTCAAACCATCTATAAAGAAGTGACATGACTTATCAAGTTGGTCTTGACATTTCCTGTAACTATAGCTTCCTCTGAAAGAAGTAGGAGCACATTAAAAAGGATAAAAAATTGCCTCCGAAATTCAATGACAAATGAACAATTAAGTTCTCTCAGTACAATCGCCATTGAAAAAGGTTTAGTTAAAGAACTTCTCTATACTGTTGACTTCTCTATACTGTCTGTGGTTTGTGCGTATAGTTCTTTGATTTAAGGTTTGTTGTAAGTTAGACTTATGGAGTGGAGTAAAGATGAAGTTGTTCAACTAATTCAGTTATATATAGAGTAGATGCCCTCTAGTCCGACCTCGGTTGGATCGGCCGTCGGATGGTTCGGCCAGCCATAAGGTGAGTCACACAGTTTAAACGAGCCTTCAGCAACAGGCCCCAACTTGTTAAACGGAAAATATATGTAGCTCAGTTGACTCGCGCTTTTGTTCATGTGCGAATGTATGTTTTATGTTGTGAGTTCTTATCTATATATAGTATGTGTAAATATATGTGTGTATATAGTGTGTGTATATAGTAATACTGTGTGCATCTGTGTAAATAAAAACGTTTTCCGACATGAGTGCGAAACGAAAACACACGTTCGTGACTATGGACCAAAAATTACAAGTCCTTCAGCGTCTCGATTAGGGCGAATCGGTCCAGTGAAGAGTCCAGTAATATCTCTGTGAGTCTGTAGTAATGTTCCTTGTTTGTTGTTTTACTTGCTACCATGAAGTAAGGGTGAGTAATTATAATTATTAGTAATTTATATATACTGTATTGGGTCATTTATTGTATGGATCATTGGTTAAAGAGCGTTATTTCATCATTATAGCGTATTTTTGATTCATCCGGGCATTTTGTAATCCGGCCTAGGGTCTGGTCCCGAGAGGGCTTCTACTGTACATATAAAAAAAACTGTGCTGTAAGACATAGTTAACAGTAAACACAAAAACTGAAATATAAGAAATGATGCTCTAGACAAAAGTGGATTAAGTCGACCAGTACCCAATGTTGAAAGAAAACTGTATAGTCTATTCGGAGGTATTAAAAGTACATGTAAAAGTCATTCGTACAAAACTTTCACAACTACTTTGAAGTCGCAAGTCTCTCATTAGCAAATTATAGACACCCTCACTAGCTGGTTTAGTCGAGAAACTACAAACCCATCAATGAGGATGTTTTTGTCTCTCTAAAACTTGATAGTATGTTCCAGCCATAACAATGAAAGCAGCAGCACAGTGTCGTCATCTATGGTTGTAACGATAGTACTGTGGCATAGAAACAGCAAATGTACTGCAACATTGCCCCCAACATTGTTGCAGTACAATGTTAGTGTGGAAAGAAAACTTCATTCAAACATTTCCACGTGTAATGTTTGTAAGAGAGAGAGTGGGTGAGAGAGAGAGAGAGATAGCAAAAAATGCGTGCATCTCAATCACAACACAAGCATGTGTTATATCTGTCAACACTGTAGTCCGTAAGCACATGATTTTTTCTAAGCATTGAATGCAGTGTAATCCAGTGCATTGTCCACAATGTATCAGACAGATTGTATTCTATCAGAATGTTAACATCAATGAACATGCTTAATGTGTGGTGACATGAGAAGAATTTAGATTATTGTAATCTCACTGTAATGGAATTGAATTTCATGATGGTAACTAATGTAAAACTACCAATGGTTTGACAAGACTGTGGGAGGGGAGACTTCTGTTATTTCCAAGTGCTAAGAAAATAAAACCAGATGGATCTGTATCTGGTGATATCAGAATGTATAAGAGAAATACATAAAATATATAAACATAATGTACCTTATGCCACCTTATGAGAAGATAAATGAAAATACTAGGAAGATTTTTTATACATTATGTGAATTTAATTCAGTCTGTTCCAGCAGATATGTGGTATTTTTGTTTCATATTAAATGGAAAAGACTATATACCACTTCTGTTGTTCACTAAAGCAAAACTTTAATCTCCAGCTGTAAAACCTAAAAGTATACAAAGAATTCCTTTGTTAAGTAGAATAGAGAAAAAAGTAGAGGCTGTGTAAGAGCCAGCCTAAATATCATGTTGGATACTGCTAAGAAAATAAAATCTATTGAACATCCATTACAAGAATTGATGAAAATCATCATACCAGTGGCTAGTCAAAAATGCCACAAGTAGTATAGTAATATAAGAAGGATGCTTATCATGTCAAATTACCATTAGCTTTTTTTTGTTTTCCAGTATTGCTAAAACTAAAAGTCAAGTTTAAAATAGCAGCTTGCCTTACTTAGTAAAAGTACTCTCCAAACTTTCTTGTCAACTCATCAGTTCCTTCTTGAAAATTAATTGGAGTTGGTGCACAATAAACGCAATCTCCAAATTTTCAATTTCAAATCTCTGACAATTATCACAGAACAAAACCTGATGTTGGGAACAGGACCATTCTACGTCACATGAATATGTCATGTTCTACCATTCTACGTCACATGAATATGTCATGTTCTACCATTCTACGTCAGTCTGGCATACTTAAAAAGAGAAACATTACGTTCAACAAAATGTATTTAATTCATAGGTGAAGAGATTTGTTGTTATTTCAATTTTTTTATCGAATCACACAAAAACTCAAATTAGCAGAATTATATGCCAGTTCATTTCTTACACTACTGTCTTTTAAAAAATTTTGAAGGATCTCTTGATCAAGAATCATCTTTATCCAATTCATCAACTGAATTAACACTATCAAAATTAGCTGCATAATATAACACTGGAGAATGGCAAGCCCCCCCAGTGAGAGACAATGGGTGATAGTGGTAATGGAAGGGTAGGATTTTTGTTTTTGAAAAGATCATTTCTCATAGAGGATTTAACAAACACTTTCTTTCCACTTGATAACAACCTGCCTTCATTAGGATATAAGAATCAGATAGTCTCACATGGTCTGTATAGACCATGTACAATACAGGTAACATCTATCAATTTCAGATATATCTGGCACAGAGGGCTTCTGCTACTTTCTTCGTATACAGTGCTGCATCGGTAATAAAAAGGAATACATTACCGTATTTAATAAGCTTTGACTACAACAAATGCATATTTTCATTGAACAGCCTAGCAACTATAATATGATTTTTTGCTGACATTCCTTTGCCATCAAAAATGAAAGTTTGAAAACTATTTCATAATTTTTAAGCACTCCAATAACTATTTCCCACTTTTCTTCTTGTTGAGTCTGTAGTTTCATGAATGCTTACCCCTATTTTCTCATTTTCACACACAGCTCTGATATTTTTTAATGTTTCTTCATAGTAATTTGGAAGACACTGTTTTCTTAAAGTAGACTCATCAAGAGGATCCAAGTCCGTGTACTTCACAAGAAACTTTCTTAGCACTGGATTGTTTACTTTCATGTGTAGAGCGATGCCTGCTCAACTGAAAGCTCTGCACGGATCAGAATAAAATTCATGACCCTTCATAGGTCCCGAATATGAAGAGGGAGAGGCTCTGTTTTGATAAAAGCACTTGTTTTGAATTATAATGTAAAGCCACAGTAATATGTTTGTTGCCGGATAGATGCTGTGTAACTTGCGATCATTGCTCTGCTTTAATGGATTTTCCACAAGGCTGGCAATATATCATCTCCGTCTGAGCTGAATAGGCCTATAGCTTTAAATTCTTTAACATACTGCTGTAACTGGGCACTGTTCACCACATTTTACTTTTGGCATTCTGGCAAGCACAAAGAAACAAATTAGGTAGTTTTCTGCTTTAGTGGTTACAAACTGAACAATCGTCTCCCATCCTACTTTGTGACTACAGCACTGTTTACAAATTTTTCTAGGAGGATTACTGAGTTGTCAGTTGTGGCCATAATCTGTTGTGTTGTAATAGGGAAACAATTTCTTTTTTATGTTTATACTTAAGGCCACTTAAGCATGAAACTACGTCAACTTTTAATAGCCACAGTGAGTATACCTATCAGGTGTTTAGTCTGACACCATTAGTTGCGTTTGGAAATGCCTGCTTTATATACAACAACAGGCACTTGACTGAATAAAGTAAAACATAATGACTCGTTCTCTAGCAAAAGTGAATCATTTAGAAGTTACATGAATATTATGCAACCCTGCATGTGGCATTTGTGGTTATTCCTGGAAAAATTTCCCCGCTTCCTTCTTTTGGCATCTAAATGTGCACATAAAAGAAGGAAATGCAATAAAGTGGAAAACCAATGCATTGCATTGAAATGTCAAAAATATGTGTTAATAACCTATTTGTGAAAAATATTTAATTATTAACGTAAATATGAAAAATATTTATTTCTTTAAAAATTCCGTAGTAATAAGTAAAAACTTAGTAAAACTTTATAATCATTTTCATAAAATGGTCTACACAGTCTCTGGTGAGGGCTAATGCAGATCTGATGTATGGGTTAACAAACAATGAACTATGATTTATACCTAAAGGATTTCAAAGTGAAAATGATGGTTAAGCCTCTACCTTGAAAGTTAAAAATTATGAATGTCAAGTTGACAGTTGATAACAGCAAACCTGTGGCTGCTTGCAGATGTCCTGCTGTAAATTTCCCTGTTACTATATTTCTCATGGTCTGATTATAATAGTCACAGTTAAACACAACAAAAATACTTCATCATTATCCCAGTTACTTACAGATGAGTGTGCTGTTGCCACACCAAAACAAGTTAGTTAGTATGTGTTCTTGTTTTTGCCAATATTCTGAGAGGTGGTTTCTAAAAAAAGGAGGAACATCTACAAACATTAAGCTGTTGGAAATTTGTAATAGACAGACTGCTAAAAAAATGTGTAGAGCAATTCCCCTTTATTCCTAATTCCGTATGAAAACAAAATGTACATGAAAAAGATGTTCATCCTATTTTAATTACATTGGAAGTTTCAAATGATTATATAGAAATGTTTTTAGTAGTATGTTCTGTTTGCTGGAATGGAGATACAATATTTTATCATAAACGTATTGTATGATACATAACCGCATTAGGCCTACTATAATAAATGGCCCTTGTGAGGCTTTGGTGTTACTCAATTAGTTCAGACCCATTTCTGAACTAAAATTTACATTACTGTAAAAGTTTTCATTTTAAAATTGTTCTTTGTGATATAAAGAGATACGGGAAGTTAATAATTTAAAAGAATTGATGTTTAAAATCCATATTATTTTCTCACTCATTTTCTGACAGAGGTAATGATATAGATATTATTCACTGTTCACGTGAAAACAAAAATCCTCTGTAGAAATATGGGATTTCATAAAGAAACCTCTGATGATACAGATCTATTCTGTGAAATGTGCATCAGGTAAAATACAGTGATAATAATTTAACAATATACTTGCACAAGTATTTATTATTTGAAAAAAAAATATATATATATATTTTTATATACATTTTCTATATAATTAACTCGATGTTTCTTGCAGTAATTATATAATTTCTGATGTTTTCAATTTGTTTCTTCTGCAAGTAATATAATTTCGTATTTTGTATATTCTTTTTATACTACTATATTAATATACATCTAACTACATATATACAGTACACTACATTAATCTACTTGCAGAAGAAACAAATTGGAAACATCAGAAATTTTTTATACATATATATTGTAGCATGACAGATAATGCCCATAGTTCTGAATGGAGAAAATGATCATAAAATAAAATAAAAACATTTTAAATCCAAGAAAACATTAAAAAGTAATTAAGCACCACCGTAAAGCACAATCATAGATTAAAGAAAGAGTTTCATTAAAACCAATATTACAATGAGTGATGAGTAAATAAACATAAACTTCAAAACTAAAAAATCAAAAAGTAATACCCAGGTAGGATAGGAGTAAGTAAGGAAGAAACCCAAAACATGACAACATCCACAATAAGAAAAGGAAATACTTTTATAAGGAACAAGGAGAATAGGAGAAATTAATGAAGAATCCCAGAACAAGACAACACCCACAAGAAGAAGGAGTGCTCTTATACGGAACAAAAACCCAAACCCCAAAAGAAAGTAATAAAAATAATAACAAATGAAAGTATAACAAATACCCAAATTTAGAAACCATGTAAAATAAATATAAGCCAAAAGTGTATAAAGTAGAATTGAAAGTGAACCAATGTGAATTAATTATGTAATGCCAAAAAACAAACCATTATCCTCTAAAAAGTAGATTACTTGATTTTAAAAAGAATATAAAACTAATTAGAAATACAATCAAAGAATAAAAAAGGGGATCAGTGCAAGTTTTTGTGTTATATTAAATATTATTATATTATAATTATTATTATTATATTATAATATTATATTAAATAAACCTGATGTGTCAATATTGAAGTTCATAAACTGAGTAAATTGTGAAATAATACAACTTTGAAGAGTTTATATTGTGTCCATGAATAATATTAAATAAAGTATTATCATAACAGATAATACAAGTGTTTCTAAATAATAACTGCCACTCTTTATATACAACATTCATTAGAATGACAGTAGATAAAACAAGAGCAGGCCATATAAAAAGTGAAGTGACAAAGAATTATTACCCCAAAATCAAACAAAAAACAGCTAAAAACTGAAAATTCAGAGAGGGGAGTCACATATTAATGTATAATATTTAAAAAGAGAACCAATTAATCAAATTACAAGAAATTAAGGGAAGATAAACCTTTTATGTCAATCTGAGATTTAATACAATCATTAATATAACATGTAAAATGGCAACATTTTTGAAAAGGACAGGAAGTAAATTTTAAAACTCACAATTTTCAAAATGAAGTAAATATAGCATTTTAGATCAAAAACTTCGTAAAACTATCTTATTTGGTATCAAATCAAACAGAATGAACTGAAGAAGAAGATTATGTGTTTAGTAATTAATAAATTTAAATAATAGCAAAAATATGTTCAGTAGTATAATATAAAAATTTCACATGTACAGGATGTAAAATAATTTTGAAACAATGAATTGCTAATATTAATTTGGCTAAGACTTTTGGAGAAGACGAAGGAAGTTAGTTAGTTCATTATTAGATGTTGTAAAGTACACTTGATGCGAGCTCTTGAGCAATTATTAACCTATAGCTAAGACATAAATGGCGCATATTCGATAAGCCTAGCCTGATGCGAAAAACGCGAGTTTTGTAAAATTACATCGAAACCGTAAATTCAGTGAAACGAACATCTACAAACATTAAATTAATACAAAATAGAACAGAACACCAGTGAATACACCATTTAAACTATTAAAACAGTAATTAGACACAACAAAACGAAAAGCGCAATTATCTGCCTAATAGACAAAAGTAAAACATAACGTTAACAACACATTTTATCGAAGTGGACCACTAACACTTAACCAGAAACACTCCACTAACACCAGAAGGAATAATCGCAACTGCAGGAACGAGAAATCACAGGAAAAGCAGCCTTTATTGGAAGCAGAATCAGCGAGGTGCATTCATCTGACATCTGAACTCGAAGCGGCCATTTTGATGTCCCACAATCCAACGCGACACTGCCTGTAAAGCTGAACGGTTCGAACATTTCTTTACTTGCTATTATATATTGAATGCTGTATATGTATTTTAATTTTTAAGCTGATATATTGTAATGTTATACTTTCCATACTTTGCCCTTTTTCTCTGACTATCTATAAAATAACTGTTTAAAGAACCCAATAATAAATAATTGTACACACGATTGATATACCCTGAGAGAGTCGATTAATCAATCGATAGAAAATCGATTATATTACCATTTGTCAATAAAATTCCTTGAAGATTATAAATTTGAATATTGTTTATTTCTACATAATAACTAGTATAATATATCATTTTAATTGAGCAATAACTACCAGAATTTCACCACTTAGAAGGAAGATAACCTACAAATAAGAAAAGTTCACTAATCGATTGTTTTTGGAGACAATCCTATTAACTGGTGAAGGAATTTTAAATACTAAAAAGGACCTAATTCAATTAAAACAAATAATAAGAAGTTCAGAACACCACGAGACATTTTATAATAATTAATTTTAAATTAATTTAATTAAAAAAATTAATAAATAATAAACAAAAAATTTTTTGTTACAAACAAACAACTTTATATTATCAATTTGTTACAAATTGGCGACCAACTAAGGGGCTTTAATTAGTGATTGACAGGCCACTATAATTTGCCCAATCCCTAGTTGGCAACAGTTATAAATAATCCTTGGCAACAGTTATAAAGTTAGAAGAAAATGAAAATGCAACATCGAGCAACATCAAAGAAACGGGCGGCGGAAGCCGAAAAGGAAATCAATATGGAGGACAAGGAGGCGACGCCGGTGGAAGACGTGGAAATGTTATTACCCCCAGTGGAACCGAAACAACCCGCGCAACCAGAGATACAACCTGAAATACCAACGCAAACAGGGGATGTCAATCTCCAAGAGGAACAACCTGAGAAATCCAAAACAACAGAAGGTCCAATTCTAGATAAGATGATGGAAATGTTCCTACAAATGAGTAAGCAAATGGAGGAAAATAGCAAGAAGATGGAGAAGGACAACAAATCCAACAAGGAAGAATTGAGTAAAGAAAGGAAGGAGGACAACCAGTCTGTAAAGGAAGAACTGATTAATAAAATTGAAAATACTAATAAGAGAATTGAAGAAACCAGTAAGAAGATGGAAGAGAAGATGGAGGAAAATAGTAAGAAGATGGAAAGCGACAACCTACATTTGAAGGAAGAATTAAAGGAAAATAACAAGAAAATGGAAGAGAAGATGGGGGAGAAGTTGGAAGAATTGAGAGAGGATAACCAGCTATTGAGAGAAGAATTAAGGGAGGTTAACCAGGAAAATTTGGGCAAGTTAGATGAAAGGATGGAGTTGTTAAGAGAAGAAATGAGCAAGGAACTCAATGATAATAAGGAGTACACCAACAAGAAAATAAAAGTAGAAACCATGGTAATAAAACAACAGATCATGGAAATTGACGGAAAATGTAACCAGACCGAGAGGGAAGTACAGGGTCTCAAAGAAGAGGTAAACACCAAGTTCACTAATATCGAAGAGTACAGTAGAAGGAAGATGGAAGAAAACCGAAGAGAAACCCAGGAAGAATTAGGGAAGGTACGAAACCAAGTCGTGGAAAGGTGTGACGGAATGGAAGAGGCTATGACAAATATCACGGGTCAGGTACGGCAGAGCCAAGAAGAAATGGAAGTCATGAGAAATCGACCCACTAACTTTACCGGGATACCAATCAATGAAAATCGGGAATGGCTGAATTTCCGACAGTACAAAAGAAAACCGATGGAGTTCCTGGCCTGGATAGAAGAGTACTTTGCCAAACATAGAGGGAGTAGGTGGAATAACAACCGGGAGATATTGGACGAGTCGTTCAGGGAAATGACCAACAATTGGTGGATGGCAAATCGGAGTGAGATCGCCGACTACCAACAGTTCAGGAACCTGTTCAAAGTGAAGTACTGGTCAGAAACCACTCAGAACCTGATACGAGACAATATTTGCCATGGACGATATAGGGCCCAACTAGGTAGCACCATGACGGCCTATTTCTTAGGGAAGGTGTGTCTGGCAAAACATTTAGAACCGGCGATACCCGAGGAATGCCTGGTGAACAAGTTATCCTACCACTACGACGAAGATATCATCAGGGCAAGAAGGGGTAGCCAAATAAAGACAGTTTACTGGAAACTGGAAAGTTATGAAAATGAGGAATACTACCGTCAGAGTAGAAGAAGAAATGATAGGCCAGAAATAAGAAATAACCAGTATCCCAGTAACAGTAACAACCAGAACGGGAACAACTACCAAGGGAACCGTAACTATCAGAATAATTACAACAGCAATAATAACGCGCCGAACAATAATAGGAATAACTTTAACAATAATCCAAATAATAGTAGGAACAATAACCACTACCCAAATAACCAAAATAATTATTATCAACCCCCCAATAATTCCTATAGTCAGAGAGACCCCCATCCCGGTAATACTGAACGGTATTACCAAAATAAGAGAAATTATAATGCCAATAACTATAACAATAACAACAGAGTTTCCCGACCACGAGTAAATTTTATAAGAGCTGAAGATCGTGGGCCAAGAAGGTACAACCGTCAGCGAAGGAACAGTTTCCACGATGGAGATCGTCGGCGAAGAACGTGATGGTCCGAGGTACGAACAACATAGAAGGAGTACCAGTCTAGATGATCCTGGCCAACAACAAAACCGTGAACAAACGTTTGAACAGAGTACAGAGCGGCAGGAACCGATGCAAGGTTTCCAGAACGACACCTCGGTCGGTCTGAATAACAACGACGAACGCGATAATTTAAACGGGAGGAGGCAGTGATGAACTATCATGACCCTTTACTGCTCCTATCTCCTGGGTATAAACAAGAGTTGCAAGAGGCAACCGAATCGAAAAACATTACCATCATTAGCAACAACTATTTGAAAAACATAAGAACTAAACTATTGGAGGAGAACGAAACTAGCCTCGATAGTCAGAATAATGAAATATTATATATAAAAGCGGAAGTAGAAGGAATCGCCGCAAAAATCATGATTGATACCGGTGCTAATATATCAATAATTAACATAATTGAACTGGAAAGAATCCAGAAAGAATGTGGTAAAACTTTGCCAATGTTGCCAGTAAATAATATTGTCTTAGTAGGTGCAACTGGCCGCCAGAACAAAACTATTAGAAATCAAGTTTCTGTAAATGTCGTTAGCCGTGGTATAGCTTTGAATATGGTATTTCTAATCGCCACCGGACTGCCATTTAATATATTGGTAGGTTGCGATGTATTGAGGAGGAACTCCGCTATTATAGATCTGAACCAAGGAAAGGTATCACTGTTTTCAGATGGAATAACGTGGACAGCAGATTTAGTAGGAGGCGAGAATATACTTCTCAGCAGTATACACCAACAACTTCAGAAAATAAACTTTGTAGAGAACAGCTCCCTGAATAAACAGATAATATACAATAACGTGGAAGAGGATTTATGGTCAGTGAAGATACAGGAAATATGGGACTTCCAGTGCGGAACCACCAACAAGAAAATACCCATACACCAAGCAAATCGTCTGATAAGTGTATATGAAAAATATAGATCTGTATTTTCCGATGAACCCGGTAAGGTAAAGAACTATCAGTGTAAACTTGAATTTAAGGAAAAAGTGGAATTCAACCGGAGGTCATATCCCATCACGCATTCACTGAAAGAGGCTGTGAGAGCAGAAATTAATAAGATGATCAGCAGTGACATAATTGAGATTAGGCAATTTCCATTCACTAGTCCAATCATTGCTGTTCCCAAGAAAAACGGACAAGTCCGACTTTGTTTGGATGCGCGCGAATTAAATAAAACAATCGTTAATGACCGAACATCACCCGGTGAGATAGAGGAGATCTTGAAACGATTTCACGGTACCAAGTTTATTAGTACATGGGACACTGTGTGTGGTTACTGGCAAGTGGAGTTGCACCCACAGAGTCGTCAGTATGTGGCGTTCATATTCGAAGGGCGCAATTACCAGTTCAAGAGATTGCCCTTCGGACTTGTGAATTCAGTAGCCATCTTTGTGTCCTGTATGGACCAGATACTTGGACAGGAAGCACTCCAATTTACCACAGTATATGTAGACGATCTGCTGATTACCTCTGAAACCTGGGAGGAACACTGTTACAGAATAGAACATGTACTCGAGAAGTTAGCAAAGAATAATATAACTCTTAAATTGGAGAAATCCAAATTCATTGCTCGTGAAGTACAGTTCTTAGGTTTAATCTAGACGATCAAGGTATAACCCCATCATCAGAAAAAGTGGAGGCGATTCAGAAGTTCCCTAAACCGAAGAACAGGAAACAGTTACAATCTTTTCTCGGACTCTATAACTATTACAGAAAGTTTCAGCACCAATATTCCGAGCTGACAGCCAAGTTTCAACCACAATTATCTGCGAAGAACAAATGGACCTGGGGTCAAGAACAGGATGTTACTTTCCAACTCATCAAAGACAAGTTCTTAGAGATTGTTATACTTCATCACCCGGATTTTAAGAAACCTTTCTTCTTGAATTGTGATGCTAGCAACATCAGTTTAGGAACAACTTTATATCAGGAAGATGAGGAGGGTCACCATCTGGTAATTAGCTTCGCTAGTCATACCCTGAATCAATGCGAAAAGAACTACAATGTGACCGAGAAAGAATTGCTCAGTGTAGTATTCGCATGTAGCAAATTCCAGACATATATTTTAGGGTATCCAGTTACCATCCACACTGATCATAAATCTATCTCATTTCTACATAGGTGCAAGTTGAGTCACGGCCGACTGGCTAGATGGGTACTCGCCCTGCAAGAGTACAACCTACAATGGGAGTACATCCCGGGGAAAAAGAATGTAGTAGCAGATGTGTTATCACGCATTAATTTGGAAGACCAGACGTTTGAGGGAGAGAAGGAGAGCTTAGTCAAAGTCTACAACCTTATTAAAACAAGATCCGATTTAGAGGCTTTATTGGTAAACATCCGCATCCACCAACAATCTGACCCTAAATTACAAAATATTATTACTCGATTGGAAGCAGACAATGACACCGTTTCTAAATATCACCATATTAACAAATGTATATTATTTGTTAAAACAGCCTTAAATAAAGAAACATGGAAAGTGATTATTCCGAACCACATCGAAAAAGGAATCATAATCGATTACCATATAAGGTATGGCCATATGGGGGCCCTGAAAGTGATACAGGCCTTAGAGGAGAATTGTCAAATAAAAAACATTAACCGAAAGGTGAGAAATTACCTAAAATCTGTAATATTTGCCAGTGTGTTAAGGTTAATAACGAAAATAAGGAAGGTATAATGATACCCATAACATCTAAAGCGAAACTGGAGAAAGTGTTTTTAGACATCTGCGGACCATTTCCCCGTAGTGGCGGTCGACACAGATACAAATACCTCATCATAATTATGGACCATTTTACAAAGTACATAAAGCTATACCCGGTTAATCAGGCAACCACAATAAAAGTTCTTGGAGTAATAACGGAGTTTTAGGAATAGGAATAATGCCAGAAATAGGAAAACCAGCTTCAATCATTACTGACCATGGTACACAGTTTAAAGGGAGAAGATGGCGGGACACATTATTATCACTTGGGATTAAAACATACAAGACGTCAGTCTACCACCCAAGTAGTAATCCGGCAGAGAGGGTATTGAGAGAAGTGGGGCGAATCTTGAGAACGTACTGTCACCACCAACAGAAAAAGTGGCAAGAGTACTTAGCAGCCACGGAGAAATTCCTAAATTTCGCTCACCATCCAGCTATAGGAATTATCCCTTACTCTGCCATGTACGAGAAACCAACCCCCCGAGAGAGTGAAGAGATAATAGAGTTCCCGATGAATGATGGTCGTAAGTTTGACAAGGTGAAGTTTTATAACAAGGTGGCCGAAGACCAAGAGAAGCGGCAAGCCAAATATCAAAAGGCAATCGGACGAGTAATAACTTATAAAGAGGGAGAAAAAGTACTGTCAAAAAACCGAGAACTACCCAGCACCCTAGAAGGGATAACGAAGAAACTATTGTTACTCTATACTGGACCATATCTTGTTGCCAAAAATAATAACAACAATACATACGAACTGAAAGAAATAGTTTCCGGAAAAGTCAAAGGAGTATACAACCAAGCCTCCATAAAAAAGTATTACGAATAATGAATTTTGAATAATAATTATTAAAATTTAAAAAATAGTAAGATCAACTTAGCAATCATTTAAAAGAAAATGATTTGAAGTATAAAAAGAAGAAGAATTTGTGACTATAATAAATGGTCGAAATTCTAAAATACAAGTAAGACCAACTTACATAAGTAATTTAAAAGAAAACAATTTGGAAATAAGAAAAAGAATGAATTTTGAAAATTATCCAAAATTCTAAAAAATGATAAGATCCACTTATAAATAAATTTAGAAGAAACAAGTTAGAATTAAAAAAAAAAAAAAGAAAAGAAAATAATGTGATTAATTAAGAAGGAAAATTAGAAAGAATCCAGAATAAATGTGAATATCAAACATTTGAAGGAGTAGAGAAGAAAAACAAAAAAGAGTGTGATATACAAGAGAAGGCAATATGAAGGAATTATAAAAAGAAGAATTTGAATTTTATAATAAACCCTCAAAATTCTAAAAAATATAAGTAAGATCAACTTATAAATAATTGAAAAGGAAATAATGTGACTAATTATTAAAAGAGAAGAATTCGTTGTTATAATAAAATTATCAAAATCTAAAAAAAGAAAAAAAATATAATAAGAACGACCCATGACTGACTATTTATGAAACGATTATGGAAACAGATAATCAAGAAGGATGATTATGATATTACTCAGTTCTGAAAAAACAACTCATACCAAACATATGAAGAAAATGGTTTTGACAAGAAAATAATAAAACATTAATGAAAGGCAAAGAGAAATAAAGCCCACATGAAAATATATAATATTAATAAATTAATTTTAATGAATACAAAAATGGAATAATAACTTTCTGAGAAAGAGAAAAGAAAGAAAAATATGTTTATATAATATGATCATAATAACAACTTGGATGTCAATTATAAAGAAACCAATTGAAAAAACTAACTGACATAAAATAATACCATTCAAATAATTAATAAGAACTAGAGAAGAAAAAAATATATATATATAAAATATGCTATTAATATCAATAACCAGAAGAAGATATAATGAGAATTCAGATGAAGAAGGAAAAAGTTACACCATAACTAATAACAAACATATTAACAAAGTTTCCAATCATGATAAAAATGAATATGTCAGCCGAGCTAAAAAGTTAGAAGAATATATAATGAGAATAATAAATACTAAGAAGAATAAATGAGATAGAAAATGTGAGATAATCTGAGAAACAACGAAGTGAAGTATCCAAAGATATTTTTATTAGTCGAAAATGAGACTATTTTATATGTAATTTTTATTTTATGACTGTCTGTAGATAATTCCAGCAGCATTATGTTTTTGAGCAGAGATGAATTGCCTCTGAACTCAATTAGAAGTGTAGTATGGCCAGCAGAGTATATGTAGCCAAAAGTGCCTCTCTGGACTGCCCCAGCTCACATGTTAGGGAATGTTAGGGAATTAATATCCCATGGATAAAACACAAAGTTAAGAAAGGAAAAAATATAATAATAATAAATCTCAGAAAACACTAACTATTCAAGAAGAATCAAAGTCAGATAAGAGACTATAAAGTTTATTAAGCTCAAGTATGAAGAAGCCGATATAGAAATGGGAAGGAAGACGAAGAATAATAAATAAAAAGTTATCATAAGCAATTATTTCATCCATAATCAAGTCTGAAATGATCACTTCTGGAGGAGAGCAATCTGTAGCATGACAGATAATGCCCATAGTTCTGAATGGAGAGAAAGATCATAAAATAAAATAAAAACATTTTAAAGCCAAGAAAGTAACATTAAAAATTAATTAAGAACCACCGTAAAGCACAATCATAGATTGAAGTGAAAGTTTCATTAAAACCAATATTACAATGAGTGATGAGTAATCAAAATAAACATCAAAACTAAAAAAATAAAGTAAAGCAATACCCAGGTAGGATAGGAGTAAGTAAGGAAGAAACCCAAACAAGACAACATCCACAATAAGAAAAGGAAATACTTTTATAAGGAACAAGGAGAATAGGAGAAATTAAAGAAGAAACCAGAACAAGACAACACCCACAAGAAGAAGGATGCTCTTATAAGAAACCCAAAACAAAACCCCCAAAAGGAAGTAATAAAAATAATAACAAATGAAAGTATAACAAGATCCCAAATTTAGAAACCATGTAAAATAAATATAAGCCAAAAGTGTATAAAGTAGAATTGAAAGTGAACCAATGTGAATTAATTATATAATGCAAAAAACAAACCTTCATTATCCTCTATAAATGGATTTCTTGATTTTAAAAAGACTATAAAACTAATTAGAAATAAAATGAAAGAATAAAAAGGGGATCAGTGCAAGTTTTTTTGTTATATTAAATAAACCTAGTGTGTCAATATTGGAATTCATAAACTGAGTAAATTGTGAAAAGTATACAACTTTAAAGTTTATCTAAAAATTAAACTTTTACTTGTGAACTTACTGTTTTTTCTTCTCGTCGAACGCGTTTCGGCGTCGTATTCGCCTTCTTCAGCTTAGAGACAGACTGCCAGTATTTAGTAACGGTTGTTGTATGGAAGGTGTAATGGGGGTGGTGTGTGGAGGAAGGGGATTGGCGCGGGGATTCAAATTAATGTTTGTTTTTTGTATAATTGTGTCAAAAAGTGTATGTGATTTATTTTGTAATTGGTCGTTTCCCCACTACACCTTCCATACAACAACCGTTACTAAATACTGGCAGTCTGTCTCTAAGCTGAAGAAGGCAAATACGACGCCGAAACACGTTCGACGAGAAGAAAAAACAGTAAGTTCACAAGTAAAAGTTTCATTTTTAGATAAAGTGTAGTGCTGTGAAAGAAGATGATGAACAATCAAGACAACTTTAAAGTGTTTATATTGTGTCCATGAACAATATTCAATAGAGTATTATAATGACAAATAATACCAGTGTTTCTAAATAATAACTGCCACTCTTTATATACAACATTCATTAGAATGACAGTAAATAAAACAAGAGCAGGCCATATAAAAAGTGAAGTGACCAAGAATTATTACCCCAAAATCAAACAAAAAACAGCTAAAAACTGAAAATGAACCTAGTATAAGAAATAGTGTAAACGATGGAAGGACAGATATGTTTTGTTTAGAATAAGTTCAGATAACTCAATACTGAAATATCAGAGTTAAGTACCATGTTTTTGTTATGAAAATGTTTATTATGTTTTAAGAATAGTTAATCCGGATTAAAATGTCTGAGATTAAATACCATTGTTAATTTCAATTATGTGTTATGAATTAAGAGTATAAATTATATACTTTATTAGAATGTTCTTTTGTTAAAATAAGGAAATGTTAATCAATATTATATTAGAATAGAAAGTCAGAAAGGGTATAAACAAGATGTATTATTTAAAAACTATGTATGTAAAAACTGTTAAAAATCTAGGCCAAATGGTAAATCTAAACAGCATTATAATTGATGAAATAAGTACAGAAAAACAATTAAACTGATGGAATTTATATAAGGTAGATCAGTCATAGAGTCATATAACTGGAACTATAATTAAGAAAGATATTATAAAAAGATAGTAAGAATTATTGTTAAAAATGCAAATGTAAAAACTGAAAATTCAGAGAGGGGAGTCACAGATTAATGCATAATATTTTAAAAGATAACCAATTAATCAAATTACAAGAAATTAAGGGAAGATAAACCTTTTATGTCAATCTGAGATTTAATACAATCATTAATATAACATATAAAATGGCCAACAGTTTGAGAAGGACAGGAAGTAAAATTTTTAAGACTTACAATTTTCAAAATGAAGTAAATATAGCATTTTAGATAAAAAACTTAGTAAAACTATCTTATTTGGTATCAAATCAAGCAGAATGAACTGAAGAAGAAGATTAAGTATTAATATTTAATAAAAATAAATAATAACAAAAATATATTCAGTAGTATAATGTAAAAATTTCACATGTACAGGAAGCTAGAAAGTTTTGAAACAATGGATTGCTAATATCAAATTGGCTAAGACTTTAGTAGAAGACGAAGGAAATGAGTTAGTTCATTATTAGACGTTGTGAAGTACACTTAATACGAGCTCTTGCTAAAACATTAACCTAATAGCTAAGACATAAATGGCGTTCTTTCGACAAGCCTAGTCAACTGTGAAAAAACGCGAGTTTAGTAAAATTACATTTAAACCTTAACTTCAGTGAAACGAACACCTACAAACATTAAATTAACTTCAAACAAGAACAGAAAACCAGTGAATACACAATTTAAACGATTAAAACATTAATTCCACATAACGAGACGAACAGTGCCATTATCGACCTAATAGATGAAAGTGAAATATAACTTAACACATTTTATCGAAGTGAACCACGAACACTTAACCAGAAACACTCCACTAACACCAGAAGGAATAATCGCAGCTGCAGGGACGAGAAATCATAGGAAAAGCAGCCTTTATTGGAAGCAGAATCTGCGAGGTGCATTCGTCATACATCTGAACACGGAGTGGCCATTTTGGACTTCCCACAATCCCAAGCGACACTGCCTGTAAAACTGCACGGTTCGAACATTTCTTTACTTACTATTATATATTGAATGTTATATATGTATTTTAATTAATAAGCTGATATCTTGTAATGTTATACTTTCAATACTTTACCCTTTTTCTCTGACTATATATAATATAACTGTTTAAAGAACCCGATAATAAATAATTGTACAAACTATTGATATACCCTGAGAGAGTCGATTAATCAATCGATAGAAAATCGATTATATTACCATTTGTCAATAAAATTCCTTGAAGATTATAAATTTGAATATTGTTTATTTCTACATAATAACTAGTATAATATATCATTTTAATTGAGCAATAACTACCAGAATTTCACCACTTAGAAGGAAGATAACCTACAAATAAGAAAAGTTCATTAATCGATTGTTTTTGGAGACAAACCTATTAACTAGTGAAGGAATTTTAAATACTAAAAAAGACCTAATTCAATTAAAACAAATAATAAGAAGTTCAGAACACCACGAGACATTTTATAATAATTAATTTTAAATTAATATAATTAAAAAAAATAAAATAAAATAAATATTAAACAAAAATTTTATTTTACAAACAAACAACTTTATATTATTAATTTGTTACTATATATATATATATATATATATATATATATATTGTATAGAAACAGTCACGAGTTACCTAAAAAGATGAAATTTTAAATTGAAACTATATACCATTACCTATATATATATATAAGCGGCTTTGTCCTGACTGAGAGAGAATCAACGTAGAGCAAAAACTACTGAAGATAATGATCTCAAAATTTGAAGGTATATTCTTATGGGGTCGTAGATGCTCACTAAGAAACGGATTTAAAAACTTTTGTGACGATTTCATTAATAAAAAAATATAGTAATTAATAAATAGGTAATGTAAAGGCTGAGAAATTTTAAATCTTAATAAAATCGCGCATTTAAACTAAATTTTATCGCTATCATAAAATTATAATAATATTTAATAAAGAGTTTTAATAATAAAATAAAAAGGAATACGAGTGTACAGATAGGGTAAACCTTGTTAATTAACCCTGCATAGGCATGCGCTAACCGGAATTAACGTGAATTCCGACCCCTAAACAAACTAATAATACTTGTAAATTTGACATGATTTAAATAATTAAACAAGACCACAGTAGTGTACTTTAATAACGTTTGTAATTAAGAATATCTCTGAATAATTAAAAAGTCAAACTTTAACCATTTAAATAAAGGAGAAATGTGGAACTATTTCGCTGCGACGCGTAAGCTCCACGCGATTTACTGACCCTTCCTACATAGTTACAGAGCAGAGACGATGCGTCGTTCAACCAGTAAGCAGCTCAAAGCAGAGCGCTGTACAAAATATGTACTTTTTTTGGTTAAATGTGGTTATTAGTTTCAAATAACCGTGTGAAGAGTTATATAACGAGAATGTAGTGTGTAACAGAAAAAAGTAATGTAGAAAATTAAGCGCGTAAGGTGACATCTCCCAGTAAGAAATATAGTTAAAGTTACCTTAGTGTTGTATATGTAAATTCAGATACAACCGTACTATTACCAAATGTGATGTGCATAACTGTAAAATGTGAGGACGAAGACCTCGACTGTATTTACAATACCACCGAGAAACAGGGCGACTTCATGACACCGTAACATCCGAATCAACATTAGTTGAATCCGAGGACCTTCACCAGAAAGACTACCACGATGACAACCCACTACAGAGAGAGGACCGAAGAATCACGCGTGGAGGACTAGGACTAAACCCTTAACTAAGAGGTGACGCGGAGGCTTGTCTTCCGTGGATATGTATCTTTTGAAATAGAAGTAATTGTAAACTAAAAGATTTTAAAATGACAATCTCTAAAGTTTAAGAATAAATGTTGTAACAAGTAACTTCAGTAACCATAAGTTGTAAAGTAACAAGTGTGATGGAGCGTTGGAACATTGCACTACTAAATGAAACCATTCCTCAAATGGTATAAAGCGTAATAAAGTAATTCATTAATGGAGTAGAGTAAACTTTAAATTCCTAAGTAATACATACAAACTCGGATCCGAGGTAAAATGCGCTAACTGTATTATAAATCTTAATGTAGAAAACCCATTACAATTTTCACTGTAAGTTAAAAGTTGATATATTATGTATAATCAAATAGACATAAATAAAGAGATGTCATCTTTAGTACAATACTAAATTGAGTGCATAAATCAGCAGACTACCCCCCCCCCAGTTCCTTGTATATTAATTGTTTTAGTGATTTGATTAATTTTCAGCTTGTTACAACGAAGGCAGCCTGTGTAATTGGCAGAACCAATTAATACGGGTTCCCTATGTTATAACACAAGTTAAGATGTTATAAATTGCGCCACTCTGCTGAATAGAAAAGGTTTGTAAGCATCGTGACGCCTATAAGGTGCGCCACTCTGCTTCTGCTTTGTAAAAAAACAGGTAAATATATGTATTATTAACATGTTCCACCTTGTGTTGTTTAATAAGTAATTGTGTAATATTAGGGACACCCTGTTGATCTCTAATATGTGTCTAAAATTTTAAATAAAATAAAATGATAATTATTATTATAATAGTGTAGTAAATAAGTAATTTTAATTATGAATTAGATATAGGAATTTACACAATGTTAACTTAGCGTCACGGGTATTCGAAACAACATCAGGTACGTGCTTGTCAAAAAATTTCATTCATCAACATGTCGGTTTGTAAACAAAATCTGACCGGTTAAATTCTTGTCCACGCCTGTGTAAAACTGTCATAGTTACCTCCCGCTAAGTTGAGTTAGACAATACGCCACCCTCTTCGATTGTTCTATTGTTATAAGAAGCGTGTATTATCCTGTGTTTAGTAACCGAGAATTCCCCCTTCGTTGAACGTATATTGACGCCTGTGTGAGATTTCTCTCTCTCACTACCAATGTAAAATGATTAAAGTTCACATTTTAATCGTTTATGTGTGAAAGCAAGAAAGAGTAGTATCGAATTTAATGCGAATAGTAAAATAAGTTTTAGTGTGCGAAAACTACTATCTCTATTGTTAAATAAAGTGTTCTACCCCTTATCCCGTAACAAAGTAAAATGTTAACGTTTAAACTAAGTAAAATTAAATCGAATTATATAAACGTGTCCTAAATAAAAAAAAATATAAATTATAAAATTTTTTTAAGTAAATGATAAGTCCTTTAAATAAAAAGTTTAATAATATCTTAAATTATACTAACGTGTTATAAAAGTGTATTAGTAAAATAAGTAAAAGGAAGTAATAATAAAAGTATATTTGATTAGTGTAAACACCCGGTCGTGGCCTGTTTGAAAATAATTCCCCAGCGTGCCAGTAAAAGACAAACTCGTTTGTGCAGGTAATAATCGTGTTTAGTATTGTAGGAAGCGACCCCAATTGTTATGAAATCCTAAAGTGGTACCGAAGTAAACAATAGCAACGGCCATGTGTATAATACAACACCCCTGTGTAAAGTGTTTGTCCCCTTCTGCATAGTTTGTAACCGCTGTTCGTTTTAAAAGTAAATAAAGATTCCTCTTCGTGAAGTTCCGCTTATCTCAGTAGAATAAGAAATTAGGATTAGAAATAATCTAAAGTTGAGTATGGGATCCGCTTTAGGTTATATTAGAGGTAATTAAGAATTATACATGTAACGTAACACAGTCACAATGGCGCCGCACTGAATAATTCTTTACAAGGGTTAAAGAAAGTTGTTTACAAGGGTTAAAGAAAGTGCAGAAAACTAACTACTAGAGTTAGAGTATGCAAAATGTAATCAGTCGGGCCACGATGTTGTAAGGTTACGAAAATTAGTAGTAGAAATGAAATTAAGTTAGCTTTTAAGAAAAGAGATAAAGGGAACTTCACGGAAGAAAGAAAGAAAACGAGTACTAAGTAAATTTTAACACGGTATTCCCCAAGCATACTCCCAGTACTTTGCTGACCAAATAAGCCGGAGTCTGTTTTTAAGCGGCGGAGTATGTGACGATTTCATTAATAAAAAAATATAGTAATTAATAAATAGGTAATGTAAAGGCTGAGAAATTTTAAATCTTAATAAAATCGCACATTTAAACTAAATTTTATCGCTATCATAAAATTATAATAATATTTAATAATGAGTTTTAATAATAAAATAAAAAGGAATACGAGTGTACAGATAGGGTAAACCTTGTTAATTAACCCTGAATAGGCATGCGCTAACCGGAATTAACGTGAATTCCGACCCCTAAACAAACTAATAATACTTGTAAATTTGACATGATTTAAATAATTAAACAAGACCACAGTAGTGTACTTTAATAACGTTTGTAATTAAGAATATCTCTGAATAATTAAAAAGTCAAACTTTAACCATTTAAATAAAGGAGAAATGTGGAACTATTTCGCTGCGACGCGTAATCTCCACGCGATTTACTGACCCTTCCTACATAGTTACAGAGCAGAGACGATGCGTCGTTCAACCAGTAAGCAGCTCAAAGCAGAGCGCTGTACAAAATATGTACTTTTTTTGGTTAAATGTGGTTATTAGTTTCAAATAACCGTGTGAAGAGTTATATAACGAGAATGTAGTGTGTAACAGAAAAAAGTAATGTAGAAAACTAAGCGCGTAAGGTGACATCTCCCAGTAAGAAATATAGTTAAAGTTACCTTAGTGTTGTATATGTAAATTCAGATACAACCGTACTATTACCAAATGTGATGTGCATAACTGTAAAATGTGAGGACGAAGACCTCGACTGTATTTACAATACCACCGAGAAACAGGGCGACTTCATGACACCGTAACATCCGAATCAACATTAGTTGAATCCGAGGACCTTCACCAGAAAGACTACCACGATGACAACCCACTACAGAGAGAGGACCGAAGAATCACGCGTGGAGGACTAGGACTAAACCCTTAACTAAGAGGTGACGCGGAGGCTTGTCTTCCGTGGATATGTATCTTTTGAAATAGAAGTAATTGTAAACTAAAAGATTTTAAAATGACAATCTCTAAAGTTTAAGAATAAATGTTGTAACAAGTAACTTCAGTAACCATAAGTTGTAATGTAACAAGTGTGATGGAGCGTTGGAACATTGCACTACTAAATGAAACCATTCCTCAAATGGTATAAAGCGTAATAAAGTAATTCATTAATGGAGTAGAGTAAACTTTAAATTCCTAAGTAATACATATAAACTCGGATCCGAGGTAAAATGCGCTAACTGTATTATAAATCTTAATGTAGAAAACCCATTACAATTTTCACTGTAAGTTAAAAGTTGATATATTATGTATAATCAAATAGACATAAATAAAGAGATGTCATCTTTAGTACAATACTAAATTGAGTGCATAAATCAGCAGACTACCCCCCCCCAGTTCCTTGTATATTAATTGTTTTAGTGATTTGATTAATTTTCAGCTTGTTACAACGAAGGCAGCCTGTGTAATTGGCAGAACCAATTAATACGGGTTCCCTATGTTATAACACAAGTTAAGATGTTATAAATTGCGCCACTCTGCTGAATAGAAAAGGTTTGTAAGCATCGTGACGCCTATAAGGTGCGCCACTCTGCTTCTGCTTTGTAAAAAAACAGGTAAATAATTTTATTATTAACATGTTCCACCTTGTGTTGTTTAATAAGTAATTGTGTAATATTAGGGACACCCTGTTGATCTCTAATATGTGTCTAAAATTTTAAATAAAATAAAATGATAATTATTATTATAATAGTATAGTAAATAAGTAATTTTAATTATGAATTAGATATAGGAATTTACACAATGTTAACTTAGCGCCACGGGTATTCGAAACAACATCAGGTACGTGCTTGTCAAAAAATTTCATTCATCAACATGTCGGTTTGTAAACAAAATCTGACCGGTTAAATTCTTGTCCACGCCTGTGTAAAACTGTCATAGTTACCTCCCGCTAAGTTGAGTTAGACAATACGCCACCCTCTTCGATTGTTCTATTGTTATAAGAAGCGTGTATTATCCTGTGTTTAGTAACCGAGAATTCCCCCTTCGTTGAACGTATATTGACGCCTGTGTGAGATTTCTCTCTCTCACTACCAATGTAAAATGATTAAAGTTCACATTTTAATCGTTTATGTGTGAAAGCAAGAAAGAGTAGTATAGAATTTAATGCGAATAGTAAAATAAGTTTTAGTGTGCGAAAACTACTATCTCTATTGTTAAATAAAGTGTTCTACCCCTTATCCCGTAACAAAGTAAAATGTTAACGTTTAAACTAAGTAAAATTAAATCGAATTATATAAACGTGTCCTAAATAAAAAAAAATATAAATTATAAAATTTTTTTAAGTAAATGATAAGTCCTTTAAATAAAAAGTTTAATAATATCTTAAATTATACTAACGTGTTATAAAAGTGTATTAGTAAAATAAGTAAAAGGAAGTAATAATAAAAGTATATTTGATTAGTGTAAACACCCGGTCGTGGCCTGTTTGAAAATAATTCCCCAGCGTGCCAGTAAAAGACAAACTCGTTTGTGCAGGTAATAATCGTGTTTAGTATTGTAGGAAGCGACCCCAATTGTTATGAAATCCTAAAGTGGTACCGAAGTAAACAATAGCAACGGCCATGTGTATAATACAACACCCCTGTGTAAAGTGTTTGTCCCCTTCTGCATAGTTTGTAACCGCTGTTCGTTTTAAAAGTAAATAAAGATTCCTCTTCGTGAAGTTCCGCTTATCTCAGTAGAATAAGAAATTAGGATTAGAAATAATCTAAAGTTGAGTATGGGATCCGCTTTAGGTTATATTAGAGGTAATTAAGAATTATACATGTAACGTAACACAGTCACAATGGCGCCGCACTGAATAATTCTTTACAAGGGTTAAAGAAAGTTGTTTACAAGGGTTAAAGAAAGTGCAGAAAACTAACTACTAGAGTTAGAGTATGCAAAATGTAATCAGTCGGGCCACGATGTTGTAAGGTTACGAAAATTAGTAGTAGAAATGAAATTAAGTTAGCTTTTAAGAAAAGAGATAAAGGGAACTTCACGGAAGAAAGAAAGAAAACGAGTACTAAGTAAATTTTAACACGGTATTCCCCAAGCATACTCCCAGTACTTTGCTGACCAAATAAGCCGGAGTCTGTTTTTAAGCGGCGGAGTATGTGACGATTTCATTAATAAAAAAATATAGTAATTAATAAATAGGTAATGTAAAGGCTGAGAAATTTTAAATCTTAATAAAATCGCACATTTAAACTAAATTTTATCGCTATCATAAAATTATAATAATATTTAATAATGAGTTTTAATAATAAAATAAAAAGGAATACGAGTGTACAGATAGGGTAAACCTTGTTAATTAACCCTGAATAGGCATGCGCTAACCGGAATTAACGTGAATTCCGACCCCTAAACAAACTAATAATACTTGTAAATTTGACATGATTTAAATAATTAAACAAGACCACAGTAGTGTACTTTAATAACGTTTGTAATTAAGAATATCTCTGAATAATTAAAAAGTCAAACTTTAACCATTTAAATAAAGGAGAAATGTGGAACTATTTCGCTGCGACGCGTAATCTCCACGCGATTTACTGACCCTTCCTACATAGTTACAGAGCAGAGACGATGCGTCGTTCAACCAGTAAGCAGCTCAAAGCAGAGCGCTGTACAAAATATGTACTTTTTTTGGTTAAATGTGGTTATTACTTTCAAATAACCGTGTGAAGAGTTATATAACGAGAATGTAGTGTGTAACAGAAAAAAGTAATGTAGAAAATTAAGCGCGTAAGGTGACATCTCCCAGTAAGAAATATAGTTAAAGTTACCTTAGTGTTGTATATGTAAATTCAGATACAACCGTACTATTACCAAATGTGATGTGCATAACTGTAAAATGTGAGGACGAAGACCTCGACTGTATTTACAATACCACCGAGAAACAGGGCGACTTCATGACACCGTAACATCCGAATCAACATTAGTTGAATCCGAGGACCTTCACCAGAAAGACTACCACGATGACAACCCACTACAGAGAGAGGACCGAAGAATCACGCGTGGAGGACTAGGACTAAACCCTTAACTAAGAGGTGACGCGGAGGCTTCTCTTCCGTGGATATGTATCTTTTGAAATAGAAGTAATTGTAAACTAAAAGATTTTAAAATGACAATCTCTAAAGTTTAAGAATAAATGTTGTAACAAGTAACTTCAGTAACCATAAGTTGTAATGTAACAAGTGTGATGGAGCGTTGGAACATTGCACTACTAAATGAAACCATTCCTCAAATGGTATAAAGCGTAATAAAGTAATTCATTAATGGAGTAGAGTAAACTTTAAATTCCTAAGTAATACATATAAACTCGGATCCGAGGTAAAATGCGCTAACTGTATTATAAATCTTAATGTAGAAAACCCATTACAATTTTCACTGTAAGTTAAAAGTTGATATATTATGTATAATCAAATAGACATAAATAAAGAGATGTCATCTTTAGTACAATACTAAATTGAGTGCATAAATCAGCAGACTACCCCCCCCCCCAGTTCCTTGTATATTAATTGTTTTAGTGATTTGATTAATTTTCAGCTTGTTACAACGAAGGCAGCCTGTGTAATTGGCAGAACCAATTAATACGGGTTCCCTATGTTATAACACAAGTTAAGATGTTATAAATTGCGCCACTCTGCTGAATAGAAAAGGTTTGTAAGCATCGTGACGCCTATAAGGTGCGCCACTCTGCTTCTGCTTTGTAAAAAAACAGGTAAATAATTTTATTATTAACATGTTCCACCTTGTGTTGTTTAATAAGTAATTGTGTAATATTAGGGACACCCTGTTGATCTCTAATATGTGTCTAAAATTTTAAATAAAATAAAATGATAATTATTATTATAATAGTATGGTAAATAAGTAATTTTAATTATGAATTAGATATAGGAATTTACACAATGTTAACTTAGCGCCACGGGTATTCGAAACAACATCAGGTACGTGCTTGTCAAAAAATTTCATTCATCAACATGTCGGTTTGTAAACAAAATCTGACCGGTTAAATTCTTGTCCACGCCTGTGTAAAACTGTCATAGTTACCTCCCGCTAAGTTGAGTTAGACAATACGCCACCCTCTTCGATTGTTCTATTGTTATAAGAAGCGTGTATTATCCTGTGTTTAGTAACCGAGAATTCCCCCTTCGTTGAACGTATATTGACGCCTGTGTGAGATTTCTCTCTCTCACTACCAATGTAAAATGATTAAAGTTCACATTTTAATCGTTTATGTGTGAAAGCAAGAAAGAGTAGTATAGAATTTAATGCGAATAGTAAAATAAGTTTTAGTGTGCGAAAACTACTATCTCTATTGTTAAATAAAGTGTTCTACCCCTTATCCCGTAACAAAGTAAAATGTTAACGTTTAAACTAAGTAAAATTAAATCGAATTATATAAGCGTGTCCTAAATAAAAAAAAATATAAATTATAAAATTTTTTTAAGTAAATGATAAGTCCTTTAAATAAAAAGTTTAATAATATCTTAAATTATACTAACGTTTTATAAAAGTGTATTAGTAAAATAAGTAAAAGGAAGTAATAATAAAAGTATATTTGATTAGTGTAAACACCCGGTCGTGGCCTGTTTGAAAATAATTCCCCAGCGTGCCAGTAAAAGACAAACTCGTTTGTGCAGGTAATAATCGTGTTTAGTATTGTAGGAAGCGACCCCAATTGTTATGAAATCCTAAAGTGGTACCGAAGTAAACAATAGCAACGGCCATGTGTATAATACAACACCCCTGTGTAAAGTGTTTGTCCCCTTCTGCATAGTTTGTAACCGCTGTTCGTTTTAAAAGTAAATAAAGATTCCTCTTCGTGAAGTTCCGCTTATCTCAGTAGAATAAGAAATTAGGATTAGAAATAATCTAAAGTTGAGTATGGGATCCGCTTTAGGTTATATTAGAGGTAATTAAGAATTATACATGTAACGTAACACAGTCACAATGGCGCCGCACTGAATAATTCTTTACAAGGGTTAAAGAAAGTTGTTTACAAGGGTTAAAGAAAGTGCAGAAAACTAACTACTAGAGTTAGAGTATGCAAAATGTAATCAGTCGGGCCACGATGTTGTAAGGTTACGAAAATTAGTAGTAGAAATAAAATTAAGTTAGCTTTTAAGAAACGAGATAAAGGGAACTTCACGGAAGAAAGAAAGAAAACGAGTACTAAGTAAATTTTAACACGGTATTCCCCAAGCATACTCCCAGTACTTTGCTGACCAAATAAGCCGGAGTCTGTTTTTAAGCGGCGGAGTATGTGACGATTTCATTAATAAAAAAATATAGTAATTAATAAATAGGTAATGTAAAGGCTGAGAAATTTTAAATCTTAATAAAATCGCACATTTAAACTAAATTTTATCGCTATCATAAAATTATAATAATATTTAATAAAGAGTTTTAATAATAAAATAAAAAGGAATACGAGTGTACAGATAGGGTAAACCTTGTTAATTAACCCTGCATAGGCATGCGCTAACCGGAATTAACGTGAATTCCGACCCCTAAACAAACTAATAATACTTGTAAATTTGACATGATTTAAATAATTAAACAAGACCACAGTAGTGTACGTTAATAACGTTTGTAATTAAGAATATCTCTGAATATTTAAAAAGTCAAACTTTAACCATTTAAATAAAGGAGAAATGTGGAACTATTTCGCTGCGACGCATAAGCTCCACGCGATTTACTGACCCTTCCTACATAGTTACAGAGCAGAGACGATGCGTCGTTCAACCAGTAAGCAGCTCAAAGCAGAGCGCTGTACAAAATATGTACTTTTTTTGGTTAAATGTGGTTATTACTTTCAAATAACCGTGTGAAGAGTTATATAACGAGAATGTAGTGTGTAACAGAAAAAAGTAATGTAGAAAATTAAGCGCGTAAGGTGACATCTCCCAGTAAGAAATATAGTTAAAGTTACCTTAGTGTTGTATATGTAAATTCAGATACAACCGTACTATTACCAAATGTGATGTGCATAACTGTAAAATGTGAGGACGAAGACCTCGACTGTATTTACAATACCACCGAGAAACAGGGCGACTTCATGACACCGTAACATCCGAATCAACATTAGTTGAATCCGAGGACCTTCACCAGAAAGACTACCACGATGACAACCCACTACAGAGAGAGGACCGAAGAATCACGCGTGGAGGACTAGGACTAAACCCTTAACTAAGAGGTGACGCGGAGGCTTCTCTTCCGTGGATATGTATCTTTTGAAATAGAAGTAATTGTAAACTAAAAGATTTTAAAATGACAATCTCTAAAGTTTAAGAATAAATGTTGTAACAAGTAACTTCAGTAACCATAAGTTGTAATGTAACAAGTGTGATGGAGCGTTGGAACATTGCACTACTAAATGAAACCATTCCTCAAATGGTATAAAGCGTAATAAAGTAATTCATTAATGGAGTAGAGTAAACTTTAAATTCCTAAGTAATACATATAAACTCGGATCCGAGGTAAAATGCGCTAACTGTATTATAAATCTTAATGTAGAAAACCCATTACAATTTTCACTGTAAGTTAAAAGTTGATATATTATGTATAATCAAATAGACATAAATAAAGAGATGTCATCTTTAGTACAATACTAAATTGAGTGCATAAATCAGCAGACTACCCCCCCCCCAGTTCCTTGTATATTAATTGTTTTAGTGATTTGATTAATTTTCAGCTTGTTACAACGAAGGCAGCCTGTGTAATTGGCAGAACCAATTAATACGGGTTCCCTATGTTATAACACAAGTTAAGATGTTATAAATTGCGCCACTCTGCTGAATAGAAAAGGTTTGTAAGCATCGTGACGCCTATAAGGTGCGCCACTCTGCTTCTGCTTTGTAAAAAAACAGGTAAATAATTTTATTATTAACATGTTCCACCTTGTGTTGTTTAATAAGTAATTGTGTAATATTAGGGACACCCTGTTGATCTCTAATATGTGTCTAAAATTTTAAATAAAATAAAATGATAATTATTATTATAATAGTATGGTAAATAAGTAATTTTAATTATGAATTAGATATAGGAATTTACACAATGTTAACTTAGCGCCACGGGTATTCGAAACAACATCAGGTACGTGCTTGTCAAAAAATTTCATTCATCAACATGTCGGTTTGTAAACAAAATCTGACCGGTTAAATTCTTGTCCACGCCTGTGTAAAACTGTCATAGTTACCTCCCGCTAAGTTGAGTTAGACAATACGCCACCCTCTTCGATTGTTCTATTGTTATAAGAAGCGTGTATTATCCTGTGTTTAGTAACCGAGAATTCCCCCTTCGTTGAACGTATATTGACGCCTGTGTGAGATTTCTCTCTCTCACTACCAATGTAAAATGATTAAAGTTCACATTTTAATCGTTTATGTGTGAAAGCAAGAAAGAGTAGTATAGAATTTAATGCGAATAGTAAAATAAGTTTTAGTGTGCGAAAACTACTATCTCTATTGTTAAATAAAGTGTTCTACCCCTTATCCCGTAACAAAGTAAAATGTTAACGTTTAAACTAAGTAAAATTAAATCGAATTATATAAGCGTGTCCTAAATAAAAAAAAATATAAATTATAAAATTTTTTTAAGTAAATGATAAGTCCTTTAAATAAAAAGTTTAATAATATCTTAAATTATACTAACGTTTTATAAAAGTGTATTAGTAAAATAAGTAAAAGGAAGTAATAATAAAAGTATATTTGATTAGTGTAAACACCCGGTCGTGGCCTGTTTGAAAATAATTCCCCAGCGTGCCAGTAAAAGACAAACTCGTTTGTGCAGGTAATAATCGTGTTTAGTATTGTAGGAAGCGACCCCAATTGTTATGAAATCCTAAAGTGGTACCGAAGTAAACAATAGCAACGGCCATGTGTATAATACAACACCCCTGTGTAAAGTGTTTGTCCCCTTCTGCATAGTTTGTAACCGCTGTTCGTTTTAAAAGTAAATAAAGATTCCTCTTCGTGAAGTTCCGCTTATCTCAGTAGAATAAGAAATTAGGATTAGAAATAATCTAAAGTTGAGTATGGGATCCGCTTTAGGTTATATTAGAGGTAATTAAGAATTATACATGTAACGTAACACAGTCACAATGGCGCCGCACTGAATAATTCTTTACAAGGGTTAAAGAAAGTTGTTTACAAGGGTTAAAGAAAGTGCAGAAAACTAACTACTAGAGTTAGAGTATGCAAAATGTAATCAGTCGGGCCACGATGTTGTAAGGTTACGAAAATTAGTAGTAGAAATAAAATTAAGTTAGCTTTTAAGAAACGAGATAAAGGGAACTTCACGGAAGAAAGAAAGAAAACGAGTACTAAGTAAATTTTAACACGGTATTCCCCAAGCATACTCCCAGTACTTTGCTGACCAAATAAGCCGGAGTCTGTTTTTAAGCGGCGGAGTATGTGACGATTTCATTAATAAAAAAATATAGTAATTAATAAATAGGTAATGTAAAGGCTGAGAAATTTTAAATCTTAATAAAATCGCACATTTAAACTAAATTTTATCGCTATCATAAAATTATAATAATATTTAATAAAGAGTTTTAATAATAAAATAAAAAGGAATACGAGTGTACAGATAGGGTAAACCTTGTTAATTAACCCTGCATAGGCATGCGCTAACCGGAATTAACGTGAATTCCGACCCCTAAACAAACTAATAATACTTGTAAATTTGACATGATTTAAATAATTAAACAAGACCACAGTAGTGTACGTTAATAACGTTTGTAATTAAGAATATCTCTGAATATTTAAAAAGTCAAACTTTAACCATTTAAATAAAGGAGAAATGTGGAACTATTTCGCTGCGACGCATAAGCTCCACGCGATTTACTGACCCTTCCTACATAGTTACAGAGCAGAGACGATGCGTCGTTCAACCAGTAAGCAGCTCAAAGCAGAGCGCTGTACAAAATATGTACTTTTTTTGGTTAAATGTGGTTATTAGTTTCAAATAACCGTGTGAAGAGTTATATAACGAGAATGTAGTGTGTAACAGAAAAAAGTAATGTAGAAAATTAAGTGGGTAAGGTGACATCTCCCAGTAAGAAATATAGTTAAAGTTATCTTAGTGTTGTATATGTAAATTCAGATACAACCGTACTATTACCAAATATGATGTGCATAAATGTAAAATGAGAGGACGAAGACCTCGACTGTATTTACAATACCACCGAGAAACAGGACGACTTCATGACACCGTAACATCCGAATCAACATTAGTTGAATCCGAGGACCTTCACCAGAAAGACTACCACGATGACAACCCACTACAGAGAGAGGACCGAAGAATCACGCGTGGAGGACTAGGACTAAACCCTTAACTAAGAGGTGACGCGGAGGCTTGTCTTCCGTGGATATGTATCTTTTGAAATAGAAGTAATTGTAAACTAAAAGATTTTAAAATGACAATCTCTAAAGTTTAAGAATAAATGTTGTAACAAGTAACTTCAGTAACCATAAGTTGTAAAGTAACAAGTGTGATGGAGCGTTGGAACATTGCACTACTAAATGAAACCATTCCTCAAATGGTATAAAGCGTAATAAAGTAATTCATTAATGGAGTAGAGTAAACTTTAAATTCCTAAGTAATACATATAAACTCGGATCCGAGGTAAAATGCGCTAACTGTATTATAAATCTTAATGTAGAAAACCCATTACAATTTTCACTGTAAGTTAAAAGTTGATATATTATGTATAATCAAATAGACATAAATAAAGAGATGTCATCTTTAGTACAATACTAAATTGAGTGCATAAATCAGCAGACTACCCCCCCCCAGTTCCTTGTATATTAATTGTTTTAGTGATTTGATTAATTTTCAGCTTGTTACAACGAAGGCAGCCTGTGTAATTGGCAGAACCAATTAATACGGGTTCCCTATGTTATAACACAAGTTAAGATGTTATAAATTGCGCCACTCTGCTGAATAGAAAAGGTTTGTAAGCATCGTGACGCCTATAAGGTGCGCCACTCTGCTTCTGCTTTGTAAAAAAACAGGTAAATAATTTTATTATTAACATGTTCCACCTTGTGTTGTTTAATAAGTAATTGTGTAATATTAGGGACACCCTGTTGATCTCTAATATGTGTCTAAAATTTTAAATAAAATAAAATGATAATTATTATTATAATAGTATAGTAAATAAGTAATTTTAATTATGAATTAGATATAGGAATTTACACAATGTTAACTTAGCGCCACGGGTATTCGAAACAACATCAGGTACGTGCTTGTCAAAAAATTTCATTCATCAACATGTCGGTTTGTAAACAAAATCTGACCGGTTAAATTCTTGTCCACGCCTGTGTAAAACTGTCATAGTTACCTTCCGCTAAGTTGAGTTAGACAATACGCCACCCTCTTCGATTGTTCTATTGTTATAAGAAGCGTGTATTATCCTGTGTTTAGTAACCGAGAATTCCCCCTTCGTTGAACGTATATTGACGCCTGTGTGAGATTTCTCTCTCTCACTACCAATGTAAAATGATTAAAGTTCACATTTTAATCGTTTATGTGTGAAAGCAAGAAAGAGTAGTATAGAATTTAATGCGAATAGTAAAATAAGTTTTAGTGTGCGAAAACTACTATCTCTATTGTTAAATAAAGTGTTCTACCCCTTATCCCGTAACAAAGTAAAATGTTAACGTTTAAACTAAGTAAAATTAAATCGAAGTATATAAACGTGTCCTAAATAAAAAAAAATATAAATTATAAAATTTTTTTAAGTAAATGATAAGTCCTTTAAATAAAAAGTTTAATAATATCTTAAATTATACTAACGTGTTATAAAAGTGTATTAGTAAAATAAGTAAAAGGAAGTAATAATAAAAGTATATTTGATTAGTGTAAACACCCGGTCGTGGCTTGTTTGAAAATAATTCCCCAGCGTGCCAGTAAAAGACAAACTCGTTTGTGCAGGTAATAATCGTGTTTAGTATTGTAGGAAGCGACCCCAATTGTTATGAAATCCTAAAGTGGTACCGAAGTAAACAATAGCAACGGCCATGTGTATAATACAACACCCCTGTGTAAAGTGTTTGTCCCCTTCTGCATAGTTTGTAACCGCTGTTCGTTTTAAAAGTAAATAAAGATTCCTCTTCGTGAAGTTCCGCTTATCTCAGTAGAATAAGAAATTAGGATTAGAAATAATCTAAAGTTGAGTATGGGATCCGCTTTAGGTTATATTAGAGGTAATTAAGAATTATACATGTAACGTAACACAGTCACAATGGCGCCGCACTGAATAATTCTTTACAAGGGTTAAAGAAAGTTGTTTACAAGGGTTAAAGAAAGTGCAGAAAACTAACTACTAGAGTTAGAGTATGCAAAATGTAATCAGTCGGGCCACGATGTTGTAAGGTTACGAAAATTAGTAGTAGAAATAAAATTAAGTTAGCTTTTAAGAAACGAGATAAAGGGAACTTCACGGAAGAAAGAAAGAAAACGAGTACTAAGTAAATTTTAACACGGTATTCCCCAAGCATACTCCCAGTACTTTGTTGACCAAATAAGCCGGAGTCTGTTTTTAAGCGGCGGAGTATGTGACGATTTCATTAATAAAAAAATATAGTAATTAATAAATAGGTAATGTAAAGGCTGAGAAATTTTAAATCTTAATAAAATCGCACATTTAAACTAAATTTTATCGCTATCATAAAATTATAATAATATTTAATAAAGAGTTTTAATAATAAAATAAAAAGGAATACGAGTGTACAGATAGGGTAAACCTTGTTAATTAACCCTGAATAGGCATGCGCTAACCGGAATTAACGTGAATTCCGACCCCTAAACAAACTAATAATACTTGTAAATTTGACATGATTTAAATAATTAAACAAGACCACAGTAGTGTACTTTAATAACGTTTGTAATTAAGAATATCTCTGAATAATTAAAAAGTCAAACTTTAACCATTTAAATAAAGGAGAAATGTGGAACTATTTCGCTGCGACGCGTAATCTCCACGCGATTTACTGACCCTTCCTACATAGTTACAGAGCAGAGACGATGCGTCGTTCAACCAGTAAGCAGCTCAAAGCAGAGCGCTGTACAAAATATGTACTTTTTTTGGTTAAATGTGGTTATTACTTTCAAATAACCGTGTGAAGAGTTATATAACGAGAATGTAGTGTGTAACAGAAAAAAGTAATGTAGAAAATTAAGCGCGTAAGGTGACATCTCCCAGTAAGAAATATAGTTAAAGTTACCTTAGTGTTGTATATGTAAATTCAGATACAACCGTACTATTACCAAATGTGATGTGCATAACTGTAAAATGTGAGGACGAAGACCTCGACTGTATTTACAATACCACCGAGAAACAGGGCGACTTCATGACACCGTAACATCCGAATCAACATTAGTTGAATCCGAGGACCTTCACCAGAAAGACTACCACGATGACAACCCACTACAGAGAGAGGACCGAAGAATCACGCGTGGAGGACTAGGACTAAACCCTTAACTAAGAGGTGACGCGGAGGCTTGTCTTCCGTGGATATGTATCTTTTGAAATAGAAGTAATTGTAAACTAAAAGATTTTAAAATGACAATCTCTAAAGTTTAAGAATAAATGTTGTAACAAGTAACTTCAGTAACCATAAGTTGTAATGTAACAAGTGTGATGGAGCGTTGGAACATTGCACTACTAAATGAAACCATTCCTCAAATGGTATAAAGCGTAATAAAGTAATTCATTAATGGAGTAGAGTAAACTTTAAATTCCTAAGTAATACATATAAACTCGGATCCGAGGTAAAATGCGCTAACTGTATTATAAATCTTAATGTAGAAAACCCATTACAATTTTCACTGTAAGTTAAAAGTTGATATATTATGTATAATCAAATAGACATAAATAAAGAGATGTCATCTTTAGTACAATACTAAATTGAGTGCATAAATCAGCAGACTACCCCCCCCCCCAGTTCCTTGTATATTAATTGTTTTAGTGATTTGATTAATTTTCAGCTTGTTACAACGAAGGCAGCCTGTGTAATTGGCAGAACCAATTAATACGGGTTCCCTATGTTATAACACAAGTTAAGATGTTATAAATTGCGCCACTCTGCTGAATAGAAAAGGTTTGTAAGCATCGTGACGCCTATAAGGTGCGCCACTCTGCTTCTGCTTTGTAAAAAAACAGGTAAATAATTTTATTATTAACATGTTCCACCTTGTGTTGTTTAATAAGTAATTGTGTAATATTAGGGACACCCTGTTGATCTCTAATATGTGTCTAAAATTTTAAATAAAATAAAATGATAATTATTATTATAATAGTATAGTAAATAAGTAATTTTAATTATGAATTAGATATAGGAATTTACACAATGTTAACTTAGCGCCACGGGTATTCGAAACAACATCAGGTACGTGCTTGTCAAAAAATTTCATTCATCAACATGTCGGTTTGTAAACAAAATCTGACCGGTTAAATTCTTGTCCACGCCTGTGTAAAACTGTCATAGTTACCTCCCGCTAAGTTGAGTTAGACAATACGCCACCCTCTTCGATTGTTCTATTGTTATAAGAAGCGTGTATTATCCTGTGTTTAGTAACCGAGAATTCCCCCTTCGTTGAACGTATATTGACGCCTGTGTGAGATTTCTCTCTCTCACTACCAATGTAAAATGATTAAAGTTCACATTTTAATCGTTTATGTGTGAAAGCAAGAAAGAGTAGTATAGAATTTAATGCGAATAGTAAAATAAGTTTTAGTGTGCGAAAACTACTATCTCTATTGTTAAATAAAGTGTTCTACCCCTTATCCCGTAACAAAGTAAAATGTTAACGTTTAAACTAAGTAAAATTAAATCGAATTATATAAACGTGTCCTAAATAAAAAAAAATATAAATTATAAAATTTTTTTAAGTAAATGATAAGTCCTTTAAATAAAAAGTTTAATAATATCTTAAATTATACTAACGTGTTATAAAAGTGTATTAGTAAAATAAGTAAAAGGAAGTAATAATAAAAGTATATTTGATTAGTGTAAACACCCGGTCGTGGCCTGTTTGAAAATAATTCCCCAGCGTGCCAGTAAAAGACAAACTCGTTTGTGCAGGTAATAATCGTGTTTAGTATTGTAGGAAGCGACCCCAATTGTTATGAAATCCTAAAGTGGTACCGAAGTAAACAATAGCAACGGCCATGTGTATAATACAACACCCCTGTGTAAAGTGTTTGTCCCCTTCTGCATAGTTTGTAACCGCTGTTCGTTTTAAAAGTAAATAAAGATTCCTCTTCGTGAAGTTCCGCTTATCTCAGTAGAATAAGAAATTAGGATTAGAAATAATCTAAAGTTGAGTATGGGATCCGCTTTAGGTTATATTAGAGGTAATTAAGAATTATACATGTAACGTAACACAGTCACAATGGCGCCGCACTGAATAATTCTTTACAAGGGTTAAAGAAAGTTGTTTACAAGGGTTAAAGAAAGTGCAGAAAACTAACTACTAGAGTTAGAGTATGCAAAATGTAATCAGTCGGGCCACGATGTTGTAAGGTTACGAAAATTAGTAGTAGAAATAAAATTAAGTTAGCTTTTAAGAAACGAGATAAAGGGAACTTCACGGAAGAAAGAAAGAAAACGAGTACTAAGTAAATTTTAACACGGTATTCCCCAAGCATACTCCCAGTACTTTGCTGACCAAATAAGCCGGAGTCTGTTTTTAAGCGGCGGAGTATGTGACGATTTCATTAATAAAAAAATATAGTAATTAATAAATAGGTAATGTAAAGGCTGAGAAATTTTAAATCTTAATAAAATCGCACATTTAAACTAAATTTTATCGCTATCATAAAATTATAATAATATTTAATAAAGAGTTTTAATAATAAAATAAAAAGGAATACGAGTGTACAGATAGGGTAAACCTTGTTAATTAACCCTGCATAGGCATGCGCTAACCGGAATTAACGTGAATTCCGACCCCTAAACAAACTAATAATACTTGTAAATTTGACATGATTTAAATAATTAAACAAGACCACAGTAGTGTACGTTAATAACGTTTGTAATTAAGAATATCTCTGAATATTTAAAAAGTCAAACTTTAACCATTTAAATAAAGGAGAAATGTGGAACTATTTCGCTGCGACGCATAAGCTCCACGCGATTTACTGACCCTTCCTACATAGTTACAGAGCAGAGACGATGCGTCGTTCAACCAGTAAGCAGCTCAAAGCAGAGCGCTGTACAAAATATGTACTTTTTTTGGTTAAATGTGGTTATTAGTTTCAAATAACCGTGTGAAGAGTTATATAACGAGAATGTAGTGTGTAACAGAAAAAAGTAATGTAGAAAATTAAGTGGGTAAGGTGACATCTCCCAGTAAGAAATATAGTTAAAGTTATCTTAGTGTTGTATATGTAAATTCAGATACAACCGTACTATTACCAAATATGATGTGCATAAATGTAAAATGAGAGGACGAAGACCTCGACTGTATTTACAATACCACCGAGAAACAGGACGACTTCATGACACCGTAACATCCGAATCAACATTAGTTGAATCCGAGGACCTTCACCAGAAAGACTACCACGATGACAACCCACTACAGAGAGAGGACCGAAGAATCACGCGTGGAGGACTAGGACTAAACCCTTAACTAAGAGGTGACGCGGAGGCTTGTCTTCCGTGGATATGTATCTTTTGAAATAGAAGTAATTGTAAACTAAAAGATTTTAAAATGACAATCTCTAAAGTTTAAGAATAAATGTTGTAACAAGTAACTTCAGTAACCATAAGTTGTAAAGTAACAAGTGTGATGGAGCGTTGGAACATTGCACTACTAAATGAAACCATTCCTCAAATGGTATAAAGCGTAATAAAGTAATTCATTAATGGAGTAGAGTAAACTTTAAATTCCTAAGTAATACATATAAACTCGGATCCGAGGTAAAATGCGCTAACTGTATTATAAATCTTAATGTAGAAAACCCATTACAATTTTCACTGTAAGTTAAAAGTTGATATATTATGTATAATCAAATAGACATAAATAAAGAGATGTCATCTTTAGTACAATACTAAATTGAGTGCATAAATCAGCAGACTACCCCCCCCCAGTTCCTTGTATATTAATTGTTTTAGTGATTTGATTAATTTTCAGCTTGTTACAACGAAGGCAGCCTGTGTAATTGGCAGAACCAATTAATACGGGTTCCCTATGTTATAACACAAGTTAAGATGTTATAAATTGCGCCACTCTGCTGAATAGAAAAGGTTTGTAAGCATCGTGACGCCTATAAGGTGCGCCACTCTGCTTCTGCTTTGTAAAAAAACAGGTAAATAATTTTATTATTAACATGTTCCACCTTGTGTTGTTTAATAAGTAATTGTGTAATATTAGGGACACCCTGTTGATCTCTAATATGTGTCTAAAATTTTAAATAAAATAAAATGATAATTATTATTATAATAGTATAGTAAATAAGTAATTTTAATTATGAATTAGATATAGGAATTTACACAATGTTAACTTAGCGCCACGGGTATTCGAAACAACATCAGGTACGTGCTTGTCAAAAAATTTCATTCATCAACATGTCGGTTTGTAAACAAAATCTGACCGGTTAAATTCTTGTCCACGCCTGTGTAAAACTGTCATAGTTACCTTCCGCTAAGTTGAGTTAGACAATACGCCACCCTCTTCGATTGTTCTATTGTTATAAGAAGCGTGTATTATCCTGTGTTTAGTAACCGAGAATTCCCCCTTCGTTGAACGTATATTGACGCCTGTGTGAGATTTCTCTCTCTCACTACCAATGTAAAATGATTAAAGTTCACATTTTAATCGTTTATGTGTGAAAGCAAGAAAGAGTAGTATAGAATTTAATGCGAATAGTAAAATAAGTTTTAGTGTGCGAAAACTACTATCTCTATTGTTAAATAAAGTGTTCTACCCCTTATCCCGTAACAAAGTAAAATGTTAACGTTTAAACTAAGTAAAATTAAATCGAAGTATATAAACGTGTCCTAAATAAAAAAAAATATAAATTATAAAATTTTTTTAAGTAAATGATAAGTCCTTTAAATAAAAAGTTTAATAATATCTTAAATTATACTAACGTGTTATAAAAGTGTATTAGTAAAATAAGTAAAAGGAAGTAATAATAAAAGTATATTTGATTAGTGTAAACACCCGGTCGTGGCTTGTTTGAAAATAATTCCCCAGCGTGCCAGTAAAAGACAAACTCGTTTGTGCAGGTAATAATCGTGTTTAGTATTGTAGGAAGCGACCCCAATTGTTATGAAATCCTAAAGTGGTACCGAAGTAAACAATAGCAACGGCCATGTGTATAATACAACACCCCTGTGTAAAGTGTTTGTCCCCTTCTGCATAGTTTGTAACCGCTGTTCGTTTTAAAAGTAAATAAAGATTCCTCTTCGTGAAGTTCCGCTTATCTCAGTAGAATAAGAAATTAGGATTAGAAATAATCTAAAGTTGAGTATGGGATCCGCTTTAGGTTATATTAGAGGTAATTAAGAATTATACATGTAACGTAACACAGTCACAATGGCGCCGCACTGAATAATTCTTTACAAGGGTTAAAGAAAGTTGTTTACAAGGGTTAAAGAAAGTGCAGAAAACTAACTACTAGAGTTAGAGTATGCAAAATGTAATCAGTCGGGCCACGATGTTGTAAGGTTACGAAAATTAGTAGTAGAAATAAAATTAAGTTAGCTTTTAAGAAACGAGATAAAGGGAACTTCACGGAAGAAAGAAAGAAAACGAGTACTAAGTAAATTTTAACACGGTATTCCCCAAGCATACTCCCAGTACTTTGCTGACCAAATAAGCCGGAGTCTGTTTTTAAGCGGCGGAGTATGTGACGATTTCATTAATAAAAAAATATAGTAATTAATAAATAGGTAATGTAAAGGCTGAGAAATTTTAAATCTTAATAAAATCGCACATTTAAACTAAATTTTATCGCTATCATAAAATTATAATAATATTTAATAAAGAGTTTTAATAATAAAATAAAAAGGAATACGAGTGTACAGATAGGGTAAACCTTGTTAATTAACCCTGAATAGGCATGCGCTAACCGGAATTAACGTGAATTCCGACCCCTAAACAAACTAATAATACTTGTAAATTTGACATGATTTAAATAATTAAACAAGACCACAGTAGTGTACTTTAATAACGTTTGTAATTAAGAATATCTCTGAATAATTAAAAAGTCAAACTTTAACCATTTAAATAAAGGAGAAATGTGGAACTATTTCGCTGCGACGCGTAATCTCCACGCGATTTACTGACCCTTCCTACATAGTTACAGAGCAGAGACGATGCGTCGTTCAACCAGTAAGCAGCTCAAAGCAGAGCGCTGTACAAAATATGTACTTTTTTTGGTTAAATGTGGTTATTACTTTCAAATAACCGTGTGAAGAGTTATATAACGAGAATGTAGTGTGTAACAGAAAAAAGTAATGTAGAAAATTAAGCGCGTAAGGTGACATCTCCCAGTAAGAAATATAGTTAAAGTTACCTTAGTGTTGTATATGTAAATTCAGATACAACCGTACTATTACCAAATGTGATGTGCATAACTGTAAAATGTGAGGACGAAGACCTCGACTGTATTTACAATACCACCGAGAAACAGGGCGACTTCATGACACCGTAACATCCGAATCAACATTAGTTGAATCCGAGGACCTTCACCAGAAAGACTACCACGATGACAACCCACTACAGAGAGAGGACCGAAGAATCACGCGTGGAGGACTAGGACTAAACCCTTAACTAAGAGGTGACGCGGAGGCTTGTCTTCCGTGGATATGTATCTTTTGAAATAGAAGTAATTGTAAACTAAAAGATTTTAAAATGACAATCTCTAAAGTTTAAGAATAAATGTTGTAACAAGTAACTTCAGTAACCATAAGTTGTAATGTAACAAGTGTGATGGAGCGTTGGAACATTGCACTACTAAATGAAACCATTCCTCAAATGGTATAAAGCGTAATAAAGTAATTCATTAATGGAGTAGAGTAAACTTTAAATTCCTAAGTAATACATATAAACTCGGATCCGAGGTAAAATGCGCTAACTGTATTATAAATCTTAATGTAGAAAACCCATTACAATTTTCACTGTAAGTTAAAAGTTGATATATTATGTATAATCAAATAGACATAAATAAAGAGATGTCATCTTTAGTACAATACTAAATTGAGTGCATAAATCAGCAGACTACCCCCCCCCCAGTTCCTTGTATATTAATTGTTTTAGTGATTTGATTAATTTTCAGCTTGTTACAACGAAGGCAGCCTGTGTAATTGGCAGAACCAATTAATACGGGTTCCCTATGTTATAACACAAGTTAAGATGTTATAAATTGCGCCACTCTGCTGAATAGAAAAGGTTTGTAAGCATCGTGACGCCTATAAGGTGCGCCACTCTGCTTCTGCTTTGTAAAAAAACAGGTAAATAATTTTATTATTAACATGTTCCACCTTGTGTTGTTTAATAAGTAATTGTGTAATATTAGGGACACCCTGTTGATCTCTAATATGTGTCTAAAATTTTAAATAAAATAAAATGATAATTATTATTATAATAGTATAGTAAATAAGTAATTTTAATTATGAATTAGATATAGGAATTTACACAATGTTAACTTAGCGCCACGGGTATTCGAAACAACATCAGGTACGTGCTTGTCAAAAAATTTCATTCATCAACATGTCGGTTTGTAAACAAAATCTGACCGGTTAAATTCTTGTCCACGCCTGTGTAAAACTGTCATAGTTACCTCCCGCTAAGTTGAGTTAGACAATACGCCACCCTCTTCGATTGTTCTATTGTTATAAGAAGCGTGTATTATCCTGTGTTTAGTAACCGAGAATTCCCCCTTCGTTGAACGTATATTGACGCCTGTGTGAGATTTCTCTCTCTCACTACCAATGTAAAATGATTAAAGTTCACATTTTAATCGTTTATGTGTGAAAGCAAGAAAGAGTAGTATAGAATTTAATGCGAATAGTAAAATAAGTTTTAGTGTGCGAAAACTACTATCTCTATTGTTAAATAAAGTGTTCTACCCCTTATCCCGTAACAAAGTAAAATGTTAACGTTTAAACTAAGTAAAATTAAATCGAATTATATAAACGTGTCCTAAATAAAAAAAAATATAAATTATAAAATTTTTTTAAGTAAATGATAAGTCCTTTAAATAAAAAGTTTAATAATATCTTAAATTATACTAACGTGTTATAAAAGTGTATTAGTAAAATAAGTAAAAGGAAGTAATAATAAAAGTATATTTGATTAGTGTAAACACCCGGTCGTGGCCTGTTTGAAAATAATTCCCCAGCGTGCCAGTAAAAGACAAACTCGTTTGTGCAGGTAATAATCGTGTTTAGTATTGTAGGAAGCGACCCCAATTGTTATGAAATCCTAAAGTGGTACCGAAGTAAACAATAGCAACGGCCATGTGTATAATACAACACCCCTGTGTAAAGTGTTTGTCCCCTTCTGCATAGTTTGTAACCGCTGTTCGTTTTAAAAGTAAATAAAGATTCCTCTTCGTGAAGTTCCGCTTATCTCAGTAGAATAAGAAATTAGGATTAGAAATAATCTAAAGTTGAGTATGGGATCCGCTTTAGGTTATATTAGAGGTAATTAAGAATTATACATGTAACGTAACACAGTCACAATGGCGCCGCACTGAATAATTCTTTACAAGGGTTAAAGAAAGTTGTTTACAAGGGTTAAAGAAAGTGCAGAAAACTAACTACTAGAGTTAGAGTATGCAAAATGTAATCAGTCGGGCCACGATGTTGTAAGGTTACGAAAATTAGTAGTAGAAATGAAATTAAGTTAGCTTTTAAGAAAAGAGATAAAGGGAACTTCACGGAAGAAAGAAAGAAAACGAGTACTAAGTAAATTTTAACACGGTATTCCCCAAGCATACTCCCAGTACTTTGCTGACCAAATAAGCCGGAGTCTGTTTTTAAGCGGCGGAGTATGTGACGATTTCATTAATAAAAAAATATAGTAATTAATAAATAGGTAATGTAAAGGCTGAGAAATTTTAAATCTTAATAAAATCGCACATTTAAACTAAATTTTATCGCTATCATAAAATTATAATAATATTTAATAATGAGTTTTAATAATAAAATAAAAAGGAATACGAGTGTACAGATAGGGTAAACCTTGTTAATTAACCCTGAATAGGCATGCGCTAACCGGAATTAACGTGAATTCCGACCCCTAAACAAACTAATAATACTTGTAAATTTGACATGATTTAAATAATTAAACAAGACCACAGTAGTGTACTTTAATAACGTTTGTAATTAAGAATATCTCTGAATAATTAAAAAGTCAAACTTTAACCATTTAAATAAAGGAGAAATGTGGAACTATTTCGCTGCGACGCGTAATCTCCACGCGATTTACTGACCCTTCCTACATAGTTACAGAGCAGAGACGATGCGTCGTTCAACCAGTAAGCAGCTCAAAGCAGAGCGCTGTACAAAATATGTACTTTTTTTGGTTAAATGTGGTTATTACTTTCAAATAACCGTGTGAAGAGTTATATAACGAGAATGTAGTGTGTAACAGAAAAAAGTAATGTAGAAAATTAAGCGCGTAAGGTGACATCTCCCAGTAAGAAATATAGTTAAAGTTACCTTAGTGTTGTATATGTAAATTCAGATACAACCGTACTATTACCAAATGTGATGTGCATAACTGTAAAATGTGAGGACGAAGACCTCGACTGTATTTACAATACCACCGAGAAACAGGGCGACTTCATGACACCGTAACATCCGAATCAACATTAGTTGAATCCGAGGACCTTCACCAGAAAGACTACCACGATGACAACCCACTACAGAGAGAGGACCGAAGAATCACGCGTGGAGGACTAGGACTAAACCCTTAACTAAGAGGTGACGCGGAGGCTTCTCTTCCGTGGATATGTATCTTTTGAAATAGAAGTAATTGTAAACTAAAGATTTTAAAATGACAATCTCTAAAGTTTAAGAATAAATGTTGTAACAAGTAACTTCAGTAACCATAAGTTGTAATGTAACAAGTGTGATGGAGCGTTGGAACATTGCACTACTAAATGAAACCATTCCTCAAATGGTATAAAGCGTAATAAAGTAATTCATTAATGGAGTAGAGTAAACTTTAAATTCCTAAGTAATACATATAAACTCGGATCCGAGGTAAAATGCGCTAACTGTATTATAAATCTTAATGTAGAAAACCCATTACAATTTTCACTGTAAGTTAAAAGTTGATATATTATGTATAATCAAATAGACATAAATAAAGAGATGTCATCTTTAGTACAATACTAAATTGAGTGCATAAATCAGCAGACTACCCCCCCCCCAGTTCCTTGTATATTAATTGTTTTAGTGATTTGATTAATTTTCAGCTTGTTACAACGAAGGCAGCCTGTGTAATTGGCAGAACCAATTAATACGGGTTCCCTATGTTATAACACAAGTTAAGATGTTATAAATTGCGCCACTCTGCTGAATAGAAAAGGTTTGTAAGCATCGTGACGCCTATAAGGTGCGCCACTCTGCTTCTGCTTTGTAAAAAAACAGGTAAATAATTTTATTATTAACATGTTCCACCTTGTGTTGTTTAATAAGTAATTGTGTAATATTAGGGACACCCTGTTGATCTCTAATATGTGTCTAAAATTTTAAATAAAATAAAATGATAATTATTATTATAATAGTATGGTAAATAAGTAATTTTAATTATGAATTAGATATAGGAATTTACACAATGTTAACTTAGCGCCACGGGTATTCGAAACAACATCAGGTACGTGCTTGTCAAAAAATTTCATTCATCAACATGTCGGTTTGTAAACAAAATCTGACCGGTTAAATTCTTGTCCACGCCTGTGTAAAACTGTCATAGTTACCTCCCGCTAAGTTGAGTTAGACAATACGCCACCCTCTTCGATTGTTCTATTGTTATAAGAAGCGTGTATTATCCTGTGTTTAGTAACCGAGAATTCCCCCTTCGTTGAACGTATATTGACGCCTGTGTGAGATTTCTCTCTCTCACTACCAATGTAAAATGATTAAAGTTCACATTTTAATCGTTTATGTGTGAAAGCAAGAAAGAGTAGTATAGAATTTAATGCGAATAGTAAAATAAGTTTTAGTGTGCGAAAACTACTATCTCTATTGTTAAATAAAGTGTTCTACCCCTTATCCCGTAACAAAGTAAAATGTTAACGTTTAAACTAAGTAAAATTAAATCGAATTATATAAGCGTGTCCTAAATAAAAAAAAATATAAATTATAAAATTTTTTTAAGTAAATGATAAGTCCTTTAAATAAAAAGTTTAATAATATCTTAAATTATACTAACGTTTTATAAAAGTGTATTAGTAAAATAAGTAAAAGGAAGTAATAATAAAAGTATATTTGATTAGTGTAAACACCCGGTCGTGGCCTGTTTGAAAATAATTCCCCAGCGTGCCAGTAAAAGACAAACTCGTTTGTGCAGGTAATAATCGTGTTTAGTATTGTAGGAAGCGACCCCAATTGTTATGAAATCCTAAAGTGGTACCGAAGTAAACAATAGCAACGGCCATGTGTATAATACAACACCCCTGTGTAAAGTGTTTGTCCCCTTCTGCATAGTTTGTAACCGCTGTTCGTTTTAAAAGTAAATAAAGATTCCTCTTCGTGAAGTTCCGCTTATCTCAGTAGAATAAGAAATTAGGATTAGAAATAATCTAAAGTTGAGTATGGGATCCGCTTTAGGTTATATTAGAGGTAATTAAGAATTATACATGTAACGTAACACAGTCACAATGTCGCCGCACTGAATAATTCTTTACAAGGGTTAAAGAAAGTTGTTTACAAGGGTTAAAGAAAGTGCAGAAAACTAACTACTAGAGTTAGAGTATGCAAAATGTAATCAGTCGGGCCACGATGTTGTAAGGTTACGAAAATTAGTAGTAGAAATAAAATTAAGTTAGCTTTTAAGAAACGAGATAAAGGGAACTTCACGGAAGAAAGAAAGAAAACGAGTACTAAGTAAATTTTAACACGGTATTCCCCAAGCATACTCCCAGTACTTTGCTGACCAAATAAGCCGGAGTCTGTTTTTAAGCGGCGGAGTATGTGACGATTTCATTAATAAAAAAATATAGTAATTAATAAATAGGTAATGTAAAGGCTGAGAAATTTTAAATCTTAATAAAATCGCACATTTAAACTAAATTTTATCGCTATCATAAAATTATAATAATATTTAATAAAGAGTTTTAATAATAAAATAAAAAGGAATACGAGTGTACAGATAGGGTAAACCTTGTTAATTAACCCTGCATAGGCATGCGCTAACCGGAATTAACGTGAATTCCGACCCCTAAACAAACTAATAATACTTGTAAATTTGACATGATTTAAATAATTAAACAAGACCACAGTAGTGTACGTTAATAACGTTTGTAATTAAGAATATCTCTGAATATTTAAAAAGTCAAACTTTAACCATTTAAATAAAGGAGAAATGTGGAACTATTTCGCTGCGACGCATAAGCTCCACGCGATTTACTGACCCTTCCTACATAGTTACAGAGCAGAGACGATGCGTCGTTCAACCAGTAAGCAGCTCAAAGCAGAGCGCTGTACAAAATATGTACTTTTTTTGGTTAAATGTGGTTATTAGTTTCAGATAACCGTGTGAAGAGTTATATAACGAGAATGTAGTGTGTAACAGAAAAAAGTAATGTAGAAAATTAAGTGGGTAAGGTGACATCTCCCAGTAAGAAATATAGTTAAAGTTATCTTAGTGTTGTATATGTAAATTCAGATACAACCGTACTATTACCAAATATGATGTGCATAAATGTAAAATGAGAGGACGAAGACCTCGACTGTATTTACAATACCACCGAGAAACAGGACGACTTCATGACACCGTAACATCCGAATCAACATTAGTTGAATCCGAGGACCTTCACCAGAAAGACTACCACGATGACAACCCACTACAGAGAGAGGACCGAAGAATCACGCGTGGAGGACTAGGACTAAACCCTTAACTAAGAGGTGACGCGGAGGCTTGTCTTCCGTGGATATGTATCTTTTGAAATAGAAGTAATTGTAAACTAAAAGATTTTAAAATGACAATCTCTAAAGTTTAAGAATAAATGTTGTAACAAGTAACTTCAGTAACCATAAGTTGTAAAGTAACAAGTGTGATGGAGCGTTGGAACATTGCACTACTAAATGAAACCATTCCTCAAATGGTATAAAGCGTAATAAAGTAATTCATTAATGGAGTAGAGTAAACTTTAAATTCCTAAGTAATACATATAAACTCGGATCCGAGGTAAAATGCGCTAACTGTATTATAAATCTTAATGTAGAAAACCCATTACAATTTTCACTGTAAGTTAAAAGTTGATATATTATGTATAATCAAATAGACATAAATAAAGAGATGTCATCTTTAGTACAATACTAAATTGAGTGCATAAATCAGCAGACTACCCCCCCCCCCAGTTCCTTGTATATTAATTGTTTTAGTGATTTGATTAATTTTCAGCTTGTTACAACGAAGGCAGCCTGTGTAATTGGCAGAACCAATTAATACGGGTTCCCTATGTTATAACACAAGTTAAGATGTTATAAATTGCGCCACTCTGCTGAATAGAAAAGGTTTGTAAGCATCGTGACGCCTATAAGGTGCGCCACTCTGCTTCTGCTTTGTAAAAAAACAGGTAAATAATTTTATTATTAACATGTTCCACCTTGTGTTGTTTAATAAGTAATTGTGTAATATTAGGGACACCCTGTTGATCTCTAATATGTGTCTAAAATTTTAAATAAAATAAAATGATAATTATTATTATAATAGTATAGTAAATAAGTAATTTTAATTATGAATTAGATATAGGAATTTACACAATGTTAACTTAGCGCCACGGGTATTCGAAACAACATCAGGTACGTGCTTGTCAAAAAATTTCATTCATCAACATGTCGGTTTGTAAACAAAATCTGACCGGTTAAATTCTTGTCCACGCCTGTGTAAAACTGTCATAGTTACCTTCCGCTAAGTTGAGTTAGACAATACGCCACCCTCTTCGATTGTTCTATTGTTATAAGAAGCGTGTATTATCCTGTGTTTAGTAACCGAGAATTCCCCCTTCGTTGAACGTATATTGACGCCTGTGTGAGATTTCTCTCTCTCACTACCAATGTAAAATGATTAAAGTTCACATTTTAATCGTTTATGTGTGAAAGCAAGAAAGAGTAGTATAGAATTTAATGCGAATAGTAAAATAAGTTTTAGTGTGCGAAAACTACTATCTCTATTGTTAAATAAAGTGTTCTACCCCTTATCCCGTAACAAAGTAAAATGTTAACGTTTAAACTAAGTAAAATTAAATCGAAGTATATAAACGTGTCCTAAATAAAAAAAAATATAAATTATAAAATTTTTTTAAGTAAATGATAAGTCCTTTAAATAAAAAGTTTAATAATATCTTAAATTATACTAACGTGTTATAAAAGTGTATTAGTAAAATAAGTAAAAGGAAGTAATAATAAAAGTATATTTGATTAGTGTAAACACCCGGTCGTGGCTTGTTTGAAAATAATTCCCCAGCGTGCCAGTAAAAGACAAACTCGTTTGTGCAGGTAATAATCGTGTTTAGTATTGTAGGAAGCGACCCCAATTGTTATGAAATCCTAAAGTGGTACCGAAGTAAACAATAGCAACGGCCATGTGTATAATACAACACCCCTGTGTAAAGTGTTTGTCCCCTTCTGCATAGTTTGTAACCGCTGTTCGTTTTAAAAGTAAATAAAGATTCCTCTTCGTGAAGTTCCGCTTATCTCAGTAGAATAAGAAATTAGGATTAGAAATAATCTAAAGTTGAGTATGGGATCCGCTTTAGGTTATATTAGAGGTAATTAAGAATTATACATGTAACGTAACACAGTCACAATGGCGCCGCACTGAATAATTCTTTACAAGGGTTAAAGAAAGTTGTTTACAAGGGTTAAAGAAAGTGCAGAAAACTAACTACTAGAGTTAGAGTATGCAAAATGTAATCAGTCGGGCCACGATGTTGTAAGGTTACGAAAATTAGTAGTAGAAATAAAATTAAGTTAGCTTTTAAGAAACGAGATAAAGGGAACTTCACGGAAGAAAGAAAGAAAACGAGTACTAAGTAAATTTTAACACGGTATTCCCCAAGCATACTCCCAGTACTTTGCTGACCAAATAAGCCGGAGTCTGTTTTTAAGCGGCGGAGTATGTGACGATTTCATTAATAAAAAAATATAGTAATTAATAAATAGGTAATGTAAAGGCTGAGAAATTTTAAATCTTAATAAAATCGCACATTTAAACTAAATTTTATCGCTATCATAAAATTATAATAATATTTAATAAAGAGTTTTAATAATAAAATAAAAAGGAATACGAGTGTACAGATAGGGTAAACCTTGTTAATTAACCCTGAATAGGCATGCGCTAACCGGAATTAACGTGAATTCCGACCCCTAAACAAACTAATAATACTTGTAAATTTGACATGATTTAAATAATTAAACAAGACCACAGTAGTGTACTTTAATAACGTTTGTAATTAAGAATATCTCTGAATAATTAAAAAGTCAAACCTTAACCATTTAAATAAAGGAGAAATGTGGAACTATTTCGCTGCGACGCGTAATCTCCACGCGATTTACTGACCCTTCCTACATAGTTACAGAGCAGAGACGATGCGTCGTTCAACCAGTAAGCAGCTCAAAGCAGAGCGCTGTACAAAATATGTACTTTTTTTGGTTAAATGTGGTTATTACTTTCAAATAACCGTGTGAAGAGTTATATAACGAGAATGTAGTGTGTAACAGAAAAAAGTAATGTAGAAAATTAAGCGCGTAAGGTGACATCTCCCAGTAAGAAATATAGTTAAAGTTACCTTAGTGTTGTATATGTAAATTCAGATACAACCGTACTATTACCAAATGTGATGTGCATAACTGTAAAATGTGAGGACGAAGACCTCGACTGTATTTACAATACCACCGAGAAACAGGGCGACTTCATGACACCGTAACATCCGAATCAACATTAGTTGAATCCGAGGACCTTCACCAGAAAGACTACCACGATGACAACCCACTACAGAGAGAGGACCGAAGAATCACGCGTGGAGGACTAGGACTAAACCCTTAACTAAGAGGTGACGCGGAGGCTTGTCTTCCGTGGATATGTATCTTTTGAAATAGAAGTAATTGTAAACTAAAAGATTTTAAAATGACAATCTCTAAAGTTTAAGAATAAATGTTGTAACAAGTAACTTCAGTAACCATAAGTTGTAATGTAACAAGTGTGATGGAGCGTTGGAACATTGCACTACTAAATGAAACCATTCCTCAAATGGTATAAAGCGTAATAAAGTAATTCATTAATGGAGTAGAGTAAACTTTAAATTCCTAAGTAATACATATAAACTCGGATCCGAGGTAAAATGCGCTAACTGTATTATAAATCTTAATGTAGAAAACCCATTACAATTTTCACTGTAAGTTAAAAGTTGATATATTATGTATAATCAAATAGACATAAATAAAGAGATGTCATCTTTAGTACAATACTAAATTGAGTGCATAAATCAGCAGACTACCCCCCCCCCCAGTTCCTTGTATATTAATTGTTTTAGTGATTTGATTAATTTTCAGCTTGTTACAACGAAGGCAGCCTGTGTAATTGGCAGAACCAATTAATACGGGTTCCCTATGTTATAACACAAGTTAAGATGTTATAAATTGCGCCACTCTGCTGAATAGAAAAGGTTTGTAAGCATCGTGACGCCTATAAGGTGCGCCACTCTGCTTCTGCTTTGTAAAAAAACAGGTAAATAATTTTATTATTAACATGTTCCACCTTGTGTTGTTTAATAAGTAATTGTGTAATATTAGGGACACCCTGTTGATCTCTAATATGTGTCTAAAATTTTAAATAAAATAAAATGATAATTATTATTATAATAGTATAGTAAATAAGTAATTTTAATTATGAATTAGATATAGGAATTTACACAATGTTAACTTAGCGCCACGGGTATTCGAAACAACATCAGGTACGTGCTTGTCAAAAAATTTCATTCATCAACATGTCGGTTTGTAAACAAAATCTGACCGGTTAAATTCTTGTCCACGCCTGTGTAAAACTGTCATAGTTACCTCCCGCTAAGTTGAGTTAGACAATACGCCACCCTCTTCGATTGTTCTATTGTTATAAGAAGCGTGTATTATCCTGTGTTTAGTAACCGAGAATTCCCCCTTCGTTGAACGTATATTGACGCCTGTGTGAGATTTCTCTCTCTCACTACCAATGTAAAATGATTAAAGTTCACATTTTAATCGTTTATGTGTGAAAGCAAGAAAGAGTAGTATAGAATTTAATGCGAATAGTAAAATAAGTTTTAGTGTGCGAAAACTACTATCTCTATTGTTAAATAAAGTGTTCTACCCCTTATCCCGTAACAAAGTAAAATGTTAACGTTTAAACTAAGTAAAATTAAATCGAATTATATAAACGTGTCCTAAATAAAAAAAAATATAAATTATAAAATTTTTTTAAGTAAATGATAAGTCCTTTAAATAAAAAGTTTAATAATATCTTAAATTATACTAACGTGTTATAAAAGTGTATTAGTAAAATAAGTAAAAGGAAGTAATAATAAAAGTATATTTGATTAGTGTAAACACCCGGTCGTGGCCTGTTTGAAAATAATTCCCCAGCGTGCCAGTAAAAGACAAACTCGTTTGTGCAGGTAATAATCGTGTTTAGTATTGTAGGAAGCGACCCCAATTGTTATGAAATCCTAAAGTGGTACCGAAGTAAACAATAGCAACGGCCATGTGTATAATACAACACCCCTGTGTAAAGTGTTTGTCCCCTTCTGCATAGTTTGTAACCGCTGTTCGTTTTAAAAGTAAATAAAGATTCCTCTTCGTGAAGTTCCGCTTATCTCAGTAGAATAAGAAATTAGGATTAGAAATAATCTAAAGTTGAGTATGGGATCCGCTTTAGGTTATATTAGAGGTAATTAAGAATTATACATGTAACGTAACACAGTCACAATGGCGCCGCACTGAATAATTCTTTACAAGGGTTAAAGAAAGTTGTTTACAAGGGTTAAAGAAAGTGCAGAAAACTAACTACTAGAGTTAGAGTATGCAAAATGTAATCAGTCGGGCCACGATGTTGTAAGGTTACGAAAATTAGTAGTAGAAATGAAATTAAGTTAGCTTTTAAGAAAAGAGATAAAGGGAACTTCACGGAAGAAAGAAAGAAAACGAGTACTAAGTAAATTTTAACACGGTATTCCCCAAGCATACTCCCAGTACTTTGCTGACCAAATAAGCCGGAGTCTGTTTTTAAGCGGCGGAGTATGTGACGATTTCATTAATAAAAAAATATAGTAATTAATAAATAGGTAATGTAAAGGCTGAGAAATTTTAAATCTTAATAAAATCGCACATTTAAACTAAATTTTATCGCTATCATAAAATTATAATAATATTTAATAATGAGTTTTAATAATAAAATAAAAAGGAATACGAGTGTACAGATAGGGTAAACCTTGTTAATTAACCCTGAATAGGCATGCGCTAACCGGAATTAACGTGAATTCCGACCCCTAAACAAACTAATAATACTTGTAAATTTGACATGATTTAAATAATTAAACAAGACCACAGTAGTGTACTTTAATAACGTTTGTAATTAAGAATATCTCTGAATAATTAAAAAGTCAAACTTTAACCATTTAAATAAAGGAGAAATGTGGAACTATTTCGCTGCGACGCGTAATCTCCACGCGATTTACTGACCCTTCCTACATAGTTACAGAGCAGAGACGATGCGTCGTTCAACCAGTAAGCAGCTCAAAGCAGAGCGCTGTACAAAATATGTACTTTTTTTGGTTAAATGTGGTTATTACTTTCAAATAACCGTGTGAAGAGTTATATAACGAGAATGTAGTGTGTAACAGAAAAAAGTAATGTAGAAAATTAAGCGCGTAAGGTGACATCTCCCAGTAAGAAATATAGTTAAAGTTACCTTAGTGTTGTATATGTAAATTCAGATACAACCGTACTATTACCAAATGTGATGTGCATAACTGTAAAATGTGAGGACGAAGACCTCGACTGTATTTACAATACCACCGAGAAACAGGGCGACTTCATGACACCGTAACATCCGAATCAACATTAGTTGAATCCGAGGACCTTCACCAGAAAGACTACCACGATGACAACCCACTACAGAGAGAGGACCGAAGAATCACGCGTGGAGGACTAGGACTAAACCCTTAACTAAGAGGTGACGCGGAGGCTTCTCTTCCGTGGATATGTATCTTTTGAAATAGAAGTAATTGTAAACTAAAAGATTTTAAAATGACAATCTCTAAAGTTTAAGAATAAATGTTGTAACAAGTAACTTCAGTAACCATAAGTTGTAATGTAACAAGTGTGATGGAGCGTTGGAACATTGCACTACTAAATGAAACCATTCCTCAAATGGTATAAAGCGTAATAAAGTAATTCATTAATGGAGTAGAGTAAACTTTAAATTCCTAAGTAATACATATAAACTCGGATCCGAGGTAAAATGCGCTAACTGTATTATAAATCTTAATGTAGAAAACCCATTACAATTTTCACTGTAAGTTAAAAGTTGATATATTATGTATAATCAAATAGACATAAATAAAGAGATGTCATCTTTAGTACAATACTAAATTGAGTGCATAAATCAGCAGACTATCCCCCCCCCAGTTCCTTTTATATTAATTGTTTTAGTGATTTGATTAATTTTCAGCTTGTTACAACGAAGGCAGCCTGTGTAATTGGCAGAACCAATTAATACGGGTTCCCTATGTTATAACACAAGTTAAGATGTTATAAATTGCGCCACTCTGCTGAATAGAAAAGGTTTGTAAGCATCGTGACGCCTATAAGGTGCGCCACTCTGCTTCTGCTTTGTAAAAAAACAGGTAAATAATTTTATTATTAACATGTTCCACCTTGTGTTGTTTAATAAGTAATTGTGTAATATTAGGGACACCCTGTTGATCTCTAATATGTGTCTAAAATTTTAAATAAAATAAAATGATAATTATTATTATAATAGTATAGTAAATAAGTAATTTTAATTATGAATTAGATATAGGAATTTACACAATGTTAACTTAGCGCCACGGGTATTCGAAACAACATCAGGTACGTGCTTGTCAAAAAATTTCATTCATCAACATGTCGGTTTGTAAACAAAATCTGACCGGTTAAATTCTTGTCCACGCCTGTGTAAAACTGTCATAGTTACCTCCCGCTAAGTTGAGTTAGACAATACGCCACCCTCTTCGATTGTTCTATTGTTATAAGAAGCGTGTATTATCCTGTGTTTAGTAACCGAGAATTCCCCCTTCGTTGAACGTATATTGACGCCTGTGTGAGATTTCTCTCTCTCACTACCAATGTAAAATGATTAAAGTTCACATTTTAATCGTTTATGTGTGAAAGCAAGAAAGAGTAGTATAGAATTTAATGCGAATAGTAAAATAAGTTTTAGTGTGCGAAAACTACTATCTCTATTGTTAAATAAAGTGTTCTACCCCTTATCCCGTAACAAAGTAAAATGTTAACCTTTAAACTAAGTAAAATTAAATCGAATTATATAAGCGTGTCCTAAATAAAAAAAAATATAAATTATAAAATTTTTTTAAGTAAATGATAAGTCCTTTAAATAAAAAGTTTAATAATATCTTAAATTATACTAACGTGTTATAAAAGTGTATTAGTAAAATAAGTAAAAGGAAGTAATAATAAAAGTATATTTGATTAGTGTAAACACCCGGTCGTGGCCTGTTTGAAAATAATTCCCCAGCGTGCCAGTAAAAGACAAACTCGTTTGTGCAGGTAATAATCGTGTTTAGTATTGTAGGAAGCGACCCCAATTGTTATGAAATCCTAAAGTGGTACCGAAGTAAACAATAGCAACGGCCATGTGTATAATACAACACCCCTGTGTAAAGTGTTTGTCCCCTTCTGCATAGTTTGTAACCGCTGTTCGTTTTAAAAGTAAATAAAGATTCCTCTTCGTGAAGTTCCGCTTATCTCAGTAGAATAAGAAATTAGGATTAGAAATAATCTAAAGTTGAGTATGGGATCCGCTTTAGGTTATATTAGAGGTAATTAAGAATTATACATGTAACGTAACACAGTCACAATGGCGCCGCACTGAATAATTCTTTACAAGGGTTAAAGAAAGTTGCTTACAAGGGTTAAAGAAAGTGCAGAAAACTAACTACTAGAGTTAGAGTATGCAAAATGTAATCAGTCGGGCCACGATGTTGTAAGGTTACGAAAATTAGTAGTAGAAATAAAATTAAGTTAGCTTTTAAGAAACGAGATAAAGGGAACTTCACGGAAGAAAGAAAGAAAACGAGTACTAAGTAAATTTTAACACGGTATTCCCCAAGCATACTCCCAGTACTTTGCTGACCAAATAAGCCGGAGTCTGTTTTTAAGCGGCGGAGTATGTGACGATTTCATTAATAAAAAAATATAGTAATTAATAAATAGGTAATGTAAAGGCTGAGAAATTTTAAATCTTAATAAAATCGCACATTTAAACTAAATTTTATCGCTATCATAAAATTATAATAATATTTAATAATGAGTTTTAATAATAAAATAAAAAGGAATACGAGTGTACAGATAGGGTAAACCTTGTTAATTAACCCTGCATAGGCATGCGCTAACCGGAATTAACGTGAATTCCGACCCCTAAACAAACTAATAATACTTGTAAATTTGACATGATTTAAATAATTAAACAAGACCACAGTAGTGTACGTTAATAACGTTTGTAATTAAGAATATCTCTGAATATTTAAAAAGTCAAACTTTAACCATTTAAATAAAGGAGAAATGTGGAACTATTTCGCTGCGACGCGTAAGCTCCACGCGATTTACTGACCCTTCCTACATAGTTACAGAGCAGAGACGATGCGTCGTTCAACCAGTAAGCAGCTCAAAGCAGAGCGCTGTACAAAATATGTACTTTTTTTGGTTAAATGTGGTTATTAGTTTCAAATAACCGTGTGAAGAGTTATATAACGAGAATGTAGTGTGTAACAGAAAAAAGTAATGTAGAAAATTAAGTGGGTAAGGTGACATCTCCCAGTAAGAAATATAGTTAAAGTTATCTTAGTGTTGTATATGTAAATTCAGATACAACCGTACTATTACCAAATATGATGTGCATAAATGTAAAATGAGAGGACGAAGACCTCGACTGTATTTACAATACCACCGAGAAACAGGACGACTTCATGACACCGTAACATCCGAATCAACATTAGTTGAATCCGAGGACCTTCACCAGAAAGACTACCACGATGACAACCCACTACAGAGAGAGGACCGAAGAATCACGCGTGGAGGACTAGGACTAAACCCTTAACTAAGAGGTGACGCGGAGGCTTGTCTTCCGTGGATATGTATCTTTTGAAATAGAAGTAATTGTAAACTAAAAGATTTTAAAATGACAATCTCTAAAGTTTAAGAATAAATGTTGTAACAAGTAACTTCAGTAACCATAAGTTGTAAAGTAACAAGTGTGATGGAGCGTTGGAACATTGCACTACTAAATGAAACCATTCCTCAAATGGTATAAAGCGTAATAAAGTAATTCATTAATGGAGTAGAGTAAACTTTAAATTCCTAAGTAATACATATAAACTCGGATCCGAGGTAAAATGCGCTAACTGTATTATAAATCTTAATGTAGAAAACCCATTACAATTTTCACTATAAGTTAAAAGTTGATATATTATGTATAATCAAATAGACATAAATAAAGAGATGTCATCTTTAGTACAATACTAAATTGAGTGCATAAATCAGCAGACTACCCACCCCCCCCAAGTTCCTTGTATATTAATTGTTTTAGTGATTTGATTAATTTTCAGCTTGTTACAACGAAGGCAGCCTGTGTAATTAGCAGAACCAATTAATACGGGTTCCCTATGTTATAACACAAGTTAAGATGTTATAAATTGCGCCACTCTGCTGAATAGAAAAGGTTTGTAAGCATCGTGACGCCTATAAGGTGCGCCACTCTGCTTCTGCTTTGTAAAAAAACAGGTAAATAATTTTATTATTAACATGTTCCACCTTGTGTTGTTTAATAAGTAATTGTGTAATATTAGGGACACCCTGTTGATCTCTAATATGTGTCTAAAATTTTAAATAAAATAAAATGATAATTATTATTATAATAGTATAGTAAATAAGTAATTTTAATTATGAATTAGATATAGGAATTTACACAATGTTAACTTAGCGCCACGGGTATTCGAAACAACATCAGGTACGTGCTTGTCAAAAAATTTCATTCATCAACATGTCGGTTTGTAAACAAAATCTGACCGGTTAAATTCTTGTCCACGCCTGTGTAAAACTGTCATAGTTACCTTCCGCTAAGTTGAGTTAGACAATACGCCACCCTCTTCGATTGTTCTATTGTTATAAGAAGCGTGTATTATCCTGTGTTTAGTAACCGAGAATTCCCCCTTCGTTGAACGTATATTGACGCCTGTGTGAGATTTCTCTCTCTCACTACCAATGTAAAATGATTAAAGTTCACATTTTAATCGTTTATGTGTGAAAGCAAGAAAGAGTAGTATAGAATTTAATGCGAATAGTAAAATAAGTTTTAGTGTGCGAAAACTACTATCTCTATTGTTAAATAAAGTGTTCTACCCCTTATCCCGTAACAAAGTAAAATGTTAACGTTTAAACTAAGTAAAATTAAATCGAAGTATATAAACGTGTCCTAAATAAAAAAAAATATAAATTATAAAATTTTTTTAAGTAAATGATAAGTCCTTTAAATAAAAAGTTTAATAATATCTTAAATTATACTAACGTGTTATAAAAGTGTATTAGTAAAATAAGTAAAAGGAAGTAATAATAAAAGTATATTTGATTAGTGTAAACACCCGGTCGTGGCCTGTTTGAAAATAATTCCCCAGCGTGCCAGTAAAAGACAAACTCGTTTGTGCAGGTAATAATCGTGTTTAGTATTGTAGGAAGCGACCCCAATTGTTATGAAATCCTAAAGTGGTACCGAAGTAAACAATAGCAACGGCCATGTGTATAATACAACACCCCTGTGTAAAGTGTTTGTCCCCTTCTGCATAGTTTGTAACCGCTGTTCGTTTTAAAAGTAAATAAAGATTCCTCTTCGTGAAGTTCCGCTTATCTCAGTAGAATAAGAAATTAGGATTAGAAATAATCTAAAGTTGAGTATGGGATCCGCTTTAGGTTATATTAGAGGTAATTAAGAATTATACATGTAACGTAACACAGTCACAATGGCGCCGCACTGAATAATTCTTTACAAGGGTTAAAGAAAGTTGTTTACAAGGGTTAAAGAAAGTGCAGAAAACTAACTACTAGAGTTAGAGTATGCAAAATGTAATCAGTCGGGCCACGATGTTGTAAGGTTACGAAAATTAGTAGTAGAAATGAAATTAAGTTAGCTTTTAAGAAAAGAGATAAAGGGAACTTCACGGAAGAAAGAAAGAAAACGAGTACTAAGTAAATTTTAACACGGTATTCCCCAAGCATACTCCCAGTACTTTGCTGACCAAATAAGCCGGAGTCTGTTTTTAAGCGGCGGAGTATGTGACGATTTCATTAATAAAAAAATATAGTAATTAATAAATAGGTAATGTAAAGGCTGAGAAATTTTAAATCTTAATAAAATCGCACATTTAAACTAAATTTTATCGCTATCATAAAATTATAATAATATTTAATAATGAGTTTTAATAATAAAATAAAAAGGAATACGAGTGTACAGATAGGGTAAACCTTGTTAATTAACCCTGAATAGGCATGCGCTAACCGGAATTAACGTGAATTCCGACCCCTAAACAAACTAATAATACTTGTAAATTTGACATGATTTAAATAATTAAACAAGACCACAGTAGTGTACTTTAATAACGTTTGTAATTAAGAATATCTCTGAATAATTAAAAAGTCAAACTTTAACCATTTAAATAAAGGAGAAATGTGGAACTATTTCGCTGCGACGCGTAATCTCCACGCGATTTACTGACCCTTCCTACATAGTTACAGAGCAGAGACGATGCGTCGTTCAACCAGTAAGCAGCTCAAAGCAGAGCGCTGTACAAAATATGTACTTTTTTTGGTTAAATGTGGTTATTACTTTCAAATAACCGTGTGAAGAGTTATATAACGAGAATGTAGTGTGTAACAGAAAAAAGTAATGTAGAAAATTAAGCGCGTAAGGTGACATCTCCCAGTAAGAAATATAGTTAAAGTTACCTTAGTGTTGTATATGTAAATTCAGATACAACCGTACTATTACCAAATGTGATGTGCATAACTGTAAAATGTGAGGACGAAGACCTCGACTGTATTTACAATACCACCGAGAAACAGGGCGACTTCATGACACCGTAACATCCGAATCAACATTAGTTGAATCCGAGGACCTTCACCAGAAAGACTACCACGATGACAACCCACTACAGAGAGAGGACCGAAGAATCACGCGTGGAGGACTAGGACTAAACCCTTAACTAAGAGGTGACGCGGAGGCTTGTCTTCCGTGGATATGTATCTTTTGAAATAGAAGTAATTGTAAACTAAAAGATTTTAAAATGACAATCTCTAAAGTTTAAGAATAAATGTTGTAACAAGTAACTTCAGTAACCATAAGTTGTAATGTAACAAGTGTGATGGAGCGTTGGAACATTGCACTACTAAATGAAACCATTCCTCAAATGGTATAAAGCGTAATAAAGTAATTCATTAATGGAGTAGAGTAAACTTTAAATTCCTAAGTAATACATATAAACTCGGATCCGAGGTAAAATGCGCTAAATGTATTATAAATCTTAATGTAGAAAACCCATTACAATTTTCACTGTAAGTTAAAAGTTGATATATTATGTATAATCAAATAGACATAAATAAAGAGATGTCATCTTTAGTACAATACTAAATTGAGTGCATAAATCAGCAGACTACCCCCCCCCCCAGTTCCTTGTATATTAATTGTTTTAGTGATTTGATTAATTTTCAGCTTGTTACAACGAAGGCAGCCTGTGTAATTGGCAGAACCAATTAATACGGGTTCCCTATGTTATAACACAAGTTAAGATGTTATAAATTGCGCCACTCTGCTGAATAGAAAAGGTTTGTAAGCATCGTGACGCCTATAAGGTGCGCCACTCTGCTTCTGCTTTGTAAAAAAACAGGTAAATAATTTTATTATTAACATGTTCCACCTTGTGTTGTTTAATAAGTAATTGTGTAATATTAGGGACACCCTGTTGATCTCTAATATGTGTCTAAAATTTTAAATAAAATAAAATGATAATTATTATTATAATAGTATAGTAAATAAGTAATTTTAATTATGAATTAGATATAGGAATTTACACAATGTTAACTTAGCGCCACGGGTATTCGAAACAACATCAGGTACGTGCTTGTCAAAAAATTTCATTCATCAACATGTCGGTTTGTAAACAAAATCTGACCGGTTAAATTCTTGTCCACGCCTGTGTAAAACTGTCATAGTTACCTCCCGCTAAGTTGAGTTAGACAATACGCCACCCTCTTCGATTGTTCTATTGTTATAAGAAGCGTGTATTATCCTGTGTTTAGTAACCGAGAATTCCCCCTTCGTTGAACGTATATTGACGCCTGTGTGAGATTTCTCTCTCTCACTACCAATGTAAAATGATTAAAGTTCACATTTTAATCGTTTATGTGTGAAAGCAAGAAAGAGTAGTATAGAATTTAATGCGAATAGTAAAATAAGTTTTAGTGTGCGAAAACTACTATCTCTATTGTTAAATAAAGTGTTCTACCCCTTATCCCGTAACAAAGTAAAATGTTAACGTTTAAACTAAGTAAAATTAAATCGAAGTATATAAACGTGTCCTAAATAAAAAAAAATATAAATTATAAAATTTTTTTAAGTAAATGATAAGTCCTTTAAATAAAAAGTTTAATAATATCTTAAGTTATACTAACGTGTTATAAAAGTGTATTAGTAAAATAAGTAAAAGGAAGTAATAATAAAAGTATATTTGATTAGTGTAAACACCCGGTCGTGGCCTGTTTGAAAATAATTCCCCAGCGTGCCAGTAAAAGACAAACTCGTTTGTGCAGGTAATAATCGTGTTTAGTATTGTAGGAAGCGACCCCAATTGTTATGAAATCCTAAAGTGGTACCAAAGTAAACAATAGCAACGGCCATGTGTATAATACAACACCCCTGTGTAAAGTGTTTGTCCCCTTCTGCATAGTTTGTAACCGCTGTTCGTTTTAAAAGTAAATAAAGATTCCTCTTCGTGAAGTTCCGCTTATCTCAGTAGAATAAGAAATTAGAATTCGAAATAATCTAAAGTTGAGTATGGGATCCGCTTTAGGTTATATTAGAGGTAATTAAGAATTATACATGTAACGTAACACAGTCACAATGGCGCCGCACTGAATAATTCTTTACAAGGGTTAAAGAAAGTTGTTTACAAGGGTTAAAGAAAGTGCAGAAAACTAACTACTAGAGTTAGAGTATGCAAAATGTAATCAGTCGGGCCACGATGTTGTAAGGTTACGAAAATTAGTAGTAGAAATGAAATTAAGTTAGCTTTTAAGAAAAGAGATAAAGGGAACTTCACGGAAGAAAGAAAGAAAACGAGTACTAAGTAAATTTTAACACGGTATTCCCCAAGCATACTCCCAGTACTTTGCTGACCAAATAAGCCGGAGGCTGTTTTTAAGCGGCGGAGTATGTGACGATTTCATTAATAAAAAAATATAGTAATTAATAAATAGGTAATGTAAAGGCTGAGAAATTTTAAATCTTAATAAAATCGCACATTTAAACTAAATTTTATCGCTATCATAAAATTATAATAATATTTAATAATGAGTTTTAATAATAAAATAAAAAGGAATACGAGTGTACAGATAGGGTAAACCTTGTTAATTAACCCTGAATAGGCATGCGCTAACCGGAATTAACGTGAATTCCGACCCCTAAACAAACTAATAATACTTGTAAATTTGACATGATTTAAATAATTAAACAAGACCACAGTAGTGTACTTTAATAACGTTTGTAATTAAGAATATCTCTGAATAATTAAAAAGTCAAACTTTAACCATTTAAATAAAGGAGAAATGTGGAACTATTTCGCTGCGACGCGTAATCTCCACGCGATTTACTGACCCTTCCTACATAGTTACAGAGCAGAGACGATGCGTCGTTCAACCAGTAAGCAGCTCAAAGCAGAGCGCTGTACAAAATATGTACTTTTTTTGGTTAAATGTGGTTATTACTTTCAAATAACCGTGTGAAGAGTTATATAACGAGAATGTAGTGTGTAACAGAAAAAAGTAATGTAGAAAATTAAGCGCGTAAGGTGACATCTCCCAGTAAGAAATATAGTTAAAGTTACCTTAGTGTTGTATATGTAAATTCAGATACAACCGTACTATTACCAAATGTGATGTGCATAACTGTAAAATGTGAGAACGAAGACCTCGACTGTATTTACAATACCACCGAGAAACAGGGCGACTTCATGACACCGTAACATCCGAATCAACATTAGTTGAATCCGAGGACCTTCACCAGAAAGACTACCACGATGACAACCCACTACAGAGAGAGGACCGAAGAATCACGCGTGGAGGACTAGGACTAAACCCTTAACTAAGAGGTGACGCGGAGGCTTGTCTTCCGTGGATATGTATCTTTTGAAATAGAAGTAATTGTAAACTAAAAGATTTTAAAATGACAATCTCTAAAGTTTAAGAATAAATGTTGTAACAAGTAACTTCAGTAACCATAAGTTGTAATGTAACAAGTGTGATGGAGCGTTGGAACATTGCACTACTAAATGAAACCATTCCTCAAATGGTATAAAGCGTAATAAAGTAATTCATTAATGGAGTAGAGTAAACTTTAAATTCCTAAGTAATACATATAAACTCGGATCCGAGGTAAAATGCGCTAAATGTATTATAAATCTTAATGTAGAAAACCCATTACAATTTTCACTGTAAGTTAAAAGTTGATATATTATGTATAATCAAATAGACATAAATAAAGAGATGTCATCTTTAGTACAATACTAAATTGAGTGCATAAATCAGCAGACTACCCCCCCCCCCAGTTCCTTGTATATTAATTGTTTTAGTGATTTGATTAATTTTCAGCTTGTTACAACGAAGGCAGCCTGTGTAATTGGCAGAACCAATTAATACGGGTTCCCTATGTTATAACACAAGTTAAGATGTTATAAATTGCGCCACTCTGCTGAATAGAAAAGGTTTGTAAGCATCGTGACGCCTATAAGGTGCGCCACTCTGCTTCTGCTTTGTAAAAAAACAGGTAAATAATTTTATTATTAACATGTTCCACCTTGTGTTGTTTAATAAGTAATTGTGTAATATTAGGGACACCCTGTTGATCTCTAATATGTGTCTAAAATTTTAAATAAAATAAAATGATAATTATTATTATAATAGTATAGTAAATAAGTAATTTTAATTATGAATTAGATATAGGAATTTACACAATGTTAACTTAGCGCCACGGGTATTCGAAACAACATCAGGTACGTGCTTGTCAAAAAATTTCATTCATCAACATGTCGGTTTGTAAACAAAATCTGACCGGTTAAATTCTTGTCCACGCCTGTGTAAAACTGTCATAGTTACCTCCCGCTAAGTTGAGTTAGACAATACGCCACCCTCTTCGATTGTTCTATTGTTATAAGAAGCGTGTATTATCCTGTGTTTAGTAACCGAGAATTCCCCCTTCGTTGAACGTATATTGACGCCTGTGTGAGATTTCTCTCTCTCACTACCAATGTAAAATGATTAAAGTTCACATTTTAATCGTTTATGTGTGAAAGCAAGAAAGAGTAGTATAGAATTTAATGCGAATAGTAAAATAAGTTTTAGTGTGCGAAAACTACTATCTCTATTGTTAAATAAAGTGTTCTACCCCTTATCCCGTAACAAAGTAAAATGTTAACGTTTAAACTAAGTAAAATTAAATCGAAGTATATAAACGTGTCCTAAATAAAAAAAAATATAAATTATAAAATTTTTTTAAGTAAATGATAAGTCCTTTAAATAAAAAGTTTAATAATATCTTAAGTTATACTAACGTGTTATAAAAGTGTATTAGTAAAATAAGTAAAAGGAAGTAATAATAAAAGTATATTTGATTAGTGTAAACACCCGGTCGTGGCCTGTTTGAAAATAATTCCCCAGCGTGCCAGTAAAAGACAAACTCGTTTGTGCAGGTAATAATCGTGTTTAGTATTGTAGGAAGCGACCCCAATTGTTATGAAATCCTAAAGTGGTACCGAAGTAAACAATAGCAACGGCCATGTGTATAATACAACACCCCTGTGTAAAGTGTTTGTCCCCTTCTGCATAGTTTGTAACCGCTGTTCGTTTTAAAAGTAAATAAAGATTCCTCTTCGTGAAGTTCCGCTTATCTCAGTAGAATAAGAAATTAGAATTCGAAATAATCTAAAGTTGAGTATGGGATCCGCTTTAGGTTATATTAGAGGTAATTAAGAATTATACATGTAACGTAACACAGTCACAATGGCGCCGCACTGAATAATTCTTTACAAGGGTTAAAGAAAGTTGTTTACAAGGGTTAAAGAAAGTGCAGAAAACTAACTACTAGAGTTAGAGTATGCAAAATGTAATCAGTCGGGCCACGATGTTGTAAGGTTACGAAAATTAGTAGTAGAAATGAAATTAAGTTAGCTTTTAAGAAAAGAGATAAAGGGAACTTCACGGAAGAAAGAAAGAAAACGAGTACTAAGTAAATTTTAACACGGTATTCCCCAAGCATACTCCCAGTACTTTGCTGACCAAATAAGCCGGAGGCTGTTTTTAAGCGGCGGAGTATGTGACGATTTCATTAATAAAAAAATATAGTAATTAATAAATAGGTAATGTAAAGGCTGAGAAATTTTAAATCTTAATAAAATCGCACATTTAAACTAAATTTTATCGCTATCATAAAATTATAATAATATTTAATAATGAGTTTTAATAATAAAATAAAAAGGAATACGAGTGTACAGATAGGGTAAACCTTGTTAATTAACCCTGAATAGGCATGCGCTAACCGGAATTAACGTGAATTCCGACCCCTAAACAAACTAATAATACTTGTAAATTTGACATGATTTAAATAATTAAACAAGACCACAGTAGTGTACTTTAATAACGTTTGTAATTAAGAATATCTCTGAATAATTAAAAAGTCAAACTTTAACCATTTAAATAAAGGAGAAATGTGGAACTATTTCGCTGCGACGCGTAATCTCCACGCGATTTACTGACATTTCCTACATAGTTACAGAGCAGAGACGATGCGTCGTTCAACCAGTAAGCAGCTCAAAGCAGAGCGCTGTACAAAATATGTACTTTTTTTGGTTAAATGTGGTTATTACTTTCAAATAACCGTGTGAAGAGTTATATAACGAGAATGTAGTGTGTAACAGAAAAAAGTAATGTAGAAAATTAAGCGCGTAAGGTGACATCTCCCAGTAAGAAATATAGTTAAAGTTACCTTAGTGTTGTATATGTAAATTCAGATACAACCGTACTATTACCAAATGTGATGTGCATAACTGTAAAATGTGAGGACGAAGACCTCGACTGTATTTACAATACCACCGAGAAACAGGGCGACTTCATGACACCGTAACATCCGAATCAACATTAGTTGAATCCGAGGACCTTCACCAGAAAGACTACCACGATGACAACCCACTACAGAGAGAGGACCGAAGAATCACGCGTGGAGGACTAGGACTAAACCCTTAACTAAGAGGTGACGCGGAGGCTTCTCTTCCGTGGATATGTATCTTTTGAAATAGAAGTAATTGTAAACTAAAAGATTTTAAAATGACAATCTCTAAAGTTTAAGAATAAATGTTGTAACAAGTAACTTCAGTAACCATAAGTTGTAATGTAACAAGTGTGATGGAGCGTTGGAACATTGCACTACTAAAGGAAACCATTCCTCAAATGGTATAAAGCGTAATAAAGTAATTCATTAATGGAGTAGAGTAAACTTTAAATTCCTAAGTAATACATATAAACTCGGATCCGAGGTAAAATGCGCTAACTGTATTATAAATCTTAATGTAGAAAACCCATTACAATTTTCACTGTAAGTTAAAAGTTGATATATTATGTATAATCAAATAGACATAAATAAAGAGATGTCATCTTTAGTACAATACTAAATTGAGTGCATAAATCAGCAGACTACCCCCCCCCCAGTTCCTTTTATATTAATTGTTTTAGTGATTTGATTAATTTTCAGCTTGTTACAACGAAGGCAGCCTGTGTAATTGGCAGAACCAATTAATACGGGTTCCCTATGTTATAACACAAGTTAAGATGTTATAAATTGCGCCACTCTGCTGAATAGAAAAGGTTTGTAAGCATCGTGACGCCTATAAGGTGCGCCACTCTGCTTCTGCTTTGTAAAAAAACAGGTAAATAATTTTATTATTAACATGTTCCACCTTGTGTTGTTTAATAAGTAATTGTGTAATATTAGGGACACCCTGTTGATCTCTAATATGTGTCTAAAATTTTAAATAAAATAAAATGATAATTATTATTATAATAGTATAGTAAATAAGTAATTTTAATTATGAATTAGATATAGGAATTTACACAATGTTAACTTAGCGCCACGGGTATTCGAAACAACATCAGGTACGTGCTTGTCAAAAAATTTCATTCATCAACATGTCGGTTTGTAAACAAAATCTGACCGGTTAAATTCTTGTCCACGCCTGTGTAAAACTGTCATAGTTACCTCCCGCTAAGTTGAGTTAGACAATACGCCACCCTCTTCGATTGTTCTATTGTTATAAGAAGCGTGTATTATCCTGTGTTTAGTAACCGAGAATTCCCCCTTCGTTGAACGTATATTGACGCCTGTGTGAGATTTCTCTCTCTCACTACCAATGTAAAATGATTAAAGTTCACATTTTAATCGTTTATGTGTGAAAGCAAGAAAGAGTAGTATAGAATTTAATGCGAATAGTAAAATAAGTTTTAGTGTGCGAAAACTACTATCTCTATTGTTAAATAAAGTGTTCTACCCCTTATCCCGTAACAAAGTAAAATGTTAACGTTTAAACTAAGTAAAATTAAATCGAAGTATATAAACGTGTCCTAAATAAAAAAAAAAATAAATTATAAAATTTTTTTAAGTAAATGATAAGTTATTTAAATAAAAAGTTTAATAATATCTTAAATTATACTAACGTGTTATAAAAGTGTATTAGTAAAATAAGTAAAAGGAAGTAATAATAAAAGTATATTTGATTAGTGTAAACACCCGGTCGTGGCCTGTTTGAAAATAATTCCCCAGCGTGCCAGTAAAAGACAAACTCGTTTGTGCAGGTAATAATCGTGTTTAGTATTGTAGGAAGCGACCCCAATTGTTATGAAATCCTAAAGTGGTACCGAAGTAAACAATAGCAACGGCCATGTGTATAATACAACACCCCTGTGTAAAGTGTTTGTCCCCTTCTGCATAGTTTGTAACCGCTGTTCGTTTTAAAAGTAAATAAAGATTCCTCTTCGTGAAGTTCCGCTTATCTCAGTAGAATAAGAAATTAGGATTAGAAATAATCTAAAGTTGAGTATGGGATCCGCTTTAGGTTATATTAGAGGTAATTAAGAATTATACATGTAACGTAACACAGTCACAATGGCGCCGCACTGAATAATTCTTTACAAGGGTTAAAGAAAGTTGTTTACAAGGGTTAAAGAAAGTGCAGAAAACTAACTACTAGAGTTAGAGTATGCAAAATGTAATCAGTCGGGCCACGATGTTGTAAGGTTACGAAAATTAGTAGTAGAAATGAAATTAAGTTAGCTTTTAAGAAAAGAGATAAAGGGAACTTCACGGAAGAAAGAAAGAAAACGAGTACTAAGTAAATTTTAACACGGTATTCCCCAAGCATACTCCCAGTACTTTGCTGACCAAATAAGCCGGAGTCTGTTTTTAAGCGGCGGAGTATGTGACGATTTCATTAATAAAAAAATATAGTAATTAATAAATAGGTAATGTAAAGGCTGAGAAATTTTAAATCTTAATAAAATCGCACATTTAAACTAAATTTTATCGCTATCATAAAATTATAATAATATTTAATAATGAGTTTTAATAATAAAATAAAAAGGAATACGAGTGTACAGATAGGGTAAACCTTGTTAATTAACCCTGAATAGGCATGCGCTAACCGGAATTAACGTGAATTCCGACCCCTAAACAAACTAATAATACTTGTAAATTTGACATGATTTAAATAATTAAACAAGACCACAGTAGTGTACTTTAATAACGTTTGTAATTAAGAATATCTCTGAATAATTAAAAAGTCAAACTTTAACCATTTAAATAAAGGAGAAATGTGGAACTATTTCGCTGCGACGCGTAATCTCCACGCGATTTACTGACCCTTCCTACATAGTTACAGAGCAGAGACGATGCGTCGTTCAACCAGTAAGCAGCTCAAAGCAGAGCGCTGTACAAAATATGTACTTTTTTTGGTTAAATGTGGTTATTACTTTCAAATAACCGTGTGAAGAGTTATATAACGAGAATGTAGTGTGTAACAGAAAAAAGTAATGTAGAAAATTAAGCGCGTAAGGTGACATCTCCCAGTAAGAAATATAGTTAAAGTTACCTTAGTGTTGTATATGTAAATTCAGATACAACCGTACTATTACCAAATGTGATGTGCATAACTGTAAAATGTGAGGACGAAGACCTCGACTGTATTTACAATACCACCGAGAAACAGGGCGACTTCATGACACCGTAACATCCGAATCAACATTAGTTGAATCCGAGGACCTTCACCAGAAAGACTACCACGATGACAACCCACTACAGAGAGAGGACCGAAGAATCACGCGTGGAGGACTAGGACTAAACCCTTAACTAAGAGGTGACGCGGAGGCTTCTCTTCCGTGGATATGTATCTTTTGAAATAGAAGTAATTGTAAACTAAAAGATTTTAAAATGACAATCTCTAAAGTTTAAGAATAAATGTTGTAACAAGTAACTTCAGTAACCATAAGTTGTAATGTAACAAGTGTGATGGAGCGTTGGAACATTGCACTACTAAAGGAAACCATTCCTCAAATGGTATAAAGCGTAATAAAGTAATTCATTAATGGAGTAGAGTAAACTTTAAATTCCTAAGTAATACATATAAACTCGGATCCGAGGTAAAATGCGCTAACTGTATTATAAATCTTAATGTAGAAAACCCATTACAATTTTCACTGTAAGTTAAAAGTTGATATATTATGTATAATCAAATAGACATAAATAAAGAGATGTCATCTTTAGTACAATACTAAATTGAGTGCATAAATCAGCAGACTACCCCCCCCCCAGTTCCTTTTATATTAATTGTTTTAGTGATTTGATTAATTTTCAGCTTGTTACAACGAAGGCAGCCTGTGTAATTGGCAGAACCAATTAATACGGGTTCCCTATGTTATAACACAAGTTAAGATGTTATAAATTGCGCCACTCTGCTGAATAGAAAAGGTTTGTAAGCATCGTGACGCCTATAAGGTGCGCCACTCTGCTTCTGCTTTGTAAAAAAACAGGTAAATAATTTTATTATTAACATGTTCCACCTTGTGTTGTTTAATAAGTAATTGTGTAATATTAGGGACACCCTGTTGATCTCTAATATGTGTCTAAAATTTTAAATAAAATAAAATGATAATTATTATTATAATAGTATAGTAAATAAGTAATTTTAATTATGAATTAGATATAGGAATTTACACAATGTTAACTTAGCGCCACGGGTATTCGAAACAACATCAGGTACGTGCTTGTCAAAAAATTTCATTCATCAACATGTCGGTTTGTAAACAAAATCTGACCGGTTAAATTCTTGTCCACGCCTGTGTAAAACTGTCATAGTTACCTCCCGCTAAGTTGAGTTAGACAATACGCCACCCTCTTCGATTGTTCTATTGTTATAAGAAGCGTGTATTATCCTGTGTTTAGTAACCGAGAATTCCCCCTTCGTTGAACGTATATTGACGCCTGTGTGAGATTTCTCTCTCTCACTACCAATGTAAAATGATTAAAGTTCACATTTTAATCGTTTATGTGTGAAAGCAAGAAAGAGTAGTATAGAATTTAATGCGAATAGTAAAATAAGTTTTAGTGTGCGAAAACTACTATCTCTATTGTTAAATAAAGTGTTCTACCCCTTATCCCGTAACAAAGTAAAATGTTAACGTTTAAACTAAGTAAAATTAAATCGAAGTATATAAACGTATCCTAAATAAAAAAAACTATAAATTATAAAATTTTTTTAAGTAAATGATAAGTCCTTTAAATAAAAAGTTTAATAATATCTTAAATTATACTAACGTGTTATAAAAGTGTATTAGTAAAATAAGTAAAAGGAAGTAATAATAAAAGTATATTTGATTAGTGTAAACACCCGGTCGTGGCCTGTTTGAAAATAATTCCCCAGCGTGCCAGTAAAAGACAAACTCGTTTGTGCAGGTAATAATCGTGTTTAGTATTGTAGGAAGCGACCCCAATTGTTATGAAATCCTAAAGTGGTACCGAAATAAACAATAGCAACGGCCATGTGTATAATACAACACCCCTGTGTAAAGTGTTTGTCCCCTTCTGCATAGTTTGTAACCGCTGTTCGTTTTAAAAGTAAATAAAGATTCCTCTTCGTGAAGTTCCGCTTATCTCAGTAGAATAAGAAATTAGGATTAGAAATAATCTAAAGTTGAGTATGGGATCCGCTTTAGGTTATATTAGAGGTAATTAAGAATTATACATGTAACGTAACACAGTCACAATGGCGCCGCACTGAATAATTCTTTACAAGGGTTAAAGAAAGTTGTTTACAAGGGTTAAAGAAAGTGCAGAAAACTAACTACTAGAGTTAGAGTATGCAAAATGTAATCAGTCGGGCCACGATGTTGTAAGGTTACGAAAATTAGTAGTAGAAATGAAATTAAGTTAGCTTTTAAGAAAAGAGATAAAGGGAACTTCACGGAAGAAAGAAAGAAAACGAGTACTAAGTAAATTTTAACACGGTATTCCCCAAGCATACTCCCAGTACTTTGCTGACCAAATAAGCCGGAGTCTGTTTTTAAGCGGCGGAGTATGTGACGATTTCATTAATAAAAAAATATAGTAATTAATAAATAGGTAATGTAAAGGCTGAGAAATTTTAAATCTTAATAAAATCGCACATTTAAACTAAATTTTATCGCTATCATAAAATTATAATAATATTTAATAATGAGTTTTAATAATAAAATAAAAAGGAATACGAGTGTACAGATAGGGTAAACCTTGTTAATTAACCCTGAATAGGCATGCGCTAACCGGAATTAACGTGAATTCCGACCCCTAAACAAACTAATAATACTTGTAAATTTGACATGATTTAAATAATTAAACAAGACCACAGTAGTGTACTTTAATAACGTTTGTAATTAAGAATATCTCTGAATAATTAAAAAGTCAAACTTTAACCATTTAAATAAAGGAGAAATGTGGAACTATTTCGCTGCGACGCGTAATCTCCACGCGATTTACTGACCCTTCCTACATAGTTACAGAGCAGAGACGATGCGTCGTTCAACCAGTAAGCAGCTCAAAGCAGAGCGCTGTACAAAATATGTACTTTTTTTGGTTAAATGTGGTTATTACTTTCAAATAACCGTGTGAAGAGTTATATAACGAGAATGTAGTGTGTAACAGAAAAAAGTAATGTAGAAAATTAAGCGCGTAAGGTGACATCTCCCAGTAAGAAATATAGTTAAAGTTACCTTAGTGTTGTATATGTAAATTCAGATACAACCGTACTATTACCAAATGTGATGTGCATAACTGTAAAATGTGAGGACGAAGACCTCGACTGTATTTACAATACCACCGTGAAACAGGGCGACTTCATGACACCGTAACATCCGAATCAACATTAGTTGAATCCGAGGACCTTCACCAGAAAGACTACCACGATGACAACCCACTACAGAGAGAGGACCGAAGAATCACGCGTGGAGGACTAGGACTAAACCCTTAACTAAGAGGTGACGCGGAGGCTTCTCTTCCGTGGATATGTATCTTTTGAAATAGAAGTAATTGTAAACTAAAAGATTTTAAAATGACAATCTCTAAAGTTTAAGAATAAATGTTGTAACAAGTAACTTCAGTAACCATAAGTTGTAATGTAACAAGTGTGATGGAGCGTTGGAACATTGCACTACTAAATGAAACCATTCCTCAAATGGTATAAAGCGTAATAAAGTAATTCATTAATGGAGTAGAGTAAACTTTAAATTCCTAAGTAATACATATAAACTCGGATCCGAGGTAAAATGCGCTAAATGTATTATAAATCTTAATGTAGAAAACCCATTACAATTTTCACTGTAAGTTAAAAGTTGATATATTATGTATAATCAAATAGACATAAATAAAGAGATGTCATCTTTAGTACAATACTAAATTGAGTGCATAAATCAGCAGACTACCCCCCCCCAGTTCCTTGTATATTAATTGTTTTAGTGATTTGATTAATTTTCAGCTTGTTACAACGAAGGCAGCCTGTGTAATTGGCAGAACCAATTAATACGGGTTCCCTATGTTATAACACAAGTTAAGATGTTATAAATTGCGCCACTCTGCTGAATAGAAAAGGTTTGTAAGCATCGTGACGCCTATAAGGTGCGCCACTCTGCTTCTGCTTTGTAAAAAAACAGGTAAATAATTTTATTATTAACATGTTCCACCTTGTGTTGTTTAATAAGTAATTGTGTAATATTAGGGACACCCTGTTGATCTCTAATATGTGTCTAAAATTTTAAATAAAATAAAATGATAATTATTATTATAATAGTATAGTAAATAAGTAATTTTAATTATGAATTAGATATAGGAATTTACACAATGTTAACTTAGCGCCACGGGTATTCGAAACAACATCAGGTACGTGCTTGTCAAAAAATTTCATTCATCAACATGTCGGTTTGTAAACAAAATCTGACCGGTTAAATTCTTGTCCACGCCTGTGTAAAACTGTCATAGTTACCTCCCGCTAAGTTGAGTTAGACAATACGCCACCCTCTTCGATTGTTCTATTGTTATAAGAAGCGTGTATTATCCTGTGTTTAGTAACCGAGAATTCCCCCTTCGTTGAACGTATATTGACGCCTGTGTGAGATTTCTCTCTCTCACTACCAATGTAAAATGATTAAAGTTCACATTTTATCGTTTATGTGTGAAAGCAAGAAAGAGTAGTATAGAATTTAATGCGAATAGTAAAATAAGTTTTAGTGTGCGAAAACTACTATCTCTATTGTTAAATAAAGTGTTCTACCCCTTATCCCGTAACAAAGTAAAATGTTAACGTTTAAACTAAGTAAAATTAAATCGAAGTATATAAACGTGTCCTAAATAAAAAAAAATATAAATTATAAAATTTTTTTAAGTAAATGATAAGTCCTTTAAATAAAAAGTTTAATAATATCTTAAATTATACTAACGTGTTATAAAAGTGTATTAGTAAAATAAGTAAAAGGAAGTAATAATAAAAGTATATTTGATTAGTGTAAACACCCGGTCGTGGCCTGTTTGAAAATAATTCCCCAGCGTGCCAGTAAAAGACAAACTCGTTTGTGCAGGTAATAATCGTGTTTAGTATTGTAGGAAGCGACCCCAATTGTTATGAAATCCTAAAGTGGTACCGAAGTAAACAATAGCAACGGCCATGTGTATAATACAACACCCCTGTGTAAAGTGTTTGTCCCCTTCTGCATAGTTTGTAACCGCTGTTCGTTTTAAAAGTAAATAAAGATTCCTCTTCGTGAAGTTCCGCTTATCTCAGTAGAATAAGAAATTAGGATTAGAAATAATCTAAAGTTGAGTATGGGATCCGCTTTAGGTTATATTAGAGGTAATTAAGAATTATACATGTAACGTAACACAGTCACAATGGCGCCGCACTGAATAATTCTTTACAAGGGTTAAAGAAAGTTGTTTACAAGGGTTAAAGAAAGTGCAAAAAACTAACTACTAGAGTTAGAGTATGCAAAATGTAATCAGTCGGGCCACGATGTTGTAAGGATACGAAAATTAGTAGTAGAAATAAAATTAAGTTAGCTTTTAAGAAACGAGATAAAGGGAACTTCACGGAAGAAAGAAAGAAAACGAGTACTAAGTAAATTTTAACACGGTATTCCCCAAGCATACTCCCAGTACTTTGCTGACCAAATAAGCCGGAGTCTGTTTTTAAGCGGCGGAGTATGTGACGATTTCATTAATAAAAAAATATAGTAATTAATAAATAGGTAATGTAAAGGCTGAGAAATTTTAAATCTTAATAAAATCGCACATATAAACTAAATTTTATCGCTATCATAAAATTATAATAATAGTTAATAAAGAGTTTTAATAATAAAATAAAAAGGAATACGAGTGTACAGATAGGGTAAACCTTGTTAATTAACCCTGCATAGGCATGCGCTAACCGGAATTAACGTGAATTCCGACCCCTAAACAAACTAATAATACTTGTAAATTTGACATGATTTAAATAATTAAACAAGACCACAGTAGTGTACTTTAATAACGTTTGTAATTAAGAATATCTCTGAATAATTAAAAAGTCAAACTTTAACCATTTAAATAAAGGAGAAATGTGGAACTATTTCGCTGCGACGCGTAAGCTCCACGCGATTTACTGACCCTTCCTACATAGTTACAGAGCAGAGACGATGCGTCGTTCAACCAGTAAGCAGCTCAAAGCAGAGCGCTGTACAAAATATGTACTTTTTTTGGTTAAATGTGGTTATTAGTTTCAAATAACCGTGTGAAGAGTTATATAACGAGAATGTAGTGTGTAACAGAAAAAAGTAATGTAGAAAATTAAGTGGGTAAGGTGACATCTCCCAGTAAGAAATATAGTTAAAGTTATCTTAGTGTTGTATATGTAAATTCAGATACAACCGTACTATTACCAAATGTGATGTGCATAAATGTAAAATGAGAGGACGAAGACCTCGACTGTATTTACAATACCACCGAGAAACAGGACGACTTCATGACACCGTAACATCCGAATCAACATTAGTTGAATCCGAGGACCTTCACCAGAAAGACTACCACGATGACAACCCACTACAGAGAGAGGACCGAAGAATCACGCGTGGAGGACTAGGACTAAACCCTTAACTAAGAGGTGACGCGGAGGCTTGTCTTCCGTGGATATGTATCTTTTGAAATAGAAGTAATTGTAAACTAAAAGATTTTAAAATGACAATCTCTAAAGTTTAAGAATAAATGTTGTAACAAGTAACTTCAGTAACCATAAGTTGTAAAGTAACAAGTGTGATGGAGCGTTGGAACATTGCACTACTAAATGAAACCATTCCTCAAATGGTATAAAGCGTAATAAAGTAATTCATTAATGGAGTAGAGTAAACTTTAAATTCCTAAGTAATACATATAAACTCGGATCCGAGGTAAAATGCGCTAACTGTATTATAAATCTTAATGTAGAAAACCCATTACAATTTTCACTGTAAGTTAAAAGTTGATATATTATGTATAATCAAATAGACATAAATAAAGAGATGTCATCTTTAGTACAATACTAAATTGAGTGCATAAATCAGCAGACTACCCCCCCCCCAGTCCCTTGTATATTAATTGTTTTAGTGATTTGATTAATTTTCAGCTTGTTACAACGAAGGCAGCCTGTGTAATTGGCAGAACCAATTAATACGGGTTCCCTATGTTATAACACAAGTTAAGATGTTATAAATTGCGCCACTCTGCTGAATAGAAAAGGTTTGTAAGCATCGTGACGCCTATAAGGTGCGCCACTCTGCTTCTGCTTTGTAAAAAAACAGGTAAATAATTTTATTATTAACATGTTCCACCTTGTGTTGTTTAATAAGTAATTGTGTAATATTAGGGACACCCTGTTGATCTCTAATATGTGTCTAAAATTTTAAATAAAATAAAATGATAATTATTATTATAATAGTATAGTAAATAAGTAATTTTAATTATGAATTAGATATAGGAATTTACACAATGTTAACTTAGCGCCACGGGTATTCGAAACAACATCAGGTACGTGCTTGTCAAAAAATTTCATTCATCAACATGTCGGTTTGTAAACAAAATCTGACCGGTTAAATTCTTGTCCACGCCTGTGTAAAACTGTCATAGTTACCTCCCGCTAAGTTGAGTTAGACAATACGCCACCCTCTTCGATTGTTCTATTGTTATAAGAAGCGTGTATTATCCTGTGTTTAGTAACCGAGAATTCCCCCTTCGTTGAACGTATATTGACGCCTGTGTGAGATTTCTCTCTCTCACTACCAATGTAAAATGATTAAAGTTCACATTTTAATCGTTTATGTGTGAAAGCAAGAAAGAGTAGTATAGAATTTAATGCGAATAGTAAAATAAGTTTTAGTGTGCGAAAACTACTATCTCTATTGTTAAATAAAGTGTTCTACCCCTTATCCCGTAACAAAGTAAAATGTTAACGTTTAAACTAAGTAAAATTAAATCGAAGTATATAAACGTGTCCTAAATAAAAAAAAATATAAATTATAAAATTTTTTTAAGTAAATGATAAGTCCTTTAAATAAAAAGTTTAATAATATCTTAAATTATAACTAACGTGTTATAAAAGTGTATTAGTAAAATAAGTAAAAGGAAGTAATAATAAAAGTATATTTGATTAGTGTAAACACCCGGTCGTGGCCTGTTTGAAAATAATTCCCCAGCGTGCCAGTAAAAGACAAACTCGTTTGTGCAGGTAATAATCGTGTTTAGTATTGTAGGAAGCGACCCCAATTGTTATGAAATCCTAAAGTGGTACCGAAGTAAACAATAGCAACGGCCATGTGTATAATACAACACCCCTGTGTAAAGTGTTTGTCCCCTTCTGCATAGTTTGTAACCGCTGTTCGTTTTAAAAGTAAATAAAGATTCCTCTTCGTGAAGTTCCGCTTATCTCAGTAGAATAAGAAATTAGAATTCGAAATAATCTAAAGTTGAGTATGGGATCCGCTTTAGGTTATATTAGAGGTAATTAAGAATTATACATGTAACGTAACACAGTCACAATGGCGCCGCACTGAATAATTCTTTACAAGGGTTAAAGAAAGTTGTTTACAAGGGTTAAAGAAAGTGCAGAAAACTAACTACTAGAGTTAGAGTATGCAAAATGTAATCAGTCGGGCCACGATGTTGTAAGGTTACGAAAATTAGTAGTAGAAATGAAATTAAGTTAGCTTTTAAGAAAAGAGATAAAGGGAACTTCACGGAAGAAAGAAAGAAAACGAGTACTAAGTAAATTTTAACACGGTATTCCCCAAGCATACTCCCAGTACTTTGCTGACCAAATAAGCCGGAGTCTGTTTTTAAGCGGCGGAGTATGTGACGATTTCATTAATAAAAAAATATAGTAATTAATAAATAGGTAATGTAAAGGCTGAGAAATTTTAAATCTTAATAAAATCGCACATTTAAACTAAATTTTATCGCTATCATAAAATTATAATAATATATAATAATGAGTTTTAATAATAAAATAAAAAGGAATACGAGTGTACAGATAGGGTAAACCTTGTTAATTAACCCTGAATAGGCATGCGCTAACCGGAATTAACGTGAATTCCGACCCCTAAACAAACTAATAATACTTGTAAATTTGACATGATTTAAATAATTAAACAAGACCACAGTAGTGTACTTTAATAACGTTTGTAATTAAGAATATCTCTGAATAATTAAAAAGTCAAACTTTAACCATTTAAATAAAGGAGAAATGTGGAACTATTTCGCTGCGACGCGTAATCTCCACGCGATTTACTGACCCTTCCTACATAGTTACAGAGCAGAGACGATGCGTCGTTCAACCAGTAAGCAGCTCAAAGCAGAGCGCTGTACAAAATATGTACTTTTTTTGGTTAAATGTGGTTATTACTTTCAAATAACCGTGTGAAGAGTTATATAACGAGAATGTAGTGTGTAACAGAAAAAAGTAATGTAGAAAATTAAGCGCGTAAGGTGACATCTCCCAGTAAGAAATATAGTTAAAGTTACCTTAGTGTTGTATATGTAAATTCAGATACAACCGTACTATTACCAAATGTGATGTGCATAACTGTAAAATGTGAGGACGAAGACCTCGACTGTATTTACAATACCACCGAGAAACAGGGCGACTTCATGACACCGTAACATCCGAATCAACATTAGTTGAATCCGAGGACCTTCACCAGAAAGACTACCACGATGACAACCCACTACAGAGAGAGGACCGAAGAATCACGCGTGGAGGACTAGGACTAAACCCTTAACTAAGAGGTGACGCGGAGGCTTGTCTTCCGTGGATATGTATCTTTTGAAATAGAAGTAATTGTAAACTAAAAGATTTTAAAATGACAATCTCTAAAGTTTAAGAATAAATGTTGTAACAAGTAACTTCAGTAACCATAAGTTGTAATGTAACAAGTGTGATGGAGCGTTGGAACATTGCACTACTAAAGGAAACCATTCCTCAAATGGTATAAAGCGTAATAAAGTAATTCATTAATGGAGTAGAGTAAACTTTAAATTCCTAAGTAATACATATAAACTCGGATCCGAGGTAAAATGCGCTAACTGTATTATAAATCTTAATGTAGAAAACCCATTACAATTTTCACTGTAAGTTAAAAGTTGATATATTATGTATAATCAAATAGACATAAATAAAGAGATGTCATCTTTAGTACAATACTAAATTGAGTGCATAAATCAGCAGACTACCCCCCCCCCAGTTCCTTTTATATTAATTGTTTTAGTGATTTGATTAATTTTCAGCTTGTTACAACGAAGGCAGCCTGTGTAATTGGCAGAACCAATTAATACGGGTTCCCTATGTTATAACACAAGTTAAGATGTTATAAATTGCGCCACTCTGCTGAATAGAAAAGGTTTGTAAGCATCGTGACGCCTATAAGGTGCGCCACTCTGCTTCTGCTTTGTAAAAAAACAGGTAAATAATTTTATTATTAACATGTTCCACCTTGTGTTGTTTAATAAGTAATTGTGTAATATTAGGGACACCCTGTTGATCTCTAATATGTGTCTAAAATTTTAAATAAAATAAAATGATAATTATTATTATAATAGTATAGTAAATAAGTAATTTTAATTATGAATTAGATATAGGAATTTACACAATGTTAACTTAGCGCCACGGGTATTCGAAACAACATCAGGTACGTGCTTGTCAAAAAATTTCATTCATCAACATGTCGGTTTGTAAACAAAATCTGACCGGTTAAATTCTTGTCCACGCCTGTGTAAAACTGTCATAGTTACCTCCCGCTAAGTTGAGTTAGACAATACGCCACCCTCTTCGATTGTTCTATTGTTATAAGAAGCGTGTATTATCCTGTGTTTAGTAACCGAGAATTCCCCCTTCGTTGAACGTATATTGACGCCTGTGTGAGATTTCTCTCTCTCACTACCAATGTAAAATGATTAAAGTTCACATTTTAATCGTTTATGTGTGAAAGCAAGAAAGAGTAGTATAGAATTTAATGCGAATAGTAAAATAAGTTTTAGTGTGCGAAAACTACTATCTCTATTGTTAAATAAAGTGTTCTACCCCTTATCCCGTAACAAAGTAAAATGTTAACGTTTAAACTAAGTAAAATTAAATCGAAGTATATAAACGTATCCTAAATAAAAAAAAACTATAAATTATAAAATTTTTTTAAGTAAATGATAAGTCCTTTAAATAAAAAGTTTAATAATATCTTAAATTATACTAACGTGTTATAAAAGTGTATTAGTAAAATAAGTAAAAGGAAGTAATAATAAAAGTATATTTGATTAGTGTAAACACCCGGTCGTGGCCTGTTTGAAAATAATTCCCCAGCGTGCCAGTAAAAGACAAACTCGTTTGTGCAGGTAATAATCGTGTTTAGTATTGTAGGAAGCGACCCCAATTGTTATGAAATCCTAAAGTGGTACCGAAATAAACAATAGCAACGGCCATGTGTATAATACAACACCCCTGTGTAAAGTGTTTGTCCCCTTCTGCATAGTTTGTAACCGCTGTTCGTTTTAAAAGTAAATAAAGATTCCTCTTCGTGAAGTTCCGCTTATCTCAGTAGAATAAGAAATTAGGATTAGAAATAATCTAAAGTTGAGTATGGGATCCGCTTTAGGTTATATTAGAGGTAATTAAGAATTATACATGTAACGTAACACAGTCACAATGGCGCCGCACTGAATAATTCTTTACAAGGGTTAAAGAAAGTTGTTTACAAGGGTTAAAGAAAGTGCAGAAAACTAACTACTAGAGTTAGAGTATGCAAAATGTAATCAGTCGGGCCACGATGTTGTAAGGTTACGAAAATTAGTAGTAGAAATGAAATTAAGTTAGCTTTTAAGAAAAGAGATAAAGGGAACTTCACGGAAGAAAGAAAGAAAACGAGTACTAAGTAAATTTTAACACGGTATTCCCCAAGCATACTCCCAGTACTTTGCTGACCAAATAAGCCGGAGTCTGTTTTTAAGCGGCGGAGTATGTGACGATTTCATTAATAAAAAAATATAGTAATTAATAAATAGGTAATGTAAAGGCTGAGAAATTTTAAATCTTAATAAAATCGCACATTTAAACTAAATTTTATCGCTATCATAAAATTATAATAATATTTAATAATGAGTTTTAATAATAAAATAAAAAGGAATACGAGTGTACAGATAGGGTAAACCTTGTTAATTAACCCTGAATAGGCATGCGCTAACCGGAATTAACGTGAATTCCGACCCCTAAACAAACTAATAATACTTGTAAATTTGACATGATTTAAATAATTAAACAAGACCACAGTAGTGTACTTTAATAACGTTTGTAATTAAGAATATCTCTGAATAATTAAAAAGTCAAACTTTAACCATTTAAATAAAGGAGAAATGTGGAACTATTTCGCTGCGACGCGTAAGCTCCACGCGATTTACTGACCCTTCCTACATAGTTACAGAGCAGAGACGATGCGTCGTTCAACCAGTAAGCAGCTCAAAGCAGAGCGCCGTACAAAATATGTACTTTTTTTGGTTAAATGTGGTTATTACTTTCAAATAACCGTGTGAAGAGTTATATAACGAGAATGTAGTGTGTAACAGAAAAAAGTAATGTAGAAAATTAAGCGCGTAAGGTGACATCTCCCAGTAAGAAATATAGTTAAAGTTACCTTAGTGTTGTATATGTAAATTCAGATACAACCGTACTATTACCAAATGTGATGTGCATAACTGTAAAATGTGAGGACGAAGACCTCGACTGTATTTACAATACCACCGAGAAACAGGGCGACTTCATGACACCGTAACATCCGAATCAACATTAGTTGAATCCGAGGACCTTCACCAGAAAGACTACCACGATGACAACCCACTACAGAGAGAGGACCGAAGAATCACGCGTGGAGGACTAGGACTAAACCCTTAACTAAGAGGTGACGCGGAGGCTTGTCTTCCGTGGATATGTATCTTTTGAAATAGAAGTAATTGTAAACTAAAAGATTTTAAAATGACAATCTCTAAAGTTTAAGAATAAATGTTGTAACAAGTAACTTCAGTAACCATAAGTTGTAATGTAACAAGTGTGATGGAGCGTTGGAACATTGCACTACTAAAGGAAACCATTCCTCAAATGGTATAAAGCGTAATAAAGTAATTCATTAATGGAGTAGAGTAAACTTTAAATTCCTAAGTAATACATATAAACTCGGATCCGAGGTAAAATGCGCTAACTGTATTATAAATCTTAATGTAGAAAACCCATTACAATTTTCACTGTAAGTTAAAAGTTGATATATTATGTATAATCAAATAGACATAAATAAAGAGATGTCATCTTTAGTACAATACTAAATTGAGTGCATAAATCAGCAGACTACCCCCCCCCCAGTTCCTTTTATATTATTTGTTTTAGTGATTTGATTAATTTTCAGCTTGTTACAACGAAGGCAGCCTGTGTAATTGGCAGAACCAATTAATACGGGTTCCCTATGTTATAACACAAGTTAAGATGTTATAAATTGCGCCACTCTGCTGAATAGAAAAGGTTTGTAAGCATCGTGACGCCTATAAGGTGCGCCACTCTGCTTCTGCTTTGTAAAAAAACAGGTAAATAATTTTATTATTAACATGTTCCACCTTGTGTTGTTTAATAAGTAATTGTGTAATATTAGGGACACCCTGTTGATCTCTAATATGTGTCTAAAATTTTAAATAAAATAAAATGATAATTATTATTATAATAGTATAGTAAATAAGTAATTTTAATTATGAATTAGATATAGGAATTTACACAATGTTAACTTAGCGCCACGGGTATTCGAAACAACATCAGGTACGTGCTTGTCAAAAAATTTCATTCATCAACATGTCGGTTTGTAAACAAAATCTGACCGGTTAAATTCTTGTCCACGCCTGTGTAAAACTGTCATAGTTACCTCCCGCTAAGTTGAGTTAGACAATACGCCACCCTCTTCGATTGTTCTATTGTTATAAGAAGCGTGTATTATCCTGTGTTTAGTAACCGAGAATTCCCCCTTCGTTGAACGTATATTGACGCCTGTGTGAGATTTCTCTCTCTCACTACCAATGTAAAATGATTAAAGTTCACATTTTAATCGTTTATGTGTGAAAGCAAGAAAGAGTAGTATAGAATTTAATGCGAATAGTAAAATAAGTTTTAGTGTGCGAAAACTACTATCTCTATTGTTAAATAAAGTGTTCTACCCCTTATCCCGTAACAAAGTAAAATGTTAACGTTTAAACTAAGTAAAATTAAATCGAAGTATATAAACGTGTCCTAAATAAAAAAAAATATAAATTATAAAATTTTTTTAAGTAAATGATAAGTCCTTTAAATAAAAAGTTTAATAATATCTTAAATTATAACTAACGTGTTATAAAAGTGTATTAGTAAAATAAGTAAAAGGAAGTAATAATAAAAGTATATTTGATTAGTGTAAACACCCGGTCGTGGCCTGTTTGAAAATAATTCCCCAGCGTGCCAGTAAAAGACAAACTCGTTTGTGCAGGTAATAATCGTGTTTAGTATTGTAGGAAGCGACCCCAATTGTTATGAAATCCTAAAGTGGTACCGAAGTAAACAATAGCAACGGCCATGTGTATAATACAACACCCCTGTGTAAAGTGTTTGTCCCCTTCTGCATAGTTTGTAACCGCTGTTCGTTTTAAAAGTAAATAAAGATTCCTCTTCGTGAAGTTCCGCTTATCTCAGTAGAATAAGAAATTAGGATTAGAAATAATCTAAAGTTGAGTATGGGATCCGCTTTAGGTTATATTAGAGGTAATTAAGAATTATACATGTAACGTAACACAGTCACAATGGCGCCGCACTGAATAATTCTTTACAAGGGTTAAAGAAAGTTGTTTACAAGGGTTAAAGAAAGTGCAGAAAACTAACTACTAGAGTTAGAGTATGCAAAATGTAATCAGTCGGGCCACGATGTTGTAAGGTTACGAAAATTAGTAGTAGAAATGAAATTAAGTTAGCTTTTAAGAAAAGAGATAAAGGGAACTTCACGGAAGAAAGAAAGAAAACGAGTACTAAGTAAATTTTAACACGGTATTCCCCAAGCATACTCCCAGTACTTTGCTGACCAAATAAGCCGGAGTCTGTTTTTAAGCGGCGGAGTATGTGACGATTTCATTAATAAAAAAATATAGTAATTAATAAATAGGTAATGTAAAGGCTGAGAAATTTTAAATCTTAATAAAATCGCACATTTAAACTAAATTTTATCGCTATCATAAAATTATAATAATATTTAATAATGAGTTTTAATAATAAAATAAAAAGGAATACGAGTGTACAGATAGGGTAAACCTTGTTAATTAACCCTGAATAGGCATGCGCTAACCGGAATTAACGTGAATTCCGACCCCTAAACAAACTAATAATACTTGTAAATTTGACATGATTTAAATAATTAAACAAGACCACAGTAGTGTACTTTAATAACGTTTGTAATTAAGAATATCTCTGAATAATTAAAAAGTCAAACTTTAACCATTTAAATAAAGGAGAAATGTGGAACTATTTCGCTGCGACGCGTAAGCTCCACGCGATTTACTGACCCTTCCTACATAGTTACAGAGCAGAGACGATGCGTCGTTCAACCAGTAAGCAGCTCAAAGCAGAGCGCTGTACAAAATATGTACTTTTTTTGGTTAAATGTGGTTATTAGTTTCAAATAACCGTGTGAAGAGTTATATAACGAGAATGTAGTGTGTAACAGAAAAAAGTAATGTAGAAAATTAAGCGCGTAAGGTGACATCTCCCAGTAAGAAATATAGTTAAAGTTACCTTAGTGTTGTATATGTAAATTCAGATACAACCGTACTATTACCAAATGTGATGTGCATAACTGTAAAATGTGAGGACGAAGACCTCGACTGTATTTACAATACCACCGAGAAACAGGGCGACTTCATGACACCGTAACATCCGAATCAACATTAGTTGAATCCGAGGACCTTCACCAGAAAGACTACCACGATGACAACCCACTACAGAGAGAGGACCGAAGAATCACGTGGAGGACTAGGACTAAACCCTTAACTAAGAGGTGACGCGGATGCTTGTCTTCCGTGGATATGTATCTTTTGAAATAGAAGTAATTGTAAACTAAAAGATTTTAAAATGACAATCTCTAAAGTTTAAGAATAAATGTTGTAACAAGTAACTTCAGTAACCATAAGTTGTAATGTAACAAGTGTGATGGAGCGTTGGAACATTGCACTACTAAATGAAACCATTCCTCAAATGGTATAAAGCGTAATAAAGTAATTCATTAATGGAGTAGAGTAAACTTTAAATTCCTAAGTAATACATATAAACTCGGATCCGAGGTAAAATGCGCTAACTGTATTATAAATCTTAATGTAGAAAACCCATTACAATTTTCACTGTAAGTTAAAAGTTGATATATATGTATAATCAAATAGACATAAATAAAGAGATGTCATCTTTAGTACAATACTAAATTGAGTGCATAAATCAGCAGACTACCCCCCCCCCCCCAGTTCCTTGTATATTAATTGTTTTAGTGATTTGATTAATTTTCAGCTTGTTACAACGAAGGCAGCCTGTGTAATTGGCAGAACCAATTAATACGGGTTCCCTATGTTATAACACAAGTTAAGATGTTATAAATTGCGCCACTCTGCTGAATAGAAAAGGTTTGTAAGCATCGTGACGCCTATAAGGTGCGCCACTCTGCTTCTGCTTTGTAAAAAAACAGGTAAATAATTTTATTATTAACATGTTCCACCTTGTGTTGTTTAATAAGTAATTGTGTAATATTAGGGACACCCTGTTGATCTATTCACTCATTTACTCTAATATGTGTCTAAAATTTTAAATAAAATAAAATGATAATTATTATTATAATAGTATAGTAAATAAGTAATTTTAATTATGAATTAGATATAGGAATTTACACAATGTTAACTTAGCGCCACGGGTATTCGAAACAACATCAGGTACGTGCTTGTCAAAAAATTTCATTCATCAACATGTCGGTTTGTAAACAAAATCTGACCGGTTAAATTCTTGTCCACGCCTGTGTAAAACTGTCATAGTTACCTCCCGCTAAGTTGAGTTAGACAATACGCCACCCTCTTCGATTGTTCTATTGTTATAAGAAGCGTGTATTATCCTGTGTTTAGTAACCGAGAATTCCCCCTTCGTTGAACGTATATTGACGCCTGTGTGAGATTTCTCTCTCTCACTACCAATGTAAAATGATTAAAGTTCACATTTTAATCGTTTATGTGTGAAAGCAAGAAAGAGTAGTATAGAATTTAATGCGAATAGTAAAATAAGTTTTAGTGTGCGAAAACTACTATCTCTATTGTTAAATAAAGTGTTCTACCCCTTATCCCGTAACAAAGTAAAATGTTAACGTTTAAACTAAGTAAAATTAAATCGAAGTATATAAACGTGTCCTAAATAAAAAAAAATATAAATTATAAAATTTTTTTAAGTAAATGATAAGTCCTTTAAATAAAAAGTTTAATAATATCTTAAGTTATACTAACGTGTTATAAAAGTGTATTAGTAAAATAAGTAAAAGGAAGTAATAATAAAAGTATATTTGATTAGTGTAAACACCCGGTCGTGGCCTGTTTGAAAATAATTCCCCAGCGTGCCAGTAAAAGACAAACTCGTTTGTGCAGGTAATAATCGTGTTTAGTATTGTAGGAAGCGACCCCAATTGTTATGAAATCCTAAAGTGGTACCGAAGTAAACAATAGCAACGGCCATGTGTATAATACAACACCCCTGTGTAAAGTGTTTGTCCCCTTCTGCATAGTTTGTAACCGCTGTTCGTTTTAAAAGTAAATAAAGATTCCTCTTCGTGAAGTTCCGCTTATCTCAGTAGAATAAGAAATTAGGATTAGAAATAATCTAAAGTTGAGTATGGGATCCGCTTTAGGTTATATTAGAGGTAATTAAGAATTATACATGTAACGTAACACAGTCACAATGGCGCCGCACTGAATAATTCTTTACAAGGGTTAAAGAAAGTTGTTTACAAGGGTTAAAGAAAGTGCAGAAAACTAACTACTAGAGTTAGAGTATGCAAAATGTAATCAGTCGGGCCACGATGTTGTAAGGTTACGAAAATTAGTAGTAGAAATAAAATTAAGTTAGCTTTTAAGAAACGAGATAAAGGGAACTTCACGGAAGAAAGAAAGAAAACGAGTACTAAGTAAATTTTAACACGGTATTCCCCAAGCATACTCCCAGTACTTTGCTGACCAAATAAGCCGGAGTCTGTTTTTAAGCGGCGGAGTATGTGACGATTTCATTAATAAAAAAATATAGTAATTAATAAATAGGTAATGTAAAGGCTGAGAAATTTTAAATCTTAATAAAATCGCACATTTAAACTAAATTTTATCGCTATCATAAAATTATAATAATATTTAATAAAGAGTTTTAATAATAAAATAAAAAGGAATACGAGTGTACAGATAGGGTAAACCTTGTTAATTAACCCTGCATAGGCATGCGCTAACCGGAATTAAAGTGAATTCCGACCCCTAAACAAACTAATAATACTTGTAAATTTGACATGATTTAAATAATTAAACAAGACCACAGTAGTGTACTTTAATAACGTTTGTAATTAAGAATATCTCTGAATAATTAAGAAGTCAAACTTTAACCATTTAAATAAAGGAGAAATGTGGAACTATTTCGCTGCGACGCGTAAGCTCCACGCGATTTACTGACCCTTCCTACATAGTTACAGAGCAGAGACGATGCGTCGTTCAACCAGTAAGCAGCTCAAAGCAGAGCGCTGTACAAAATATGTACTTTTTTTGGTTAAATGTGGTTATTAGTTTCAAATAACCGTGTGAAGAGTTATATAACGAGAATGTAGTGTGTAACAGAAAAAAGTAATGTAGAAAATTAAGTGGGTAAGGTGACATCTCCCAGTAAGAAATATAGTTAAAGTTATCTTAGTGTTGTATATGTAAATTCAGATACAACCGTACTATTACCAAATGTGATGTGCATAAATGTAAAATGAGAGGACGAAGACCTCGACTGTATTTACAATACCACCGAGAAACAGGACGACTTCATGACACCGTAACATCCGAATCAACATTAGTTGAATCCGAGGACCTTCACCAGAAAGACTACCACGATGACAACCCACTACAGAGAGAGGACCGAAGAATCACGCGTGGAGGACTAGGACTAAACCCTTAACTAAGAGGTGACGCGGAGGCTTGTCTTCCGTGGATATGTATCTTTTGAAATAGAAGTAATTGTAAACTAAAAGATTTTAAAATGACAATCTCTAAAGTTTAAGAATAAATGTTGTAACAAGTAACTTCAGTAACCACAAGTTGTAAAGTAACAAGTGTGATGGAGCGTTGGAACATTGCACTACTAAATGAAACCATTCCTCAAATGGTATAAAGCGTAATAAAGTAATTCATTAATGGAGTAGAGTAAACTTTAAATTCCTAAGTAATACATATAAACTCGGATCCGAGGTAAAATGCGCTAACTGTATTATAAATCTTAATGTAGAAAACCCATTACAATTTTCACTGTAAGTTAAAAGTTGATATATTATGTATAATCAAATAGACATAAATAAAGAGATGTCATCTTTAGTACAATACTAAATTGAGTGCATAAATCAGCAGACTACCCCCCCCCCAGTTCCTTGTATATTAATTGTTTTAGTGATTTGATTAATTTTCAGCTTGTTACAACGAAGGCAGCCTGTGTAATTGGCAGAACCAATTAATACGGGTTCCCTATGTTATAACACAAGTTAAGATGTTATAAATTGCGCCACTCTGCTGAATAGAAAAGGTTTGTAAGCATCGTGACGCCTATAAGGTGCGCCACTCTGCTTCTGCTTTGTAAAAAAACAGGTAAATAATTTTATTATTAACATGTTCCACCTTGTGTTGTTTAATAAGTAATTGTGTAATATTAGGGACACCCTGTTGATCTCTAATATGTGTCTAAAATTTTAAATAAAATAAAATGATAATTATTATTATAATAGTATAGTAAATAAGTAATTTTAATTATGAATTAGATATAGGAATTTACACAATGTTAACTTAGCGCCACGGGTATTCGAAACAACATCAGGTACGTGCTTGTCAAAAAATTTCATTCATCAACATGTCGGTTTGTAAACAAAATCTGACCGGTTAAATTCTTGTCCACGCCTGTGTAAAACTGTCATAGTTACCTCCCGCTAAGTTGAGTTAGACAATACGCCACCCTCTTCGATTGTTCTATTGTTATAAGAAGCGTGTATTATCCTGTGTTTAGTAACCGAGAATTCCCCCTTCGTGGAACGTATATTGACGCCTGTGTGAGATTTCTCTCTCTCACTACCAATGTAAAATGATTAAAGTTCACATTTTAATCGTTTATGTGTGAAAGCAAGAAAGAGTAGTATAGAATTTAATGCGAATAGTAAAATAAGTTTTAGTGTGCGAAAACTACTATCTCTATTGTTAAATAAAGTGTTCTACCCCTTATCCCGTAACAAAGTAAAATGTTAACGTTTAAACTAAGTAAAATTAAATCGAAGTATATAAACGTGTCCTAAATAAAAAAAACTATAAATTATAAAATTTTTTTAAGTAAATGATAAGTCCTTTAAATAAAAAGTTTAATAATATCTTAAATTATACTAACGTGTTATAAAAGTGTATTAGTAAAATAAGTAAAAGGAAGTAATAATAAAAGTATATTTGATTAGTGTAAACACCCGGTCGTGGCCTGTTTGAAAATAATTCCCCAGCGTGCCAGTAAAAGACAAACTCGTTTGTGCAGGTAATAATCGTGTTTAGTATTGTAGGAAGCGACCCCAATTGTTATGAAATCCTAAAGTGGTACCGAAGTAAACAATAGCAACGGCCATGTGTATAATACAACACCCCTGTGTAAAGTGTTTGTCCCCTTCTGCATAGTTTGTAACCGCTGTTCGTTTTAAAAGTAAATAAAGATTCCTCTTCGTGAAGTTCCGCTTATCTCAGTAGAATAAGAAATTAGGATTAGAAATAATCTAAAGTTGAGTATGGGATCCGCTTTAGGTTATATTAGAGGTAATTAAGAATTATACATGTAACGTAACACAGTCACAATGGCGCCGCACTGAATAATTCTTTACAAGGGTTAAAGAAAGTTGTTTACAAGGGTTAAAGAAAGTGCAGAAAACTAACTACTAGAGTTAGAGTATGCAAAATGTAATCAGTCGGGCCACGATGTTGTAAGGTTACGAAAATTAGTAGTAGAAATAAAATTAAGTTAGCTTTTAAGAAACGAGATAAAGGGAACTTCACGGAAGAAAGAAAGAAAACGAGTACTAAGTAAATTTTAACACGGTATTCCCCAAGCATACTCCCAGTACTTTGCTGACCAAATAAGCCGGAGTCTGTTTTTAAGCGGCGGAGTATGTGACGATTTCATTAATAAAAAAATATAGTAATTAATAAATAGGTAATGTAAAGGCTGAGAAATTTTAAATCTTAATAAAATCGCACATTTAAACTAAATTTTATCGCTATCATAAAATTATAATAATATTTAATAAAGAGTTTTAATAATAAAATAAAAAGGAATACGAGTGTACAGATAGGGTAAACCTTGTTAATTAACCCTGCATAGGCATGCGCTAACCGGAATTAAAGTGAATTCCGACCCCTAAACAAACTAATAATACTTGTAAATTTGACATGATTTAAATAATTAAACAAGACCACAGTAGTGTACTTTAATAACGTTTGTAATTAAGAATATCTCTGAATAATTAAGAAGTCAAACTTTAACCATTTAAATAAAGGAGAAATGTGGAACTATTTCGCTGCGACGCGTAAGCTCCACGCGATTTACTGACCCTTCGTACATAGTTAGTTACAGAGCAGAGACGATGCGTCGTTCAACCAGTAAGCAGCTCAAAGCAGAGCGCTGTACAAAATATGTACTTTTTTTGGTTAAATGTGGTTATTAGTTTCAAATAACCGTGTGAAGAGTTATATAACGAGAATGTAGTGTGTAACAGAAAAAAGTAATGTAGAAAATTAAGTGGGTAAGGTGACATCTCCCAGTAAGAAATATAGTTAAAGTTATCTTAGTGTTGTATATGTAAATTCAGATACAACCGTACTATTACCAAATGTGATGTGCATAAATGTAAAATGAGAGGACGAAGACCTCGACTGTATTTACAATACCACCGAGAAACAGGACGAGTTCATGACACCGTAACATCCGAATCAACATTAGTTGAATCCGAGGACCTTCACCAGAAAGACTACCACGATGACAACCCACTACAGAGAGAGGACCGAAGAATCACGTGTGGAGGACTAGGACTAAACCCTTAACTAAGAGGTGACGCGGAGTCTTGTCTTCCGTGGATATGTATCTTTTGAAATAGAAGTAATTGTAAACTAAAAGATTTTAAAATGACAATCTCTAAAGTTTAAGAATAAATGTTGTAACAAGTAACTTCAGTAACCACAAGTTGTAAAGTAACAAGTGTGATGGAGCGTTGGAACATTGCACTACTAAATGAAACCATTCCTCAAATGGTATAAAGCGTAATAAAGTAATTCATTAATGGAGTAGAGTAAACTTTAAATTCCTAAGTAATACATATAAACTCGGATCCGAGGTAAAATGCGCTAACTGTATTATAAATCTTAATGTAGAAAACCCATTACAATTTTCACTGTAAGTTAAAAGTTGATATATTATGTATAATCAAATAGACATAAATAAAGAGATGTCATCTTTAGTACAATACTAAATTGAGTGCATAAATCAGCAGACTACCCCCCCCCAGTTCCTTGTATATTAATTGTTTTAGTGATTTGATTAATTTTCAGCTTGTTACAACGAAGGCTGCCTGTGTAATTGGCAGAACCAATTAATACGGGTTCCCTATGTTATAACACAAGTTAAGATGTTATAAATTGCGCCACTCTGCTGAATAGAAAAGGTTTGTAAGCATCGTGACGCCTATAAGGTGCGCCACTCTGCTTCTGCTTTGTAAAAAAACAGGTAAATAATTTTATTATTAACATGTTCCACCTTGTGTTGTTTAATAAGTAATTGTGTAATATTAGGGACACCCTGTTGATCTATTCACTCATTTACTCTAATATGTGTCTAAAATTTTAAATAAAATAAAATGATAATTATTATTATAATAGTATAGTAAATAAGTAATTTTAATTATGAATTAGATATAGGAATTTACACAATGTTAACTTAGCGCCACGGGTATTCGAAACAACATCAGGTACGTGCTTGTCAAAAAATTTCATTCATCAACATGTCGGTTTGTAAACAAAATCTGACCGGTTAAATTCTTGTCCACGCCTGTGTAAAACTGTCATAGTTACCTCCCGCTAAGTTGAGTTAGACAATACGCCACCCTCTTCGATTGTTCTATTGTTATAAGAAGCGTGTATTATCCTGTGTTTAGTAACCGAGAATTCCCCCTTCGTTGAACGTATATTGACGCCTGTGTGAGATTTCTCTCTCTCACTACCAATGTAAAATGATTAAAGTTCACATTTTAATCGTTTATGTGTGAAAGCAAGAAAGAGTAGTATAGAATTTAATGCGAATAGTAAAATAAGTTTTAGTGTGCGAAAACTACTATCTCTATTGTTAAATAAAGTGTTCTACCCCTTATCCCGTAACAAAGTAAAATGTTAACGTTTAAACTAAGTAAAATTAAATCGAAGTATATAAACGTGTCCTAAATAAAAAAAAAAATAAATTATAAAATTTTTTTAAGTAAATGATAAGTTATTTAAATAAAAAGTTTAATAATATCTTAAATTATACTAACGTGTTATAAAAGTGTATTAGTAAAATAAGTAAAAGGAAGTAATAATAAAAGTATATTTGATTAGTGTAAACACCCGGTCGTGGCCTGTTTGAAAATAATTCCCCAGCGTGCCAGTAAAAGACAAACTCGTTTGTGCAGGTAATAATCGTGTTTAGTATTGTAGGAAGCGACCCCAATTGTTATGAAATCCTAAAGTGGTACCGAAGTAAACAATAGCAACGGCCATGTGTATAATACAACACCCCTGTGTAAAGTGTTTGTCCCCTTCTGCATAGTTTGTAACCGCTGTTCGTTTTAAAAGTAAATAAAGATTCCTCCTCGTGAAGTTCCGCTTATCTCAGTAGAATAAGAAATTAGGATTAGAAATAATCTAAAGTTGAGTATGGGATCCGCTTTAGGTTATATTAGAGGTAATTAAGAATTATACATGTAACGTAACATAGTCACAATGGCGCCGCACTGAATAATTCTTTACAAGGGTTAAAGAAAGTTGTTTACAAGGGTTAAAGAAAGTGCAGAAAACTAACTACTAGAGTTAGAGTATGCAAAATGTAATCAGTCGGGCCACGATGTTGTAAGGTTACGAAAATTAGTAGTAGAAATAAAATTAAGTTAGCTTTTAAGAAACGAGATAAAGGGAACTTCACGGAAGAAAGAAAGAAAACGAGTACTAAGTAAATTTTAACACGGTATTCCCCAAGCATACTCCCAGTACTTTGCTGACCAAATAAGCCGGAGTCTGTTTTTAAGCGGCGGAGTATGTGACGATTTCATTAATAAAAAAATATAGTAATTAATAAATAGGTAATGTAAAGGCTGAGAAATTTTAAATCTTAATAAAATCGCACATTTAAACTAAATTTTATCGCTATCATAAAATTATAATAATATTTAATAATGAGTTTTAATAATAAAATAAAAAGGAATACGAGTGTACAGATAGGGTAAACCTTGTTAATTAACCCTGCATAGGCATGCGCTAACCGGAATTAACGTGAATTCCGACCCCTAAACAAACTAATAATACTTGTAAATTTGACATGATTTAAATAATTAAACAAGACCACAGTAGTGTACTTTAATAACGTTTGTAATTAAGAATATCTCTGAATAATTAAAAAGTCAAACTTTAACCATTTAAATAAAGGAGAAATGTGGAACTATTTCGCTGCGACGCGTAAGCTCCACGCGATTTACTGACCCTTCCTACATAGTTACAGAGCAGAGACGATGCGTCGTTCAACCAGTAAGCAGCTCAAAGCAGAGCGCTGTACAAAATATGTACTTTTTTTGGTTAAATGTGGTTATTAGTTTCAAATAACCGTGTGAAGAGTTATATAACGAGAATGTAGTGTGTAACAGAAAAAAATGTAAAGTACCGTTTACCAAATGGTAAAAGCTTAAGAGCATGATAATGTCTTTCAGCCGCCAGCTAAACGCAACATTATTATGGTTACTGACTGACTGATTGGTTACATACCTATCTACAGCTATGCAGTGTTGTTTGCTTGTTAGGTCTTTAATCTGCGACGGACGTTAGCACGTTAGCGGTCCCGGTTTTAGTTAACGATTCCCGGCTGGTAAATGATGACGTCATGCAGCGTGATGCGTTACAGAAATTTTCAAATGACCCCCAGCCATAAGACATTATCATGTCAAAAAGTAATGTAGAAAATTAAGTGCGTAAGGTGACATCTCTCAGTAAGAAATATAGTTAAAGTTATCTTAGTGTTGTATATGTAAATTCAGATACAACCGTACTATTACCAAATGTGATGTGCATAACTGTAAAATGTGAGGACGAAGACCTCGACTGTATTTACAATACCACCGAGAAACAGGACGACTTCATGACACCGTAACATCCGAATCAACATTAGTTGAATCCGAGGACCTTCACCAGAAAGACTACCACGATGACAACCCACTACAGAGAGAGGACCGAAGAATCACGCGTGGAGGACTAGGACTAAACCCTTAACTAAGAGGTGACGCGGAGGCTTGTCTTCCGTGGATATGTATCTTTTGAAATAGAAGTAATTGTAAACTAAAAGATTTTAAAATGACAATCTCTAAAGTTTAAGAATAAATGTTGTAACAAGTAACTTCAGTAACCATAAGTTGTAAAGTAACAAGTGTGATGGAGCGTTGGAACATTGCACTACTAAATGAAACCATTCCTCAAATGGTATAAAGCGTAATAAAGTAATTCATTAATGGAGTAGAGTAAACTTTAAATTCCTAAGTAATACATATAAACTCGGATCCGAGGTAAAATGCGCTAACTGTATTATAAATCTTAATGTAGAAAACCCATTACAATTTTCACTGTAAGTTAAAAGTTGATATATTATGTATAATCAAATAGACATAAATAAAGAGATGTCATCTTTAGTACAATACTAAATTGAGTGCATAAATCAGCAGACTACCCCCCCCCAGTTCCTTGTATATTAATTGTTTTAGTGATTTGATTAATTTTCAGCTTGTTACAACGAAGGCAGCCTGTGTAATTGGCAGAACCAATTAATACGGGTTCCCTATGTTATAACACAAGTTAAGATGTTATAAATTGCGCCACTCTGCTGAATAGAAAAGGTTTGTAAGCATCGTGACGCCTATAAGGTGCTCCACTCTGCTTCTGCTTTGTAAAAAAACAGGTAAATAATTTTATTATTAACATGTTCCACCTTGTGTTGTTTAATAAGTAATTGTGTAATATTAGGGACAGCCTGTTGATCTATTCACTCATTTACTCTAATATGTGTCTAAAATTTTAAATAAAATAAAATGATAATTATTATTATAATAGTATAGTAAATAAGTAATTTTAATTATGAATTAGATATAGGAATTTACACAATGTTAACTTAGCGCCACGGGTATTCGAAACAACATCAGGTACGTGGTTGTCAAACAATTTCATTCATCAACATGTCGGTTTGTAAACAAAATCTGACCGGTTAAATTCTTGTCCACGCCTGTGTAAAACTGTCATAGTTACCTCCCGCTAAGTTGAGTTAGACAATACGCCACCCTCTTCGATTGTTCTATTGTTATAAGAAGCGTGTATTATCCTGTGTTTAGTAACCGAGAATTCCCCCTTCGTTGAACGTATATTGACGCCTGTGTGAGATTTCTCTCTCTCACTACCAATGTAAAATGATTAAAGTTCACATTTTAATCGTTTATGTGTGAAAGCAAGAAAGAGTAGTATAGAATTTAATGCGAATAGTAAACTAAGTTTTAGTGTGCGAAAACTACTATCTCTATTGTTAAATAAAGTGTTCTACCCCTTATCCCGTAACAAAGTAAAATGTTAACGTTTAAACTAAGTAAAATTAAATCGAAGTATATAAACGTGTCCTAAATAAAAAAAAATATAAATTATAAAATTTTTTTAAGTAAATGATAAGTTCTTTAAATAAAAAGTTTAATAATATCTTAAATTATACTAACGTGTTATAAAAGTGTATTAGTAAAATAAGTAAAAGGAAGTAATAATAAAAGTATATTTGATTAGTGTAAACACCCGGTCGTGGCCTGTTTGAAAATAATTCCCCAGCGTGCCAGTAAAAGACAAACTCGTTTGTGCAGGTAATAATCGTGTTTAGTATTGTAGGAAGCGACCCCAATTGTTATGAAATCCTAAAGTGGTACCGAAGTAAACAATAGCAACTGCCATGTGTATAATACAACACCCCTGTGTAAAGTGTTTGTCCCCTTCTGCATAGTTTGTAACCGCTGTTCGTTTTAAAAGTAAATAAAGATTCCTCCTCGTGAAGTTCCGCTTATCTCAGTAGAATAAGAAATTAGGATTAGAAATAATCTAAAGTTGAGTATGGGATCCGCTTTAGGTTATATTAGAGGTAATTAAGAATTATACATGTAACGTAACACAGTCACAATGGCGCCGCACTGAATAATTCTTTACAAGGGTTAAAGAAAGTTGTTTACAAGGGTTAAAGAAAGTGCAGAAAACTAACTACTAGAGTTAGAGTATGCAAAATGTAATCAGTCGGGCCACGATGTTGTAAGGTTACGAAAATTAGTAGTAGAAATAAAATTAAGTTAGCTTTTAAGAAACGAGATAAAGGGAACTTCACGGAAGAAAGAAAGAAAACGAGTACTAAGTAAATTTTAACACGGTATTCCCCAAGCATACTCCCAGTACTTTGCTGACCAAATAAGCCGGAGTCTGTTTTTAAGCGGCGGAGTATGTGACGATTTCATTAATAAAAAAATATAGTAATTAATAAATAGGTAATGTAAAGGCTGAGAAATTTTAAATCTTAATAAAATCGCACATTTAAACTAAATTTTATCGCTATCATAAAATTATAATAATATTTAATAAAGAGTTTTAATAATAAAATAAAAAGGAATACGAGTGTACAGATAGGGTAAACCTTGTTAATTAACCCTGCATAGGCATGCGCTAACCGGAATTAACGTGAATTCCGACCCCTAAACAAACTAATAATACTTGTAAATTTGACATGATTTAAATAATTAAACAAGACCACAGTAGTGTACTTTAATAACGTTTGTAATTAAGAATATCTCTGAATAATTAAAAAGTCAAACTTTAACCATTTAAATAAAGGAGAAATGTGGAACTATTTCGCTGCGACGCGTAAGCTCCACGCGATTTACTGACCCTTCCTACATAGTTACAGAGCAGAGACGATGCGTCGTTCAACCAGTAAGCAGCTCAAAGCAGAGCGCTGTACAAAATATGTACTTTTTTTGGTTAAATGTGGTTATTAGTTTCAAATAACCGTGTGAAGAGTTATATAACGAGAATGTAGTGTGTAACAAAAAAAAATGTAAAGTACCGTTTACCAAATGGTAAAAGCTTAAGAGCATGATAATGTCTTTCAGCCGCCAGCTAAACGCAACATTATTATGGTTACTGACTGACTGATTGGTTACATACCTATCTACAGCTATGCAGTGTTGTTTGCTTGTTAGGTCTTTAATCTGCGACGGACGTTAGCACGTTAGCGGTCCCGGTTTTAGTTAACGATTCCCGGCTGGTAAATGATGACGTCATGCAGCGTGATGCGTTACAGAAATTTTCAAATGACCCCCAGCCATAAGACATTATCATGTCAAAAAGTAATGTAGAAAATTAAGTGCGTAAGGTGACATCTCCCAGTAAGAAATATAGTTAAAGTTATCTTAGTGTTGTATATGTAAATTCAGATACAACCGTACTATTACCAAATGTGATGTGCATAACTGTAAAATGTGAGGACGAAGACCTCGACTGTATTTACAATACCACCGAGAAACAGGACGACTTCATGACACCGTAACATCCGAATCAACATTAGTTGAATCCGAGGACCTTCACCAGAAAGACTACCACGATGACAACCCACTACAGAGAGAGAGCCGAAGAATCACGCGTGGAGGACTAGGACTAAACCCTTAACTAAGAGGTGACGCGGAGGCTTGTCTTCCGTGGATATGTATCTTTTGAAATAGAAGTAATTGTAAACTAAAAGATTTTAAAATGACAATCTCTAAAGTTTAAGAATAAATGTTGTAACAAGTAACTTCAGTAACCATAAGTTGTAAAGTAACAAGTGTGATGGAGCGTTGGAACATTGCACTACTAAATGAAACCATTCCTCAAATGGTATAAAGCGTAATAAAGTAATTCATTAATGGAGTAGAGTAAACTTTAAATTCCTAAGTAATACATATAAACTCGGATCCGAGGTAAAATGCGCTAACTGTATTATAAATCTTAATGTAGAAAACCCATTACAATTTTCACTGTAAGTTAAAAGTTGATATATTATGTATAATCAAATAGACATAAATAAAGAGATGTCATCTTTAGTACAATACTAAATTGAGTGCATAAATCAGCAGACTACCCCCCCCCCCCAGTTCCTTGTATATTAATTGTTTTAGTGATTTGATTAATTTTCAGCTTGTTACAACGAAGGCAGCCTGTGTAATTGGCAGAACCAATTAATACGGGTTCCCTATGTTATAACACAAGTTAAGATGTTATAAATTGCGCCACTCTGCTGAATAGAAAAGGTTTGTAAGCATCGTGACGCCTATAAGGTGCGCCACTCTGCTTCTGCTTTGTAAAAAAACAGGTAAATAATTTTATTATTAACATGTTCCACCTTGTTTTGTTTAATAAGTAATTGTGTAATATTAGGGACACCCTGTTGATCTATTCACTCATTTACTCTAATATGTGTCTAAAATTTTAAATAAAATAAAATGATAATTATTATTATAATAGTATAGTAAATAAGTAATTTTAATTATGAATTAGATATAGGAATTTACACAATGTTAACTTAGCGCCACGGGTATTCGAAACAACATCAGGTACGTGCTTGTCAAAAAATTTCATTCATCAACATGTCGGTTTGTAAACAAAATCTGACCGGTTAAATTCTTGTCCACGCCTGTGTAAAACTGTCATAGTTACCTCCAGCTAAGTTGAGTTAGACAATACGCCACCCTCTTCGATTGTTCTATTGTTATAAGAAGCGTGTATTATCCTGTGTTTAGTAACCGAGAATTCCCCCTTCGTTGAACGTATATTGACGCCTGTGTGAGATTTCTCTCTCTCACTACCAATGTAAAATGATTAAAGTTCACATTTTAATCGTTTATGTGTGAAAGCAAGAAAGAGTAGTATAGAATTTAATGCGAATAGTAAAATAAGTTTTAGTGTGCGAAAACTACTATCTCTATTGTTAAATAAAGTGTTCTACCCCTTATCCCGTAACAAAGTAAAATGTTAACGTTTAAACTAAGTAAAATTAAATCGAAGTATATAAACGTGTCCTAAATAAAAAAAAATATAAATTATAAAATTTTTTTAAGTAAATGATAAGTTCTTTAAATAAAAAGTTTAATAATATCTTAAATTATACTAACGTGTTATAAAAGTGTATTAGTAAAATAAGTAAAAGGAAGTAATAATAAAAGTATATTTGATTAGTGTAAACACCCGGTCGTGGCCTGTTTGAAAATAATTCCCCAGCGTGCCAGTAAAAGACAAACTCGTTTGTGCAGGTAATAATCGTGTTTAGTATTGTAGGAAGCGACCCCAATTGTTATGAAATCCTAAAGTGGTACCGAAGTAAACAATAGCAACGGCCATGTGTATAATACAACACCCCTGTGTAAAGTGTTTGTCCCCTTCTGCATAGTTTGTAACCGCTGTTCGTTTTAAAAGTAAATAAAGATTCCTCCTCGTGAAGTTCCGCTTATCTCAGTAGAATAAGAAATTAGGATTAGAAATAATCTAAAGTTGAGTATGGGATCCGCTTTAGGTTATATTAGAGGTAATTAAGAATTATACATGTAACGTAACACAGTCACAATGGCGCCGCACTGAATAATTCTTTACAAGGGTTAAAGAAAGTTGTTTACAAGGGTTAAAGAAAGTGCAGAAAACTAACTACTAGAGTTAGAGTATGCAAAATGTAATCAGTCGGGCCACGATGTTGTAAGGTTACGAAAATTAGTAGTAGAAATAAAATTAAGTTAGCTTTTAAGAAACGAGATAAAGGGAACTTCACGGAAGAAAGAAAGAAAACGAGTACTAAGTAAATTTTAACACGGTATTCCCCAAGCATACTCACAGTACTTTGCTGACCAAATAAGCCGGAGCCTGTTTTTAAGCGGCGGAGTATGTGACGATTTCATTAATAAAAAAATATAGTAATTAATAAATAGGTAATGTAAAGGCTGAGAAATCTTAAATCTTAATAAAATCGCACATTTAAACTAAATTTTATCGCTATCATAAAATTATAATAATATTTAATAAAGAGTTTTAATAATAAAATAAAAAGGAATACGAGTGTACAGATAGGGTAAACCTTGTTAATTAACCCTGCATAGGCATGCGCTAACCGGAATTAACGTGAATTCCGACCCCTAAACAAACTAATAATACTTGTAAATTTGACATGATTTAAATAATTAAACAAGACCACAGTAGTGTACTTTAATAACGTTTGTAATTAAGAATATCTCTGAATAATTAAAAAGTCAAACTTTAACCATTTAAATAAAGGAGAAATGTGGAACTATTTCGCTGCGACGCGTAAGCTCCACGCGATTTACTGACCCTTCCTACATAGTTACAGGACAGAGACGATGCGTCGTTCAACCAGTAAGCAGCTCAAAGCAGAGCGCTGTACAAAATATGTACTTTTTTTGGTTAAATGTGGTTATTAGTTTCAAATAACCGTGTGAAGAGTTATATAACGAGAATGTAGTGTGTAACAGAAAAAAGTAATGTAGAAAATTAAGTGCGTAAGGTGACATCTCCCAGTAAGAAATATAGTTAAAATTATCTTAGTGTTGTATATGTAAATTCAGATACAACCGTACTATTACCAAATGTGATGTGCATAAATGTAAAATGAGAGGACGAAGACCTCGACTGTATTTACAATACCACCGAGAAACAGGACGACTTCATGACACCGTAACATCCGAATCAACATTAGTTGAATCCGAGGACCTTCACCAGAAAGACTACCACGATGACAACCCACTACAGAGAGAGGACCGAAGAATCACGCGTGGAGGACTAGGACTAAACCCTTAACTAAGAGGTGACGCGGAGGCTTGTCTTCCGTGGATATGTATCTTTTGAAATAGAAGTAATTGTAAACTAAAAGATTTTAAAATGACAATCTCTAAAGTTTAAGAATAAATGTTGTAACAAGTAACTTCAGTAACCATAAGTTGTAAAGTAACAAGTGTGATGGAGCGTTGGAACATTGCACTACTAAATGAAACCATTCCTCAAATGGTATAAAGCGTAATAAAGTAATTCATTAATGGAGTAGAGTAAACTTTAAATTCCTAAGTAATACATATAAACTCGGATCCGAGGTAAAATGCGCTAACTGTATTATAAATCTTAATGTAGAAAACCCATTACAATTTTCACTGTAAGTTAAAAGTTGATATATTATGTATAATCAAATAGACATAAATAAAGAGATGTCATCTTTAGTACAATACTAAATTGAGTGCATAAATCAGCAGACTACCCCCCCCCCCCCCAGTTCCTTGTATATTAATTGTTTTAGTGATTTGATATATTTCAGCTTGTTACAACGAAGGCAGCCTGTGTAATTGGCAGAACCAATTAATACGGGTTCCCTATGTTATAACACAAGTTAAGATGTTATAAATTGCGCCACTCTGCTGAATAGAAAAGGTTTGTAAGCATCGTGACGCCTATAAGGTGCGCCACTCTGCTTCTGCTTTGTAAAAAAACAGGTAAATAATTTTATTATTAACATGTTCCACCTTGTGTTGTTTAATAAGTAATTGTGTAATATTAGGGACAGCCTGTTGATCTATTCACTCATTTACTCTAATATGTGTCTAAAATTTTAAATAAAATAAAATGATAATTATTATTATAATAGTATAGTAAATAAGTAATTTTAATTATGAATTAGATATAGGAATTTACACAATGTTAACTTAGCGCCACGGGTATTCGAAACAACATCAGGTACGTGGTTGTCAAACAATTTCATTCATCAACATGTCGGTTTGTAAACAAAATCTGACCGGTTAAATTCTTGTCCACGCCTGTGTAAAACTGTCATAGTTACCTCCCGCTAAGTTGAGTTAGACAATACGCCACCCTCTTCGATTGTTCTATTGTTATAAGAAGCGTGTATTATCCTGTGTTTAGTAACCGAGAATTCCCCCTTCGTTGAACGTATATTGACGCCTGTGTGAGATTTCTCTCTCTCACTACCAATGTAAAATGATTAAAGTTCACATTTTAATCGTTTATGTGTGAAAGCAAGAAAGAGTAGTATAGAATTTAATGCGAATAGTAAAATAAGTTTTAGTGTGCGAAAACTACTATCTCTATTGTTAAATAAAGTGTTCTACCCCTATCCCGTAACAAAGTAAAATGTTAACGTTTAAACTAAGTAAAATTAAATCGAAGTATATAAACGTGTCCTAAATAAAAAAAAATATAAATTATAAAATTTTTTTAAGTAAATGATAAGTCCTTTAAATAAAAAGTTTAATAATATCTTAAATTATACTAACGTGTTATAAAAGTGTATTAGTAAAATAAGTAAAAGGAAGTAATAATAAAAGTATATTTGATTAGTGTAAACACCCGGTCGTGGCCTGTTTGAAAATAATTCCCCAGCGTGCCAGTAAAAGACAAACTCGTTTGTGCAGGTAATAATCGTGTTTAGTATTGTAGGAAGCGACCCCAATTGTTATGAAATCCTAAAGTGGTACCGAAGTAAACAATAGCAACGGCCATGTGTATAATACAACACCCCTGTGTAAAGTGTTTGTCCCCTTCTGCATAGTTTGTAACCGCTGTTCGTTTTAAAAGTAAATAAAGATTCCTCTTCGTGAAGTTCCGCTTATCTCAGTAGAATAAGAAATTAGGATTAGAAATAATCTAAAGTTGAGTATGGGATCCGCTTTAGGTTATATTAGAGGTAATTAAGAATTATACATGTAACGTAACACAGTCACAATGGCGCCGCACTGAATAATTCTTTACAAGGGTTAAAGAAAGTTGTTTACAAGGGTTAAAGAAAGTGCAGAAAACTAACTACTAGAGTTAGAGTATGCAAAATGTAATCAGTCGGCCCACGATGTTGTAAGGTTACGAAAATTAGTAGTAGAAATAAAATTAAGTTAGCTTTTAAGAAACGAGATAAAGGGAACTTCACGGAAGAAAGAAAGAAAACGAGTACTAAGTAAATTTTAACACGGTATTCACCAAGCATACTCCCAGTACTTTGCTGACCAAATAAGCCGGAGTCTGTTTTTAAGCGGCGGAGTATGTGACGATTTCATTAATAAAAAAATATAGTAATTAATAAATAGGTAATGTAAAGGCTGAGAAATTTTAAATCTTAATAAAATCGCACATTTAAACTAAATTTTATCGCTATCATAAAATTATAATAATATTTAATAAAGAGTTTTAATAATAAAATAAAAAGGAATACGAGTGTACAGATAGGGTAAACCTTGTTAATTAACCCTGCATAGGCATGTGCTAACCGGAATTAACGTGAATTCCGACCCCTAAACAAACTAATAATACTTGTAAATTTGACATGATTTAAATAATTAAACAAGACCACAGTAGTGTACTTTAATAACGTTTGTAATTAAGAATATCTCTGAATAATTAAAAAGTCAAACTTTAACCATTTAAATAAAGGAGAAATGTGGAACTATTTCGCTGCGACGCGTAAGCTCCACGCGATTTACTGACCCTTCCTACATAGTTACAGAGCAGAGACGATGCGTCATTCAACCAGTAAGCAGCTCAAAGCAGAGCGCTGTACAAAATATGTACTTTTTTTGGTTAAATGTGGTTATTAGTTTCAAATAACCGTGTGAAGAGTTATATAACGAGAATGTAGTGTGTAACAGAAAAAAGTAATGTAGAAAATTAAGTGCGTAAGGTGACATCTCCCAGTAAGAAATATAGTTAAAGTTATCTTAGTGTGGTATATGTAAATTCAGATACAACCGTACTATTACCAAATGTGATGTGCATAACTGTAAAATGTGAAGACAAAGACCTCGACTGTATTTAAAATACCACCGAGAAACAGGACGACTTCATGACACCGTAACATCCGAATCAACATTAGTTGAATCCGAGGACCTTCACCAGAAAGACTACCACGATGACAACCCACTACAGAGAGAGGACCGAAGAATCACGCGTGGAGGACTAGGACTAAACCCTTAACTAAGAGGTGACGCGGAGGCTTGTCTTCCGTGGATATGTATCTTTTGAAATAGAAGTAATTGTAAACTAAAAGATTTTAAAATGACAATCTCTAAAGTTTAAGAATAAATGTTGTAACAAGTAACTTCAGTAACCATAAGTTGTAAAGTAACAAGTGTGATGTAGCGTTGGAACATTGCACTACTAAATGAAACCATTCCTCAAATGGTATAAAGAGTAATAAAGTAATTCATTAATGGAGTAGAGTAAACTTTAAATTCCTAAGTAATACATATAAACTCGGATCCGAGGTAAAATGCGCTAACTGTATTATAAATCTTAATGTAGAAAACCCATTACAATTTTCACTGTAAGTTAAAAGTTGATATGTTATGTATAATCAAATAGACATAAATAAAGAGATGTCATCTTTAGTACAATACTAAATTGAGTGCATAAATCAGCAGACTACCCCCCCCCCCAGTTCCTTGTATATTAATTGTTTTAGTGATTTGATTAATTTTCAGCTTGTTACAATGAAGGCAGCCTGTGTAATTGGCAGAACCAATTAATACGGGTTCTCTATGTTATAACGCAAGTTAAGATGTTATACTTTCACTCCTAAGGGGAAAAACCCCCCCATTGTATGTATGTTCCACATCTCCTCCTAAACCACTCGACCGATTTCAACCAAACTTGGCACAAATATTTTAGGCGACGGGAGAACCAACATAGGATAGGCGTTTTCTTCGATGGGGTCCTTTGGGGTCTTCCACATCTCCTCCTAAACCACTTGACCGATTTCAACCAAACTTTCACAAATATTTTTATGCGACGGGAGAACCAACATAGGATAGGTGTTTTTTCGATACGATCCTTCGGGGGTCCTTTGGGGTCTTCCACATCTCCACCTAAACCACTGGACCGATTTCACCCAAACTTGCACATATATTTTACGTAACGGGAGAACCAACATAGGACAAGTGTTTTTTCGATACGATCTTTTGGGGGGTCCTTTGGGTCTTAACAAACTATTAGATCTGGTTACTATGGCAACCCAATAGAATAGATTCTGGTTACCATAGCATCGGTGGAAGTCTCCCGCGTAGGAAATAGCGCGGGAGTCGTCCGACGGGCCTTCCCCGGAGTTCATCCACGGAACCTGGGGAGTCTTAGGTCGGATCCCGCGAAAGACGGCGGGGCCAGAGTCCACGGTTTTTACAAATAAAGATATAGGTTATGATATCAAAGGTGGTGTATGCATCTTAAGAAACTTCTTAATAGTGTGTGAATTCAGAGTTGTTTCAGTTTGAATTTAAAAGTGGATAAGTTAAGATCGAAGTAAGTTATAAGTGAGTATAAAAAACAAAGTTTTGATAGCGAATGTACTCAGATCATAGTGTTCAGACAATATAAATGCACATGCTTCAGTTTGAATTTAAAAATTGATAAGCTGAAATCTATAGAGGTATTGTATTGTTAGAATAAGTTTAGGAGACAATAATTTAACAAATGCCTTATTTCAACAATAACACAATGAATTATAAAACGACAGTTAAATACGCAGCGCGTGCAAGTACTGTAGACATTTTATTGAAAACTAATTTAGCTGTTTGCCCTCTCCCAGAGTTAGAAATTGAGCAGGAGCATCACGCACAACAGAATTCTTCTCCAGATATAAGAATACAGTTTATGACATGTTCTTAAACAGGTGCGCTACAGAGTATTCCTCCAGTGAGAATGCGAACGTAACAATATAAGGAAGATTATACAATATACAAGTAATACGTTAGAACAAGAATAGGTGCCTATGAGCCTATGAATAAATTATGAACCCGAGGAACGCTGGGTAAATCGGCTAGATATATATAGATATCTATATAACCCAAATACCAGTGACTGACTCACTGATCACGATATCTCTGAAACCACTAAATGGATATCAATGAAACTTTGAACATAGCTTCATCATAGGTCTTAGGTGCTCACTAAGAAACGGTTTTAAAAACTTTCACTACTAAGGGGCAAAAAACCAAATACTGAAATTTATCGCGGGAATTGCATACTTTGTAAATGAAGTGGTTGACATCTCAGTTTACTGGAAACCCCGAATACATTTAGTCCTGAGTTTTTAATCATTGTTTTAAATTGAAAAAAAAAACTTCGTTGTTTGCAGGTTCTTATAGTCGTGAAAATTTCGAAGTTCAATTAATTAATAAATGTATGTCCTTTTTTTCTCGGAAACGGCTCTAACGATTTTCTCGAAATAAATAATAAATAGCTGTTGCTATGAATGTAAATAAACAAACTAAGCGTTGAGAATTTGTACAATCTATCTAATCCTATACTATTAAGCGAGCAATAATTGTACAATTACGTACAACGTGAAACTCCGTAGCGAAGCACGGGTATTTTGCTAGTACTGTATATACTAATTATAAGTATAATACTACTGACTCGGAACACTAAGTTTTTTATTGGTAAAAATGTAAAATTTTTACTTTATAGCCTAAACCAGTTTTCATTTATTATAACCTTCATCAGAGGCTGCCACTAGGAGCTCTGTCAATCTTGTTCTTTAGTCTGTATATCATGGTTCTGAAGGCATCATACTACACACACACAACCGTGCCTTAAGAACAATGATACACAGACTAAATTAGAGCTCTATAATATAGGTATTCGCACCCGCCATTATAACATCTTAACTTGTGTTATAACGTAGGGAACCCGCATTAATTGGTTCTGCCAATTATACAGGCTGCCTTCGTTGTGACGAGCTGAAAATTAATCACAACACCAAAACAATTAATATAAAAGGATTCTGGGAAGGGGAGACTGTTGATTTATGCACTCAGTTTAGTCGGTACTACAGATGACATCTCTTTATTACATAATGAGATTAATTGCTCTATTTAAAGTTCTCAACATATATGGTTCAACAGCTTACAGTTTACAAGATGATTATATATTTTATTCTTTCACAAGGGCCCTCAAAATAAGATGTACATCAATTTAATTTATTCCTCGGATCCGGGATTGAATATACTATGTTAATAATGGTCACCTCCCCATATACAATCTTGAAAATGGTGCCATTTGAAGAATGGACTTTATTAAGCTTTTTAAAACAATAAAGCTTTCAGTTTAAACTTTTACTCTTTTACTACAAACAGTTTTATTAGATTACAGACTACATGTTACATATAATGTCTGTCTTTTAAAGTCTTAGAGTGGTGAGTTAAATTGTCTTTTGTTGGTTATAATTTTAGTATCTCATAACCATGGAAGACAAGCCTCCATGTCACCTGTGTTTTCTGTAGTTGATGCAGATTTGGCTCTTCGGTCCTCGGTGTGTTTCCTGAAGGTCTGTCGTTACCTTAGTATCCGGTGAAGGTGAAGTTCCTGGCGTATGTTAAATCATTCTGGGTGTGGTACTCTCTTCTTAGATGACTGTAGTAATTCTTGTTGTTAGAATAAATAAAGCGAAAGATTGTTTCACTGTTATTCACTTCACATGATTATTTATTAGTTGAATTTCACCTCATGGTTCTGGTACTGTATTAATTACATTCTTTCACAATTAAGAATAGATAGAGATGTCATCGGCGCACAATTTAGTTATTTAAATATTCTTTAGTGAACAATCACATATTTGTATCCGCGTCGCGAACCAACGCTGTGCGCAGCTTACGGCGTGAGCGCTCCATTGCAAGTGGGTAAAAATAGTTAAGGGGTGAGAGTAGTAATCTCGCGACATTTACTATTCAGCATAAAAGTAGTTCCATGTTCCTTCTTTATTTAAAGGATTAAAGTATGACTAATTAATTAAGCAGCGATATTCTTAGTTACAGACGTTATTAAAGTACATTACAGTGGTCTTGTTTAATTATTTAAATAAGGTCAAAATTTACAAGTATATTTAGTTTGTTTAGGGGTCGGAAATCAAGTTAATTCTGGTTAGCGCATGTCTATGCAAGATTAATTAACAAGGTTTACCCTTTCTGTACAATCGTATTCCTTTTATTTTATTATTAGACTTTTTATTAAACATTATTATTATTTAATGATAGCAATAAGATTTAGTTTAAATGTGCGATTTTATTAAAAATTTAAAATTTCTCAGCCTACACATTACCTATTTATTAATTACCATATTTTTTATTAATGAAATCGTCACATACTCCGCCGCTTAAAGAACAGACTCCGGCTAATTTGGTCAGTAATGTACCGGGAGTATGCTTGGGGATTACCGTGTGAAATTATTTATTATTATTATTATTATTTATTATTAGTGCAAGGTTTGTTTTTTCTATTTCTCCTTAAATGATCTTGTTCTCATTCGTGAAATTCCCTTTTTCTCATTTCTTACAGTACTAACTTATACTTTAATTCTTAATACTAATTTCCCTAATTACTCGTAACTCACAATATCGTGGCCCGACTGACATAGGCTTACTCTAACTACAAGTTAGCTTTCAGCACGCACTAATGATCTTTGGCACCTTTCTGCCCCATCATTATCCTTTTCAGTCGGCGCCGTTGTGACTTGTTACGTTACATATATTTCATTTTCAATTATATATCATTGTTTAAACTTTGTACTGGTTTATCAGCTGTAAGCGGTCTACTACCGCTACGCGGCACGCGCGGATGTTGTCACGCGCTTATCAAACGCTACTGCCGGCTGCAGGCAAGTTTAGTTCAGTTTCTAGCAAGGCTCCGAGCGCAACTCTCGTAAAACACTTCTCTTCCAGCCGCGGCTTCTGCAGATTTTTTGTCATGCATTCATAAGATTTCTTTTAATTCATTTACCTACGTCCATATACAATGGACCACGATTTTATTCAAAATTAATTTCGGGCGTTATTGCCACAAATGCATCCGCACGTGCCGATCGTAACTAACAATCCAAATTATTCAATAAACGCATGTTCAATATCTTCAATACAGTCCATTTCTTTCTAACATACAATCCAGCCTTCCTCATTAGCGTCTTTGGAATAACTCACGATTCTTCAAGAGCTTCCAAACCGCAACATTTTGGTCCAACCGGGCAGGATTTCATATTTTCGGGCCCAAAAACGACATCATTTTTGGTCCCACCGAACAGGATTTCATAATTTTGGCCCAAAAACGAAAACGTTTTTGGTCACCACGGGACGGATTGCTCATGTTTGTGTCCACAAGCGACAGCATTTCTTATACGTATCATTTCTGGAACAACCGATCTGAATTTAATCACGACCTACGGGCATCATTCTCGTCCTAAGCGACACCATTGTTCTGAATCACGTCGCAGTCATCTCGACAAGATTCGGCCAAGCAGTGGACCAGAGACGACGGGACAAAGCAGGACAACATTTGCGAGGTCATCAAAAAAGATTCCACAGCTTTAATTGATGGAAGGTACAACGTGGGGCGTCGGCTGACCAGCAGAGACAGGAGGTGTAGCAGCTCCAAACGGGAACGAAGCCAGCTTCATCACGAATGGATCGACGGCCACGTGACTATAAACTTTACTTATATTTGACGTTTAATAATATTTCGCTTTAGTGGTTATTTTTTAACACATTTGTATAAACATACACCTCATTACACAATACAAATTAATAAATCGTTGGCAGCTCATTATCAGTTAAAACTTTAAAGATAAAGATATACTTTGTTACCATTTAGATTCATAATTTCAATAATTTAACTGCCAACAAAGCTTGATTAGTTAGAGAGAGTAAGTTTATATTCTAAACAACGATCGCTAGCTACCGAAACGTATTTAAACTCATTCAAAATTAAGTTTGTGGTTCACATGCTCTATGCTCAATTTCTTTCTAAATATTTTTCCTTTCTTTTTATTTTAAATTATAATAATGGCCGATGTAAGGGCTCTAATAAAAAAACGAGGCACAATTAAAGCCTCAATATCCCGAGTAAATACCTTCGCGGATAACTTCGATTTGTTAAACAGCGATCCTCATGCGCTGAAAATAAAACTGCGTCATTTGATGGAATTATCCACCAAATATGACGAGATTCAGACACAAATCGAAGCGGAGGAAGCGGACGTTGCTTTAACGAGTGATAGAGTACAAACGGAGGACGATCTCTGTACTATAGAATGTAAATTGCAACACCTGCTGGAGCAAGCTGAGCATATGAACCAAAAACCAGTAATTAATGCTGAAGGTAAACAGCCTAAAACACCCCCCATTCAATTGGAACCAATAAAATTACCACGGTTTGAGGGTAGTATTGTTGAATGGCAACATTATTACCATATTTTTCTTGAACTAATTCATGTCAGAGCAGATCTGACGGATATACAGAAACTTCACTATTTGCACTCGTCTTTACATGGCGAGGCGCTTAATGTAATAAAATCGTTGCCCATAACTCATGAAAATTACGCGGTGGCTATCGATCTGTTGAGGAATAGATATGATAGTAAGCTAATTGTTTCCGCTCACCACGTGTGGAATGTCCTGGACGTACCATTAGTTCAACAGGAATCCCAAGTTTGCATATCGCAATTTATTGATCAAATCTCTGCCAATATAAACGCTTTAAATAATCTCAAACTGCCAGTCAACACGTTCGAAATTATTGTCGTAAGTTATTTAGCCAAAAAACTTGACAATTACACTTTACGTTTGTGGAAAGAGAGTTTATCGGATCATAAATTCCCTGATTTTAATAATTTTATAAATTTTCTAAATTCACGAAGAAAAGTACTGCAAAATCTCGATAACGCGACTAGCCCAACGAGCAGGTTGAACAAAAGCGATAAGTCTCCTTATCGCAAGGCAGTTAAACAGATAAGCACTCCAAAGGGCGCATTCCACTCACATATTAGAAACAATTTATGCAGGCTGTGTAACGGTGGACATAGACTTAGCGACTGCCCACAATTTACATCGCTGTCTATCCCTGATAGAAAAAACGCGTTAATAAAAAACAAACTTTGCTTAAACTGCCTCCGTTCGGGACACGAGAGCTCAAAATGTCCCTCAAAATTCTCATGTAAAAAATGTTCTAGGCGTCACCACACCACGATTCATGTCCCCAACAGGGACGTAACTTCTGTTAACAACCAGTGTTCACTGAAATCACAGACCAATAAATCGGTATTGTTATCTACCGCCGTCTGTATAACATCCAATAAAGTCGGCAAAAAATTTCCCGTTAGGATATTACTGGATTCCGGTTCTCAAGCGAACTTTTGCACAATGGATTTCGCCCGCAGAATGGGCCTCCAATTGGTTAAATCACAACTACCCATCACGGGTATAAACAACTCGCTTTCCCAGGCTGACTTCAGTACTAATGTAAGGCTACATTCACGCTATAAACCCTTCACGTTAAACGTACGCTGTGCCGTATTACCCAGTATAACTAATAATTTACCGGCGGAGTCGTTCAATCTTGCCTCTTTGAATTTACCCAAGCGCATATTCTTGGCGGATCCTCATCTACATCAGTAGAGGGAAAATGCCGGTCCTGACCCACAAAGGAATGCCGCCTTTCTTAAAAAACATAAAAAACGCTAAAAAACAAGATCAAAGAGATGCCGCCGTTCCCGCGGTCCAAGATTTTTTCCCACGCTCTCCCCACCACTGCTGGACCACAGCATCCGCGAATTTCCGCGAATATAATTTTTTATATGCCGCCTTTCGCGAGCCTAGATCACTTTCACTTTCTACTGGACCACAACATCCGCGAATATAATTTTTTATTTTTTTATATGCCGCCTTTCGCGAGCTTAGATCACTTTCACTTTCTATCACTTGATGCATTATAGTGTATATATTAAATATATGATCAGGGTTACCAACCTTGCATGAGTTCAAATTTGTTGTGTGTTATAATGTATATTAAATCTATATGATCAGGTTTACCAACCTATGGTGGGGGGGATTCCGACTTGATGCATTATAGTGTATATATTAAATATATGATCAGGGGCGAATATATGCCGCCTTTCGCGAGCCTAAATCACTTTCACTTTCTATCAGCTGGACCCGTAGCATCCCAAATGGACCACAGCCCGCGACTTTTTCGCGTATCTGGACCACAGCATCCGCGAATATAATTTTTTATTTTTTTATATGCCGCCTTTCGCGAGCTTAGATCACTTTCACTTTCTATCACTTGATGCATTATAGTGTATATATTAAATATATGATCAGGGTTACCAACCTTGCATGAGTTCAAATTTGTTGTGTGTTATAATGTATATTAAATCTATATGATCAGGTTTACCAACTTTTTTTATATGCCGCCTTTCGCGAGCCTAGATCACTTTCACTTTCTATCACTTGATGCATTATAGTGTATATATTAAATATATGATCAGGGTTACCAACCTTGCGTGAGTTCAAATTTGTTTTGTGTGGTATAATGTATATTAAATCTATATGATCAGGTTTACCAACCTATGGTGGGAGGGTTCCGACTTGATGCATTATAGTGTATATATTAAATATATGATCAGGGTTACCAACCTTGCATGAGTTCAAATTTGTTGTGTGTTATAATGTATATTAAATCTATATGATCAGGTGTACCAACCTCTGTATTATTATTATAGTGTATAGATATTTTATATGAGCAGGGTTGTCAACATTTTCTGTGGCGGGGGGAGGGAAATTCAAATATGTGTTATATAGTGTATATATTAAAATATATGATCAGGGTTACCAAGCTTACATTATTGTGTGTGTGTGTGTATAGAGCAGATCTACCAACATTTTTTTCTCTTCTGTAGTGGGAAATTCAAACTATATGATCATAATTGTTACTCTCTCTCTCTCTCTCTCTCTCACATTTGAATGTAAGTAAAACTATCTCTCTTGTTGTCAAACGTTATGTTCAAACCGTTTTCTCCTCTCCCTCTCACTGTGTACATTGAGTAAATAATTTTAGCTCTCTCTCTCTCTCTCTCTCACACTTGTTGTGTATGTCTCTCTCTCTGTGGTCAGTACCGCGCGCATGTATATGAAATTAGAAAGTTTATATTTATTCGACAAATATTAACGCCCTCTCTCTCTCTCTCTCTCGCTCGCAGACGTCGGAAGCAATTCCTAGTTTATAATGTAATTACCTGTGCGTGTATGTCTCTCTTTCGCATAAAAAAATCTCCTTGAAATAAGTAAAACTATCTCTCTTGTTGTCAAACGTTATGTTCAAGCCGTTTTCTCCTCTCCCCCTCCCTCTCCCTCTGCGGAAGACACAGGGTTTTGGATCTCCCTGCCTTACATGTTTTTTGGATAATGAGTTTTTGATTATACCTTTTTTGTTTACAGTATCTACTGAGATGTCCAGATTTTCCGCAGTTATAACACACATATTCTTTACGTTGTGTCTTACTGGTTTCCTGGAGTGGTTGAGCCTCCTGGGACTTACCATGGCCATTGGTTGATCTTCGAAATGGTCTTCTTTCTTGTATACTTCTTGCGTCAGATACTAAGGCATGCATTTCTTTTCTATTTTGTGTAGTGGATATCGATGCATGTCTGTGCTGATCTGCGTACCAAACATTGGAAGAATGAATACTACATTGTTCAAAGTCCGCAAACGTAAGGGGTCTACTTATTAGTGCTAAACGGGAGCGTTCATCAGGAGACAAGCCTACTAGGATCGTATCGACCAATTGTTTTTCAGTCCAGTCGACTTGTAGTATACGTGAAGATTCTCGGATATCCGCAATATAGTGGGCCAGTCTTTCGCGAGCTCCTTGTACTCTAAGTACAGTACTTCTTTTGATATCCTCATAAATTCCAGTGGGGATAAAATATTTGATTATATTCGTATGAAGATCTTCTACTGAAAGACTTGAGTTTAATGTTTCTAGTACACGATCTCGTAATGGTGGTTTACATTTGGGTAATATTACTTGCAGTATTTGCCGATCGTTTAATTGTTGTAAATCTTTTATTTGCAGCAGGTATTTTATAAAAGTTAACAGTATCGTTATACTTAACCCATCGGTGTAAGGAATCTCATTAATTATTTTCTCTACTGGGTGGGAAATCTTTCCGTAGAGTTCAACATTCAAATTTACGTTTTGTATTTCCTTCGAAGAATTAGTGGTCGCATTTTGACTAGCACGAGTACGCTGAACTTTAGGTGGTGGGGGTTCTTCTACATTAGGGGATTGAACAGGGGAGATACATAATTTTTGTAAGTCTTGCTCAATTTCCTCCATTCTCGATTCATCTGGCTTTCGACGTAATTCGTTAATAATTATAGGTAATTGGCGTAATGCCTCGTCTGCAAATTTCTGCACATCGGCGGGGACGACGGTGACGTCGGGCCAGCTTAATAAATTATTTAATCGGCGGGTTAAATGTTCTATACGTTGCGTAACACGCAAAAGTTCCGTGGGTGATTTCTTGTCCTTAAGGTTCTGAGATAATACTATCAGTTCCCGATATTTCGCATAACAGGTTTCTCGTTCGCCGTCATAATCGAGTTCACGCAATTTATCTAACTGCGAGGTTGTCTCTGATCCGGTTTGGCGTAATGATTTTCGTAATTCAGACACGGTTACATTCACGTATTTTAGACCTCGTAAAAGTGCTTCGTAGCATAGCTCATCTTTTACTAATAAATCAGGATTAAATTCAGCCATTTTCGTAAAGTGGCAAGAACTAATTATTCTACGATTAGTATTTACTACTATACAACGCTATATCATTTTACACAAACATAACAATATGAATAAATCGTATTCTTACACGTTTATTAATAAACAATTAAAATGAGATGACAAAGATTGTCATATTACATAGAAAGAGAGAGAGAGAAATCTCACACATGTTTACAGATGCTTACGGCAAAAGATTCCCCCTTCGGTTATCAACACATGAACAGACACGCTTCAAATAACAATACACCACACAAGAAGGGTGACCGATTGTTCTCACTCTAACTGGGGAGACCGACTACGATAATATTAAACAATCGCCAACAGGAAATTTACATGTCCGAGATTGTCGTGAATGGGGTACGTTTATGAATGGGACTTTTAACAAGTACCTACATGGTTTGTTTACATTGAATTATATGTTACTCTTACTTTACACATATCATATTTACTAATAAAATTATCTATACTATATTACTATAATATTAATTATTATTTTATCTTATTTAAATTTCTGACACATATTAAAATACACGAGTAAATAAATCAACAGCTTATGAATAGGGACACAATTACTGTTTAGCAACACAAGTCACAAAATTTTTTGTTATTAGTAGCAAAATTTAAACAAATTAGCAGAGTGGCGCATCTTATAACCTCTTCTTTAGAGTTATAACGGAGGGAACCCAAAATAATTGGTTCTGCCAATTATTCTAGGCTGCCTTATTCGAGACGAGCTGAAATTTAAATCAGAACAACACACAGTAAGACATACAAGGAATCAGGGAAGGTGAAACTGTTGATTTATATACTCAGTATATGTGCGTAACAAGAAGACTTGCTTTATTAAACATTTGAAATATAACATTTACTCCAAAGAACAGATCCCATGACGTTATTAATCAAATTAGTAAAATTAAGTGAAATGCTTTATTTAGAATATGGGATCACAACAAATTTATCTAGCTATACCCCGGATCCGGGTAACCATTGTTATTTAGTCTCTAATCTTTTAATTATATTTAATTCAAAATTTTATCTTGCAAGACTTTTACCTTTTTGCTTCATAAATCTTCCATTAGAAGAATGGTATTAATAACACTACGTTACGTTAATATCTAAATTGTTACAATTGAATGATATTGAATAGTTACAATTAAATTCTCAAATTTAAGTTTTTATATTCTTATAAAATCAATCGTCTCTGTAAGTCTCTTAAATAGAGTATTGTGTTACAAAAAATATTATCATTATTCCTCGATAGACGTGCTATCGAGTCACCTCTATTTTTTGGATGTAGAATCGCCTCCATGTGGTTCCGTCTTGGGAGTCCTAAAACGTCGTCCTCGTCTTGGTCTGGTCTCTGTTGTTCATGGCTTAATACGTCTGCAGGATAGGTAGAGTCTTCTACACAGATACTCGTTGATTCTCAGATGTCTCGAACTGCATCATCGGTACGGTATACTAGAGTTCTCATTTAGATGTTCCATGACCACAGGTCAGAGGTTGAAAAGATTCGTCCATCGGTGAAGATTGCAGTCATCGTTTTTTCTTTATTAACACTCGTCGTTTGTAGTTACATCTTTCTTCTTGTTACAAAGTTTTTTGGAATTTTCTTTTTCTTAACGTTACATGTTACACTTTTTGTAACGGCTAGTAAAATACAAAATAATAATTAATTAATCCACACTAACAACAAATTGTATAACTTTTGAACAGAGCATTTTGCTCGTGCGTCTGCACAGCTGGGCGTCGTCATCGCAAGAGAGCGATTTTTCGTCCGCTACCCTCGTACATGACGAGAGAGAGTGGGGTGTTTATTCCGCGAGCATATATAGTTCCTGTTTTCTCTTTAAATAAACTTTTTATTTATACAAACTATCGCTCGATAAAAATACATAATTTAAATTAATTGTTTTAGTTACTATCTGTGTCTACAGATACTTTAATTATTAACATTAGTTTACTCTATTATTTTTAATTACAGTAGACTCGGAAAACAGGTCGAGTCCGGTATCAACAGGTAGGCGCTTGATAGCAAGCAAAGGGTTAAATACGAACATAATAATTATTTACAATATGCCTTTTCTTTATGGATACTTTGCCCTTATTAATTACTTCTTCCATTCACACTTAGTACCTACATGTTTTTATTATTATTATTGTGAGATTTAAATGGTTAATTGTACGCAACCTTAATTAATGAAATTTTTTTTTTTTTTCTGTAAATGTCACAATTTAAATCGTCACACTAGTTTATAATGTAATTACCTGTGCGTGTATGTCTCTCTTTCGCATAAAAAAATCTCCTTGAAATAAGGTATTTTCAAAAGTTTTGTGTACACATACAAATCGCTATCGGACGATGTACGTGCTGCTCACACACACACACACACACATTGATGAAATTAGAAAGTTTATATTTATTCGACAAATATTAACGCCCCCTCTCACTCTCTCTCACTCTCTCTCTCTCTCTCTCTCTCTCTCTCTCTCTCTCTCTCTCTCTTTCTCTCTCTCTCTCTCTCTCTCTCTCTCGCTCGCAGACGTCGGAAGCAATTCCTAGTTTATAATGTAATTACCTGTACGTGTATGTCTCTCTTTCGCATATAAAAATCTCCTTGAAATAAGGTATTTTCAAAAGTTTTGTGTACACATACAAATCGCTATCGGACGATGTACGTGCTGCTCACACACACACATTGTGTATGTCTCTCTCTCGCTGCAAACGTTGACAAGAATTCCCTTATTCAAAGCGATTACGTTGTCACAGTACACAAACTTAAATATACCTTACAGACCATTGTAATTTTAAAAATTCATTTTTGCATTAATTAAATATATATATCGTAAACAATGAAATAATAATAATATTTTTAATAAAACAATTATCAGTTTAAATAATAATTTTCATGATTGTAAGATACAATCTGCAAATTATTCAGCTTCATAGTAAATGTTAGCCTATTGTGTGTGTGTGTGTGTGTGTGTGTGTGTGTGTGTGTGTGTGCTATGTAAATTGTTTGTACATCAATGAATAATATAATCGTGAAAGTTTTAATGTAATATGTATCGTGTATTGCTGCTGCTGCTGCAAACGTCGGTAGAAATTCCCCATCTCTCTCGCTCGCAGACGTCGGAAGAAATTCCTAGTTTATAATGTAATTACCCACATTGTGTATGTCTCTCTCTCGCTGCAAACGTTGACAAGAATTCCCTTATTCAAACCGATTTGTATGTGTACACAAACTTAAATATAGTTTACAGACCATTGTAATTTTAAAAATTCTAACGACATATAAATTGTGTAGTAGCAATAATAATAAGCGATATTTACAATGAAACTATTTTCAAATAAAAATGATGTTGGTTCGACAACCTTTTGTTTTTAAGACTATAACAAGAATGAGACAAGGATCAACTCTCTATCCCCCTCTCTCTCTCTCACACACACACACACACACACACACACACACACACACACACACACACACACACACACACACACACACACACACACACACATTTAGTATGAACAGACGTGTCTTTGTTAGTAAAATGTACAAATCACATGACTTTATGTGAACTTCAAATGGTTCAAATGTTTCAAAATAAAAATACAGAATATATGAAATGTATATTACAAATAAAATATATATTACATATTATGAATTTTTTAATTTGTGAAGCAATCTTCTTCTTCTTCATTTGGTACTACATTAAGTCAGTCCTTGGACTTCACTTTTATGGGGTTTTCATAAACATAAAGATCACTACCACCAATAACCTGTGGTACAATACTTCTATTCAATGGTAACACCTAAGACAAAAAGCATTAAATAAAACATGCAATCAGTATTAATAATAATACAAAATCACTGTTTTATTATTTTAAAATACTGTAATTTTCATCCAAAATATTTAAAACAAAATACAGACTATATGAAATGTATATTAACAAATGTATATTTACAAAATAAGTATATTACAACTCAGGAAAGAGTGGTACGTAATTTTCACTCACCCAATCTTTTATAAATTTGCCATAATTTACTCCGCCAGCATGGTCGGTAATAAACTGAGTGTAAATATTTGATAACTCTTTTTTTACTTCTGTCTCGCCTTGAGACTGGGAATGGCAATGGCATGTCGTGGAACGACGTTGTAATAGTTCTCTATTATGCTCCACTTGAGTGGAGCACCTTACTATCCAATCCGCCATGTAACTTTCAAAACTGTCTCCAGACATTATACTCGACTAAAACAAAGACATTCACGTTGTTTATCACTTAATATATTATCATGATATTTTCATTATATTATCATGATATTTTCATTTAAAAATATGTTAGCAGTAACCAGCGAGAAACACATGTTTGTCACAGTATACTTCAAGCGTTAGCTGTACATATCAAATTCTTTCTTTACGTTTGTATTTTGTCTAAGCTATGTTAACTTCACACACACACACACACACACACACACACACACACACACACACACACACACACACACACACACACACACACACACACACACACACACACACATTGATACATTTTGGAAACTGAGTACAGAATAAATCTACAATCACCTAGTCGGTTTGTTGGCAGAAAACAATTATGTGATCAAATAAACATTACCAGAGAACAACGTCCTCCTAAAGATAAATTTACCAGAGCTCAAAACAGTACAAAGTCATACTTTTGGTGAAGAAAATCACGTCATCAACAACAAAAGTTGTTTGTGTTTAAACAGCTACAAACAATAATTAATTTTCTTACACTAGTAAACATTTTGCTGTAATTGTTTCAATTAAAGGAAACATATATATATATTCGTTGAGAAAATCTGTTGTGGCTGGACGAAACATGTGTCTGAATAAATTTTCTCTCTACATAGCAGTTGTAAAAGTAGTCATATACATTATGTGCTATATATACAAAAGGCTTTCAACGTGTTTGTCATTTCAACCAATTTGTACCGCGCTCTAATTATGTAAAAATAACTGTACCGCTCCATACAACTGAGAATAAATCCGCACACACACACACACACACACACACACACACACACACACACACACACACACACACACACACACACACACACACACACACACACACACACACACACACACACACACACACACACACACACACACACACACACACACACACACACACACACACACACACACACACACCCACACACACACACACACACACACATACGCACACACATACATACACAACGATGTTTCTACTTATTTGAACAAGTCCTGTATTAAATGCACTTGTTAATGTTTTAATGTGAACAATTTTACGTTTAAATAAAATCTGTACATACAATAAAATTATGTTTCAGTATTAATGATATAAATATTACTGTTTTATTAATTTAAAATACCGTATAATTGCTTACGATTGACAAATAAGAGAAAAGACATACTTTACGGAATTTCTTGAAATTTTTGCAGTTAGTCTTCTGCTCATGTGTACTAGCAGCCTGTTTGGTTACAGTTTTGATAATGTTTTAATGTGAATAATTTTCCGTTTAAATAAAATCTGTACATACAATAAAATTATGGTCACTTTAAGAAATAAAAACTGCACAGTATGTTTCTTTGATTGCGAACGAAACATCAGACATTCCCGTCTGTATTTCTGTTAGTTATAGTTTTCCACTATGTTTTAGCTAATGGTCAAACAGTTGAAAGTTTTTGGAAATTTGATAACCCCGAAGACACGACGCAGAATCTATTGGTCTAAGCGTACATTTATTATGTAAATCATCTCTTTTTCAGTCATCTATGTATGTGCATTTGAATTATTTGCGCATGCACATACAACTGAGAATAAATCCGTACAAACATACACACACGCGCACACTTAGCGACGTTTTTACTTATTTGAACAAGTCATGTATTAAATTCAATAAATAATGCACTTGATAATGTTTAAATATTTCCAACAACTATGTTGATTAGAAGTGCTGTAAGTTCAATAACAATGTTCGCTACGTAACGTATTCAAATCTGTTTACTCACCTCTTAAATGTTGATGCACGCAATTATCGATTTCACAATGAGGTATGAAGGCTAATTGTATTCTTCACGTATATATATATTGATGTATCCTACAACGGTAGGGTAGGGGTAGCTTAGCGTGTTTGTTTTGAAAGTCGATGTAAGTCATTGTCCGCAGTGGAAACTTTCAGAAGTTAGCGATACTGAAAGTATTTCGTGCATTAGTCAAAATTAGGAAAACAATGCAGAGAGAGAGAGTGGACACACATGTAAGTAGCTCGATACTCAGTGACAACAACAACACACACACACACACACACACACACACACACACACACAGTTAATATTTGCCAAATATATAACAACGAGTGAGAGAGAGAGAGAGAGAGAGAGAGAGAGAGAGGAGAGAGAGAGAGAGAGAGAGAGAGAGAGAGAGAGAGAGAGAGGAGGGGTCATCGACCGTGATGGAAAAGCTTTACCTCACTGCTTAAAGCTTTAAGAAGTTAGCGATACTGAAAGTATTTTCGGTCAAGTTAACACGGCTCTTTTTAAGAAACATTCTATCATTTATTTGATGTCGATACCGGTATTAATTATAGATTACACTTAGTTCCATTCACTTCCATGTGCTTACAAATACTTGTAATTAGTTTCGTTAATAACTAGGTCAAAACATTGTCATTACATGTCAACTCTTCCGTCTGTCTCGTAAATTTTGCGCAGCACTGTTTGAGTCTTATCTTTGTAAATAAAGAGCAACAGCAACAGTGTCGTAATACTCATACGAAACGATTTGTATCACCACAATTAATCATTGCTATTGAAATGAACTGTCCCTAGTCTTGTATAACAGTTACATTAATGTTACGCGGCAATGTAACTAATCGCAGGTGCTCAGCGTGACTTATGCAAACTGACTGTCGTTAAGTGTATTGTGGTTTATGCTTGGCCGCAACAAGTACACAGAACCGACCTAATGAGACAGTGGCCATTATTCATTATTATCATTTATTATGTCCATCAACTCATCATCTATTTTTTTTATTATATGAGATTTTTCTGTTATAGTAATCAGTATAGTATAATGTGGCTCTACATGGAGAAGTCTTCTCCCGATTACAGTGGGCATAATCGTCTGTTATGTGTCACGGTGTCTATATAGTTAAATGTGACTTATTATTTTCTTTTTGTGGCAATTCACTTAGCTGTTTAGCCGAAAGATGTGACGAAAAGTATTTTATTTCTATTAGGTCCCAAATATTTTCTGGGTCGCCGTGGTCATATAGTACACTAAATGGATACATTATGTTTTCTCTGACTAGTCGCCACAGAGTGTCCTACATAATATCCAGTCCACTGCTCAGCTCTATACACCGTCTCAGGCCAATCAATAATTTTATCAAGAACTAAGGGTAATGTAAATATTTGTTGAACATGCTAAAATTAAGTATTAAGATGCGAAGGTAGTAGAAATTTTACAGCTTTCTATACATTTTGTGCGCGAATATTTGCCGTTTACAATCACGTATACGGAAGTAAAGATGGAATTTAAGCGTCATTTTAATTTAAAACTTTCTATAAGATATGTAAGTGGATATAATGTTAATTTAAATTATTGTTACACCTAAAATAATGTTACATGCAGGTTGTTACTATCTTCTGAATAGATCCTTTTTGTTCAAGAAAACATGATTTAAGGAAAAATAAGAGAGCCTCGTCCTCACATTTACACAAAGCAGAACAACAACTACAGTCTCAAATAAATATATTTTAAAAAAGATAAATATACATTAGATGGAAATGTTTCCTCTGTTTTTCTCTGTGAAACACAAAAAGAACTTGGGAATCGTGTTTCTTCCCTAGATGCGGTCAACACGATTAAAAGTAAAATTTTAATAACAAAGTTTTCACTGTACTTTAACAAGGATGGTAATATTTTTTTTTCTAGTGCCTAATCTTTTAAACTAAAAAAACGTACAATCTTTATTACTTTTACAAGTATAGCTTGAACGTAACACGTACACACAGACGTTAGGTGGAATGAAGCCTCAGGTTGTTGTAGTCTATCGTTTATCTTATAAATGTAATGTATATGTCTCCACATCCTCTTTTGCCATTGTATGATTTTAATAAAAACAGATATCGGATTTAAATACTAATTTCGTGCTTGCAATATACAATCCATGTACACAAAATTAAAATAGAGTTTACTGACCATTGTAATACAAGAAGTCATTGACACTGGTTTAGCATAGCTACTTACATTCAAATGTGAGAGAGAGAGAGAGACTGCAATGTGTCAGTGTAAAGTCGTGTCAATGACCTCCTGTATTACAATGGTTTAGCATAGTTTCTTACTGAAGGCTTGCACGCTTTAAATTCAGCTATACCTAAAATATATCTTCAATTAGAAGTGTAATATAAAAGGTACAGTAAGAATATATTTTCAGAAATTGTAATTTGATCACACACACACACACACACACACACACACACACACACACACACACACACACACACACACACACACACACACACACACACACACACACACACACACACACACCATACACACATGTATTAAATTCAATAAATAATGTGCTTGATAATGTTTTAAAGCAAATAATTTTTATGTTTAAATAAAATCTGTACATACAATAAAACCTAAAATATATCTGTCATTAGCAATCTAACGTTACGACGACAGCATAACGATAATGAAAGCCATACATTATCGTTTGCTAACGTTTGTATTTTGTCTAAGCTATGTTAACTTCACACACACACACACACACACACACACACACACACACACACACACACACACACACACACACACACACACACACACATCATTAGCAATCTAACGTTACGACGACGACATGTTAAATATCAAATTCAGTCTACTTACGTTTCACGTTAGGTTAAAAAATGCAAACACACACACACACACACACACACACACACACACACACACACACACACACACACACGTGTAGTGTTTAGGTCATCAGTACATGACGCAACGGGAGTGATAGGTCCAATTAGGTTTGTTACACGTTGTGTGTTAGGTTAAATAACATACACGCGTGTAGTGTTTAGGTCATCAGTACATGAAGCAACGGGAGTGATAGGTCCAATTAGGTTTGTTACACGTTGTGTGTTAGGTTAAAATGCAGTCCATTCACGTTCATGTTAGGTTAAATAACATACACACGTGTAGTGTTTAGGTCATTAGTACATGACGCAACGGGAGTGATAGGTTCAATTAGGTTTGTTACATGTTGTGTGTTAGGTTAAAATGCAGTCCATTCACGTTCATGTTAGGTTAAATAACATACACACGTGTAGTGTTTAGGTCATCAGTACATGACGCAACGGGAGTGATATGTCCAATTAGGTTTGTTACACGTTGTGTGTTAGGTTAAAATGCAGTCCATTCACGTTCATGTTAGGTTAAAATGAAAACAAACACACACACACACACACACACACACACACACACACACACGTGTATGTTATTTAAATTATTATTTAAATAACATACACACGTGTTAGGCTACATCCTAACACGTGTGTGTGTGTGTGTTTGTTTTCATTTTAACCTAACATGAACGTGAATGGACTGCATTTTAACCTAACACACAACGTGTAACAAACCTAATTGGACCTATCACTCCCGTTGCGTCATGTACTGATGACCTAAACACTACACGTGTGTATGTTATTTAACCTAACATGAACGTGAATGGACTGCATTTTAACCTAACACACAACATGTAACAAACCTAATTGAACCTATCACTCCCGTTGCGTCATGTACTGATGACCTAAACACTACACGTGTGTATGTTATTTAACCTAACATGAACGTGAATGGACTGCATTTTAACCTAACACACAACGTGTAACAAACCTAATTGGACCTATCACTCCCGTTGGGTCATGTACTGATGACCTAAACACTACACGTGTGTATGTTATTTAACCTAACACACAACGTGTAACAAACCTAATTGGACCTATCACTCCCGTTGCGTCATGTACTGATGACCTAAACACTACACGTATGTATGTTATTTAAATAATAATTTAAATAACATAAACGTGTGTGTGTGTGTGTGTGTGTTTGCATTTTTTAACCTAACGTGAAACGTAAGTAGACTGAATTTGATATTTAACATGTCGTCGTCGTAACGTTAGATTGCTAATGATGTGTGTGTGTGTGTGTGTGTGTGTGTGTGTGTGTGTGAAGTTAACATAGCTTAGACAAAATACAAACGTTAGCAAACGATAATGTATGGCTTTCATTATCGTTATGCTGTCGTCGTAACGTTAGATTGCTAATGACAGATATATTTTAGGTTTTATTGTATGTACAGATTTTATTTAAACATAAAAATTATTTGCATTAAAACATTATCAAGCACATTATTTATTGAATTTAATACATGTGTGTATGGTGTGTGTGATCAAATTACAATTTCTGAAAATATATTCTTACTGTACTTTTTATATTACACTTCTAATTGAAGATATATTTTAGGTATAGCTGAATTTAAAGCGTGCAAGCCTTCAGTAAGAAACTATGCTAAACCATTGTAATACAGGAGGTCATTGACACGACTTTACACTGACACATTGCAGTCTCTCTCTCTCTCTCACATTTGAATGTAAGTAGCTATGCTAAACCAGTGTCAATGACTTCTTGTATTACAATGGTCAGTAAACTCTATTTTAATTTTGTGTACATGGATTGTATATTGCAAGCACGAAATTAGTATTTAAATCCGATATCTGTTTTTATTAAAATCATACAATGGCAAAAGAGGATGTGGAGACATATACATTACATTTATAAGATAAACGATAGACTACAAGAACCTGAGGCTGCATTCCACCTAACGTCTGTGTGTACGTATTACGTTCAAGCTATACTTGTAAAAGTAATAAAGATTGTACGTTTTTTTAGTTTAAAAGATTAGGCACTAGAAAAAAAAATATTACCATCCTTGTTAAAGTACAGTGAAAACTTTGTTATTAAAATTTTACTTTTAATCGTGTTGACCGCATCTAGGGAAGAAACACGATTCCCAAGTTCTTTTTGTGTTTCACAGAGAAAAACAGAGGAAACATTTCCATCTAATGTATATTTATCTTTTTTAAAATATATTTATTTGAGACTGTAGTTGTTGTTCTGCTTTGTGTAAATGTGAGGACGAGGCTCTCTTATTTTTCCTTAAATCATGTTTTCTTGAACAAAAAGGATCTATTCAGAAGATAGTAACAACCTGCATGTAACATTATTTTAGGTGTAACAATAATTTAAATTAACATTATATCCACTTACATATCTTATAGAAAGTTTTAAATTAAAATGACGCTTAAATTCCATCTTTACTTCCGTATACGTGATTGTAAACGGCAAATATTCGCGCACAAAATGTATAGAAAGCTGTAAAATTTCTACTACCTTCGCATCTTAATACTTAATTTTAGCATGTTCCACAAATATTTACATTACCCTTAGTTCTTGATAAAATTATTGATTGGCCTGAGACGGTGTATAGAGCTGAGCAGTGGACTGGATATTATGTAGGACACTCTGTGGCGACTAGTCAGAGAAAACATAATGTATCCATTTAGTGTACTATATGACCACGGCGACCCAGAAAATATTTGGGACCTAATAGAAATAAAGTACTTTTCGTCACATCTTTCGGCTAAACAGCTAAGTGAATTGCCACAAAAAGAAAATAATAAGTCACATTTAACTATATAGACACCGTGACACATAACAGACGATTATGCCCACTGTAATCGGGAGAAGACTTCTCCATGTAGAGCCACATTATACTATACTGATTACTATAACAGAAAAATCTCATATAATAAAAAAAATAGATGATGAGTTGATGGACATAATAAATGATAATAATGAATAATGGCCACTGTCTCATTAGGTCGGTTCTGTGTACTTGTTGCGGCCAAGCATAAACCACAATACACTTAACGACAGTCAGTTTGCATAAGTCACTCTGAGCACCTGCGATTAGTTACATTGCCGCGTAACATTAATGTAACTGTTATACAAGACTAGGGACAGTTCATTTCAATAGCAATGATTAATTGTGGTGATACAAATCGTTTCGTATGAGTATTACGACACTGTTGCTGTTGCTCTTTATTTACAAAGATAAGACTCAAACAGTGCTGCGCAAAATTTACGAGACAGACGGAAGAGTTGACATGTAATGACAATGTTTTGACCTAGTTATTAACGAAACTAATTACAAGTATTTGTAAGCACATGGAAGTGAATGGAACTAAGTGTAATCTATAATTAATACCGGTATCGACATCAAATAAATGATAGAATGTTTCTTAAAAAGAGCCGTGTTATCTTGACCGAAAATACTTTCAGTACCGCTAACTTCTTAAAGCTTTAAGCAGTGAGGTAAAGCTTTTCCATCACGGTCGATGACCCCTCCTCTCTCTCTCTCTCTCTCTCTCTCTCTCTCTCTCTCTCTCTCTCTCTCTCTCTCTCTCTCTCTCTCTCTCTCTCTCACTCGTTGTTATATATTTGGCAAATATTAACTGTGTGTGTGTGTGTGTTGTTGTCACTGAGTATCGAGCTACTTACATGTGTGTCCACTCTCTCTCTCTCTCTCTCTCTCTCTCTGCATTGTTTTCCTAATTTTGACTAATGCACGAAAATACTTTCAGTATCGCTAACTTCTGAAAGTTTCCACTGCGGACAATGACTTACATCGACTTTCAAAACAAACACGCTAAGCTACCCCTACCCTACCGTTGTAAGATACATCAATATATATACGTGAAGAATGCAATTAGCCTTCATACCTCATTGCGAAATCGATAATTGCGTGCATCAACATTTAAGAGGTGAGTAAACAGATTTGAATACGTTACGTAGCGAACATTGTTATTGAACTTACAGCACTTCTAATCAACATAGTTGTTGGAAATATTTAAACATTATCAAGTGCATTATTTATTGAATTTAATACATGACTTGTTCAAATAAGTAAAAACGTCGCTAAGTGTGCGCGTGTGTGTATGTTTGTACGGATTTATTCTCAGTTGTATGTGCATGCGCAAATAATTCAAATGCACATACATAGATGACTGAAAAAGAGATGATTTACATAATAAATGTACGCTTAGACCAATAGATTCTGCGTCGTGTCTTCGGGTTATCAAATTTCCAAAAACTTTCAACTGTTTGACCATTAGCTAAAACATAGTGGAAAACTATAACTAACAGAAATACAGACGGGAATGTCTGATGTTTCGTTCGCAATCAAAGAAACATACTGTGCAGTTTTTATTTCTTAAAGTGAACATAATTTTATTGTATGTACAGATTTTATTTAAACGGAAAATTATTCACATTAAAACATTATCAAAACTGTAACCAAACAGGCTGCTAGTACACATGAGCAGAAGACTAACTGCAAAAATTTCAAGAAATTCCGTAAAGTATGTCTTTTCTCTTATTTGTCAATCGTAAGCAATTATACGGTATTTTAAATTAATAAAACAGTAATATTTATATCATTAATACTGAAACATAATTTTATTGTATGTACAGATTTTATTTAAACGTAAAATTGTTCACATTAAAACATTAACAAGTGCATTTAATACAGGACTTGTTCAAATAAGTAGAAACATCGTTGTGTATGTATGTGTGTGCGTATGTGTGTGTGTGTGTGTGTGTGTGTGTGTGTGGGTGTGTGTGTGTGTGCGTGTGTGTGTGTGTGTGTGTGTGTGTGTGTGTACGGATTTATTCTCAGTTGTATGGAGCGGTACAGTTATTTTTACATAATTAGAGCGCGGTACAAATTGGTTGAAATGACAAACACGTTGAAAGCCTTTTGTATATATAGCACATAATGTATATGACTACTTTTACAACTGCTATGTAGAGAGAAAATTTATTCAGACACATGTTTCGTCCAGCCACAACAGATTTTCTCAACGAATATATATATATGTTTCCTTTAATTGAAACAATTACAGCAAAATGTTTACTAGTGTAAGAAAATTAATTATTGTTTGTAGCTGTTTAAACACAAACAACTTTTGTTGTTGATGACGTGATTTTCTTCACCAAAAGTATGACTTTGTACTGTTTTGAGCTCTGGTAAATTTATCTTTAGGAGGACGTTGTTCTCTGGTAATGTTTATTTGATCACATAATTGTTTTCTGCCAACAAACCGACTAGGTGATTGTAGATTTATTCTGTACTCAGTTTCCAAAATGTATCAATGTGTGTGTGTGTGTGTGTGTGTGTGTGTGTGTGTGTGTGTGTGTGAAGTTAACATAGCTTAGACAAAATACAAACGTAAAGAAAGAATTTGATATGTACAGCTAACGCTTGAAGTATACTGTGACAAACATGTGTTTCTCGCTGGTTACTGCTAACATATTTTAAATGAAAATATCATGATAATATAATGAAAATATCATGATAATATATTAAGTGATAAACAACGTGAATGTCTTTGTTTTAGTCGAGTATAATGTCTGGAGACAGTTTTGAAAGTTACATGGCGGATTGGATAGAAAGGTGCTCCACTCAAGTGGAGCATAATAGAGAACTATTACAACGTCGTTCCACGACATGCCATTGCCATTCCCAGTCTCAAGGCGAGACAGAAGTAAAAAAAGAGTTATCAAATATTTACACTCAGTTTATTACCGACCATGCTGGCGGAGTAAATTATGGCAAATTTATAAAAGATTGGGTGAGTGAAAATTACGTACCACTCTTTCCTGAGTTGTAATATACTTATTTTGTAAATATACATTTGTTAATATACATTTCATATAGTCTGTATTTTGTTTTAAATATTTTGGATGAAAATTACAGTATTTTAAAATAATAAAACAGTGATTTTGTATTATTATTAATACTGATTGCATGTTTTATTTAATGCTTTTTGTCTTAGGTGTTACCATTGAATAGAAGTATTGTACCACAGGTTATTGGTGGTAGTGATCTTTATGTTTATGAAAACCCCATAAAAGTGAAGTCCAAGGACTGACTATGTAGTACCAAATGAAGAAGAAGAAGATTGCTTCACAAATTAAAAAATTCATAATATGTAATATATATTTTATTTGTAATATACATTTCATATATTCTGTATTTTTATTTTGAAACATTTGAACCATTTGAAGTTTACATAAAGTCATGTGATTTGTACATTTTACTAACAAAGACACGTCTGTTCATACTAAATGTGTGTGTGTGTGTGTGTGTGTGTGAGAGAGAGAGGGGGATAGAGAGTTGATCCTTGTCTCATTCTTGTTATAGTCTTAAAAACAAAAGGTTGTCGAACCAACATCATTTTTATTTGAAAATAGTTTCATTGTAAATATCACTTATTATTATTGCTACTACAATTTATATGTCGTTAGAATTTTTAAAATTACAATGGTCTATAAACTATATTTAAGTTTGTGTACACATACAAATCGGTTTGAATAAGGGAATTCTCGTCAACGTTTGCAGCGAGAGAGAGACATACACAATGTGGGTAATTACATTATAAACTAGGAATTTCTTCCGACGTCTGCGAGCGAGAGAGATGGGGAATTTCTACCGACGTTTGCAGCAGCAGCAGCAGCAATACACGATACATATTACATTAAAACTATCACGATTATATTATTCATTGATGTACAAACAATTTACATAGCACACACACACACACACACACACACACACACAATAGGCTAACATTTACTGTGAAGCTGAATAATTTGCAGATTGTATCTTACAATCATGAAAATTATTATTTAAACTGATAATTGTTTTATTAAAAATATTATTATTATTTCATTGTTTACGATATATATATCTCGTATTTAATTAATGCAAAAATGAATTTTTAAAATTACAATGGTCTGTAAGGTATATTTAAGT